>CM076578.1:1202150810-1203567455 GCA_034641835.2 Pinus albicaulis
CAGATGGCCCAAGAGTTTGTGAAGCAGATTCAATGAATTCGGGAATGTTGGTTGCCACAATGGAGTTTTGAAGATTCAGGATATAATTATCGATAGATCTATTTTCTTGTTCAACTTCTAGATACTTGATGAACTCAGGATTGATGACGGTAGAACCAGTGGCACTTTCGGATTTGGTTTCAAACAATGATAACTCAAACTGATCTTCAAACTCAATATCTTCAATGTATTCAAAAATAGTGGGGTATGAGTGAGATTTGACCAAAGGAATAATGGGAGCTTCTCGACGAAAAATTCTTGGGATTAGGTTGGGGTTTTCATATACTGGAGGTGGATTTGGATCAGGATTTGATCTGGTATGCCTTTTTGAAGCCAGTGTATTGATCTACTCAAGAAAAATTCAAGGGACACAATAGAAAAATTCAGCCTATCGACCTCTAGACTCAATCATCCAAAGGTCTAGAACGGATAAGTATACTGGGGTAATTTGCAAATCGAGTGCCGCATTCACAAGCTAATCAGATATTGACTGAAGCAACGTTTATCTACTTCCGCTTATGCATGGCAAAAAAATTTCGAAAGCTACCTGGCGTGACTTCAGACTCCGTCTAAGACTCATGAAACAAACACATTAACAAGAAAACCATTGATATTTTTCCCCAGTATGGTCGCCACTATGTTAGCACTCAAATCTACCTTAGGCTGAAATAAGGTAAAACTCAAGGCTACATCAAACCACACTCAGCCTCGTAGCTAGCCCTACGAGGACAGGAGAGGGCTCTATCCGGGTCTATCTCAGCAAATGTCTTCAAAGGGGCTGAGATGACTTATAATTGGTACTGATTTTAGGCTAGTAAAGAGATAGGAAAGTTTGATTTTGATTTTTTGGGTTTTTGTTGAAAAAATGGGAAAAACAATTTTGGGTCCGGGGATAAGGCTAGATTTTTGCAGAATTCGAGTTGGGGTGAGGTAGGCAGTAGTCTTGATGCTTTTGATTATGTGTATGGATGGATCAGATCGACAAGGAGCTGAAGAGGGAAAGGGAGAACAAGAATCATCTCCAAACAGGCGAAAACATGTAAAACTAAACAAATTCAAAGGTAGAGCATTGAAATCAATGGATTCTACCTCATTTACTCATTCATTTAGTTTCAGAAGCATAAGAAGGTAATGGCATACATCGAACATGAAAGAAATTACAATAAACTGAGAGAAAAAACCATCAAGAACAAAAGCCACAAGAATCCCAATAGGTGCTGCAAAACCTCTGATCTTTCCTTAGCCAAAATATGAAAAATATGTACAATAGTGTGCCAAAATTTTCCCAAGAGTCCAACCTGTAGAATGTCTCAGAAATTACATCATATAGACCCCTTCCCATGTCTCTAGGGGTCGAATTCCTCCTTTTAGGAGCAGTTTCAACTAATTCTAAACAAGGAGCTAGAATATAGGCAGCCAAACAACTTGCCTCTAAAAGGAAGGAAACTGATTCTTTCACTTGATTTTTACTTTTTTGGGAGTGAATCATCTAGAAAAGGTAAAAGTGAATCAAAATTACATGCCAACCACAAAATTACATCAAGATAACTCGAAAATTACATCCACAATCAAAACTGGTCCAACTGGCCGAAATCCTGAGCTGGAAGATGAAAAACCAGCCAAAAATCTCTATGCGTAGCGCGCCTGAGCCCTATGCGTCGCGCGCCTTACAGCCTGCTTTTGGGGCACTTCCCGGCATCACAATAAAGATCATGATAGCTTTTTGGAAAGCCCTGGATGTATGCTATCCAGCCCAAGTGGAATTTCCCAATTTGAAGCTCATTTGCCCCTCTAAAACTTCATTCTCCCACAAGTACTTCCTGCTGCTGAAAAAGGTGGCAGAACGATGATTTTCATGGTGTTTTGGCCCCTTTGATCATCCAGAACTTGGTGAAATGCTTTGGTCCTACTGCAGCATGCATAAATTACCATGAAAAACCCAAAAATATAAAGTTTTCCCCCAGCAAGTGTCCCAATCATAAGCGAGCGCGTCGACGCGCTACGCGTTGGGCTGAAAAACCTATTTTGAGACCAAAATTTTCCAAAATGACAAAAAATTCTTCAAATTTGCTCAAATTCGGAGCAAAGATCCTCCATCATGTATCATGCCTAGCCAACAAAGCCTCGGCCAAAATCTGAAGTGGATCAGGCCTCTTCCGCCGTTTTAGTGCTTTGCTCAACCTACTTTTCAGAATCTTCATTTTTGCCTTGCAGACGTGCATGCGGGCCCAATAATGACCTTTCATGTGACGAAGCATATCTTTGTCTCTATTGGCCTTTGCCAAAAACTTCTCCAGATGAATGTTAACATGCGTGAGTTCGGTCTCTCGCTCAACTGGTGTCATGTCACCTGGTCTCTTCCGGGCCAATTGTCGATCCTCACGGATTCGCTGCAGCTCTAAAAGAGTGTGCTGATCCTCTAGCTATTTGTTACGCTGCTCCAAGTAGTTTATCACCCACTGAGCCCTCTACAATTTCTCTTTCAGCGTGTCATTCTCGGCCTTTTTCTCTTGGATGATCTCCTTCAGCTTTGAGCTAGGAGAGCTCGCATCAACATCGATGAATGTGAAATCACTGTCTCGACCACTTGATGGGCCCTCATCGTGCATAGGCCTCTTGCCTCTGTCCTGAATCTGTACCTATGATAAATTCAAAGGCGAGACCCCTTCCACCCCGGGTTGAGATAATACTCGCGCTACTGATGGAGTCAATGAGACCCTTTCCACCCCGGGTGGAGATAGTACTCATCGTGTAGCTACAAATAAGGTCCTGTGGCCTCGCTGGTATGTCACATACACTGGAGCACTAATATGCTCGGTCTCAGGAATGTCAGGCTGGTGTGAAGGCTCTCCCTCATCATGAACTACCTCGGGAGGTGGCTGTGGCACTATGAATAAGTCACGGGAGATGAAATCCTCCCAAGTAATGCCCTGCTGTGTCAACTGATGTACCACCATGATTTTGATCAGCGCGTAATGATATATACTTCTATGCTGCTGTGCTGGGGTCTTCTTCTGTAAAAAAATTGTCATCCTCTCTATGTTGTGATACATGAAGTATGGAATGCTCATCATATGGACCCTCATGAAATGCATCAACAAACGGACATGGTACGCATAGAGACGCGAGAATCTGCCCTCGCAACTGAAATATCGAATGATGAGTTTCATCAATGGTGCAAACTCATCATTCAGGAATCTAAATGGAAATACCTTGCTCAGCTGCCTCATAAACGTAGGTTTGATGTATGGCTCATAGTAGGATTTCTCTAATTGCTATCGTTTGTTCCATTCCTCTCCTATATTTGGTATCCCGGTGGCCTGAGCAATAGTCTCTGGTGACAGAATGAAATCTACTCCGGCAAGGTTTACACGGCCATCATGTAAATGTAGAACAAATAGACGAGCTAGCTCATGATGATGCTGGGTTTGTGAAATCATCTCACAGTATTGGAAACATGACTGATGCTGAAAAAAATCCATTGCAAGCGGGCAAACCTGCAATTGAGCCAAAGAAGTAGGCTCCTCCTTGAGATGCTTACCACTTTTTCCACTTTTGTGATACATCCGTGGCACATTAATCTCTGCTGTGGAATCACTGTCATACTCCTGTTCATAAACTGAATCCGTCTCTGACATTGTGCTGAAATCAGAATGTTTGCAAAATGTATGCTGATATAGGTATAGTGAAGACAAAAGTTCAGTGTATGCTTTACTCCCCAAATGTGTCACATGTGTATCAAAGTATCATAGGAAAGCCACAATGAGAATAGTTTTGTCAAATGAGTTTGCATGAAAAAACAGTCACTGCTTTGATTATGAGGGGATTTGACAAGTGAGTAGAAAAGAGAGTAATGCAGGGGAAATAACTATTAGGAACAAAAGTGACAATAGCCTGGCAGTGTTTGACAAATGTCAATGGAGGATGTGGACAAGTGAAAATGGGACTATGTCATAACATGAATGATAAATAGTGTGAAAATGACAATGGAAATAACAATGACAAAAGTGATGTAATGGCAAAGAGAGAGCGTGAGGCTAAGGTAAATAATGAGCAGGGACACCACTGAAAATAGATTACACAGGCATATATCAAGCACAAATTCGGAACCCCCACAATATCACTAACATTCATTTCAAAACCCTAAGAAGTGAATTTGGAAATAAACATAGGGTTTACATTTCTCCTCATTAAACACTTGTTTCTCCACTTTCAAAACACCATAATCATGTCCAAAATTCACTGAGCAAATGTAAAGAACCTACTTGCAAGCAGTTGGAGGCAATTTGGCATGAATCTGGACGAAGGAGCGAAATTTTTTTGGCTCTGAGATTATACGCGTCGCGCGCTTACCCAGTGCGCTGCGCGCGGTATGTGCGTAGCGCGCCTGAAAATTTGCACACGCCTGTGAAGCCCAGTGCGTCGCGCGCCTGGTGTGCATAGCGCGCCTCCTCTGTGTGTAGCGCGCACTTCCACCTCCAGTCCACGGCTTTGAAAACACTTCAAACTTGACTTCAACACTCCAACTCGGTTTTGCTTTGGGAAATTTGTGAAAATGATTTGTTTTCAATGCTTTATATGGGTTGTAAAATATCTCATAACAATCAGATTTGATTTTAATTTGCTCCATAACCCACTTTTGTAATGTTTGGCTTTTTGGCACTTTATCACTTAATGCAATTCTGTCTTTGGCTTTTCACTGTTTTTTCTGAGTCTTGGACTGATGAAATGTCTTGGTTCTTGCAGGGACTTAGAATTTTGGCTTTGGCAAAGACCAGAGGTTGCTTTTGAACTTCTTATAGTGGAACAAATACACAATTATTACAAAAAAAATGAAATTTGACAATTTCTAGTTCCAAAACAGAGTTTTGAACTAGAAATGTCTTCAAATGTTCGTGAGAATAAAAAACGTGAAATAGGAACCTTTTGAAACCAACCTCATGGCCTGCGGGCTTTTATTACATGTACCAAAAGACTGAAAACCCTAGAATCTAGGACTAAAGGCTCTTTTCGACAAAAATAATCATTTATGACCATGAATGAAGTGACCTGAACTTCAGTGATTTTTGAGCAATTTTAATTAGCCCTGCAGGTACAAGCATGAGGAAACACAAGACAACCAGACCCTCTCATCAGTCAATGACATGCCCCTAGCGAAATGCAACGAAGTGGAATGAGCGAGACACCTAAAAATGATATGCAAAAAGCGAAATGATCTTTGACAGAGGGCTGTAAGGACCGACTCTAACAGTTGGCAGTGAAAAATTGTCTTTCTAACATGTTTTATTCAAATTTATAAAATCTATGCATATACAAACATCACCATTTCTTTTTCTAACAGGCACTAAATTGGATACCCATTTTGAATGCCTAATAGGAAATATGATTTTGGCCTTGAGAAGTTTATTCAGCTCTGATTTGATTTTCAAGGTTTGGATGAATTTTCCTTAGTTTCTATTGCACTGGTCTATCATTAGAGATCATGGGTATAGTGTGCTTTATAACAGAGGTATCATAATTTTTGAGATCAGAATAATCCCAAGAAAATATACTTTTATATTTCTTCAACAGTCGAATAAATGATAAGCTTTCATCATAGGAGAGATCTAGACCTAGATTGATATTCTGAGGAGTGTGATCATTTTCAAGGTTTATTAGTTCAAATTTTAGAGTTGAACTTTGAATTTTGGCATTAGCTACCTTTTAAAATCTATCTTTGAGATCATACAAATCTTCCAATTTGGCTACAACTTTGGGTATTGTATTTTCATCTTCAATGTTCTGTTCTAACTGTATGTCATGCTCATTTTCATCTATGATTTGGTCATCGTATGACCCTTTGGATTTTACAAAATTCACAATATCATAGTCATAATTGAAGACTCGCAAATTTGTGACATTATCAAGAATGGATGGCCTAAAAACTAATTCAATAGAAAATTTATGAGGACCAAATTCCTCAGATGGTATGAGTTTTGATGCAACATTCACTAACAGATCAACACTAGCATTTTGTAGTCTTGGTACAGGAGAAATATTAAATGCCAAAAAATGAGATGTAATATCTTGGACAAATGATTGATAATGTCAAATATGTCCAGAAAAGAAATGTATAGTATTTATCACCTGTCTAATGATGATTTCTTAGTCTCCAAAAACCTGCAAATATTTGATATTGAAGCTAATTGATTTATATAATCCTTGTATTAATGCCTCATATTTTCCAGTATTATTTGTACATTCAAATTATAACCTGCAAGCTAACATGGTATTTTATCCTTTTGGGTTGATTAAAACAAAACCAACTCTTGCACCATTATTAAATTTGGAACCATAAAAGTACAAAGTCCAAAACAAAGTTTTAACTATTGGTTTATTTACAAAAGTTTTTCACTTGGAAGAACCTATTTATGAAAATTTTTCAATGTGTGAGATGATAGAATTGTCCAAAAAAGGAGACTTTTATGCATTAAAATTCTCTAAAAATGATTCAGATGAATAATTACCAATAATATTACTATTGAATGCTATTCGCTAATTATCACCTTCAAATTTAGTCACTGTATGTTTCAAGTGTTTTTCTCAGTCAACTCAAGTTTTATTGGCTTCCTATTTTAGGCAAGCCACATGCAATGCCAATCTGTAGAAAAATATACATGGAGTTGTTCAGAAAAGTCTCTACTTAGAATTAGACCATAAAATTCAATAATGTCAACAACCAAAATATCTATTATTTGACAGGCTTTGGGATTTGATGATAATCTAATGTGGACAAAATTAATTTCCCCTAAGACCTCTACTTTAGTTCTGTCAAGTTGTACTATGTGGACGACAGAATTTTGTGGAGTGATGTTCAGATTGGCACAGATTATTGTTGGCATTATATTGGAATATTCTCTTGAGTCAATCAAACAATTATGAAGGTTTTTATTGAAAATTTCATAAGTTAAGAGAAAGGGAGGTCTATGTGAATTATTTATGTCACTGATAAGGATGAAATTGGTAGGATCAACTTTATTTGAAGAATTTGGGGGTTTTCCCATGCCTTTAGCAACCTGAGATACACCTGCAATAGGTAAAGGTGATACAAGAACTGCATTAAGTTCTCTAAGTAACAATTTATGTTGTTTTTTTAGTTTTCTAAGTTTATGTAATGAAATGATTTCCCTAGTATTCTTCATATCTTCCACAGTATTATACTCCATAGCATCAGTGAATACTAGGGTATTTGATGTAGAGGGAAGGTTTGATGAAGTCAAATTTGGTTGTGAAGTTTTAGGAGAGGATTTTTCACTGCTTTCTTTTTCCTTAGCAGGAGGAGTTTGAGTTTTCTTCTTTTGATTCAAATGAGTTGTATCAGCAAGCCCTTTGGTTCTGGTGCTAACAGGGAAAGCTTCTTGATCATCTTCACTTGGAAGAAAAAAAACCCCACGTTCCATTTAATTCAACTATTTCTTCATCTCCAATCTCTTCTTATTCTGTTTCATCTTCCTCTTCTTCTAAGTCAGACTCAACATTAGATATGGTATTTGATGGTCCAGAGTTAAAATACTGTTTCTCTTAAAATATCTAAATGGCCTTTTTACAGTAGAAGATTCAACAACTTGTTTTTTCATTTCAACCATTTGATTAGACATATTATTTAACACTTTTTGCAGGCCTTCAAGGTAAAAAGGATCTTTCTGGGCTTTATTTTTAGAATCACTTTGAAAGACGCTTTCTTAGATTTTCTATCTTCTTGAGAGATTTTTTTTTCGAGAGCAGCTATACGTTTTTCCACATATAAGGCTTCCTTCATTTTTTTTGCTAATGAAGATAATTGCGCTCTATCTACAAAAATGGATATATTAGAGGGAAGAGAATATATATACCACTCAATTTGAACAGTAGCACCAGGAACTGATGCAGTAGGGATTTTATTGAGTAATTTATTGAATCTAGAATTGAAGTATTTGATATTTTCTCCCATTTTAGCCTTGAGATTGGATAATTCATTAATGAGGGATGCAATTGTTCTATCATCTCCAAACTTAGCTAATAATTGTTGTTCAAACATATCCCAACTAGTTATAGAGCGAGGGGGTAATGAAAAGTACCAAGATCCTGCAGATCCTATAAGAGTATATGGGAATAATACTACTACACAATCTTGTTCAGTGATTTCATTTAGATTGATGGCTAACATATACTTGTGAGATGTTATTCTACTCGTAGAACATCACGAGGATGAAATTTAGGTAACCATCTATGAGGATGTTTAGGAAGAGGATGAAGAGGACCTAGAATTGCTACAACACATGGATTATTCCATGCTTGTATTCGCGGTCGTGGTTGTTGTCCTGCCATGATGGTAGGAGTATGGATGGATGAAGATATGAGTGGGATCACTAGTAAATTTGACAGAAATTCCGACACTTTAGTTCCGACACTTTTGACCAATTGTTGGAAATTTCCCCAAAATTTATCAATTTTTCAAATCCTACCCACAACTATCACTATACCGACGTTTGGAGACAAGTGTCGGTATTGCGACACATGGAAGTTAGTGTCGGTCTTGCGACGTTTGTAGCAAAATGTCGGAATTGCGACAGTATGGGAAAAAGCGTCTAACTTGCGATGGATTAGAGCTACGTGTCGCTATTGCGATGTTTGGAGGAAAACGTCGCTATTGCGACAGTTTGGGCAAAAGCATCGCTATTGTGATAGTTTGGGAATGATCGTCGCTATTGCGACAGTTTGGGCTAAGTGTCGTTCTTGCGATGGTTTGGGCTAAGTGTCGCTATTGTGACGGTTTGTAAATTAATTTCTTTGGCCTCTCCTTTAATAAATAATAATCTAACTTGGGTCCCCTTTTTGAATGGTTGGAGCAACATAATAAGATATCTTTAGTTGAAATATCACATTGTGATGAAGATGGAAGGTGGTTATGATAAGACTTCTAAGGATTTTCATAAAATATTAAAGACGTGATGCACTCTCTTCTTGGTTCACTTTCAATGTGTGCCCCCAACCACGGTCAGGCGCGCTGTGTCGCGTAGTGTGAGGTCACCTGACCAGGCGCGTTCAAGTTGGTCCATTTCATTTGAGGGCGCCCATATCAGTCTTGCTAAGTTGTGACCGCCCGGGTGCCTTGTGCATGTTCGGGTGGCCCATTTTCCATTTTCTCCCTTGTGCCATCATTCGTTCGCGTGCACCGTACTGTCGCACCGTGTGAGGTTGCCGGACCGGGCACGTTCGGGTCGGGCCATTTTTTTAAAGGGTGCCCGTATCAATTTTGCTAAATTGTGACTGTCCGGGTCCCTTATGCATGCTCAGGTGGACTGTTTTCCATTTTCTCCCTTGTGGCATCGTTCAGTCGGGCGCATTGTGTCGCACCATGTGAGGTCGCCCTACCAGGCACATTCAGGTCGAGTTGGGCCATTTTGTTTGAGGGCGCATGTATCAGTTTTGCTAAGTTGTGACCACCCGGGTGCCTTGTGCACGTTCAGACGGCTCGTTTGCCGTTTTCTCCCTTGTGTCATCGTTCAATCGGGCATGCCGTGTTGCGCCGTGCGAGGTCGCCCAACCAGGCGCATTCAGGTCAGGCCGTTTCGTTCCAGGGCGCCCGTATAAGTTTTGCTAAGTTGTGACCACCCGAGTGCCTTGTGCACGTTAGGGTGGCCCATTTTCCATTTGTTCCCTTGTGGCATCATTTGGCTGGGCATGCCATGTTGCGCCATGTGAGGTCGCCCGACCAGGCGTGTTCAGGTCGGGCCATTTCATTCGAGGGCGCCCATATCAGTTTTACTAAGTTGTGACTGCCCGAGTGCCTTGTGCATGTTCAGGTGACCCGTTTTCCATTTGCACCCTTATGGCATCATTCGGTCGGGTGCGCCGTGTCGCGCCTTGTGAGGTCGCCCGACCGGGTGCGTTCAGGTCGGGTCATTTCATTCGAGGGTGCCCCTATCATTTTTGCTATGTTGTGACCGCTCGGGTGCCTTGTGCAAGTTCGGGTGGCCTGTTTGCCATTTTCTCCCTTGTGGCATCGTTCGGTCGAGCGCACCGTGTCGCGCTGTGCGACGTCGCCCGACTGGGCGCATTCAGGTCAGGTTGTTTCGTTCGAGGGTACCCGTATTAGTTTTGCTAAGTTGTGACCGCTCGGGTGCCTTGTGCATGTTCGGGTGGCCCATTTGCTATTTGCTCCCTTGTGGCATCGTTCGGTCAGGTGCGCCGTACTGTCACACCGTGTGAGGTCACCCAACTGGGTGCGTTCGGGTCGGGCCGTTTCGTTCAAGGGTGCTCGTATTAGTTTTGTTAAGTTGTGACTGCCTGGGTCCCTTTTGCATGCTCGGGTGGCCCGTTTACTATTTTCTCCCTTGTGGAATCGTTCAGTCGGATGTGCCATGTCGCGTCGTGTAAGGTCGCCCGACCGGGCACATTCGGGTCGGGTCAAGCCATTTCGTTCGAGGGTGCCTGTATTAGTTTTGCTAAGTTATGACCGCTTGGGTGCCTTGTGCACATTTGAGCGGCCCATTTACCGTTTTCTCCCTTGTGGCATTGTTCGGTCGGGTGCGCCATGTTGCGCCGTGTGAGGTCACCTGACCGGACGCATTCAGGTCGAGCCGTTTCGTTCGAGGGCGCCTGTATCAGTATTGCTAAGTTGTGACTGCCTAGGTGCCTTATGCACGTTCGAGTGCCCCATTTGCCTTTTTCTCCCTTGTGGCATCGTTCGGTCGGGTGCGCCATGTCGCGTCGTGTGAGGTCGCCCAACCAAGCACGTTCATGTTGAGCCATTTTGTTCGAGGGTGCCCGTATCATTTTTTCTAAGTTGTGACCGCACGGGTGCCTTTTGCATGTTCAGGGAGCCCGTTTTCCATTTTCTCCCTTGTGGCATCGTTTGGTCAAGTGCACCGTGTTCCGCCGTGTGAGGTTGCTCGACCGGGCGTGTTCAGGTCGGGCCATTTCGTTTGAGGGCGCCCGTATCAGTTTTGCTAAGTTGTGACCGCTTGGGTGCCTTGTGCACGTTCGGGTGGCCCATTTTCCATTTTCTCCCTTGTGGCATCGTTCGGTCGGGCACGCTGTGTCGCGCCGTACTGTGAGGTCGCCCGACCGGGTGCATTCCAGTCGATCCATTTCGTTCGACGACTCCTGTATCAGTTTTTCTAGGTTGTGACTGCCTAGGTCTCTTGTCCACGTTCGGGCGGCCCGTTTTCCATTTTCTCCCTTGTGGCATCATTCGGTCAAGCGCGCTGTGTCGCGCTGTGTGAGGTCGCTTGACCGGGCATGTTCAGGTCAGGCCGTTTCATTCAAGGCTGCATGTATCAGTTTTTCTATGTTGTGACCACCCAGGTACCTTGTGCAAGTTCGGGCAGCCCGTTTTCCGTTTGCTCCCTTGTGGCATTGTTCGGTCAAGCGCGTTGTGTCATGCCGTGTGAAGTTGCCCGAACGGACGCGTTCAGGTCGGGTTGTTTCGTTCGATGGCACCCGTATCAGTTTTGCTAAGTTGTGATCACCCGAGTGCCTTGTGCACGTTCGGGTGGCCCTTTTGTTGTTTTCTCCCTTGTGGCATCATTCGGTCGGGTGCACCGTGTCACGCCATGTGAGGTCGCCCGACTAGGCGCATTCAGGTCGGGTCAGGCTGTTTCGTTCGAGGGCGCCCGTATCAGTTTTGCTAAGTTGTGATCGCCCGGGTGCCTTGTGCATGTTCGAGTGGCCTGTTTTTTGTTTTCTCCCTTGTGGCATCGTTCGGTCGGGCGCGCCGTATTGTCGCACCATGTGAGGTCACCCGACCGGGTGCGTTTGGGTCAGGCCATTTCGTTCAAGGGCGCCCGTATCAGTTTTGCTAAGTTGTGACTACCCGGGTCCCTTGTGCACGTTTAGGCGGCCCGTTTGCCATTTTCTCCCTTGTGGCATTATTCGGTCTGGCGCGTCGTGTCGCGTCGTGTGAGGTCGCCCAACCGAGCGCGTTCAGGTCGGGTCATTTCATTCGAGTGAACCTGTATCAGTTTCGCCAAGTTGTGACCGCCCAGGTGCCTTGTGCACGTTTGGGTGGCCTGTTTTCCATTTTCTCCCTTATGCACGTTTGGGCGGCCCATTTTCCATTTTCTCCCTTGTGACATTGTTCAGTCAGGTGCGCCATGTCGCACCGTGTGAGGTCGCCTGACTGAGCGCATTCAGGTCGGACCATTTCGTTCGAGGCACCCGTATCAGTTTCACTAAGTTGTGACCACCCGGGTGCCTTGTGCATGTTCAGGTGGCCCATTTTCTGTTTTCTCTCTTGTGGAATCGTTTGGTCGGGCCCGACATGTCACACCGTACTATGAGGTCACCCGACCGGGTGCGTTCCTGTTGAGCCGTTTCGTTCGAGGGCGCCCATATCAGTTTTGCTAAGTTATGACCGCCCGGGTGCCTTGTGTATGTTCGGGCGGCCCATTTTCCGTTTGCTCCCTTGTGGCATCGTTCGGTCAGGCACGCCATGTCGCTCCATGTGAGGTCGTCCGACCAGGCGCATTCAGGTCGGGACATTTCGTTCGAGGGCACCTGTATCAGTTTTGCTAAGTTGTGATCGCATGGGTGCCTTGTGCACGTTCGGGTGGCCTGTTTGTCTTTTTCTCCCTTGTGGCATCGTTCGATTGGGCGTGCCATGTCACGCCATGTGAGGTCGCCCTACTAGGCACGTACGGGTCGGGTCAGGCCATTTTGTTCGAGGGTGCTTGTATCATTTTTGCTAAGTTGTGATAGCCCGAGTGCCTTGTGCACGTTCGGGTGGCCCATTTTCCATTTTTTCCCTTGTGGCATCGTTCGGTCGTGCACGTTGTGTCGCGCCATGCAAGGTTGCCCGACTGGGCGTGTTCGGTTCGGGTCGTTTTGTTCGAGGGCACCCGTATCAGTTTTTCCAATTGCTTCCTTCTCTCATATGATACCTAAGCTTTTTCCTTTCTCTTCCCTTCTAATTCCGTAATAGTGTCATAGTGATGCCAGCCAACTTCTTTGGAAAGCCTTCCTAGTAGACAATACTTGTGACCTGGCTGAAGACAAAGCATTTGGAATTACCATTCTCTTCCCCTAACCCCTAAGCCCCTAATCCCTAATCCCTTAACCACTAAATCATTATTCACCTAACCCCTAACTACACCTAAATCCCCTAACCCCCAATCCCTAATCCCTTAACCCATTTAATCCCTAATCCCTAAACCCCTAACCCATTTAACCCCCTAAAACCTAAACCTATCACCCCTTAACCCCTAACCGATTAAACCCTAATTCCCAACCCCTAACCCATTTAACCCCCTAAACCATAAACCTATAACCCCTTAACACGTTCGAGTCGGGTCATTTCGATTGAGTGCGCCCGCCGAAACTCATTCGAGTCAGGCCCCCTAAGCCCCCAATCCCTAATACCTTAACTAATAACTCATTATTCGACCCCTAACCCCTAAATGCACTTGAATCCCCTAACCTCTAACCCCCAATCCCTTAAGCCCTTCAAATTCAAATTAGCTTTGAAGAAGTAATTGTTTTCTTACTTCTATCTAATTCACTATATACTCAGATAACTCGTAGCCATATCACATAGGCCCCATTCACTTACGAAGGTTCCCCAAAATCCGCCCCCAATTTGGTTGATCTTGCTCAGCTTGAAAATTTTGAATTTTCATTGATGATTGATTTTCCTCTTAGTCCTTGATCTGCTAGGGGTCGGTTACCTTGATATTAACGGTGGTGTATTCATACTCCTTCTGAATAACCAATAAAGGGTCAAGGAAATTGACCAATATGTTGTCAAGTTTTATCTTATCCATCTCTGGGGAAAGATGCTTTTCGGCTAACTCCACTGCTTTTGATCTCAATTTTTCCAATTGCTTTCTTCTCTCATATGATACCTGAGCCTTTTCCTTTCTCTTCCCTTCTAATTCTGTAATACTGTCATAGTGATGCCAGCCAACTTCTCTGGAAATCCTTCCTAGCAGACAATACTTGTGACCTGGCTGAAGACAGAGCATCTGGAATGACCATTCTCTTCCCTTAACACCTAAGCCCCTAATCCCTAATCCCTTAACCACTAAATAATTATTCACCTAACCCCTAATTGTGCCTAAATCCCCTAACCCATTTAACCCCCTAAACCATAAACCTATAACCCCTTAACACGTTCGGGTTAGGTCATTTCGGTTGAGTGCACCCGCCCAAACGCGTTCGGGTCAGGCCCCCTAAGCCCCCAATCCCTAATCCCTTAAATACTAACTCATTATTTGATCCCTAACCCCTAAATGCACCTAAATCCCCTAACCCCTAAGCCCTCCAAATTCAAATTAGCTTTGAAGAAGTACTTGTTTTCTTACTTTTGTCTAATTCACTATATACTTAGATAACTCGTAGCCATATCACATGGGCCCCATTCACTTACAAAGGTTCCCCAAAATCTGCCCCCAATTTAGTTGATCTTGCTCAGCTTGAAAATTTTGAATTTTCATTGATGATTGATTTTCCTCTCAGCCCTTGATCTCAATTTTTCCAATTGCTTCCTTCTCTCATATGATACCTGAGCCTTTGCCTTTAAATTCCCTAATAGTGTCATAGTGATGCTAGCCAACTTCTTTGGAAAGCCTTCATAGCAAACAATACTTGTGACCTGGCACCTAAATCCCCTAACCCCTAACCCCCAATCCATAAACCCTTAACCACTAAATCATTATTATCTCCCTAACCCCAATCCCTAATCCCTTAACCACTACTAAATCATTACTCCCCTAACCCCTAAATGTACCTAGATCCCCTAACCCCTAAGCCCCCAATCCCTAACCCCTTAACCTGCACTAACTCATTATTCTAGTCCTAATCCCTAACTGCTAAACCCTAAACCTCTAACCCCTAATCTCCTATTCATCAAACCCCTAAGCCCCTAAAAAATATGCCATGAAAACCCTCCAAAAAATTCTTAAATGATGGGAATTCCTATTCAATGTGCGTGAAGCTAGTCATGGAATGTGACAAGCCATCCAAGATACATCCAAATATTTGATTTGTGCCTTGGGGAATGTTAAATAACGGGTAAGATACAATCATTGGTGAGAAAATCATTGGTTCGAAACTATGTGGGAAAAATTCTAGTCAAGCTAAGGGATGGTGTGGCCTAGGTTGGATGCGATCCCTAGGTGATTTTGACGGCTTAAAAGCCCTTCGTTCATGGCTACTCAAATCACATGTTAGGCATGCAACTCATCTCAAAACTCACATTACCTAGCAAAATAAAGTAATGGATTAATGCACAACTTATTTATTTCCTGAGCATATGTCTAGGTATGTTGACATAATTTATTGACTTATTCATTAGGAATACCATATAATGGTTCAATATATGGAACATTAGAATTTTAAATATGAATATTTGTATTTTCAAAAGTTTGCATATAAGGATTAGAATATGCACTAAAAAATTTGTGTGACATATCATTATGTATATTATTATTATCATTCGTACAATACAACCCTTCCACTCATTATCTATATTATTATATCATTATGTATATTATTATCATTCATATATTATTATTATTAAATTATTATTATATTTTATATCTATTCAAATTTTTTTCCCGTTGTGTGCTTGTTAGACCTTTATGCATTCTTTCCCATGATTCCATTCTTCCCTATGATGCTTTCTTTTTTCTAGATTCTTACAGAAGCATGGACGCTCTGAAACCCTAAAGCGGCCACAGTCCATTAACAGCTCGAAAGCCATAATAGCTGGTGGAGATATTTCGAGTTTTGATGATGTTCAAAAATCTGTGGGAGATCTGAAGAGAAATCGATCATGGAATAATGATCTATTCTTCTGGAAGAATCATATTGGTATTTCCCTTGTTTTACCCCATTCAAATTCACTATTTTCTTCTACGCTATCTTGGTTATGAGATATAGATGGTTGTAGGTCTGAATTTCTGCACTCTATATTTTGTGGGTCTCTTCAAAATATATCTTTTATTTTAAGTTGAACTGCTTCACATAATTAGTTGGAAGTAAACTCTGACCCAGATACAATCATGTCCTCTGATCCAGAAACAATCATCTCCTCTGATCCAGAAACGACTCAATCTGCGGAAGATCAATCCCCAGAAATTCCAATAGTGCCATAGTTTGTATCACTGACCGAGGAGCAACAAACTCTATTAAGTAAGGAGGCATTCACTCGTATAATTGAAACCTACAAGCAAGCTGATGGTGCAAGGGACAGGGACTTGTGATGTTCATTGCTTTCACGTTTGATTGCTCAGGTATATGCTCATAAAGTTTTTTTATCAACAGTCTGTATGAACTACTTTAGAGATACTGGAATCTGAATTTGCCTCGTCATCAATGTTTGGCTTTAATGATTTCATTCTGAGCTTTGAAAAGCCTCTTTATAAAGGGGATTTTTTTATCAAGTCAAGACATCATTTCCCCATTACTTTTTTATATTAAATTTCTTCTATGATTGAGAAAATTTGCAAGGTTGAATGTTATAATTTATTATTCATAAGTGTCAAAAAGTTGTTATTTTATGTGGAGACAAGATAAAGCTTGGATAGGATACACAAAACACTCACAACATATGAATATAGAAATTTTGACAAAAAATATTTCTAGAAATAGTGTTCTGACATATTTCCATTCAAAGATGGAATCCTTGGAAATGTTTCCTGTGTAACAGCCGTCACATATTAATTGAGTTGATTTGTGTGCATGATTTTTCATTTTTCATTTTTCACATTGGATTCCTGTGACTTGAAATATTTATGCTCTGCATACAACCATGATGAATTTTTCTAATGTGGTTTGAGCTAGGTATAGAGAGTCATGTCCTGCTGCAAAAAAGTTTAATTGTTTAATATGTTACAATAATCTGATCAAATATTAGCCCATTAGATTCAATTTTGCTAGTGTGTAGTTCAAGATGTAGGAAACACGGGTGTTTAGTTGCTTAGCTGTGGTAATTTTTTGGGCTCCTTTTCAAATTTAGGAAAATAAAATGTGACAAATTTTGTTATTGAAACATACTGAGGAAAACATTAATACGGAAATACCTCCTCTACAAATGAAAAGTGATTCTTCAACAAATTAGTGTCCACACTAAATCCTTGTACAGAAGATTCTTACTGAAGTGCCTGCTTGCACCATTAATGATTCTAAAACCTTTCGCTCAAAATAATGTCACCTTATTGTATGACATCTACAGCCAACCACATTAACATAGTAGTCAAGCAAGGGTGTCGACTGCCTCACATTATTTGGACTTCATATTTATGGATGAGAGTTTCTCATTTCAAAATCCATGGGTGGTAAAGGTGGAGGCCCTCTATGGGATCTCCATTTCACTATTTTTTGATAGCACTGTCCTTCTATTTCATGAATCCAAAAACAAAAGTACATTTTGAGCTCATTCTGGGATGAAAATTGTCTTCAAGTCCACCTTGCAAACACAAAAGCATGTAAGTAATCTCACCTTCTTTTCAAGGATAGAAGGTAGAAATGGTGACATCCTAGTCTTTCCTTTGAATGCTATTATTTGGTTCATATTTTAACCTGTTTTTGACATTTGTATCAATGTTGAAAACAGGATTGCAAAATTAACAACCTTGGAGAGATGATGTTTCCAACTTCATTTTTAGGATATTCGGGCTAAGTTCTGGTTTCTTGACACCATGGTGATTCATTCTCTCCTTGTTTGCAAGGTTTGGAGTTTGGAGCCCATACCTAAAAAAAACAAGTCACAACTCAATTGAGAAAGGTTACTCATTGCTATTCTCTCATTTATTTGAAACATTGTTGTAATATGGCCAACTTAAATTGCAAGGCCATTGCCTTTTCCTCTTGAAATCGTCCTCCATATCCTGAAGGTTGAAATAGAATATTGCAACATACACTGCTTCATTTTTCTTTTGTTACTTTTGTAGGATATTAATAAACCATTGAAAATTTGAGGCTTCTCACCTGGTTAACAACTCTAAGGCACCGAGAAATACGTTAAGAAATATTTCTATGTGTTTCTTGTCTTAAAGAGAAGAACATATTCACTATTGGCTCCACCTATTGAAGATCCAAGATTTGTGTTTCTACAGATCCAGGTTGTTGGCATGGGGATCAGACCCAGGGTTCAAGCTCCCTAGCCAACAAAACCCCATAAGCATTGACACTTTCAATCTCCATAGGCTGGAGAAGGTCTCACCCAAGACACTTATAGGAATTGTAGAACCATCTGATGATAATTCTGTGCAAAGGATGAAGCACTCTAGATTCTAGAATGTCAAAAATAAAACCATTATCTTGCTATATCCCGGGCAATCCCAGCACAAGGTCCAATTCCATAGTGATGTCAATCCAAGGTCCATTTGGTACTAGCAAAAGATATATACTCTTATATTCTTCAAACTTCCTTTGGTAAACTGGCAAGTTGGACAAGATGGCACATTCCTATCCACATCCCTATGCATGTGATCTGAGCACCCATATGTAAGCTTATTGGAAAACTAAGGATACAAGATGGTATATATGAATTACTATGAAAGTTGTAGTCAAACTGTCAAATGTAGTTAGCAAACTAGTACATCCCAACGGACAAGAAACTGATAATATTAAATAAACAATATCGACATATATCTCAAATAGTGCTCAATTGATATTGCAATATCAATTACAAATTTACAATACAATGTAGTTTCAGAGTGTTATACTGAATTTATATAATATTGGGCCACAGAATACGATCATAACTCTATGACTTATAAGAATAGAGATACCTTATGCAGAAAGGCATATGAAGGGTGTTCTGGAAAATTTAGTATGAACTTGTGACACTATGAGAGTGGAGATGCTTGACAGTCGATGTCAAGTTGCTGTAAGTTTAGTATTGCTGATGTTCAATGCTTGAGAATGCAAGAGAGAGAGCCTGGGCATAAGGGATTCAAACGACGATGAAATAATTCCAATACAATAAACACATACAATATTTATAGGTGAAGAAGTTCTAACCATCAATTGGAGCCATTGGCACTTCAATTGCGTAACAGCTGGAAGCTGCAACAGTTCATCATCTATGTTGTTTACTTACTGATTACTATGATGGAACTTGTCATCAGATATGAAGGTTCGGTATTGCGACACTTGTAACATGGAACTTCAGCACCAGAAGAGGGACTTGGCAAGCAAGCTTGCTACAGTACAATCACAAATTAATGCTCTTGGAAAGCTCAATGAGGTATGCTACTATAGACACACACATACAAGTGCCTTTTGCAACATATATTATTAATTGGAAAGTTGATTCCAATATGAATACATAGGGTTAACATTACAGTGATCACCATGCTCTGTAAATGGTCTTGGTTAAAATTTACCATCGTTATATCAATATTATTATTAATAATAGCAGTGGAATTAACTGGAATTACACTCAAGTCTTCTGTGATGAAAAAATTGACACTCTTCTTCACTCACATATCCCGTTGTATGTACTGTATCCTTGGTGGCTACAGGGGGTATCTGTTCCACTAACTTCACTTCACAGTTTAAAGTAAGGGATGCACATCTCTCTACCTCACCCAACATGCTGAAAATAATGAAATTTCATAAAAAATCATAAATATCAACAAAATAATATCATTGGAAATTCTTACTTTGGGTTTTTGCTTATATGTTTACTTCAGATGAGTAGATTTAGTTTAGTGTGGGCAGTTTAGGTCACCATAAACTTTAGAGACGACTTGAACTCCATTGTGCATATTAAATTCTAACCTCGATTAGGAAAATGTTATTGCTTAATTATTAACAAAGCGATTCACCATGTCAATGGCATTTTCAATAATTTCAGCACAAATTTTAAAATTCTAGATGCATAATTCTAGATTTAATGCAATTAGTAATATTCATTAGGCTTTCTAGATGGGTATTTCAATTTTATTATAAATAACTACTTGACCACTTTGTGCAGAGTGATATGGTGGCAATGGTTGAAGCTGAGGCATCTATACTCAGGTACACAAATGTAAATATCTGCAAGCAAGTTGAGGGCTTGAAAATGAACCGATTTAGTGAGGTTGAGGAACTCGTTTATTTGTATTGGGTCAACTCATGTTTGAATTATGAACTTCGAAATTCAAATACAACCCCTAGAAAGATGTCGGCAGTGGACCTTAAGGATATTTTGAGTCCAAAATCATAGGATATTGCTAAACATCTTATGCTGGAATATGCAGTGTTTGAACATTCAGGACCTCAATGAAAACGCCAGTTAGATAATGATTCAGAGATCTTGTCCTCTTATTCATCGAACACATCCGAAGTTGCAGAGTATGATGACTTGTCAATGAAAATCTTTCCAGCACGGATTAGTACATCAAAGAAGTCTAATCTGTTTTAAAAAATAAAAAAGTGGGCTAAAAGTAGTGATGATTGGAAAATATTACATGGTGACTATCTTTCTGAGAAGAACTCTGAGAAGGGGAAAATCCTTTGGGCACACTCAGTATCCTGATTTTTCTTTTTATATTTTCTGTCAGAGGCTAGTTGCTCCAATATGACAGTAATTTGAAGTCTTTTCATAATACTTTGTTACACATGACTTTCATTTTCTTCTTGCAAAATTTCTAGAAATGAATGGATATCTTGTGGACTATTGTAAACAAATTTAGTTCTATTACCATGCTCAAGAGAATTTAATGTTTGTCATTATTGGAGGATAGAGATATACCATAAGATCTTAGTTCTTTGTTGTAGCCTGTTATTAAGACTTGAATCAGTTAAACCCTCGGACCTATTGCAACCCTATATTGAGGCTTGGTTCTATTGAAGCCGCCATACTTTGGACCTCTTCATTGCAGTCTCAGGCCAGGGATATAGCTACAGGATTTTCACATATTTTATGCGGTGAACATCTATTAAAGTCTCAGATTATCTCATATTTACTGATGCTTGGACAGAACTTTCGAATTAGCTAAGTCACCTATTTTTATTTATAAGCTCGGTGTTAAGTTACAATATTGTGATAAGACTCAGTTACTTATGTTTCGTATACCAATCTAGCTTGTAAAGCTTGGTCCTGTGGAATTAAGCCCAAGAACACCTCAGAATTACCTTTATGGAAGTAGAGTGGTGATAACACAAATGTGGAGTAGATTTTAAGGGTAAATTAGTGCTTCCTTGGAGTTCAGATAGAACACATCTATAGAATTGTATACCAGTGTTTATTTGAAGCTTAGGTAAGACAGATTTGTGGAGGATTAAAGATTCAACTGTGGAGGGCTCGATGATATTGGAGGCATGAAAAATCAACACTGTGATGGAAATTTTGATTTACAGACCACTTTCCACCACCATTTATGTTTAACGTTCCTTTCTACTGAATTTAGGTGAATGTACCCAAGTTTGTGCATGTAGATCCCATAGGGAGAATGTGACCAAACCAGTTCATCATATTTGTTAGTAAGACTTATACAAGACTATGTCAATGCTTCCAAATACATATTTCATTCCTCATGAAATCCTACATCCAAGTCCAATACTTATGTCATTTTACATCCTTGCCTCCAAATGGTAAATTTAGCTGGGTTGTCGAAATGTGGTAGTTTAGTGTTCCCATTGTCACAAAGAAAATTAATTATAGGTTGTGCCATCCAATGTTTTTCACCACTTCTTGGCCATGGATTGACTCTAATTCTAACCTTATGTCCATTTCCTACTTTATATGCCAGACCAGAATCAATTAAATTGAAATAGTTTAAAACATCTCTCCATAACAGAAATATTAACCTGAGAAATTTTATTCTATTTAATCCATTCATCGATAAAGTTTAGTGCAATATATTTGTGTTGAACCACATTAGACAATATATATATATATATTTTTAAATATTTTTAACCATGCGTCGGAAGAAAAATGCCTTAGATGTCGAAAGAGAGATGTTATTTTTTTTAAATATTTTTAACCATGCGTCGGAAGAGCGACGTTATTTTTTTTAATATTTTGACTTTTTCGTTGGAAGAACGACACCTTAAAAGTTGGAAGAGTGACGTTAATTTTTTTAATATTTTTAATTTTTCGTCAGAAGACTGGTGTCTTGATCGTCGGAAGACCAACGTTTCATTTTTAAATATTTTTAACTTTTTCGTCAATAAAGTGACATTACATAAGCGTTGGACGCACGATGTTCTAAACGTCAGATGATATTTCATTGGAATTGCGATGGTTTGTAAAAATTTGGAATTAAACGTTGGAAGCCATAGCGTCAGAATTGCGACACTTTTTGAAAACCTGAAAAGCATCGGAAGACTGACAGTCTGTGATCGTCGGAAGACCCACACTTTGCAAAATGTCGAAAAAAGTGTCAGTATTGTGACACTTTGGCAAAGCGTCGAAATTGCGACGTAATGGCTAACCACATTTTGTCTGGCCTCAGACTGTCGCTCTTGTGACAACTATGTGTTGGAATAGCGACGAAGTGGCCATCGGAAGTTGGGCCAAATTTTATAGTGGATGTGAGTTGAAGAAGAGACAAGTTGACTACCTCAACTAGAAGAACTAGCACCCGTAGTTAGAATGAGAGCTGTTGAAATGTGTGGAGGGAATGAATGGATTTGAGATGGAGAATTAGATAAAATGTCACTAATAGATGTTTGCGATTTATATTTCTTGGTATTCTTTTGGAAATAAGTAATGGGAAATTCCAAAAGGAGGAATGCCAATTTTATCATTTAGAGAACGAGTTAATATTCGTCTAGGTTGTAAAATATATGAAACACTTTCTTCATATGGATGAGAAATTATAGGTTTTTAAACTGAAATAGAGATTTGGTCTAACTTATCTATTAAATTATAAACTTCTGGTGATTTAGATTTATAATCTCAAGAAAGTAATATTCCAAAATATACTAGGAGATTTTGGAGTGAATTGTTCAACTTATGATCTTAAAATAGTAGTTCTGGATGGACATCCAGAAGTTGGAGAGAATCTATAGGGAGAATCACTATTAGGATGGCTTCTTTATTTTTTATTTGTTTTCCTTTCCATTCACAATTGGCCCTCCTTCTAGCACCAAAATGTTGGAGCCCCAGAATTCCATTGCAACAACATGGGGGATAACCACCCAGTCTGGACCTTAAAAGCAACTCCTTTTCTATTGGTATAGCGGCTCCAACTGGGGATAATGGGACCAGTTTCCTAGCAAAGTATTGATATGATGATGATAGGTTTGATACAACGTGAAATGGAAAATGATTTTAAAATCATGGAAATAATCTATTTAAGTAACAAACACATGCATCTATTTAATCTAATATTTAACTTAATATGTACCCAGGAATAATTTAACTTATGCGATCTAAAAGATATCTTAAAGAAAAAGATAATAAAAATCATTCAATTTCTAAAGGAGATGAAAATTTTTAAAGATAATTATTTTGACTAAATATTTAGGAAAAATAATTGTGAAACTACATTTCATATCGATTCATTATATACTCAACAAGGAATTATCGTTGAAACATCATGCAATAGTCCTTTAATGAAAAACTATAATCCATATCTCATACACAATAAAATATAAATAAATTTATTGCTAAATCATAAATAGAACTCAATCGTAAAGATAATAGTACCAGATATGAGAGGTTATATTCATGAAATCAACAATATTGACCTTCTCTTATTTTCAGCCAATTGCACTCTAAGAGTACATAAATGCAAATTCAGTAGAGTATGCTTCGATATTCAAGAAAATCAAGATATTTTTCCATGTATTTCATCAAAAAAATCACAAAAGTAAATAAATGCAAGCTTTTCAAAGTGTTTTTGATAAAATCTTGGACCCCTCTCTAAATGCATGAGAGAGGTTTAAATATTATTACATATGTATCAAAAATAGAATGTTAAATAAAAAGTTGAGGAGGTTTCAAACAATCTTCCTGAGAATACTGAAAATAAAAGATAAAAACTAAACGAAATATAATGACGTGCTTGATCATGTTGAAGGATCATTTTCCATTGAGCTTTTCAATTCATAGATATCCAACATTGGCTTCACTTGGGATGGTTGGCCAACTTTGGATCTTAGTTGTCCCGTGAATACAACATCAAAGAGAGGTGGCACCATATTTTGAGTGGAATTGGTTAGATAGCGCAAATCCATCTGTTGACTATATGGTTTTACTAGAAACTGCCAATAAGATTCATGATCAAACTTATATAGCTTTTTAACTGCTTCAATTTGATTTTTGGTAGTTTCCTTCTACTGTCCCTCTAATTGTTTGATATTTGGGAAAGCTTCAGGCTTGCATTCTTTAATCAAATTAATATTATAAATATTTTCATTCACAGCTTCAATTACTTTAGTTGCTATATCATCTGCTCTAGATGTTTCCCTTTCTGCTTGCTTCAATTGCATATCCCAATATGTAAATAGAATGTATCTATGGGATTCTTCAATCTTTGGCAAATCAACTTTAATTCCTTCCTTAGGCTCTTACCAGGAGATAAACTCTGAGATCTTCTTATCGACTTCTTCATATTCCAATCCTTTATCAACCATTTGATGGACTAATGTATCACTTGTTTCATAATATGGTTTGATCATAGAGATTCTTTGATAGAATATTTCTTGTTGTTTTGACAATTGAGTATTTAGCTCAAGTGTTTCTTTGATGAATTCTTCTGTCTGATGCTTATTTCTGAGCTTATCTACTTAATTTTGTGTGAGTTGAATTTTCATATCCTTTTATGTAATGCTTGCCTGGTGTTCTAACTTCATTTTCTCAAAATATTTCTGAAATTGTATCATCTGCAACTCTGGTTGCTTATTGACATTCTGTCCTTCATGCTTAATTTGTTTCTCTAGCAGTTGAATTTTTGCATCTTTATCTTTAAGAAAAATACTAAATTCTATTGCCTTATCAATTGTAGTTGTTGTATAAGCACCTACAAATTGTGAAAGTCTTGTCTAGTTTTCTAATGGATCAATGGGGTTGTCTTTCCAGACAACCTCCATTGATTCATTCTATGGATTTGATGCTGATAAATCAAGCTTTCTTTTCTCTCTCTATATTCTTACCACTACTTTGTGTGCTGGACTATACAATATATATAAAGGGGGTATCTCTTCAATTTTCAATATAGTTTGTGACTTTGGGTAGGCTAAAATGATTTCAACATCTTCTTCTAAATTTACAAGTTGTAAGGTCTATTTAGGTGTTCTAAAATAAGAAGTTCCTTCTATTCCTATGTATGTTGGTGGTAGCTGGAACTTTTCTTTGAATTGCTCCCATTCTTTATCCATGTCATCTATTATGATTTTTTGTGTCTGATCATGTGTAGAATTAATGTTCAATTGTTCTTCAACCAAGGTTTCTTTGGTTTTTTCTCCATTATTTCTCTTTTTAGTCTCTTCAAAACTTTCCTTAGGGTCTTCTTCCTTATTTTGAGATTGATGCTTAGAAAGTTTTGAACCTTGACTGGATTTCTATAGTGATTCTTGATCAGAATTGTGATCAAAATTTTCTTCTAAACTTATACTCTGAGTTGTTTCTCTTATTTCCTCAATCTGCAATAGGTCTAGTGGAACCCTTGTCAATCTTTTTTTATGTAAACATGAAAATGAATGAGGTTGGATGGAGTCAATTTGATTGATGAAAAATTCAAGGCTTGTGAGAAAGTCTCAACCTTTTCAAATAGGTCATAAAATTGATCTTTCTCATGCATGAACTGTCTAATTTTAACCAAAGTAGTAAATTATTGAGCAACTTTGTTGGGATCATATTGTCTCCCTAGCATCATATCCAGATTCAAGCATGTAATAATATGCACCTCTTTAACTACATGTCCAAAAAAAAGAAGGAAAAATAACCACATTGTACCAGAAAAATTGGCCAAATATATTTCTTCGCATCTTTTAGGGTTTTGGAAAGACCTTCCCCTATTGTTTGGTATGCAATTTCTCTCACCAATAAATTATCTGGAACATAATAAGGAAGAACATGGGGAGAAAAAATGCTCCCAAAAACTCTGATATAAGTAAAATTTTCATCACCAAAGCATCCTGCCACTAAAAAAATATCTATCTATGCTTCTTCTCAATGCCTGGGTTCTTTTGTATCAAAAATAGTTTGATAGATGGGAAACATAATACTTTGACAAATCTTACAAAAATGGGGACGAAATTGAGATTCCCATAAAATATTATGATACACATGGATATGATTAGGGACATTGGGAGTCCAAATCCAACCCATATTAGGAATTTTTTTACAGAAACAGATGACATCCATCACATAAGCACTCACAAAAAATGGAGGGATGACCCGAGTAGAGACAACTCTATCATGTCTATACTGCCTGATAGCCATAGCCAAACTATCGGATAAAATGTTACCCCAATTCACGATCGTAGAGTTTAAAACCACATCAATTAATGGAATCCATTCCATAGAAAGCTTGGTACTATCAGATTTCCCAAAAGCTTACACATCATAGCAGCTACATAACTATGTGGATCCGATAGAGGTGAAATTGGGTACATGCCAGTTTTCTCCTATTTGAATTTGTTGGAGTCAGACCTCCAAGTCCGCATGCCACCTATTGGATATTCATTATCTTTTATGAAATTCTGGATGAAAGGTCTATCATAGACCTTTTGAGGTTTTGGCGGATGACACATTCTGTGCAAATTGTCTACAAAAAATGACCCATGACCTCTTGTCTTGAATTTTTGAATGTCTTGTTTGAGATATCTTCATTGTCGATAATCCACTTCACCATATCTATATATGGTTGTATTTTAGGTCTTGCAGCTATTCTGTGTAAGAAAGAATAGGCTGCTTCAAAATAAGAAGCTTCAGACGAGACTTTAGCATCATTCGTTGCTCTGGTTACCAACACCTTTGCATTTTCGTCCTCTAAAAAACTATACATGGCTTCCCATGACGTAGCTCCACCATCTTTGTTGCATGTAGTACCACTAAGAGAGGCATCATGTCTGAATATTCGGATGCAGAATGCTCTGCTGTCTTTTTTCCTTTCTTCGTCATCTCTGAGCGTTATTCCCTGAGATTGAGCATTAGAGAAATTAAAATGAACATAAAGCATAGATAATAGCAGAGGTTTAATTAAAAAAATAAATTCGATAAGGATGGGACTTTTATTTCAAGCACGAATAAACAGATACAAATCTCCTTGATCCTTTAAAAGATTAAATGCAGTTGATTTCTAATAATTACGCATTATGGCCTTCGTGTGATTCTTTTTGGGTTTTGTCAAAAAATCGCATCGCAAACTCGAATGATATTATGCAATGATGAGATTTAAGTGTAATTCCAATTTTGCGATTGCGATAACTCGCAATATTGAAAAATCGCAATGGTAATATTTCCTAATATTGCAATATCGTGCTATCACAAGATCTTAGGATTCACCACTTTGCAACATCACAAGATCGCAAGATTCTCCATATCGCAAGATCACACGATTAGAGTTATGGTATTTAGAAATTTATCTATGTCTTTTTGATTTGAGACGTTTGATGTATTAATTAAGCGACCTTTTCCTTATACGAAGTATACTTTAAGCCCTTCATTAATTTTTAGAAATATTTCTAGGCCTTTATGAAGAGCACAACATAACACTTAATCTTAAAAAAGGGTTTTATTAATCACTTTATTGCGGATTCTGATTTATGATTATTTGTGTTACCTTGGATTCTGCGATTTTTTATAAAGAAAAAAGCGCTTAGCCTTAAGTTTCTTAGCTCAATGCTTTAACATTTTTTAAAGGAAAAACTCTTTCTTGCTAGCTTTGTTCTTGAAAAATTTTAAAGGGTCCCCATTTATTATTACAATATTGATTATTATAGAAATGAAATGGGGGGGTTATTTAATAGTAAAATAGGTCCATAATTTGTATGAATAATTTTACCTTGGTCACCCCTGGATACTCAAATAATCATATTACTTCCAAAAAAATCCTCTTTGGACTAAAACTTTGACCAAATCCTTGATCTTGCTCAAATCTAGATCCTGGCTTACTTTTAATTAGAAAGAATTCTTACCCCCAGATACTAGGATGGTCAAAATATTTAATTTTGTAACTATAGTTGATATTAATAATGTACATTTTTTCCCTTTATGTATTTATATTGATTATTGTAAAGAATTTTCTTCATGCTAAATTCAAAAGAAGAGTTTATTTTTTGAGTCATGTCCTTATCGAATTTTAAAAGAGAAAAATTTGAATTTTTGAAATTGAATTTTTGGCTCCAAATCAAGTCAAGTTGGCCTCCCTCCAAGTCAAGTCGGCCTAGGCATAAGAGACACCCACTCGACTTGGTAGATCACTCTGTAAAGGAAATTCAACTCCTCCCCAAGGAAACAATTCGATCTCTATCAAGCTTAAATAATATGGACATCTAAGGGAAGGAAAAGAAGGACTAGGAGGATGAAAAAGAAGGAAAATTTCATCTCTTTCCTCTATTTATCTAGTTCACATGTGCAGAGGATATCTCTCTCCTCAATCCACATATTTTTTTGGGTAGTTACATTTGTAGACCCAAAATTTTCTAAGCAATTGTAGATCTGAAATTCTGCCATTCTGGGCAGTTAGTGGGAGACCGAAATTCGACCTAGGGTAGAACAAGAGGGTTGAATAGTTGGATAAGATTTTAGTCTTGACTTGGATGGTGTTGACCAGGTTTGACCATGATTTTTTTGAAGGTTAGTTTGACCTATTTGTTGACTAGAAGTATAGGTGTGTCTCTTGTTGAAAAGAAGAATTTCTCTATTGAAAAGGTTGTTGATTTTTTCACCCAAGTGGGTTTTCCTAGGGTAAATATTCTACCCTATTTTTGCATTGTGATATATACTATTCTACTAGTTTATATGGTTTTATTTCTTAAGTGAAATTACTTAATGATATACTGGAACAATGAAAAGAAGAGAAACATAGTTAGAAGTAATTAACAGTTTCCATAAATATTGTGCTTGCATCTATTGCACTAGAAAAATAAACACAAATAACATTTCTCCACACGGAAACTTGTCTCATTTGGAATTCTGACCATTTATTTTGTAATTATGTAAATCTGAGTCTATTATTCAACTTCAAGAAATTTACTCACTCCATACATGGTGACTAGGATAGACGAATATACTTCTAGGGTGGAACCAAGAACCACCTTTTTTGGTTCTAATGTGTCTGAATAGGTTATGTTCAAAGATTTGGTTCACATCTGAATGAGCTAGATGTCTAGGTTCCCTTCTTTTACATGGAACCATTTCTACAAAACATTGACCATACTTCTTTTTGTTATATTCGGATCTAGCCCATTTGCTACTAACAATGTAGCATTCACCCATGGATGCAAGATGTCAAGATAACTCTTAACACTCTTGAAAGGTCCCATAGCTATATAAGATCCCCACTACTAATTTCGGTGTGATTTCCTTATTGGAAAAAAAATACATAAGAAACCTTCTCCAATCCAATGCTAGATGTGAATTTCAAGACTTTATTTGTTTACACGTCCAAAATCTAAGAACCAATGAGAACCTTCCATGTGGTACACTTTTCCAAAACTTCTTTACCATATCACTCCCATGTTATCTTCCAAGTCAATACATTTCTATGTTTCATTCTCTACTACAGCCACATGTCTAGGTGATGTTGTGTCTCATGGCATCTATACTATTGGCCATCCAAAAATGTCAAAAATGAGTGCCACGTGTCATCGTCTCCCGCTTCCACATAAATAATAATTTCCACTTGCAACCACCTATCATGCCACCTTTATTTCCATGTCAGTTGGGGTCCCTCTTCTAGCTAAGGTGATGCAGGTGCATAGGTTGAGCACACAAATAGACAAAGACTAGACAAGAGTTTACCAATGTGATGGGATGGTCACATGGTAATGTTGGGAGAAATTTTTAAATTTTTTGTAAGAATTACTAAATATTTACATTAGGAAGTGTGTTTTTATTTTTTATAACAAGTTGGAGAAATTATTTTCTGTTGTAAGAAAAAAATTAGTTTTTATTTTCCCTTCTTTTGTGGAGAAGGGGAAATTATTCAGATTTTTGTGACTCGTGGTTGTCATAAACACTTTATTTTGGGAAAAAATAAGAAAAAGGGTGTTTGGGAAGTTCCTGAGGGGAGGAGAAGCTCTATAGAGAGGAGAAGAGGGAGGAGGACGAAAGAGGAACTCGTTGTTTCTTTGTGTAACAATATTTTTGAAGTTTTTCATATGCCTATACTTTCAAATCTGTGTGAAATTGAAGGTATTTTTTTGTGACTTGCGTAAATGAACAACAATTGGGTTGTAATTTGTGTGAGGGTTAAATAAATTGAAACTATGTGGTTATACTGAATCAAATTCTACTTATGTGCCATTATTATTTACAATTTTATTCTGGTGGGTGTTGATCAATTTGAGAGTCTGTGAGTTGTTGAATTGATTTACATTAAAAAAATTGAACATTGTGGCTTTAATCGATGCATGATTATTATTTTATCTTCTATATTTTGTTATAATGGGTTCAAAAACCTGTGAAGGGGTGTTCATTGTGTTCTATTAGAGGAATGTGTGGTATTTACAGTGAACTGTCCATTTTTACCCTAAAACAGAGTAACCTGTTCTAATGTTGTCAAATTCGTTTAGATTGGTTTTGTAACTGTCGAATTCATAATAGCATGAAAACTCAAGTGAAGAGATATAATTAAATTGTATATTGCATGTAGGAGAAATCTAGGGGTAATGGTCAGTTGGTTTGGAAAAGAGTCAGGTCATTTAATCTTCCTTCAAACCACAATAAAGAATTTTAACGAGCGCTACAAAATCATTTCGTAGCAACTGCACAAAAAAAAAATCAGGACATTGTGTTCAGTTTTGAAATCCCCTTTTTTCCTTCCCATTACACCATTTGTTAAGTTGAAACATATGCAATTGGATTTATGAAATAAGATGAGATAAAGAGTGGAAAGTGAGAGAAACATCTCTCATGGAATTTATCATAATAAATTCATATTCTTATATTGATTGCATATGTTAAATGTTACATGAAATATAGTTGAATTGGATGTAATTTTGGAGCTATTTGTTGAATAAATTGGGGATATTAGCGCGGGTCTGATTAGTGTGTCATTGTAAAGGGGAAAATCCATAAATTCAATGGTTTAGATATGAGGTTCTTTACTGCACCCCTAAATTCCTAAATGCCCGAAGGTAGAAAATTTACCCAGATGTACCCAATATTTGGCTATTAATATGATGTGACATGCAGAAAAAGGTCTTGTATACATACATATGTGTTGAATGCCAAAATATATTGAAGAACCTAAGATACATTGATGAGGCTTAGATACATATAAGATAGAACTTTAACCATTTGGAGCCTTGCTTTTACTTATTCACTTAAATTTCATTCTACTCCCAATTCCTATGGAGTTAGGAGAATCTCCATATACCATTATAAATATCTGAGGACATGATATTCAACCATATAACTTTCATTCTCATTTGGACTAGGGAGTTAAAGAAGAAATTCCTTCAAAGATGCACTCCTCAAACTGAAACTATGACAAAAATGTTATTCATAATGCTTCTTTACTATAATATCAATGACAACACATATTCAAAAATATCTCATGATAATGGACTTTTACATCATTAAAGTTATATTCGAAATCAATGAAAACATATGTGCAACATTATCCTCCTTTTCCATTAAAGGAAACAACACCAAACATCTGCTAGTCATTGATGGTATTGGGATAGACTCCCCCTATATTTTTTGTTGTATGTTCTTCTCCTTTGACATTAATGGAAAGGAATATACTCCCCCTATTTTGATGCATGCTCTTTCCTTGAACTCCCCTTCTAACCAACATGCTTCATGGTTGAATTTAATGGACCACTCCTCTTTATGAGGAAGAAATTACACCCATATTTTGTCAAATATATTAAATTTTTTTTCTAAGTAGGGATATTATAAAAATATTTTCACTTGGATCTTAGTAACTAAAAATTCTCCATATATCTACTATGTTTCATGATCTTTTCATATTATCCTAATTTTATGAATTAAAAATGTTTATTTTTACTTTTGGCTACAATTTCTCCTTTTAAATATGAAACTAGTATGCCCCTGTCAAGGTTGTGTCTATCTATCCATGAATGAAAAATTTCCTCTTATGTATATTTGTTCTTAATATTAATCCCCTTATGGCTGTGATTTCCTACAACTTAACTCTTATAACATTGAAGGGATGCTCCCCCTGAACTGATGCTTCTCCTCATTTCCAATACTCCTTATTTTTCTTTTATTTTAAACTATTTTTTTTCTATTAATTCATACATGTCAATGATATTCTTCCAATTTATCAATTGTAATTATTTTGTCTTCAATATGTGTAGCAACATGAATTCTTCCTAGTAATCCTCCATTTTTTTGTCTTGAAGAAAATACAAGCCTCTATTTCCTTCCTTCATTTTGGTTTTGAATTCCTCTCTTTCAATTTAGTTTCCTTCACCACAACACTTTCAATTTACTAGTTTTTATTCTTTTCCATTTATTGCACCATTTCTATGTCTGAATTATCATCCCCATGTATATCCTAGTAACTTTCCATTTCATCATCCTTCTCTTGTAACTCACACTAAAAAATTTCCATCTTCTTAATGCAGCTTGATATGCTATAATGCATCACTTGTCTTTTATTGATGCGAGAGATAATACTCTTCTCCTTTACCTTCATTAAGGACATATACATTGATAGAAGTCCTAGTTTATTTTTCTAGTAATGTTCTAGATCCTTCTTTTCTTATTTCACATCCTATAGAATGGAATGTGACTTCATGTCCTTTATCAACCATTTGACTTACACTTAGAATATCGTGCTTCAGACCTTCAACAAACAAGGCGTATTTAGCTTTGGCTCTTTCATTACCAAGGCTAACCATTCCTTTTCTCATTAATCTAGATGATTATTCAACTCTAAGAGTGACACTTCCATGCTTAACATCCTTTAGAGAGGTAAAAATATGTTTAACTCTTGTCATATGGTGAGAACAACCATTTTGTATATACCATTAACCATCTTCATTTTTAACACACGAAGTTATATTCCATTCATCTTTTTTCTCTTGCTTCCCTTTCCATATCTTCTTTGTTATATTTTTTCTAATTCTGAAAAAATCTTGTTTTATACTTTGGTTTAGGGGCCTCAATGTTCCACTTATATAATATTTAGCATTATCCCCAAGGTTATTACATTTGTAATGTTCAATGCAATCCAAAAAGGGAGTAAAATAATTACTTTCTCTAAAACCACTTTCATATATACTTTTGGGTTTGCTAATTATACAGTTGTTCATGGAAGCGTAGAAGGATTTTCTTCTTTTATACTTTTTTCTTGCATAAGATATAAAATAAAATCCTTTGTGACAAGAGTCATGAAAAATAAAACAATATCGATTAAAGAAATTTGATTATCTTGCTATGAAGGGTTTTCTTGAAGGAGTTGATCCTTTTTAGGAAGCAGGATTGCTTTGATTTCTTGCTTGAGGAAAATCAAACTTGTGTAGCTTTCTTGTTTCATGTCTACAGATTTATTTGATTATTTCCTATCTAGTTCTCACTTTTTGTTTGTTGCTTTAGTACCTTAACACATCTCTCGAGTTGTTTCGAGCCCAATTTTGAGCTTGATTCTCCCATGGTAGCTTCATGAAAGCTGCGACCTATTTTATTGAGAGGGGATATTTCAATGTTGAGAAATTCATATAATATTTCGGTACTTTTATCAAAATTTAGATATTGACTAGCTGATCATTGAATTTTCTAGATTCTTTCTTTAAAAAAAATCTTAGCTTCCAATTTCTCACAATGACCTTCTCTTTCTTTCTACTGTATTTTCATGACTTCTTCCATTCTTCTAGATTCTTATACCTATTTTTAATGATGTTAACCATTTTTTTGTATCTCATTGAATTTATGTTCCTTCTCTTCAAATTCCTGTAATAACTTCATCAGTTTTTCGGCTGTTACTTTGAGCCTATTTATCCCTTCTACAACAGAGATAAGTTTCCTTCTAGAATGTCCCTTCTAATTAATATATTTTTCTAAATGATATCACTCTAGCTCAGTGTATTGAGTATGTATGGCCATTAGCAGAGATTCATTTACATCATTATCAAATTCATAACTTCAACTATCTTTCAATGAGCCACATATTTCATTTTCATGCTTATAAGGTTTTCTCTCTATACACTAAATTTTTTCACCATGACGTTTTACTGTCTATATGGGTTCATCGTTACTCATACAATACTCCCTTAGAAGTCTACAACATCAAGTTCCTAAAACCAAGCCTTGAAATTGAGAGAAAAGCTTCTAAAAGTCATAAAAATACTTGTACCGCACTTTCTCCTAGTATTACCTGCAGTTCTGCATCTGTTTGTTCTAGAACATATGGAACCGGCCACACTTTTTCTTCATTAAAGGTGCGGATTCCTGTAAAAGGTAAAGTGAAGGTGGAAGTAAAATTTAGAAGCCGACCTAGTTGAATCTGGAAGCTTCTGGAAGCAATTATCTGGTGGAAAGTTCGCTCCTTTCATGTACATTCATCCCTCCATTAAAGGAGCCTACCCCTTGGTATGTGGAACTTAATCCCTTTGAAAGAGGATTCTATCCCCTCTTATTTGGAGTTGCAACCTCTTCTCTTTGCTATAATTTGAGGCCATAGTTCAGCCTCAAAGGGGAGTTACGCTTTGATATTTTTTGAGGAGAATTGCTAGAGAAACTCAGACTCTCTTAATTGATTATCATATGGGAATGATTACACACTCATGTATATGTTAGTCGAGAGAGTGCAAAGGGTTGTCAAAGTAGAAGAAATGCTTGTTCAAGACCCCGAAAGGACCTGTACGACATCAAGGCAAACACGGTTGTAAGGCTCCTTTTTTCATTAAAGATAATACAAATGGATCCTGTTTTCTCAATGAGTTGTTTATTTAAATGGCTTATTTCTTGAATTCCTTGATCATCAAGATATATTTATGGTTTATGAATTAGTATATATTATGCAGGTGCTTCTGATTCTTTCATGTTTTTTATTGTAGATCCCAAAAGGAGACGTATTCAAAGCGACAAGATAGAAGACTACAATCAACGCTGGACTACAGGTAAGTCCTAAATCCTTCATTATAGATAATTCTAGATCAAATATAATCTAGAGAAAGTAGTTTACATTTGTCTATTTGTTGCTAGTTATCCGTAGGATACTAGGGAGATTTTTCTTGTCGGCAAGAACGATTTATCCGTCCAACAAAATGGACACTCCACTGGGGAATGGATCTTGAACTTAGTTTTATTTTATTTTTGACTTGTGAAACTATTTTTCTAATTTTGATTGATTGATATTGGCTTGGGTAATTTATTCCTGTAGAATACCTGAAAAGTGCTTTAGAATTTTTTATTTTTCTTAAGTTTTTTGGTCTCTGCACTTTGTCTTTAGGCACAATGCAGTCATCTCCATTGTTTTTTTGTATACATAGTGTGGCACTGCACCTATTTACACTAAAACCTGTAGACCCTGAGAAAATTTTTGAAATACTTAAAATTCTCTTTTCTAGGACCAGCTTGTAAGATTCTCAGTATATAGCCGGACTTTTATGTTCTGTCAGAAAGCTTTCTGTGAGAGTTTCTTTCAACATTTTTAAGTTTCGAATGATTGTCTACAAGATCTGCATGTTATAAGTGTTTTTTTCTTTGAATTTGTGTCACTCAAAGATTAGAAACATCTGTATACCTTAGATCACTGGTATTTCATTGTTTTCTAGTTGAGTCTTTGACTTCATAGCAGAAATTGTTTTATGAGAATTAGATCCCATTTTCTCACTTGCAAATCTTTAAAAAAAAAGTTCATTAAGTTTTGAAATTCACTTAAAAATACCATAATTGGATGTTTTTGAGTTTTTTCTCATTTCAACAAAGAATTTATTAGTTAAATTACAAACTAAGAAAAACATCCTCAAAATATTAAAGTTTTGATTTCAGATTTAATTCTTAGAATTTTTTAGATCTCGAAATTAGTGTTTTTAGTTTTGAGTGTTATTTCTAGATTTCTAGAATTGTAGTTTTATTTTGGAGAATGTTCAATTGTAGTTTCGATCTTGAAGAATAAAGGGGTTTCTTTTTGAGCAATTGATCATTCTGAGTTCAAATAAGATAATATTTCTTTTCATATGTTCTTTTTTTGAAGGAAATAATTGTTTTAAAATATTGCATTTCTCAACTCTATCTTTTAGATAGAATTCATTGAAAGGAAATGATTTTTTTCTCATAATAGATGCATTTTTAGTGTGTTTTGAGTCGGGTCACTACATATCATCAAAGTTTCACTTTCGCACCTATTTTCCTAAGAAACAGCCTATTAAAATCAACACTTAAATTAAATCAATCTAGTAATTTTTATATTTCTAGGACTCTTTTCCACCAACATAGCTTAGGCTAGTGTCTTGGAGTATGGAGTAATTAACTCTCCGAGACAATTAAAACAAAAAAGTAGTCAATATTGTGGTAGGAAAAATCCAATAGTAGCTTGTATGCTCTGGGAATCTCCTCCTAAAGGATTCAAGCATGAGATCATATCCGAACCAGTGAGGTGATCAATTCTACCTCATTGGGAACGATAGAAGAGGTGCGCATATTAACAACGGTAAACCTTAGATTGACCATTGTCGAGGAGCTTAGGGTCACTTGTTGGTATACCTTGGATTATGTCAAGGAGCCTTCAAGGGGATGGATCTTTGTTACTCTGCCCTGGCGCGTATATCAGATCATAGACTGTTCCCCAGGTATATTTGTTCCTGTTGGTGACCTTAGTGGCCATAAAATTTAAGGGTTTTTTCCTAAGGTGACGGTGGAGGAAAGATCCCACTGTACCTGGAGCATACGTCGACTAGACTCACTTGGACTCTCCAAAGGGTTATCTTCACTTGAGATGGTTTAAGTGGAGAAACTTGCATAGGTCTGTTTCATTAAGCAGGTTGTTGGGGTAACTATTCCAACCGCCATTTATACATTAAAATACTATGATATTGGATTTCATCACCAACTAGTGTTTTTAGTGTGGGAATCTACTATTTGTGTGTGGTTTGATCTCCTAGATTTTATAAGCGTTTGATTATTTTATTGTCTCCTTAGTGACTTTAGGATTTTTAATTGAAATTTTCTTTGATTGCATGTGATTAATAATTTTTAATCGTGGCTGAATTACCAAGACAATCACGTAGACTTTAGGGGAAACCCCCTAAATATACACCAAGCCAACTTGAAGGACTGAAAGCTTTGGTACCGCATACTATTAGTAGAATTAGATCAATGGAACCAGGAGAATCATCTATAATTACTCATCCTGATTATCATGAAGTAAATCAACCACAATTAGCAGAATATATTCAAGAGCCACTTTCAATTTTTGAAATCACTGACATTGCTTCTGAAACCAGTGAATTAGTTGAAGAACCTGAAATTTCTAATCTAGAAACTGAACCTGTTGTGTTGCAATCATCTTCAGGATTTGTTACTCCAACTTCTAGTGATCTTGATTCACCTAGAGTAAGACATCGCATTACTGAAAACCTTCCTTCTGATCTCATAAGTATTGAAGAACTTGTTGGCCCAGACGAAGACGTAAGTCTTCCCGAAACCTAAGAAACTTTGAATCTTAGAGAGCGTGAATCAATATTCTATAGTCATTTTAGAACTGACGCTTGGTATTTATCATTGATAGATTTTTTACAAAACGCAGGTATTACTTATTCTCCACCCTGAATTCCTTTTTACCCTACACCAAGAGGTTCTCAACCTTCATTAGCTATGTCAGGTGAGTCATCTATGTTTTCTAAATCTCCAAAAACATTTTTATATGGTGTTCTACCTATTCCTCTGGGATACCAGTCGCTCTCTGGTACCTTCTCAAGAGCAGCTCCTCAACCAATTGAACAAATTTTATCATCTGGTACAAATGGAAAAAACATTGAAACGTTGAACACAGAACATATTTTTATGATGTCTGGAAATATTCCAAATCCTCAACCTCAAGGAAGTCAGTTACCGCCTGGGGGGAAACCTCAAGGAATTTAGTTACTGCCTGGGGGGCAGCCTCAAGGTAGTCAATTACTGCCCGGGGGGCAACCTCAGGGTAATATTTTACTGCCTGGTGGTCAACCTGTAGGAAAATATTTACTACCTGGGGAGCAACCTCAAGGACAGATTATACCTTAAGGTCAATTTCAACCTCAAGGAAAGTACATACCTCAAGGTCAATATCAACCTCATGGACAGTACATACCTCAAGGTCAATATCAACCCTAGATTTAGTTCATACCTCAGGGTCAATATCAACCCGAGATTCAGTACATGCCTCAAAGTCAATATCATCCTCAAGGTCAGTACCTAGTTCAAGGTTTTCAACATCCTTCAGGTCAACCATTATTACAACGAGCTGGAAATTTTCCAGTTAATTATCAACCCTACGTTCAACCTGGTTATGGTCCTTCATATGCATAACCTTCTATGGGTTAATATCCCAGAATTAATACAGTGTGGGATCCATATCAAATTCAACAGAATTTGCAACCCAATGTGCAGTTACCTAATCAACCTGGAGAACTCATAGGTTCTGGTCTAACCCAAAAACCTATCCAGCCTACCATTCAAGTCTCTGCACCTGGTCCTATTCAGCAGCTTGGGCCTAGTACACCTAGAACTCTACCTCAATCTTTTGCTGTCACTACAAATTCTGTTCAACCTACCACACCTATTTCTGGAGTATCTGCAGCTCCTGTTTCTACTACCCCTATATCAGTACAAATTCCTCAAGTATTTGTGCCACAGTCAGGACCTACAATTCAGACTACGATCCAGATTCCTGCAAGACAATCTGGTACAAGTATGATTCTCACTAGTCAACCACAATTTACTTATTAACCGTACTAGGGGTAGTATCAATTTGGAAATACTACAAAAAATCCAACATATCAGTATCAGCCGTATCCTAGGTATACTTATCAAGTACCTCAACGACCCCAGTTTGGTCCGGTTAATCCTAGTTATCCAAGAGGTTTCACAATTCCCAATGCACATCCAATTCCAGGATATCCTGGATATCCTCCTCCTGGAACTAGTTTGATCACACAAGGTTATAAGGACCCTAACCTTCGGTTACCATTCATAGAAACTTTAGATTTACCTGATTTATCATGCCTTACGAATGATATCTTTTATCTTCCGTATTGGCCGCCAATGCCTAATAAGTTTCCCTGTGATATTCCAAAGTTTGAAGGAAAGTGAGGAGAAGATCCATCTAATCATATTATGACTTATCATCTTTGGTGTGCATCCAATTCACTAATCGATGATTCGATTCGGTTATGTATTTTTCAAAGAACTCTCATTGGTCTCACTGCCAAATGGTACATTGAGTTACCACGAGGCTCATTTAATAATTTTAATGAATTGGCTATTTCTTTCTTAACCCATTTTCAATTGCCTATCAGATAGGACAATGGCACAAATTTTTTTACCTCATTAAAACAATCTATGTCTACGTACATATATGATCACAGTAATGAATGGAGACATAGGAGACATTTGGTGAAAGTATTTATTCCAGATCAAATTTTGGCTGAATGGTTTATCAAATAATTATTGCCCAAAATTACTGAAGATGTGGCCAAAGGAGGCGTTGTTATAGAAGAGCAAGTCATTGCTCAAGTTCAGTATCTTGACCTTGTATATACACAGTCAGGTACTCTGTATGAAAAAATCCTTGATTTACCAAGACCTGATCAGTTAACTAAAACTCCTTCAGGATCTCATGCCATTGATGGTGTAATTGGTTCTATTAACACTAGCAAGAGTAAGAAAAAATCTTCCAAGATGACTTCTCCTATTATAACTTTACCCGATTCACCAAAAGGAGATTCTTCTATTGAAACTTCCACAAATATTCATGTTGTAGAATCATCTACAGCCAAACCTAAAACTGGTGGTAAGAATAAAAACAAAAAATCATCTTCAAAAGATAAAAACGATAAAACTAAACCAACCGATGATAAACAAAAACCTTGTTATCCTTGTCTGATCTGTGATGAGTATAATTTTACTAAAGAGTGCCCACATAGAGCCGAGGTATCGAAATTCGTTAAGGGTTCACCCATACTTGTTGTCTTGAAGGATCCCTTTCATACTCAAGACAGTAAAATGATTGGATCTTCCTCGAATACGCTAGAAGATATCTTAATGGTTGCAACATGATCGCAAGATTATGGTAGTAAAAATCCTATTGATGGTAAAGAAGTAGAAAATTCTAATTCAACATCAACTACATCTCCCTTAGTTCCTGATCTGCTATAGATCGAGAAACCAAATCCTGAATTAGTAATCAAATCACCTGCTAAAGGTGTACTTCATAAATCAGCTTTCAATCCACATGCGAGAGCTGCTCAGAACTACAATATTTTTGAAGACTTGGCGATTTCCCCTTCAGCAATGTCAGATTTGGAAGTGCTGCAATCATGTCCAGCACAAAGAAAATTACTATTGTCAGCCATAGGAGTCGTAGATCTTCAGGATTCGAACCTAATGATCTTTGATTTGGAAAATTTTACACCTTGCCTACCTCATCAAATGGCTTTTCAGATTCCAGTATTAGTCAAAAACAAATGTTGCTTTCGTACTGTTATTGATGAAGGGGCTTCTACGTGTATCATGTCGTTAAAATGTTGGAAATCACTTGGTTCTTCGACACTTAACCAATATCCGACTATCCTCAAAGCTTTTGATGGAAAATGATTCCATATGTATGGTATTTTATAGGATCTACCTATAGAGGTGGAAGGAAAAACCATTAATCTAAATGTGGAAGTGGTCGATGCCCCTCTGGATTACAACCTTCTCCTGGGTCAGATTTGGTCTTATGCCATGACTGTTGTCATGTCATCAGTCTTTCATCTCATCATGTTTCCTCATAAAGGAAAGATCGTTAAAATAGATCAGCTCTCATATTATTCATCCGACCCAGCCACTACTAATATCATCCAACATGTCGGAAAATCAACTATCCCTTATAAAGATGTTGGAGTAGGTTTAATTGAAGATTTTACTTTACTGGGAACTTTTTCCCTGCCTGCCCCCAACGTACCGCCTCCTATTGATAACATCAATATGATTACATCAAGTACTATTTCCTTTGATGATCCTTGGATAGTACCTTCAGACTCAGAACTATATTCTTTCGATGGCACGATGCCTTTGAGTCCTTTTGAATTAGCATATCAGGTAGTACAATTATTTTCTGATACTCCTTCAACTAAAACCTAATCTAGTGAATGTGATCAATGAGGAATCACTTTCCATATCAAGCTCAGTTTCGACATCAATTCTGGATCCTGTTCAAAAAGTATTCAATACTGATGGGCATATTCGTGAATTTTTTTCTATAGATAAATTACCATGGGAAGATATACATCATCAATCTTCATTTTTATCTGATCACGATCATTTTGAAACGGATTTTTCCTCCATTTTTACCGTTTATTATGTCAACAAACCTCAGAATCCTCTCACGAATTCTGATTCTGAATTGAACTTAGCAAACATTTCTCTGACAGTTCCTCTTGACATCTCAGTAAAACCAGGAATTGTTGAAAACATTCATATAGGTGCTTCTTGTATGCCAGATGAAATCCAAGCATATAAAGCCCTATTTCAATTTTTGCTTGGTCATATGAAGAAATGCTAGGAATTGATCCATCAATTATTTTTCATGAAATTAAAACATACCCAAATGCTAAACCTATCCGACAAATATTACGTCAGATACATCCGCGAAAAGCTGCCGCTATTAAAGAAGAAATTGAGAAATTACTTTGTGTAGGTTTTATTTATCTGATTCCTTTAAAGGATTGGGTATCTAATATTGTTCTTGTTAATAAAAAACAAGGGACAATACGAGTATGTATCGATTATAGGGATATAAATAGAGCTTGTCCAAAAGACAATTATCCAACCCCCTATATCGATTAAATTATTGACGATTGTGCCAGAAGTGAAATGTTTTCGTTTATGGATGGATTTTTGGGCTACAATCAAATCAACATACTCCCTGCTGATCAACCCAAAAAAACTTTCATTTGTCTGTGGGGGACTTTTTCTTACTGCAAATTACCTTTTGGATTTAAGAACGCTGGCGTAACTTTTTAGAGGGCAATGTCTTATGCATTTCATGACATTAAACACATTGTACAACCCCATCTCGATGATTTACCTGCTCATTCATCGCGTAGATCAGATCATCTTAATCATCTACGAGCTATCTTTATGAGATGTAGGCATTATAGGATTCGTCTGAATCCTCACAAATGTGTCTTTTGTGTTGAATCTGGACGATTGTTGGGAATTTTTTGTCTCAAAGGAAGGCATTCGTGTCGATCCATCGAAGGTTGAGGCTATCATCAATTTACCTCCTCCTTCTACTCTTCACCAACTCCAAAGTTTGCAAGGGAAAGCGAACTTTTTACGTCGATTCATTCCTAACTATGCTGAGTTAACCATAGGTTTTACCAGGTTGTTAAAGTAGAATATTCCTTTCTTTTGGGACAAGATCGTTGATCGATATTTTGATGCTCTTAAACATGCGTTGACCCATGCACCATTATTGCATCCTCCCAATTACAACCAAGATTACTTTTGATAATTAGTAGCCTCCAATTATATGATTAGTATGGTCTTCGTTCAGGAAGATGAATTCTACAATGAACATGCGATTTATTATCTCAGTCGCAATCTGCATCCGACCGAAATCAAATACTCACATGTGGAGAAATTGGCCTTGGCATCAGTTCAAGTTGTCCAATGATTTCATCATTACATACTGTTATGCAAAAAAAAAAGTGATTCCTGATTGTAACCCTATGATGTTTATTTTGACCAAACAACTGTTAGGGGGAAAATACTCCAAATGGATTGTTATCCTGCAGGAGTTTGATTTGGAATTTGAAAAATAAAAATCAAAGAAATCATTGGTATTCACTGAACTTATGTGTGACTTCCCAAGTACTGACATAGAAACTGTGGAAGAACATCCGATCGCGGATGAATATTTGTTTCTTATCAGTACCATCGATCCTTGGTATGGAGATATCATCATTTATCTCCAAACCCAAACTTTTCGGCCCAAACTCTCATGGTCACAACAACAAAAAATCTGTTTCCAGTCTCATCAATATCATATTATTGGTGACACATTATACCACTATGGTGCAGACTCTGTTTTTTGACGTTGTCTCACCCTTGACGAAGCTGAAAAGGTTTTAAATGACTGTCACTCTGGAGCATGTGGCGGTCATATGTTTGGGTATGCCACATCCCAAAAGATATTGCAGGCTGGCTATTTTTGGCCTTCCTTATTTAAAGATTGTATTTCTGCTATCCGAAAATGCCACAACTGTCAAATATTTGATCGAAATATGTGTGCACCACCTGCTCCTCTTCACCTTATAATTGTTTTTGGTCCATTTTCAAAATGGGGAATTGAATTCATTACATGTAACCCTCACTCATCTAGGGGGCATGGGTATATTATTCTCGCAGTAGATTATTTTACCAAATGGGTTGAGACAATGCCTACATTTGCGGTAGATGGAAAAACTGCAGTTACTTTTGTGTTCAATCATGTGATTTCTTGTTTCGATGTACCCCAAGCAATAATTACTGACCATGGGAGTCATTTTCGAGACATCATGATGACCGAATTGACTGATCAACTTGGTCTGCGCCATGATAGTTCTACACCATATTACCCACAGGCTAATGGTCTGGTTGAAGCTATCAATAAATTTTTAGTCACCATGATCAAACAAATAATTGGAATTCATAAATAAAATTGGCATACCATGCTTTTTTCAGCACTTTGGGCATATCGAACCTTAGCAAAAACATCGACAGGTTTTACCCCTTTTCAACTAGTTTACAGTTTAGAAGTGGTATTACCTATTGAATGCAAGATACCGTCACTCCAACTAGCCATAGAGTTACTACCAGCCACTTCTGAAGAGGAGAAACACTTTTTGTACTTAGCTCAATTAGACGAGAATCGGCGCACCACTGCATTAGCCACCGAAGCTCATGTGAAACGAATGAAAGCTCAGTATGATAGAAGTGTTACACCTCATATTTTTTCAGAAGGAGACCTAGTATTGGTTTATGATCAAGCTAACAATAAGCTAGGGGCTAGGAAATTTGAACCCATTTGGCATGGTCTTTATATTGTCAAGCGACAGCTTGCAAAAGGGGCCTATGAACTAGTTGACTTTGACGGGGTCTCTTTAGGCAAACCTAGAAATGGGCTTTATCTGAAGAGATATTATGCTTGATTCTTGTGTGGAGATCTTCCATGTATTTTAGTTATTTTCATAAGTTGGTGTGTTGTATATTAGAAGAGCGTGCCTAGTTTAAGTGTTCTTTTACTACAATCCTTGATTATATGGATCACTCTTGATTTTGCAGATGTCGACATCCCTTCAAACATACATTGGTTTTGCTGATGGTGCTTGTCGTAGTACACGGAACATTTCTTCCGCAACTTGGGTTATTTATTCACCCACTGATGAGTTAGTATCTATGCATGGGGTAAGCCTTGGTCAAACAACGAACAATATTGCAGAATATAGCACAGTTATTGAGTCATTGTCTGAATCCATTTCATTTGGAATTCAAAGTTTGATCATTAGGTTAGATTCTGAACTCGTTGTATTACAATTGAATAGAGTATATGCAATTAAAAACCCAGTGTTGTTAAGATTATTTTTGAAAGTTTGTCTCTTGGAACAAGAATTTGATTATATTGAGTATCAACATATTCTAAGAAATTTAAACACATTAGATGATGCAGTAGCTTCTAGTGTTATAAATAGAAATTTGCGATAATTAAAGCAGTAGATCAAAATAACATTTGATAACATGTTAGACAGAAAAATGGAAATAGTAGTAATATCATAGCATAAGAGTAGTTTTTTCAAAAACATATTACATCGTCCTCGATCATAGGTTCAAAACTCCTTATGATCGGAAAAAAAAAGTGATATAAAAAATGATATAAGTCTACATAATCAATCATCCACTATCCTGGTGATGATCACGATAAAACATTGCAGCCCGTGCCACCTTGCTCAGGAATCTGTTGAACTGTCTCGGAACCCCGATAACATATCTCTGTAAGTGGAGCGGAATGTCATCTATGGTCATCTCTGGAATATCTAAAGTTAACCGCTCCAGATGGTTTTCGAGGTCGGTAAGGATCTTCGTTGTCTGATCCTGTGATGGTGGTGGTGGTGTAGCTGGATCTCTTGGCTTCCTGTCAAAAGGACGGAGAGTTGATGGTTGACGTGGACCCACATCTGCATTTGAAATTTTTTTCATCAGTTTTGGATGATTCAAAAAAAAAAAAATTAGAATTTATAACATGTCAAAATTATTCTTACCTGAGTCATCCCACTGTGTTCCTAGAGGAATATACATCTCTCGATTGTCGCGGAAATCCATCCCAACATAAGGGAAATCTTCTATCACGAATATTTGGTTCTCCAACCAATGGAAATAAGATAGAGTGAGACAAATAATATCGTTTCCTTCACTATGATGGGCCATCAGTGCAACCCATCGGACCATCCGAGGCTCTTTGACTCTACCATGATCAACTAAGATGAGCTGTGGGGCAAGTGAAGGAATTCTCTCTAGAGCAAATGTGACCACAATTGCTCCATACCCAAAGTTTTTCAACTTCAAGTTTTTTTCTCTAGTCAGTTGGCCTTTGACATTGGACAACACTGCCTCACACCAATTGAAAATGGTGCCTCTAAAGCAATCAACAACAGTTTTCATTTGGGATCTTGTAGCAACATGTGGAGCTACTCTCCCACACAACAAGGTTATAGTAAACGAAACCACTTTGATTTCGAGACGAATGATTGTTTTTATATTACTGTGTTTATCTTTAGGGTCTGCTTCTTCATTGCAAAATTCTTGTTGAAGGCTAGTGACGGATTGGCCACCTGTCCTAGTCCCAAGCAAAGAGAGTGGCTCGCGCCTCTTTGATAAACCAGTGAGAAAATATATATCTTCCAGCTCAATTTCGAGCCGGTGACCTCTAATTATAAAGCATTGTTCCTGGATGTCCCATTTGTTTACTAGCCACGTAAGTAAGTCTACTTGAGCCCTCATACCCTGAATGGCCCAAAATTTCTACAAGCCACATTCCCTCAATACACGTAATGTGGACGGATGTTCCATGGTAGCCTCATCAACCTCTTCATGTTCACATTCTCTCCACTCAAGCATTGTAGATATCCCGCAATGGACAAATTGAAAGATTAGAAACAATTTGAGTGAGAAAATTTGGTTTAATTTGGGAGATGTATTGATTTTATTTTTTCTTACGGCGCCTCTGCACTTTTTGCATAAAAATAGTACGTGGATCCGCACGTGTCTTATGCATAAAGTACGAGACCACAATAATTTTCCCTTTGCAAAATTGTCGGGGTTCGCAGGTGTCATGTGTATTACTTGCGAACCCCCGTGAGTGAATTTTTGAACATATTTTCCTAATTAAAAATAAATTTAAGCCCTAAATTAAGAAATTAAACAGACAAAAGTGAAGGAAAGGATGATGTGGATTACCTGGAACTGACGGTTTTCGATTCTGACAAGCAAATCTTCCGTAATCTCCTCCTGAACGTTTTTTATCAAAAGCTCTCAATTTTCACTCTGGAATCAAATGGTAAAATTGATTTAGAAAAACTACTTTTTATAAGATTTTTCGAATAAATAAAATATAATTTTGTTTATTTCCACTTTGAAAATTTGTTTTCCGAATTATTTTTTAATCATAAATAGGTATGTTTAATTTTTGAGTTTTTGTGCAAAATATAATATTTTTTGGGTAAAATGGTCCTTTTGACAAAGGAGTATACTTTTTATCACTTTTTCAAACTCGGTAAAATTGATGAAAAAGTGAATGAGTACATTTTTAACACTTTTTCGAAATCGTTAAAACTTACAGAAAAAGTGAAACTACTAAGTATACTTTTATCACTTTTTCGGGCTCCTAAAAATTACAAAAAAGCGAAACCTTGGAGTTATTTTTTAAGCCCTTTTCATACTCTCTAAATATGAAAATATTGCCGAGTACTTGACTATTCGAACTCGTTAAAGGAAATGAACAGTCATCCTTTCAGTATAAGTTTACCCCTTTTCTTTACTGAAATGGACTATTTACGAAAAAGGTATATGTTGACTAATCATGGTCAATAGAGTTTTCTCCTGTATTATTTTATCCCTTTTCGGGCTCGAGAGACTAAATTTATGAAAAAGTACACCCACGAAGTTTTCTTAATTTTTTCTTCTGACTTCCTAAAATTGAAACACCGAGTTTCTCCTATACTAGACTCGTTAAAATTTAACAATAAAGGACCTGTCAATTACAAACAGGAACGAACCACTCCTTCTTAGGGTTCGATTTTAAACTAATTTGGACTCATCCGAAGGATGAGCTTATATAACAAGCAAATGTTATCCTCCTCAAGCTTGTTAAAAATAAATTGGTACTTGCCAAAAATGGTGGGGGAAAAAGAGAGAAAATGAATCCATTTGTCACACTTTGTTTAAAAAGCAGTTTACCACTCTTGAACACGACACTTTTTGTCACACTTCTACCTGGGTTGGGAAAATCCTTTGCCTATCAGTTAATCAAACATATTGAAAGTCTTCAGCCGGTTTCTGGGTATTAGCTTTAGGTCAATTGTTACCAAACCATCTACAGTGTTGTTATGTGTTCAAGAGGACATTTCAAATAAACCATTCATTGCAAACATTTGTCTCCATTTGCGTTGACCATCCTTGAGTCATTCCTCGAAAAAAAATTTCTACAAAACTTGATCTAATGGTTTCGTGTCGTGGGATTTCCTATGATGGATCACTATCTATCGATGACATCTCATCATCTAGGAAGTTGATCTAGAATCCTTCAATACCTTGGAATCTGCATGCCTTAATGGCAGGTTTCTCGCCTTCGACGACAGGTTGCAGCATTGACCTTCGACCGAACGATTCCGTGAAATGTTCGACTTCAGATCATTTATTCACATTTCATGGATTGTACTAAGTAATTTGAGAGCCATTTTCATTATTGGTGGTTTCTCTCGCACTTGTTAACAGTTCACATCATTGACTGGTAATCAAGTCGTTTCTACCATGTTCGACTTCGATAAAATCAATCGCATGGATAAAATCATACTAGTTCGGGTAGCGGAAATCAAGACCCTAGATCTAGTTTCCACCATCCAGGCTGCGAGGAGTTTTATTATTCATTATGTTGTAGACTATTCATAACAGATGGCTGCGTCCATACTGTGTCTACATTATTAATGTGATAGTAAGATCATTTCTACATCAGAACAAGTTTTAGTTAGTGTTTGATCTGAGTATGGGAATGCCTACCTCACCGATGATATATATATATATATATGATTTGCATTGAATTTTTTTACAAGATTCCAACTGGGGTGTCCACAAGCTAATCCTCGAAATGATAAAGCACATCACTCCTCAAATGGTCTCAGACTTCACACTTTAGGGGGGCAATTTTTTACACTAAAAATTGTCACCATGATGTTTTACTGTCTGTATGGGTTCATCAGTACTCATACAATACTCCCTTAGAAGTCTACAACATCAAGTTCCTAAAAGCAAGCCTTGAAATTGAGATAAAAGCTTATAAAAGTCATAAAAATACTTGTACCGCAATTTCTCCTAGTATTACCTGTGGTGCCGCATCTGTTTGTTCTAGAAAATGTGGAACCGGTCGCACTTTTTCTTCATTAAAGGTGTGGATTCTTGTAAAAGGTAAAGTGAAGGCGGAAATAAAATTTAGAAGCCCAACTGGTTGAATCTGGAAGCTTCTGGAAGCAATTATCTGGTGGAAAGTTCGCTCCTTTCATGTACATTCATCCCTCCATTAAAGGAGCCTACCCCTTGGTATGTAGCACTTAATCCCTTTGAAAGAGGATTCTATCCCCTCTTATTTGGAGCTACAACCTATTATCTTTAGATGCCATAGTTCAGCCTCAAAGGGGAGTTAGGCTTTGATATTTTTTGAGGAGAATTGCTTGAGAAACTGAGACTCTCTTAAATTATTATCATATGGGAATGATTACACACTCATGTATATGTTAGTTGAGAGAGTGCAAAGGCTTGTCAAAGTAGAGGAAATGCTTGTTCCGGACCCCGGAAGGACCTGTACGACATCAAGGTGAACACGGTTGTAAGGCTCCTTTTTTATTAAAGATAATACAAATGGATCATGTTTTCTCAATGAGTTGTTTATTTAAATGGCTTATTTCTTGAATTCCTTGATCATCAAGATAGATTTATGGTTTATGAATTAGTATATATTATGTAGGTGCTTCTGATTCTTTCATGTTTTTTACTACAGATTCCAAAAGGAGACGTATTAAAAGCTACAGGAAAGAAGACTATGATCAGCGCTGGACTATAGGTAAGTCCTAAATCCTTCATTATAGATAATTCTAGATCAAGTATAATCTAGAGAAAGAAGTTTACATTTTTCTATTTGTTGCTAGTTATCTGTAAGATACTAGGGAGATTTGTCTTGTCCGCAAGAACGATTTATTCATCCAACATCTCTCCTTTTCATATTCTTCTTTATCACTAATATTTTCCAAAATTACATATGGACATCTAAAATTAATATGACCTATTCTTCTACATTTACAATAGAATAGAAAATTACATGTGAATTGTACATCTTCAACATATAATACATATTATCTCTCTTTCTAATCATCTTCTACATATCCATTCCTCTCCTTTTGTTTTTTTTCATCGTCACTACTATCTTCCTTGGAATTTGGACATTCAAAAGAATAATGCCATATTTTTATACGTGTGAAGCAATTTTGAAGTGGCTTAACTGTGTTTGATCCCTTCACCAGTCTTCTCATGAATTGAACTTCTTCCTTAGTTGATTCATCAATTGAAGGGTCATTATCCTTAATAATATCTAAATATTTGAGTACTTCTTCCTTATTTGATGAATTCTCTATCTCGGTTGCATTTGCAGTGTACATGTCATCTACCTCTTTATATAAACTACATTTTATCCATCATTTCTTTTGCAGTCTCACAATGAATCGCCTTGTCTGAATCTAATTATGAAAATCCACTCAATATTGCAGCCTTCATAGCTTTTGATTTATGCTTGTTGTTCTTCCATACATCCTCTAGATATTTCCATAAAACTAGGACTTGAGCTATTAAAAAATAGATCGTTTTTTCTTTCTAGACTGAAAAAATTGATCCAATAAATAATGGTACTTCATCTGGGGAAAATCCATCCTGATTAACGATGGTCCATTGTGGTCTACCTTCTAGTAGTGAAACTATTCCTGAAGGAACTTGTTGTGATACCAATTGTTGGAAATATGATTATAATTAGAGGATGGGGGGGTGAATCAATATAGCAATCAATTTTAACCAATCAAAATGTTTCAAAACATATAAAATGTCAATCACATCAACAACATAAGATTATTTTACATATGTATGCAACTTCCATTATTATTAAATGGTCTTGTAGGAACCAACCTACTATTATATTGATTTAGTAGAACTAACCAAAAGGAGAGACCAATCCACTAAAATGCTTTATTGGCATCAACCAAAAGGAGACCCCAATCCCCTAAATTGATTTGCTGGAACCAACTATAAAGAGACAACAATCCCCTGAATTTATTTACTAGCACCAACTGCCTATCAGATCCTTTTTCCATAAATTTTCAAACTCAGATTCACAATCTTTCCAGTTAATCTTTCTTATACATATTTCTTAATCTATGATCCAATTTTTTCTTACTCAAAATCTCTTCTACTTCTGGATATCACTCCCTACTCTATGTCTTTAAGTTGTGCTCTTTTCATAATCCTCATGCATCACTCCCCTGCTCTACACATCAATCCCTATTTTGTATATTTCAATTATGATTATAGTATCAACATGTTTTTTTAGACTCCATTCTATGGCTCTTCCTCGATCACATGTATTCATAAATTTCATTTTCATGTACTTCTTTCGCTTTTAGTCATACAAAGCTTCATTTGAATTCTATCTTCTTTTTCTTTTTCACATAACTAAACCATGCATATATCAAAAACGCTTAATCACATGATCACTTCCATGTTCAATTGAAAACTTCTTTGGATTATTTATACTCAAATAGTTCAACAAATTCATGGCAAGGCTTACACTCCATGGAAAACCAGTCCAAAAAAACTAGATCATTATATTAATTTTACTGCTAGAAATACAATTCATATGACTCATATAAGACTTATCTTCATGGCTCCTTGGCTCCCCACGGGTTTAAATTTAAAGTCACAAAACCATATAATATAACCCTATTTAATATATTTTCCACACATTCTGGATCGAGGCATTTTGAAAACAACACCACCTCAAATATATGCGAATTTTGGATGCTTGGATATCCCTTTTAAGCTTCCTTCATCATAAAGTGCTTACCATTCTACTCCTCATGACTAAGGGATGGGGCCATAGTCTTAAAACCCCCTTTCAAACATATCTGAGGTCAATAATTAGCTTGAAGCACTTAATTTTGTTCACCCCCATATACTCTAATAGTCATATAACCTTTTACCTCCACGTGGAATCTCATTAAACCGAAACTTTGACCAGATCACTCATTATCGCTCGAATACAAATTTGGGCTTAATTTTAATTGGAAATAATTTCTTACCCTTCGATACACTAATGGGATAAACTTTCTCCACAAATAACCTTGACTCATTTGGAATTCTAACCATTTATTTTGTCATTATGTAAATCCAAATATGGGTTTCAACTTTAACAAATATACTTGCGACACACTTAGAGGGTTGGCTAGTCAGATAGGCTTCTAGCATAGAACTTATGTATCTAGATTCAGGTTATGTTAAAGCTTTGGTTCGGAATAGATCATATTATATTAAAGATAATGATAATAACTTAAATTAAATAAAAACAAATACAAGTTGTTCTTAAATTAAATTTCAATTTATATTTTTCAAATTAGAATTAAAAATAAAAAAATGTTGTTAATTTTTATTACAGGATAATAATAAAATAACAAAGATTTACTTTTGATTATGAGTTTATTATGGACATCATTTTTAGTAAGAAAATTATGCATTATATTAAATAATAATAACACAATCTTAAATTTAAATTAAAAATATATAAATTAGTTTTGTAGTAAATTTATATTTTTGGTTTTGAATTAGAATTGAAGTAAAAAAGAATGTTAAGTTTATTATAAGATCCATCTTACCTCCGGATCTAATAAGGGCTTAGAGGAATAAAATATCTGGAAATGAAAAACTCTTTTTGAAATTGGAACTTGAGGGAAGGTTTGCACCTAGAGAGATTTGATGCCTCTTAGTGCTTGTTAGATATAGAATTAAGAGGGATCTATGCTAACTTTGAGAAAAAAAGTAATAAAATATTTTAACTATAAGAGTTTTTTAATGTTCGCTAATTTTTTATAATATATGTGTTGGGTGTAGTATAAGGTATGTTGATGTACCAAAATTTAATGGCAATATGGAGTCCATGGACTTTGAGGTGCAACATTGGAAATTCCAAAGAATTACTCTAGCAACCTGCAAAGTAAAACCCTAGACTATCTGCTCATACCTTGAGTTCCTGCATTCAATCATTACATGCTCTAATCCTACACTCCAAAACGATCTTTAGAAATAAAATCATAAACACTATTATGGAAATATGTCAACAACATGTAAGAAATTCCTAGTTTCATTGAGAAAAAAACATAATAACTCCTTACTCTTGACTATGCACTAAAAATATTCCAAGTTCTTGAAAACAGTGCATAAACTCCCAACTCAATTCCTATACTAATTATGGAAAATTAAAAAAAAAACACATTGATCACTTTAGACACTAGCTACTTCACTCATTAACTCATCAAGCCAGTTGAGATCACAAATGAAATAAATGATGAATAAATATAAAAACGCCACAGTCCTGAATCCCATAATTCCACAAAAGTGCTTAAAGGAATCCAAACTGGTCTTTAAACATTCTTGCACTATATCACTTCCACTCTTAAATTCCTATACTAATACAATTTCTCACTCTCTGTGCTTTAATTCCAACACTACTTTAAAATTTCATTTTTTTTTTTTCAAAATTGAAGTGTGGTGATCCTGGTGTACTTAACCAAATAAATAAATTTTCATAACATAAAATATGACACTCTGTCTTATTTCCTTGAGGTATCTCAAACCAAATATTTAAAACTATGTCTAAGGGAAATATTTACAAAAGAAAATAAAATCAAATAAGAACCAAATTCTGAAAGAGAAGTGATAAATCGATAAATAAGTTGTTCAACAAACATTTTCACACTAGTTCATTGCAAACACTAGAAATATTCATTCCATACATGTACCAACTAAACCAATTACACTTATTGACCAGTCACACTGTATTTCAAAGAAATTTTTGAAAACCAACTGATCTCTGATGACTAGGTTGTACAAGCACTTATCCTCATTATGAATCTATTTATCAAACCACAAGAGTGGAATCATAACAATAAACAAATCTTGATGGGAAAAGAAACAGGGTCAAATGTTGCACATGGAGATATGCTATAACTATTAAATGCGACTTAAGTCATTATAGAATACTTAGGGTTTGAACGCTTTATTTATTCATTTACTTATGTCTAAAACCTAGAAAATATTTATAGGAATCAAAATACCTCTAGTATTTCAGATCTGGAACAACTCGAGGATTTCGAAGAAAACCTTATTAAAAGTGATACCAGATTATTGAACCAAAGCAACCAATACCAAAACAAAAAATTTCAAGTAAAAGCCTCACAGTTCACTAAGTCACATATATAAATAATAAACTTTCAGACAATACATATTGTACAATCCAAGACATGTAATGATAAAAGAAAATTTCAAAGAAGAAAACATTTCGTAAACCAATGATAGATCTAGGTTTTCTCAAGGGGTCTTTCTAGCTCAAATCTACCAATGCAAAAATAGAAATCACGAGTTCAAATATCACAAAAACCAAACCTTAAAAGGATAAATGAATGATTCCAAAATCAATATGCACATAACTTAACTTAAAAAAATAACTCAAGAATATTTGAAATGTATGAAATTACTCCTTTTCAGATCTAAGCTATGAACTCTCTAAAACACACATAGTTTACACCTTCAAATGAGATAGAGTACTTGAAGAGAAATGAAAGACTACTAAAACAAGTTACACAGAAATACAATGTTTAATAAATATACATGCACACTACATTGTTTTATATTAAAAAGAAAAAGCCATACATAGCTAATAGAGTTGTGAAAATCTGGATTGGTTGGGCCCAAAAAAACCAGCTTGCACCTTCTTTAAGTAAATATTAAGTTACAGATTAGAGAGAAGCATTAAAAAAATGTGACAAAAAATTTAAAGGAAACTTTGTACAACACTTAGCCAAATATTTTCTCACCAAGCCTCCTATTTCCTTGCAAAATTCCAAATGAAATTAGCCCCTTTTATTTAGGAATTTCCTCCAAATTCATTTCGCAATTCCAATAGATTCTTCATCTAACCTCATGCAACACCTATAGAATCATAATAATATACAACTCATGTTACACTATCTTCTCATCTCCACTTCAACTGAGGAATTTAAATTCCTTGCATGCACTAGCTATTTTGGGTTGATTGATGATTTAAATAACATACATCTAAGTTAGACTATTGTCCCACTGCACAATTGACATTCAAATGACTCTATCAATAGTTAGAGGCCACTCAACTGAAAACAACTGAAAATAATTGAATTGGATTACTAAAATTTAGCAATCACACATGCATAACTGAACTTTAGGACCTCTAACTTGAATTTACTAAGCTAACTGAGTGACAAGGTCCATGTCACACTATTTAACTGCCTCCAAGTTATCCTACTTTTGTGGAAATTCGATTTTACTCAATTTAACTAAGGCTAAAGTCAAATTGAGCCTTTCTTGCTACATTTTTTCAACACTCCCTATTAGCAAGAAAGATATTTTTCACCACCCCTATCCTACACCTGTGAAATTTTAATTTACCGCTTGAAAATTCCTTTGTCAAGATGTCAACATATTTCTCCTCAGTTGGAATGTATTGTAGCAACATAATTCTTCTCTGCACATACTCCCGCAAATGATAATACTGGATATCAATGTGCTTGGACTTATCATGGAATACCATATTCTAATAGAGATTAATGCAACTCTTATTATCACAATCTATCACTATAAGATTGACCCACAAGTATTTTTCTCATCCATGTGGCCTCACATGTTGCTTGACTTGAAACCATGTATTTAGCCACTACGAAGCTTACGAAGCTGAGCGTCGCAAACCTCTAATTCCTTTTGTACTAGGAAATAGTTTTAAAACCAACACTAAATATAGAACCTGAATTAATTTTCCTATATGATGGACTCCCTTCCCAATTTTCATCGGTGATGCGTTGAATATTCACTCCCTTTGTCCTCCTGTACCATAATCCATACTCAGTAGTGCCTATGAGGTATTGTAAAAAAAAATTGTTTCCTTCCAATACATCTTGGTAGGCATCACCATAGCTTGACTTATATTGTCTACTTCATAGCACATGTTAGGTATTGTGTTCACAATGATACATCAAAGACCCCACAAGCTACCTATAAATGGTAGCATCAACCTCTTCACTCGAATTTGCATTCTCCTTCCTCTAATTTGTAGCTAGAGGTGTGTCCATGGTCTTATAATTCTACATGTGAAATATTTGAATTATTTTAGAGGCATACTTCCCTTGAGATAAAAAAAATTCACCATCACCTTTCCATACTTCGAGCTTGAGGAAGTAATGCATTAGGCTCATGTTTTTCATCTCAAATTCCCTTGCAAGATCCTCTTTACAAGATTGGATCCACTGCTTATCACTCATCAATATTAAATAATCGACATACAAAGAAAGAATAATCAACCTACCATCTACCACAATGTGATAGAGCTTCACATATTCTTCACTTTTGGTGAAGCCCAATCCTCAGAGATAACTTCGATCCAAGTGTACCATACTCAGGTTTCTTGTTTGAGACCATACAATGCTCTCTCGAGTCTGCACACATGCAACTCTCGATCATATGTATCAAATCCTTTTGGCTGATCTATGTAAATTTCCTCCTTAGAAACATCATTCAAAAAGGTATTATTCACATCTATCTAGTTGATTTTACACCCCACTTGAGAAACCAATGCTAGAATGGATTTGATTAAGGAATATCTTGCAACTAGTACAAACGTTTCCTCATAGCCCACTCCCTCTACATGATAAAGTCATTTGGACACAAATATGGTCTTGTACTTCTCGATGCCCAAGTTAGCTGCATGCTTCACTTTGTAGATCCATCTCATATTAACCATTGATTTTCCTTCTGGTCTAAATACCACCTCCCATAAATTGTTCTTCGTGATGGATGCGTATTCTTCCACAATGGCATCAACCCAAACAGGTTGAGAAATTTCTTCCTCAAATTAAGAAGGCTATGTCTCAACAAGCTCTATCATGAGATCCATGTAACCATTGTACCCATCAGGTGACCTCCTCTACCTATGCCATGATGTATGGGCTCCCACATTCTCCCCTGCATCCTACAACAATATATTAGCTCCTCTAGTTCTCTTTATTCCCTCTCTAGAAGATGATGGTTGAGTGTGTGCCTCCAATTTGCCTCATGTCTACGCCTCCTCATGTGGCTGATACATAACGTCATGAACCTCATCCTGAGGCTCCTCCTTTGGAGCTAGAAGGTCCTACTCTAGAGGTATACTCAACTCTTTTTCTTGAGAGAATATCATAGCCTTGTCCTCATCGAATTTTACATATCTCCTCACAATTTCCATTATTAGTGAAGGTAAATACACCCGGTAATTGTGTGGAGTTTCATTGTATCCTACAAAAACTCCCAGCTTTGATCTAGGCTCAAGTTTGTTCCTCAAATCCTTGGAGACATGACAATAAATTGAAGCTCCCAAAATTCTAAAATGTGACACATCAGCCTTTGTCCCAGAGAAATCTTCCTCCATTGTGATAATATCAAGTATTCTATGAGAACTATGGTTCTCATGTAGACTACGGTGTTGCATGTTTCTACCCATAGATGTAAGGGAAACCACTAATCATGCAACATGGCCCTTGTTGCTCCCACTGTAATTTTTTTTTTCCTTTCATCCACTCCATTATCCTGTGGGTTATGGGTTGCTCTCAGTATTCTTAGGATACCTTCTTTGGAACATAAATCCTTAAAGGAATGTCAAACAAATGCGCCTCCATTGAGAGCCTTCACCTTCTTCCTATTATACTTCTCAACCAATTCCTTGAATTCAACAAATTTTGAGAAAAATTCATCCTTCTTTTGCATGAAGAAGATCTAACATTTTTTTATAGAAATCATCAATAAAAATAACATAGTACTTATGTTTTTTTGTGGAGGTTGTAGAAAATGGTCCACAAACATTAGAGTGGGAATGCTCCAAGATTGCATCTTCTCTGCTATCTCGGCCATTGAAAAGGGATTTGAAATATTTCCCTATTGTGCAACCCTTGTAGACATCCTAATGGTCAAGGGAGCCTTAAGGGAGACTAATGGTAATTTGATGCATGATTTTTAAGGCACCATGGTGTAAATGACCCAATATCGTGTGCCAGAGTTCTCCAACATCTCTACTCTACACTTTTTCAGCCATACTGCTCAATTAGGTGCAATATCCCACCTCAATTGTGCACATTATTCACTTGAAACTCGATATTCTTCACTTTCCTGGTGTTATTTGTCTCATAAATGCTTTCCATCTACTTAAAATAACATGATATCCACGATCCTCTAATACTGCTATAGATATGAGGTTATTCTTCAACCTCTTGGCTTGTGACCACACACAAGTTGGAGAAGTGGCCCACATAAGCAAATCACAGGGATGATGCATGAATGGTTCCATTACACTCCTTCACCAAACCCCCGATGCGATAAAACCTTAGCCCTTTTCACCTTTCCGCATGAACCTTTATCATTCACAATTCATTTATTTCCACTCTAAACCTCTATTGGTACCCACTTACCTTTTCACATCGTCGACCTTTCTGCCCATCGCACATCGCCCTTCGCAAGTTTTAACACTTACCTCCCATTTCTCATAAACAAAACTCCCAATTTGCGATTTGCGGGTGGTGCCACCTCCTTGCCACGTCACCTTCCACTCACCACAATTCGCACATCGCGGGTCACAACATTTACCTCCTACTTCTCATAACAAAAAATTTCGATTTGTGATATGCGATATGAGTTTGGGCCCCACCTCCTTGCCACGTCACCTTCCACACATTGCACTTCGAGCATCGTAGATCATAACATTTACCTTCCACTTCTCATAACAAAAAATTCTCCTTTACGATTTGCCAGCAGTCCCACCTCCTTGCTACGTCACCTTCCACTCACTACACTGCGCACATCGCAGATCATAACATTTTCCTCTTGCTTCTCATAAAAAAAAAATTCGATTTGCGATATGCGATATGAGCTTTGTTGAGATTCAAAAAGATGATGAGCTTAGTGAAAATGAGTCACCTTCACTAAGTGGGTCCGCAGGCTATTTTTGGCACAAGTATATTTTTAGACTATGTCTATTTTTAGACATGGTGATCATATTTCAGAAGTTGCAGGATGCTATTTTTGGATGGTTGGTCAAGTTGGAAAAATAGATGAAATTATATTTTTAGAATATTGGGCGAATTTTATTTATAGATCATCGATCTAAAAATAGAAGTGTCGATTATTATTAGCTTTTAATAATAATCTGACAATAAACAATAACTTATTCTCTTGGAGCACTTAATTTCAATGCACAGTTTTGGAAAATCACTGGGTTGAAGGAATTATGCAATTCCTAGGGTTTACTGGTGGTTCATGCATGGAGGACTCAGTTAGAATTGAAGTGGAAAAGTTATGATAGAGTTGGAAGAGTAGTTCATGGAGTTGTTATTTAGTTTAACTTAGTTAATGGAGTTAAACTCAGTTGAGCTAGTTGTATCTAGTATAACTGAATGATACACTAGTGAGAGTGGAGTGAATTAATTAGTTAATTAATTCAAAAATAATAACTCATTAATCAGCTAAAAAAATACAACAGTTAACTACAGTGCATGTCAGTTCCAGTGGAGACCTAGTGGAGAGATTGGTGAAAGGGCAAGATGGACTATCCGTTGTGACTATAGTGATGCATTGATTGCACCACACACACATTGGAGTTGCCAATGAGGATTGTGTACTACAAGCAAGGGTATTTCGAATTAATTCATAGCTATTCTTCAGCAGGGATTTCGTAGTGGAGGTAGGCTATCAAGTGGCAAGAAATTGGTGCATGGATTTGCAGATTTCTTCTGATTAGTGTGTGACGATTGATTGTACTGAGAGTTGATGTACTAAGATTTTTATGAGAGTGTTACATGATCTCCATGATACATAATATATGATATTTGGGGTTTTCAGCTTCAGGATTTCCCATTAAACAACTATGTTATGTGTGATTATTTTTATTGCTTCATGTGTTTGCAGTTGATTTTAATTTCCGAAAAAGATTAATAGTGGAAGGATTCTGTATTTAGAAAGAAGATAAAATATTGTTAGATTAGGAGAATCTAGATATATACATGCATCTTGTATATAATTTCTACATGGTATCAAAGTAGTGTTAATTCTTGAAGATTGCAATTGTGAAGAATTGTTGAGTTTGTACTGGTGGACAATTCGAATTTGCTGTAGAAAATTCTTGGTGCGACAGTTGAGTATACATTGAAATTTCTTTCAATGGTTTGAAATTGGAGTATGACCTTGATAGGAGCCCGAATTACATATCCTGGAAGGATAGGATGGAGGCGGTGCTAGAGGATAATGGACTAAAGGAGTTCATCGATAGTAATGTTCCTAAGCCGGGATCTAGCGATGTTGCATTACTTGACGCATGGAAAAAGAAGATAGAAAAGACAAGAAGAATTATATTGGAAGGTGTGAAGGACCATATTGTGTCCAGCCTTCATGGAAAATCCACTCCATTCTTAATGTGGAAGGCTTTGACATATTTGTTCCAAAGCAGCAGTGACCAGAGGAATTTGGCACTGAAAGACAAGCTCAGAAAAATAAAAATGGAGAAGGGCGACAGTATCCCAAAATATCTCATGAAGTTTGTCCACTATAGGGATGAACTGGGAAGTGTGGGGATTACCGTTGATGATGAAGACTTTTTGAGCTTGCCTCTCATTTGGCTTCCAAAGAGTTGGCATAGCTACGAAGACTTTGTCAATGGCCGGGAGAAACTGCTGGGATGGGAGCGACTTTGGTCGGATCTTGTGCAGAAGGAGATAAGGCGAGGTACCAGGGATGGCTCTTCATCGAAGAATGAAGATGAAGAGAATTTCGCTTTGGCTGCCAAAGCAAGGAAATGGAATGGGAAGAAATTTCCTTCAAAATCTGAAGCAGGATTTGTCCAAGGTGAAGTGTTTTCACTGTCACGAACATGGGAATTTCGCCACTAACTGCCCACATAAGAAGAAGAAAAAGAAGGTTGCTAGAGTGGCAGCTGGAGAGGCCTTAGCCTCACAATTTGAACTTGATTTCTCTTTGATCACATTCTTGGTTTCAAGCTATATGGGATCGGTGTGGTATCTTGATAGTGGTGTGTCTTTCCATATGATGGGAGACAAGGAGTTGTTTAGTGACTTGGAGGAGAAGGAACTTCAAATGCATATAGAGATGGGTGACAATGGTTGATACAGTGCTACTAGAATTGGGACCATTACCTTTGAGAGGGAGTCTGGTAATCCATTCTTGTTGAAAGATGTTATGCATGTTCCAGGTCTGAAGAAGAACTTGGTCTCATTCACAATGTTGGAAGACAAAGGTTATGACGTTGGTTTTAGCAATGAAAAAGCTTTCTTGTGACATAAAAAAATGGGTCAAACCAAGAGGATAGGGATTCGAGTTAAGAATCTCTACAAGCTGGAGGTAGATGGCTGTGCTGCAATGGTGGGAAAAGCAAAAGAAGTGGTTAGCCAGGATGAGGGCAAATTATGGCACAGGAGATTGGGCCATCTTCACCATGGCGCTTTGAAGATTTTGCAGCAGATTTCTACTGGACTTCCCAAGGGCACACTTGCATAGTCAGATCAGTGCAAGGGATGTACTATAGGTAAGTTTGTGAAGACCACCTTTCATGAGAAGGAGAACTGTGCTTCGGTGATCCTAGAGAGAATTCACACTGACGTGTGTGGACCTTTCTCAGTTGCTTCAACAACAAAACACAGGTATTATGTTCTATTTGTTGATGACTATTATTGTAGATGTTAGATCTTCTTCATGCAGAAGAAGAGCCAAAAATTCTAAAAGTTTTGTGAGTTTAAAGCATTGGTGGAGAAGGATTCAGGGAAGCAATTGAAGGCTCTACAGAGCGATAATGGTGGTGAATACATCTCAGCTGAATTCAAAGACTTCTGTAGCAGAGAAGGAATTTTAAGAGAACTCATAGCACCTCATAACCCACAGCAAAATGGCGTCACTAAGAGGAAGAACGTAACGATTGTGGGTGTTGCACAAGCTATGCTTGAGAGGGAGCTAGACTTGCATGCATGGAAGAACTACCTGTTTCGAAAGATGAGCCTCCAGATGTGGATCAACCACAGGAGAATATTCATGGAGTGGAGGAGTCCACTCATGCAGAAGCTAAGAGACTGAAGCTTGATGCGAAATAGAATGTAGGAGTCCATACATCACAACGCAGATAGAGACAATCACGTGACCGATTTACTGGATACATGGCTCTGATGAGCAAGTGTATCATGACAGAGCCATCTTCTTTTGAAGAAGCAGTGCAGGAGCCCACGTGGGTAGATGCCATGGTGGAGGAGTATGACTCCATTGTCAAAAACAGTGCTTGGGAGATGTTCCAAGGCTGGTGGGTAAATTAGTTGTAGGATCAAGATGGATCTACAAGGTAAAACAAGTTGTTGATGGGAGCATCGAGAAGTATAAGAGAAGATTTGTTGCTCGGGGCTTCTCACAGATCGAGGGGATTGATTATGAAGAAACCTTTGCACTTGTTGCACGATATTCTTCCATAAGGACCATCCTTGCTCTCTCAGCGTAGATGGGTTGTCACATTCATCACATCGATGTGAAGACTACGTTCCTTAATGGGATCGTTGAGGAAGAGGAGTAAATTGAGCAGCTTAAAGGATTTGAAATATTCAGCAGCGAGTCGCATGTGTGCAGGCTCAAAAGAGCGTTGTATGGGCTGAAGCAAGCACCTCGTACTTGGTACACTCAGATCGACAGCTATTTCACTGGACTTGGCTTCACCAAGAGTGAGGAAGATGAAAACCTGTACCAAATTGTGGTGGAGGGTAAGATTTTAATCATTTTTCTTTATGTTGATGATTTAATACTAATAGGTGATGAGCAGTTGATACACTCATGCAAGGAAGATCTTGCAAAGGAGTTTGAGATGAAGGATTTGGGCCTCCTTCATTATTTCCTTGGATTGAAAATATGGCAGCGGGAAGGTGAAATGTTTGTGTCTCAAGGCAAGTATGCCCGGGAGACACTGGAGAAGTTTCACATGCAAGGCTGCAAGCCTATCAACACTCCTCTTCTAGGAAATTGGAGGAAAGAGGATGCTACATCAACAGAGGTAGTAGATTCCACTGTTTATTGACAGTTGGTGGGTTTGCTCATGTATTTAGTTAATACAAGACCATACATATGCTATGCGGTGAAACAGCTTTCACAAGCGATGGTTAAGCCTACTAAGCTCTTTTGGAAGGCAAGCAAGCATGTCCTGAGGTATCTCAGGGGCACATCTGAGTATGGATTGTGGTACAGATAGACGGATGAGGTGAATTTTCATGGCTCCACGGATGTAGATTGGGCAGGCAACCCAATAAATAGAAAGAGCACTTCAGGAGGGATTTTTAGTATCGGATCTACGATAGTTTCTTGGTACAGCAAGAAGCATAGATCTATGGCACTCAGTTCATCGGAAGAATAATACATGGCAACAATTCAAGCTGCATGTGACGCTATCTGGATGAGGAAGATCCTGGTTGGTTTGTTCGGTTCACATTTAGATCCTACGGTGATACATTGTGATAATCAGAGTTGCATTAAACTCTCGATTAATCTCATGTTTCATGATAGATCTAAACATATTGATATCCGATATCATCATATCAGAGATTGTGTGCAGCAAAATATCACATTGCTTTAGTACATTCCTACAGAAGATTAGGATGCAGATATTATAACGAAGGTTCTCACTAGGAGAAAATTCGAATACCATAGAGGCAGGATTGGGGCGAAGGATAATCCCTATCTTGTTGAGAGGGAGTGTTGATATTCAACAAGATGATGAGCTTAGTGAAAATGAGTCGCCTTCACTAAGTGGGCCCGTAGGCTATTTTTGGCGCAAGTATATTTTTAGACTGTCTATTTTTAGACATGGTGATTATATTTCAGAAGTTGCAGGATGATATTTGTCGATGGTTGGTTAAGCTGGAAAATATATATGAAATTATATTTTTAGAATATTGGGTGAAGTCTATTTATAGATCTTCGATCTAAAAATAGAAGTGTTTATTATTATTAGCTCTTAATAATAATCCAACAATAAACAACAACTTATTCTCTTGGAGCACTTAATTTCAGTGCACATGTTTGGAAAATCAGTGGGCTGAAGGAATTACACAATTCCTAGGGTTTACTGGTGGTTCATGCATGGAGGACTCAGTTAGAATTGAAGTGGAAAATTTATGACAGAGTTGGAAGAGTAGTTCATGGAGTTGTTTTTCAGTTTAACTTAGTTAATGGAGTTAAAATCAGTTGAGCTAGTTGTATCTAGTCTAACTGAATGATACACTAGTGAGAGTAGAGTGAATTAATTAGTTAATTAATTCACAAATAATAACTCATTAATCAACTGAACAAATGCAATAGTTAACTAAAGTGCATGTCAGTTCCAATGGAGACCCAGTGGAGAGATAGGTGAAAGGGAAAGATAGACTATCCGTTGTGACTATAGTGAGGCATTGATTTCACCACACACACATTGGAGTTTCCAATGAGGATTGCACAGTGCAAGAAAGGGTAATTCGAATTCATTCAGAGCTATTCTTTAGCAGGGATTGTGTGGTGGAGGCAGAGTATCAAGTGGCAAGAAATTGGTGCATGGATTTGCAGATTTCTTCTTATTAGTGTGTGACGATTGATTGTACTGAGAAGTTGATGTACTAATATTTGTATGAGATTGTTACATGATCTCCATGATACATAATATATGATATTTGGGGTTTTCAGCTTCAGGCTTTCCCGTTAAACAACTGTGTTATGTGTGATTACTTTTATTGCTTCATGAGTTTGCAATTGATTTTAATTTCTGCAAAAGATTAACAGTGGAAGGAATTTTTATTTAGCAAGAAGATAAAATATTGTTAGATCAGGAGAATCTGGATATATACATGCATCTTGTATATAATTTCTACAAGTTTGGGCCCCACCTTCTTGCCACGTCACCTTCCGCTCACCACACATCGCAGATCATAACATTTACCCTTCGCTGCTCATAACAAAAACTCCCACTTGCAATTTGCGGGTGGCCCCACCTCCATCTGGCCATGTCACCTTCCTCTCATCACATTTTTCACATCGAAAGTTTTAACATTAACCTCCTGTTTATCATAACAAAAATCTCCCGACTCCCAATTGCAATTTGCGATATTAGTTTGGGCCCCACCTCCTTGCCACGTCATCAATAACCATTCCATCACCTTTGTCCTGCTATTTTCAGTATTAGTCATCCTGCTAACTCCACCATCACTTCTTCCATCTTCCCCTAATCTTAGTTCCCTATCACACATCCAATGGTTCGTGATCTATTTGGCCCTCCCTCACCTTCCAACAATTAACGTCGGGGGAGGGGGGGCGTCTGAAATGGCCATTTTTGGAAACCACCTCTGGTGCTACGTGTCGGCCTATAGTGATTTCACTCTCCCCCCTCGCCATCCAATACCACAAACTAGACAGGCCCTCCTCTGAAATCCGGTCTCCGGTTTTGCACGTTAAGCACAACATGGGCCATGGGTTTTTGGTGAAACAAACACAGCTATGGTTTATTCAATTTGTCTAGGAAAACTCCACTAAAGAGATAGGAACGCCCAGCATGATTGGTCATTTCATAAAGGTTAAGTGGAAATCATGAGAATGAGGGAGTGGAGGCTTTCCATAACAAGTGGAATCATGTGATGGAAGCTAGACTTCCCACCTATTCACAGCCACTCCTTGCCACCCCATATTGAATATTCCAGGATTTGGCCTCCGTGGCCACCTATGTTTTCTCCTTTAGTGTTTGATTATAAAAAAAAAAAAAAAGACACATATTTGGGAGAGTTGTTTTGAACATAATATGATGTACAACGCTGTTTATTTGGATTCCAAATGGAGAAATGAGTAGTATGTATCTGTATTTTCTTGTTTATCGGTAATATCCTATTATGTATAATCATCTTTCAATATTCTTCATCTTTGATGATTCGTGTAATGTAGTTGCCAGTGGTACACATTTTGATTCATGAATTCGTGTATGAATAACGCTCATGTGTTAAACTTGTTGTATCCCCTTAATTCATGCTCCACAAATCTCTATTTTTGGTCACATTCCACCTACATGCACTTCCTATGAATTCATGGGATACAGATTCTTAAGACTTTTAAGCCTATCTCTCGTGGGTTCCTCCTTCATTCCTTATTAGCACCTCTGCATATTTTCAAATCCTCTTCTCATTGTTTCAGACTTGGCCCATTTGAAAATCCACTGAGCCATACAACTTCTTGAGCGCTCTCGCATTAGAGGGTAATTCACATGAAGCAGACCCCAAAGTCTTCATCATTCCTGAACCACCACAATCATTATCCTCTTAATCCATATTCTGTCAGAGGCACACTTAAAATTTTCTACATCTAACCTCTGATTTCAAGATGTCCAAGGCATTGGTCTTTTGAAACTCAAGGTTGTCTCTAGGAACTACAACATCTTTTTTGCACCATTGTTAGGGATACGAATGAAAAAATATTTTTCCTGGGATACGACATAAATCCCACCCTTCAGACAGGTAAGCAGGAAGGGTTGGGAGTTGCGTATTCCTCACCTTGGCAACTCCACTGCAAAATAATCATAATCAGAAGTAATCCTGGCTTTCACTAGGCCTCACACCAGATTTAGATCCACCACCTACTCCCACCTCTAAATTAGATGGTTGTGTCAAGTTTCCTTTTGAACAAGTATGCCCCCTTCACCCTCCCTCAACCTCTAAATTATATGCCACAAGATTATCTAAAGCTCCTGCCTTGGTTCACTGGGGAAGATAATACTTTTGCACATAGACATATTGAAACCTTTTGCATTGTTGCTGAGAATGTGAATGTAGAGAACCTATGTGTGGTATTAAGGCTTTTCATCCAATCCTTGGAGGGAGAATCCCAGAAATTGTTCATCTCTAGCCAACAACACATTCCACACTTGGGAATAAGTGGAAAATTTATTCACATTAAAATGGGGAGAAAAGAGGGACCATGGATACATTCTCACCGATTTCAATGCTCTAAAAAATAGACATAATGAGGATGTAATAGAATTCATAAAGAGGTTTAATAAGCTCTATAATAATTTCCCTGCTGAAATAAAGCATCCCCAAGCAGTAACTAATGTGGTCTTTGCAGGAGCTTTCGAACCAAATTTTGGGTTCACCCTAAGAGAAATAAAATCCACATCTCTAAATCAAGTCCATACTAATGCATTTGAGGTAGAAGAAAAATTTTCTTCTACTGGAAAATTCAAGGGGAAGACAGAACATGAAGCCAAAAGAAAGAACAGGGAGGAGGCTTCTACTTCAAATCCGAAAAGGGAATCACAAGAGTATAGAATTGAAGAAATGAATAAGATAATCAAGAACTTTTCCAACAAGCTGATTAATCTTGAAATTGAGGCCAAAAATTTCCCTCCTCGTCCAAACCAAATTATTCCTAACCGAGGGCTTAATCCATAGTATCGAAAGCACCCTCTACAGTTGTTGGAGTGGGAGAGTAAGGAACAATAATACCACATTCAACCCCCTATATACTTGGATGGAGAAGTGGAGGGACAGGCCGAGGAAGTCACAGACAACCAAGAAAATAAATTCGTCGCTTACTCTGATGATGAGGAGGGTGAACTCATCCTGCAAGAGGAGTAAGAGGAGAAGGAAGTACCTCAAGAGGATCAATATATTGACAATTACTGCAGACAATTCATGGATTTAATGCAAGCTCAACTCCACAAGAAGTATGACCTGAGGTCCTTTAGAAAGAGAACCCGAGGGAAAGAACAAAATGAAGAGTCAATATCAAGAGAAAAAACCCCTCCTAGTCCTGCTATTAAAGGGAAGAAGCCATTAGAATAGTCAACCCCTCATAAGGCCACTACATCCACTTTCACAAAGAAATAAGCTGATCCTCCCAAAAATGAGAAGTCCACATCTATACCCTTGAAACTACCTAACCCTCCTAAAGAGCAGTTCAAAGAAACCATTACAGAAAAAGGGCCCACACCCTTTAATCTACAAAAAACGACCCATGGTGTTTTTTGGATCGTGTGTAGAAAACCAGTTCCTATCCTATTCGGAAGAAGAGGGAGGCGAGCTTACCCTCCATGAAGGGGAAGAGTTGAACTGTTTCTCAGAGGACAACACTAAAAATAAACAACATTCTAGTGATCCAGAAACAGAGGCAACATAGCTTAATTGTCTAGATCCAGAAGAATATCCTCAACAAGCAGTGTCTCCTTCAAAGATTAAAGACCATTCAGATTTGCATGATGAAGAACATCTCTCAAATTCTCTTTCAGCAGTACAATAGATTGTTAAAAATCATGTTCCTTCACCTGAAATTAACAAGAATTTTAAGATCCCTTGCAAGTTTCTATGTGACAAAGATAAATATAAAGGACACTCAGATTACCTGACTACCATGGATAGTGAGGAAAAACAATTGGTTCCCTTGTTGTTTGAAGAGAATCACTTTCAACACACAAGAAAAGCAGTTGTTTGGAATGAGGTTTGTTTTCCTGTTACAAATATTCTAGAAGATATTATGTTGCATGTTTACCATGATCCTTTAGTCAGTGTATTTCAGTCATCAATAAACGTAGAAGATGATCTATGTATTAGGATGTTTGTCCTACCATGGCAAGGTAGAGTCAAAAATTGGTTTGAGAATCTTTTAGCTGCTAGTGTGAGAAATTTTCATCAATTCATGCAACTTTTCATAGGTCGATGGGTAATGATGGGAAATTTTTTTCTTATCATAGAAGAGTATGGACATTTAAAAATACAACTTGGGGAGACAGTACACTATTTTTAGCCATATGAAAAAAGGTGTATCATTCAATGCATGCTGATATAAGGAAACCCCTAGGAGTAGCTCTCTTGCACTACCCAAATGCCTTTAATCCAAAGATGGAATTCTAAGTAAGAGAAAGGGACATTGCGACCCTTGAAGAAACACAAAATATTGCAGTTGATGTGGAAGTGAACCAGTTGAAAAGAGAGGAAAAGTTTAAAACAGAGGAAGAATTGATCCAGATTGATTCTCTACCTTTATGCTTTAATTCATCTCAGATTTTAAAAGCAAATCTTGGCCACATTTGGTTGATAATCACAGGATAAATCATGAGATGTCAGTGGAACCAATGCTACAGTCATCTAAATAACTTCATGACCCAATAGCTGATACGTTGGATGGTTGGAGTTTTCAAAGTCAGTTTTCATGGACACGTAATAATTTCAAAATCTGCTATGATATGGATATGATTGGACAATCTACCCTATTGTATGGTTCAGAAGAAGTATCGACACATAAATCATCATATAAAATGAAAATATGTTCCGAGTTGTTTGAATACATGGAGAACACATGTGCAGTACCAAGTTATGAGGTTGGATCAATTGGGTTAGCATATTCAGAAATAAGTCAAGTGTATCTTGACCCAGTGGTTATCTATATTGAGAAATTATTCATAAAAAATCCACCATACCTTTTCAGCATTTCTATTGCTATACAAGTTTACCAAGCTCCTTGAAATGAAGATAAGGCTTGGAATTTCTATCAAATACCATTAATAGGTTTGTTCTTTAGTTTGGTAAAAAACAGTGAAAGAACAAAGTTATTAGAACAGTTGCTTGCCTGGTTACACTTGCATTATTGTATCATTTAGAATAGAAATAATTTCAGCAGATTAGGGTAGGTAGGTGTGAAAATAAGCTCAGTGCTATGAGCATCTTTCCAATTCTAGTTTCATATTTCTTTACAGTTTTCAGTTCAAGTGTGTTTTAGATTTCAGTTTCAGCATGGTTCAAATTTCAGCATTCAATATTTTCAGGGCGTAGTAGTGATTTCTGTTTTGATAGTTTGTAGTGCACAACTTAGTTGTAGTTTCAATTCAGATTTACAGTATGCATTTGCGACTCCATGCGCCCAATAAAGCACAGGCATTCAAGTATGTAGGTTCTCAACACACTTAAAACAACACATTGTCCCCAGATGGAGCCAATATTGGCCTCTGACTACACACAAGGTGGAGAAGTGGCCCCTATAAGCAAATCATAGGGATGAGGCATGAATGGTTCCATTGCACTCCTTCACCAAAACCCCGATGCAATAAAACCTTAGCCCTTTTCACCTTTTCACATTAACCTTTATCATTCACAATTCATTTCTTTCCACTCTAAACCTTTATTGGTACCCACTTACCCTTTCACATCGCCGACCTTTCCACCCATCGCCCATCACTCTTCACAAGTTTTAAAACTTACCTCCCATTTCTCATAAACAAAACTCCCGATTTGCGATTTGCAGGTGGTCCTACCTCCTTGCCACGGCACCTTCCACTCACCGCAATTTCTACATCACAGATCACAACATTTACCTCCTACTTCTTATAAAAAAAAATTACGATTTACGATATGCGATGTGATTTTGGGCCCCACCTCCTTGCGACGTCACCTTCCAATCACTGCACTTCACACATCACAAATCATAACATCTACCTCCCGCTTCTCATAACAAAAACTTCCAATTTGTGATTTGTGGGCGGTCCCACCTCCTTGCCACGTCACTTTCCACTCACTGCACTTTACACATCACAGACCATAACATTTACCTCCCTCTTATCATAACAAAAATTTTTGATTTGCAATATGCAATATGAGTTTGAGCCCCACCTCCTTGCCATGTCACCTTCCACTCACTGCACTTCGCACATCCAAGATCATAAAATTTACCCTTCGCTGGTCATAACAAAAACTCTTGCTTGCAATTTGTGAGCGACCACACCTCTTTCTGGCCATGTCACCTTTCGCTCATCGTACTTCACACATCGCAAGTTTTAACACTTACCTCCTATTTCTCATAACAAAAAGCTCGCAACCCCCGATTGCGATTTGTGATATTAGTTTGGGCCCCACCTGCATGCCACGTCATCAATATCCCTTCCATGGCCTTTGTCCCACTCTTTTTAGTATTAATTATCCCTTTAAATCCACCATCACATCCGCCATCTTCTCCTCATCTCCACTCCCCATCACGCATCTAACGGCTCATGATCTATTTCGACCCTCCCTCACCTTCTGAAGGTTAACGCTCAGGAGGGGGTGTTCCGAAATGGCCAGTTTTGGAAACCACCTCTAGTGGTAAGTGTCAATCTGCAGTGATTTCACAACCCCCCCCCCATCCAATACCACAAACTAGACAGGCCCCCCTCTAAACTCTAGTCTTTGGTTTTGCATGTTAATCACAGATGGGTTTTTTCTGGAACAAACACAACTATGGTTTATTCAATTTTTAGAGGAAATCTCTGCTAAAGAGCTAGGCACGCGCAACACGATTGGTCGTTTCATAACATTTAAGTGGAAATCATGAGAATGAGGGACTAGAGGATTTCCACAACAGGTGGAATCATGTGATGGAAGTCAGACTGCCCACATGTTCATAGCCACTCCTCGCCACCCCATTTTGAAGATTCCAGGATTTGGCCTCCGTGGCCAACTATGTTTTCTCTTTTACTTTTTGATTATGAGGTTTTTCTAGTGAAATATCAATTTCACTCGATTTTGTTTTGATTTTCTGATTACGGGAGTGATTTCTTGATGCACGCTATGCGAGTTGGTTAGGATATTTTTATGTTCACATGTGTGAGCCGATCATGAATGATTATTCGATTGTAAACCATCAAGGGAAAATCTATATGTAGAGAGTTCAGAGCTGAAAGAAGGGTTCTGAAATTTGGAGAATTTCCACTGCAGTTCTATATGACTGTGCTCTCTATGCTCTGAGACACATATTTGGGAGAGTTGTTTTGAACATAATATACAATGTTGTTTATTTGGATTCCAGATGGAGAAATGAGTAGTATGTATCTGTATTTTCTTTTTTATTAGTAATCTCCTGTTATGTATAATCATCTTTCAATATTATGTTTATTTGATGATTCGTGTAATGTAGTTTTCGGTGGTAAGCATTTTGATTCATGAATTCATGTATGAGTAACACTCATGTGTTAATCTTGATGTGTCCCCTTAATTCATGCTCCACGAATCTCTATTGTTGGTCACATTCCACCTACATCCGCTTCCTCTGAGTTCACGGGATACGAATTCTTAAGACTTTTAAGCCTGTCTCTCGCGGGTTCCTCCTCCGTTCCTTCTCAAAACCTCTACATATTTTGAAATCCTATGCTCATTTTTTCAGAGTTGGCCCATTTGCAAAGCCACCGAGCCATACATATTCCTGAGCTCTCTAGAAGTATAGGGTAATTCACATGAAGCAGACCCCAAATTCTTCATCATTCCTGAACCACCACAATAATTATCCTCTTAATCCATATTCTGTCAGAGACACCCTTAAAATTGTCTACATCCAACCTCTAATTCCAAGATGTCCAAGGCACTGGTCTTTTTCAAATCAAGGTTGTCTCTAGGAACTACAACAAAAACGAGGTACAAACATAACATATTTGAGGTGAAGAGGAGAGGATTTCTCTCTCTCAAAGGTGACAATACGAATTCTTGTAGAATTGTACCTCCCATCATCCCACATTTCGACATACATCTGCAATTCCTTCTCCTCCAAGATATTGAAAAAATCACTGCACCTTGTCATATGGAATAAGGCACTAGAATCAAGGTAAACACACTCCCCATAATAGTGATATCCATGCATGCTATTAGGGTGAAGTCTCATTCAAATTTTGAATCCAGTGCTTCACCTCCTACGCCTCCTGAGGGATTCTTGGTAGACTTCTTGTGCAGTCATTTTACTGCATAATGCCTGAATTCCTGGCAATGGAAGCATTTTGTCTTGCTCAAATATTTCTTGTTGCCATTATTTTGGTTAGATTCAATATTTTTATGGGTATTCTTCTATTTTACCTTATTCCCATTTCCAACTAATGAAAAATTTTATTCATCCTCAACTTTGGATGATGTTCCATCTCTGTTATTTCCAATAAACTCTTCTTGAACCAAATCATACCAAAACCTTTCCAAATTCAGGAATTTTCCCCTTCCATTCATAGAGTTCTAGTAGTTTTTCTAGGATTTTGGAAGGCCTCAAAGAGCTAGGCTCACTAGTTCAACTTATAAAACATTCACCCCAACCCCTCCAAGCTCATCAAGAAATTGTGTGAATCTGGAGAGATATTGCAAAAAATTATCATTATTTTGCATTCTAATGTTTCGAAGGTTCTCTTTCAGGGAAATTTTCTATGATCACTTCTTTTTTTGAATCACTCAATTAATGTTGTCCACATATAAAATGGTGTTTATTTTCCATGGATATTTGAGACGACATGGTCCCTCACACCTTCCAAAATAAATCTCTTTGACTATGCAAAATCCTTCTTCTTTTGGGTTAATTATTGTGCATATGAATGCTGAGGTTTTGAAATATCAATTTTAATGTATTCTAACACACCATTTTCATCAAGCACTACTTCCATGTGATCCTTCCAGACTATGAAATTCAGGCTACCCTCCAGGGAATACTCCAACCTTAGTTCGTTGAAATAAATTCTCCTGATCCTAAAGAAACATTGTTGCACTTAAGCTGTAAATTTGAAATTCCTAAGAGACACGTTCAAAATACTGGTTCTAATGTGATTTCAGGCCTTTGATACCATGTATAAATCTGATAAAAATTTCAACTGGTCAATAACTTAAACTAAAATCAAGAGACACAATTCTACTCTGCTAATTTGTGGAATGGAAATGATAGTTTATAACAGCTTACATAGATATGAAAAAAAAAAAAAAAACTACACAGTGATTTCGAGGGGAACCCAACTACAAAAAACCCCTCAAGCCTATTTACATTAATCAATTGAAGAAAGAGACTATTGCAATTTCTAGCTCTGGCTCTGAGCCCAACCTGCAAAATACTAATTGTTCTATCTGCTTAATGAGAAAATTTGGTCAACACTTAGCCAAATATTTTCTCACTAAGCCTCCTATTTCCTTGCACCATTCCTAAGGAAATTAGCCATTATTCTTTAGGAATTTACTCCAAATTGATTTCACGATTCCCAAGGATTGATCATCTTACCTCATGCAACACCTATACGCTAATACTAGTATACAAATCATGTTACACTTCCTTGTCATCTCCACTTTAGCTGAGGAATTCAAATTCCTTGAATGCACTAGCTATTTTGGGTTGATTGATCAGTTAACTAAAAAATCTCCGAGTTAGATTGTTGTCCCACTGTACAATTAACCTTCAACTGACTCTATCAATAGTTAGAGGTTAGTTAACTGAATACAACTGAAAAAAACTTAACTATATTATTAAAATTTAGCAATCACACATGCATAACTGAATTGCAAGCCCTCTAACTCGAATTTATTGAGCTAAATAAGCGAAAATATCCATGTAACGCTAGTTAATTTCCTCCAAGTTGTCCTGCTGATGTGGAAATTTGATTTTACTCAATTTGACTAAAGCTAAAGTTAAATTGAGCCTTTCTTGCTAAATTTTCTCAACACTTTCCTAGGATGACCATCTTATCATTATCCAAGCATATATTTGAAGCTCCTCTTTTTCAGGAAAATTGAATCACCTGCATTAAGGATCACATATCCATAGAAACCAAATTATTCCAAAATATAGAACTCCAAAACATAAAACTGAAAGGATATTAAAGCCATTCTCATAGATATATGATAATGAGTTCAATAAAATAGAAAGCCAACCAAGTAAATAATAGTGTAGGACTAACTTTAATACCAAAGGAATGGCCACTTCTACCAACAGACATCTATTTCCTCGACAGGGATGCCTTTTAACCCAATGAAATGCATGTCCCATCTATCAAATATAGATTGAGAGTAATTTAAAAGAATTTACAATGGTTTAGAAACTCCTTGAATACCGTTGTCCTGACTTGGTAAGAAAATAATGGCATTTCCATTCATAAGAACTAACAATAATGAATAATCCGGATCGTGATGAGACCTCTTATTTTCCAAATTTTCAACTAAAATCCATTACCCTGGCTTGGTGACTAGTAATAGTAATGTAATTCTTATTAGGACCCATGATCATGGTAGGTCATCACGTAATGATACCTCCTATCCATCAATTAATCCTTTTAAAATACAATCTTATTATGATAAACCTTAAATAGGTTGCTGAATAGGTGGGGAGGAAAATATGCTCCTTAAGAGCATGAGATGGGGTGAAAAGTTTTAATGACTAATCTTTACTGGTTGGTCTTTCCACCTTAAAGACTCATTTAAAAAAAACATCTCAAATAATGACTGAAAGATTCCTTGAGTTAATTATGCTAGGGTTCTCATGAGAGCTCATTAGGTTTTTACAGGAGTGGTGCACCATAGGAGGCTTTTCACAAATACCTTCGAAGAGAAACTTGAAAATTTTCTTGGATGATCATGATCATGTGGCATGGAGAAAAACTAGCTAATCATTAATCAAAGTCACTTTAAAAAATATGAGGCATTAAGGGTGAATTTATTATGACAATACTTACCACAGGAGTGCATAATAATAGAAATTTCAATAGGTGTGCTTTAGGGAATTACAATTTAAAGAGTTTTGTTGTAACTATTTTTTTTAGATGGCATCTTTATTTATTTATATTATACTAACCTACCCTAAATTAGAGAGAGAAATATATCCTTCAAGTGTAGGAGTATTTCCAGAGTAACCATGTGCGTAACAAAATGCTAAACATACTCACACTCAGGTTCAAAAGTAAAATTTAATGCATACTAGAGGATGGGAAACTAGATTCTTTAATTGATATTGTACCAACAGTTTCTGGATGATTAAGGAATGGGGTGTGTTAAAAATTGTTTGGAACTAGGGTTTAATAGGACCCACACAATTATAGTTCTCCAACTTGTACAAGTCTTCCATATCTTGATGTTTTCTCTATTAAGATTGACAAGGAAGGTTAAAGGAAATTATAAGGTTTTTCTCTTGATATTGTTCATGAGCTTCAACAACAATTTTTGAACAAATTCCAACCGTAGATTTTTCCTCTAATGGTTTATGGATTAAAGTTTATTTCTGAGGTAAATGTTATGTGGTAATAGGTGAAGTTTCTAAATTCAATCATCTCCCCTCTCTAAAAGATATGACATTATATTCAATAGGGAAGTGAGTAGGAAGAATAGGTGTTTTAAATTGATGTGCAACTTGATTATTGGAATTAGGATTTGGTTGCACAAATGGTTGGGACCATAGAGAAGGATAACATGGTGGTGCATTGCATGGGAATTGTAGTTTTTGTGGCTCAGGTAATGGAATTTGTGTGGAGAATTTCCTAGAGAGGAGGCCCCAAACCATTCTTGAGGTTGTGGGAATATCTGGCTCGAAGGAGAGGGCCACTATGGCCATAAGGTGGGATACTTAATCAGATAAGGATTATCAGTCTGCCATGGAACTGAGGGTTATATATTTGTTGAGGAAACTACTCTGGATAATAAACATTAGTCTAAGTATTAAATGATGATGAATTTTGAATTATACCTAATAGTCAATTTATTTCCTTACTTGATTCCTTAAATACTTGTTAAAACCCTAGAAATTATGGGAAATAATTTATCAAGTGATCCTTGTTGCAATGCTTATTTTTTTCCTACAAATCGTCTAATTGTGAGTTTAGATAGGATTTCGTAACTACTATTTTTGTAGTAGATTTCAAACTTTGAGAGGAAAGTTTTAGAGAATTCTTACCAATCTTGGATATTCCTCTTGAATACCTAATGCATAATTCACAAACATCATCATATCGTAAGTGAAAAACATCACCTGCTCCTATCAGATTTAAAGGTTCTATAAATTTATCTTTGATTCCTTTGAGTAGGAGTGTTTTCAAGGTCTCTTTTTTCAAATGTTTATGTTTTTATTTTTTAAGGTTATGTAAAAATTGATCCACATAGTCCACCAAAATTTCATATTCCCCTTGTATCATTCCAAAAATATCTTCACTGGCCTGGTAATAGTCTTGGTATTTCTTCAAGAATACATTCTTGATGTCTTCCCATGTTTCAATGTAGTTCCCACCAAGGTTCATGAACCATCAGAGGGTTTCTCCCTGTAGAGTAAGAGGAAACACTTGCAACCTTTGAGAATTATTAAAATAACCATATGCCTTACAAAGTACTTCAAAATTGAATAAAAATGTATTTGGGTCTTCATTTTCCAAACCATGAGAATTTGGTAGAGTAGATGGGGGAATATTGTGCATTTGTACCACTCCTCCTAGATCTGTGATATGGAATTCAAAGGTAATAATGTTTTTCATTTCTTCCCAAGATAGAAGAAGTTCTTCATGTTATTCTTCAAGACTCCTTATTTAAATGTTCCTGCCACCCGATTAGTGAAATAGGTGTGTTGGATGATTCATATTAGCCTCAAACTCCTCATTGAAAAATGCCTCGAAATACCATTTTTTATTCTCGAAAATCTATTTCGTGTATTCGGTCAGCATATGGATTAGTGTGTGTGTGTGTATATATATATATATATATATATATATATAGATAGGGAGTTCTAATAGAACCCTAGAAATGAAAATGAAATTCATAGGAAAATAAATAATAAAAAAAACTTTCAAGGAAAACTAAGTAAAGATCAAACCAAACCGTAGTAGGTTACCAATGTCAATTACCTAAGTGCCTCCCTGTAAATGAAGCCAAAATTTTGTGTGTGGTATAATGTATGTTGATGGACCAACATTTAATCTCAATTTGGGGTCCATGGAATTTGAAGCGCAACACTGGAAATGCAGGAGAATGTCTCCAAAAACCTGCAAAGTAAAACCCTAGACTATCTCCTCATACCTTAAGTTCCCGTACTTAATCAATCCATGCTCTAATCCTACTCTCCAAAACAATCTTTAGAAATAAATTATCACAAACACTAATATGAAAATCTATAAACAATATGTAAGAAATATCTAGTTATTAGCCATTGAAAAAAAAGCAAACTCACTCCTTACTCTCAACTACACACTAACAATATTTCAAGTTCTTGAAAACAATGCATAAAATCCCAACTCAATTCGTATACTAAGTATGAAATATTTAAAACAGAATCACATTGATTACTCTAAACACTAGCTACTTCATTCATTAACTCATGAAACCAAATAAAATCACAATGAAATAAACAATAAAAAAATATTAAAAAAAAACACACACATCAATCCCATAATTCCAAAAGAGTACTTAAAGGAATCCAAACAAGGCTGTAAACATTCATGCACTATATCAATTCCAGTCTTATATTCCTCTACTATTGAAAATTCTCACTCTCTGTGCTTTAATTCCTACACTACTTTAGATTTTCATCCTTTGTGAGTACAAATTGAATTGTGGAAATCCTAGTGTACTTAACCAAATTAATAATCTTGCATAATAGAAAATATGACACTTAGTCTTATTTCCTAGAGGTATCTCAAACCAAATATTTAAAATTATCTCTAAAGGAAAGATTTGAAAAAAAAAAAGAAGTCAAAATAAAATCCAAACTCTAAAAGAGCAATGATAAATCGATAAATCAATTCTTCAGCAAACCTTTTCACACTAGTTCATTGAAAACACTGGAAATACGTGTTCCATACATGTACCAACTAAACCAATTATACTAACTCACCAGTCACACTCTATTTCAAACTTGTTAAAAACCAACTGATCTCCGATGACTAAGTTGTACAAGCACTTATCCTCATTATGACTTTATTTCTCAAACCAAGAGGGTGGAATCATAACAATAAACAAATCTTGGCGGGAAAAAGAAATAAGGTCAAATTTTTTTCTTGGAGATATGTCGTAATTTTTGAATGTGACTTAAGTTATTATAGAATACTTAGGATTTGAACACTCTAGTTATTCATTTTCTTATGTTTTGAACCAATAAGGAATCAAAATACCTTTGGTATTTCAAATCTAGAACAACTCAAGGATTTCAAAGAAAACCTCGTCAAAAGTGATATCATATTGTTGAACCAAAGAAGCCAATACCCAAAGAAATAATTCCAAGTAAATTTTTTACAGTTCAATAATTCACATATATAAATAATAACCTATTCAAAATAGACCTTGAACAAACCAGGACATGTAATGATAGAAAAATATATTAGAGAATAAAAACTTTCATTAAACAATACTAGATCCAGGTTTTCTCAAGGGGTCTTTCTAGCTCACAACTACAAATGCACAAATGGAAACCATGAGTTCAAATATCAGAATAATCATGCCTTAAAAGTGTTGTGATTCTGGACACCACATATCTCCACAATGGTATGATATTGTCCACTTTGGGCCTAAGCCCTCATGGCTTTGCTTATGGACTTTACCCCAAAAGGTCTCATACCAATGGAGATATTTTTCCATCCTTATATACCCATGATCCTCCCCACTTCTAGTCAATGTGGGACTTTGGTTGTATACCCAACAATCCTCCCCTCGAACAAAGGACCATCGAGCCTCCCATCAAACGATTATCCATCCGTCCACTCTCTACCAACCAGGATTCTCTGCTCCAATGCGTTGGAAGCACACGCCTTACATGGAGCACCACCTGCCTCTAGATCTTGCTCTATCCCAGGTCAACTCCTCTTCACCGTGTTGGGACCAGGACACGTCCATGAAGAATCTGGAGCATACCGCCTGTCTAACCGAGCTCATCCATGGATCCCATCATGATATTACCGGGGCCCACCACCTTCGTTCGGCATTCGAGGATTCATCCACTTCACTAACTTCGGGGCATGGCTCTCATACCACTTGTTGTGATTCTGGACACCACATATCTCCACAATGGTATGATATTGTCCACTTTGGGCCTAAGTCCTCATGGCTTTGCTTATGGGCTTTAGCCCAAAAGGCCTCATACCAATGGAGATATTTGTCCATCCTTATATACCCATGATCCTCCCCACTTCTAGTCAATGTGGGACTTTGGTCGTATACCCAACAAAAAGGATAAATTAATCATTCTAAAATAAATATACACACAACTTAACTTAAAAAAATGATAACTCAAAAATGTTTCAAATGTATGCAATCACTCCTCAAATATGAGTTGTGAACTCTCCAAACCACACATAGTTTACACCTTCAAATGAGATAGAGTACTCGATGAGAAATGAAAGAGTATTAAAAAAAAAATTACACAAAAATACAATGTTTAATCAATAGACACACACACCACAATGTTTTATATTAAAAAACATTAAAAAACAAGACACACAGTACTTAGCTAATAAAGGTGTGACAAGCTAGACTGGTTAGGCCCAAACCATCCAACTTGTACCCTCTCTAAGTAAATATTAAGTTAAAAATCATAAAGAAGAATTAAAAAAATGTAACAAAAAATGAAAAGGAAACCTAAAATTTTCCTCTTTGAATTAATAGAACTCAGTGCAGATGCATCATGAGTTATAGTAGTCCAACTCCAATTGATTAGAGGGGAGTATTCCCCAAAACTTAATCCAACAGCATGAGAGTATAAGGAATGGATTTACATTCTAGAGCCATATCTCTATTTTTATATAAATTAGATTACAAAAATGGCTTTAACATTTGTATAAATCATGATGAAATTGAGTAAAGATCATAAAATCCATTAGGTAAGGTGATATATGTATAACCACTAGCTATCTTTAGAGATATGCAAGGAAATTTTCATTCCTTATGTTGATTTTTCATTTCTAGGCATGATTTTGGAATTCTGGGAAAACTTGATTTTTGTTACAAAACCACCTCAAAGAATGTCGCGTAACTCTCAAACCATGATGTATTTTGGAAAAAAGTTCAAAGGGAGCCTAATTTTCCATTTTTTCAAAAAAACTGGTTTACTGGAATTATGGGATTCACCCTCATCTGCATCCAAATCGAGGAGAAAGTTGGAAGTTTGAAAATTGTTGGGAATTTGGGGTTGTAACATTAATTAATTTATAAAAATTGATCCATGTGGCTTGGGTCCATTCTAACTTGTGGAGGTCTTAAAACATCATTATGGACAAAAACCTTTCTCATATTTTCCTGAAAATGTGCCAATACGTTGAAGCTCCAAATTAGTGCAGACACACAAAACTGGTGTAGGCACATATTAGAAATAGAAGCTGGTGGAGGAATAGAATTAGATGCAATATTTTTGAGTGCGACTGACCTAACATGATCATTTACATGTACAAGCCATCCATTAAACAAGTCCACATGGTGATTTTTATACCCATTAATCACACACATGACCTCCTCTTTTGATTGTAGGACTTGGCTCAAGATGTTTGGTACCTAGAAATAGTTAAGCCTTCATTAACAAAAAATTGATGTATTTCTTATTGAAACAAAGGAAATATGATAGATAATAAAAATTTACCTTCTCATGCTCGAATTTAAGATAATTAACCAAAGAATGAAAAAAATGATGTGAGTGACCATAAAAGCTAAGTAAAATCATGAGTGATTTCAGAGCAAAAAGTTGTATAAAACTAGACAAAACAAAGTTTTGGCAATATACATAGTTGACATTGAAATATTTTATTTATGAGTAACATTTTCCACGTTAAACTTTTAATACATTCCCCATCATATTTGGAAGTATAAAACATATATCCATATGATACTCTCTCTCTCTATATATATATAGTCAAATCCATATTAAAAATTAAATTAATTAAAAATATTCCTTATACATTAATTAGAATGATATATCTTTCTCTATATGTGTGTGTGTTGTTAAAATCTATTACTAAATATGCATAGTGAAAAAGTTTGATTTATGACCCATATTGAACTTTTCTTTGTTAATAAGATATTTTTCTTTTAAATAGTAGATCTCAAATGAACAAAGAATGTATTAAACATATATGCTATCAATAATAATATTTTAAATGCCATTAATGCCATTTGCAGTAGTCAAGGAATTACATATCTTCTTCATACTAAAAAAGTTATTTTTTTTAATTTCAATTACTTTATGTTTATATACCATCCTAAATCCTTGTTAATCCTAGGTCTATAAAGTTTTGATAGGGATCAAATATCTTGAGGTACAAACCTATTTTTAGAGTGAAAAAATTGAGGCAAAAATTTCTCCTTGAAAGATTTGATAATTTTCGATGCTTGATATATCTTGGGGTTGAGATGGATCTAGGCTAGTTTTAGTCATGCATAGTCATACAAAATTTGTTAAACATATAATTATTCTGATCATTTTAAATATCCTAAATATGTATAATACTAATATAGACATTTTAATTTAAAATTTACTCAGTTACCTCATTTTTTTAAGATGATAGAGACTATTAATAACTTGAATGTTGAAAAAAGTTGAAATACAAATTTTTAATGCAAAGTGACAATGTAATAATGTTGGATGATAGAAAATGCGAATAATAAGAATTAGTCAATTACATATATTCTTCATTGTGATAATTCTCAAACTATTTTCTTCTACTTCTCGTACTGTCACATGTTAGGTTTTCCATCTTTTGATATCAATCATATGAAAATGGCAATTGAAACTGTACACCATTCAAATATTTAACTCAATCTATTGTAGTAAACACCATACATTTCCTCTCTTGCTCTCGAATATTAATAGTAGCTTTCTTTAATACCAGTTATTGTGACTTATGGAGTTTTAAACCCCAAGTTTCAATGGTAATTTTTTTCTATTTCCGCGTTTTAATGAAAAGTGACTAAAAATGTTGAAAGATGAAAAATGGGAATAATAAGAATGTAGTCAATTAAAAATAGTTTACAATTTCAAGAAGAAAACATTTCAAGTGAACATTTAATTTAAGATCAAAATTAAAGTGCTCTATTTATAGTTCAATTATAGAAGCAAATAAATCATACTTTGAAATTAATGTGCATCATACATCTAGTTACAACAAATTAGAAATCAACATCTGCACTAATATCAATGCATCTAGTGTAAGTAATCAAATAGAATTATAAATCAACATATACACTAGAATCAATGCATCTGGTGCAAGAAATCAAATAGGATTATAAATCAACATCTACATTGAAATCAATGCATCTAGAGCAAACAATAAAATAGAATTAGTACTCAACATATACCCTAACATCAATGGATCTAGTGCAAGCAACCAAATAGTATTAGAAAACAAAAACTACACTGAAATCATTGCATCTAGTGCAATTAATAAAATAGGATTATAAATCAACATCTAAATTGAAATAAATGAATCTATTTTAGTGAAAAACCAAAGTATTCATGCCCTTTTAAATCCAACTTATTTTACCTTTTGTAAAAGATTTACTTCTTCGTTCTCTATGGTTAATAATGTTTAATATTATATAATACTATACAATATTTGTATTTGTCTATGTATGTCTCTTTCTTCTTCTCTCTTTCTTCCCCCTCCATCTTTGTGTCTATATCCCTCCCTATCTACTTCTCTCTCCCCCCTCTCTCCTCTCTCTCTCTCTCTCTCTCTCTCTCTGCCCCTCCCTCTGGTGCTTTCTAACTTAAGAGTAATCTTCACTGTTGTTTCATTCAAAAAACCCACCAAGAAACCCAGCTGACATCAAAAGAGATTGTTTTTTAGGCCATTTTCCATCATTTTCTAAGACTATTTCATTCATTTTCCCCTTGTATTTATCCTTCATTTTTCCTCTGAAAATCCCCTTTTCTCCTTCTCATTTACCCTTCGTTTTCCTAAAAAACCTTCAAAAATCCCTTTTAAACCTTTAAAAAACACCTTTTTATGGTTTTAATTACCCTATTTTACCTATCGAAACCTCAAAAAAAAAATTAAAAAACCCAAAAACCCACTTATTCCACTTCTTTATATTAACAAATACGCTTTAAACCCCTTAGAGCTTAAACCTTTGGCCTTTTTTCTCCATATAGCTTAAGCCCTGCAACTGGGTGCTTAAATCTTTCACCCTTAGCCCCTCTTCCCTTAGCCCCAGTTCTCCTTTCTCCCACAAAACCTTTCCCCCACCTTGTTTAGCCCCCTCCCTTCGTAATTCTATTCCTCCACACTACGCTTTCTCCTAATCAATCTTAACCGTCGATCTCATTAGATCGGACGGTAACCAACACCTCCCCATTTCCTCAACTATTTTATCTGTTCTCCCCGGTAACATATCCCCGCTGTCGATCTTTGAAATATGACATTTCTCACTGAGCTTCCCATTCAAAGCCCCACTCATAACACTCCCACTACCAAAAAAAACTGCTTACGTCAGCCGGGGCCTACCACCCACTACGTAAAGCATCTCCCAATCATTGCTTGCCACCTAGATTCCACTAGCCCTTTTCCACCGAGCAACTTCAAATCATCGCATTCGTCTACCACCGTCGATTTGCATCCCCGCAGATCAGACGACTGATGCACTCCGACCACCAAAATCTCCTGAAGCACAACTTGGACGCGAAATCAGCAGTATTGGGGTGGATAGGTGTCGCACCCTATGGGGTATCGCGTTCAAAACATGGAAAACCACTTACCACTTAGATGTCGCGCAAAAACCACCAACGGTTTTTTGAAACCACTAATCCATATTTTCACGCCAAAACCAAATTTGAACCCTACTTTCACAGGTTTTCACCTCTCTGCCGTGAAATTTCCTTTTTCGCCTGCATATCCTACTCCTCCGCCTCTACCAGCCTCCAAAGCAGTTTTTCCAATACCGCGGGGTTTTATAACGTTTTGTTTGTTTTATGCAGGGTTTGATGGCATTTTTTTAAAGTGGAAACTCTTCCCATAACCCACAAAGGGACAGGGCCAAAGATTACCACCTCTGAAGCCCAAATAATGCAGAATAGAAGCTTCTAGGGTTAATTCCATGGTTTGATTAGTGCTTTATGAGCACTGGTTATACCATCAAACCCTCCAACGCACTAAAAGCCACATGTACATAGAAAAGAAGAAAGAACAGTGAATATGGAGATTAAAGATAAATTATTAAGCATAAAAGTTGAAGGTTAAAGGTTTAATCCTACAGTTTTAAGGGTAAATACATAGATTAAAGGTTAATACAGTTGATAAAAGAAAGAAAGCCCGAAAAGTGATTAAAGGAAGGAATGAAGGCTGAAAACCAAAGGAAAAGGATGATTAAAAGTGAATACAGTCAGCAAAAAAGGTTTAAAAGCCCGAAGATGATTATAAGGCCTAAAGCACAAAACCAAAGCCTAATTCAGTTTAAAAAGACAAAATACAGATGACTAAAGACAAATCTGTTAAACAGTCAGCAAAAGGACAATTGAAGACCGAATAAGGATAAAGAAGGCATGATCAGCCTTAAAAGCACAAAATCAAAGTTAAATCAGTGTTTTAAAGTATTAAGACAAACAGATCAATAAAGGAAGCCTCCAAATGCCACATTAGTGAGGAAATAAATCCTCAAGAAGATAGAAATGCCACCTTCCAACTAATTTCACCTAAAAATAATACATATTAATTGCACAGTTAGAGATATTTCTAAAGACAGCTCAAAAGTAATTACCAGCCTACCAAAAGCCTCCAAAGTCAACAAAAGTGATTGAAGTAGATAAAATTTAATGTGAAATTAATTAAAACAGAGTTAAAACATATGATATCTTCTCCCTTAGGCCTCTCAAAGGCCGAGAAGCAATTACTCTGTATTAATTGCACAAATAACTCTTCCTTACACTTCGCCTCCTCAATTCACCTATAAATATCACATGAGGAGCTCATTGTAAAGGGATGGGTTTTGATTACTTATCAAGTGTAAATAGCTATTGAGGCTTCTAAAGCTCTGTTTTGTAATTGAAGAAAGATAGGCTGAGATGAGAAGTTTGAAGCTATAAAGACCTATTGGACTTGAAGATTGTAACTGGTTTGAACATAAAATATACAAGCTGATTTATGGGATCCTGGTCTATGTCAATGGTGATGTGTTTCTACTGTAGTTGCCATTTTACTTATGTTTTCATACTGTCCACTATTCTTTGATAAAGAACAACAAATATAGATTAGGATTTACTGTAAAGTACCCTAAATATCACTGATAAATATTTATCTTCATGTTTTCTTCTAATTATGTTTTTGAGGATAATTCAATAGAGTATAATTAGTGAAGTGTTGGTGAGCCCATGTTTCCTGAGTATAAATTGAGATATTGTCTTTGAAATTTTCCCTAAGAATATGTCAAAAGCAGGCCAAATTCAAAGTTCTTACCTGATCTTAGGCTACTTTTTATGTTTATGTTAATTGTTTTCCTTTGAGAATATGCTGAAAGCAGACTAGGTTAAAAGCCCTTATTTGATCTTAAGCTATTCTTTGTTTTAACTGTTTTTCCTTGAGAATATGTTGAAAGAAGGCTAAGTTAAAAGTCTTTACTTGATATTAGGCTATTATTTTTTTTCCTTTGAGAGTATGTCAAAAGCAGGATAGGTTCAAAGTCCTTACCTAATCTTAGATTGCCCTCTGTTTTTCTTATGTGTTTATTTCTTTCACTCACTTCTTGATGTTTCATGCCATAACTCAATCTAAAGAAATCCTTTGATATAGATGACTTTACCCATAGAACATTATTGGAACTTGTTGTCCAATTAAATCCTTTATGACTCCATAGCCCAATGGATTAATACTATTTCTTACCTATCCTATCAGTTGAACCATTCTTTCAACCTGCTCATACCTTCACCCTTCAAAAGACTTCCTTCATTTTGATGATATCCATCCCAACCAAAAACAAAAAAAAACCCTTGTACTTCATAACTAGCCTAATATCATATCATAAGCTTTAAATAAATATCTTTGAAAACACTTATATAGAGAGATCCCTCTCTAAATCCAAGAGGGCTAGATCCTAAAATTCCAAAGTGGTTTTGATGTAGGCTCTACAGCGTTTGTTCTTGCCAATCTTGCAAACTATGAAGACCTAACAGAGTGGTGACCATACTGGGGAGAAAAACAATATTGAGTAATAGATAAATTCACAACTCAAAGAACCCCTATTTTTAAATGAAACAAGTGTCACCAAGACTGGTTATTATGGATTGTTGATGGTGAACAACAACCAAACCTTGAAAACAAGTAAAAATACTTCACCTGGCGACTCCATTGGTATTCAGTAGCCTTGCTGACCGCACTAGTTTTTCCTAAGAATCCACTGGGAAACCCTTTTATCTTTCAAACATCATTTAAACCCAGTTAAGAAGACTTTGAAGATTGAGTTTTCTTTGAAAATATTAGTTATCCTTTTAAATACTTTCATACTTGGCTGAAATTTTCTCATCATTGGGTCTAAAAACACTACATAGTGACTTCTAGAAAGATTTATACTAGAGCCTATCCTGGCCCAAATCCTCCTGAGATAGTTGATAATCCAGAAAGTATCCTTAGGAAATCTCTTAAATCCAAAACTTCAACTATTGTCAGACCAATTCATAGAGCTAACTCTGTCCCTGAAAATCTCTCAGCTCTGCAAGATACACAAGTTGACTTAAGAAACCCATCTAGAACTAGGTCACTTGGTGATATAGATCAGATATAATTTGAGTCTCCACACTCACCCCAACATAGTCGTGAACATACTAATAGTAGAGAAACCACTCCACCTGACCTTCATTTCAGTCATAACTTTGGTTTCTTTCATCTTAGATCTGCTCAACAGTCTCTTGTTGGTCTAAGTACTTCTGTTATCCATACACCCACTGTTCAAACTACTCCATTCCATCCTACTCCATTCCATCCTCCTCCTCCTTTCATAAACCCTCCACTTGTAAACCCCCAATTTATCCCACAACTTCCTATCATGGCAACATGGTATGCTCCTCTAGTCCTTCACCAATTTTTGTCAGGACTATCAGTCCAAAATTTCCCATTTCACCGGAAGTGAACCCATTACTTCTCAACAGCATGTAGACAAGGTAAATGATGCCTTTGATTATATGGAAATAGAAGATGAGACCATTAATATGTGAATCTTTGCCCAAAGTCTAGGAGGAGAGGCCAAGAAATGATTTAAGGGTTTAACTCCTGATAGTATAAATGATCTCCCTTCTTTACATCAAACGTTCATAAAAAAATTGGAAATGAGGAAGAACCCTCTCCAAATACTTTCAGATTAAAACAACCTCAAGAGAAACCCTAGGGAAAGTGTTCAAAATTATTGCACTAGATTTAGTAGTGTTTATAATGTATTGCCCCCAGAGTTAAAATCTCCAGAAGGCTCAGCTTTGACCAAGTTCCCTAAAATATTTGATCCTAAAATGGCCTATCAGCTAAGAGAAAGGGACCTCTTAACTTTAGAAGATACGTAGAGGGGAGCCCTAGCTGTAGAAGCAAATATGATTGAAAATAGAGCTAGAATGAAGGCTGAGAAGAGGGTATCTTATAAGGATGAAGTTGCACCTTCCACATCTGACTCAAAAGTTGAAAGAATGATGGAAAATATGATGAATAGGATGAGAATATATGAGAGAGCTCAATCTAGAGAAAACCAACCAGATCCTCAAAATATAAACCAATCCCAAAACAAGAATTAGAAATTTAGAAGAAATCAACCTCAGAACAGACAAAGAGATGTTGATCAACAGATCAAACCTCCTTTTCAAGAAAATTATGTTAATGAGGATGAAGAAACAAATGAACAAACAGAGGATGATAACATAAACATGTTGGGAGTAAGAAATGAGGATTCTGATTTCCTCATTGAAAGAAAGCAAGGTCTATATACACTCTATGATGACAGAAGACTAGAAACTGATTACTATGAACTAGATTTTCGAAATGCCATCATAGGAGCACCCAAAAAATATGACCTGACAAGTAAAAAGAATAAAGAAACTCCCAAGAATAAAACCTCTGATAATTCAGCCAAAAACAGCCTTGTAAATACTTCCAAAAACACAACAAAAAACCATAAAATAGTGGTTGAAAGTTCTGATCCAAATAAGGGAAAAAACACACAAATCAATGAAAAACAGAGTGGTGATCTTAGTAGCACTAGAACTTTAGATAATTCTCCTGAAAAAAACATTTTAACTGCTGTAAATATTAGAAATCAGCAAGTTGATTTTGCTGATAAAGAAGTGACTAACAAGGCTGAATCAAACATTTTAAGAAATCAGATTCCCTTTAGTCTAGAGAATGAAATTACTAAAATCAAAATATCTGTCCCATTCACTGAGTTATTCACTCAAAATGTATATATAGGTCAAATTTTGAAAGTCTTGAACATAGAAGATGTTCATGACATTGTTAACTTGAATGATAATACACCAGAGCTTTTGTTTGGTCCAAAGATTGAAGGAAAATCTCAAGAAGGAACTACCCCTCCATTCTATGTCAGTTTGAATATCCATGATAAGATTTTTCAAAATGCTATGCATGATTCAAAGACTTCACACAACCTCATGCCCAAAGTAATCATGGAGAGATTAGGCCTTGAGATAACCAGACCATACAAAGATTTATATTCTTTTGACTCCAGTAGAGTAAAATTCTTAGGCTTGATCAAACATCTTTGTGTAAACTTGACCTAGATCCCAACCAAATTCCTAGTAATGGATGTGGTAGTGGCTGATGTGCCCCCCAAATATGGCATGCTTCTTTCAAGATCATAGGGTGCTAAGTTGCAAGGTACTATGCAGATGGATATGACTTATGCCACCATGCCTGTCTTCAGTCAACCTAGAAGACTCTATAGGGAAACACACATGAAATATATGGTGAGTAGTCACGAAAGACCAGAAAATTCCCCTCTCTATTCTATACACACTAACCTTGACTCATTCATTATTTATAATGATGAGATTCCTAATGAGCAAGAGTTAGTCAATGAAACATCAACCAAGCTAGTGGCCACTCCATTCCTAAACATAGTGGCAGCCATAGATGAAGAGGAAAACAAGGAGAAAACTAAAAAATAGTTTGCTAATTCAGAAAATCATAGCAAACAAATCTCAGATCTTGAGCATCAAAACAGTCATAAACATAGTACCAATCATCGACATCAAAGAACAAGTCCTCAAAACATTGAAAATCTTGAGGAACAAAACAAAATTCAACATGATGTAGACCTACAAGAACAACATAGTGATAGTTGTAATAAACAAGACAGAGAGGAAATTGATGATAAATATGAAAATAACCCTCTTTGGAGTATGAGTTTTGATGGGTCTTGCTCTAAAACTGGTGCAGGAGCAGGCATATGGGTGCATAACACTGAAAGAAATCATGATGAGGGTCATTCTTATAGATTAAAATTTCAATGTACAAATAACACAGCAGAGTATGAAGCTCTCCTTTTAGGCCTGCATTTATTGAAAAAATTAGGGGCTAAAATAATAACAGTTCATGGGGATTCAGAATTGATAATTAAACAAGTAAATGGGGAATACACTACTAAACATCCCAGACTTATAGCCTATAGAGATGATGCCATGAATTTGTTGAAAACCTTTGCTGAATTCCAACTTATTGTTGTCCCAAGGAATCAAAACATTCTTGCTAATGGTTTAGCCTTTGCTGCTAGAACTTGTATAACACCTTATGAAACCAAGCAATGCACCACCCAAGTCAAATGTAGACCAGTTGTCCCGGATAATGAAAAATACTAACAAGTTTTTGATGGAGATAAACATATAGAGGACTTCCTACAGCCCAAAAATGAATTTGAAATACCAAACTCAGATTCAGAGTGTGAACAAGACTGTCCTACTGAAGAAAACCCACTTTATGAAGAAGAAAAGTCTCCTGAGATTGCTGATATAAATTTGTTAACCCATGAACCCAAAAAAAAAACAGAAAATAGCACAGATTTAGAAAAAGAAGACTTGGAAGTGTTGCAATCTAAATATCAAAGCTTGCCAAAAGGACTGGTCCCATTAGAAGAATTGTTTGACTTGAATGATGTTGCCAAAAAGCCAAAACTGGAACCTACTGAAGCTGAAGTGGAAGAATGCAACATAGGTAGTAAGGAAAAGCCAAAAATGATCAAACTGTCTAAAACACTACCAGCTCACATTAAATTGAAATAGCTTGAGTTGTTTAAAGAATTTTCTGATGTATTTTCATGGAATTATGAAGATCTGAAATCATATGATATAGAAATAATCCAGCATAAGATACCCCTCAAAGAAAACCAGAAGCCTTTTAAACAAAAATTGCGCAGAATCAACCCTGTTCAATTACCTCTGGTAGAAAAAGAAATTAGAAAAATGTATGATGTTGGAATTATAGTCCCGGTTAGATACTCAGAGTGGGTATCTAATCTTGTATCTGTTAGGAATAAAACAAGAGAAATAAGGCTTTGCATTGACTTTAGAAACTTAAACAAAGCCTCATTAAAGGAAAACCACCCCTTGCCCAAAATGGATCATATCTTACAAAGGGTAGTTTGTTCTAAAAGAATTTCTTTGCTATATGGCTTCTCGGGTTACAATCAAATATTGGTACATCCTAATGATCAACTTAAGATAACCTTTACCACTCCTTGGGGTACTTTCATGTATTTGAAAATGCCCTTTGGTTTAATTAATGCTGGTGCCACATTTCAAAAAGCCATGGATATAAAATTCTCAGAGGAAATAGGTTACTTTATAGTGATTTACTTAGATGATATCACTGTCTATTCTAAAACAGATGAAGAACACCTAATACACTTGAGAAAAGTCTTTGAGAAACACAGAAAATATGGGTTGTCCTTAAATCCAAAGAAAACATTGTTTGGTCTCTAAGAAGGTAAACTTCTTGGACATATCATATCAGAAGAAGGAATAAGGATAGACCCAAAGAGGATTGATGGTATATTGCAAATCAACCATCCTAGAAACATCAAATAACTTCAATATTTCATTGGGAAGATTAATTTCTTAAGAAGATTCATATCCAATTTAGCTGAACTCCTTAGAAACATGACAAATATGCTTAAAAGACAAGGAGTTAAATGGAACTTAGAAGCAAAGAAATCATTTGAGTTGGTAAAACAAGCACTTACCAAAACACCAGTTCTTATCAGTCCTGATTTTACGAAGGATTTATTCATTTTTTCATTTGCATCAGAACACACAGTAGCTGTTGTCCTATTACAGAAAAACATCAATGGACAAGAGAAGCCAATTGCATTTTTCATCAAGGCATTAAGAGATGCACCTCTGAAGTATAATATAATGGAAAAACAAGCATTTTCCTTGGTCAAAGCCTTAAAAGACTTCAGAGTTTACATTTTACATTCCCATATCATAGCATTTGTACCTCATTCAGTTGTAAAAGACATATTGACCCAAGATCCAGATGGAAAAAGAGGAAAGTGGATTGTTGTAATTTTAGAGTATGACTTAGAAATCAAACCCACTAAGCTCATAAAAGGTCAAGGACTAGCAAAACTTATGGCTGAATCCAACTTTCAAGCTCTTGATATAAACATGTTTAATGCATTAGATGAAGAGGAGTTGACAACTCCAATTATTGAAGATAATTTTCTGAATTCATCTTGGTATGCTGACATTTTGTATGTTTTGCTCAATCTTAATGCTCCTCCTAGTTTGTCTAAGACAAGGAAAGATTCTTAAAGTTGAAAGCTGTAAATTACTAAATTTTGAATAAAGGTTTATATTGGAAAAATGCTATTGGATTATTGCTTAAATGTTTGCCTGAGAATGATCCAGATAAGATCAAGCATGAGTTTCATGAAGGAGAATGTGGAGGCCACCTCTACTGGAAGTCAAGTGCTAACAAAATCCTTAGAGTTGGTTACTACTGGCCCACCCTCTTTCAAGATGTCCACAAAATGATTATTTCCTGTCACAAATGCAAAATTTTTGAAGGCAAGAGAAAGTTGCTTCCCTTACCTCTGCAACCAATCACTGTTGAAGCCCCTTTTCAGCAGTGGGGTCTAGACTTCATTGGGGAAATCCATCCTGCCTCATCTACCCAACATAAATGGATCCTCATAGCAACAGACTATTTTACCAAGTGGATAGAAGCCATCCCCTCTAGGAATGCCACAAACTCAGTCATCATTTCATTCCTTGAAAACCATATACTGTCTAGATTTGGCTGTCCTAGAAAGATCATAACTGACAATGCTACTGCATTTGGGTCTAAAAATATGGTAGAATTATGTCATAAATATCAGATTATATTGGGTCATTTTATAGCATATTACCCTCAAGGTATTGGGTTGGCAGAATCCTCAAATAAAATTTTGGTAAACATAATCAAGAAGTTTCTGAAAGATAACAAGAAGTCATGGCACAGTAAGCTAGTACATGCATTATGGGCAGACATATTGACAGTTAAAAAGTCAATTGGGATGTCTTCTTACTAGCTAGTTTACAGAACATATGCAATATTTCCAACCATTTTAGGAGTGCAGTCATGAAGTTGATCCAAGAAGTACAGTTTGAAGATGATGATATGACAAGAAGAATAAACCAGACTATACATCTACAGCAAACCAGAGAAGAAGTATACATCAGAGCACAACAAATACAAGAAAACTTCAAGAAGCTGTTTGAAAAAAGAACCAAGGCAAGTGACTTTAAAATTGGTGACAAAGTATTGAAATGGGATTCAAGAAGAGAAGATAAGGGCAAACATGGAAAATTTGATAATTTATGGCAAGGCCCTTATCTTATTCAATATGCTATTGGAAACAATGCATTTTTTCTGCGAGAGTTGGATGGAACTGAATATTTTGGATGTCCTATCAATGGTAGGATGCTCAAACATTAATTTTGTTAAATAATTTCCTGGTTTCAAAGTTTTTTTTGTTGTTTATTGTATATAACACTGCTTTTAAATTTGACAAAAGGAAAAAATACAAAAACAATAGAAAAGAGAAAAAGAGGGCAAATATAAAAGAATAAAGGTACAGCCCCATACCAAAAAAGAAAAGAAAATCTGAAAGTGTGCAAGCTTAAATGCCACTACCAAAATAAAACACTGCTATTTAGTCATACAGCCTGATTATGACTACATAGATTTCAATTTACTGTTGATAGGTTAGTGAAAACATATTTTCCTAAAAAATTAATCTTGGCTTATCAGTAGATTAGATTAGGATAGAAAGAAATGGCTCTAATCCGACCAAAATTTGAGCCAAAGGAAAAGAAAAGAATGGTTCTAATACACTGAAAACTTGAACCAAAGAATCAAAAGAAAGGATGACTCTAAAGAGATCAAAATTTGAGTCATAAGAAGAATGAAGGATGTTTATAATTTTCAGAGCATAAGCCTTCATAGTTTTGTTTTAAATTTTCTGCAAATAAAGTCTATGTGCAGCTTGTACATACAACCATAGACACAACAAAAAATCAGACAGTTTAATCCTAGTTTGACTGTGTTTTAATTTTTTGTTTTAGAATATAGAGAATAAAATCTGACAGGCAGTTTAATCCTACCAGATAGTAGCTTAGGTAGAGAATTTATGAGTTCAACTTCTTAATCTAAACTCATGGAAGAAATAAGGGTAGATTTAGATTAATTTCCTGCTTTCAATAAAAGAATAAAATATGATGTCAAAGGTTTGCAAGTCCAAGTGCACCTTATGAATAAAAAATGTTAGGAAAGTAGGTTGTGTAGGTAGTTGTTTGGTGAATGAGTTATTATGTTTGATGTAATACTGAGCATCTTTTTAAGCAGCATAATCAAGGAAGAAAAATTTGTCAATGGATAAGGCAGAGGTCTACATTCTAGAGATCAATTTCTGAAGTTATTGACACCTCCAAGGAGCTACCATCCCCAAGTGGAGCCACTATTAGCCATCAATAAATTTTTGTTATAACAAATGATGGCTAAAATAGATCTTTAGCCTTCAAGAGATTATTTTCACATAAAATTTCTCATTCTTAAAGCCTTCTAGTGCTTTCTAACTTAAGAGTAATCCTCACTGCTATTTCATTAAAAAAACCCACCAATAAATCCTGCTGATATCAAAAGAGATTTTTTTTTAGGCCATTTTCCATCATTTTCTAAGCCTATTTCATTCATTTTTCCCTTGTATTTATCCTTCATTTTTCCTCTGAAAATCCCCTTTTCTCCTTCTCATTTACCTTTTGTTTTCCTAAAAATCCTTCAAAATTCCCTTTTAAACCTATAAAAAACACCTTTTTATGGTTTGAATTACCCTATTTTACCTATCGGAACCTAAAAAAAAAACTAAAAAACCCAAAAACCCACTTATTCCACTTTTTTATATTAACAAACAGGCTTTAAGCCCCTTAGGGCTTAAACCCTTGGCCTTTTTTATCCATATGGCTTAAGCCCCGCAACCGGGCGCTTAAATCCTTCGCCCTCAGCCCCTCTTCCCTTAGCCCCGATTCTTCTTTCTCCCACAAAACCTTTCCCCCGCCTTGTTTAGCCCCCTCCCTTCATAATTCTATTCCTTCGCACTACGCTTTCTCCTGATTAATCTTAACCATCGATCTCATTAGATTGGAAGGTAGTTGGCACCTCCCCATTTCCCGAACTCTTTTATCTGTTCTCCCCACTAACATATCCCCGTCGTCGATCTTTGCAATCTGACGATGCTCGCTGAGCTTCCCATTCAAAGCCTCGCTCATAACACTCCCGCTACCAAACCAAACTGCTTACGTCAGACGGGGCCTACAACCCACTACGTAAAGCATCTCTGAATCACTGCTTGCCACCTAGCTTCCACTAGCCATTTTCCACTGAGCAACTTCAAATCATCGCGCTCGTCTACTATTGTCGATCTGCATCCCCACAGATCGGACGGCTGATGCACTCTGACCACCGAAATATCCCAACGAACAACTTGGACGCGAAATCGGCAGTATTGGGGTCGACAGGTGTCACACCCTGTGTGGTATTGCATTCAAAACGCACAAAACCACTTATCGCTTGGATGCCGCACGAAAACCGCTGATGGTTTTCCGAAACCACTAATCCACATTTTCGTGCCAAAACCAAATTTGAACCCTGATTTCACAGGTTTTCACCTCTCCCCCATGAAATTTCCTTTCCCTACTGCATATCCTGCTCCTCCGCCTCCGCCAACCTCCAAAGACATTTTTCCAATACCGCGGGGTTTTATAACATTTTGTTTGTTTTATGCAGGGTTTGATGGAAATTTTTTAAAGTGGAAACCCTTCCCACAACCCATAAAGGGACAAGGCCAAATATTACCACCTTTGAAGCCCAAAAAATGTACAATAGAAGCTTCTAGGGTTAATTCCATGGTTTGATCGGTGCTTTATGAGCACTGGTTATACCATCAAACCCTCCAACGCACTAAAAGCCACCTATACATAGCAAAGAAGAAAGAACAGTGAAGATGGAGATTAAAGATAAAGGATTACACATAAAATTTGAAGGTTAAAGGTTTAATCCTACAGTTTTAAGGGTAAATACAAAGATTAAAGGTTAATACAGTTGATAAAAGACAGAAAGCCCAAAAAGTGATTAAAGGAAGGAATGAAGGCTGAAAACCAAAGGAAAAGGATGATTAAAAGTGAATACAGTCAGTAGAAAAGGTTTAAAAGCCCGAAGATGATTATAAGGCCTAAAGCACGAAACAAAAGCCTAATTCAGTCTAAAAGGAAAAAATACAGACGACTAAAGCCAAATCAGTTAAACAGTCAGCAAAAGGACAATTGAAGACCGAAGAAGGATAAAGAAGGCATGATCAGCCTTAAAAGCACAAAATCAGAGTTAAATCAGTGTTTTAAAGTATTAAGACAGATAGATTAGTAAAGGAAGCCTCCAAATGCCACATCAGTGAGGCAATAAATCCTCAAGAAGACAGAAATTCCACCTGCCAGCTGATTTCACCTAAAAAGAATACATATTAATTGCACAGTTAGAGATATTTTGAAAGACAGCTCAGAAGTAATTACCAGCCTACCAAAAGCCTCCAAAGTCAACAAAATTTACTGAAGTAGATAAAATTTAATGTGAAATTAATTAAAACTGAGTTAAAACATCTAATATCTTCTCCCTTATGCCTCTCAAAGGCCGAGAAGCAATTACTCTATATTAATTGCACAAATAACTCTTCCTTACACTCCACCTCCTCAATTCACTTATAAATATCACATGAGGAGCTCATTTTAAAGGGTTGGGTTTTGAATACTTATCAAGTGTAAATAGCTATTGAGGCTGCTGAAGCTCTTTTTTTTAATTGAAGAAAGATAGGCTGAGATGAGAAGTTTGAAGCTGTAAAGACCTACTGGACTTGAATATTGTAACTGGTTTGAACATCAAATATACAAGCTGATTTATGGGATCCTGGTCTATGTCAATGGTGATGTGTTTCTTACTGTAGTTGTCATTTTACTTATGTTTTCATATTTTCCACTATTCTCTGATAAAGAACAACAAATATAGATTAGGATTTACTATAAAGTACCCTAAATCTCACTGATAAATATTTATCTTCATGTTTTCTTCTAATTTTGTTTTTTAGGATAATTTAATAGAGTATAACCAGTGAAGTGTTGGTGAGCCCATGTTTCCTGAGTATAACTTGAGATATTGTCTTTGAAATTTTCCCTAAGAATATGTCAAAATCAGGCCAAATTCAAAGTTCTTACCTGATCTTAGGCTACTTTTTATGTTTATGTTAATTGTTTTCCTTTGAGAATATGCTGAAAGCAGACTAGGTTAAAAGTCCTTATTTGATCTTAAGCTATTCTTTGTTTTAAATTTTTTTCCTTGAGAATAGGCTGAAAGCAGGCTAAGTTAAAAGTCTTTACTTGATATTAGGCTATTCTTTGTTTTCCTTTGAGAGTATGTCAAAAGCAGGATAGGTTCAAAGTCCTTACATGATCTTAGATTGCCCTCTATTTTTTTTAGGTGTTTATTTCTTTCACTCACTTATTGATGTTTCATGCCATAACTCAATCTAAAGAGATCCTTTGAGATAGATAACTTTCCCCATAGACCATTCTTAGAAGTTTTTGTCCAATTAAATCCTTTATGAATCCATAGCGAATGGATTAATACTGTTTCTTACTTATCCTATCAGCTGAACCATTCTTTCAACTTGCTCATACCTTCACCCTTCACAAGACTTCCTTCATTATGATGATATCCATCCCAGCCAAAAACAAACAAAACCCTTGTACTTCATAACTAGCCTAATATCATGTCATAAGCTTTAAATAAATATCTTTGAAAACACTTATATAGAGAGATCCATCTCTGAATCTAGGAGGGCTAGATCCTAGGATTCCAAAGTGGTTTTGATGTAGGCTCTACAGCGTTTGTTCTTGCCAATCTTGCAAACTAAGAATACCTAACACCTTTCTTTATCTCTCTCTTCTTCCCTCTCTCTACCCACAAAATCAATATTTATATCTCCCTCCATATACACTTGTTTGTCTCTCTATATAAGACCCAAACACTCACATTATATCTCCATATGTATCTATCTCTCCCTCCCTGCCTCTCTATATCTCTCTCTTCTTCTGTCCCCCCCCCACTTCATGTATATCTTTATCTCCCTTTATATATATTTTTTTTCCCTTTATCTCTTCCCCCCAACATACACAATCTCTATATATATCTCTCTCTCTCTCCCTCTCTCTCTCTCTCTCTCTCCTGCTTTCCTATCTTCCTCACGCTTTCTCCATCTCTCCCTTCTCACCTTCTATCTCTCTCTCCACATTTCTCTCTTCATGTATTTCTTATTCTATCCCCCTCTCTCACCCTCCAAATTCGTCTCTTACTCCCTTCCTCTCTCATTCACTCTCTCATTTCGTCTCTCTTTTCCTTCCTCTCTCTTACTTTCTCTCCTACCTCCCTATGTCTCTCCCGCCATCTCTCTCTCTCTTTCTCTCTCTCTCTCTCTCTCCCCCCTCCATCTCTATCACTATCTCCTTCCCTAGCTCCTCCTCTCCCCCTCCATCTCTGTGTATCCATATCTCTCTCTCTCTCTTCCCTCCTTCTATCCTCTCTCTCTCACTCAGTCCATCTCTCCCTTGTCACTCCCTATCTCTCTACACCTCTATCTTTCTATGTATTTGTTGTTCTCTCTCTCACCCTCTACTTATCTCTCTAAATTCCTCTCTCTCTTCCTTCCTCTATCTTCCTTCCTCTCTCTCCCTTTCTCTCCCACCTCCCTCTCTCTCTCCCCCATCACTCTCTCTCTCTATTTACCCTCCAACTCTTTCACTATCTCCCTCCCTCTCTACTTCTCTATGTCCCCCCTCCATATATATGTATCCCTCTCTCTCTTCCCATTATCTCCCTCTATCTCTCATCTCCTTCTTAGTGTCTTCCCTCCTCTTCTCTCTCCCTCACTCTCTCTTCATCTCTTCCTTGTCACTCTCTCTCTCTCTCTCTCTCTCTCTTTGTATTTTTTCTACCCTCCCTCTCTCCCCCCCTCCAACTCCATCTCTCTCTCTCTCTCTCTCTCTCTCTCTCTCTCTCTCTCTCTCCATATGACTGAGAATTGTCACTTTGTGTAATAAATGATATATGTAAGGTCTAATATAATTTACATTTTATTTTTTTATTGTGAAATGGGTTATTTCTTTTGGGCATGTGGTATTGATAAGTAATGGTACTAGCCCACAGTATTTTAATAAAACCTATTTACAAGTTGTGAATATCCATTGTAAAGTGGGGGTCAATATCCATGGCTAAGAATCTTGTCATATTGTAATCTTATTGTAATTATTATGTTTTATGTTCTTATTTATTTGATTTAAAGATTGTTATGGAATCATTATTAGTCCCTTCAAATGAAGGACTCTAAAAATCAATTTATCTATTGATCATTGTTAGTTTAGCATTGACTAATTGAAAATTATTAAAAAACTAATGTTCAAACATTTGATTGGACCATAACTTGAAGGTCTTATTGCAACCTTTGCAAACTATAACTCCATGTGGATAACTTCCTTACATATTTTATGCCATAATTTATGGATATGGTTGCAATATTGATGCATTATTTTTAGATATTTGTGTAGCGATTTTTTATTCTTAATATTTGTAGGAAAACCATCCAAATATAAAATACTTGAAAATATCTTATACTCAAGTAAATAACATATTTATCATCAATTACATCCCATGATAATTTAAGAAAGTATTCACATAAAAATGGATAGGAATAAGATCTAAATAAATATAGTTATGATTTTTTTTTTTTTTGTAAGTAAAATTCTATTAATCACTTGCTAAAATACAAGGTGAAGATCTTGTTGGGACCATCCTAGAATTTATACCAACATACTAAGAAAACAAGAGGATAATGTGATCATTGTGTGGATCTAATACATTCCTTTTTTCCTTTTTTCTTCCAAATGTCTATTCAACCTGAGGAGTTGGAAGATTTTTTTGTGTTGACCACTATGGCTAGAATCTCTATATGGTTGACTTTTGGATATCTGAATGAGATGAAACCTACTTCTTTTTTACTATATGAATTATACGACTCATGAGGATGTTTTTTCCCTGTTTATAGATGATCTAAGGATAATTCCATGTTCTATGGCTCTTCCTTTAGAGAGGGAATTATGTCTGACTGAGCTTCAAGTGTCCAGAGGATCCTGGATGTGGGATAACTCCAAGCCTGAGAACCCTTAGCTTTATGCGCAAGGGAGAAGGTCTCAGAGAGATCTGGAGGATAGAGAGAGGAAAGAAAATGTTTGTGAATCTATGATCTTGTAGAAGGCTATTCCTAGCTTGATTGATTAGTCATTGGGGGTTGTGAGACTGGAATGTCTAGAGGAGTAGGTCTATTTTTGGAAGATTGAGAAGCTTGTGAAGCCTTTCAAGGTTCATCTCCAATGTGGCCTCGACTAGGGGAGAGAAGAAGGGAATTTTTTTTTTAATATTTCCAAACTCATAGTAGGATATTCATCAAAATATAGTGTTTTCATAGTCTAAAGGTTACATGAGGGAGTCCTCTAGCCAATATATGCATATTTTTTCTAGAAGGTCATCACTGAGATAAATTACTACACATATTATTGAAAATGTATAGATGCATTTTTGGTATCATTCTTCTTCAATATTGATGAAGTGCATAAGAGTGTTTCCTATCTCCTCCAAAGACTAAGGGTTGAATAGGGGAACAAGTATGTTGGCCAGCCTAACCCAAATAGGATTTTTCATGCTCTCTATGTTTAGAGGGTTGAATTCGAGAAACTAACTCTCTAAAGAGACCCTAAACTCCCCTAGAGCCAATGTCCTTGTTCAAGAATCTTTAGACGGCCTTCCGGGTTATTGAAGAAAACAATGAAATAACCCTTAGATCAAAGCTAGAGAGAGTAATTTGAAGTATAGGTTTTGTTCAACCAGTCTCTCAAGGCTGCCTCTGAGGGAAAAAACCCATTAAATATGCAGATAATTGAATTTTTTTCATAAAGAACAAATGGAATATCCTATTAATATTTAATGATGAAGGATGGGCCTGAGAGGGCTTTAGGAGTAGAGTTGGAGGACTCCCCCCTTGTTGCTTTTCTAAAGGAATTATTTTGTGATGCACTTAACCACCACAGTTGGAACATTGTCTTGGTATGAATCTTGAAATGTTTGCGGTTATGAGGGGTCTGACCTTGGGCACTCCCTAAGAGACTCAAGGAAACCAGGACTGTAGTGTCCTTGCCTATGCCTAGAGTATGGATAGAAGATTCAATTTGTAGCCTTCGATGACCACACACTAACTCAAACTTGGAAGATGGTAAAGTTGTTTCTTTGGAAATTCAAAGCTTAACATTTGTATTCATGGAGCTATTATTCACCGAGAGGGAGAGAGGGTTCCATCCATAAGTTTCGCAAAGATGGAGAAAACCTTGGTTTCCTTATTGAATTTGGGGCTCAAGTTTTAGGCATCTAAAGTTGAGGGATTTCAGTGAGGAGCCATAAATATTGATTTAGGATTCGTTAAGAGGCTAGCGATTATGGTTTTCCTATTATACTCCATTCATTTCTTTCCTTTCAAAATGGTGATACCTAAACACTAGATATATAGTTGATCAATCATCTCAAAAGATAAATATATGTATGAATTATTTCCCACCATTATTTATGTTTTCCTCAGCACTTATGTAGGAATAAAACTATAAATGTGTAGACTTACTAGTGGTTACTACCCACCAAAATTTATGCAACTTGTTCTTCCTGAGCAAGTAATTTAGTTATTCACTTCGCATATAAATTTATTAGTTCCTACCAAAGAAATACTATGGGATGATCTGTTTACCGATCACTATGTTAGGTCCCTATCTTACTAGTGCAGTCCCTTATTGTTGTTAGTGTAGCCCCCTTATTTTTATTGTTGTAACCCTCTAGTACCCATATTGTTATTATTGTGCCTCATAAAACCCCACTATTGTTATTGTTGTGTCCTTACATTATTATTGTTAGGTCGGCTAGGATTATATTGTGACCCCATGGAATCCTATATATAGAAATGAGGTTTTTCCATTTCAATCATCAAATAAATTTTAATTTATGTAATTTAAAGGAGATTTACCCCTAGAAGTGGTTGATTTAGAGGGCGTTGATCTCTCTTTTCTTCTATTTTTGGAGTTGGTTTCATAACATTTAGTATCAGAGCTTTGGATTATAGGGTTTCGCTACTTGAAATAGGACATCGTGGAATTTTCGCCATAACTTTTTTCTAAGAAGGTTCAGAAGCTAAAAACAAAACCCATTTGTGAATAAATCCTGATTAACATCGTGTAAAAAATTTAGATAATGGTTCGAAATATTTTCAGAGAAATGATCTGTGGAAGTTGGGTTTTTGCAGGCTCCCGAATTTCATCTCAAAAAGGTGACCTTGGGAAAATCATCATAACTCTCTCTCTAAGCATCGGATTAGAATTATGTGAAAAATGCCTGAAATTACACAGCCTGTAGTTTTCTATGTTTCAATTTCAGAGCCAAAGGAGGAAACAGTGACACGTGGCATGTCATACAAGTTCACTCTACTGAACCAGTCCATAATTGTGAGAGATTGGGCATAGCTTGGTCTTGAATAATCCAAATCAAGTCTAACATATGGCATTGGAAAGAGGACTTAAAGGGCTAATATAAGATAGAAATTCAAATTTTGAAGATCCAAAATAACATAGATTTATTAGGTTCAATGCAGGCCTCCTAAAAAGAAAGAAAATAAAGCTCTACTATGACACATGAAGAGGAAGAATTGCAGTTTGATATATCAAAATTGCGGTACCAAGTGAAACAAATTCCGATCTTACAACGACCAATAAAAGATGACATAGATGGTTTAAAATCATAAACGAAGGCTAAGTTGGATGATTTTAAGGATCAAATAAAAGCTAATATGGATGATAAAGTAGTGGAAGATCACATCAAGCATCAACAACAAGTTCTCCAACTCTCAAAAGATAACCTAACTTTGGTGCATAATTGAATGAAACAACAAGAATACCAACATCGTAGTGAAAGAAGTTCTGAAGCAACAAGAACTCGACAGCTACGAAATCGATCAATTTCAGAGTATCTCAACAAGTGGAATAACTTACCCGTTGAATATTCCACATGGGAGGATGAGAATTTTATACATTAGTATCAAGAAACAATCAAGCATTGATGAAAACACTTGTTTATAGGAGAGGGGCATGTTAGGTCCCTATATTACTAGTGTAGTCCCTTATTGTTGTTAGTGTAGCCCCCTTATTGTTATTTTTGTACCCCTATAGTATCCATATTCTTATTATTGTGCCTCATAAAACCCCACTATTTCTTTTGTTGTACCCTTACATTATTATTGTTAGGTCGGCTAGGATTATATTGTGACCCCATGGACTCCTATATATAGAAAAGAGGTTTTATCATTTGAATCATTCAAGAATTTTTCATTTATGTAATGTAAAGGAGGTTTCCCCCTCGAAGTGGTTGATTTAGAAGATGTTGATCTATCTTTTCTTCTATTTTGGAGCTGGTTTCATCACACACTATTAGTTTAGCATTGACCAATGTAAGTTATAATTATTTATGCAATTTTCCTAGAGCATAATTTCTAACTTGAATTAGATGGACTAAGCTACCCTGACTAACAAAATTATAATATAACAAATTCAATAATATTATTTTATTACTTTAATTGAGCCAATATTTAAATGTTTACACTCATCTAAGAACACTACAACATCTCCCCCATACTAAACTTTTTATTATTTTTAATTGAGACAACATATAAATGTTAAATGTTAAATATTTATGTTTGCAAACATTTATGCCTACACATCTCCTCCTATTTGGGTTGTAGAGCCATAATTTAATAATAATAATAACAAAAATTTACTTTTCATTCTATAAAAAAAATGTCTATTTAATTTGTAATAATATATATATATATATATATATATATATATATATATATATATATATATATATATATATATATATAAACTGGCTTAAATCTATTTTAAATCCAAATTAATAAGATAATTAAAGAGATCTAATTTCTTAAAATATAATGTTTTTAAATATATTTTAATATAAAAGAAATAATACATAACATAGAAAAATATTGAATTATATAACATAGACTTATATGATTAAACAAATTATAAAAATAAAAATAAATTTATAATAATTAAAAAAATATTTTTGATAATAAACATCTCTTCTCAATTTCTAGAGGTTTACAATGTCAAGAAAAATTTAATGATTCATAGAGTTCGATATAGTAATGCCTAGAAAAAGTTATGGTTCATTGAGTTAAATATTCATATAAGGAATAAAAGGGAATGAATGAATGTGTATTAAATAAAAGTTGTCACCGTAAGCCTATTTTCCTATACAATAATATTTTTGTTTGCAGATTTTATTTTTTATTTTTAAGAGGTGGAAATGGAGTTTGGTGTATTTGAATTTAAATTTATTGTTTTTATGTTATGTGTTATTGTCTAAATCTACCTTAGGCTGAAAAAGGCAGAATCTAGGGTGACATCAAACCACGCTCAGCCTTGTAGCTAGCCATACAAGGACAGGAGAGGGCTCTCTCCGTGAAAGAATATTCAATGGAACACAATAATGATCTGATATTAGGCTAGGTAAAATGATGGGGAAAGGCTTTTAATAAAATAAATGAATGAATGAATTGTGGATGTGTGTGGGACAAAAATGAAATGTACCGAAACCGGGAATTAAATCAGGACACAAGGTGTTTCATGGGGCAAGATAGGCAGGAAATTTAGCAAATAAAATTTAATGAGGATGGGATTGAAAGACTGGTGAGGAGCTAAAAAGGGCACAATAAATGGATCCTTTTCAAACAGAAGAAAAATACAGAGTATGAATGATTTCCCAAGGTAGAGCATATAAAATGGATTCTACCTTTCTATCTTGAAAGAATTTAAAATGAAATGTTTATGAATGAGAGGTGAAACATAACAATTTACATATGAAACCAAAAGAGAGAACAAATGCTAAATATCATACCACATGGATCCCACGAATCAGAGCTGCATCTTTTATTAATCCCTGTCAAACTGTACAATGGAGCACAAAAAATGTTCTTCCACACTTGAATTCTCAGACTCTTACCTCTCAAACGATCTACAATTACATTAAATAGGTTGAAGTGTGGGAACATAGATCCACAAGAGAAGGGAGCTGTTTTAACAGCTAAAGAACTGAAATACAATCATAGTAAATAAATACAACAATCTGCCCCTGAAAATAAGGGACATCATTGCATTTGACCACTTGGAGATTTTGTTGTTAGGCTGTATGAAAGAAAATAGGTAATCCGATGAACAGATTCCCTATTTTGCTGCTTTCTGTAGATATCTTTATTTTATTTAAGCTCTCGGCCCTTTGACTGTCGCTTTGCTTTCCACTCTCTTTTGGGAGAGAACTGACTCTTTTAATAAAATATGAAATTATAATTTTAGTGAAGGGAAATATTAATTTTTACATGGGAAAAGGGAAGGGAAATAGGGCGGAAATCATATTAATCGCAATTGGAATTGGAGCGGGAGTGGAGAGATATAATATATGAAACAATAGGGTAATCGCAGTCGGAATGGGGGAGCGGGGTAGGCGGAGTGATATATATAACAAAATAAATTTCAATATAATCATCGCAATCGGAATCGGATGGGTGCGGAGGTGAACATATATAAAACCATTGATGCGATCGGGGGAAAACCTTTATAAGAATTAAAACCAAAATTTGATTTTAAACCAAGGGAAAGGTTTTTCTTTTATTACATCTGGGTAGAAGTGTGTGTGGTGGGCCATAGGGTCAATCATAATCGCAATATCGGAGGGGAGGAGGCGAAACACATATGTGAAACACCGATGTGATTGGACCGATTGAATTTGAGCTGTTGGATCGGCGGGGAGGAATCAACAGTGGAGAGATCGATCGGAGTTTTCAATCGGCAGGTTTAAATCAGAGGGGGACTTGTGATTGAGCAATTAGACGTGGACCGTCCGATCGGCGGGGAAGATCGATGGTGGGGAGATCAATCGGAGGCTTTGCCATCGGGGGAAGCGGATCGGCTAATTGGAATAGGAGTTGCGATTAATCGATCGGAGGTTGTTGCGATCAATCGCATCGGAGTTTCTGATGAGCTGATCGAAACACACAAATAAACATTGCGAATGGCCGAACATTGCGATTGCGATGAATAAAATTTATATTATAAAGTTTTATCATAAGCATGGTGGGGAAGTGGTTTGGAATGGCGGGGGGTATATATATAACATAAACTTTATTATAAAGTTTACGGGTGATGGAAAGGGGAAGTGGTTTATAACAACAGGACTTTATAATATAAAGCTTTTTATTATAAATTTCTACGGGAAATGGAGGGGAAGTGGTTTGGCATAATTGCATTTGTATTTAAAGATTTATAATGCGATTTTTTAATCAAAAAGGGGGAAAAGGGATTTTATTAAAGAAATATAAAACTTTAATAAAACAAAGTTTAAGGAAAAATGGGGAAATAGGGGGTATATGAGGATATAAGGGCTTTTACTTCACTTAAGCATAAGTTTCAATCCAGAAGTTAGTTTTGAAAGTGTAGTATACCGTTGGTAAGCTCTTTCCGGGCTCTTTCTGATGGATCTGCTTGGAAGATGATTTGGCACTGAACATGCTGGGGAAAACTCTCTGAAGGCAGGGACATCACTTTGTGGAGATAACAGCTTCTGAATTGTGACTTATTACACATGATGATATATAATGAATAATAATAAAGGAAAAATATCATGTTTTCACCTCAAAACATGGTTTTGAGGTGAAAATTACATCAAACTGAATAAAATGTCTCTCTGATTCTTCCAGGTGCTGTGACTTTGAGCTTATTGGCTTCCTCATGACCTTGCTGATATTTATTGACATTTGACTCATTAATTTGACCATGGTGAGACCCTAGAAACTAATGAGACCCATCCTATGACCTACTGATATGATTTTAAGAATGAAAGTGAATAATTACTGAAGACCATAAAGAGGAAAATCAACAAGTTTCACATGAGGGAAAACTGATGAAAATTACTACCATCAATGAATCGATGACCTAGCGGAATAGTGAAATTGATTATTATGGGACTCCTAATATGAAAATGCAAAGAGTATTTTGATCACTGATGGCAGTATGACTAGACTGACACTAATATTGGCTCTAATGGGGATGGTAGCTCCTTGGAGGTGCCAAGAACTACAGATCTTTGGAAAGCAGACAATTCCTTCATCCATTGGGCAATGGAGTCAAAAATACTGAAACGAGATACAATGCATATTGACTCTGACTGAAGGCTAAGATTGAAAAACCATAATAAAACCAAACTGACTTAAGACATGACTAAAAAACAATTGAAAAACTGGAAAAATGCTCATAATTGAGCTTATTCATCAAAACGTACTCTAATTGTTGCATTCACCACCTGATCAAGTGAAATGGAACAACCAATGCAACCATGTAAGCATCTTGGCTACTATTTGAATTCTCCCCAAGTGCTTTCTAATGAGCAAGTAGAGAGAAGAGCTAAAAGGAAACTCCCATGGAAGCTTAGAATCAGGTTGAATTTTGATAAATTTGCAAAGTATGAGTTGAACGAATGACCTCAAGAATACTGCGAAAGGATCTTCATAAGAATAGCTATTGATTTCCCTTAATACATCACTGCTCTGGTCCAGGTAATCTTGATACCTTGATCTTAGACTTTTCCTAACCTCTGAGCTGTCTCTTTTTGATGACTGCAGCAGGCCGTCAAAAGGATCCTGAACTTCATGAATAACCAATCCCTCTTGATGATTAGGAACAAAACACAAATCTTCTTCATTAGTCTCCTTATATGACTGCAAATCTTGATATGGGCTTTGTAATGAAACATCTGATGAACAAGACAATGAAGTCGACTTTCGAATAAAATTATTGTCAACATTCCTTTCTGGCACATGGTTAGCCAATGGAGAAGGACTTTTACAGCAAAAATCATCCAACACATGAGCAATAAGATCATAGAAAACTTGAAAAGACTGATGCGACGTATCTGCATGACACTCTACAGACTGCTCAACTTTTCTTTTAGAGATATTACGAAAGTTCTTCATTATAAACTGAAATGCTTCGAAACATAAGGGTACAGAATCCTCTTGCATCATTAAATCATATGTTTCAGCTTCCAAGCCTTCATCTATAATCTGACCTTTAATTACGTTTGGTGGCTACAAATATGGAGCTGAGGAGGGTTTTATATCGTAGATGATTTCATCAGTCATTTCAGGGGAATATTTCTCATAAACAACTTGCTCATGAATTTCACTATCTGTCTCAACCTCAACATTAAAACTGAGAGATTGTTGATTTCTAATTGCATCAAAGTTATCTTTGATGAACTGAATTGAAGCAAAACAAAGAGGCAAATATCTTTCACTTACTTCCCAATTTTCCAGACTTTCCTCATCACTGTCCTCGATGATATGCATCGGATGATTACTGTTTTCAATCTTTTGAAACAGAACTTCCTCCCACAAATCAGCAGTTGATTTTTCTGCAAGATTGGCTTTTGTTTGGAGAACATAATCATCATCATACTGATCAAACAGAGGTGAATCATCAATATAAAACACATCATCAAGCATACATATCAAATCAGCAGATCTCTCTTCTCCAAGATGATCTACAAAACTATCATTATGAAAACTAGAATAAGAAACAAAATGTTTTGGATCAACAACTTGTTCTTCTTCAATCAGCAAGCCATGAGCTTGAAAATTATACTCATTCCTCGTGATGATCCTCTGCATCATCTCTTCCACTGCACTTACCAAAATGTCAAGCTTTACCTCTAGAGATGTCGATTTCTCCGGATCTATGTTTTTCATCTCTTCTTCCTTCAACTTTGTCCTTTGGATCAGCAAATGAGCCTCTACATCTACTGCACTGTTCTGCATCTCTTCAAGTGTTTCAAGATTCCTTTCTCTCAGCTGAAACTCCATTTCCGGATCAAAGGCACCCGAGTAGTGCAAGAGATCAGATCCAAGAGGAGGTTTTATATCTATTGGCATTGAATAATAAACTTGGTTAAATTTGGTAGAAAATTGTTGTACTGTCTCCCCTGGTAGTCTTTTCAGCTGGTTATACTCTTCAATAATCAAGAAAGGGTTCTGTCTGATCACCCACCTGTCGAGGAAAACTATGACGAATTTCTGGAATTCTAAGATGCTCGCATCAGGTAGGGTTTTGAACCAACTCTTGACTTTGCCTTGCAAAGAAAGAGAAAAAAGCCTAATACTAACATCTTCTTCATCAAACTAAAAAAGGTCTAGGAAAGTCTCAACATTCTGCACATGTTGCTCAGCGTTGACATTGTTACATTCACCATCAAATCTTGGCAAACATAGGTAATAATTTACAAGGAAATCATGTAGTATAGAAGGTAAAACAAGAGGTTTATACCTATCTGGGACTATAGAAGGTCTAGGAGTATATACAGAAGCTACGGGATCAGTTTTGGTCTCTTAGGCTGATCATTTCAAAGATGGTCATCATAAGATTTGGAAGAAGGGTCTTGATCAAGCTCAAAAGCATGCAAATATTTGGTATTCACAATCTTCAAGGGGAAGGAACCAAATGCAGTTCGAGGATCTTTTCTCAAATACAATATACTTTGCAAAGCCTTCTTGACATTCTCGGGAAAAGAGAAGAAATAATTTATGATAAAGAACAAAATTTCTTGGATGAAATTCCAACTTGAATACCTGATCTTTCCATATTGTCCTTTCATGTTTCTGTTGGTCAGGTTCATCCTCCAGTGAAGTCCTTGGATCTGATCTCGAAACTAATTTAGAGTCACCAGGTGAATGATTTCAGCCTTGCGGTGTCTGATCATTTTCCACCATCAACAATCAGATCTGAACTTGATTAGATCTTACTAAGGAAACTAGATGCTCAGTTCATAAAGTAGACCGGAGATTGACTGACGCAGCATTCATCTACTTTCACTAATTCAAAGCAAGAGCGTTTCGAAGGCTACCTGGCTAACTTTAGGCTCCGTTTGTAGTTTATAAATTAAACAACAAACTTTTCGTTCCCCAGCGGAGTCGCCACTATGTTATTGCCTAAATCTACCTTAGGCTGAAAAAGGCAGAATCTAGGGTAACATCAAACCACGCTCAGCCTTGTAGCTAGCCCTACAAGGACAGGAGAGGGCTCTCTTCGTTAAATAATATTCAATGGAACACAATAATGATCTGATATTAGGCTAGGTAAAATGACGGGGAAAAGGATTTTAATAAAATAAATGAATGAATGAATTTCAGGGATGTGTGGAACAAAAATGGAACAACTGAAACTGGGAATTAAATCAGGACACAGGGTGTTTCATGGGGCAATATGGGCAGGAAACTTAGCAACTAAAATTTAATGAGGATGGGATGGAAAGACTGGTGAGGAGCTGAAAAGGGCACAATAAATGGATCCTTTTCAAAAAAAAGAAAAACACAGAACACGAATGATTTCCCAAGGCAGAGCATATAAAATGGATTCTATCTTTCTATCTTAAAATCATTTAAAAGGAAATGTTTATGAATGAGAGGTGAAACATAACAATTTACATATGAAACCAAAAGAGAGAACAAATGCTAAATCTCATACCACATGGATCCCACAAATCAGAGCTGTATCTTTTATTAATCCCTGTCAAATTGTACAATGGAGCGCAAAAAATGTTCTTCCACACTATTCCCTTACTACTCAGACTCAGACTACTTACAAATGACTTACAATTACAATAAATAGGCTGAAATGTGGGAACATAGATCCACATAAAAGGGATTTGTTCTAACAGCTTCAAGAACTAAAATACAATCATAGTAAAGAAATACAACAATCTGCCCCTGAAAATAAGGGACATCGTTGCATTTGACCACTTGGAGATCTGGCTGTTAGGATGTATGAAAGAAAATAGGTAATCCAATGAACAGATCTCCTGTTTTGCTACTTGCTGTAGATATCTTTATTTTATTTTAGGCTCTCGGCCTTTGAATGTTCGCTTTCCATTTTCTGTTTGAATATAAACGAACTTTTTTAATAAACATTCCTTTGAAATGAAACTTTTCCTTTAGTGAAGGGAAAATTTATTTTAAATGGGAAAGGGAAGGGAAGGATGCGGGACCCACATTACAATCGCAATCGGAATGGACGGGAGCAGAGAGATATAATATAGAAAATAATAGTGAAATCGCAATCAGAGATGGGAATCGGGGAGGGGTAGGCGGAGTGATATATATAACAAAACACATTTCAATATAATCATTGCAATCAAAATCAGATGGGAGCAGAGGTGAACATATATAAAACCACCGATGCGATCGGGGGAAAACCTTTATATAAATGAATTAAAACCAAAATTTGATTTTAAACCAAGGGAAAGGATTTTTTATTACATACGGGTGGAAATGTATGTGGTGGGCCAGAGGGTCAATCGCAATCGCAATATCAGAGGGGAGGAGGCGAAACATCGATGCGATTGGCCCGATTGAATTTGAGCCGTTGGATCAGTGGGGAGGAATCAACGGTGGAGAGATCGATCAGAGTTTTCAATTGGCGGGTTTAAATCGGAGGGGGACTTGGGATTGAGCGATTAGATGTGGGCCGTCCGATTGGCGGGGAAGATCGATGGTGGGGAGATAAATTGGAGGCTTTGCCATCGGGGGGAGCAGATCAGGTAATCGGAATAGGAGTTGTGATTAATCGATTGGAGGTTGTTGCGATCAATTGCATCGGAGTTTCTAATGAGCCGATCGGAACACACAAATAAACGTTGTGATTGGCTGAACATTGTGATTGCGATGAATAAACTTTATATTATAATTTTTTATCATAAGCATGGTGGGGAAGTGGTTTGGAACGGTGGGGGGTATATATATAACATAAACTTTATTATAAATTTTACGGGTGATGGAAAGGGGAAGTGGTTTATAACAATGGGACTTTATAATATAAAGTTTTTATTATAAAGTCCCAAGGCATGGAGGGGAATTGGTTAACATATAAATTGCATTTGTTATTAAATGATTTATAATGAAAATTTATAATCGGAAAGGGGGAAAAGAGATTTTATTAAAGAAATAAAAAAATTTAATAAAACAAAGTTTAAGGAAAAATGGGGAAATAGGGGGTATATGAGGATATAAGGGCTTTTACTTCACTTAAGCATAAATTTCAATCCAGAAGTCAGTTTTGAGAGTGTAATATACCGTTGGAAAGCTCTTTCCGGGCCCTTTTTGATGGCTCTACTTGGAGGATGATTTGGCACTAAACATGCTATGGAAAACTTCTCTGAAGGCAGGGACATCACTTTGTGGAGATAACAACTTCTGAATTGTGACTTATTACACATGATGATATAGAATTAATAATAATAAAGGCGAAATATCATGTTTTCACCTCAAAACATGGTTTTGAGGAGAAAATTACGTCAAACTGAATAAAATGTCTCTCTGATTCTTCCTGGTGTTGTGACTTTGAGCTTATTGGCTTCCTCATGACCTTACTGATATTTATTGACATTTGACTCATTAATTTGACCATGGTGAGACCCTAGAAACTAATGAGACTCATCCTATGACCTACTGATATGATTTTAAGAATGAAATTGAATAATGACTAAAGACCATAGAGAGGAAAATCAGCAAGTTTCACATGAGGGAAAATTGATGAAAATTACTACCATCAATGAATCCATGACCTAGCGGAATGGTGAAATTGATTATTATGGGACTCCTAATATGAAAATGCAAAGAGTAATTTTGATCATTGATGGCAGTATGACTAGACTGACACTAACATTATGTACAGGGAGCTTTTATTATATTAAATTAATCATCTTATTTGGAAGTATTGTGAAAGAAATCATAGTTAATTATAAATGTATAACATATAAGTTGGTAGGACAGTTTTTGGTATTTTATGGAGTGACGAATTAACATTACATATTTGCGGGGTTCATGTTCAAAATTTCTTTTTAGATCTATTAAATGGGTAAAAATTGAGAATTGCTTATTTGAAACCATAAAATGCATTTTTTATGACTACATCCATATAGAGTATGACACTAAAGTAACAAAGTTATCATAAATTGAAAATGAAGTTAATATGAAAAATTATGACCTCTTAAGGTATATGAAGTTAATACGAAAAATTATGAACTCTTAAGATATATTTGGATATTGATGCTCAGTTCTTTCCATTATAACAATTCATTGTAATTTTCTTACTACTTTTTCATAATAAAAGTAGTGTATTTAAGATATAAGCAATCACAATACGATAGAGTATAATTTCATTATCTATGAAATATATTTGAAGATGATTTAATAGAATATCTACAATATTTGATATATAATATCTTTTAAAATGATAGATTACATTTAATAACCTGCTTAACTTAATTAAATTTATAATGATTGAAATTCCATTATTATAATAAAATTGCATAATAATGTTAGGATTATTTAGATAATTAAGTTTGTCAATATTATTTTTAATTCAAACATTATTTAATATAATTAATTATTTTAAGGAGATAACAATAGGTTTATCTTGTGGGAGAAGAATGGAGTAATGTGTTAGGTTTTCTTTGTGTCATTTTTTTAAGTTTGCAACCAACATCACTTTTGATGTTTCTCTGGATGCATTTACTATCTCTGGATATAATTTATATGTGTATTTCTCTACTTGTGTGAGTTTTTTGGATGAGATTGGACTCATATGGTGAATTTTAGGCATTTTCCCCAATGTGGAGATTCTATGGGTGGCAGAAACAAAGAGCCTAGCTCAATGGATGCCTCCAACCCTGCGGCTATGTCATGGTTTGTGTGGAGTTTCAATATTGTCCTCAGGTGCCTTGTTGAATGCATTGTTAGAAGTCCATTCCAGTTGACCTATGTGAGGGATAAACAATGGTCAGGTACTATGGTTTTTATCCCTCTTTCCAGTATATTATGTCCTTTATGTAGACTTTTTTCACAGGATTACATAGAGTATTTTTCCCATGAGGGTTTTGGGCTTCCATTGGTGATGGGGAAAAGTACCCACTATGCTTTGCTCTCACTAGTTGTGATCCCCTCTCTCCAGATAGAGAAACAGAAGTAATATAATGCTCATATTTTCATATGGAACATGGGAATAAATCCATTGCTATATGGGAAAAAAAATATCATTCAGTCTTATCCCTTAAGAAGACTATTAAAGAAAAACGGGCTATATGAAATTTTCAATGCCTACAATATGAAGGGAATTCCATCCATGACTTCTCCTTGCTAAGAGAAATCAATATATCAAGGAAATATTCTATTATATTGAACTCTATATTATGAGGGGGTGCACTTGGGGCTAGGATATCAAATGATATGACTACCTCTTTGAATGAAGCAATTCAAGGGAGGGTTTCTAGATCTGTTGAATAGAGCCAAAATATTCTAGGTCCCTATATTGTTGACCTAATGGAACAATCCCCATATTTGGAGGTCAATAATATAGAATTTTCTTCTCTTTTTTCCACTCTTCAAAAAAAAGGAAATCATTTGTAGATTCAATGGATTTTGGCCAAAAACTGAAGCGTTAACCCAATGGATTTTAACTTCATGGACTCTGAATTGAGACATATACTTGTGCTCCAAAGGATTTTTGATAGTCCAATTTGACACTCAAAATGATCTAGAGTTGGTTCTTTAGGAAGGTCCTTAGTTATGGGGAAATATTGGGTTATTCATCACTCCATGGTTTCTGAAGTTTGATGCCACAACAATGGTGGTTACAACCTTGCCAGTTTGGGTAAGACTCTCAAACCTTCCCCTTCCCTTCTAGCACCATAAAGTTCTAGAATACTTTGGAAATGATTCGGGAAAATTCCAAAAAAGGGATACGGAAAAAATAGGAAAAGGCCTCTTCACCTTCATCAGAATGTGTGGGAATAGATTTGAACAAAGGACCAAAAAATCACATAACATTGAAGCACAAAAAATTACAATGGTCATAATTTTTGGACTATGAGAATACAACATTCCGATGTTGTGAAAATTTTCAAATAGGTCACTTGTAGACTACTTTCCCACATGATAAGAAAACCCCAAAAAAGAAAAATAGGAAACCCAATCGAGCGAAAGGATGACAATTTTTTGAGCTTCCTCAATCAAAAGACAAAGTAGAAGAACTTGTTGTCCTATTCAACAACCCCCATTATTTGTGTATAAATACCTTAGAAAATAATGGGGATCCTTTTTTAATTTTTAAAAGTTAATACAATAATTTTTTTTATATATAAGACAAGAACATGATATTTGAAGGATTAGGTCATATCCCATTCACCGAAGAGCTTAAGCGAGAAATCCATAATAATCTTGTCATTTCACATCGCACATCGCATATGCAACGAGCATCACATAAAACGCTCCACTTAAAAGTTGCGATGAAATATATCTGAAGGTATCAAAGGCACAAAGGCATTCCAAGTTAAACAAAAACAAATAACCAGGGAAAAGGCTCCCCGAAAAGAATTATTTTATGTACCATCTACATGCCCATTTCCAAAACTCCTAATGCGATATATCGGATCACACTTCCATCAACCTTCATTGAATTTATATTATCCTTCAAAGCACTTACAAAATTGACGATTTTGCGATTGCGATATGGATGACGCATCATGAAACCCCCAACACTCTTACCCCTCTAATGTTCCACTTGTTCCACTTTGTTGATAAAGAACTAAAGGATTATTTAAAGGGTAAAACCTGGATTGCAATCAGAAAAATGAATACATCACATGTTTTAAGAGTCATTCTACCAAACAAAGTTGCGATGTGAGATTTTAATTAAACACCAAGGGCCTAAGTCGGGCATGTGAACCCATGTTTCTCATAATTACTCAACCAGAATGGCATGATGGTCTCGAGCCTCCAAAGTTGTTTGATGGCCTGTTATTTAATGTTTCATATGTTTTCGTCTGTAAACTATAAATGCCATCATTTCAAGTTTTATTACTAAGTCGCTCCCGCATCGTTAGTATTGTTCTTCATTCTGTACTTTTCTTACTACAGGTTAGTGCCGAAAAGAAACATTCTTCTAAGATGTCGAAGGCTACAAAGATGACAACAAAAACCATGGCTCCTCCAAACCTAGTACCCCTTGCTTCATAAGTAACAGATATTCCGCCATTTTTCTCTGACATAAGGTGTGCTCCAGAAAGTGGTTCTTCTTCATGGGAATCCATGTATAGGCTAGTTGAAGAAGAGAAACCCATGATAATTAATATAGTAGCCACAACTGATGTTGTAACATCTTTCGAAACTTATATCACTGAAGTAACCAACTCCTATCTCCATATAATTGATGCTCGCCCAAATATTCTTCCATATACTAATATGGTCAAATGGTTAATTGAAAATATGAACATCGATAATAAGACATTTTTTACCTCAATAGATATAGTGATAGGGTTTTTTAAAGCATTGGATTTGAAGAAAATGTATCATATACCTGACCCACAGAAGGTATATGATAAAATTTTCCTTTAGAAGTTTGAAAAGGAGAATAAGCTATATTCAGACCCAATAAGATAATGGAGGCACAACCCTAACAAGAAAAAACATGATGATAAGGGTATGTATTCTATACCTTCTCTTGTTGGTCCCTATTGCTACATTGTTGCTATGAGGTGTTGGATTTTTGGTTGTCCTAATAAAAATAGATTCTCAATTTAATGGGTCCCTCTCATGGAGGTTGTATCAGGCTCATAAATTATGGTTTTGGGAACCATTATTTCCAATAATATTGCCTCCTAATCCTAGCCTATTTTGGCTCCCTGTGATTTGCAAGATTGGCAAGAAAAAACACTACAGGGGCCACATCAAAACCACTTTGGAATCCTAGGACCTAGCCTTACTGGATTCAGTTAGGGATCTCTTTATGTAAGTGTTTTCAAATGATATATCTTTATGCTTTTATTTATGATATTAGGCTAGTTATGAAGTTTTAAGGACTTGTTTTTTTTGGTTGAATTAATTGATAGATTGACAGAAATGTGGTGTGACTAAGTGAAGGGATGTTTCAGTTGAATAGATATACTATGAGAAAACATTGATCCATTGGGCTATGAAGTCATAAAAGGATTTAATTTTTCATCAACTCTGCAAGGGTTTTCATAGGGCAAGCTAACTATATCAAGTGGATCTTTTAGATTAGATTGTGACATGAAACAATAATAAGTTATGAAGGCAGCTAAGCTATAGTCAGTTAAGAATCTTCTAGCTCCACTTAGACAAGAAAATCCTTTTAAGGTATCTGTTTGAAGCAAACCGAAGGACAGGGCGCACCATAGACTTCTTTGGCCAGACTTTAATAAGCAAACCTTTCAAACAACAATCCAACAATCCTAAGAATACTTTCAGACAAAAGAAAACATTTAAGATAACAATGAGATCAGCTAAAGAGAAAAATGAAGCCTATCTTCTTTAACTCAACACTCAAAAGAATCTTCAAAGCAACATTTTGAGGCAGATCAGAGGACAGGGCATACCATAGACTTCCCTGGTTTAGACTCTACTAAGTATACTTCAAAGAAAGGTCTTAAAAAATATATCTCAAGCCATACCAATGAACATGGGCTCACCATAAACTTCCCTGGTTTCACTCTATTGAATCATTTCTTAGACAAAAAGCTAGATGGAACTGAAGGGAAATTAAGAATCCTCCAATCATACCTTGCAGAAGAAAACATAAAGATAAAGGATGCAGATAGAAATAAGGTTCCAAGATAACAAATCCTACTCTAAAACTTCTGTTATTTATCAAAGAAAGATGGAAAAAATGGAAAACATAAGAGAAACAGTGACAAATGAGGAAAACCTCACCATTAACATAGCGCAAGAATCCTGTGAACGTGCTTGTATTATTGATTATCAAACTAGTTACAATACTCCATGTACAATAGCTCTCTGCAAATCAGAGCTTTCTCAAATTCAACCTAGCAATCCTTAGCTAGCTCAATAGCAGAAATCAATCAAATAACCAACACTAAAAATGAATCTCATATGTAGTATTTATCTACAAAATGAGGAGTTGGTGTTAAGATAGGGTTTGGAATGTCATTTATTACAGAGTTAATGATTTTTGACCTTTGAGACCATGCAAGGCCTAAGGAAAAAATATTTGAAGGTGTTCCTCTGAAATAATAACTCCTAACTTAACTACTGAGTTAATTTCTGTAAAATGTTTGACTTAAGGCTTTCTGCAATAACTTTACAATAATTGTTGGTAGATGAAAAATATCTCTGACTATTTGTAATAACTGTTTGATGTTTTATTGAAAGAAAATATGTTGTAGGTGGAAAAATATCTCCTGAACAAGTAGCTGTTGTAGGATTATTCATTCGAATGTGTTTCTGGGCTAATCTACCTCTGTTTTATCTGCAAACCCTATATTAGGCCTTTAAACATTGATTTATCTATTATCTGTCTGTTTTATTGTCTTTTTCACTTGTTAACACTCAGTAATTTCTCCAGGTTCCATAGAAATAGTCCAAGGTAACCACAAACCAACTTTCAGGTACAGAATCTAGCCAATCTGTACCCAGAGAGGGCTCTCTCTTTAGGTTTTAGCTTTGTTTTTGAAAGATATTAGGATAGTTATGAAAGTTTAAGGATTTTGATTATGTTTGGGTGATAAAATTCTATAGCATAAGGGTAATACTGAATAGTTTAGGCCATTGGGCTAATGGAGTCAAAGAAAGATGACTTAACTGGATTAAGATTCTTAACAAGAGATGGTTTCACAGGGTGAGGTAATCAAATAGAGAACAATTTAATATCTAATATGAATGAAATGGACTCAAAATGGGTGAAGGGAAATTAAGAATCCTTCAATTTATTCGAAAGAGGGAACTTGAATGATTATTAATAAAGAGCAATTAAGTATTCTTTACCAAATAATCAAAATGATTAAACTAGAAAACAGGAGCAATTAAGAATTCACTGTTTATACTACTTCAGAAGAAAACATTAAGAATAATAATGATTGAAAACAGATTGCACTCAAGCACTTTCTGAATTATTCTTTTTCGTTTATCATTCAGATATGAAACATAGATGGTATAATAAACAAGTATAAAACTTTAAAACATAAGAGATATAAGACTTATTGATCCGGTGTCTAACTCTAGAATCCTGTGAAAAGTCATTTGCATCAATTCTCTATCCAGCTAGCCATGCGAAATTTTTCCAACAACACTTTATTCCAAAATAATTAGTATTAAAGAAAATTCTAAGAATCCACCCACCAAATACTTCCAAGAGTGAAGTATTTATACAAATTCTAAACTAAAATTTCTTGAAAAAATATCAAGATTAGTTCACAAATCTCTCCAACTGTTTTACATAAATAGAACTTAAGTAAAGGACACTCAAACTAATGCATATATTTGGCACTATTTTTTATGGATAGGTGATGACAAAGAGGATAATTCAAATTTTATCCAACTCTTACTTGATGATGAGGCATCCAAGTCACTAACGGCTTCCTTTCTTTGTGCATTCTGCTCCAAAAATTATGCAAAATTTGGGTCCAATGATATCTTTTTATTTCTCAATCCGTAACATACATGTAAAAAGTGAAAGAGGTTATTGTGTATTAATATTTTCTGGAGCTAAAACTCTTTCGGTTTCCTAAAATTCCTCTCCAACTGTGCACAATAGGCTCTGCAAAAATATGTGTAAAACAGAGTTTTATAGAGTCTGAAAAATAGCCTGTAAAGATTCGCATGTATCTCTTGTTCTGTAACATCTGTGAGAAAGTGAGATAGGTTTTTGTATATGGGTCCCTTAGGAACACAAACCTCCTTCCGTTTTGTAAAATTTACTTCTTATTTTCCACAATATTCTCTGCAAAATGATGACTTAACTGGTATATTCTGCAAAAAGTGCTTTCCAACATTATTTAATATTTCCAAAAACCATAATAGCTGTTAGAAAATTGAGAGAGGTTTTTGTATATGGTCCTCTTAAGAACATAAACCTCTTTCATTTTTCAAAAATTAATCTTGGATTGATCACAATATTTTCTGTAAAACAATGACTAATACATGAAATTTCTGCAAAAATGTTCCTTCTTGTTGTGTTTTTCATCTTTTCACCTTTTTGTTCTTTTAACTGTTTTACTTTCACTTTAGATAAAATTCGTTGTTGGTGAAAGTATTTTCATCTCTTTTTACCATTTTACTGCCTCTGTAATTACTTTTACTGTTTACCTTTGACTTTTCTGTAACTTCATTTTAACTTTCACTCTGACTTTTACCTGATACACTTTAACCACTGATACTCTTTAACTATTATGCTCTCTGTTTATTTTCTGTTTATCCTTTTTACCATTAATTACTGTAGTAAATAACAAAAATTCATCCAAGGATACTTTTTACAAAAGGTCCAACTTGTCTTCACACCATTGTGCTTCTGATATTCTGGTTCTATTTCGGAAAGTGAATAGTGAGGAAATAGGTGCAGGCAATAACTGATTGGTTCAGCTGAAAATCATTTGGCAAAGTGGCAGTTGGAAATCTTCAACAACTGATTTTGACGTTTTTTGCATGGGAGCACTGGTCGTAGGATAAAATGATGAAAATAGCGTGCATTTGTTTGTTTTATTCACAAAGTCAAAGGTTGGCGGGTTTTTTTATTTTTTTAATGGATGATGTCAGCAAGTACGGTGGCTTTGTCACGGGAGGCAAGTGGTAAGCGGTTTTCATCGCACAGCTTTTGGGGACGAGCGGTTTTTAGCGGAGGGTGAGCGATTCCATACGATAAACGACACGTGGTGCGTCACTGTTCAGAAAATCGCTTGGCCATCGCGCGTTATCATTCGGACGTGGAGGCGCAGCGATATGGATGAAAACCGTAGATCTTGAAATTGTTGATCGAATGGTCGTCGGGAAAGGGAGATGACGGAGAATTAACAAGGATGGGCCCAACATAATTAAATATTATTTAATCATATCGGGAGCAATATGATTGGCCAGGTAAGTTATTAATTAACCGTGAGGGTTAATTAATCCTTTTTTAATGTGGCGGGGAGTCGGGGCTCTTAATTAGTTGCATATTTAACTAATTAATCCCAATTAACACAGTATTATGGTTATATTTCAACCAAGGGGCGAGATATATAATATTTGGGGTTTTTTGTATGGTTATAATAATACGGGAATGGGTTGATTTATATATGGAACTAAATAATAAAGTTAAAAGTTAATATGTGAAAATGAATGAAAAACGCTAAGTATAAAAACATTAGGATTATGGATTTAACTTATGCTTGAATGAAAAAGGGTTTTTATGGGATATTGTGCAGTTTTCCTAAGTAAAATAGAATTTTACTTAGGAAAATATTTATGGAAGCAAATGAATGATTTATGGATGATTTTAAGTACTTAGGCTTTTTAAATTATTAGGCCGAGGGTCCGGTCCCTCCAAAAGTCAAGGAAATGCCTTGAGCCCCTCTAATTTTCAAATGCCTTAATACTTAGGGGAAATTAGTGAAATTTTAGGGAAAAATGAGAAGGGAAGTTAATTATTTGACCTTGTTGTTAGTATGAATCCTTTGTCGAAGTGTACGAAAAAGGACCACTTTAGCTACGCATAACTAATAGCCCTAACAACAAAAGTGGCTGCCAATATCTTCAGATCTGCGGTTAGTTCAACATAAAAGAGCTGCAAAAACCAGATCTATGTATGGAAAGACATTAAGCAGAAAAAATAAGGGTTTGCCCCATATACCAATAGACAAGACAAGAACAATTTTTGAAAGAATTTTTGTATTAATCGGGCACCTGGGAGGAAAACAAGAAGGCGTATCCAATTCTCCTCAGTGGGATGGGTTCTTGGAAGTCCTCAGCACTTCAGATCTAAGATTTCTCTCTCTTGTTGGTGTAGAAAACTCACACAAAGAATGGAACTCAAAGGGAGCTCACACAGCAAATGGCAGAAAATGGTGACCAAGTGTATAGATCCAGAGTGATCTAATAGGCAATAAAAGGTGAAGAATGGTAGGAAAAACCCTCCTATTTATAACAAAATATTGGGTCATTCTAGATCTTGGTGCATGGGTTAACCAGATCTAGATCGACTTTTTATGGAATATTTTATTATATTTGTTGGAGGGAAAAGGTATTTGACTTGGGTCAAATCCCTTAATTTGTCAAAAATAAATAAATAAATGATTTATTTATCTTTTTAAGGAAGCGGTTAGAAGATACTCAAATAAATAATGATTTATTTAATTATTTAAGGAAGTGGTTGAAAGATAATTAAATAAATAATGATTTATTTAATTATTTGTGGGTGATTTGGTCATATTTAACAAGGAATATCATCTAAAAAAGGTTTAAATGATTATTCCTAGAAAATAATAAGATAAATAAAGGTTTATCTGATTAATTTCTTTGATTTTGGGTTAAACATGACTGGGAATAATAATTAAATTAAGGTTTAATTAATTATTCCATGAGGAAAATCAAACAAATATGGGTTTGTTTAATATTTCTTTTTGGGGTTTCCTATTTTAACATAGTGAAAGCAGTTTTACTTAGGGTAAAACTGGTCTTACATGGTGTACTTGGGTCCATCTAATGATAAAAGGTTAGATGACCAAAAAATGGTGTAACAGATTGCCCCCCAGCGTGCGAGTGTCAAGAGCAAATCGTATGACCGAAGTACGTTGTAAGAACTCAATCACTAGACAACAAAAGGGAAGTCAGAGAGAGAAATGCAAGGTAGATAGTGTGCTGAAGAACTAGACCCTGAGGAGACGAGACTCGCAGGTGTAACAAGTCTCTTTTTATGAGAGGGTACCTGTGCTGAAGGCGGCGGGGGAGGCATACCTATGCCCGCCGAGACAAAGTACAAAAGAATAGTGTGTCCAGTAAACAAGGGACCGAACCATAAAGTACAGTTGGCATAATCATGAGCTAGATAAAAATACAATGAGGAATCCCACATACATGCTGTGCCTAGGATAACATCCAGGACTTGTACAATAATATCTGAGTACATGAGATACAAATGCAACCCAAATGCCCCCTGTAAATGGGGAAGGGCTCACAAAATCTGACTGATACATGCAAGTCGAAGAGGCGCTGCAAGTGGCTATGGCCAACATCATCAAATATCTGGAGTTGCATCGAAGGCTGCAATGAAGAGGTCATCCAGGCATGTGGGGGGCTACCTGCAGGGCCACCCCCTCATGAGGGTTGAGACATCTCACACACACCCAGGGAATCATCAAGAGCTGCTGCTGGATCACTAGACCATCAAGTATACGAATCTCGATCATGCTGAAAGGAGCTGGAGAAACAATCAAGTCAAAGGGAAAGGAGATATCCCTTTGCCTGATCCGAGGCACCGAACAAGAGTGGAAGCTGGAACCAAGGTACACCGCCCTATAGACCTGGCTTCTGGAATGAATGAGCTGATGTCGACAGAAGGAGGTCCGCCATAGGTGAGGCAATGAGAGACCCTCAACTAAGGCACGAGAGAAAAGAGTAGAGCGATGGACAGACTAACACTAATGATGATAGTGAAGTGGAAAGGACTGAGTAGCTAATGGACGACTTCCCTTGCTAGAGCATAAAGGGCATGAATGACATGGCAGCGACTGACACAACATCATCAGGGATGAGGGACAGTGGAACTGAAGGTCATAATGTGCGACACAAGAGAGAGACCAAGCAATGACGGATGGAGGGCTATAGTGGGGTACAAAGGGACTCGGTATAGACTCCATGGAGGGAATGATGACTCAACTTGGATGCTCTAAACAAGGGCGACTCGATAGTGCTGCCACACAGTAAAGGCCCCAATGGGGGACCGTGGAAACATGAGTACATGATGGGAACTCATGACGAAAATCGACACGAACGAAGACAAGTAAGGAGGCAAGATGGTGCCCCAAGTACAAGTGTCATAAGTGAGGAAATTCGATTTTAAGGAGAGGTGAAGTGACCCTTCTTGGACAAAATGTGTCCTGGTGAAGTATCAGATCACAAAAAACTAACAGACACCCATTTGAGGGCTCGGTGAGAGCTTTCCAACGGTGTAGACGGTTCATCAAATGGGGCTACGGTGTGGTCGCAGCAGTCGAAAGAAGAAACAGGGGTTCTCTTTTAATAAGGCAGTTTTCCCTCCAAAATCACTCATTTTCTATTGTTGCTGTGGTGAATGTAGAGAGGAGAGAAGGCCCTAAATCTTGCGGCGAATGTAGCGGACAAACCGACCGTTGGAATCGCGATCTGACAGTTGCAGGTAAGAGGTCTAACTTTTCTCTTGCATTTTGATGGATTACATTTTCAGTTTAGGGCCCAGAATCCCAGAAACAACCCCTCCTTCATCTCTACGGCCGGGTCGCACTTTTTGGGCCAAAAAGTGCGACCTAGGAAGCAGGTTTCAGGCAAAAAAGTGCGACCTGTCCCAGAAATGGGCAGAAAACTGCGACCTGGGAGATGAGGGGGTTTTGGTGCTGTTTTATGGCTGGAAGTTGGGTTTTGGTGTTTGGTTATGGTTTTCCCAATCTGTAAGCTGACAAAAATGATGTGTTTATGCAGGTATGGCAGATTTATGGGTTAACTGGAGAGAAAGAGACCTGGGGACACTACAGGCAGAGATCCAGGCGGATCAGGGCGTCCGTCGTGTACTGGCCAGGTTTGGGGTTCTCAATTTTTTGGAGAACCCTTTGATGAGAGCAGGCGAACCGTTATTGGCCCGGATTATCAGTTACTGGGATCCAGATCAGGAGGTCTTTGTAGTGCAGGGGCACAGGATCGAACTGACGGTCCAGGATGTGTATTTCCTGGCTGGTCTCCTGCCATTGGGGATGGTGGGAAACACACAGCCAGTATTGCCACGGGGCGGCATATCATGGAGTTTGTGGAGCGTCATTGTCGACCGGGTCTCCAAGTCAAGGGGACTCGGATACCGATCGGGGATCTAGAGAGGCTAGAAACCCGTACAGTGGCCGCAGCTGTGCTGCGTATCCTGGGCAACCAGGCGCTCCATCACATCACTAGGGGGCAGATGATGATAGTGGAGAGTGTGCTGGGGGGGACCTACTATGGGTGGGCCCAAATGATGTTGGTGTCGCTAAAGCGACAGTTGTCGCTATGCAGGCGGCAGGTGAACCATGATTGCTCATATGGGACTTTATTGTGCGCCTTCTTCTTTGAGAAGATCCCGACCTTGAGGCCTCGTGTACAGATTCCAGATGGGGGCCCGAGAGAGCCCAGGATGCGCCGTTGGGGATGGCTACTGTGTAGAGGAGGAGGAGGGGCGGTCAGGTGAGTGTTTTGACCAGAGTTTTTTTCCCATTGGGATCAGATGCCATTGTACATAGACAACTATCCCTATAGTGGGATGAGCTACTGTGGAGACCTGGACCTGCCACTTCCGCCTGGTCGAGTCTGGGGGCCCGATGGTAAGTGACAGATTGCTATTCTTGTATGGGCATGTTACAGTGTTTTGAATAGTAGCTAGGGTACTGATTCATGTACTGTTGGTATGCAGATATAGCACCGGTAAGGCCGGCCTGATATATGGGACAACCGGCAGCAGCTGGAGCTGCAGGTCCGAGTGGGTCGAGAGCAACGCAAAATGAGGATGCAGCTGCCCTTATGGAGGACATTCACCATAGATGCGAAAGGTTACTGACCAGAGTATCAGAGCGCGGGTGGCAGGACTTAGACGACCAGTACATAGAACCATGTATTGGTCTGCCCTCGGAATGGCGAGGGGTCATGCAGTGCATGGCGATGGCTGGTCAGGGGATTTGTGATCTACAGGCTGCAGGGGCAGAGCCATTGGCTCGGGATCCGCCAGATAGTGATTAGGTGTGGGGCAGGTGGTGCCCCCTAGTATGTATGTAGGGGCAAGTGGTGCCCCCAGTTTTGTAACATGCTATGGGCATGTCATATGTATCAGAGTAGATGGACTCTAAACACATGTTTTTGTGACATATTATGGATATGCATCGTTTTTTAAATGATAATGAATGTTATTGTATTGTATGAAATGCGTGTGATAAATTCCAATCTAGAACATGGTTTGCAATACTATCTACATAGTGATTCTGTTCTCGAGGTACATGGTTGAAATTTATGGTTTCAAAGGAACGTATCAAGAGTTTCACTCGTAAATAGCGTCTGAACAGCACAGGGTTATGCACACGATAAACACCATTTAATTGCATTACAAGAAGTAGGGAATCCAAACGAACGTGCAGATGGAGGATGCGATGAAAGAGGGCATCGACTAAGAGACCACGCACTGCATCATATTCGGCCTGATTGTTGGTGGAAAAACCAATGCAAACCCCGTTAGAGAGTACAAGGGCATGCAAGGAGGTGAAGATGGCCCAACCTACCGAGGCTAGATTCCGGGAGTAACGACTTGCACCATCGGCGTAACCGATAAAGGGTGTGGACGGGGGGTCCTGCGGAATGGTGTTACAAGACAACAAATGAGGGGAGGAGAGGCACTGACAGCAACATGAGTGCACAGAAGACATCGGGCGGAAAATTCGGGAGGGAGTGCAAGGAGCAGGATGATTGTGACTCATATACAAACTGGAGGGTGCTATACGAGGGCTATCGGAAGTATGGAAAGGACTCGGGCTGCGGAGGTCAACAGAGACACGGGTGGAGTGATTTTGCGTATGGGTAGAAAAGGGGTGGTTAGGTGACACAACAGGGGAGGAGGCAGGGGGGCTAGGCTCCAAGTGTCTCGCAGAGGAGGATAGGTAAAGAATGGTTACAATAGACTCCGTCATCTGAACATCAGGGGGGGGAATGTCGATGGGAGCGGGGGGATTCTCAGGCTGACCTGAAACATACTGCACAAGGATGGGAGAGGCGGATTGATTTTGTTCAACCTCATACTCTCGGACCACCTCTAAAGAGGCGTGGTAATGCGTCAAGTGAGGACAATGGTGGGAGTAATGGCCATGAACGCCGCACAAAGCATAGGGCTTGTTGGTGCGGAGAGTCTTGGGGTTCTTGGTTACGGACGAAGAAGGAATGGAGGCTTCAGGGACCGTAGACTCGGGGAACGTGACTTTAACCATGTGCTGAATACGGGGAAACTCGGGACAAGCATGGGTGGCATGACCGGTGATGTCACATAAGGCACAGGGCTTTGCAGGCGGAGGAGGCGCCGGGTCGGTCGTGGTGGTCTTATCTTTAGGTGCCCCCTTGCGGGCTTTGCCTTTCTTCCCGAGAGCCATCACGACAGGAGAAGGGTCTTGTGGAGGTGCTGGGGGCACAGTGGCAACGGAGGAAGCGAGGGGGACCAGTTGAACCGGTGTCAAAGCCATGTAGGGTTTGGAGTGACCAGGAGGGGTGGCAGTTGGGGGATCGAGGTACCAGACCGGTATGCCCAAGGTCAGGTTAGGGAGAGAGAGGGTGGCCATGATGGGGACAGAATATACTCCAGGAGGGGGAGCTAGGAAGGGGATCTGCCCAGTAGGGTAATGACCAGGAGGAACGGCTTCGAGATGGTTAAGGCCAGGAGGAACCGATCCAGGAGGATAAAGGGGTTCAGGGATACCAGCTGTAAGGGGAGGGCCAGAAGGAGGAGGTCCGGCTGGCTGAGATGAATGGCTAGGAGCGGGTTGCGGAGGGCGAGGGGGAGGTTGCTGACTAGCCGAGGCAGGCCGCTTACGGGAAACCTCAGACGATTGCATCATGCAAACATTCGATGAGTTGGGATCAGTGATGGGAGGAGGAGGAAGGTTAGGGAAAGTTCCAAGCAGGGAGGAATCTTTGTAAACGCCGGGGCAGACACTGGTCAAGGAATCGACGGTTTGCTTGTTGGCTATAGAAGAGATGGTCGTCTCAGGTGAGGTCTGAGATTTTGGCTCATGATATGTCAACTGGTCAATGGTGACTATCTTTCCATTATGGGGGAAAGACATCTTGCGGAAAACCGCGGATGGGACAGCGGACATAGCATAGGTGTAGCTTCGCCCCAATAGAATGTTGTAGTCTAGCGGGGCGTCGATGACTTCGACGTCAACGCAAACAGTCTTACCGGCGAGGGTGATAGTACAATTACGGAATGGGCCAATGGGCTGGGAGGCATGGCCATCCCACGCTCGAAGGGTGATTGTGGAAGGGGCCAGCTCAGGAGATCCGAGTTGTTTCCAAACTGAAGCGGACATCACACAGGTGGATGCCCCCTCATCAATTATGCACCGGGAAACGTTGGCATTCCAGATTTTGACTGGGATTTGGAAGACGATGGAAGGAGGGAGAGGAAGATGGTCCGATTGAGTGGCGTCGAAAAAAATCATTTGGTCATCAGCAGGATCTACAGCGCCCACGGCAGATAGTAGAGCCCTCTTTTGGGAAGGGCACGACTGGAGGAGTTCCAGTGTGGAAATGGCAGCAGGGGATTGCACCAAATCATCTACTATATTATACGAATGAGCAGCTCGACTGGAAGCAGCGTTTCGACGTAGTGGTCCCTTGGGAATCTTGGTATGAACCTCAACTTTGGGTTGAGGGATATGTAAGGGGCCACTGGATGTCGAAGGAGGCTCTGTAGAACCTGAAGAAGGAGGCTCGAGGGCAGACGGAGCAGAAGGCTTGGGGTACTGGCGAGACCGAGTTTGAAGGTGAAGGTCGATGGTCGGGGAAGGATCGGAGTGCATCATAAGGATCTGGTAATCAGAGGAACCAAAAAGAGAAGGGGGAGTGGCGACGTGGCTATCAGGCGGTTGGGTAGCCACGAATCCTTGCTGAGGGAAAGGATCAGTAAACACAGCTGGTTGGGTGGTGGCCACATTAGGAGGAGCATGAGGGGAGGCGTGTTGTCCACGCAATGTGGCTTGAGACTCCCACATCTGCCGCATCTAGGGTAAGAGGGGAAAATCATGGGTATAATGACCATAAACACCGCAACACGAACAAGGCTTGCTTGTGCGAAGCAACCTGTCTGGCTTGGGCTGAATGCCCTGTTGCTGGTTGGCAGTGTTAGGGTCCACACCAGAATTGGGTCCACGGGTACCAGGGGCAGATTGGTTAGGATTGCCTCTCTGCCTTCTTTGAGAAGAAGGGGGATTAGTCACGCCCTGCTGTGCAAATACTTGCCCTGGAGGGGGCTGTAAGTGCTGTTGCGAGTTTGGAGGAGGCAAGGGAGATGGAAGCGCATATTCTGGAGAAGCTGGCGCACCAGGCTGCGGATAAAGGTAATGGTTAGGTTGGGCAACATTGAGGTAAGCAGGAGGTTGGGCAAAAGGAGGAGGCATGCCGTTTCCTGGATACATGCTACCGGGAGGGGGAAGAGTGCTGGAGGTGCTGGCCCCTCCCTGAGCGAGACCATAGCGCATAGGAGGTTGAGCGTACAGATGGGAAAGGGCTCCAACGATACCGTCGGCAGAATGGGATGCCCCTGGGGCGTTAGCGCCACCGGGCCTGGGGAGGTCAGGAAGAACGGTATAAACATAACCAGATTGAGCGTAGATCAGGTCATATTTCAAGGCTATTTGGAGGGCGGCTTCTTCGGTTTGAGGAAAATGGGAGGCGACATCTTTGCCTATGGGAGCTGGAAGGGTGCGAAGGAACCAGTCCAAATAAACCTGATCTTCGAAGGGGGGGCTCGACATAAGCTCCGTCTTCTTCGCCATTCCTGAACATGGGCGGAAAGGCGGGTTGAAGAGGATTGCTTGAAGGAAGTCAAGAGCTCCGTGCCAGTATCGTATCGGAGAGGGAGCTGGAAATAAGATAAAAAGGCTTGGGCAAGGGTCGCAAAGGTGGTATGGGAAGAGGTGGTTTGTTCAACATACCATTTAGAAGCTTCGCCGGTAAGCGTGCGTTGGAACAAACGAAGATGGATGGAGTCATCGGTAATGGAGTTGGAGGAACACCACATGTGGAAAGATCGGACATGATTGGTTGGATCTTCTCCAGAAAGGCCTTCGAACTTAGGGATGTCGGAGGGGAGCTTGGTTGGCATAGCAGGCCAACCAACATCGTGGTGGATAGGGTCATTGATCAACTGATTGAAATCGGGGAGGCTGAGGCCTGCAATGTACGGCAGCAAGGGTGTGGCCGAGGTAGTTCCTGTGGCGGTTCCGCTAGTGGCAGGTCTGGCATTAGGGCCTGGAGCACCACCAGCGTTAGGCCCTGGACCAGACATGGTGAAGGTGACAGGGGGAGAACCAGGAGGAGACAGGGAACCCGATGGATTAGGAGAGGAGTCGGAGTGCGGACTCGGAGGAGGACTGGCTCGACGACGACGAGTCAGAGTAGGTTGATCGACCGGAAACTGAGGGTGAAGGCCAAGAAGTCTTCGGGAAAGGCGCCTAGGGGGCGCAATGATGACAGGAAGAAGGAAACCGACAGGGGCAGAAAGGGACAAAATCAAGAGAGGTCAAGGGCAGATAAGGTGCAGTGACAATTGATTTTAGAGTCTTTGCCAGGCGGTGTTAACCAGGCGCTTCTTCACTTAGGGTCAGTGTGTGATGTGCGTTAATTTTAATTTTTAAACCCTTTTCGTTTTGAGAGCAAGAAAAAGTGTGCTGCGTAACTGAAAAGAAATCTGCAGAGAACAGTATATAATGCTGAAGTAACAGAATATTTAAAAGCTAAACATGCATCAATCGAACCCAAAAAGGCGGGTCTCTCAAAACTACTCTAAAAGAGGGCAAAAATCTAGTCAAAACACACATAAAAAGAGGCCAATAGATCTAGGGTCAAAAGGGACAGGGATCTAAAGGATAAAGCTGCTGGAAAGAGGTGCAAATCACAGCCAAGAGACAGCGGCAAGGTGGCTGGAAAAAGGAAGGTAATTAGCAAAAGCGGAGGGGGCAAGGAGGAGGCCCTAAAAGCAGGTCCAAACAAATCTTCAGGAGGTGATTTGAGAGGTAGAAGAGCTGATTACAATGGATCTGAAAGGGAGGTAACAGATCTGGAAAAAAGGAGGCTGAAGCTATGAAAAACAGACGGCTGAAACAACTAAAACTCTTCCACAAAAAATGGAGGGTACTAAAGCCCTAGGGGGCTAGGTTCCCACTTAGATGAGTAAAAACAGATCAGAACTTGGTCAAAGCGGGCTGAGACAGAGGCTAGAAGACCCTGACAGAAGCTGCAGCAGAACCCAGAAAAATTGCAGAAAAATCACTGAAAAAATGGCAGGTCGCAGTTTCTGACCTATTTTCAGTGCAGGTCGTAGAAAAAGGGCAGAAAAGTGCGACCTGGAGGTCCAAGTCACGGGTTATGGGCCAAAAAGTGTGACCCCCCGTTCCGGTTGTCTCGGCGGCAGATTTTTAGAAAAGTTGTTGTCTCAGTTGCGGCTGGTGTCGCTTACCTGCGCAATAGGGCCAGAAACACACGGAAGTTAGAAATTTTGATGTTTTAGGGTTTTATGTGAGAAAAAAAACATAAAAATAGGAAAAATAAATAGCTGAAAAGAAACCCTAGGGTCTGAAGTAGCTGGATATGCAGGAATATGAAAAACGATAGCGGTCGTAATTTAAAACCCGTGTGGAGTCGCCATTTGTTAGTATGAATCCTTTGTCGAAGTGTACAAAAAAGGACCACTTTAGCTACGCATAACTAATATCCCTAACAACAAAAGTGGCTGCCAATATCTTCAGATCTGCGGTTAGTTGAACAAGAAAAGAGCTGCAAAAAACCAGATCTATGCATGGAAAGACATTAAGCAGTAAAAACAAGGGTTTGCTCCATATACCAATAGACAAGACAAGAACAATTTTTGAAAGAAGTTTTGTATTAATTGGGCACCTGGGAGGAAAACAAGAAGGCGTATCCAATTCTCCTCAGTGGGATGGGTTCTTGGAAGTCCTCAGCACTTCAGATCTAAAATCTCTCTCTCTTGTTGGTGTAGAAAACCCACACAAAGAATGGAACTCAAAGGGAGCTCTCACAGCAAATGGCAGAAAATGGTGATCAAGTGTATAGATCCAGAGTGATCTAATAGGCAACAAAAGGTGAAGAATGGTAGGAAAAACCCTCCTATTTATAACAAAATATTGGGTCATTCTAGATCTTGGTGCATGGGTTAACCAGATCTAGATCCACTTTCTATGGAATATTTTATTATATTTGTTGGAGGGAAAAGGTATTTGACTTGGGTCAAATCCCTTAATTTGTTAAAAATAAATAAATAAATGATTTATTTATCTTTTTAAGGAATTTGTTAGAAGATAATCAAATAAATAATGATTTATTTAATTATTTAAGGAGGTGGTTGAAAGATAATTAAATAAATAGTGATTTATTTAATTATTTGTGGGTGATTTGGTCATATTTAACAAGGAATATCATCTAAATAAGGTTTAAATGATTATTCCTAGAAAATAATAAGATAAATAAAGGTTTATCTAATTAATTTCTTCGATTTTGGGTTAAACATGACTGGGAATAATAATTAAATTATGGTTTAATTAATTATTCCATGAGGAAAATCAAACAAATATAGGTTTGTTTAATATTTCCTTTTGGGGTTTCCTGTTTTAACATAGTGAAAGCAATTTTACTTAGGGTAAAATTGATCTTACATGGTGTACTTGGGTCCATCTAATGATAATAGGTTAGATGACCAAAAAATGGTGTAACACTTGTTTTGCTCGAAATTCTTCCAGTGTAATGTTTGCCTTGTACTTGTGATGAACATCAATATTAACACATTTAGAGTCATTATCCATCACATGTAATTTTGCAACCACATCTACCTACTCTACCTACTTTAACCTAGCATTTTTTCTTCTTTATTAGGGTCCACTTAGATTGGCAAACCCTTATCACACTTTCTTTTCTTTTACATGTAGAAATCTATCTAAGTCTAACCTTATTACATCCAAGGGCTCAGATTAAGTTGTTGAGCTCCTTTTATTTACTCTACCTATCTACTTATCTGCCAAGATTAAATAGTTTGGTAAAATTTTATTCTCTATCTCTAAAACATAAAATTCAAATATGAACAAGCCAAGCTTAAGTTGTTTGACTGTTCACTAATTGTGGCATAAGATACAAGTTCCACACAATTTGTTTATTACATAAGAGCAAAATGTAGTGGCATTTAGACTTGCACACTTTCCTTGGCCTATCTTTTGGTGGGGTTCATTTTCTTTTACTTTTTTGGCCATTTTTTATTCTTTTCACCCTTTGATTTTTCTTTTACGGTATACCCTCTATACATTTTTTTAAATTTTTTGATTTTTTTGACATTATGGAAAACCTTTGCAACAAGGAAAGGTATGAACATATTACATATCCCATCAAGTCAATCATGATATATGACACCTATTGGTATAGGAGCATAACACTGGCTCCACTTGGGGATGACTTTTCCTGGCGAAAAGTAAAAAACAACAGGTCAGTTGTCCTCGGCCATTGGGCCAATCCCAAACATGCATTTGCTGTGGCTGAAAATATTGAATTGAATATAGTCCTTTTTTTGCAACCTGAAATCTGATCTGAAACTAAAACAACACAAAAATTTTCAAACCAACTTAATGAAACACTAGCTGAAAATTGAAAACAAAAAAAAAATGCTCAAAATTCTGAGCTTATTAGCACTCATCTACCTACTCAATCTACTGTTCAACTGCTATTTAGGTAAAATGAAATAGCCAATGCAACCATTCAAGCATTATGTACTTTGATAGATTTTGTTGCATTTTCTTGTTGATTATCAAAACTATACTTTTGCAACCTATTAGAAACTTGTCAACAAATGAGAGGATAAAAAAACACTTGATTTCCTTTGTTGACTCTAGAAACTATACAAAATGATCTTCCAAAATATATACACTGATGTTTAACTAATCTAAACAATTGTACATTTGTTCTAGATGGCCTCCATGCCATGAATCTGAAATTTTATTTTCATCTTTATCTCCCTGAAAACTTTCAGATAAGATTTGTGATGATATTCCTACTGATTGTAATGTTTGACTGTTGAATCCTTTATCATCTTGATTTTGAAAATCATAGTTAGTTAATAGAGGAATGCTTTGAATGCATTCAATATTCAACATATCTGCTATTGGATCCTGAAAAACTTGGGAAAATGGCTACAACCTATAGCATATAGGTTTCCATGAGACTTCATAAACTTAAAAAAATTTCTCATCCTTTTCATTAAATATGTTATACCACATTTCCTTTAAACACTGAAATGATAAAAAAAATAGTGGTATGGAAATTTCTTGTGTTATTTTATCATTTACTTCAATGGGAACTGATAACTGCAATTGTGAAACTAAAAAATCTGGATCAATAGTTTCATTATCTTCTTTGTTGTCAATCACAATTCCTAAACATTGATGATTATTGATGGCATGAAAGTTGTCTCTAATGAACTGAAATGAAGAAAAACAAAGAGGTAAAGAATCTTTACTTATTTCCACATTTTTTTCTTTTTCTTCCTCACTCTCATGATTTATCTGTATTGGTTGATCACTGTCTTCAATCTGCTGAAACCGAGTTTCTTCATCCCACAAACTAGCTTTTGATTACTCTGTAAAGTTAGCTTGAGTTTGGAGAACATAACTATCATCATAATGATCATACTTAGGAAAATCATTGAAAGAATGAATGTCATCAAACATACACATTAGATCAGCAGATTCATCTTCCTCATATTGATCTGTAAATTCATTTTATGATCTATGATAAGTTGAATTAAGAGGAATTTGTTCATAGCTATCAACCTCTTTTATTTCTTCATGGTGATTTTGAATAAAAAAATCATCTTTCATAGTGATCTCCTGTGTTCTTTCATCTAGTTTTCTTACCAAAAGGCTGAGTTTTACCTTTGCAATACTTTTCTTTTCCTCTTCTTCTGCTTTCAACTTTTCCTGTCTGATTTGCATATTAACTTCTACATCAACTGCAATGTTCTACATCTGTACAAGTGTTTTTGGATCTCTTTCTCTTAATCGAAATTCTATTTCTGGATCAAAGGCACTTGGATAATGCAAGAGAGCTGAATCATGAGGAGGTCTAATATTTTATGGCATTGGATAATAAACTTGATTAAATCTGTCAGAAAATTGTTGTATTGTTTCATTTGGATGTCTTTTTGACTGATTATATTCTTCCATGATCACAAACGGATTAACTTTGATTATCCATCTATCAAGGAAAATTTTGATAAACTGCTCGAAATTTGAGATGCTAGCATTAGGCAGATTTTTGAACCAATTCTTTATTCTATTTTGCAAAGAAAGAGAAAAAATTATGATTTTAACATCATCTTCATCAATCTCAAACAAATCCAAATAATTATCAAAACCTTGAATATGTTTTTGGGCAGTGATACCATTCTCTCCATCAAATCTAGGAAGATACTTGTAGTATTTTTTAGGAAAATCATGGAGTATAGGGGGTAAAATAAGAGGCTTATATCTATCTGGAACTTTATATGGTACAGGGATTGTAAGATCAGTATTGATTATTTGAGGCTTCTTAATTGGAAAATGATCATCATTAGATTCATAAGAAAGCTGCTCAAAAAGATTAGGAGAATTATTACTTACAATCTTCAAAAGAAAATAATTAAAAACTAATCTAAGATCTTCTATAAAATACAATATACATTGAAAAAATTTCTTAATGAGAAAGAACATAATGTCTTGGATTAAGATCCAAGTTGAAAGCCTGATCTTTCCATATTGTTCTTTGAGGTTGATTCCTCCAGTGGAGTCTTGATTGTGAAATTGATTTGGAGTCGCCAGGTGGGTGATGTTAACCTTTGTGTGTCTGATCAATGTCCACCATCATAGATTAGATCTGAACTTGTAAAATATTTCTCAAGAAAAAGGTTAGTCTCCAGGTTCTGAACCTGTAAAATATTTCTCCAGGTTCCATAGAAATAGTCTGAGGTAACCACAAACCAACTTTTAGGCACAAAATCTAGATAATCTGTACCCAGAGAGGGCTCTCTCTTTAAGTTTTAGCTTTGTTTTTGAAAGATATTAGGCTAGTTATGAAAGTTTAAGGATTTTGATTATGTTTGGGTGATAAAATTCTATATGAAAAGGGTAAGACTGAATATTTTAGGCCATTGGGCTAATGGATTCAAAGAAATATGGCTTAACTGGATTAAGTTTCTTAACAAGAGATGGTTTCACAGGGCAAGGTAATCAATAGGGAACAATTTAATATCTAATATGAATGAAATGGACTCAAAATGGGTGAAGGGAAATTAATAATCCTTCAAAATATTCGAAAGAGGGAACTTTAATGATTATTAATAAAGAGAAATTAAGTATCCTTTACCAAATAATCAAAATGATTAAACTAGAAAATAGGAGAAATTAAGAATTCACTGTTTATCCTAGTTCAGAAGAAAACATTAAGAATAATAACGATTGAAAACAGATTGCACTCAAACACTTTCTGAATTATTATTTTTCGTTTATCATTTAGATATGAAACATAGATGGTATAATAAACAAGTATAAAACTTTAAAACATAAGAGATACAAGACTTATTGATCTGGTGTCTGACTCAGGAATCCTATGAAAAGTCATTTGCATCAACTCTCTATCCAGCTAGCCATGCGAAATTTGTCCAACAACACTTTATTCCGAAATAATCAGTATTAAAGCAAAGTATAAGAATCCACCCACCAAATACTTCCAAAAGTGAAGTATTTATACAAATTCTAAACTAAAATATCTTGAAAAAATATCAAGATTAGTTCACAAATCTCTCCAACTGTTTTACATAAATAGAACTTAAGTAAAGGAAACTCAAACTAATGCATCTATTTGGCACTATTTTTCATGGATAGGTGACGAAAAAGAGGAGAATTTGAATTTGATCCAACTCTTAGTTGATGATGAGGCATCCAAGTGACCAACTACTTTCTTTCTTTGTGCATTCTGCTCCAACAATTCTCCAAAATTGGGGTCCAATGATATCTGTGTATTTCTCAATCCGTAATAGATATGTAAAAATAAAAAGAGGTTATTGTGGATTAATATGTTTTTGAGATAAACCTCTTTCAGTTTTCTAAAATCCCTCTCCAGATATGCACAATAGGCTCTACAAAAAGATGTGTAAAAAAGAGTTTTATAGAGTCTGAAAAATAGCCTGTAAAGATTCGCATGTATCTCTTGTTCTGTAACACCTGTGAGAAACGTGAGATAGGTTTTTGTAGATGGGTCCCTTTGGAACAAAAAAATCATTTAGTGTTGTAAAATTTACTTCTTATTTGCCACAATATTCTCTTCAAAATAATGACTTAACTGGTATTTTCTGCAAAAAGTGCTTTCCAACATTGTTTAATATTTCCAAAACCATAATAGCTGCTAGAAAAGTGAGAGAATTTTTTGTAGATGGTCCTCTTAAGAACATAACAATATTTCATTTTTGAAAAATTAGTCTTGGATTGATCACAATAGTTTCTGCAAAACAATGACTAAAACATGAAATTTCTGCAAAAATGTTCCTTCTTGTTGTGTTTTTGATCTTTTCACCTTTTTGTTCTTTTAACTGTTTTACTTTCACTTGAGATAAAATTCATTGTTGGTGAAAGTATTTTCATCTATTTTTACCATTTTACTGCCTCTGTAATTACTTATAGTGTTTACCTTTGACTGCTCTGTAACTTCATTTTAACTTTCACTCTGACTTTACCTGATACACTTGAACCACTGATACTCTTTAATTGTTATGCTCTCTGTTTATTTTCTATTTATCCTTTTTACCATTACTTACTGTAGTAAATAACAAAAATTCATCCAAGGATATTTTTACAAAAGGTCCAACTTGTCTTCACACCATGTGCTTCTGATATTCTGGTTCTGTTTCGGAAAGTGAATAGTGAGGAAACAGGTGCAGGCAATAACTGACTAGTTCAGCTGAAAATCATTTGGCAAAGTGGCGGTTGGAAATCTTCAACAACTGATTTTGACGTTTTTTGCATGGGAGCACTGGTCGCAGGATAAAATTATGAAAATAATTTGCATTTGTTTGTTTTATTCACAAATTCAAAGGTTGGCGGGTTTTTTATTTTTTTAATAGATGACGTCAGCAAGTACGGTGGCTTTGTCATGGGAGGCAAGCGGTAAGAGGTTTTCATCGCACATCTTTTGGGGACGAGTAGTTTTCAGCGGAGGGCAAGTGATTCCATACGATAAACAACACGTGGGATGGCACTGTTCAGAAAACCGCTTGGCCATCGCGCATTATCGTTCAGACGTGGAGGCGCACCGATATGGATGACAACCGTAGATCTTGAATTGGTTGATTGAACGGTCGTTGGGAAAGGGAGATGACAGAGAATTAACAAGGGTGGGCCCAACATAATGAAAGATTATTTAATCATATTGGGAGCAATATGATTGGCCGGGTAAATTATTAATTAACCGTGAGTGTTAATTAATCCTTTTTTAATGTGGCGGGGAGTCGGGGCTCTTAATTAGTTGCAGATTTAACTAATTAATCCCAATTAACACAATATTATGGTTATATTTCAACCAAGGGGTGGGATATATAATATTTGGGGTTTTTTGTATAGTTATAATAATACGGGAATGGGTTGATTTATATATGGAACTAAATAATAAATTTAAAATTTAATATGTGAAAATGAATGAAAAGCGCTAAGTATAAAAACATTAGGATTATGTATTTAACTTATGCTTGAATGAAAAAGGGTTTTTATGGGATATTGTGCAATTTTCCTAAGTAAAATATAATTTTACTTAGGAAAAGATTTATGGAAGTAAATGAATGATTTATGGATGATTTTAAGTACTTAGGCTTTTTAAATTATTAGGCCGAGGGTCCGGTCCCTCCAAAAGTCAAGGAAATGCCTTGAACCCCTCTAATTTTCAAATGCCTTAGTACTTAGGGGAAATTAGTGAAATTTTAGGGAAAAATGAAAAGGGAAGTTAATTATTTGACCTTGTTTTGCTCGAAATTCTTCCAGTGTGATGTTTGCCTTGTACTTGTGATGAACATAAATATTAACACATTTAGAGTCATTATCCATCACATGTAATTTTGCAACAACATCTACCTACCCTACCTACTTTAACCTATCATTTTTTCTTCTTTATTAGGGTGCACTTAGACTGGCAAACCCTTATCACACTTTCTTTTCTTTTACATGTAGAAATCTATCTAAGTCTAACCTTATTACATCCAAGGGCTCAGATTAAGCTGTTGAGCTCCTTTTATTTACTCTACCTATCTACTTATCTGCCAAGATTGAACAGTTTGGTCAGATTTTATTCTCTATCTCTAAAACATAAAATTAAAATATGAACAAGCCAAGCTTAAGTTGTTTTACTGTTCACTAATTGTGGCATAAGATATAAGTTGCACACAATTTGTTTATTACATAAGAGAAAAAAGTAGTGGCATTTAGACTTGCACTCTTTCCTTGGCCTTTCTTTTGGTGGGGTTCATTTTCTTTTACTTTTTTGGCCATTTTTTATTCTTTTCACCCTTTGATTTTTCTTTTACGGTATACCCTCTTTACATTTTTTTAAATCTTTTTAGTTTTTTGACATTATGGAAAACCTTTGCAACAAGGAAAGGTATGAACATATTACATAGCCCATCAAGTCAATCATGATATATGACACCTATTGGTATAGGAGCATAACATCACTCACTTCTCCTTTATCTCTGTTTTGTTCATTAATCCTTTGATTAACCTTCATTTCTTTAGCACATTCCTTTTGACTGTATTTACCTTGATTGGGTTTATGTTCTTGTGTTTGTTTTTGGTGCGCAGGGATGCATTTCTCTGTGCTAGAGGGTTCAATTAACCATCGATGATCATTTTTCATCGATGAGTAAGCTTGACATAGGGCCTCTGGTCCCTTTAAATTTGATTTAAATCCCTCGATCGTCACCCAGGCACTCATCTAATCAATTCTGAACCATTGGAATGCATTTACTTGAACTTCCGCCATTAAACCTGCACATTAAAACAAATAATTAGCTTTAAAACCATGTGGGGAGGGTTTACTACTTTTTTTTGGGGTTTTCGGGCTGTCAGAGGGCAGAGAAAGGCGTTGTGAGCTTGGTTCCTAGGCGAAACCAGCAGGAAGCTTGAACTGTGGTGGGGACATTTGAATTATGGTGTGGAGAGGGATGAGTGGCTTTCACAAAAATAGGAGCAGTTTTCCCATAGCAAAGGGGGCGGTAATGATTTTCAGGACGGGAGTGCAATACGGTTCAACGCACGACGCGTGGCAGGGAAAAACCGCCGATTTCATAATGTTTGAAAACATTAACTTGGGCACTATTTTATTTGTGACATAGAGTGTGGGCCGTCGAATCTCGAGGGCAGAGATCGACGATGATCGTGCGATGTGGAGCAGCGGGTATGTAGAAAGGGAGGGCTCAGGCGGACACTTGGCGAAGTATTTTTGGAGCGCGGGCTTTTATGAAAGAGCGAGGCCCAAATTTTTTACAAATCAATGAATGCACTGGATTTAGATGGTTTATGAAAGGTTTTTTCTAACAAAAAGGTGGAGGGTCGAAATATTTATAGCGAGGGCTTATGTGATAGGCAGGGTTAGGGTCATGTGGTACGAGGGAGTTTAAGTTTTTAGGTTGCGGGGGATTAAAATACCTTAAAGAGCCGGGTTTATACATATAAAATAGGGTTCAATATTTATGAAAACAAAAGGACTCGACAATTAAATATTTCAATAAAAACAATGTAGAAAGAGGGTATTTTTATATTGTTTTGAAAGATAAAGGAAAAAGATGAAAGAAAAGGATTTTGAAAAGGGGAAGGTGTATTCTTAGAGGAAAAAATGAGTGGATGAAGGTGTAGGTAGGGAGGGAGAGTGAAAATGAGATTAACAAGCCCATCGTCAGTCTTTTTAGAGCAGAAACGTGAACTTTCGAAGGTAGAGATGAAATATATAGTGAAATTTTTTTATTTAGGATAATGAAGGTAGTGAGATTTCTAAAGATAGCTGATAGGCAGATAATGCTATCTTTAATTGCTTGTAGAAAATCCACAGTCACCTAGTGAATTCTGTAAAATATAGGAGGATAACAGTGGCTCCAGCTGGGGAGGGCAGCTCCTTTAGGAGGCATCAAGAACCTCAGAGAGAAAATTTCTGGAAGAAGTAGACCAGTGCCTTGATTTGCACCTTGACAAACTCCTTTTCTTCAACTTGTTGTTTTGTTGCCATAATTTTGAAGCTGTGATCTTCAAAATCTGAAAAACATGATTGCTTCAACTCAACTTCTACCTATCCATCCTACTTTTCCTAACATTTTTTGTTATTGGGTGCATTTAGATTAGCCAACCCTTGATGTTATTTTCTTTTCAAAATAGGAAACTATTTATTTCTACACTTTTATCAACCAAAAGCTCAGATTAAAATGACGAGCTTTCTTTATTCTCTACCTAATATATTTATCTATCAAGATTAAGATGTTTGACAAATTTCCATTCTCTAAACTAAAAACAGGAAATTGGAAGCATAACCAAATTAGGATTAGACAGTTTGATTTGTTATGAGTTGTTGTATTTTGTACAAGTCTGCACACAGAATTTATTTTGCAGAAGGTAAAAAAAAAATTTGAGGGCTGTAATTTGGAATTTGTTATTCTTCCCTCTCTTTCTTTCTTGGTTCAGATTTGAGCATTGGAACCAATATCTTTCCTAATCTAATCTATTGATAAGCTAAGTTTAGACAGTTTGGAAAATCTTCATTCACTAACCTATCAATAAAAATTTAAACTTGTTCAATCATGATTAGATTGTATGACTGAACAAAAACTTTCTTTCTCAAGTAGTGGCATTTGGACTTGCACACTTTCAGAAGTACTCTTTTTTTGGTATGGGGTTGTACCTATTCTTTTTTCTGCCCTCTTTTTCTTCTTTTTTCTTTGTTTTTATATTTACTTTTATGATCTTTTCTTCAAACAATGTTATATACAATGGATAAAGCTTTAAACCGAGTACTCTCAACAAAAGCAATGCTTGAGCGTCCTGCCATTGACAAGAACTCCAAATAGTTCTGTTCCATCCATTTCCTACAGAAAAAATGCATTGTTACCTCTGGCAGAATGGATGATGTATGGGCCTTTCCACATATTTTGAAATTTATCATGCTTGCCCTTGTCTTCTGTCCTTGAATCCCATTTGAGCACTTTGTCGCCAATGTTGAAATCATTTTCTTTTTTCCTCTTGTCAAACAACCTTTTGATGTTTGCCTGCACTAGCTATGTTCTATTATAAACTTCCTCTTTGGTTTGCTGCAACTGTACAGTTTGATTTATCCTTCTTATCATGTCATCTTCTTCGTACTGTACTTCCTGGATCAGTTTCATGACTGACACTCCTATACTTGTTGGAAAAATTACATCTTCTCCATAAAATAGTTGATAGGGAGACATTCCAATTGAATTTTTACATGTTAATCTGTTTGCCCATAATGCATGTACTAGCTTGTTGTGTCATGACTTCTTATTCTCTTCCAACAACTTTTTGATGATGTTCACCAAAATTTTATTTGAGGACTCTGCCATCCCATTACCTTGGGAGTAATAAGTTGTATAATGACCCAATGTAATATGATATTTGTGGCAAAATTCCACCATCTTCTTGGATCTAAACGTTGCAGCATTGTTAGTGATAATCTTTCTAGGACAGCCAAATCTAGACAAAATATGGTTTTCAAGGAATTTAATGATGAATACATCTGTGGTTGTTCTAGAAGGGATGGCCTCTATCCATTTTATGAAGTAATCAGTTGTAGTGAGGATCCATTTATGTTGGGAAGATGAAGTAGGATGGTTTTCCCCAATGAATTCTAGGCCCCACTGTTGAAAAGGAGCTTCAACAGAGATAGGATGCAAAGGTAAGGGTAGGAGTTTTCTTTTGCCTTCAAAGATTTGGCACTTATGGCAGACAATTACCATTTTATGGATATCTTGAAAGACGGTGGGCCAATAGTAACTAGTTCTAAGGATTTTGTTGACAGTATTTTTCCAATAGAGGTGGCTTCCACATTCTCCTTCATGAAACTCATGCTTGATATTTTCTGCATCACTCTTAGGCAAACATTTAAGCAATATACCACTAGCATTTTTCCAATATAAACATTTATCTAAAATGTAGTAATTTACAACCTTTAACTTTAAGAATCTTGCCTTTGTTTTAGACAAACCAGGAGGAACATTAAGATTAAGAAGCACATATAAAATATCAACATACCAAGATGAATTCAAAAATGAATCTTGAATAAGTGGAGTTTCCAACTCCTCCTGTTCATCTAATGCATCAATCATATTCATGTATAGTGCTTGGAAGTTTGTTTCAACCATGAGTTTAGCTAGTCCTTGGCCTTTGATGAGTTTTGTGGGATTGATTTCTGAATCATATTCTAATGTAAAAACAATCCACTTACCTCTTTTGCCATCAACATCTTGTGTTAAAATGTCTTTTACCACTGAATGAGGCACAAATGAAAGGATGTGTGAGTGTAAAATGTAAACTCTGAAATATTTCAATGCCTTGATCAAGGCAAAAGCTTGTTTTTCCATTATGTTGTATTTCAGAGGTGCATTTCTTAAGGCCTTGCTGAAAAATGCAATAGGCTACTCTTGTCCCTTTATGTTTTTTTGTAATAGGACAATAGCAACTGTATGTTCCGATGCAAAGGAGAATATGAAGAATTCTTTGGTAAAATCAAGGCTAATTAGAACTAGTGTCTGGGTAAGTGATTGTTTAATCAGTTCAAAGGATTTCTTTGCTTCTGTGGTCCATTTAACTCCTATTTTCCTTTTCAACATGTTTTTCATGTCTCTAAGGAGTTCAACAAGGTTTGGTATGAACCTTCTTAAGAAATTTATCTTTCCAATGAAAGATTGCAATTCTTTAATATTTCTAGGATGATCAATTTGCAATATTCCTTCAATCCTTTTTGGGTCTATCTTGATCCCTTCTTCAGATATAATATGGCCCAAGGGTTTTCCTTCTTGGAGGCCAAATAGATTTTTCTTGGGATTCATAGATAAACCATACTTTCTGCATTTTTCAAAGACTTTTCTTAAGTGAGCTAAGTGTTCTTCATCTGTTTTAGAGTAGACTGTGATGTCATCAAGGTAAATCACAATGAAGTAACCTATCTCTTCTGATAAAGCAATATCCATGGCTCTTTGGAAGGTGGCACCAACTTTCATTAACCCAAAAGGTATTTTCATATACATGAAAGTGCCCCAAGGTGTAGTGAAAGCGGTCTTGTGTTGATCATCTGGGTGTACCAACACCTAGTTGTATCCTGAAAAGACATCTAGCAAAGAAATTATTTTAGAACCCACTACCCTTTGTAAGATGTGATCCATTTTTGGTAAAGGGTAGTTTTCCTTTAAGGAGGATTTGTTTAGGTTTCTAAAGTCGATGCACAACCTAATTTCTCCTATTTTCTTCCTTACTGATACAAGGTTTGAAACCCATTTTGAGTATCTTAGAGTGACTATAATTCCAACATCATACATTTTCTTGATTTCTTTCTCAACTAGGGGTAGTTGTACAGGGTTTATTCTGCGCAATTTTTGTTTAAAGGACTTATAGTTTTCTTTGAAGGGTATCTTATGTTGAATTATCTCTATATCATAGGTTTTTAGATCTTCATAACTTCAAGAAAAAACATCAGTAAATTCTCTAAAAAGCTCAAGATATTTTTGTTTTGTATGAGCATGCAGTTTTTTAGAAAGTTTGATCATTTTGGGTTTTTGTTCACTACCTATATTGCACTCTTCTATTTTAGTTTTAGTTGGTTCTATTTTTGGCTTTTTGGTAACATCATTAAAGTCAAACAATTCTTCTAGAGGAACTAGTCCCTTTGGAAATTTATCAGTATTAGATTGTAGCACTTCAAAGTCTTCTTTTTCTAAACTAGTGCGCAGTTCTATTTTATGTATGTTTTCTTTGGTTAACAGATTTATATCAGTAGTGTCAGGAGGTTCTTCTTTGTAAGGTTGTTCCTCAGTAGGGAAGCCTTCTTCATAGTTTGAGTCTGAATTTGGCATTTCAAACCGATTTCTGGACTGCAGGAAATCCTCTATCTATTTATCTCCTTCAAAAACTTGCCAATACTTTATATTATCAGGGACTTCTGGTCTATATTTGACTTGGATTATGTATTGTTTTCTTTCATAAGGTTTTTGACATGTACTTGTAGCAAATGATAAACCATTGGCAAGGATTTTTTGGCTTCTAGGGACAAAGTTAAGCTCATATTCTGTGAATGTTTTCAAGAGGCCAATAGCATCATCTCTGTAGGCTTGTAATCTTGGATGCTTGGCTGTGTATTCTCCATTTATTTCTCTAATAACTAATTTTGAATCTCCATGAACAGTTATCCTCTTGGCTCCTAGTTTCTTTAGTAATTTTAGTCCTAAGAGGAGGGCCTCATATTCAACTATGTTATTTGTACATTGAAAGCTTAGCTTTTATGAGTGACCTTCTGCATGATTGTTTTCTGTGTTATGCACCCATATGCCTGCTCCTGAGCCGGTCTTGCTACAGGAACCATCAAAACTCATACTCCAAAGACATCCACTTTCATATTTGTCATTAAAGTCATTATTGGCCTCATTGTTCAGTTTATAGTGGCTGCCACTGTGTTGTTCACCATGTTTTTCTTTAGGGTCTACACTATGTTTATCATGATCTACCCTAATTTGGTAGTTTCTTTGTTGCTCATGATTTTCATTATGTTTGCTGTAATATTTTGCATTACAAAAATGTTTTGACTGTTTCTCCCTCTTTCCCTCTTTTCCTACTATTGTTTTCTCATCTTCTATCACTTTTTCATTAAGATTTTCATCATTGTAAAGGATAAATGAATCAAGGTCTGTGTGAATAGAATAAAGAGGGGAGTTATCTGGTTTTTCTTGACTGCTAACCATGTATTTCATGTGTGTCTCCCTATATATTCTTCTTGCTTGACTAAATAAATGGATGGTTGTGTTGTGGTTCCAGTGTTTTGGCCAGATTGGCAAGAGAAAAAGACCAGACAATGTCAAACCACTTTGGGATCCTAGGATCTAGCCCTCCTGGAACTAGAGATGGATCTCTCTATAAATACAAAGAATGATATATATCTTTGAAGCTCAAATTGAGGTATTAGGCTAGGTATGAAGCACAAGGGGGTTTTTAATTGGTTTGGTTATTGGGTTGGAGATCATTAACTGAGAAGGTTATGGAATGAAAGGAAAAAAGTAGTAGGATGTTTCGGAAAAAGAAAATAGGTCAAGAAAGTGGCAATCCATTGGGATATGGAGTCATGAAAGGGGATTACTTGCATAAAAACTAACCAAGGCTTTCCATAAGGCAAGTCATCTATACTAAAGGATCTTTTAGATAGATGGTGGAATGGGACATTAAGAAGTGAAATTGAAAGAAGGAAAGAAACCCAATTTCTGTCTGGAGATTAGATCAGATGTCATTTAAATCTAGACCTGCTTTGACATACTGATCAGGAGATCAAGTCCTTTGTAGAAAAATGCTCAAAAATGAAGTTGCTCAGAAGTGGTCCAAACCAGAAAGACTGGAAAGAGCTCGGAAAAACGATCCTGTAGACATGAATGGCACTGAAAACCGACGTCGTATGAGAAAGTTATTCAACTTTGAATTTTCTCAATTTCAATTAAAAAATGGCCAAAATTTGACTTTATAAAAAAAATTTTATTAAAAAAAATATTCCATAGAATATTCTGTGGAATATTCCACAAGTGGCCAATGAAAAGGTGCCACGTGGCCAGCCCAGAGGCAGCCACGTGGCCCCAAGAACCAACGAAATGGGCGTTCAAAATTATATTATGGTCACGGTAGGATTCGAACCGGGGTTGGGGCAGTGCTAACGGAGTGGCCTAACCATTGGGCCACGGTGTTGTTTGTTAAAACATTGGCGCCAATATATATATAAGGTTTGAATTGATTTGGGTGGGGCCTGAAAGGGGGCCAGCCCCCTCTGCATGCAACCAATCGCTAGGAACCGGGAGTTAAAACCAGTGGCACATAATTCAAGTGGATAAGGTTCGGTTATATGGGAGTGCAATTTGTGTTATGCATGTTATATTATATTGTAAAACATTAATCCACTCCGCGATAAACTCCAGTTCAATAACCATTATCTCCGTTGGGCCCGGTCATATGACTCGTGGACCCTATTCCATAGCCCTCAACGCTGGCGGAAAATTGACGGAGTGCCAAAATTTTAGTGCCGACTCCATATTTGTCAGGGTTATCTAGTAGTTGCTCCACATTTAGTGGATCTTTTCAAGGGGACACTGGGAAAACTTCAGTTAGCCATAACTTTGGCTAGGAAAAGCCTTTTGAAGCGATTTATTTATTTATTTTGGGGTATTGAAGCATTCTGGAGCAGTTGGGATAGGTTGCAAAGCCATCAAGGTGCTCTATCAGTGATTTTATCAGTGATTTTGGTTGTGGAGCCATTAGAGGTTGGTGAAAGATCAGTTGTGTTAGACTATACTCATCCATTGGAGGTGAATGAATAGTCGATTTATACTAATTCCAGTCCTATGTTTCTGAATTTGCATCTAATTTTTCCTTTTGAGGCTTTCTACACAGTGTAATTTTTAATTTTAGCATTAATGAAAGAGGGGAAAGCCTATTTGGAGGATTTTGGACCCAACAGAGGTAGTCCAAAAGAGGGGTGAACTGCTTAAAAAAATTCTTACTGTTATGCTGTGCATTTTTGTTGTTATATTTCAGATTTTAATACATTAAACAGTAAATTTTCATAAGTCCACTTTTCCCAATCAGACTTATACAGTGATCACAACTCATTAGTTTCACTTCAAACCACATTGCTTCCATTGCAAAATACTTGAACTTGCTTATTCACACATAAAATTTTGGTTAATGAATACTTTGCATACATAAACAAATACTTTCATTGTCTAGATCTATTTAGTGTTTACATTATATTTCTTTAGGTAGAGCCAGTAAGAGGGCTAGAAGCTTCTGGTTTCATCCTTATTAGTAAAGGTGAAATAACCAGTAAAAGCCCCTACTTTCAATCTTTGTATAAGAAATATTTTGTTCACACAATTTCAGATCACATACTCAGAGGAAAATCTCAATGAAGCACAAAGGGTAGCTCAAGATCAGGTCAGAGGTCATTTAACTCCAAGCCTACTTTTAGCATACTCTAAAGGGAAAAACATAGTTAAGATTTAACATTGAGCAAGGCCTAAGATCAGATAAGGACTTTTAACCTTCAATGCTTTTGACACCATCTCAAAGGGATCTTAGAAAGGCCAATCTATTGGAAAAGGACCCCAGTGGACAGGGCTAACTATAAATCCCCGATATCCCAATTCTTCCAGCTTAAACCCAACAAGAACATTTAAGCAACAAACTCAAAATTCATACATCAGTAAGCATGGGTTGGACTAACATCTTTGACTAGTTAAATTATATGAATTTTCTCTTAGATGCACAATCAACAAAAAAACATCAAAGATAAGAAGAGCAGTGGGAATTAAGGTACCATGCAGGGGTATATCCTAAGCCTGATTTACTGATTCTTATCAGAGAGTAAATGGACAGTATGATTAAACATGAAATAAGTAAGGAAAACATCACCCATAATATAGACCAGGATCCTGTGAAATTTTCTTGTTCAATTGATGTGAAAAAATAGCCACATACTCTGAGCTCAATGGCTATTACATTCCAAACTTCTCCTCCCAGACTACTAAATTACAAACTACTAAGCTACTTCCCCCAATAACTATTCTAACGGTCGAATGAATCCCTACAACTAACAACAACAAAATTTTCAATGAATTTTACAAGGGTTCTTATAGGAGAATGAGTAACTGTGGTAGTAGATGTAAACTTAACTGATTTCATTAATACAGAGTGGAGGAAGTGTTCGTGCCCACTCTGCTTAAGGGCTCTGCACTGTACTCTGTAGTCTGGTTCGAAGTCTTTATTAGGATGACAACATCTTCAGTTATTTTCTTTGAATACTCTCTGACTGTATGGTACTCTATTCTGTCTTATGCAACAAGTAAGGTGAATGAAGGTCTTCTGGTCTTCCATGCTTCCATAACTGCTGTCCTGACAACTTTGGAAACTTTTATCAATGAAATAATCTTTAAGGGCTTGAGGAGGCATGGCAAATGCTGTCGGAAGGTGTCCTTTCTGAGAAAATATGTTCTGTTGTAGCTGAAATGATGATATTGACTTATTAGTGTGCTTAGGCTTCATTAAGCCTCTTAATTCTTTTCATGATCTTTAAATTGCATCTTCGTGCTTTAATCCTTAGATTAGGGCATTAATCTCAATAGCAGGCTCTTTAATCCATTAATTCCCTTTGATGATACTCTATGCCGCTGTTGTGATGGTATTTCTATGCTCTGAGTCACAGCGACTGTGACTGTGGAGACAGAGTGAATTTCTCACTCTGTAAACCCTGCACAATGCAATAAATCTGCTAAAGAAATCTAGGGGGATGGTGGAGAATTGTTGTGGAGGCCTGTGGAAACGGTGGCAGAAATGGTATATGTAGTGGAAAACTGATGAAAAACATGCGGGATGGGAAGAAACAGAGCTAATGAAGGTTTGGTGTGAAAATGGTTCCGGGTCGTCTGATTAGATAAGGCACCAGTGATCAACGGTCAGGATTAGCTGACGGAGTTGTTTGGAGGAGTTAGGCAGAGAAAAATTCCTTTAGTTCAAAACATAAAGGTTTAATGTTTTGGGTGAATACAAAGGGAAATGATAAAAATGAATTAAAGCATGGACCCTTAATGGTGGGACCAAGAGGGCAGAGGGCGATGGTTTTAGTAGGAAAACCGTCGGTGTCACGCGGCTTCGAAGCGGTTTTGAGAATTCTCCAAAAAAAACGTGATATACATCGTTGCAGGATGACTGGAAAAACAAAACCACCTTCATCTCGTGATTTAGAGACGTTAAAGTTCAGACACGAGATTTACGTGATATGCTTCCTAACCGTTGGATATGGAACGATGAGATCTGACGGTGGGAGATGGAGCGCGATATGGAAAGATGTGCGGTTAGTAATGGTGGGGAATGGCCCAGGCAGATTTGTTATGCACCGTCCGATCTGATGATGGTTGGTGGACATTTAAGGAGAAAGTGGAGGCGAAAAGGGCAAAGTGAAAGGGCGGGGACGACGAGAGCCATTGGATCTTAGGAAATCAACGGTGGAGATCTAATCGCATTGGAGCAAGGCAAGAGGCCAAAAATCCAATCATTGGAGTTGTGATTGCATGTCAAATGTCTGTTCTGGAACCAGATCGATGATCAATACTCAATCGGGGGGTGATGGAGAGGGGCGATGGGGCGCGATGCGATTAGTGCTGGGTCGTCAGATTTCAAATGGATCAACGGTGGAGATCACGATCGGAGGTTGACAAAGAGATGAGGTGGGGCGTGGTGTGGAGTCAGCGCTAGCTGTTAGATCTGTATAGATCAATGGCTGATATTGAAGCGCGGGTCCGCAGAGCAAATAACCATCGCATCAGAGATTTTTGGAGTAACAAAAGAAATACGCTCATCAGCGATCTCCCGATTGCGATAAGCGCTCGGGGCTTTAGCGCCTAGTCTCGGGTGTGGGTCATATGGTGGGGAAGTGGCTTGGGGCTTAGCCGAAAGGGGCTTAAGCCTATAATGTAAAAAAGGGGACTTTTGGCATAAATTTAGTGCTTTTTAAGGTGAAAAGAGGGTTTCGGTTGAGGGGATAAGGGCTTTTTAAACTAGACAAAGGATATTATAAGGCTTAAAAAGGGTTTTGGGGAGATTAAGGGGGTTAATGAAGGGATTTTTTAGAGGAAATTTGCAAGGGAAAAAGGGATGAAAAATGAATTTTTGAGGGGACAAAATAAGGGGGAAAGGAGGCCATTTGAAGCATTCTTTCTCACAAAACTATAGGGTTTTCCATGGAAACAGTATTGAAGATTGTTCAAAGGGCAAAAGACACATCGAGGCTTCAAGAATGATATGTTTTCAGAGGAAATGTATTTCTTGAAGGCTCAAAAACATATTTAGCCACCTGTTTTCTTGTCAAAAAATTCATAGGTGGCTAACAGTGGCTCCACATGGGGATGGCATCTTCTTGAAGGTGTCAAGAATTCAGAAAATGATATTTGGAGTAGGCCAAATGCCTGGTACTTGACACATCCTTTTCTTTCTTGATTCAGCTACCACAAATCATGAAGACATCAGATCAGCAGTAATAATTCTCCCAAACAACTACCTACCCACACTATTTTCCTAACATTTTTTCTTCTGGGTGCATTTGGACTTGCAGACCCTTTACATCATCAATTTTTATAAACAGGAAAATAAACTTATTCTACTTCTACCCTTATTTCTCCATGAGACCAGATTAAACTGTTGGCCTCATAGCTTCTCTACCTAAACTAATATCTGCTAGGATTAAACTGTATAGCAGATTTATTCTCTACATTCTAAGACAAAAATTGAAAAACAGTCAAACTAGGATTAGACTGTCTAGTTTGCTGTGGGCCCATGACATAAAGAAAAAATTTCTCATGGGTTGAACTTTGCAGAAATTTAAAACAACTAACTAAATTCTCACAGAATAAGGTTTATTGAGATTTCATATCTACCCTACTCTAACTTGAATATTTACAGGTGTAGCTTATAAACCTTCTTTTCCGATACATCCAGTCCATCAAGTGATCCCATGACTTGTATTTTATTCTCATTTCTTTGAGCAGGCTGGATAGGTAGGGCCACTCCCATTCTCTTTGTTTTATGACAACAACTTTTAAAATTTTTCTTGTTGTCTGCAACAAGCTGCTCAAAATGACCTTTGATCCTTCTTTTACTGTTAGCAGGAAATAAGGATCATAAAATGATACTTGGTTGTGAATATTTGGCAAGTAGGCTTCAACCAGGATTTCCTCGTCTTCCACTGGATCAAGAACAAGAATCTCTTGAGAAAGATAATCTCCCTCGTCTTCTTCATTTTCTGAACTGGAGGACTCATCATAAACTGCAGTGCTATCTTCTTGGAGCTCTGAGATATTCTGATCTAGTGGGCTAAGCTCTGTGAAAATATCTATGTATTCTTGAGCAGGGGTACGTTCCATTGCTTCCTTTTTTTCAAGAGAAGGCTCCTTAGTTTCGAACTGCTCAAAAATATCTTCTTCGTTTTCCTTTTCATCCTATGAAATGAAAGGCTACTGAATTCCCATCACATGGGAACTATGACTGATGATCTGAGGTGTAACAAATTGAAAATTCAATGAATCCTCATCTATTACAAGTCTTTCATAACCTTCCTCATCAATATCATAAATACGCTGCGTTGGCTCATTACTTCCTTGAAGCTGATGGAACTAATTTTCCTCCCACAAATCTGTCAATGATGGCTCTGCAAGATTAACTTCCGTTTGGAAAACATCATCATCAGACAAATAAAAACTAGGAAAATCACTGAAGAAAGTAATGCTACCAGTCAGACATACTGGATTATCAGCAAGTCTTTCTTCATTCTGATTTTCAGGGGAGTCTTCTAAATCTGCATGATCGAACTCAATAGATGAATGGACAAGATTCTTTGTTCTGCAACAAATTTCAGAGGCTGGCTGTCTATTGATGATCTGATCTATTTACACTTCTGTCAAAGGATAGGATGTTCTTGTGAATCTCTGAGCAGAAGTGCAGCAACTCTCTGTTTCTTGTGAGGACAGAATTTGAGGCTGGATGTCAACTTGAGCCTTAGCTATAAGGGATGATGGATCAGCATTTGTGTTTTTAGGAATATCTTGAGGAGTGTCCTCGATTTCTTGGTTGATTTCTTCCTCAAATGATTCATCCAGTTTCTTGTGATAGCTAGGATGCATATGAAATTCTTGAATGGGTGTTAACAGATCTTCAGGATGCATATTAACCAAATCCTCATCAACATCTAACAGGTATTGTATGATATTCTGAGATTGATCACAAAAATCCCATGATAAGGATGGAGAGTTTCCTTTATAATTCTTGTAAAATACTTGGTGCATGTCCTTTAAAGAAAAAAAACTTTTGGGTTCTAACCATTCATACCAATTCCTAGCTTTTCCTTCTAATGTTGCCATGAAAATTTTCATTAGGCAATCTTCATGCCATTCAACTTTAAACCTCCACACATGTATATGAAACTTGATGAGATGTAACAAGGGATCATCAACTTTTTCACCCTGAAAGGTAGGTAGGTTTTTCAACCAATTTAATTCAAGCATTTTGTGTGGGAATCCAGGGATATGATCCCTACTCATTGGGGCATATCTTCACCGTATATGTGGAAGCATGTTTGTAAGTCAGAAGAGAGGTCACTGTATCTTCTCAACCAGTTCAGAGTCTTCTACCAGTGGAGTCATTTGGTATTTAGGAGTTATAGAGTGTGGAGTCGCCAAGTGGATGAATTTGAATGTTTGAAGCAGGATGTTGTCCACCATCAACAGTTAAATACCAATCTAAGCTAATTGGTCCTTGTTCCCCAGTGGAGTCTCCATTATGTTGTGGTTCTAGTGTTTTGGCCAGATTGGAAAGACCAAAAGACCAGACAACATTAAACCACTTTGGGATCCTAGGATCTAGCCCTCTTGGATCCAAAGAGGGATCTCTCTATAAATACAAAGAATGATATATATCTTTGAAGCTAAAATTGAGGTATTAGGCTAGGTATGAAGCACAAGGGGGTTTTTAATTGGTTTGGTTGTTGGGTTGGAGATCATTAACTAAGAAGGTTATGGAATGAAAGAAACAAAGAAGCAATATGTTTCAGCAAAAGAAAATAGATCAAGAAAGTGGCAATCCATTGGGATATGGAGTCATGAAAGGGGATTACTTGCATAAAAACTAACCAAGGCTTTCCATAGGGCAAGTCATCTATACTAAAGGATATTTTAGATAGATGGTGGAATGGGACATTAAGAAGTGAAAGTGAAAGAAGGAAAGAAACCCAATTTCTATCTGGAGATCAGATCAGATGTCATTTAAATCCAGACCTGCTTTGACATACTCAAAGGAAACTCTCAATGAAGCACAAAGGGTAGCTTAAGATCAGGTTAGAGGTCATTTAACTCCAGGCCTACTTTCAACATACTCTAAAGGGAAAAACAGAGTTAATATTTAACACTGAGCAAGGCCTAAGATCAGAGAAGGACTTTTAAGCTTCAATGCTTTTGACACCATCTCAAAGGGATCTTAAAAAGGCCAATCTATTGGAAAAGGACCCCAGTGGATAGGGCTAACTATAAATCCCCGATATCCCAATTCTTCCAGCTTAAACCCAACAAGAACATCTAAGCAACAAACTCCAAATTCATACATCAGTAAGCATGGGCTGGACCAACATCTTTGACTGGTTAAATTATATGAATTTTCTCTTAGATGCACAATAAGCAGAAAAAATCAAAGATAAGAAGAGCAGTGGGAATTAAGGTACCATGCAGGGGTATATCCTAAGCCTAATTTACTGATTCTGATCAGAGAATAAATGGACAATATTATTAAACATGAAATAGTAAGGAAAACATCACCCGTAATATAGATCAGGATCCTGTGAAATTTTCTTGTTAAATTGATGTGCAAAACCAATCACATACTCTGAGCTCAATGGCTGTTACATTCCAAACTTCTCCTCCCATCCTACTAAATTAAAAAATACTAAGCTACTTCCCCCAATAACTGTTCTAATAGTCGAATGAATCCATACAACTAACAACAACAACATTTTTAATGAATTTCACAGGGGTTCTTATAGGAGAATGAGTAACTGTGGTAGTAGATGTAAACTTAATTGATTTCATTAATACAAAGTGGAGGAAGTGTTTGTGCCCACTCTGCTTAATGGCTCTGCACTGTACTCTGTAGTCCGGTTCGAATTCTTTGTTAGGCTAACAACATCTTCAGTTATTTTCTTTGAATACTCTCTAACTATATGGTACTCTGTTCTGTCTTCTTCAACAAGTAAGGTGACTGAAGGTCTTCTGGTCTTCCATGCTTCCATAACTGTTGTCCTGACAACTTTGGAAACTTCTGTTAGTGAAATAATCTTTAAGGGCTCGAGGAGGCATGGCGGACGCTGTCAGAAGGTGTCCTTTCTTAGAAAATACGTTCTACTGTTGATGAAACACTGATATTGACTTATTAGTGTGCTTAGGCTTCATTAAGCCTCTTAATTATTTTGATGATCTTTAAACTGCGTCTTTGTCCTTTAATCCTGGGATTAGAGCATTAATCTCAATAACAAGCTCTTTAATCCATTAATTACCTTTGTTGATACTCTATGCGACTGTTGTGATGATCTTTCTACGCTCTCAGTCACAGTGAATGTGAATGTGGAGACAGAGTGGATTTATCACTCTGTAAACCCTGCACAATGCAATAAATTTGCTAAAAAAATCCAGGGGGATGGTTGAGAATTTCTATGGAGGCCTATGGAAACATTGGCGGAAATGGTGTATGTAGCAGAAAATTGATGAAAAACATGCGGGATGGGAAGAAACAGAGCTAATGAAGTTTTGGTGTGAAAATGGTTCTGGGTCGTCCGATTAGATAAGGCACCGGTGATCAATGGTTAGGATTGGCTGACGGAGTTGTTTAGAGGAGTTAGGCGGAGAAAAAGGCCTTTAGTGCAAAACATAAAGGTTTAATGTTTTTGGTGAATACAAAGGGAAAAGATAAAAATGAATGAAAGCGGGGGCCCTTAATGGTGGGACCTGGAGGGCGGAGGGCGATGGTTTTAGTAGGAAAACCGCCAGTGTCACGTGACTTCGGAGCGGTTTTGATAATTCTCCAAAAAAATGCGATATACATCGCTGCAAGACGCGTGGAAAAACAAAACTTCTTTCATTGCGTGATTTAGAGACGTTAAATTTCGGACACGAGATTTATGCGATATGCTTCCTGACCATTGGATATGGAACAATGAGATCTGATGGTGGGAGATGGAGTGCTATATGGAAAGATGTGCGGTCAGTAATGGCAGGGAATGGCCCAGGCAGATTTGCTATGGACCATCCGATCTAATGATGGACGGTGGAGATTTAAGGAGAAAGCGGAGGCAAAATGGGAAAAGTTGAAGAGCGGGGACGATAAGAGCCGTTGGATCTCAGGAAATCAACGGTGGAGATCTAATCACATCAGAGCAAGGTAGGAGGCCAAAAATCCGATCATTGGAGTTGCGATTGTGCGCTAGCCATCCGATCTGGAACTAGATCGACAGTCAATACTTAATCAGGGGGTGATGGAGAGGGGTGATGGGGCATGATGCAATTAGCGCTGTGCCATCGGATTTGGAACGGATCAACGGTGGAGATCGCAATCGAAGGTTGACAAAGAGATGAGGTTTGGTGCGGTGTGGAGGCAGCGCTGGCCGTTAGATTTGTATAGATCAACGGTTGATATTGCAGTGCAGCTTCTTAGAGCAAACAACTATCGCATCGGAGATTTTCGGAGTAACAAAAGAAATGCACTCATCAGCGATCTCCCGATTGCGATAAGCGCCCGGAGCTTTAGCGCCTGGTCTCAGGCGTGGTTCATATGGTGGGGAAGTGGTTTGGGGCTTAGCCTAAAGGGGCTTAAGCCTATAATGTAAAAAAGGGGACTTTTGGCCTAAATTTAGTGCTTTTTAAGGTCAAAAGAGGGTTTCGGTAGAGGGGATAAGGGCTTTTTAAACCAGAAAAAGGATATTATAAGGCTTAAAAATGGTTTTGGGGAGATTAAGGGGGTTAATGAAGGGATTTTTTAGAGGAAATTTGCAAAGGAAAAATGGATGAAAAATGAAGTTTTGAGGGGACAAAATAAGGGGGCAAGGAGGCCTTTTGAAGCATTCTTTCTCACAAAACCACAGGGTTTTCCATGGAAACATTAGTGAATATTGTTCAAAGGGAAAAATACACATGGAGGCTTCAAGAATGATATGTTTTTAGAGGAAATGTATTTCTTGAAGGCTCAAAAACATATTTAGCCACCTGTTTTCTTGTCAAAAAATTCATAGGTGGCTAACAGGTTGCACAAGTCATGTTTATTTGTAGGGTACCTTGGAGTTTAACACCCCATGATCTTGAAAGGAGCATGCCATATTTAGGAGGTATATCAGCCACTACAATTCCCATTACTAGGTTCTTAGCTAGTATTTTTGCTAAGTTGACACATAAATCTTTGATTAGGCCTAGACATTTAACTTTGCTGGAATCAAAAGAGTATAAATCTTTGTAAGGTATAGTTATCTCAAGGCCTAGTCTTTCCATCACTACTTTTGGCATTAGATTGTGGGAAGCACCAAAGTCTAACATGGCATTGTGAAAAATTTTATCATGGATATTTAAACTAACATAAAAGGGAGGAACACCTCCTTCTTGAAATTTCCCTTGTACTTCTGGTCTAAACATAAGCTCAGGTTTGCCATCACTTAAATTAACAGAATCAACATTTTCTCCTATGTTTAAATCTCTTAAAAGTTGGGTTTTATATACATATTACGTGACTAGTTCAGTAAGAGGGATAGAGATCTTGATCTTATCAATTTCACTCTCTATGTTGAAAGGTGTCTGAGTTTTTGAAATGTTTAGATCAACCTTTTTAGTCACTGTTTTCATAGCAAATTTAGCTTGCTGGTTTTTGTTATGAACATTAGTTAAAACTGTTTTATTAGGAGCACTAGCTGAGTTGCTAATGCTAATTTTTTCACCACTATGTTTGGTATTAGGGTGGTTTTTTTTACCTTTGTTTTTATCAGAGCTTTTAGCCACAATGTTATTGTTTTTTGTTGTCTTTTTAGAAATTTTTTTAGGATTATTCCTAGTAGAAATTTCAGAGGTTTTTCTTTTGGGAGGGTCTTGGTTTTTATTACTTCTAAGGTCATATTTTCTGTGCACTTCCATTATGGCATTTTCAAAGCCTTGTTTGTAGTCTTCATATTCTAGGCTCTCTTCTTCATAAGGTGTAAATAAACAATATCCTCATTTTTTACTCCCATTAAATTTATGTGACTTTCCTTTGTTTCTTCAATCACTCCCTCATCTTCATCAGCATAATTTTCTTGGAAAGGAGGTATGATATGTTGATGAGTACCTCTTTGTCTAATTTGAGGGGGATTCCTTCTAAAGTTTTGGTTTTGGTTCTGATTTTGATTTCTGTTTTGAGGAGTTGTTTGGTTTTCTCTAGGATAAGCTCTCTCATTTATGTTTATTCTCTCCATCATCCTCTACATTTTCCTAACTAAGCTATCAATTTTGGCATCTAATGTGGAGGTTCCAGCTTCACCTTTGTAGGTAACCTTTTTCTCCGTTTTCAATCTAGCCCTTCTGGCATTTAGGTTAGCTTCTACACTTATTGCCCTTCTTTGCATGTCCTCTAAGGTTAGGGGATCTCTTTCTCTTAGTTGATAACACATGTCTGAGTCAAATCCTTCAGGAAATTTTGCCAAGGTTAAGCCTTGTGGGGGTTTCATGTGTGGAGGGAGTGCATTGTATACACTATTGAATCTAGTGGAATAATATTGGACACTCTCTCCAACATTCCTTTTGAGGTCATTATATTCTAAAAGGATTTGCAGAGGATTTATCTTGACTTCCCATTTTTTTAAGAATAGTTGATGAAAAGAAGGGAGGTCATTTATACTGATAACGGTTAAGCCTTTAAACCATTTTATTTCTTCTCCCCCTAAGCTCTGAGAAAACATTCTAAGTTTAACAGTTTCATCATCTATCTCTTGCTGTCAAAGTAGTCATTCATTTTTTCCACATTTTGTTGAGCAGTAGTAGCACTACTAGCATCATATAAAGGAATTTTGGACTGATAATATGGTGGTAGAAGAACTAAAGGTAAAGGAAGGACTAAGGGAGCATGATAGGTTGTGGAAACAATGGAGGGTTAACAAGTGGAGGGTTTGCAACTAGAGCTATAGGGTTAACTGGAGGAAGATGAACAGTGGGGGATGAAGTTAGTACAATAGGATTTTGTTGTAGGGTGGATGATTCTACAACTATCTGAGTTATCCAATTTTGAGATCTAGTCCTAGACAAGATTTGTTCTAGGGGTGAGTCAGAGGGGATATTTTGCAAGCCTTTGAGGTTTTCAGGTAGGGAAATTGCTTTGTGGATTGGTTTTCTAACAGCTGAATCTTTAGATCTAGGAGACTTCCTAAGAATTCTTTTAGGATTGTCAACTATAGCAGGAGGATTGAGTCAGGAAAGGATCTAGTATGAATTATTCTAGAAGCCAGAACTCTAGGCCCAACAAATTAGAAAGGTTAAAGGGTATGACAGTCTTAAGATACAAACCATACTGTGAAAGAAATACTTAATCCACAAAGTATTCTTGACTGGGTATTGTTAAAGTTTTAATAGAATAAGTTTCCCAGTGGAGTCTATGGAAAACTAGTGGAGTCACTAGGTGGAGGGTTTTTACTTGTTTTATGGTTGATTGTTGTCCACCATCAATAATAAGAAACAATTCTTGGCTAACACTTGATTAATCTAAGTTCTAAAATGAGGTTTTCTAATTTTTTGAGTCTATGTTTGCAGTTTATTACTCAGTATTCCCCAGTATGGTCACCACTATGTTAGCTCCCTATGATTTGAAATATTGGCAAGAACAAACAATGTAGGGGCCACATCAGAACCACTTTGGAATCCTAGGACCTAGACTTCCTAGATTCAGAGAGGGATCTCTCTATATAAATGTTTTCAAATGATATATATTTATGCTTTTGTTTATGATATTAGGCTAGTTATGAAGTTTTAAGGACTTTTTTGTTTTGGTTGAAATAATTGATAGATTGATAGATCTGTGGTGTGACTAAGTGAAGGGATGTTTCAGCTGAATAGATAGACTATGAGAAAACATTGATCCATTGGGCTTTGGAGTCATAAAAGGATTGAATTTTTCATCAACTCTACAAGGTTTTCATAGGGCAAGCTAACTATATCAAGTGGATCTTTTAGAATAGATTGTTGCATGAAACAATAATAAGTTGTGAAGGCAGCTAAGCTATAGCCAGTTAAGAATCTTCTAGCTCCACTTAGATAAGAAAATCCTTTTAAGGTATCTGTTTGAAGAAAATCAAAGGATAGGGCACACCATAGACTTCCTTGGCCAGACTTTAATAAGCAAACCTTTTAGACAACAATCCAGCAATCCTAATACTACTTTCAGACAAAATAAAACATTTAATATAATAGTGAGAGCAGCTAAAGAGAAAACTTAAGCCTATATTCTTTCACTCAACACTCAAAAGAACCTTCAGAGCAACATTTTGAGGCAGACCAGAGGACATGGCATACCATAGACTTCCTAGGTTTAGACTCTACTAAGTATACTTCAAAGAAAGGTCTTAAAAAAAATATCTCAAACCATACCAATGAACATGGGCTCACCATAAACTTCCTTGGTTTAACTCTATTGAATAATTTCTTAGACAACAAGCTAGAGGGAACTGAAGGGCAATTAAGAATCCTCCAATCAGACCTTGCAGAAGAAAGCATAAAGATAAAGGATGCAGACAGAAATAGGGTGCCAATACAACAAATCCTACTCTAAAAATATTGTTCTCTATCAGAGAAATATGGAAAAAATGGAAAACATAAGAAAAACAGTGACAAATGAGGAAAAATTCACCATTAACATAGCTCAATAATCCCGTGAACGTGCTTGTATTATTGATGATCAAACCAGTTACAATACTCCATGTATAATATCTCTCTTCAACTCAGAGCTTTCTCAAATCCACCCTAGAAATCCTCAGCTAGCTCAACAGCAGAAATTAATCAAATAACCAACACTAAAAATGAATCTCATATGTAGTATTTATCTTCAAAATGAGGAGGTGGTGTTAAGCTAGGGTTTGGAATGTCATTTATTACAAAGTTAATGATTTTTTACCTTTGAGACCATGCAAGGTCTAAGGAAAAAATATCTGAAGGTGTTTCTACAAATCAATGAATGCGCTGGATTTATAAGGTTTATGAAGGGTTTTTTATAAAAAAAAGGCAGAGGGTCGAAATATTTATAGCGAGGGCTTATGTGATAGGCAGGGTTAGGGTCATGTAGTATGAGGGAGTTTAAGTTTTTAGGGCACGAGGGCTTAAAAAAACTTAAAGAGTCGAGTTTATACATATAAAAAAGGGTTCAATATGTATGAAAACAAAAGGACTCGACAGTTAAATATTTCAATAAAAACAATGTAAAAAGAGGCTCTTTTTAGATTGTTTTGAAATATAAAGGAAAGAGATGAAAGAAAAGGGTTTTGAAAAGGGGAAGGTGGGTTTTTAGAATAAAAAATGAGTGGATGAAGGTGTAGGTAGGGAGGGAGAGTGAAAATGAGATTAACATGCCCATGGTGAGTCTTTTTAGAGCAACAAGGTGAGCTTTCGAAGATAGAGATGAAATATATAGTGAACAAGGTTTATTTAGGATAATGAAGGCAGTGAGATTTATAAAGATAGCTGATAGGTAGACAATTATATCTTTAGTTGCTTGTATAACATCCATAGTCACCTAGTGAATTCTGCAAAATACGAGAGGATAACAACCTATACAAATAATCCTATAGTTACCTCCAAGACAGTTCCTCCATTTTTTTATGAGTGCTTATATCATGGATGTGGTGTGTTTTAATTTAGATTTCCCAAATATGGGATGGAAATGGACCATTTGAGACCCTAATCTTGTCCATGTTTACCACAATATCCTTTTGGAATCCAAGTCTAAGTCTCATTTCTACAAATTTTCCATGGAGTCATTTTACCACTTCACCAAGTTGTTTTTGGTTATAAAGCCACAAGATTGTCAAACAATGCCCGAGATGATCTCAATTCCATAGGAAAATGGTTTTGGGAAGAAATATTTACATATGCTAGAGTTTATGAAAGTCTTTCCAAACACCAAGTCCTTCCACTATATGTACTAGACAATCAACTTGCAAGGGAAATTGCTTATAAAACAGTAGGGAATGGGTTAACCAAAGTTTTTAAAGAAGCTAAAAAATAATCTTGGCCTTATTTCCCTATCCATTGTGTTGTTTATGCTCTATAAAACATCAAACATGTTTGACTGGAAATCAATCAGATTCAATTCTTAAAGCTATCTACTATTCCCAGTAGACAATTTGATCCTAATAAAATATCCAAAAACTATACAACTCAAGTAAATATCAGGAAATTCATTCATGAAAATGATGACTATGGTGCTTTGTTTGAATTTGCTGAGACCTATTTATAGGTTGAAAAGATAGCAGTAATGCATACTAGTTTTGAAAAACTTGCCCAGTTTAAATAATAAATGAACAAAAGGTTGGAGAGTATTCCTCTAGACATCTTAAAGGTGTCTCAACCTATTTCACGGAAAGAATAGAACCTGGAACAACCTCCCAAGGATACTGAGGTCCTAAAAGGAGAAAAGGAAATTAAATCAACAGAATAACATACTAGTAATCCATTATTCACCAGTGAATTAGATAAAGTATGAAATCCATTTGACCAACAACTTAAACGACATAAAAAGAAAGATATCATTGATCTTGAAGAGACAGTCAACACACCTCAAGATAGGAGTTAGAACCCACTCACTATTGAGGCTTCTGATAAGGTAGTCAATACAGAGGAATTTTAATTAATCTCGACCTTCCATTCATCTGAGATTATTCTAAAGATAGAATAAATCCATCCTCTCGACATCTTTTACAGTCCCAAACAATGGGCTATAATGAGCAAACAAAGAAAGAGAAGGAGATTTGATCAAACATAGGCATTAGTCCTTGTTGAAATACCAATGGAAGTAGTGTGGAAATATCCACAAAATTATCCATCTGAATATCTGACAAGGTTGACACAGTTTTTAGGTGCTTATGTATTTTCCACAATTGATAAGGCATCAAAAGTCCAAAAACTAGTCAAAGAGAAGGATGCAAGAACCCTACAATTGGAACAAGAATTGTTGGCAGACAAACATAATGTTAATGATCAATTACATACATAAGTGTCACAACTTCATCAAAGGTTAGATCAATTAATATTACAACAATAATCTGACATCAATGTAAAATATGCTCAAATTCATCAACTATAGTTCAGAGTGGAATAATTGAAAGACAACCCAAAGATAGAAGACTTCAAGAAGGAATCTTTAGAACTCAAGACCTCCTTGGCTCAACAACAAGTAGTATTTTTTCAAAATATGACAATCATCAATGATCTTCTTGATAAAAGTGATTCATTAATGAATCAATCGGCCAACCTATGGACACAATTCGATGACATTGATGAAAAAATTACTGAATACATCACTTGGCAGGACAATCCAGAGGGCCAAAAATTCAATCTTCCCAAAATTAAGGATTCCAAAAAGGAAATTATTTTTACTGATACAACTGAAATAGGAAGAGAGAGAAATATTCAGAGCAAGGGTTGTGGCCAACAAAATTGTTGAAATTACCAACAATAATATTTTTAATGCCAATATAATCCTAGACTGTCCACCTGGTTCTCTCCCTAATGTTAAATATATGATGAAACAATGGCAAGAAATGTCAAAGGAAAATGATGAAAACATTAGGAAGTTATCAAAGCTTGACTGGGAGAAGTACTGGTAATACTTGGTGAAGCCACACAATCAGTGGCTAATGTTGCGATGCTTAACTGACACCTCATCCCATATGATGCCTCCACTATTAGATGCGGTTTACACTGGACTATTGTGCATCAGTCTAGATCAACCCCCTGAACTACAGTCAATGATAGATATTCATTAACTCAAGCAATGAAAGGGAAAGGACACAACATCGTTGTTGAGCCTCAAGATTGTGCTTTCTTTCATCTTACTTTACCTCATTTTCCTTTGTCCATTGTTATTCCAGACCCAATTGATCAATGAATTTAGTTAAAATTACTTTTAGAATGATTAACATGACTGACTTGCTAAGTTTTGTGATTTTTGTCATTATAATGCATTTTGACTGGAACTAGCTGCAGAATGCAGACATTCCGTAGCTAACTGGCAATTCTGCAGCTGTCTTCACGTTCAGGCATGTTCCAGGTGGCCTCTCAAGAAAAACCACATATGGGTATATTCCACGTCATGTCTACATTGTTCGTTGCTCACCATGAAGGAAAAACCGAATTCTGGATATGGTTTTGGTACGTGGGAACACATTTAAGAAGGCAGACTTCTAATAGGACTGTCTTAGTCCAGATGTCCTTTTTCTTTTTACGCAGCCACTTCAAGAGTCCTAATGTGATTTCGATAAGGAAAGACAATGATCCTGGAATTGTTGCAAGTCTTGTTATGTAAATTTTTTATAAAAACACTTGGGAAACCGAGAGCTAGGCTAGATTTTGTTCTATATTTTGCTTAGATTCTGTGCTACATTTCTGAAGACGCAGATTGCTCTGTTCAAGTTATTTCTCCTTTAATGAAGAAGACAATATTGTTTTGAAAGCGTTGATTTTATTTGGAGTTAGATTCCGTCTGGTGGTAGAGGGCCCCTGCCTCCTGCACGGTTTTACTTGCGTAATTTAGATAAGTATCTTAGTTGCCTTTACGTTTTTGAAGTTTGAATTCGTAGTTGTTTTCATTAGCCACTATAGTTATACTCGTTCTAAAAACTCTTCCAAAAGAATAAGCTCTTCCAAAAGATCATGATAATGAATGGGAAATGGCTATAGTGTTGTAGGATTTAATTGTAATTTCTTTTGTTCACTATCACAGTTATACTTGTTCTAAACACTCTTCCAAAAGAAGAAACTCTTCCAAAAAATCTTTATGATGTCTAAAACATGTCTGTGATAATGAATGCTTCAGTTGTGTGTTTGTACTAAGTACCATAGCTGTTCTTGCTCTTAAAACGCTCTTCCAAAAAATCATAATGATGGGTAGGAGATAGCTATGATATCTTAGTTTTTAATTGCTTTCAGTCTTTATGTTTGCATTTGCACTGAATTGTACAGTTATGATTGTTCTAAGAAACTCTTCCAAAATACCAATCATGATGGACAAACAGACTGTATAATTCCATAGAATAATGCATGATAGCTTAGTTAGGATACTCTGGAGTCTAATTGCAATCAACTCATGCTCTGTTATTTTGTTTTGAGTTTGATAATGACTTGTTACTTCAACACTTTTTTAGACTAGTGACATCTTAAGTTCAATTTTAGCTTAACTCATTGCATTTGCACTCCATATTTAGTTGTCATTCACTGTATATTAGATTACTTCAGTTGTTAAACTTAACAAAACAACCTTCATTATTTACAAACCTCTTCTTGTTCCAAATCTATAATCAATTCATAACCCTATGAACAGAAGACAATATCATTTCAAGGCCTGAAGTAATTTTGCAACTTCCCTTATCATCTCACAAACAAACATTTCCTCAGAAGACTATTTTTAAAAATCTATAACCTTCGAGTGAAGTGTAGTATCAAACTAAGTTGCAGAATAGAGTTAGGAACTAGTCTTAGAGTGGAGATCTTATGATGGTATCAATGTTTTCCTCCAAATATGCTTCAACAAATCTCTAATCATGGATAAAATGTTGCATCATTATAAGCTAGTTGTTTAATTGTTTTAGTTAGGAGAATTTGCATACTTAACTGACCATTTCTCAAGCCTCTCTCAAAATACCTTTGATGAAAGAATTGGACAAGTTGAGTTTATGTTTTGAGTCATTTGCTTCAAATTCATTATCAAGATTTGTTTATGTTTAGTCATATTTTAGATTTGATTTTGTTTCAGTAGTTGCCTTTGCATTTGCCACTTCTCATCAACCAATTAGGCTTCACTCTGTTTTAATCATTAGCTTCTTTTCACTAGCTTTCTGGTCATTTTCCTTGTGAACATAAATCATCACAAAAGACCAAAAACATCATAAAACACTAAACACAACGCATTAAGAGACAAAATACCTAGGCACATACAGTGCACTTCACTTCAGCAGTTTACCAACCCTGGTTGACAATTAAATGAACTCAATTTAGGAGACTAGGTTGAGACCAAACATTTTGGCACCGTTGCCGGGGAAGTGAAAACTAGGTAACCTTTGTTTCTTAGCATCCAAAAACAATTATATGCGTAGGGAGAGAGATTCAAGGGGAATATTTATAAGCAACAGAAGCAGAAGTTTGATTTCTAGAACACCACTTGTTTCATCTAGATCCAGAGCTAGTACACCTTCAACTCAGACCCACATTCCATCCTTTACTGATCCTGGACTTCTAGAAGATCTAAGGTCAGCTATTCCATTAGAGAAACCTTCCACTTCATCCACTGAACCTGCCATAGAAGAATATTTAAAAACTCCTGTTAGGGACACAAACCTTTCTACTTCCACAAGAGAGTCAACCATGGCAGAAGAAGGAGGAGGAGGAGTTTTTAATGGAGAACACACACTATTTGGAGGTAGAGGTAGAGGTAGAGTATACGAAGGTAGAGGAGAAGGAGGTAGAGGTGCAGATGGAAGAAGAGGTAGAATAGGAATCTCTTTTGGGTTCCCTATAATTGATGAAGAAACCAATACAACCATGAAAAACATTTCACCCTTTGTCCTTCCAAACTTCTATGGACTTAAAAGTGAAGATCCTAATACCTTCTTATTTGAATTTGAAGTTCTGTGTAGAACTTATGACTACTTGCAATATGCTCAAAAACTGAAATTATTCCCTTCAACCTTGAAAGGAGCAGCATTGAAGTGGTTTATGAGTCTGATCAACAGTTCTATTAGAACATGGGAAGACATGAAACAAGAATTTCTAGAGAGGTATTTGGATTATTGTATGCCGGTTAATAATAAGGAAGAAGTGTTCAAGATGTTACAAAAAGAAGATGAAAATTTGGAAGATTTGTTGGAGAGATTTAATTACAACATCAAAAGAGAAAAAATGGAAAACCTAGATCAAGACACCTTAAAAGCTCTTTTGTTGAAAAAAATTAGGGATGAATGGTTGGATATCCTTAACATGATGGGAAAAGGGGATATATCAAAACTCACATTACCTGAAATATCTGAGTTATGTATCAACCTTTCAAGAGGGAAATCTAAAAATGTCAAAGGTCCAAGAGATCCTGCTCTTGCAAGGGCAAGTAAGTCTGCTTCTGGGACAATAAGTAGATCAGAAATAGGACACATGCTTGATGATTTTAAATCTGACATCTTAGGGAGTATTAGTGAACAAATAGACACCATCAAGATACAAAACAAGCAAAAGGCTGAATCTGATGCCTTGGCAATCTTTTGTCCCAAATGTAGAAAGAAACATGCCTTGAGAGAGTGTCCTTTGGATGTAAAAGTTGTAGAAACTCGTGTCATTTGTTCTGAAAAACATGAGACCAAGAATTGTCCTTCTCTTCTGGGTCTCAAAGCTGTCTTTCAGGAGGAAACTCCTATAGATTCCACAGAGTCTCTCAATTTTGTATCTAGAAGGCCTTGGCAAGGACCTCAAACACAAGGATTCCATGATCAAATGTATAATCAACCTCCACCTTGGAATTCTTGGCAGCAACCTTGGCCTCAATTTCAAAATCAATCTCCAGCTTGGGCACAAGGATCACAAAGTCCCTATGGAAGATACTCCCCATATTATCAGTATCCACCATCCTATCCACCATACCCACATTTTTATCCTCAAAATCCTCAACAAAATTTTCCTCAAAATTTTCAACAAAATTTTCAACAAAATCCTCAACAACATCATCAGAACCAACCACATCAAAATCAACCACTTTCATTACCATTCCCTCAAAAATAAAATCAATTTCCTGCTCAACCCATACCAAACCCCAATAATAAAAATCCTCAGAACACATACATGATAGAAGGCCAACAGTTTCCAACTTATTTAATTACTCCTCTAGACCTTAGTGATGTTCAACTTAGGTCTGGAAGAATACTTGAAAAGAGGAAACCTTCTGTGATTATACAAGAACAAGATAACTCCGAGGAAGACTCTCTACGGGTGAATAAAAGTCTTGAAGGAGACACATCTTTTCAGGACCCAAACACTGAAAAATTAAAGCAAAAAGATCCAATAATTTCAACTCCTGTATTAGAGCAACCATCCACATCTACTTCTATACCTCCCTTTCCAGAAAGATTACAAATTTATAGAGGTGTAGAAAAACAAATTATGGTGCCTAATTATGATTTCCTAGATGAGCTGAGAAATGTTTGCATTAAAATTCCATTATTACAAGCCATCAAGGAAATTCCAATTTTAGCCAAAACAATAAAGGAGTTGAGTATGAAGAAAACATGAAAAAGAATAAGAGAAACAAAGAAAATTCAACTGGAAGGACAAATAGCAGACATTATGATGGGCAAGATTTCTATTCCAAAGTATCTTGACCCAGAAAATCCAGTTGTCAAAATTCACATCAATGGAATTGAAATTCAAAACACACTCATTGATTTAGGAGCAGCAATCAATACCATGAGTAGACAAATCATGGATAAACTGAAACTTCCTAATCTTCTCTTTACACCCACACTATTACAATTAGCAGACAGATATGTGATCAAACCAGATGGGGTAATAGAAGACATTCCAGTGTCCCTAGATTCTTGGGAGTACCCTGTGGATTTCATGATTCTAACTCCTAAGAATAATCTAGGAGGCCATCTTGTTATATTAGGAAGACCTTGGTTGGCTATAGCTGATGCTTTTATTAGTTGTAGATCCGGTGATATGTACATCTCTGATGGTAGTTCAACTAAGAAATTCACTTTATATCCTCCAACTAGGACAATTACAGATCTAGATGACACTCAATGGATAGAGGATGAAGAAGATTTACAACCTCTCTTCACAATTTCAGAAATTAGTGAAGATAATAAAATTCTGAATACTCTAGAAAACTTTGAATCCTCTCCAGAACATAAACATGAATCATTTCAAGAGGGATCCAATATTGATTTTTTATCATCAAGGCAGATGTCTCTTCATTCTATGGACAAATTTGGCAGCTCTACAAGTGAAATTTTTCCAGGAAAAACTTTGAACATAAACAAGAACCTAGAAAAATTTCAACAAGAAGAGTTAGTCAAAGTATTACAGAGACATTCTTCTGCATATGCATGGGAATACACTGACATGAAAGGGATAAGCCCCAAGACTTGTACTCATCACATCTATATAGAGGAAAATTGCAAACCAATCAGACAACCTCAAAGACAGATGAATCCAAATCTTAGGGAAATTGTTAAAGAAGAATTGCAAAAATTGTTAAATGTCAATTTCATCTATCCTATTTCAGATAGTCAGTGGGTTTCTCCTTTAGTAATTGTGCCAAAGAAAAATGGTAAATGGAGGGTATGTGTTGACTACCGAGAACTAAACAAAGCTACTCTTAAAGACCATTTTCCCTTACCTTTCATAGATCAAGTGTTAGATAAATTAGCTGGCAATAAGTACTTCTCATTATTAGATGGGTTTAGTGGTTACAATAAAATCCAAGTAGCACTTGAAGATCAAGACAAAACCACATTTACTTGTCCTTGGGGTACCTATGCTTACCGAGTATTGCCATTTGGATTATGCAATGCACCTGCAACATTCCAAAGGGCAGTATTAGGAATTTTTTCAGATCTAACACATGATTGTGTAGAGGTGTACATGGATGATTTCACAGTTTATGGAAACTCATTTGAAGAAGCTTTAGAAAACTTGGAAAAAGTTTTAAAGAGATGTCAGGAAGCAAATATTTCACTTAGTCATGAAAATTTTTTTATGATGTTTACTGAAGGTATTGTTTTAGGGCATCACATTTCAGGGGATGGGATTAGAGTTGATGAGTCTAAAGTTGAATTCATATCTAACTTATCCATTCCAAGTTGTCAAAGAGATGTTAGAATTTTTCTAGGATTTACAGGATATTATTGGAGATTTATAGAAAACTTCACCAAAATAGCATCTCCACTCTTCAAATTACTCACCAAAGATTGTGAATTCAAATGGAATTTTGATTGCCAGTTAGCTTTCTTAACCCTGAAAACCAAAATTTCTGAAGCACCTATATTAAGGGGACCTAACTGGAAGTTACCTTTTCATATCTCCACAGATGCCTCCGATACAGCTCTAGGAGTAGTATTGGGGCAGAAAGACTTGATTCCCTATGCCATCTATTATACCAGTAAAAATTTGACTCCTGCAGAGTTAAACTATACTATAACTGAAAAAGAGTTTTTAGCTGTTGCTCATGCCATAAACAAATTTAGACACTATATAACAGGCTATGAAACTTTTGTTCACACTGATCATTCTGCAATTAGATACTTAATGAACAAATCAATCACTAATGGCAGAGTTATAAGATGGTTATTTCTCTTACAAGAATTTAACATTACCATTCTAGATAGGCCTGGAAAACAAAACAGAGTAGCTGATTTCCTATCTAGACTCCAAAATATCAAAGATGACACTCCAGTTGAAGATCAATTTCCTGATGAATATCTTTTTGCAATCTCTACTCAAACTCCATGGTTTGTTGATATTGCTAATTATTTAGTTTCAGGAAAATTTCCTTCAATAATGAATGCAAGGGATAGAAGAAAAATCATTTATGACAGTGCAAAATATTCATGGGTTGCTAATGAATTGTACAAGACAGGTCCAGATTTGATCATTAGAAGGTGTGTTCATGAAGATGAGATGCCTGAGATTCTCAAAGCATGTCATGATGAACCTTGTGGCGGACACTTTGCTGATAAGAGGACAGCCTATAAGATCCTTAATTTAGGATATTATTGGCCAACCTTGTTTAAAGATGCTAAAGAGTATGTCAAAAGGTGTGACAGTTGCCAAAGGGTAGGGAAACCTTCTCCTTCAGGTGAGATGCCATTACAACCTTAGGTACATATTGAACCTTTTGAAAAATGGGCTTTGGATTTTGTAGGACCTATTAGTCCTCCATCAAGACAGAAGAGGTATATATTAGTTTGCACTGATTATGTTACTAAATGGGTAGAATCCAAGCCATTACTTGTTGCTAATGAAGCATCTGTAGTTACTTTTCTTTTTGAGGATATTTTTACTCGTTTTGGTGTCCCAAGGGAAATTGTTACAGATCAAGGAGCTCAATTTACATCAAGGTTAGTGGAGCAAATGATGGAGAGGTACAAAATCAGGCATAGAAAATCTACTCCCTATCATCCACAAGCAAATGGTCAAGTGGAATCTACTAATAAGGTCATTGAAGGAATCCTAACAAAGACTGTTCATTTACATAGAAGAGATTGGGTAAATAGGCTTCCTGAAGCCTTGTGGGCCTATAGAACTACATGGAGAAACACAACAGGCCATACTCCTTATGAACTTGTTTATGGAAAGAAAGTTTTGTTTCCCATAGAGTTCCAGATTCAAACTTTCAAAATGGCAGTTCAGCTAGGACTTGATCTATCAGAGGCACAAAAGCACAGATTGGAGCAGATTAATGAATTGGATGAGATCAGACAAGATGCAGTTCAGAAAACAAGTATAGTCCAACAGCAAAGGACTAGATGGCATGAAAAGTACATCAAGGAGAAGAAGTTCAAAGAAGGTGACTGGGCTCTCTTGTTTGATTCAAAGTTCAAGGATTTTCAAGGTAAATTTCAAACACATTGGCTTGGGCCATATGAAATTGTGAGAATTTTTGACAATGGAGCAATAAAAATCAGGACAATAGATGAAGAAGAGGCTACTTTTCTTGTGAATGGTCATAGATTGAAGCTGTATCACAAACCACTCTCAAGAGAAGAATTTGTCAAGAAGTTCCAGGAAAACAGTGATGTGAAGTTAATGAAGAAGAATCTTTCTTCTTCATCAACTTGATTGAATTTTCTGAAAGCATTTCTTTAAAAAAATAAAAATAATAAATAAAAATAATAAAAAAAATAAAAAATAAAATAAAAGTATAAACATGAAAACCAATCACTGACTGGCATGTTTATACAGAAAAGATAGGGTGAAAATCAGAGTCTTTCTGACACTCTAACTTTTCCATTTTGTTTTTGCAAGCAGCTGTTACAAAATCATGAGTTCAGATCCATTGCACTTATGATCCAACTCATTTCATTCCATTCACTTATCCATCCATACTCCATTTCATTCATTCATTCATACTTCACTTCATTCCATATATCATTCATCTCATTCCATACTTCATCCACCTCATTTCCATGTCAAAATTCAAAGTTTGATGTCTTGCTGCAAATGAATAACAAATGTCATGGATTGTAGGGCAGTTTTTATATTCTTCCACTCCATTTCATTGAATTCATTCCATTCCATCATCCACTTCATACATATCATGACTCATCATCCATCTTCATTCATATAACATCTCACTTATATTCCAAACCACTCCATTCCATGATCAAAATACTCTACAGGTACATTCTGCAGCTTAACAGACATTCTACAGCTGATCAGACTTTCCGCAGCCAGACAGTCATTCCTCAGCTACAAATCCTGAAGGCACTAATCAGCAGACATTTGAATTGCAACAAGATGATCTAGTATATCTATGAATAAGAAGAATCAAGGAGGTTTATGAAGACTCTTCCAAAGGAGAACAAAGAAGACAAAGACCACAAAAAGCAAATGAAAAGTAGAGGTAACAAATTTTGATTATAATGGCATTTCATAAGGTTTAGCATAGTTTTAGTTATGAATCATTCGAAAAAGTTGTTTTAATTATTTTTATTGATCATGACCAAAATACCCTCCACAAACTTTGGATTAAAATCTCTCATTTCAAATTCTATACCCGACATCATTTAAGCGGCTAAAAAGGCTGAAGTGTTTAATTTCCTCACGTCACCCAACCAAATCATTCAATGATGATTTTCTTTTCCGTTGTAAAAATCTCCACCGTCTTTTCACTCATTAATTCGTTTTCTCCACCTCACTCCATTAACTCATTTATGTAACTACTTCCATCACTCCATTCTGTAGCCAGCACCTCATTCCACAAAATAGAGATATTCCTATCACCGTGAGCAGAGCAAAGGGTATATCAGTTTGAATATCAAAGCCCTATCACCGTGAGCAGAGATTGAGCATTATCACTGTAAACGCAGAGGTATAGCAGTGTGGAATTTGAAGCCATTATCACCGAAAGATAGAGATATATCATTGAGGAATTTGAAGCCATTGTCGCTGTCAATATCAGTCCGAAATTTGAAGCCATTGTCACTGTCAACCAGAGGCATATCAGTTCGAAGTTTGAAGCATTGTCACCGAGAACTAGAGGTATATCAATTCGAAGGTGAAAATTATTATTTCCGTGGGCAAAAAGAATATTAATCTGAACATTGAAGAAGAAATTATGGGTCTTATTGTAAGAACCGAACCAATGGGTACAAAATACTTGGAAGGATACCCTCAATGTAAAGAAATGTTGCAACAGGTAGGATGGCTACAATTTCTTGAGAAATTTAATGGCTTCCACAAAGAAGTCACTAAAACATTTGCAAGGTCATTTCAAGGAGCTGAGGTTGAAGTGGGGGATGTTAAATTCACTATCACTGAAGTTTTCATTGCAGAAGCTACGGGATTGCTTAGAAATGGAGAGAGATGGTTCAAAAACAAAGAATTCCATAATGAATCTTGGAAGCAAATTCTAAAATCACCAGGTATGGATATCACTGTGTTTAAGAAAGGAATTCCAAGTTCTGCATTGAAAAATAAATGGAGAAACATATTGCTTATTCTGCAAAAATTTATTACATGTGAGGGTAGATATGGCACATTTTATGTTTACCACATTAGACCGATAATGCATTTTCTGGGGGAAGAGTTAAACTTACCCTACCTTTTGCTTCAAAGTTTGAAAAAGATGGCTTCTTGTGTTCAAAGAAGGGTGCAATTTTTAGAGACAACTCTATATCATCATGGCTTGGTTAAGATGTTAATTGAACACCATTTAGCCAAAAAAAAATGATACTTGGGACAATTTCTTGATAAGAAATCATTTTGAAGAGCCAAAAGAGCCCTCACCTGAACAACAACCTACAAGGAGAAGCAGAAAATTGAGAGCTTCAAAAATTGAAATTGACAAAACAGTCCAGGAAAGTAGTGAGGAAATCATCTCAGATAAGTTGACTCAAATCAAGAGACAACTTAAGAAAGAGAAGGTAATCAGGAAATCTGCCACAGAGAAAGGAGAGGGATCTTCCCAGCCAAGAAGAAGCCATAGAATAAAGGGGAAACTAAGGAAAACTCAGATCAAACAAACAAGGGTGATAAATATAGAAGATGAGGAAACATCTATTGAAGAAGATGTTGAAGAGGATTTTAATGAAGGAACCCCTGAAATTGACCCTGCTCAACAAGAAGTTTATGACTATGTTGAAACTTTGGAAAGGAAAGCTTCAGAGAGTAGAGAGAGAACCCCTAGTCCTCCACTATCCGAAATAGATGTGTTAAGAAGGGATAGGTATGAGCTGGAAATACTTAATAGACACATCAAAAATGAGAATGACATTATGAAGGAACAAGTCAAACTCAAAACTGATATGAACTCAACCTTATCTCTACATATGGACAAAGTGGAAAAGGCTAATGAAAAGTTGAAAAAGAGGAACAAGAAGCTAATCAGGGCACTTACCAACTTAAGGTTCAAACTTGTCATCAGAAAACCCAGAAGATCTTTAGCTTCCAGGCAAAGGAGAAGGAGAGGATTAGATGTTCTTGTAGAAGCCTCTGAGTTTATGGAATAAGTTGCATGAGGACATGCAAGAAGTCAGTAGTGGGGGTATGTTGAGCCTCAAGATTGTGCTTTCTTTCATCTTACTTGACCTCATTTTCCTTTGTCCATTGTTATCCCAGACCCAATTGATCAATGAATTTAGTTAAAATTACTTTTAGAATGATTAACATGACTGACTTTCTAAGTTTTGTGATTTTTGTCATTGTAATGCATTTTGACCGGAACTAGCTGCAGAATGCAGACATTCCGTAGCTAACCGGAAATTCTGCAGCTATCTTCACGTTTGGGTATGTTCCAGGTGGCCTCTCAAGAAAAACCAGATATGGGTATATTCCACGTCATGTCTACATTGTTCGTTGCTCACCATGAAGGAAAAACCGAATTCTGGATATGGTTTTGGTACGTGGGAACACATTTAAGAAGGCATACTTCTAATAGGACTGTCTTAGTCCAGATGTCCTTTTCCTTTTTACGCAGCCACTTCAAGAGTCCTAATGTGATTTCAATAAGGAAATACAATGATCCTGGAATTGTTGCAAGTCTTGTTATGTAAATTTGTTATAAAAACACTTGGGAAACCGAGAGCTAGGCTAGATTTTGTTCTAGATTTTGCTTAGATTCTGTGCTACATTTCTGAAGACGTAGTTTGCTCTGTTCAAGTTATTTCTCTTTTAATGAAGAAGACAGTATTGTTTTGAAAGCGTTGACTTGATTTGGTGTTAGATTCCGTCTGGTGGTAGAGGGCCCCTGCCTCCTGCACGACTTTACTTGCATAATTTAGATAAGTATCTTAGTTGCCTTTACGTTTTTGAAGTTTGAATTCGTAGTTGTTTTCATTAGCCACTATAGTTATACTCATTCTAAAAACTCTTCCAAAAGATCATGATAATGAATGGGAAATGGCTATAGTGTTGTAGGATTTAATTGTAATCTCTTTTGTTCACTATCACAGTTATACTTGTTCTAAACACTCTTCCAAAAGAAGAAACTCTTCCAAAAAATCTTTATGATGTCTAAAACATGTCTGTGATAATGAATGCTTCAGTTGTGTGTTTATACTAAGTACCATAGCTGTTCTTGCTCTTAAAACGCTCTTCCAAAAAATCGTAATGATGGGTAGGAGATAGCTCTGATATCTTAGTTTTTAATTGCTTTCAGTCTTTATGTTTGCATTTGCACTGAATTGTACAGTTAGGATTGTTCTAAGAAACTCTTCCAAAATACCAATCATGATGGACAAACAGACTGTATAATTCCAGAGAATAATGCATGATAGCTTAGTTAGGATACTCCGGAGTCTAATTGCAATCAACTCATGCTCTGTTATTTTGTTTTGAGTTTGATAATGACTTGTTACTTCAACACTGTTTTAGACTAGTGACATCTTAAGTTCAGTTTTAGCTTAACTCATTGCATTTGCACTCCATATTTAGTTGTCATTCACTGTATATTAGATTACTTCAGTTGTTAAACTTAACAAAACAACCTTCATTATTTACAAACCTCTTCTTGTTCCAAATCTATAATCAATTCATAACCCTATGAACAGAATACAATATCATTTCAAGGCCTGAAGTACTTTTGCAACTTCCCTTATCATCTCACAAACAAACATTTCCTCAGAAGACTATTTTTAAAAATCTATAACCTTCGAGTGAAATGTAGTATCAAACTAAGTTGCAGAATAGAGTTAGGAACTAGTCTTAGAGTGGAGATCTTATGATGGTATCAATGTTTTCCTCCAAATATGCTTCAACAAATCTCTAATCATGGATAAAATGTTGCATCATTATAAGCTAGTTGTTTAATTTTTGCTAGAGAATTTGCATACTTAACTGACCATTTCTCAAGCCTCTCTCAAAATACCTTTGATGAAAGAATTGGACAAGTTGAGTTTATGTTTTGAGTCATTTGCTTAAAAGTCATTATCAAGCTTTGTTTCTGTTTAGTCATAGTTTAGATTTTATTTTGTTTCATTAGTTGCGTTTGCATTTGCCACTTTTCATCAACCAATTAGGCTTCACTCTGTTTTAATCATTAGCTTATTTTCACTAGCTTTCTAGTCATTTTCCTTGTGAACATAAATCATCACAAAAGACCAAAACATCATAAAACACTAAACACAACGCACTAAGAGACAAAATACCTAGGCACATACGGTGCACTTCACTTCAGCAGTTTACCAACCCTGGTTGACAATTAAATGAACTCAATTTAGGAGACTAGGTTGAGACCAAATAATCGCACTCCTGATTGATTCATCCAACGAATTATATTTCTATTGTATTTTCACTTATTTTAAGGAGATTTTCTTAAACCTCCTCAGTACTTTGTGTATTTTCTATTTTTATACTTTTAGTGTTTACTATATAAACCCTTTCATGTCTACAAAAAAGGGTCCTGAAATTTTGTAAAGAAGGCTTTGGGAAGTTTCACTTTTGTACTCTTGAAATCATCTAAATAAAAAGACTGGACCAAAGGCTATTTCATCCATGAGCAGAGCTAAGATATAAATGGTACTTCTATCTTTATGTTGCTGTTATGTTTTATGTAATTGATAGTCATAATCATTTTATATTGTTTTGTTATATGCATCTTTTAAACACAATTGAACTTTAGTTCACTACTGAACATGCAAAAATTGCTATCTTTCAATATATATACAAGACATGCAGCTATTTAATGCGACATGAGCTTAATCAATTAATTTGATTAAATATTTAATCAAACTAATTAACTTTAAACTTTTTTCACTTCTGTAACTATTTGATAATCTTCCCTCTCATATAATTAAGATAATATTTCAAGATCACATATAAAGAAACATAATGAATCCCGGGAAATAGATAAGTATATATAATTTTTTAGCTCATTCTCACTCCCATTATCAAGTTTCATTCAATTATAAAATACCCACATCCATTAAATTATACTGAATTGGGAAACTGGCCCCATCATCCCCAATCAGAGCTGTTATTCCAAACGGAAAAGGAACAATTTTTAAGTTCCCAAATGGGTGGTTATCCCCCATTGTTGTTGCAGTAATTTTTGAGGCATCAACGTTTTTGGTTCTAGAAGGAGGGCCACTAGACTATGAATGGAATTAAGATACAATCCTAAATCCAAAGACCATAAAAAAGAGTCTCCCTCCATATATCCTATAACGTCAAGTTCACATTCAAAATATCCTCCTTTAAAGTATGTATTTGTTCAAACATATCCCAAGTATCCTAGTACAATTTCCGAGGCGATTCCACCAAATTACATTCCTAAATCACCTAAAGTTCAGAGCTTGATTAAAAATTTAGAAGATATTTTTATTTTAGGAGAAAATCCTGTACAATATAAAACTTCTTAAGGAAGTGTAACTTCAATTTTTCAAGGTACTGGTGTATTGACTCGTTCTCATGGTTAAAAACATGCAATAACTCCATTCAAGTTTCCACTTCATTCTCACCGTAGGAAGACTCCTATATCATCAAATCAAACATATGTTAGTGAGATTATATCATCTTCTTATCCAAAACCCCATCATTCATTCCTCCTTCATTTCCTTCTTCCCAATTGATCTCCTCATCTATTCATATCTCTTCATCTCAATCAACTAGTGCTCCCTCAAGCAGTACCATTTCAGCGATTGTTTCTTCTAATACTAAATTAACGTTTGGAGCCACTACATCATCTTCCAATCCTACAAGTCATACAATGGAAAATAAACCATGGACTAATCCAAGAGTTATTCAATTGGCAGGACCTTTGGACGATTTACCTAAGCACCAAAAAAAGTGGTTTCCTAAGTATAATCCTAATGATGGAATCCTTGTTGAGGAACACCTACATAATATTGTGAGGTTAGCTTATTCCCTTATACTTTCCAAGGATCAGCAGGATCATGGCAATTTTTTCTACCATCAGGCACTATAACTAGTTGGGATACATTTGAAGAACAATTTTTAACCAAATTTGGTGATGATCGCACTACTGCTACTCTTATACATGATATTTCTAATATCAAAGCTAACTAAGGAGAAAATATCAAAGTCTTTAATAGCAGGTTTAATAAATTGTTAAAAAAAATCCCAACTAGATTGAAGCCTCATGTAGATGTACAGATCAAATGGTACATATCCTCTATTCCTTCTAATATTTCAATTTTTGTAGATACAGCCAACAATGCAACTTTTGTTGAAAAAAATGAAGGAAACAATGTCAGTTGAAAAGAGAATACTTGCATTAGAAAAGAAAACTTCCCAGGAAGAAAGAAAAAAAAAGTAACATTTAAGGTTGAACCAAAAATAAAAACTCCTAAAGATCCTTTCGATCTTTAAGGATTACAAAAGATCCTTAAATCTATGTCAAATGATATGGTCGAAATAAAAAATCAGGTAGTTGAATCTTCTTCTAAGAAACCTTTTATATCTTTCAAAAAATCTCAAAAATATAATATTCAACCACCTAATATTATATCCAATGTTGAATCAAATGAGTACGAGGATGGAGATGAATCAATATTATCTACTGAAGAGTCTAAAGATGAGGAACTTGTCGAAGTACATGGATTATGGGATTTCATACTTCCTACTTATGATAATGAATATGATCATGAAGCCTTACCTGTTAGCACGACAAGTAAAGGTCCTATTGATTCATCACAACCAATCAAGAAACATAAACCCTCATCCCCTGCTACTAAAGATAGAGTTATCACTAAAAAATATCCTTCCACAACATCTCAATTAATCCTATCTTATTAATAATATCCCTTTACATAAAATACCTTAGTAGTCTCTAACACCATTTAATACAATATATTCAAAGATATGGATAAAATCAAAGCAAACATCTCCCTACATGAGGTAGCTAAATTGAAACATCAGCAAAAGTTTCCACTAAAACAATTGAATGTAGTTCCTGCTTCTCCTCTACCTGCTCCTGTTACATCTAAATCCTCTAAAGGAGTAGGTAAACCTCTTTATGATACATCAAAAAATATTTATTCCTCAGATGCCATTTTAATTGGGGATAGATCTAATTCACACACTCCTCCTTTCCTTCTGAATTTTGAAGTTTTCAGTAAAAATGTGCACAATTTCCAAATAGATTCTGGGGCTTATTCAAATATAATGCCATATTCTATTTGTCTGAAGTTAAATATCTCACCCCAAAATTTTACAGTTCACATTGTTCAACTAGATAGAACCAAATCAAGGTTTTAGGATAAATCAATTATGTCCTTATTAGACTTGCTTCTGATTCAAAATTCCATCAAGTAATTGGCATTATAGTTGCTAATATCCATCAGTTTTATGGTTTGATTCTTAATAGAGATTGGTCTGAAAAGCTTCATGGTTATTTTTCCACATACTTCTCTCATATGTGGTTTCCTTATAATGGAAAGCCAAATCAAATTCGAGTTGACCGTGAAAAACATATGAAATACTCAGTAACTGATTTTGAGAATGAAAATGAACCAATGGCCTTTACCAATAACATCCTTGGGAACTGCTCTGCTGAATCATTCTTGGGTAATTTCAATGCACATCAATCTCCATTTCTAATCAATTTGGTTACTTCCCAAATCGAAACATTTTCACAATCATATTCTTCTAAATGTGTAAATATTGTAGAAAAAAACTTTTGTTAAATCCTTATTTTGGACTTCATATTTTGATGGATCTAGATCTAATGATGGTGTAGAAGTAGGTTGTATATTAATCAATCCAGAAGGAGGAAAAACAATGATATCCTATAGATTAGAGTTTGAATGCACAAACAATACTTTTGAATATGAGGAAATGGTCCAAGGATTATATAAATAAATAGATTTAAATGTAAAATATCTTCAAGTATTTGGGGATTCTAACATTATTGTAAAGCAGGTAAGAAACCCCATTCATTGTGTTTCTACACATTTAAAACATTATCAATATTTGGTTCAAAATCTCACTTTTCATTTTTTGGCATTTAACATCTCTCCTATCCCAAGACTTCAAAACTCAAGTGCGGATCTTCTGGCCAATGTAGCATCTAGACTTATACCATCTTAAGATTATAGTCCAGATAGATTTTCCATTGAATTAATTTTTAGACCATCCATCCTAGACAATGTCACCAATTTGCATGTGTTCAATGATGATGAAGGCATTTTTACCTTTTTAACATCTGAAGGATCATATGATGATCAAATAGTTGATGAGGATGAACATGAGACACAATTAAAAAAAAAAAATGAAGAAAATTATTTACCTAAATCTGTGGCTCAACTTGAAGATCTTTATGATTTAAAATATAGATATAAGAACGTTACTAACTCCAAAATTCAAAGTTCAACTTTGAGGTTTGAACTAGTAAACCTTGTAACTGATCTCAAATCCCATAACATCAATATAGGTCTAGGTATTTCACTAGATGAGATATTCGACTTCATTCATTTATTAAAAAGATACAAGAGTGTTTTCTCTTGGAGCGATGAAGATATTAGAACATATGACACCTCCATTATCCAACACACTATCCCAATGATATCTAATGAAAAACATGTGCAACAGAAATTAAGGAAAATTCACCCCAACCTTGAAAGTCAAATCAAATATGAGTTGAATAAACTCCTTAAAGCTAAAATCATTTTTCCTGTTAGACACTCCAAATGGGTATCAAAATTAGAGCCAGTCGGGAAGAAAAATGGTGACATGCACATTTGTATAAATTTTAGAAATCTCAATAAAGCTTGTCAAAAGGATAGTTTCCCATTACCACCCATGGAATTTTTTTTACAATCAGTTGTAGGTTCTGAGGTCATTTATTTCCTTGATGGTTTTTTAGGATACAATCAAATCCTAGTTCATTCAAATGATAGATTGAAAACTACGTTTAGAACCAAATGGGGGACTTATGCTTATCAGAAAATGCCTTTTGGTCTAATAAATGCAGGGGGAACCTTCCAGAGAGTCATGGGCATAGATTTTAGAGGTCTGATAAATAAGACATTTGTTTTTTACTTGGATGATAGAACAATCTAATCCAAGAAAATAATCAACCATTATCATGACTTAAAAAAAACTTTGAATGTTGTAAAAAGTATGGAATTTTGTTAAATCCAAAAACGTCTTATTTCGCTCTTAGTGAAGGAAAATTTTTAGGACTCATTGTATCCAAAGAAGGTATTTGTATTGATCCTGAAGGATTAAGGCAATCTCTGAAATCTATTTACCTCATAACAAGAAATCCATGTAGTCCTTTCTAGGACAAATTAATTTTGTCAAGAGATTTGTCCCTGGCTTTTCCCAAATTATTCTTCCATTACAAGCCATGATCAAGAAAGATTTCAGTCTTAAGTGGGGCCACAATGAAAGAGATGATTTTGATTTAATCAAACTAGCCATTATAAATGCTCCCTCTTTAACTACTCCAAATTTCTCTGATCATTTTATTTTATACACTTTCACTTCCGAAACATCACATGTTGTGGTTTTAAAACAACTTAATGATCGTCAAATTGAGGCACCCATCTCGTTCTTTGGTTCAATTTTCAAGATGTTGAACTATATTACTCTGAGGTCGAGAAACAAGCTTTTCTTGTTTTTAAATCCATAAAGCATTTCGAGCCTTTTCTTCTAAAAACATACACTAAATTAATAGTCCCATTCCCAACAGTGAGACAATTACTTGTGAAAAAATAATTAGGAGAAAAAGGGAAAATTGGGTCACAGCTCTACAGGAATATGATATTGATTTTAAACCAGCTAAAATTATTAGGGGACAAGGTTTTTGTAGATTTTTTTCTAGATCCTCCAACATACCAATTGATGAGGACTAAGTAATAATGTATAGATGTCTGAGGTAAGCCTAATTAACACCGAGTCCAAATATGTTGATCTTATATTTTACTTGAAGAATGGATATGCTCCCCGTGAACTCAATTGTAAAAGAAAAATATATTTAAGGTTAAAATCTAGTCGATATGAGATCATTAATGATGTGCTATTAAAAAAAAAGGATTGTATTATTAAGATGCCTTGAAAATTTTGAAGCACAAAATGTTTTGCAGGAACTCCACGATGGACCAGCTGGTGGACACTTCCTAGGAGATACCACCGCACACAAAATCCTGCATGCAGGGTATTATTGGAAAACTTTATTCAAGGATACCCATGCATATGTAAGGAAATGCAAGACTTGTTAGACTACAGTTGGAAGAAAAAAAGACTTTCCTTACCTATTCAATCGGTAAACATTGAAAAACCCTTTGAACAATGGGGATTGGAAATTATAGTTGAGATTTTTCCTCACTTTTCCAAGAAGCATAAATATATCCTTACTATACTACGAACTACTTCACCAAGTGGTTGGAAGCAATTCCACTAGAAGTATCCAATTCTGATGCCATTATCAAATTCGTTGATCAATTCATTATTACGAGGTTTGGCTTAACAATGACACTTATTCGATAATGCATCTTATTTTTCAGGAAATAACATGGCTGAATTTTCTCTTAAGAGGGGATTTAAACTTAAATACTCTGCTAACTACTATACTCAAGGGAATGGTTTAGAAGAATCAACCCATAATAACCTCATAAGAATTATTAAAAGAACTTTTGATCATAGACATAAGAATTGGTACAAATATTTAACCTTCACTCTATGGGTTGATCGAATAACCCAGAAGGAATCCATAGGTACTTCTCTTTTCAATCTAGTAATAGGTATGTGGGAAAGAGGCTATAATTCCATCAAATCTAGCCCTTCCTTCACTAGCCCTAGTCCAATTCATTAAAGAAATGAATTCTTATTATTTGCAATTAGGATTGTCTGAAATACTTAAGTTAGAAGAAGAAAGGGAAAAATCCAATCTTACATATGCTCACCATCAACATATAGTTAAATCTTCTTTTAATGTAAGTTCAGTTTCACAAAAATATTTTCAAGTTGGAGATCATGTCCTGAAATGGGACAAGGCACATGAGGAAAAGGGTAAATACCAAATTCCAGAAAATGTGGCTTGAACCATTTCAAATTGCAGAAATAATAGGTACATCAACTTTCATACTACAAGATCTACAAGGAAAGAGAGAATCTCTTCCTGTTAATGGGCTTACTCTTAAAAAATTCTTTTCTTAGAAGAAAATTTCTTATACTATAAAATATATTTGTATTTACATATTTAGGTTTACATACTTCTTGATTTTTGTAAACATCTCTAATAGTTTTATGAGTTTTCACTTTGAAAGTAGAATTTTTCAAAGAAGCGATTACAAAATTGAAAAATTGGATAATTATCATGAAAATTTGAAATATTTTTCCATTGAAGTTGTCAATTCTTTAACCTCAAAAATTCATAAAGTCTTTGATTTTATTACTAGTCAAGAAAGGTTTTATTTAACAAAGTAGAGACTACTTTGTAACTTACATATTTAACTCTAAAATTTCATCCAAAAACTCTTAAGGAGTTAATAATTTTCCCCATCCATTAATTATACTCTTTTTAGATTGTAATTCAAAAATATATTAAACTTAAAAGATAAGAGGTCTCATCATGAGCCTGCTTACTATGATCATAAGTAAATAATACGCTAACATTACCAGTACTTAATATCAAACCAGGGTAATGGCTTATGATTATTTTAATAATAATACAAGGGGTCTCATTATGAGCCAACTTGTTTAGCTCAATTACAACCAGTGAATGGCATTGTCACTTTCTGGTCACCAAACCAGGATAATGGCTTTTTAAGAATAAAATAATAAAATAATAAAAATAACACACACACACACACACAAATATTTGAATTTATCTCTAAGGATTGCAATCATAAATGGATGGGATACTGGATCATTGATGGTTAAAAGGTAACCTTGTCGAGGCTATGAATTCTTGCTCACAGAAGTGGTTCTACCTATGAAAAAATGAGTATATCAAAAGGCTAAGTTTCAAAATCCCCCTACTTTATATTTATAACTGATTAAATGACTGATATAGATACTTAAATATTTTCATCCATAAAGGTTTTTAAAATGGATTACAATAAATGAGTTTCTTTTGTGCAGAGTAATTTTACCTATTCAAATATGTTGAAAATAATTTTCCTTTCTTTAATCATTTTTGCTTATTGAAAGTTTTAGAAATTTCGTTTTAATAAATCAGAGATAACTCATTTTTCAAATGAATCGCCAATTGTTGTGCTATTCAAAAACACTCATTATTTGTGTATACCTTAGAAAATAATGGGGACCCTTTTTTGATTTTTAAAAGTTAGGAAAATAATTTTATATATTAATATAAGATATGAATATGATATTTGAAGGATTAGGTCATATCCCATTCGTCGAAGAGGTTATGCAGAAAATCCATACAAATATCCTCATCGCACATCGCATATGCAACGGGAAACACATAGAATGTTCCACTTAAAAGTTGAGATGTGATATATCTAAAGGTATAAAAGGAGAAAAGGCTTTCGAATTTAAAGAAAAACAAATAACAAAGGAAAAGGCTCCCCAACAAGCATTATTTTATAAGAGCCATTGGTGGGACTCGCTCACTGGCACATTATCCATCGCAAACACAAATCACAATTTTATTTAGCACCATCTACCATGCCCACTTCCAAAACTCCTCATGTGATATATCGCATCGCACTTCGGTCAACATTCATTGCATTTCAGCTATCCCTCAAAACACTCACAAAATCGCTGATTTTACGATTGCGATATGGATATCGCATCACAAAACCCGCAGCACTCTCGCCCCTCCAAAGTTTTACTTGTTCCAATATTCTGATAAAGAACTAAAAAATTATTATTTAAAGGGTAAAACCTTGATTTTAATCGGAAAAATGAACACATCGCATGTTTTAAGAGTCATTCTCCCAAACAAAGTTGCGATGCAAGATTATAATTAAACACCAAGTGTCTAATTCATGTACGTGAACCCACGTTTCTCATAATTAATCAGCCACAATGGTATGATGGTCTCCAACCTCCAAAGTTATTTGATGACCTGTTATTTAATGCTTTATTCACTTTCTCGTGTACTATAAACACCATCATTTCAATTTTTATTTCTAAATTTCTCCCGCATTGTTAGTATTGTTATTCATTCCCTGTTTTTCTTACTACAGGCTAGTCCAGAAAAGCAACATTTTTCCAAGATATCAAAGGTTGCAAATAAGAAAAAGAAAACCATGGCTCCTCCACACCCAGCACCCCTTGCTTCAAAAGTAACAAAGATGTCGCCATTGTTCTCTGACACAACATGCACTCTAGAAAGTGGTTCTTCCTCATGTGAATCCATCTATGGGCTATTTTGAAGATGAGAAACTTGGGATAATTAAGAGAGTAGCCACGACTGATGCTTTGACGTCTTCTAAAACTTCTATTAGTTAATTAACCAGCTCATTTCTCCACACAATTGTTGCTCGCCAAAATATTATTCCATATACTGATATGATCAAATGGGTAATTGAAAATATGAACATCGACAATAGGACAATTATGACCTCAAGAGATACAATGATAGGGTCTTTTAAAGTAGAGGATTTGAATATATGTATCATATGCTCGACCCACATAAGGTATATGACAAAAGTTTTCTTGAGAAGTTTGCAAAGGAGAATAAGTTGTAGTCAGACCTGATAAGACAATGGAGGTGCAACCCTGTGAAGCACAAACATGAAAATAAGGGTATGTATTTTGTATATTCTCTTGTTGGTGCCTATTGCTACATTGCTTCTATGCTATGTAGGTTTTTTGGTTCTCCTAATACAAGTAAATTCTTAATTGAATGGGTCCCTCTCATGGAGGTTGTATCAAACTCATACATTATGGATTGGGGAACCATTATTTCCAATAATATTGCCTCACAAATACTAGAATATATATATATATATATATATATATATATATATATATATATATATATATATATATATATATATATATATATATATATATATATATATATATATATATATATATATATATATATAATCGTATAGTTACCTCCATAATATTTCCTCCATTTTTTTTGAGTGCTTATATTATGGATGTGGTGTGTTTTACTTTAGATTTCCAAAACATGGGATGGAAATGGACCATTCAAGACCGTACTCTTATCCATGTTTACCATAGTAGCCTCTGGGAATCCAAGCATGCGTCTCCTTTATACAAAATTTTCCATGGAGTTATTTTACCATTTTACCAAGTTTTTTTGGGTGATAACGATGCAAGATTGTCAAACAAAGCCCGAGATGATTTCACTTCCATAGGAAAATGGTTTGGTGAAGAAATATTTACAAATGTCAAAGTTTATGGATGTCTTTCCAAACCCCATGTCCTTCCAATGTATGTACCATACAAGCTCCTTGCAAGGGAAATTACTTATCAAATAGTTGGGAATGAGTTAACCAAAGATTTAAAAGAAGCTAAAAAAGCTTCCTAGCCTTATTTCCCTATCCACTGTGTTGTTTATTATCTAGTCAACTTCAAACATCCTGGACTAGAAATCAATCAGATTCAATACTTAGATTTATATACTATTCCCAACAGATAGTTTAATCCTAAGAAAATGGCCCAAAAATATACAACTCAAATAAAAATCGGGCAATTCATTCATGAAAATGATGACTCTGATGATTCGTTCGAATCTACTAAGACCTATTTATAGGTTGAAAATCTAGTAGCAATGTGTATTATCTCTGAACATATTTCTCAGTTTAAAGAATACATGAACAAAAGATTGGAGAGTATTCCTCTTAACATCTTAAAGGTGTCTCAACCTATTTCACAGAAAGAACGGAAACTGGAGCAACCTCCCAAGGATATTGAGGTCCTATAGTGAGCAAATGAAATTAAATCAACTAAAGAAGAGACTAGTAATCCTTATTCAACAATAAGTTAGATAAATTATGGAATCAATTTGCCCAGAAACTTAAAGGACAACAAAAGAAAGAAATCATTGATCTTGAAGAAATAGTCAGCACCTCAAGATAAGAGTTAGAAACCACTTACTATTGGGGATTCTGATAAGGCAGCAAATGCAGTGGAAGTTAATTCATCCCAACCTTCCCTTCATATGATATTTTTCTAAAGATAGAATAAATCCCTCCTCTAGAAATATTTTATAGTCCCAAAAATCGGGTCGTAATGAGAAAACAAAGAAAGAGAAGGAGAGTTGATCAAACACATGAATTAGTACCTGGTGATATATCCATGGAAGTAATGTGGAAGATCGAAAAACTGATCCATCTGAAGATCTGACAAGGTTGACATAGTTTGCAGGTGCTTATGCATCTGCCGCAATTGATTAGGCATAAAAAGTCCGACAACTAGTCAAAGAGAAGGATGAAAGAATCCTACAATTGGAATAAGAATTGTTGGCAGAGAAACATAATGTTAATCATCAATTACAGACAGAAATGTCAGAACCTCAAAAAATATTAGGTTAATTAAAATTATAGCATCAATCTGACATCAATGTCAAAGATGCTCAAATTCATCAACTACAGTTCACAGTGGAACAATTGAAAGATAGCCCAAACATAGATGACTTCAAGAAGGAAGCTTTGGAACTCAAAACCTTGTTGGCTCAACAACAAAAAGTATTTTGTCAAAATCTTACAATCATCAATGATATGTGTGGTAAAATTGATTCACTGATGAATCAATCGGCCGACCTAAGGATGTACTTTGATGACATTGATGAAAAAATTATTGAATACATCACTTAGCAGGACAATGTAGAGGGCATAAAAGCCAATCTTCCTAGAATTGAGGATTCCAAAAAGGAAATCTTGTTTACTGATTAGGACATACAACTGAAACAGATAGGGAGAGAAATATTCAAAGTAAGGGATGTGGCCAACAACATCATTGAAATTGTTAGCAATAATTTGTTTAATTCCAATCTAATCCAAGAATTTCCACCTGGTTCTCTCCCTAATGTCAAAGATTTGATGAAACAGTGGAAAAAAATGTCAAAGGAAAAGGATGAAAACATCAGGAAGTTAGAAAATCTTGATTGGGAGAAGTACTCGCAATACTTGGTGAAGCCACACAATGAGTGGCTAATGTTGCGCTACTTAACTAACACCTCATCCCATATGTTGCCTCCACTATCAGATGCAGTTTACACTGGACAGTTGCACATTAGACCAACTCAACCCCCTAAAGTACATCCAATGATAGATATTCATCAACTCAAGCAGTGAATTGGAAAGGACACAACATCTCACTCCTGAGCGAGTCATCCAACAAATTCTATTTCTGTCTTATTTTCACTTATTTTAAGGAGATTTGTTTAAACCTCCTCAGTACTTTGTGTATTTTCTATTTTTATACTTTTAGTTTTTACAATATAAACCCTTTCATGTCTACAAAGAAAGGGTCCTGAAATTTTGTAAATAAGGCTTTGGGAAGCTGCATTTTTGTACCCTTGAAATCATCTGAATAAAAAGATTGGACCAAAGGTTAATTCTTCCATGAGCAGAGTTAAGATATACATGGTAATTATATCTTTATAATTCTATTCTATTTTATTTAATTGATAGCCATACTTCTTTTATATTGTTTTATTATATGTTTCTTTTAAAGACAATTGAGCATTAATTCACTATTGAACATGCAAATATTGTTATCTTTCAATATATATACAAGACATGCAACTATTTAATGCGACATGAGCTTAATCAACTAATTTGATTAACTGTTTAACGAAATTAATTAACTTTAAAAGTTTTTCACTTTTGTAAGTATTTGATAATATTCATTCTCATATACTTAAGATAATATTTCAAGATCACATATAAACAAACATAATTAATCAGAGGAAATAGATAGGCATATAATATACTCTGTTAGCTCGTTATCACTCCCATTAATAAGTTACGTTCAGTTATAAAATACCCACATCCATTCAATTACACTATATTGGGAAATTGGTCTCATCATCCCCACTCAGAGCCGCTATTCCAAATGGAAAAGGAACAGTTTTTATGTTCCCGAACGGGTGGTTATCCCTCAATGTTGTTGCAGTGATTTTTTAGGCATCAATAGAACTCAAGGAACATACTCAAGTCTAACGTGACGTAGATAATAAGGATCATTCTAGAAATTAATTAAAAAAGGACACCTCGACACAGGATGGATCAATCATTTAGTTTCAACAAGACTCTTCCCCTGTTGGCATGCAAATTTTGGATGGAATCGGGGGCACAAAAAGAGCCCATGTATTTGAGAGTTCTCATTTTGATATAGAAGCTTGCCATGTGGAAGTATATAGAACATTGGCATTGGTTCCTGTTGAACCAACTTTAGAGAGTTGGAACAGGGTGCATAAAATGAGGGGTAAAAATATTGGCTAATGCATAAAATGTTAGTTAATATTTTTTCGCTTCTATTATTATGTTTTCTTTTTATTTTTAACTCTATACCGAAAAGCATTTATCTAAAGAATACTCCATAACATATGAAAAATATAATTTTTTTCCTCAAAATAATAAAATTACATATTTTTCTACAATATTATATATATTTATTTGAAGTGATTAAAAAAATAATTATTATACTCCTTACCAAATACCATTTTTGTAAACAATATATTGAATTTCTATTGATAATTAAAAATAAATAAATTAAGATAATATGGTAATCGGAAAAGTAATGTCCAAAACAAAAGCCATTAGATGCCCCCACAATATACAAGAATGATGCCATGTCATTATTAATTTGGGGAAATTAATAATGAAGTGTAGGGTTATTTGAGGCTCTTGATCCCCACATGGAGGGAAACTTTTTTCGGGAGAAAATAGTTTAACAATCAACCGCCCTTCCACGGTAAATAGCAAAAAGTTGATGACCACGTGTGAAGGACGTGGGTTCAACCATATATTTCAATATCACCATCAACCTGTACATGAATTATTTATCTTCATGGGTCAACGTACATAACTACATTTAATGTAAAGAAACAACTTCGTAAAAAATATTTATTTTTGTGAGATTTTAAGGGTAAATGTTTTAAATTTCATTTTAGAATTTTAATGTTTAGGAGGGAAATAGTTGCAAAGAAATTAGTTCCGGTGTTTTAATTAGTATAGAAATTTAACTTTTTAAATTTAAGGGTTAAATAATGTTTTATATATACCAATTTATTTTGTATTATTTATATTAGTGTATTTATTGTTTATTAGATTGTGATCTACATATTTGTTATGAGTTTGTTTCCTTTATAAATATATGTTATGTGGAAACCAATAGGCTTGTGACTTTCGCAGCTTGCTGATGTTTTCTAAGGTCATGGGATACCCCGCAACTTGGATGTGTCACGGGTGGGGACACTAACTTAATTTAACATTTTTATATTCAAATTTATTTATTAGAAATTAAGCTAAATGTAATACTTTTTTTTCACACAATATGCTAAATACACAGTGATCTTCACATTATTTTATTTGGGCATCAAAGTATCATTAAAATTAATTAATACATAAACACATTTACAAATATAGTCACTGGTTTGTTTACCTTAGAATGTTAAATGGTGTGAATTATTTCTCTACTGCCCTCTCATTACATGATAGGCACATTAGAAACTAAGTTAAATGCAACACATGAATGTACAAAAGAAAAATGTATGAAGGAGATTGTGTTATCACCCAAAAAATGTTCATCTAGCCATTTCTTACTAGGTTGATCGAAATACACCATGTAAGATGAGCTTTTCCATGGTAAAACCCACTTTCACCATAAGAAATAATTTCGTAAACCATTTTTCCTAAATTATTTCTCATTTAATTTCAGAAACCCGATGAGAATAATTAAAAAAATAATTATTTACTTAATATTCTTTAGAAATAATTATTAAATAATTAATTTATGATTATTTCTTATTACTTTTGACTTAATCACCTTGGAATATTTAAACAAATCATCATTTATTTATTATTCCTTATTTTCCTTATAAGATAATTGTTAAATAATTATTTAATATTTATTGCAAATTTTTATTTATCTTAATACTCACAAAGTGATTAATAAATCATTTTTATTTCTTAATTACTTTAACCACTCTTTTCTCTCTCAAAAAATATAATAAAGTATTCACAATGGCTAGATTTTGATTTAGCATTATTATTTTATAATTCTCAATCTATTCTAATATTTTGTTATAAATAGAGGGTCTTCTCTCCATTCTTCACCATGATCATTTTCATTGTTCCCATTATTGTCTCATAGCATTTGAGATCCCACTTTAGTTCAAGCATCCTTTGTTTTCTTTTTTTCCCATTGGATATCACATGTTGAGAGAGAGAAACACATTGATGAAGCGCAAGGTCAAGAAGGATCCATCCCACAGAGGGGGATCTACAGACCCAATTTTGTAATCATACCTCACCAAGTGTATTAATATTAATTAACAAAATTGATCTTTCATATTCTCCATTAGCTTGTTGCAGTTATATTTTTGTTGTTATATGTTTCTATTTGAATACCATATTTTTTTTGTAGGATTTTTCTAACATTTTTTTGCAGATTTGAAGTGTAGAAAACCATTTTTTGTTGTTAGGGTTATAAGTCACCTATAACTTAGATGAATGGGTTTTTTCTCGCTTGCAGAAATACTTCATACCAATAGAATGTGTGCGAAGGAAAATATATAAAAATAGAAATCTAAGCTTCCCTCCGCACACAGTTCTCTCGTCACATGTTTTTCCCGTACTTTTTTTTTTAAATTATAGTAAGAACATATGGTTGATTCATAGTTATGGAATTTTTTAATGTCATTCTAGTTCTATTATTCATTCTGAATATGAATATCAATTAGTGATAATGTTCACCAAAATATCTTTTCATTCATTCACATAAGATCAAATAAGATAATTTTTCCTTATCAATGACACGATGCTTTAAATTGTAGATTATATAATGTGGGGATTTTAATATATGGTTTTTTAAAAAATGTGCAAAAGCAAGAATATGTATAGAGGTATAGAAGTGGGGATTTGTGCAGAAGGGGAACATTGGGAAGGGAAAGTACTTGGTGTTAGAATTTCTTTTAAGTAACATGCAATGGCCAATATCGTGAGTCTTGTTAATCAAAAACTATCAATAATTTTAAAAGATGCATTAAGAGTTTGTCCTAGGGACTTAGATCTACAACCACATTGTGTCGAGTGCTCGACCATGCTGACTTGGTGATAATGTTCACCAAAATATCTTTTCATTCATTCACACAAGATAAAATAAGACAATTTCGTCTTGTGTCAATGCCAAGATGTTGTGTATTATAGATTATATAATGTGGTTTGAATACTTATATAATGTGGCCTTTTTAATATATGGTTTTTTAAAAAGTGTGTGGAGGAAAGAATATGTACGGAGGTGAAAAAGTGGGGATGTGTGTAGAATGGGAACATGGGAAGGAAAAGTACTTATTGTAGAAAATCTCTAACATGACTATAATACCATGTAGAAATTATATCAATGGATCCAATCCGATCATGCAATGTACTAAAGCAAGATACTAAATCCTTCTACAATATTTTTGGAATATAAGACACGATCACTCAATCACATGCAGGTAAGAGAAAGGAAATTATCAATCACACAACACAAAATGTTCTTGGTGAAATCACCTGATCAAAACCCCTCTATCATATATTTTATATAGCAAAAGAATCATGAAACAATACAATGCTTTCTCATACCAAGAAAATCCTGCACTATCTTGACTGTCTCACTCTGATCCTGCTCAAAATTGTCTAACAATTCTTAGGCAAAATTGACCAACACTTAGCCAATTATTAGCCCCTCATTAGCCTAGCCTTGCTCACACAATCCATAGGAAATTAATCCCTATCAAATAGGATAATTAACCTTCCTTGAATGCACAATCCATTTGGAGCCCTCCTCTCACTTTATAAATGCACCTGGGCAGTTTGCCAGAAATACAACTGATAGTTTGCTTGTATTAAACCTTTGTCTCAACTGGGTATCCATCAAAATTGACATGCATGCATCTATTAATAGTGAATCATCAGCTACTTGGTAGATCACTACTTGTGAATTAAATATATTTTAATTCACTTGATCTTCCAGTAGCTCATCAAACAGTTAAAACTAGTTAAACTCATTTTAACTCAATTAATGTGAGTTAGCTGATCCCACTCACACCACACTAGTGCTACAACTGAAACTGAAGCCTGTAAATAATAGAATCACTCTACATGCCTATCCTTTGACCCTCAATTGGAAATTCTTGAGCTAACTAAGTCTATCACACTTAGTTAACTATTACAAGTTGTTATGAGATAAGACTACCATTTTGTTTTAATTTAATTAAGGATAATTAAATCAAAAGCCTCACATGGCAACCATTTTCTGGGTACCATTTTCTAGATTTTGTTTTTGGATTCCAATTTCATTGTTTCTTGTTGAAAATTTCAACACTCCCTCTCAACAAGAAAGGAATCAATTTGTCATGATCTGGTACCTTTGAAATGTTCTTGCATGCAACACTTATCTAGTGTTTCCCGCACATGCAGCTCTCCTGAAATTGATTAGCCTCCAAACAACTGAATCCGTATAATGCATCTTTCATCAGAGTCTTCTAACTGAAACTAGTTACTGCACATGTCTATTGGACTCTTTACATTGCTGCTAACATCTACATTTTTTCTCTCTACACTGCTGCCAACTCTAATCTGCACTCTAGTGTCCGACACCTATCACTCTCATTTTTGTCTTCCTGACATCTGACTGCATCAATATAACCGATCCTTCCTGATACTACTATACTGTGGGCTCCTCGTAGCCAGGTTTGATCCATGAGATAGATCATCTCGATGAACTCTGCCCAAATTTCTTCTTGGGATCATATCTGCACATCGCCCCACAACACACTTGGAGGTATACCTGCATGTACTCGCTCTACCCATCTGGTTTGAAATTTCCCCCTCCTGGAGGTCTCTGCTTGAGTGGAATCTTCCACTCGGTCTCCTCTCTACTTCTCCAATTGTGGCTACTCCATGACCTTCTGAGACTACTTCTGAGGATGCATGTTGAGAGATATTTTCTCCCTCTCAACCACCAAGTCGTTAACCACTCTTTTTCTCCTCAAAGCCTTACATGCATCCTCAACCTCGAGAGCATACATTTTCTTGACTCTTGAACTCATCTACTTCACCTGCACCGTGGCCACATGTTTAAGGAAAAAAATTTCTTTCTAAGCATCACCTCATAACCAAGGTCTTCCAATACCGCTACGGAGAAAATATTCTTCCTTATGCCTAGAACATACAAAACATCTGCTAGTCTGAGAGGGGAGCTAGATTCCCTCTGAAAGGTAACTATACCTATGGTGGCCGCACTATAAGTCCTGTCATCTCCAAACTCTATGTTATGTTGGAGGTCCTTCTCCTCCAAGTCATTGAAGAGATCTCTATTCCCCGTCATATGGAACGAGGAACCGTTGTCTAGATACCACATGCATCCCATTGCAGTGCTGGCCATGCATGAAATGAGAGTAAAATCAAGCTCCAACTGTGAAGCTAATGCTTCACCCGCTGCAACTGCAGGCTCCTTCTTACTTTCCTTCTTCTGTGGACAATTCGAAGCATAGTTCTCTTGTTCGTGAAAGTGAAAACATATGATCTTGTACAAGTCTCTCTTTCCCTCTTTTCTGTGGGAATTATCTCCCTTGGCTTTCTTTCTTTTTCCGACTCACGCACATTGTAATTGTCTTGTCGTCGCAAAATTTTCTAAAAAAATAGTTGATTTTAAATTGACAATATCTCCCTCATCCAATCTTTGATTCAAACGATTTTTTCTTTTATACAGTTTGGGTATGTTTTCGCAAGGAGTTAAAAAATACTATTTGTTTTTGAAAATTTTACATCCAAATCTTCAAATATTCTCTGCAAACTCACCGCTCAAACAATTCCTGCTCTGATACCTTATAGAAAATCTCTAACATAGTTATAATACCATGTAGAAATTATATCAATTGATGCAATTCGATTATGTAATGTACTAAAGAAAGATACTAAATACTTTTACAATATTTTTGGAATATAAAACACGATCGCTCAATCACATGCAAGTAAGAGAAAGGAAATTGTCAATCACACAACACAAGATGTTCTTGGGGAAAGCACCTGCTCAAAACCCCTCTATCATATATTGTACATAGTCAAAGAATTATGAAACAATAAAATTATTTCTCACACCGAGAAAATCCTGCAATATCCTGACTGTCTCACTCTGATCCTGCTCAAAACTGTCTAGCAATTCTTAGGAAAAATTGACCAACAGTTAGCCAATTCTCAGCCCCTCCTTAGCCTAGCCTGGCTCACAAAATCCATAGGAAATTAATCCTTATTAAATAGGATAATTGACCTTCCTTAACTACGCAATCCCTATGGAGCCTTCCTCTAACTTTATAACTGCACTTGGGTAGTTTGCCAAAAATACAACTGATAGTTTACTTGTATTAAACCTTTGTCTCAATTGGGTCTCTATAAGAATTGACATGCATCCAACTATTAATAGTGAATCATCAGTTACTTGGTAGATCACTACTTGTGAATTAAATCTATTTTAATTCAATTGATATTCCACTAGCTCATCAATCAGTTAGAACTAGTTAAATTGATTTTAACTCACTTAATGTGAGTTAACTAATCCCACTAACACCACAATAGTGCTACAACTACAGTTGGACCCTGTAAATAATAGAATCACTCTACATGCCTATCCTTTGACCCTCAACTCGAAATTATTGAGCTAACTAAGTTTATCACACTTAGTTAACTATTGAAAATTGTTATGAGATAATTACAAATTTCTTTTAATTTAATTAATGATAATTAAATCAAAAGCCTCACATGGTAACCATTTTCAAGATTTTGTTTCTAGATGCCAATTTCATTGTTTCTTGTTGCAAAATTTAACACCTATTGTTAGAATTTTTGTTAAATGACATATAAATCCATGCCTCACAATTCTTGTTAGTCAACGACCATCGACAATTTTAAATGATGCATTATGAGTTCATCCTGGGGAATTAGTTCCATGGCCACATTGTGTCAAATGTTCATTTAGTTTGACTTGTTCAGTGTCAGTATGCCTTAGATGGTAGATAACATAGAAAATTCATGTATTTGTAATCACAATAGGTAGCATGCAAGCAGTTAAATACATGTTATATAATGCGGTTTGAATACCTATAGAATGTGGGTTTTTTAATATATGGTTGTTTATAAGTGTACATAGGCATCAATATGTATGAAGGTGCAGAAGTGGAGATGTATGTGAAAGGGGAACTCGCGGAAGGGAAAATAGTTGGGTATTAGAATTTCTATTAAATGACATATAATTACCCATCTTGCGAGTCCTATTAATTAGTCGTTGTCAGTAATTTTAAATGATGCATTATTAGTTTGTCCCGAGGAATTACTTTTGTGGTGACGTTCTATCAAAAGTGTTTAGTCAGGATGACTTGGTCAATGGTGGGATGCTCTAGATGGTAGATACCATGACCTTGATTTTTAAAAGCATGTCTTTAAATAAGTACCATAATGTGAACATATACAATTGTCATATTTGTAATAACAATAGGTAGTGTGCAATAATTGTGTGTAGAGAATGAAGTGTTGCGGGAAAAAAGGATGCATGAAGCTCAAGGATTTGTGAAAATTAAGAAATATAAAAATCTAGGTCCACTCTTTATACATTAACAAAATCATACACAACAACCAATAGAGCCATAAAAGGAAGAACACAAGATAGATTTAAAATCAACACTATACACGGAACAGAGATGTCAACCTCAAAACTCCTATCGAATGTTTATATTCATATTGATTAAAAAATAATTAATAAGAAATATAAAAATGTAGGTCCACTCTTTATACATTAACAAAATCATACACAACAACCAACAGAGCCATAGAAGCAAGAACTCAAACTAGGAGTAGTGCTTGGAAATCTCTTGGTAAAGCATTAGATATAATTTATAAGCTAGGAGCAGTGCTTGGAAATTTATTGGTAGTTTAATACTTGTGTTCATTTTCATAGGCTTCAAAGTCATACACCATTTAATACAAAACTTTATGTTAGAATTCTTTGCATCATTTGTGAGCAGACTCAGAATATACAAAATAGACCATACTATACTAGAACAGGGTAATAAAGGATGTAAAATCTTCTTAATGTAGACAATGATATTGTCCATTGAAATTGTAAAGGTTATAATTATTGAGAATCCACATAACAGGAAAATATTCCATAATATGTTTTCTTTGTATTTTTCAAATGATATCTGCAGAAGGTTTTGGAAGAAAACTTGAAGAAGGTCCTTTGAAAGGATGCAATCTAGCTTTCCATCTGCATTATTTTTTTTGTAAGCAAGTTGATAAATTTATATTTTTAAAAATGCTTTACATAGAGCATATGGTGTGGTTAATTGTAGAGACTAGAGTTCAAGCAAAGTGACGTCTGCAAAGTACTAAATGTAGCCTAAGATTAGCTAGAGAGAGGCCATATTCCCATGGAAGGGAAACCATGCTGGTCCCTTGAAGAGTGCAAAAAATATTTAAAAAAATAAACGTACAAAAATGATGCCTTCTGTTTAAAATAGAAAAACTAAGACAACTAAGTAAACTAAAGGAATACAAAATCATAAGCTGCCTAATGAGGGACCTGATCATGTCATTTTGTTGTCTCTGAAACTTCTTGTGGTTGCTGTTGTTGATTTATATTTCTTCTCCTGTGCCAACATGTCTAGATATACAAAAGGATCATCGTATCCTTTTGGAAGCCACTCTGGATGCTTCCATTCAATCATGCGAGCATAGGAGGTAGCACCTTGCTGAGAGGATTCCCCTTTGGAAACTTGGGCTATGTTGGTTGGAGGCTTTAGCGGGCTATCGAATTTAGTCTCATGCCTCTTGCTGGAAGGGGAACCACAAACCACTGGTTCTTTGCCTTTTGTTTGCACCACTGGAGGGCCATGGGGAGGAGGTGTGCCAAGATGGTGGAATGATTCCATGTCTAGAGATATTTCCTTAAAAATGGTGGAAACAAGAGTTATGGGGATGAGAGGGAACTCAATTCTAATTGACCTGGACAGATTGCACAGTGCGAGGTGAGTATTGTTGAATTGGACTCCAACCTTAGCCATTCTACATTATGCTCATCCTCGGGCTTCTTCCATGGTTTAGAGGTGGTGCTCTAATAAAATCCTTACTGCCTAAATACCATCACCTAATAAAATTTTCTCCACTTCCTCCATTGTTGCAACCATATGGTAAATGTGAACTATAATATCTTGGTTGAACAAATCTGGATATTGATCGTGCCTTGGAGGGAGGGGTGAATTACCACATCCTTTCTCTCCTCATGTAGTTCTTCTACATTCCCTAACCATTGTTTCCTTCTTGGTAAGTTGATGCCTGGAGCGATGAAGTTTGGAAGTGTTCACAATATAAATGATTACCCTCCTTTTGGAACTTTATGCTTGCATAAATCTGAGCAAATGCATGAATTCCAGTGTAAGAAATATCACAATATGTCTTTGGATGGTATTTTCTAGATGATTTGAATTAAATATCTCTAAGCCCCATTGATTGAGCTCCACGATGCATTAAAACCACCCATACTCACCTCTATATGAAAGCATGATATATTTCATGCATTGCCTAACAGGACACACTATGTGATGTACCACTTGAATTTTTGAGTTTCCATCTGCATCCTTGATTATATATTGCAAACTTTATTCATAAGAAAATAAACTTTTGTCACCACTGTTTTTGCAATAAAACACGTTTTCAACTATAAAATCCATTTTTCTCATTAGTTGTTTACAGTTGTTGCAGAATGGCTTGTATGGCGAGCAAAACATATCAACTAGTTTGAGGATTCCAGTGATCTACAACAATTTGTTTCTGAAAATACATACATTTTTTTTAGATTTATGGTAGATAAAGAATGTAAAGAAAACAAAAAGAGTATGAGAAAAATCAAATAGTTGCAAAAAAAAAAATAGAAGAAAGCTTATAAAAATATAAAATGAAATTGAAAACTTTCGTAAACATTTGTTTTTGGTAGAGTCTGTAAATAATATCCAAGCTTATAAAAAGTCAAAATGAAATTGAAAATTTTCTTGGATATTTTTTTTTGTGAGAGTCTATAAATACGATTTTGTTGAATCGTCGTTAGGTGGATCAAATAAAAATCAATAAACATGTACATATGCTATTCAATCCTTTTCGACCACTTTGAACCATGTTTTTAATATAAGAATGATTTTCTTTTCGCTTGCTATATCTTTTTAGAGTTCAGTAAAAATTTGTTTATACTGTTCGGCCAAATGCACTTGATAAAAATCAAGGTGAAAAATTCAACTAAGTTGCAACAAAGAGAGCATGAAAACATGAACTCTTTTAGTAATAAGCATAGATAAAAGAAGAAGGGAAAAATAGATAGGAAAAAATTAAATGATAACAAGACATACAACTTGAAAGAATATTGTGGCACTGTCATTATTTGTTTCACCACATTTGACATATATTTCAAATTGATGACTGTTTTGTTAACATCTTGTAACAAGTGTTTCAAATATTCCAATTAAATAATTTGTATTTTCTTCTAAAAGCGGAAGAATCATAATATATAGAGTAAGACGACATTTAAAATAGAGCATTGGTATCTTCTCAACAACAAATGTTGGATTTAGTGATATGTAGTGACTGGCATCGCCCCTATTACCTATTATATTTATTTTAAGTACTTAATAATTTATTAACATATTTGTAATTAATTTTTATTTAATTAATTAATTTATTTTTAACTAACTAACTAATTTTCTAATGACTAGTCTTAACGACTAGTTTTCAACGACTATTTCCAGGCAATGATGCATCGCCACTATTTATTCATCGAGATCGATCAGTCTCTCCACCTATCCTGAGGATGAACCACATTAGTTGGTTCGAAACGTCAACCTAATCCTAATGATGTGATTAATTTGAAAGTTCTTTTATCTATATTGAATCTCATTATACAATCATTGCTGCCAATATATACATATGAAAAGAATTGAGAAATTAGGTTATCGCTTATGTCGACAATTATTGTAAGTTTTCCATTTATATCAACAAGATCAGTGTGTACAACTTGATATTTTGTTGTTGAGAAAGATACTGCAATAGAGGTAGGACCATATAACAGTAACACATCTCCTTCAAAAATATTTGTTGAGTTTCCCATGCAAATGTTAGTTATGGATGATGCGACTATCTTTTATTTTTCTTGGATGTGAAAAGAAAAATAATTTCTCCTAGTACTTTATACCTTTTTTCTAGTTTAAAAACACTAAAATTGTGACATCCCCTGTGGGTTAAATCCCCTTATAAAAAATTCTCCTTGTAATATAATTTTAAATTAAAAATGGTTGAGAAAGAGACACAAATTTCATTTCTTTAGGTAGGATATTTCTTGAGAGAATGGATGTTTTAAATGGAAACAATGGGTTGCCTGAAGTGTTCTTAAATGTGTTGATTATGCAAAAAGTTTAACCAACTAGAAATGGATAGACTGAGGTATCCTTAGCCTCTAACAACAAAAAAATAAGGACAAAAAAATTAATAGAGAAGTATGGGTTGTGTTGTCCATGGAAGGGGTTGCATGGAACCTAAAGAAGACGCAGGCAGTTGCTCATTGAACAACACAAGGAAAAATTATCCAAGGGATTCATACATGCTCTCTCTCTCTCTCTCTCTCTCACACACACACACACACATTCGTAGGAGGAATCTACAGAGAAAATATTTTCTAGAATGGTTGTGTAAGAACAAAAATCAGAAAATTAGATGTTGGAGGAAAAGAGGAGGTCGAGATGCTCCTAATGATCAAGCACATCATTAAGGGAGTAGATAAGATTCGATAACAAAGAAAATTCAGGGAGACGAGAAAATTTGATGATAGCCAGTTGAGAAACCCATAGGGCTTGTTGACTGATAAACATAGAGTGTTGGTTGTGCCTTACAAAACTAAAATATTCATCAGAGAACTTGCTGGTTGTTAAACTTTGAAAGGTGGAGGCACACATGGCTAGTGAGTTTATAACACCTGATGGTAGTTCCATGGGATTTGGACTGAAAAAATAAGTATAAGATTCCACTTAGATACTGGGATGTGCACTCATATTCCTTCAAAGGTAACATGGATGATAAAATCTCCATCTCATTAAGTATATATATCTCTCTCCATATATGAATTGACACTCTATGGATAAATCCCTATATATGTGGGATGTTATAATATAACACACTCGATATAAAAGAAAGCACTCCCTGCCTGATGTGAGATATTTGAATAGATAGTGGGTGAAGGTAGTGTGGCCTTAAGACACCCTGTTTTAGTTGATGATACTGGTTAAATCTCCCAAGTAGAATATGTATGTATGCCCATGAAATGGTTCACCATGATTTCTTAGTTTTGATAGCTGGTGGGTGAAGGTAGTGTGGCATTGAGACACCCTATTTCTACTGATGATACTAATTAAATATCTTGAGTAGAATATGGTTGTATTCCCATGAAAGGGTCCACTATGATTTCTTGGTTTTGATAGTTGGTGGGCGAAGGTGAGGCAACATCGAGATATCTTGTTTCAACTGCTCTATTGGTTAAAAATCCCACAAATGCACTCCACCTCAATTTTTGGAATATGACCAAGGGGTGATAGTTGTAAGAAATATTTTGTTGTACCATGTCTATGGTTGGGTGGAGAGTTAGAGTCCCACTCGCATTTTCCAAAAAAATTATAAGACAAGTATAATCTTATGTTTTTTCTTCTGACTATTATACTTTCTCTATTATTTCATCAGGATAATGCCATGATAATGTGGAGGAGAGCTATCTCTTCTATATGTAAGTTATATAAATTTTGTGTGCAATAGAGGCACATATTGACGTTAAATGTAATGATCAAATGTGCAATTCATGTATGTGAACTGAATTGGGACTGATATTCTTGTCTACCTATGGAATGTTAATTTCCTATGGGAAATTTGGGCATGCTATGAATTCCTATTTTCGTTCATAATTTCTCTACATATTTATTAATAGCCCAAGATATTAGTGGATCTTTGAGTTAAAATGGACTTGATGTCTGTCTATTATTATCAGCCTAAGAGGCCTGTAGAATTCCGAGTTATTATAAGTCTGTAATTTTTCTACAGGGCCTTAGTGATTATGAAAGGGAAATTCCTTGTTCTATTCACTATATCACTCATGGAACAACTACTAAAACTTGTTCCATTATTTTCAAGCTCAGGAAGGATAACGTTCATGTGTATGTAGGTTACATACATGCATTTGCACATACGAAGATGTTTTATGCATAGGTGCTTCCTTCACCTAGTTGTAGGATTTAATCCTGTTTATATTTGCGTCAATCATGACTATGGAATAGGGAAGGAATTCACATAAAAATGTGAGGAATGAATCCATTCATATATGATAAAATCGCATGGCTTAAGCATTACGCCTTTTTCCATTTTTCTCAACAAATTTTCCTTTTATGGTGCTTTTCAACTGTGGCATATAGTCCTATTTTTTTTAACTTTAGCACTGTTATAATTTTCTTTATGCCAAATGTGACCAAGAATCATGACCATGGTCCTCTAGGAAATGTCACCTCATTCTCACTACTCTTTCAAGGTGCTTGGATAGAACAATGGTCATATGGTCGATCTTGGTGGTCCCTATCCGGTGTTTGTATTCCACCTCCACATAATCTTGGAGCCTTGTCAGCCCTATTTGTTCCTCGGATCATGCCTTTATTCCTTCCGGGAGTCAGAACTTTGGGAACGAGAATGTTCCCATATCTGTCATGTAACAATCTGCTAGCATATGCTTACGCACATCACCTTGACATTTTTGTTAAGGATGCCATATCCTTGTGCAAGTCCATGTCATAATGGTCCTCTTCATCCTAGTGGGTTGGGACAAAGAGCATAAAAGTAATGCCCGAGATTAAAGTCATGGGGTGAAGTGGAAATGGTGTCCCTCACCTACACTTGTTAAGTGAATGTATTTATGCATATATGTGTTTTTTTGTGTGATAAAGGCCTTTCATTGGTCTATATGAGCTAGCGACATGGGTATAACCATGACTTGGAGTATGAGCGAGTAGGAAGTTAAAAGGTGGGTCATGTCAGCCACATGGGTTCCACGTGGCATGCTCGATGTCATACCACTATTTAATTGGTCGTGACTTCATTTTTTCATATTTTTGATCTGAGAGTTGGATTGGAACAAATATTACATCGTCATAATCATCTTGATGAGATGAATTTGATGGCCTTGTTTGTTTTGGGTTTCGAAAGAATAAGAGAAAGTGAAAAGAAAATTTAGACCCCATTTCCATAATGTGACTATGGGAGTCGGGTCATCCTATTAACTGCCTCCTACTGAACTTATTTTGGGAAGGGAATAATAGAAGGTATGTTACATAAATGGAAAAAGAAAATGCAACAACTAATTAATGTGAAAATGAAAAGACTCTAGTTTTTTATTGATTGTGGAAGTATGATGAGCGAATCGTTTTTCCATATGACTAGATTCATTACCAACTACTCCACTATGTTCTTTGTGAGCTGACATATTTTTCATCGTTACACTTTTAGAAACACAACCATGAAAGAAATATATTGTAAATCAACTATTGAAAACATTACACAAAGGCCTATCTATTTTAAACATTGATTGTGTAACTTAAACATATCTCAATAATCTATTCAAGTAATATCAAAGAGGAATCATTGTTCAAATTTACTCAATTGCATAAGAAAAGGTACATTATGCAAAATTGTTGAACAACATATTAGAACATGGCTTCTGTGAATGCTTTATTTCGAAAATACACATTGAAACAACAAATATATTTCTTACAACATTTTTACTACATATTTGAACTCATGTTACAAAGGTTAATGTTCGTACTATTGAACATGATAAAATATTAAGTCCCAAAAAAGAAAAGGAACAACGAGAAAAAAAAAACAATACTTGGAACAAGTGGAGTGATTTCTATTGCTACCTTTTATTTTTATTTTATTTTTTAAATATTCAAACAACAAAGAAAACATATATAGAATCACAACTATTTCTTGCAAAGTTTGATTTAGGAAAAATCTAACATGAATTGCATCATGACCACTCCAATATGCATCCAACAAACCGAAAGGGTCAAGGCTTGTCAAAATATGGTCTCTTTGATATTTTGAATTTGGAGTATAATTATGTGTCAATTCATGCAACTCAATTGATTCCACATATTCAATTAGTTTTTTTTATTCATTTGATATTTGAATGCATGCCAACATTGAAAGCACCAATAATAATCAAGATACAATGGTCATGAATAATGTGTTATTTAGAAATTGATATTGTATGAATGATATTAAGGAGAGGAGTAAAAGGAGAAACATATATGTTTATTATGCCAATCGGTTGTATTATATAGACCCATGACATCAGAAACTCAAATTTTGCGTTGAAATTTTTTTTGGTTTCAAATATGTTTGTGTCTTTTTGTCCAAGTAAGAAGAACAAGAATAGAGTGTGATGAATTCAGATTGAATTCAAGAAACTTATATTTGCTAAATAGACAATCTGTTCATGTTTCTTGGAAGCAAATAACCATATTGTTCATAATGTCTTCGTATACTTGTATATCATAAATATTCACAAACAAGCTATGCATGTTTAGAGAGACCAATGTAAGTACATTGGTATATGTAAAATACTTAGGAAAAATATGAAATTTTCATGATGCATTTTCAATCAAGCGCTTCATTTTTGCGTCTGTTTTTTGCTAACATGGATATTTTCATGTGTTAATTTTTAAGCAATAAAAACGAATCCATGTTTTCACTCATGAAAGAGTCATGTACACTAACCCATGTGTTATAATGTTACTTGGGTCAAACACAAGTCTTTCTAAATTCTATCCTTGTGCTCTATGTATTGTCCTAGTGCCAGATATTTGAACTGTAAATTGTCTTCCTAGTCTGCAATAAATTTTCATTCCAAAATATGGTAATAGTTTTGCAACCCAAAACATCGGTGTCCACATTTTTTTAATATCTATATCATATAATCCTTGGAATTTTTTTCTTTGTGATTTTCTAATAGATGAATAAAAAAATTCTATCCAAACTAAATCTCTTCCATTTTTTCTATTTGAGGAACAAGCTTTCAATATTCCATCAACATCGTTAACAAGGCCATCTTCGATGTCGTAAATTCTAACATATACTTCAATGAGAATATTTGTTTTGCTAGTATTTTCGTCGACAATATCATTGTTTTTTCATAAGAGGCAAAGATTGTTTGAATACTTTTAATTTTGTCAAATGCTTCAAGGAATATTAACTTTATATCCACATGTGACAAAATTTTTCTATTATGTCTCTATATATGGAAAAATGGATCAATTGGTGGTGCCCCGTAACAATGATAATTGATGAATTCTATGTCAATTTCTGACTAGGAATTCGATCTCATTTTGTTCAAAATTGAAACACAATATATGTCTTTTTGATGCATTGGAATATGAAAAACATAGCATTTTAATTTGTCTTTCCAAAATTATATGTCTCTCTCAACTTGTTCAACGCGAGATTCAAAGAACAGAGAGTCTTTGACAGGTTGTGCTAGATACATGTCACCACACAATATCAACTAAACATTTATGAAGTATTTAGTAGGGGTATGTTTTAATTCAGGCAATCGTTTATCTATATGTTACAAAAGCATAGAGTTGTCAAAATAAATCTCATCAATAAGCATGCCACGAAGATGTTTAAAGTGTTTTCACAATGTATCCATATTTTCATTGTTTAAAAGAAAGTATTAAATTTGTAAGGCATGGAAAAGGCAGAATGCAATGTGACACCACCAACATTAAATGTAGAAATTATACAAAAAATATTTATATCAATGGATTCAATCCGATCATGTGATCTAATAAAGAAAGATAATGAATCCTTCTACAAATCAATTTTGGAAAAGAAACATGTTCGACAATCACAACAAGTAAATAAAGAAGAAAATCAAACCACAACACATATATTTTCCCAGGGAAAGCTTGCTTCTCAAAAGCCCTCTTTGTTCTATTGTATATTCACCAAGGATTCATGAAACAATTACAATGCACTCTTCTCACAAGAGTCTCCTGCACTCTACCTATTGTCTCACACTGATCCAGACAAAATCATGCCAACACTTAGCCAAATCTCAACCTATATTCAGCCTGCATTTATCACAAAATTCATGAGGAATGTAATCCCCATTCCTTAGTAATTTCGGCCTTTCTCAATTGCGCAAGTATCATGGGCAATCCTATGGTGTTTTAAGTGTATCCGAGCAATTTTATAATAATGCAACTGATATTCAACTTCCCTTTAACCTTTGTCTCAACTGGGTCTCCACTGGAACTGACATGCATGCAACTATTAATAATAAATAATAAATTACACAACATATCACCGCATGTGAAGTAAATCTAATTTAATTCACTTGATCTCTCACTAGTGCAACAAATAATTACAACTAGTTCAACTAACTTTAACTCACTTAACTAAGTTAATTGATTTCTCATGCATTAAGCTAATGCACCAACCACAACATGAACTCTAAAACACATAGAATCACTTTGCATGCCTCACTAACCACCCTCAACTCGAAATTCATGAGCTAACTAAGTTTATCACACTCAGTTAACTATTACAAGTGATTATGAGATAATATTACATTTTATTGTTTAATTTACTTAAGGGATAATTAAATTAGACACATTTCCAACTTTTTAAATAAATTTAATTGAACACTAATGTATCGCTAGGACCCATCATTACATGACCTATGGTCCCACACTAGTGTAGGTGTTGTCATGTTGTTCCTGGATGCCAATTTCAGTGTTTCTTGTTGTAAATTTCAACACTCCCTCTCAACAAGAAAGGAATCAATTTGTCCTAACTTGGTACCTAGGAGTGTCCTTGCATGCACACATGTACCTCTTGTATGCAAAATGCCATGCTTGCATGCGACATGCAACTCTTGCATGCAACATACAAATCTTGCATGCGACATATAACTCTTGCATGCAAAACTTCTCTAGTGTTGTTCGCACATGCAACTCTTGCATCCAATACTTCTTTAGTGTTTCAAGCACATGAAGCTCTTGCATGCAACAATTTTGAAACTGAATAGCCTTCGAACAACTAAATCAGTATAATTCATGTGTCATCAAAGTCTTCTAATTGCTGCTAGCTACTGCACATGTCTACTGGACTCTCTGCGTTGTTTACATCTGCATCCATGCACTCTACACTACTACCAAATCTGATATGCGCTCCAATATCTGACACCTATCACTCTAATTTTTTTCTTCCTAACATCTAACTACATCAATCTAACTGATCCTTCCTGCTAATATTGTACTATGGGCTCCTCGTAGCCAGGTTTGATCCATGAGGTGCACCATCTCTAGGACCCTGCCCAAATTTCTTCTTGGGATTAATTTTTCACATCGCCCCACCTCACATCTAGAGGTATAGCTGCATGTATGCTCTCTGCCCATCTGGCTCGAAATGTCCACCTCCTGGAGGTCTCTTTTTGGGTGGTTTCTACCACTCCATGATCTTCATCTTGTGGCTGCTCCACATCTTGAGGTTCATCGTTAGGAACCAAGAGTTCCTCATTTGCATGCAAATAAATCTCCCTCTCAAGGGACAATCACATGGATTTCTCACTCTTCCCCATGGTACATCCCTTGCATGTGTCCATATGCACAAGATTACCCTTTGGAAGCCCCATAAAAATCTGTTGCATGACCTTCAAAGCTCCGTGGTGTAGATGACCCAAACTCCTGTGCCATAAATCACCCTCATCCCAACTCACCACTTTGTATACCTTACCCATCAATGTTGCGTAGCCATCTAGATCAATTTTAAAGAGATTATTTGCACGAATCCCAATCTTCTTGGTTTTTCCTATGGGTTTGTGTTGAAGGAAAAATTTCCCTTCACAGAAAACCACATCAGAACCTCCATCCTCCAACACTGCGACTAAAACTAAATTATTTTGCAAGCCTGGTACATGCATTAAATATTTTAATAAGAAGGGTTTACCTGGCTGTCTCTGGAAGGAAACTATACCAATCCTAGTAGCACTATACTGCTCGTCATCACCCATTTCGATATGCATCTGGAGGTCCCTCTCCTCCAAACATATGAAATATTTTTTGTCTCCCGTCATGTGGAACGATGCACCACCATCCAAGTACCACCATGATCCCATCGCACTTGACACCATGCATGCGGTGAGTGAGAAGTCAAGCTAAAATTGTGAGGCCAAAGCCTCACTAACTATAGATCCTGAAGCCTTCTATTTCTTCTTCTTTCGTGGACAATTAGTGGCATAATGTCCATGCTCATGAAAATGAAAACACTTCACTCTGGACATGTCACGCTCCTTGCCTTTTTCGCCAGTCTTAGAATTGGAATAGGATTTATTTCCCTTCCCATTCTTTGCCTTACCATCCAAGCTACAATTTTCTTCATCATCTATCCTAGATGAAGATCCATCCTTGGTCTTCTGACTAAATTATTCTTGCACAAAATCTGACCAAAGTCGTTCCCAATATAGCAGCTTCTCCCTCCCATTGATAGAGTCTTGATAACTATGCCAACTCTTGGGAAAGACTAGAAGAGCTAAGCTCACCAATTCATCATCTGCGATAGTAATTCTGATGCTCCCAAGCTCATCTCGACATTAGAAAAACTTGGTTAAATATTTCAAAATAATGTTGTCTTTCTCCGTTTTGATTTTCCTGAGCTTGTCCTTCGGTGCTAATTTTCTATGATCATTGCTACTTTGAAATAGATCTGTCAAAGCCTTCCACATTTCATATGGAGTCACTTTTCCATGGAGACTTGAGACAATGTGGTCTCGCACTCCCTCCAGTAAGATCCTTCTCGCCCTTACAACCTTCTTTTCCCAAGCATAAAGATTTGTGGCATCTGCTCCAACGGGTTTGGCAATTTCATTATCAATGAATTCTTTCAACCCATTGTACTCCAATACTGCCTCCATCTTGTCTTTCCACACAATATAATTGGAATTTCCCTCAAGTCCATACTCCAATCTCAAGCCATTTAAAGCCTTTTCGATCCTGATCCGCCTGTCGCATCAAGAATACTTTTGCAAATTCAAATTATATTCAGTCACAAACTCAATTTCTTCTCCACTATAGTGATTTCCTATGCTTTGATACCATGTGTAAATTATACAAACAATATGTATATCAATGGATTCAATCTGATCATGTGATCTACTAAAGAAAGATATTGAATCCTTCTACAAATCAATTGAGGAAAATAAACACGATCGACAATTACAACAAGTAAAGAAAGAAGCAAATCAAACCACAAAACATATATTTTCCCAAGGAAAGCGTGCTGCTAAAAACCCCTCTATCTTCTATTTTATATTCAGCAAGGAATCATGAAACAATTACAATGCAATATTCTCACAAGAATATCCTGCACTCTCACAATTGTCTCACACTGCTTTGTCATGACATTAGAGCTTATTATATTTCCTAATTTCCCACGATACCCTGTAATTCGACTTCCTTTCCTTCCGAAAAAAAATTCAAGAAAATTTCTTGAAAATTAAAAGCTATCGTCCCCAAAGAATGTAACCATTGTACTCCTAGTACAACATTAGCACCTCCCATTGGAATGGAAAGCATTGGACTATTCAATACATATTCCCCCATGGCTAGCTTGATATTATGGCATTTTCTAGAGCAATTTATAGTTCCTCCATTTTCAACCATAACTTGACATTCTAGTGCTAGGTATAGGAAGCAATTCAATTCCTTGGCTACCTGACAATGAATAAAATTATGGGTACTATCCAAATCAATCAACACTATTACCTTTTTCTTCTTGATGTGTCCTTCTAACTTGAGAGTTTGATGAGTGGTAATGTCTGCCAATGCATTACACGATATGGTCCGACTCACTTCTTCTTTCTCTAGGGTTTTTTACTGGTGTATATCCTCTTATTTTGAAGTTTCTTTTTCATTTTATTCCTCCTCTTCACAATATATGTAAAATAATTTCTACTCGGCACACTTATGACCTTTAGTGTATTTTCTATCACAACTGTAGTAAATCCCTTTTTCCCTTTTTTCTTCCAATTGTTGTGGTGTCAAACTTGTAAGTTGTGGAATTATGGGAGTCGCAACACTTACATCTTTATAGATGTGAATGGTAGCCTTCCTTGTCGCCATAATTTTACATTCAATTTTTATTGCCAACCTGAATGCCTTCTCCAATGAATCAGGTTCCCAAACGAAAACCTCATGTTGGATGTTATCCTTTAAAGTCCCTATGAAGACATCAATCATGTGTTTGTATGGAATATCAGTTACCCTTATAATCAATTTTTGGAATTCCTCAATGTGCTCCACCACAAATCCCTTTTGTTTGAGATTTATCAATTGGATAAAGAAGGTGTTTCTCTTTGTATCCTCATAATGTGCTATCATTTCATCCATAAAAATTGACCAAGTTACAATATTTTTATGGGAGAAAATCCATCTATACCATACAAATGTATTTTTTTCTAAATATAAAGTTGGAATGTGTACCTTTTGTGTGTTTTTCACATTATTGAGATCAAAATATTGCTCCATCTGTAGTATCCATGTTACAAGATCCTTGCCATCAAACTTCCTCATATCAATATTTGGAATATGGTGGGTCTTTCATCCAACATTCTAGTTTGTGAAATCATGATTAAATTTATTTTTTCTCATTATGACTTTCCTCTACTATCTTTTTTCCATTAGGAATCATTTCTTGTATCAACTTTATCAAACCTTCCTTCAAACCTTCCATGCATGCTTTTAGATAGTTCTTCATGTCGTCCATGTTGTCTTTCATTTTTTCTTTGATCTTAGATTCCATGAATTCCATGCCATTATTCAGACCATCCATCTTATCTTCCACACTTTTCTTCAAAACTTCCATTTCATTTTTTGTTGCTCTTTGCGAGAGCGAAATTTGGTGCACTTGCTCTTGTAATTTTGATATATCATGTTGCACTTCTTCATCTTCATGACTCATAGTAGAGTATTATGAGGGCTTAATGGGTGTTGAATTCTTTTTAGGGGAAATTTTAAAACCCAATTCTAATATCTATGCTTTAATATGCCCTTGGAATCACTTCAAAATGATTTTTCAAACAAGACTTATGCAATTTGAAAAAAAAATACACACCTTTTTCTTGCTTTTGAGGAGCTCGATATTGAAACTAAATTGTCTCCATGATTTCAGATCTTTAATATCTAAAATTAAGTCCTGTAGTATTCTTTTGAATATTCTTTCGAATGCCATAGGTATTGTTGTGTAACCAGCTCCAAAAATAGAAGAAAAGAGATATCAATGCCTTAGAAATAAGCCACTTTAAGGGGGCAACCTCCAATACATTACATAAATGAACAATTCTTCGATGATACAATTTACAAAACCTCCTTTCTATATATAGGAGTCCATGGGGCCATAATGTAATCCTAGCCGACCTAACAATAATAATTTAAGGGCAAAATAATAACAAAATGGGGGTTACAAGGGTACAATAATAACAATAAGGGGGTTACACTAACAATAATAAGGGACTATACTAGTGATATAGGGACCTAACATGCCTCTCCTTCAAAAAAGTGTTGTCCTCAATGCTTGAGTAGCTTCGGGTGCTTCTGTATAAAATTCTCATCCTCCCATGTAGAATCTTCAGTGGGTAAGTTCTTCCACTTGATGAGATACTCTGAAATTGATCGATTCCGTAGCTGTCGAGTTCTTATTTTCGTGACCGCTTCAGGTTCCAATATGATTTTTCCTTCCTCATCAAGTTCTGGAAATATTGTTTGAACTGGAATATTTTTACCTATAACCTTCTTTAAGCATGAAACATGGAAAACTGGATGCACTCGCGAAGAAGAAGGAAGCTCCAATTTGTATGCCATAGTACCAATCTTTTGCAACACCTTGTAAGGACCATAGTACTTTGGCGATAATTTATTATCCTTCTTAGCTTGCTTGAGGGACAATTGTTTGTATAGTTGTAGCCGTAAAAATACCCAATCTCCTACATCAAAACATCTCTCGCTGCGATGTTGATCTTCCTGTTGTTTGATTCGGTTTTGTGCCAAATTCAGGTTATCCTTTAAGAGTTGGAGAACTTCTTGTTGATGCTCGATGTGATCTTCCACTGCTTGAACCTTTGAATTTTCCCTTAAATATGATGTGATGGATGGTGGATGATATCCATAAAGTGCCATAAATGGGGTCATTTTTGCTGCAGTATGGAAGGAAGTGTTATACCACCATTAAGCAAGAGGTAACCACTTGACCCATTGTGTTTGTTTATCAGATACAAAACAACGAAGATATCCTTCCAAACATTTATTTACTATCTCTATTTGACCATCAGATTGAGGATGATAAGATGAGCTATGAGCTAATTGAGTACCCAAACAAGAAAATAACTCCGTCCAAAAATTTCCAGTAAAAATGGGATCTCTGTCGCTCACAATAACCCTCGGGCTTCCATGTAGCTTTTGAATTCTGTCCATAAATGTAGTAGCAACTGTACTTGCTTTAAATGGATGAGATAATGCACAAAAGTGTGCATACTTGGTAAGTCTATCAACTACCACCATGATGACACTCTTTCCTTCGGACTTAGGTAAACCTGTGATAAAATCCATTGAAATCTCCTCCCAACGTTGACTTGCAATGGATAAAGGTTGTAGAAGTCCTGGGGTCTTAATTGTTTCCACTTTATTCTGCTGGCAAACCAAACATTCCGCCACAAACTTTCGAATATCAGATTTAAGGCCATCCCAAAAAAATTCTTTCTTCACCCTGTGGTAAGTTTTTAAAAATCCTGAGTGACCTCCTAAAGGAGAAGTGTGCAATTCCAGAAGAATCTTTTGTTTTAGCTGGGAATTCTTACAAAGATATAAGCGATCTTTGTACCATAAGGAATCATTTTTCCAACTAAATGTATCAGATGTACTAGGATCTTGCTGCAACTTTTGAATGAGTGTCCATACGTCTTTGTCCTTCTTCCATTCATCTCTTGCTTCAGTTATCCAATCTGGTTGGATAATAGAAATGGCACAAAGCAATGCTTCCACCTCTTCCTTCTTTCTTGAGAGTGCATCTGCAACAACATTAAGCTTTCCTTTTTTGTAGATTATTTCAAAGTCATAACCCAACATCTTTGTGACCCATTTTTTATGCTCTTCTGAAGATAGTCTTTGTTCCAAAAAGTGTTTAAGACTATCATGATCAGTTTTTACCTTGAAGTTTCTTCCCATTAGGTATGTTCGCCATTTCTTTAGTGCATGCAGTATTGCTAACATTTCCTTCTCATAAATAGGTTTTTGTAAATACTTTCCTTTGATTGGATGACTTTCAAAAGCAATGGGTCTTCCTTCCTGCATTAAAACAACACCAATTCCATTTCCTAAGGCATCACATTCCACAATAAAGGTTTTTGTGAAGTCTGGCGTAGCTAAGACCGGTGCTAGGCACATTACCTCTTTAAGATGTTCAGAGGCCTTAGTTGCTTCAGGAGTCCATGAAAATGCATCTTTCTTCAATAATGTTGTTAGAGGTGCTGCTATTCTCCCATAATTCTTAACAAACTTGCAATAATACCCTGTTAACCCGAGAAATCCTCGCAACTGCTTTATGGTTGTCGGGACTTTCCATTACTTAATGGCTTTAATTTTGTTAGGGTCTACTTTAACACCCTCGTGAGATACAATATGACCCAGATATTCCACCTCTTGTACTCCAAAGAAACATTTGGATGTTTTTGCATATAATTGTTTCTCCCGCAATAGTTTGAGCACCCTGTCAACATGTTGAACATGATCCTTCCAAGACCTGTTGTAGATTAATACATCATCGAAAAAAACTAGCACAAATTTTCTAAGGAAGGGTTTGAAAATGGAATTCATCAACCCTTGAAATGTAGAAGGTGCATTGGTAAGGCCAAAAGGCATGACCAAAAATTCATAATGACCCTCATGAGTTCGAAATGCCGTTTTTGGAATATCTTCAGTCTTCATTCTAATTTGATGATATCCTGAACGAAGATCCAACTTGGTAAAATAAATTGCTCCATGTAATTCATCCAATAATTCATCAATCACAGGAATGGGAAATTTATCGTTAATGGTGAGCTTATTGAGGTCCCTATAATCCGGACACATTCGCCATGATCCATCCTTCTTGTGTACCAATACTACAGGAGTAGAGAAAGAACTTTGACTAGGTTGAATTATACCCGCCTTTAACATTTTTGCAATCATACGTTCAATTTCGCTCTTTTGGACATAAGGATATCTATAAGGCCTGATGTTTGGAGGAACACTTCCTGGAATCAAATGAATAGCATGATCATGATCACGAATAGGTGGGATTCCTTTGGGAGTTTCAAACACCTTGGAATGATTGTCCAAGACTTGTTGGAGCTATGCAGAAATAGATGATTTTGATGTTGGAACTTCTAGTGAGCATAATTGTGAAATTACACCTCGTTGTTATTTATTTAGAAGCTTTGTCATGAAATTAGAGCTTATTATCTTTCTCGGCTTTCCTGCAATACCCCGTAATTCAACTTCCTTTCCTTCTGAAAAAAATTCAAGAAAAGTTCTTGAAAATTAAAAGCTACCGTTCCCAAAGATTGTAACCATTGTACTCCTAGTACAACATCAACACCTCACATAGGAATGGAAAGCATTGGACTATTCAATACATATTCGCCCATGGTTAACTTGATATTATGGAATTTTCCAGAGAAATTTATAGTTCCTCCATTTGCAACCATCACTTCACACTCTAGTGTTCAGTATAGGAAACAATTCAATTCCTTGGCTACCTTACAATGAATAAAATTATGGGTACTACCTGAATCAATCAACACTATTACCCTTTTCTTCTTGATATGTCCTTCTATCTTGAGAGTTTGAGGAGTGGTAATTCCTGCCAATGCATTACACGATATGGTCAGACTCATTTCTTCTACTTCCTGGGTTGGTTCTTGGTGTATTTCCTCTTCTTGTTCATTTTCTTCTTCCTCTTCACAATCTATGTAAAATAATTTCTTCTCAGCACACTTATGACCTTTAGTGTATTTGTTATCACAACTATAGCAAAGCCCTTTTTCTCTTTTTTCTTCCAATTGTTGTGGTGTCAACCTTGTAGGTTGTGGAAATCTAGGAGTAGCAACACTTCCCTCTTTATAGAAGTGAGTGGTAGGTTTCCTTGTCGCCATAATTTTACATTCAATTTTTCTTGCCAACCTAAATGTCTTCTCCAATGAATCAGGTTTCAAAACACAAACTTCATGTTGGATGTTATCCTTTAAAGTACCTATGAATAGATCAATCCTGTGTTCCTCTGGAATATCAGTTACCCTTATATTCAATTTTTGGAAGTCCTCAATGTGCTCCCCCATTAAACCCTTTTGTTTGAGATTTATCAATTGGCTAAAGAAGGTGTTGCTCTTTGTATCCTCATAATGTGCTATCATTTCCTCCATAAAAATTGAACAAGTGACATTTTTTTACGGGAGCAAAGCCATTGATACCATACAAATGTATTTGGTTCTAAATGTAAAGTTGCAATGTGTACCTTTTGTGTGTTTTGCACATTATGGAGATCAAAATATTGCTCCATCTGTAGTATCCATGTTACAAGATCCTTTCCATCAAACTTCTTCATATCCATTTTTGGAATATGGTGGTTCTTCCCTCCAACAGTAGAGTTTAAGAAATCACGATTAACATTTATTTTGTTCTCATCATGAGTTTCCTCTACTATCTTTTCACCATTAGGAAACATTTATTGTATCAACTTTGCCAAACCTTCGATGTCTACTTTTAGATCCTTCTTCATGTTTTCCATGTTGTATTTCATTTTTTCATCGATCTTAGCTTCCATGTCATCCATATTAGCTTCCAAACCATTCATCTTAGCTTCCACGCCTTTCTTCAAAACTTCCATTTCATTTTTTTTTGTTCTTTGTGAGAGCGAAATTTGTTGCACTTGCTCTCATAATTTTGATATGTCATGGTGCCATTCTTGGTCTTCTTGAGTCATAGTAGAGCCTTATAAAGGCTTAATGGGTGTTAAATTCTTTTTAGGGGCCATTTTAGAATCCAATACTGATATCTATTCTACAATAAGCCCTTGGAATCAATTCAACTTGATTCTTCAAATAAGACTTATGCAATTCGGAAAAAAAATACACACCTTTTACTTGCTTTTTAGGAGCTCGATATTGAAATTGAGTTATCTCTGTAATTGCAGATCTTCAATATTTGAAATCCAGCACTGTAGTAGCCCTCTGAAGCTTCTTTCAAATGCCACAGTTCTGATCTGATTTGGATTCTTCAAGACAAATTTATGTCCAATCTCCCACAATGACCCAATTTTGGACTAGTTCAATAGAGCGAACTTGTACGGATTTCCACGTGTCACTGTTTCGTCCTTCGACTCTGAAATTGATAGCCAAGAAATTAAAATCCGTGTACTTGCAACCAATTTTTACGACACTCCAATCCGATGCTCAGAGAGAGAGTTATGAATCTTTTCCCACGATCACCTCTTTGAGATGAAATTTTGGAGCCTGAAAAAGCACTACATTCCATAGATCATATCTCCGAAAATATTGCGAACCAAGATCTGAAATTTTTTGACGAGTTTCCTCAGTATTTCGGCTTTGTACCCTAAACATTTCTGATTCTGAACCTTCGTAGAAAAAAAGTTATAGTGCAAATTCCACAATGACATGTTTAGGAGCCTGAAAAAAGACCTAACTTCCACAGATCATATCTCCAAAAATATTGCGAACCAAACTCTGAAATTTTTTGACGATGTTCCTCAGGATTTCGTCTTCGCACCCTAAAACTTTTATCTTCTGAAGCTTCGTAGAAAAAAAGTTATAGCGAAAATGACGATGACCTATTTGGAGCAGCGAAACCCTAGAATCCAAAGCTCTAATACCAAATGTTGTGTAACCAACTCCAAAAATAGAAGAAAAGAGATATCAACGCCTTAGAAATAAGACACTTCGAGGGGGAAACCTCCAATACATTACATAAATGAACAATTCTTGGATGATACAATTTACAAAACCTCCTTTCTATATATAGGAGTCCATGGGGCCATAATGTTATCCTAGTGGGCCACAATGTAATCCTAGCCGACCTAACAATAATAATTTAAGGGCACAATAATAACAATATGGGGGTTACAAGGGTACAATAATAACAATAAGGGGGTTACACTAACAAAAATAAGGGACTATACTAGTAATATAGGGACCTAACAGGTATGACCTGATTTTGATGCTTCAAGAAAAATTTATTCCCAATCTCCCACAATGACCTAATTATGGACTAGTTAGCAGAGCGAACTTGTACGACATGCCACGTGTCACTGTTTCCTCTTTCAGCTCTGAAATTGATATACAGAAAACTACAATCCATGCAATTTTGGCCACTTTTTACAGAATTCCAATTCGATGGTCAGAGAGAGCGTTATGATGATTTTCCCAAGGTCACCTCTTTTAGATGAAATTCAGGAGGCTGCAAAAACCCTAACTTCCACAAACCATATCTTCGAAAATATTGTGAACCAAGATCTAAAATTTTTACATGAAGTTTCTCAGGAGTTCGGCTTCACATATTAAATATTTCAGCTTCTAAACCTTTGTAGAAAAAAACGTTATAGAAAAAATTCCACGATGACCTATTTGGAGCAGTGAAACCCTAGAATCCAAAGCTCTGATACCAAATGTTAGGAAACCAGCTCCAAAAATAGAATAAAAGAGAGATCAATGCCTTATAAATAAGCCAATTCAAGGGGGAAACCTCCTTTACATTACATAAATGAAAAATTCTTGGATGATAAAATGTCAAAACTTTCTTCTATATATAGGAGTCCATGGGGTCACAATATAATCCTAACCGACCTAGGAATAATAATGCAAGGGCACAATAATAACAATATGGGGGTTATAGGGGTACAAAAATAAAAATAAGGGGGTTACACTAACAACAATAAGGGACTACACTAGTAATCTAGGGACCTAACATCGTCTCACACTAATCCAGACAAAATTGGGCCAACACTTATCCAATTCTCAGCCTTTCTTCAGCCTGCCTTGTTCACACAATTCATGAGGAATGAAATCCCTATTCCTTAGGAATTTCAACCTTTCTCAACTGTGCAATTATCATGGGAATCCTGTGGTTTTTTAACTACATCCAATAAGTTTTTAATAATACAACTGATAGTCAACTTCACTTTAACCTTTGTCTCAACTGGGTCTCCACTGGAACTGACATGCATGCAACTATTAATAGTAAATCATCAGTTGCATGGCAGATCACTGCATGTGAATTAAATATGATTTAATTCACTTGATATCTCACTAGTGCAACAAACAATTACAACTAGTTCAACTGACTTTAAATCACTTAACTGATTTAACTGATTTCTCATGCATTAAACTAATGCACTAACTGCAACTTGAATTCTAAAGCACATAGAATCACTCTACATGCCTCACCAACCACCCTCAACTCAAAATTCATGAGCTAATTGAGTCTATCACACTCAGTTAACTATTACAAGTGATTATGAGACAAGATTACATTTTATTGTCCAATTTAATTAAGGGATAATTAAATTAGACACATTTCCAATTTATTAAATAAATTGAATTGCACACTACTATATCGGTAGGACCCATGATTACACAACTTGTGGTCCCATGATAAACGTTGTTTATGGATGCAAATTTCTCTATTTCTTGTTGCAAATTTCAACATTAAAGGTTTCTTTTCCTGTATAAGCTACTATGACTTATTTTAATGTAACTGGACTGTATTCAAATTTTTTATTGTACATATGCATAATGGATTGGAATATTTATCTTACAACATATGTCTTTCCAGTTCCTACAACTCTATTCAAAAAATTATTTATTACTTTTGAGGGATTTTGTTTCTTCTTAATTAAGATATATTTTACTATTGTTGGTTGTTATTTGTTCAATTTTCTTCTTATGCTAAGAAAATATTCATGTTATAGTATATGTGGTTGTTTTGAAATATGGTAAGGTTGATCAACATATGTTTTTATGTGTCTCATTCTATGAAAATAGTGGAGGTCGATATCAATATTTTATTCGTCATATTATTTACATTTTTTTGAGAAGAAACCATTCAAAATTGATTTTCTTTCTTCCATCACATCTCTACTAAAATCTCCATAATCATTTGGTTCAACAATGTTTGATGTGTTTTTAGGGTCACCCCATGCTTTAGGAGCTATATAAGTGAATGTTTGTTCATTTTGTATTATGCCATTCTTTTAGGGTCAAATAGGCATTCATCCAACTAGAGTACTTATCTTTAAAAACATATTCATCAAGCCTATATGGCACATATAGGATTAAATTTTCTCGATAAAAGTTGTCTAGGTCCTTATGTTCACTATATCTCATAAGTATTACGACAAATGTCACATCATGTTTTTGTTTCTTGCCATTTTGTATAACTTGATGAAAACTATTCTAAAAAAATGCGTTCAATAGTTGAAGGCCATTGCAAATAAAAATCAATAATTGAAGCATAGAACACATCCTCTAAATCATCTAGTTCTTGTTGCAATTATTTTGGTTGTTTGATGATAGACACCCTTTTAAATTTAGTAGAAGTATTAATGAATATAAATTTTCTTGAAATTTTACACAAAGGAAGGGACAAAAAAATGCATAGCTTGGTGTTTAGACATTTGTTGCAATCTTAACAAATCTTTTCAAAGCTAGATGATTGTTTTCACAATATTAAGGTTTGTTTTTTGATATTCTTCTTGAATATGTTTAAAAGTTGTTGTGATGGTGTTATCGAGTTTTATCGTGTAAGAGCTACAATATTTTTTTGTTGCATAAGAATCATGCATAAACTAAGCATATTTGTTTGCATTCCACATTTTTAGAATATGACGACAAAAACTATTCATCCATATGTCAACTAGTCTTCTTTTAGTAAAATCAATGTTAATTTTAAACTAAATTTTATGGCATCAATGTATTCATGCTAAAAGAAACCAAAATATCTCAAGAATTTTTCAACCACATATGCTTCATTGTATGTGGGATGTTCTAGCATTCTGAAAATAATTTTGGCGTTTTTATTCATTTCGTTATATGTGGACTTAGTTGGTTCAAGTATAGTTGTTTTCCTCATTGGAGGAATGGGAAAATTGAACCTACAATGAACATTATTTCTACTACGAGACTTTGTATGACTATGATGTTGAATTTTTTTAATATCATTTGCAAGAACCCATACATCACAAGATAAATATCTATCTACAAATTTCTCTATCTCAACATTCATACTTCTATCATAGACTGATGCTTTATTTGTTAATAACAAGGCAATGTGATGCCGACTTCCTCTGTTTTGGAATTATGTCACAATAAATAGTCTTGAAATTCACCAAAAAACTTCTTATCATAGGACAATCATCTCCATCTGATAAATCATGGTTTTACATAAGTGATATTTTACATAAGTGATACGATTATTTCATGACCATATGCGGCTGAATGCAACCATAATAATAAGCACTTTTGTAGAAGAGTATTCTCTTTATCACCAAAATAATTGAGTTATTAGATATCATTTTTTGGATTCAACTGTGTTAAGTAGTTCATTCATCTATGACCATTTAACACTGTTGAATCCCAAAAATGATATCTAATATAATGCACTGCAGAAATCCCTCATACTTTAATAATTGAATTAGTTTTGTTTGTGTCATGTGGAAGCGCACGTTGAATCTGAGATGTGACAAAAATAACATTAGTTATACCTCCAGTTAGGCCCATTTTTCGACCCTTATATTTAAGACCCAATTATTGAAATTGCATGAATGGTAAGCACATTGATACTATTTGTTATTCTAACTAAATTAATTTTCATACAATGCAGATACGTTTATTGTGTCTAATTTCGCGAGGGCGTGAAAATATGTGAATTTCATCATGATCCAAGGCTTTTTGACAATGCTTGCAAACATATTCATGTTTGAGTTCCATGTCCCTATCTTTTGTTTCAAAATCAATTTGTTTATTTGTTACAACATCCTTTCCAAAGAAAGTTTGAAAACAACATGAGCAATCATAAATATGCATGTCAATAATTAATTTTTCAAACATTCGTTCAAAGAGGTTGATAACATTATTTGGTTTATACTTTGTCTTCCTATCATGAACTATAACTCCTTTTGATTTTGTATTCATCTTTTTTTATCGTTTTCCTTAGTCGTGTTTCTAAGAATTTTTTTTATTGGTCATAGGGAGTTGTTTATGTGTTCCTTAATATTGCTACTTTTTGAAAGAATTAATGTACTATTCATATATTGTGTTTATGTTCCAATGGTTCAAAATAAAATTGGGTCATATTTTTTTGACATTGAATTAAATTAAATGTGATTTATTTAGATCTATCTAAGTTGAATTGATTCAAAATATCTCCTTTGTCAGTAGACCACACACAAATTTCTCATCCAAGAAAAAACATAAAGACCACCCTTTATGTCTCATTTTTCATATGGAATTTGCACAGGAAAACTATAATACTTGCAATCCAAATTTCCTGCTAACTTTGACATAATGGTTCATGCATTTTAATGCAAAAGGATCACCTTGTAAAACTACATTTGAGAAATTCTGGGCCATAATATGACACAAGTAACCCACATCATATTGATGTTTTGCCAGATGAAAAATGCATTGAAATGAGCTTTCACCCCAAGAACCCTTGAAATTTTGCATTCGTTGAAGTCTTTGTGATGACATCTTGGCTTCTAGTTTTTCCCATTATTTAATTATCAATTGATACAATGAAGCATCTACATTTCCTTCAGAGCTATCGATGTCTATATTTTTTTTTTGCACGAGTGACTCAAAATTTCCAACGAGGGGATTGTTATAATGAAATAATATATCATATGTGTGTATTCCTATAGATGAATTGAAATGGAGGTATGTTCTCTTTTGTGTCTTTGACCAAGTTCTAATTGTTATGTTGAGCCACCTTGACAACCATTGTATTCAAAAAATGTCTCCCCAAATTCCCCTCTCATTTGGTGAATGCTCAAGTGATGTAGATAGTGACATATGTTGAAGATAAACCTCAGTATCATCAATATTGTGCATTTCCATCAATAAATATGTATTTAACTCATTTCTATAAGACAATAATTCTTCATTGCAATTATTCTACAAAAAAAGTCTAAAATTTTGTATTTTTCCTTGTCTCAACTCTATAGAATTATATATATTATGCAAAACAATCACATATAATAAAAAAATATATTTCCTATGGTAAAATTGAAGTTGTTTATATGAGTTAGATGGTGTTTTTCCAAAACAACATTGATTTCAAGTTCTTCATGCACACCAAATTTGTTTAGTTTTTTTGTATTCTTGTTTGGATCTTCTTGATTGTTTTTTGCCTCAACCCCATCCATTTGTTGTATTTTTTTTGTTATGTACCTAATATGGGTTTATAAAAACAAACGCGAGAAAAAACAACATCAATGTTATTTCCTTGTCTTTTTTTTCCTTTTCTCTCTCTCTAGATACTAGGAAAAACAATTTCTATTACTTGCATTTACATGTTCCTAAAATGTGCATACCTTGTATCAATTGGAAATTGTATAGATATTTAATGGATCCAAAAAATTTGGGTAACTTACACCTTAAATTGAGATGATTTTTTCCCTTGCCAATTAACAAAGAATCCAACCAAAAGAAGAAAATATATAAATGTTTCAACATTCTATTTATTCGTCTATAATTTTTCTTTGCAGAATGAAAAAATCATTACTAAAAATAATAATAAAAAAAATGATTCGATATCAACACACAAACAAATATTGACACAGTAAAATTGCACATTATTCATATAACACTTATATTTAAACTTAGATATAATGATTCATTATAGATAGGGGATCAATCAAACAAAATAGTATATGTATTTCCAAGAATACTTACTTCTTCTCAATTTTAACACTTACGCATGATTTTCATTTAAAAAAAAAAAAATTATACTGAATACATATTTCAAAATCACCCAAAATAAACCATTTAAAAGAAAAAAAATAATGTCTCATACAAAATTTCCAGTGAAAAAATCTATGTATTTTATCTTCAATTACATGGGTGCAAAAGAAATGGGTTTCTTGTTCTACACCCGCATTTTCTCCACACATCGATTCTCTGACACAAGGGTCGCAATACATGGATTTCAATGTCAGGTTATTGAAAGTTTGGAAAATTTCCATGGAAATTTATGTAAGCAATAACTCATTAAAATCAGGCCAATGGAGCATGGTTAATGACAACAGAGAGATAGGAAAGTCTTGTTAGGTCTCTGTAGTTTGCAAGATTGGAAAATACAAAGCTATAGAGCCTACATATGAACCACTTTGGGATTCTAGGATATAGCCCTCCTCAATCCAGAGAGGGATCTCTCTATAAGTGAAAAGATTGATTTATCTTTTAAGGTCAGTTTATGATATTAGGCTAGGTATGAAGCACAAGGGTTTTTGGTTTGGTTTTGGTTGGGAAAGGATATGATTAAGGTGAAGGAAGTCTATATGAAGGGTGAAGATATAAAAAAGTTGAAAGAAAGCTTCACCTGATAGGATAAGTCATCAAAAGTATCAATCCATTGGGCTATGGAGTCATAGAGGATTTAATTGAAACAACAAGTCTACAAAGGTTACCATGGGGTAAGTAATCTACATCTCAGGATCCTTTAAGTTGAGTTTATGGTATAAAACATTAAGAAGTGAGGTGAAAGAAAGAAACCAAAGTGCAACCTAAGATCAGGTAAGGACTTTGAACCTATCCTGCTTTTGACATACTTTCAGAGGAAACTTTTAATAAGAAACAAAGGGTAGCCTAAGATCAGGTAAGGAATTTGAACCTAGCCTGCTTTTGGCATACTCTAGAGGGAAACTTCTAAGCAACTGTTTAAGACATAAACTTGGGCAGGGATAACCATAAACCTCTTGGTGAATATTCCTATTAAAGCCAGCTTATCAGACAAACAATCCAATAGTCCTCTTGACTACCTTCAGAAAATAGAAAAAATTAAAGACAAACAAAGGGTAGCTTAAGACCAGGTAGGGACTTTGAACCTATCTTGCTTTCAGCATACTCTTGAGGAAAAGTTTCAAACCACCTTTGGAGAAACAACTAGAGGACAGGGAAAACCATAAACTTCCCTAGTTTAGCTCTACTAAGCATGTAATGAAAATCTCATTCGAGAACAATGTTTAAAGTTTATACAGTAAGACATGGGCTCACCAACATTCCTTGACTACTTGGACTATATTAAATCATTCTTAAACACACAAAGGAGGAAAACATAAAGATAAAGCTTATCAGTGAGAGTAGCGTACTTGTAAGAGTAGATCCTAGCTCTATATTTGTTGTTCTTTATCAGAGAAAAGTGGACAGTATGAAAAACATGAAAGAAGACAATTTACAATAATAAAAACATCACCATTAATGTAGACCAGGATCCCATGAAATTTGACTCGTATATTGATGTTCAAACCAGTACAATCTTGAAGTTCAAAAGGTCTTAACAACTCAGAAAAATTTCTCTTTTCAGCCTAATTTTCTCCCATTATTTACAGAGCTTTAGCAACTTTAGAAAACTATTTACATGCGACAGATATCCAAAGACCAACAACCAACTATCTTCTACAGAAGTATTTATAGAAGAAAGAGGAGGTGGGATGAAAAATAAGATCTCTAGTTCAATTAGTACGAGTTTTAATGCTTCTCTATCTTTGAGGGGTTAAATAGAGAATTTTTATAATATTTCTCTGTATTAATTGGTTTTCATTAAATTTTAGCTACTTGGAAGTTTTTGTTGACTTTAAAACTCTTTAGGTAGGCTAGAAATAACTCTGGCTGTCTTTAAACAAAATATCGCTGATCAAGGCAATTACTATACCTTCCTTTGATTTATTGAGACTGCAGGTGGCACTTTTGGTAGCTGAAGAGGATATTTTGGCCTCTGATGTGGCAGTGGAGTCCTCTTTACTTATATTTTTCTCTGTTTCTCCTTAAAACACTTTAATATGTTCTTGAGCTGTGTTTAGGCTTAATTAGCCTTGATCTTCTTCTTCGGGTCTTTGTTCTTTAATATTATCTTTATCTCTTTGATCTTTGGATTAAAACTCTGATCTTCGGACTTTGGCTTTAATCACTTTATCATCAATTTCTTCACTCTGATACACTTCATTTGACTTGTTTACCTATGTGGCTTTCTGCTATTGGAGGGCTTCCGCTAAACACTAGATCATGTTCCAGATGATTTAAACGTAGATTTCGAGCCCTGCAAATCCTTTTCTTCTTTGATTTTAAGCCACAGAAGCATCATTCTGGGCCGAAAATGTCACCTGACTATGAAAGTGGAAAAACATAGAGCAAGCATCATTTAAAACCTTGAAAAACACACAAACTCATTATAAAATCTTGCAGAATTTGGTTAAGACTGCTTCAAAGGCTCATGGGGGTGGAGGAGCAGTGAGGAAGAACGTGGATGTAGTGGAAAAAGGGAGGAAAACCCTGGAAGAAAAACTAACCAGGTGAAAATGAAGTTTGGGCGCGAGGGTGAACAGGAGTCGTTGGATTAGAACAATTGATGGCTGAGATATTTTGATGAAGTCACTTTGGGAGAAAAGATGAAGGGAAAACGATTAGGTCGTGATATAACACAAGTCGTTCGATCTCAGAGATCAACGGCCGAGATTAAAAGCAAAAACATTCGGGAGCAAGTTAGGTGGAAAATAAAATGGGGGTGAGATTAAATCAGGACCATCCGATCTTCTGAGATTGACGGCGAGGATCGAACCAGGAGCAACATTGCGGAGGGTGACGGTTCAAAAGAAAACTAGGAAGGGTTTTCATGCGGCGAAATGGGGAGGAGGTGGTATTTCCCAGAAAAATGCGATTCCATACAATGAATGACATGCGGATTTTCAAAATCATCCATATCACAAAATTTTTAAATGTTAACCCTTAGGCGCAAAAATTACGCGATATGGAGTTTAAGCTGTCGGATAAGTGGCAGAAGATCAAACATCGTGGGTTAAGCACGATCGATGAAGATTTGTGTGGAGGATGTATGGTGAGACCAATAGTCACGTCAGCACTTTTGTCATGAGGTGGGCAGGTTATTGGTTCATCGTGTTACGTCCCAACCGTTAGATCAAATGATCGGACGGTTGAGATAGAATAAGGGGGTGCAGAATTTTGAAAGGAGAAAAGGTGAGGTCGGATGGATGGGCGGAAAAATAGGGCCCAATGGCATTTGATCTGTTTAGATCGACGATCCATATTTTTTGGGGACTGTAACGTTGGGAATGGGAAAATAAACAGAAGGAAAGGTTTTTTTTGCGATGCGACGAAGTGCGAACTGTCAGATCTGGCAGAATGAATGGCTGGGATTACATCGCATCGGAGATAAGAAAAGAGGCCAAAGCACTGGGGTGTTTGAGTTTGCGATGTGTGATTAAGCGCTGGCCGTAGGATAGATATGAGAGATCAACGGTCAGAATTAAACCGGCGGGTGTGATGACAAAGGGCTATGGGTGGAGCGCGATGAGATCTTAGCCATCGGTTCTTATGGATTCGACGACTGAGATTAAATTGAAGGATCGCCATTAGAGGAGGAAAAGGGAAAGGATAAAGGGAAACTACGATTTCCAATTGTGATGGAGCGATGAGGCTTAGTGCTCGGTCACGGCTCTGGGTCATATAAGGAAAAGGGGCTGGGGCTTAAGTCCGAAAGGGGCTTAAGGCCTTAGGAGTGCGGAAGATTGTTTTTAGGCCAAAACAAGGAGATTTTAAAGCCAAAACAGGGTTCCGATAGATGAGAGAAGGGAATTTAAAGCCAAATAAAGGGGAGATATAAGGTTTTAAGAGGTGTTTTGATGATTTTGAAGGTTAAATGAAGGGTTTTTAGAAGGATTTGTGAAAGGGAAAAATGGGTGAAAATGGAGAAATGAAATGATGGAAAATGGAACCTCATGAGAAATTTTTCTTTGGTAAACAACAACGTTCTTTAGGATTTAACAATGAAATAGTAGTGAAGATTAACTCAGAGGGTAAAGATCATCATAAGACTTCAAGAACTCACAATTTGGACATGAATTGTTTCTTAAAGGGTAAAAAATATTAGCCACCATTTGATATGGCAAATTTTTATAGGTGGCTAACAGTGGCTCCACATGGGGATAGAATCTTCTTGAAGGTGTCAAGAACTTCAGACAATCTTATCTCTAGATGCTGATTAGTGCCTTGCACTTTGATAATATTTTTATCAGCTGCTAAAAAGGATGATTAGAACTTGATATATTAGCAGAAAAGTATTTCCCAAACAACTACCTACACAACCTACTTCCTAACATTTTTTCTTCAGAGGGTGCATTTGGACTTGCAAACCTTTAACATCAACATTTTATTCTTTTTGAGAACATAAAACTAGTATAATTCTACTCTTATTTCTTCATGAACTCAGTTTAAGCAGTTGAGTTCATAAATTCTCTACCTAACTACTATCTGTAAGGATTAGATTGTCCGACAGACCTTTATTCTCTAAATTCTAAAAAAGGAAATTTAAAAGTAGTCGAGCCAGGATTAAGCAGTCTGACTTGCTGTGGTCTATGGCATAAAAACAAGCTGCACATAGGCTAAAGTTTGCAGAAAATTTAAAAAAAGTTGTGAAGGCTTAAGATCTGAAAATAAAAAACATCCTTCATTATTCTTCGGCTCTGGTTTTGAATTTGTTTGAGCTGTATTTTCTCTCTCATCTGGTTCAAGTTTTGAGCTCTTTAGAACCATTTCTTTTTCTATCCTAATCTACCTGACTGATAAGCCAAGATTGTACTATTTGGCTGATCTAATTTACTAACCTATTAGCAGTAAATTGAAAAACTAATCACTCATGATTAGGCTGTATGACTAACTTAGAAATGTGTTTTTTAGGAGTGGCATTTGGGCTTGCACACTTTCAGAATTTGTTTCTCTTTTTAAGTATGGGGCTGTACCTTTTTTTTTTCATTCTGCCCTCTTTTCTCTTTTCTATTGTTTTTGAATTTTTCTCATTTTATAACTTTGAAAGCAGAAATCAACAACTAACTAAGTGCTCAAAGCTGAGCTTTATTGATTTCCTATCTATCCTACTCTAATCTTGGCATATTTACATTTTTTACTTACAAACTCTGTTTTCCAATACATCCAGTTAATTAGATGATTCCATGACTAGTCTTTGCTCATCTCTTTGAGCATGTAGGACAAATAGGGGCATTCCCATAATTTCTGTTTCTTGGCAGCAACTCTGAAAAATTGTGTTGTACTTGGTGATATACTGCTATTTGTAACCTTTATCCCTTGTTTAGATGTCTTCAGGAAATATACATAGGGATCTTGAAATAATGCCTAGTTAGGAGTATCTGGAAGATGTGTTTCAACCATGATCATCTCTTTTTTCTCCACTGGATCAAGACAAAGATTATTTTGAGAAAGACAGTCTTCCTCATCTTCATTGTCATTGGAACTAGAGGACTCATCATATTTGGCAGTGATGTCCTCTTGAAGGCCCGAGATATTATGATTTAGTGGGATGAACTCTGTGAAGAGGTTATTATATTCTTGAGCAGGGGTATGTTCAATTGCTTTTTCTTTTTCAAGAGAAGGGTCCTTGGTTTCAACCTGTTCAAAAATTTCTTCATTACTTTCCTCCTCAACCTTTGAACTGAAAGGCTGTTGATTTCCAATAACATGGAAGCTATTACTGATGGTTTGAGATGAATTAGAGAAAAGATCCAACGAATCTTTACTTACTTCCAATCTTTCATAACTTTCTTCATTAGTATCATAAATAGTATGCATTGGCTCATTACTTCTTTGAAGGAACTAATCTTCATCCCATTAATCTGCTAATGATGGTCCTGCAAGGTTAAATTCTGTTTGGGGAGCATAATCACTAGATAGATCAAAGTTAGGAAAATCATAAATATAAGTAATACTACCAATCAAACATACTGGGTTATCAGCAGGTCCTTCTTTATTTTGATCTACAAAAGAAATTTCTAAATCTGTACAACAAAGTTCTCTATGTGAATGGGCAAGAGTATTCATTTTGCAAAGAGTTTCAGAGACTGGCTGTTTATTAGTAGTTTGATCTATTTTCTGTCAAAGGGGAAGATGTTTCTATGTTCCTTTGAACAGGAGTACAATAGTTCTCTGTCTCTTGTGAAGACTGATTTTGAGGTTGGATGTCTTCTTGAGCCTCAGCTGTAAGGGATGATGAATCATTATTTGATTTTTCAGGGATATCTTGAGGAACGTCCTTTATTTCTTGGATTATTTCTTCCTCAACTGATTCATCTATATTCTTATAATTTTTCAATAGGATATTAAACTCATGAATGGCTGTTAAAACATCTTCAGGATGTATTTCTTCCAAATCCTTATCATTGTCTATAATGTATTGGGTGATGTTTTGTGATGGATCATAATGTATTCCACCCCATGATAATGATGTAGTGTTTCCTTTATAGTTCTCATAAAACACATATTCAAGGTCCTTTAAAGAAAACAAACTACTAGATTTCAACCATTCATACCAATCCCTAGCTTTTCCTTCTAATGTTAACATGAACATTTTCATTAGGCAATCTTCATGCCATTCAACTTTCAACCTCCATACATGTATATGAAATTTGATGAGATGTAGTAGAGGGTCATCAAACTTTTCACCTTGAAAAATAGGCAGGTTGTCATCCCAATTCACTTGGGGCATCTTATGTGGAAACTCAGGGATATGATCTCTACTCATTGGGGCATATCTTCGTTGTATCCTTGGAATCATGTTTGTAAGTCAGGAAAGAGGTCACTGTATCTGTTTAATCAATTTAGGGTCTTCTACCAGTGGAGTCATTTGGTCTTTTGGGATTTGCAGAGTGTGGAGTTGCCAGGTGGAAATTTTTAGCTTTTTGGAGTTAAAATGTTTTATGGTCCACCACCATTTATTGATTTGAATACCAATCTGAAATATTTTTGGGTTTTATGAGTTTTTTCATTCCTATGGGTTATGAGAGTGTCCTAAATCTGTTTCAACACTTAGCTACGGTGATGAGACAAAGAGAGTTTACTCTTATGGCTTAGCTAGCTGATTCCTTCAAGGTTTGATAAGGCACTATGAGAATCCTAAGGGTTACTTATTTTTTCACTAATTCAAATAAGTCCTATAATGATCACCATTATTCTTGGTAGTGCTCGAAGAAAGCTACTTGTACTGCACTAAATACTGAGTGTTTTTTTTTAAGGATTTTACTTAGAAGTCCCCAGTGGAGTCGCCAGAATGTTAGGTCTTTATAGTTTGCAAGATTGGAAAATACAAAACTGCAGAGCTTACATATGAACCATTTTGGGATTCTAGGATCTAGCCCTCCTGAATCCAGAGAGGGATCTCTCTATAAGTGCAAATATTGATTTATATTTTAAGGTCAGTTTATGATATTAGGCTAGGTATGAAGCACAAGGGTTTTTGGTTTTGTTTTGGTTGGGAAAGGATATGATGAAAGTGAAGGAAGTCTATATGAAGGGTGAAGATATAAAAAAGTTGAAAGAAAGCTTCAGCTGATAGGATAAGTCATCAAAAGTATCAATCCATTGGGCTATGGAGTCATAGAGGATTTAATTGAAACAACAAGTCTACAAAGGTTACCATGGGGCAAGTCATCTACATCTCAGGATCCTTTAAGTTGAGTTTGTGGTATGAAACATTAAGAAGTGAGGTGAAAGAAAGAAACAAAGTGTAGCCTAAGATTAGGTAAGGACTTTGAACCTATCCTGATTTTGACATACTTTCAGAGGAAACTGTAGCCTTAGATCAGGTAAGGAATTTGAACCTAGCCTCCTTTTGGTATACTCTAGAGGGAAAATTCTAAGCAACTGTTTAAGACATAAACCAGGGCAGGGCTAACCATAAATCTCTTGGTCAATATTCCTACTAAAGCTAGCTTATCAAGCAAAAAATCCAGCAATCCTCTTGACTACCTTCAGAAAATAGAAAACATTAAAGAAAAAAAAAGGGTAGCTTAAGATCAGGTAAGGACTTTGAACCTATCCTTTTTTCAGCATACTCTTGAGGAAAAATTTCAAACCACCTTTGGATAAAAAACTAGAGGACAACGCAAACCATAAACTTCCCTAGTTTAGCTCTACTAAGCATGTAATGAAAATCTCATTCAAGAAAAATGTTTAAAGTTTAGACAGTAAGACATGGGCTCACCAACATTCCTTGACTGCTTGGAATGTATTAAATCATTCTTAAATAAATAAAGGATGAAAACATAAAGATAAAGCTTATTAGTAAGATTAGGGTACTTGTAAGAGTAAATCCTAGCTCTATATTTTTTGTTTTTTATCAGAGAAAAGTGGATAGTATGAAAAACATGAAAGAAGAAAATTTACAATAAGAAAAAAATAACTGTTAATGTAGACCAGGATCCCATGAAATTTGACTCGTATATTGATGTTCAAACCAATACAATATTGAAGTTCAAAAGGTCTTAACAACTCAGAAAACTTTCTCTTTTCAGCCTAATTTTCTCCCATTATTTACAAAGCTTCAGCAGCTTCAGAAAACTATTTACATGCGACAGATATCTAGAGACCAACAACCAACTATCTTCTACAGAACTATTTATAGAAGAAAGAGAAGGTGGGATGAAAAAGAATATCTCTAGTTCAATTAATATGAGTTTTAATGCTTCTCTGTCTTTGAGGGGTTCAATAGAGAAGTTTTATGATATTTCTCTGTATTAATTGGTTTTCATTAAGTATTTAGATACTTGGCAGTTTTTGTTGACTTTAAAACTTTTTAGCTTGGATGGCAATAACTCTGGCTGTCTTTAAACAAAATATCGATGATCAAGGCAATTACTATTCCTTCCTTTAATTTATTGAGGCTGTAGGTGGAACTTTTGGTAGCTAAAGAGGATATTTTGGCCTCCGATGTGGCAGTGGAGGCCTCTTTACCGATATTTTTCTCTGTTTATCCTTAAAACACTTTAATATGTTCTTGAGCTATGTTTAGGCTTAATTAGCCTAGATCTTCATCTTCTGGTATTTGTTCTTTAACACTGTCTTTATCTCTTTGATTTGTGGATTAAAACTTTGATCTTCGGACTTTGGCTTTAATCACTTTATCATCAATTTCTTCACTCTGATACACTTCGTTTGGCTTGTTTATAGAGGTGGATTTCTGCTATTGGAGGGCTTCTACTAAACCTTGGATCATGTTCCAGATGATTTAAATGTAGATTTCGAGCCCTTCAAATTCTTTTCTTCTTTGATTTTAAGCCACAGAATCGTCATTCTGGGTCGAAAATGTCCCTTGACTGTGAAAGTGGAAAAACACAGAGAAAACACCGTTTAAAACCCTACAAAACACACAAAATCATTATAAAATCCTGTAGAATTTGGTTAATACTACTTCAGAGGCTCGTGGGGCTGGAGGAGTAGTGAGGAAGAATGTGGATGCAGTGGAAAAAGGGAGAAAACCCTAGCAGAATAACTAACCAAGTGAAAATGGAGTTCGGGCGCGACAACGAATAGGAGCCATTGGATTAGAATAATCGACGGCTGAGATCTTTCGATGAAGTCACTTTGGGAGAAAAGATGAAGGGAAAACGAATGGGTTGCAATATAACACAAGCCGTTCAATCTTAGAGATCAACGACCGATATTAAAAGCGAAAAAATTCGGGAGCAAGTTAGGTAGAAAATAAAATGGGTTCAAGCTTAAATCAGAACCGTTCGATCTTTGGAGATCGATGGCTAGGATCGAACCAGGAGCAACATTGTGGAGGGCGGTGGTTTGGCGGAAAACCGGGAAGGGTTTTCGCGCGGCGAAATGGGGGGGAGGCGGTATTGTCCCAAAAAATGTGATTCCATACAATGAATGACACATGGATTTTCAAAACTGTCCATATTGCGCAATTTTGAAACGTTAACCCTTGGGCGCAAAAATTATGTGATATGGAGTTTAAGCCGTCGGATGAGGGGCAACAGATCGAACAACACGGGTTAAGCGCGATCGATGAAGAGTTGTACGGAGGATGTATGGTGGGACCAATAGTAGCGTCAACACTTTTTTCGTGAGGTGGGCGGGTTATTGGTTGATCGCGTTATGTCCCGACCATTAGATCAGATGATCAGACGGTTGAGATAGAATAAGGGGGCATAGAATTTTGAAAGGAGAAAAGGTGAGGCTGGATGGACGGGCGGAAAAATAGGGCTCGATTTCCATTGATCTGTTTAGATCAACGGTCCATATTTTTTTGGGACTGTAACGTCGAGAATGGCAGAATAAACAGAGGGAAATGTTTTTTTTGCGAACAGTTGGAATTACATCGCAGAGATAAGAAAAGAAGCCAAAGCACCAGGGTGTTTGAGTTTGCAAAGTGCGATTAAGTGTTGGCCGTAGGATCGATATGAGAGATCAACGGTCATGATTAAATCAGTGGGTGTGATGACGGAGGGCTATGGGCGGAGCGCGATGAGATCTTAGTTGTTGGTTCTTATGGATTTGACAGCTAAGATTAAATCGGGGGATCGACATCGCAGGAGGAAAAGGGAAATTGCGATTGCCGATTGTGATGGAGCGATGAGGCTTAGCCCTCGGTCGCGGCTCTAGGTCATATAAGGAAAAGGGGTTGGGGCTTAAGGCTAAAAGGGGCTTAAGGCCTTAGGAGTGCAAAACACTGTTTTTAGGCCAAAACAAGGAGATTTTAAAGCCAAAACAGGGTTCCGATAGATGAGAGAAGGGAATTTAAAACCAAATAAATGGGAGATATAAGGTTTTAAGAGGTGTTTTGATGATTTTCAAGGTTAAATGAGGGGTTTTTAGAAGGATTTATGAAAGGGAAAAATGGGTGAAAATGGAGAAATGAAATGATGGAAAATGGAACCTCATGAGCAGTTTTTCTTTGGTAAACAGCAAGGTTATTTAGGATTTAATAGTGAAACAATAGTGAAGATTAAATCAAAGGGTAAAGATCATCATAAGACCTCAAGAACTCACAATTTGGACAGGAATTGTTTCTTGAAGGCTAAAAAAGATTTAGCCACCATTTGATATGAAAAAATTTTATAGGTGGCTAACAAGTCTTATGATAGAAGGAAATTTTGACATAGTTCCACAACACTTTTATAGTGCACTCCTCTGAATTCCAAAAAGTACCAAGTCTAACACAATTACCCATGAAGACATCAATTTATTAAAATATTACACTCATCACTGTAGCTAAACTTTGTCAAGAGTTTAATTCTATACATAACAAAAACTTGTGTGGAACTAAAATATGTGCAAAAATGAGAACATAAAAAGGTGAATTCCATTGTTCCACACAATATAAACCCAAAATCAAACACTGAATAAATTGTATTGAAGAAGTGCCACATATATCTAGACTTTTGGTGTAATTTTTTCTCTATTCATAGAATTCCTTTTTGCGTTGGATGCAAATAAAGGAAGATTCCCTTCTCCTAAGAAATTGAAGAGTTAAAATGCTTGTAGCTCACCTAAAAATGGTCTTTCCCGCCACTTTGAGATACATAGATAACTATAATTGTTTGTGTATATTTATATTATGAACTATGATTTAATTCGTTTTTTTGTCTTTGAATAATGCATTACCATGTATATTTATGATCCAGTAACATCAAAAATCACAAAACTATCTAAAAGAAGTCAAATACCAAGCAGTTACAATGAGCAAGCTCATTTCTCTTCGCATATGTTATACATCCAAACATGTCTTCCATTAGCTTTAGACCTATGAATATTATTGAATCAGGAAGAATTATGACTATAGCTAAATTTTGTGTGAAATAAACAAATGTGCAGAAGTACACCTTTAAGGGTAAGTTTCATTTCTCTAGAAAATGTGCCGAAATGGAATATTTAGTTTATACTAACAAGATTGTCAAATCGGGAAGACTATGATTGTAGCTAAAGTATTTGTGGAACAAAATCATGTGCATAAGTATACTTTTAAGGGTAAATTTCACTACTGTGGACAATGCACCCAATTGGAAATATTTAGTTTATAATCATGTTGAGAAAGCATCCCCAATATTTACACTTGATAATAATGATTTCTCTAGTCATAGAATTCCTTGTTCCATTACATGGAGATAAATGAAGCTACTTTGATTCATGGAAGACATATAGACGTAAAAGTAGCTACACATGGATGTAAAACATAAATAATAATGTTTCCATAAATAAATTACTAACAACTCATAAATTATTATATTTCTTTTTTGAAACTAATAAAATAATTCAATTACAGAAAAAAAGGTAATATTTTCAGACAACAGTTTCAAATTACTGCCATTGTGGCCACATATATATATATATATTACCCGCTAACATAAGTGATCGAAAAAATATATGAAAGTAGTCAACTACCAAATATTTATAGCAATAAATCCCATTTCTCTTTGCGTATGCCATATATCTGCACATGCCTTCCACCAATTTTAGGCCTAGCAAGATTTTCAAACTCAAAATGCTTTATTGTAGCTAAATTTTTTGCAAAAAAAACTCACGTGTGAAAGTAAACATATGGCGATAAGTTTCACTGCTCTTAAATGGGCCCAAAAGAAAATACTTAATTTATAATCATGTTGGGAAAGAAAACCTGATATTTACACTTGAGTATAATGATTTCTCTAGTTGTAGAATTCCTTCTTGAATTACGTAGAGAAATGAAGCTACATCGATACATGGAAGACAAATATAGAACACAAAGTAGCTACACTTGGATGTTAATTATATATAATAAATTTGTCGTCAATAAATTAACAAAAAACCATAAATGGTTATATATATTTTTTGCAACTAATAAAATAATTTAATTATGGAAAAAAAGGTAATAGTTTCAAGTTACTTCCATTTTGGATTTGAATAATTTTGTCTAGACATTTGAGGAGCAAAACTAAATGCCATGAAATATTTAATTCTTTGATATCATGTAGAAATTAAAAAAATGGTCGAAAAACATTGAATGTCATGATATTATTGTTTTTTCCTCCCAATATTTAAGATTGTCTTTGAAGAGGTTGGGGTAACATAAGGTTTTAGGCGTCTACTCTTAACCATAACAACATAGTTTGACGTAAGTAATTTTATGCATTTCAAATTTATTAACTTTCTTCACTTTTTTGCATCCTATTAGATTTTAGACATAAGTCAGTAAATTTGTTATCTTTAATAACAATTAGGTTGGCTAGGAGTGTCTTTTTGAGTTAGGTCAAGTTGTTTTGGTCAAATAAAATCATGAAATTGATCAAATTTCATGTTTGGTATATAGTTCTAAAGGGTTTAAGTGGTTATTAGCCATGTGACTAAGGTAAAAAATCCAAATGCATGATGTTAATTAAGTCACTTTTGACACTTGGCACATTTTACCTGAGTACGCAACTTTTTCTATGCAAAACAATTTTTTTCGCTACGAACTCACCAGACACTTCCGTAGCGAATATGTCATCCCAGTAGTTGAATTTGCTATGAACTCGTGTTTTTCTATAGGCGGTAAGGGGATCAGTGAGTTGTCATATTTTAAGTGGTTAGAGGTCAGTTTGTCATCACGTGAATATCTTTTATGAGTCATTATTCTATGTATTGTAGGCTTGAAATCATTACACCACCATAAGTCTATCCCCCCCCCCCCCCAACTTTCCTTTCCTAATTTAGCCTTCATCCATTCTAGCAATATCACTTACCTTTCCATACTTGTGAGCTGCTTGATCCATTTCCAACAATTTTCTCTTTTAGCTTGTGTGTAGATGTTGTCTTAGGTTAGCTTCCACCTCTGTCATCATGAAACTTGTTGTCATTTACATTTTTTCAGGTGTCAAGGGTTCAAATAGGGCAATGCTATTTTGGAGGACATGGCTTCACATAACAAGACCAACAAAGGAGGTTCATTAGTTAGATATGAAGATATGGACCCGAAACTGGTTATGAAGGATCTAAGTTCTGCACAAGCCTTCACCAATGATGGCTGCATGAGATTCTGTCAAAAGCTGCAGAGGTAGCGTGCTCAAGTATCCAAATATGTTGCTGTCAACTTTGTTGGCACAAGTTCGAAGGTTGGCATACTGAGTTTCACAGTTTCCCTCGAGACTATTTATCAAGCAACATAAATTTCTTAGTGAGGAGAAGAATGGTTCAAGGCCACCAAATTCAAACTGTATAATTGTGATGAGTTTCTGAAGAAGAAGCATGTAGGACTTTATATGACCTCAAGTATACCTAGGATTTTCCTTAAGGAAAATTACTCAAAGCTATTGATGATAACCCAAAAGTATTTTACATATGATGGCATATTTTACATGATCTACCAGTGTCATTTCAGTCTCTTACTCCACTTCACAGGTAAACTACTCCTAGATGTTCCATTTTTCCTTTTCAAAAGCTTAGGTAAGATGTCTGATAAAGTGTAAGTCATACATGAGAGTAGTGAGACATCCATATTTCATGATGCCTCAATTAAGTTGTTGGTAATGGAAGAATTGAAGAAATTGAATAGGGACTGGGCTACCTTTAAGTTTTTAAGTGCTTATTATGTGGATGTTCTTACTCCAAAGAAGACACCCAAGTCAAAGACAAGCATTCCCAAGAAGGATAAAGATCCCATAGCTGAAGCAGAGGTTAGACCTGAAGAAGAAGTGCAGCCTATAGCAGAACCATAGAGGTAGAAATTGAACATTTGCACAAAATAGTGGCACCTCAGCCAACATCTACAAGAAGCAAGCTTAAATCTAACACAAGGCCTCATAAGATAATTACCAGGAGTTAGACAGAAGGAAAGGGGAAAATTGAAGACATTTTGCAGGCTATTAACATTGAAGAAACCCTTGTGGTTAAACCTGTAGACATTAAAGGAACCAAAATGAAGAAGAAGGGTCTCACTGTAAAAAATTTGATTTCTCCAGTGAGGATTCAGGTTTTTTCTTCAAGCCTAGGAAAACTTTCACCATTTCACAAATAAAAAAGGGAGGTAAGTATAATAAAAAGCATAAGGACACAAAAAAGAGGAAGCAACCCATGGTGGAAGATATTATTGAGCTATCCCCAGTTGAAGCAAAAATCACCAAGTCACAAAAAGGAAAAGAGAAAGTCCAAGAGAAATCTGAAGTAGACCTTCTTAGAGAGAAAATTAAATAAGAAAGAGATGAGGTCTTAGAAACCAAGGTGGAGTTGGAGGATTTTAAACAAGAAAGGAAGGCGTTGTCATATTTCAATAAGGAAGTCAGCAATCAAATCAATTTTTATGATGACATGGAATAACTGTCTAAGAAAATGTTAAAAAGAACACTACCCCTGCACAGGATGATGAAGCACATCGTGAGGTGAAACATGTGGCTGTGGTTAGAGAGGAGAAAGCTACAAAATCAAGTGAAAGAGCTATAAATTCAAATGGAAATGGTACAAACAGAGTTAAAGAAAAAATTCTTGAAAATGATAGTGGTAGATGAACCTGCTATGGATGAACCTGTTGCCTCTTGAGGAGGGTAAGACATGTTTTGAGCCAAATTTGTTTTAAAATTATCCCTCTCATCATTTCATATAGCTTTAGACAGTTTTGGGAGGTAAGAAGTGGAAAGTTCAAAATATGGAAAATATCACGCAAGTTCGTAACATATTCTAGGCTTAAAGATGATTTTTCGATATGAACTCGCTGAAGATTACTTTATGTTATAATTTCCAAATTTTTTCATAAGAGGAGTGGATAAAGGAATGTATTTAATTACTTTGGCCTAATGAAGACCCTCCAATGATCAGAGAAGTCAAAATGGTTGCAGAAATTGCCAAGTGGAGAACACTACAAAATTTTCACTACAAACTTGCCTAAAGTTCTTTGTTTTTGCAGAGAGGGGAAGTTTTGATGTTTTTTGGGGCATTAAATGTTTTTTGAGAGCACATCAGTAATCAAGATGTGTTAAAGTGTATTAGTGGAGAATCCAATTGGTAATAACACTCATCAAGGAAGGTGATTGGGCTGTTAGCTCATCATTCTTGACACATCATCAAGCACAACAACACATCCTTAAAATCTGAGAAGCAGACCCTATATTCCAGTGGGGTTATTAATTACTTAGTCATGGTCATTCCCACCTCAGGAAAATTTTTCGTGTTGGATAAACATCATCATGTATGGGTCATTTAAAAGTTGGTAGTGAAGTAAATGGTGTTAGAGTCCTATTAGGTTTTAAACTCTTTGTAAACATAAATATCTCTATATTCTCTCCTTGTGATCAGTTCCTTTTTGGATAAGGTGTCTTTAGCAATTTTTAGGGTCTAGCCCAGGTGGCATACTTTATGTAAAGGTGTCTAATTATATAAAGAGGAATACGAGAGAATGAGAGAGGGTTGATCGATGTTATGCCATATGCTGCTTTTGTAATATTTTTTAGTCAAATGATTTGTTCCCTTGCAAATTAACAAAGAATCCAATCAAAAGAAGCAAATATATGAATGTTTCAACATTCTATTTGTCTGAATAATATTTTCCTTTGAAAAATGAAAAAATCATTACTAAAAATAATAATAAAATAAATGATTCATATCAACAGACAAAAAAATATTGACACAACAAAATTTCACATTATTCATATAACACTTATATTTAAACTTAGATATAATGATTCATTATAGGTAGGGGATCAATCAAACAAAATAGTATATGTATTTCCAATAAAACTTACTTCTTCTCAATTTTAAAACTTAGGCATGCTTTTCATATAACAAAAACAAAATATACTGAATACATATTTCAAAATCACCCAAAATAAACCATTTAAAAGAAAAAATAATCTCTCGTACAAAATTTCTAGTGAAATAATCTATGTATTTTGTCTTCAATTCATGGGTGCAAAAGAAATGTGTTTCTTGTTCTACACCCGCATTTTTTCCACACACTGATTCTCTGACACAAGGGTTGCAATACATGGATTTCTATGTGAGTTGAAATAAATTTTGGAAAATTTCCATGGAACTTTATGTAAGCACTAACTAATTAAAATCAGGTAAATGGAGCATGGTTAATGACAACAAAGAGATAGGTAAGTCTTATGATAGAAGGAAAATTTGACATAGTTCCACAAAAATTGTATAGCGCACTCCTCCAACTTCCAAAATGTACCAATTCTAACACAATTACGCATGGAGACATGAATTTATTAAAATATTACACTCATCACTTTAGCTAAACTTTGTCAATAGTTTAATTCTATACATAACAAAAACTTGTGTGGAACTAAAATATGTGCAAAAAAGCGAACATAAAAAGGTGAATTCCATTTTTACACACAAGATAAACCCAAAATCAAACACTGAATCAATCGTATTGAAGAAGCGCCACATATATCTACACTTTGGTGTAATTTGTTCTCTAGTCATAGAATTCCTTTTTGTGTTGGAAGAAAAGAAAGGAATATTCCCTTGTCCTAATAAATTGAAGAGTTAAAATGCTTGTAGCTCACCTAAAAATGGTCTCTCCCACCACTTTTATATACATAGATAATTATAATTATTTGTGCATATTTATATTATGACCTATGACATGCTTTCTTTTGTCTTTCGATAATGCATGACCATGTATATTTATGATCCAATAACATTAACAATCAAAAAACTATCTAAAATAATTTAACTACCACGCGGTTACAACGAGCAATCTCATTTCTCTTCGCATATGTTATACATCCAAACATGTCTTCCATTAGCTTTAGACCTATCAATATTGTTGAATCAGGAAGAATTATGACTGTTTCTAAAGTCTGTGTGAAATAAACGAATGTGCATAAGTACACTTTTAAGGGTAAGTTTCACTGCTCTAGGTAGTGTATCCAAATGGAATATTTAGTTTATACTAGCAAGATTATCGAATCGGGAAGACTATGATTGCAACTAAATTATCTATGGAACAAAATCATGTGCTTAAGTACACTTTTAAGGGTAAGTTTCACTACTACAGCCAATGCACCCAAATGTAATATTTAGTGTATAATCATGTTGAGAAAGAATCCATGATATTTACACTTGATAGTAATGATTTCTCTTGTTGTAGAATTCCTTGTTCCATTACGTGGAGAGAAATGAAGCTACTGTGATGCATGGAAGACATATAGACCTCAAAGTAGCTACACATGGCTGTAAATTATAAATAATATTTTTTCCATAAATAAATTACTAACAACTCATAAATTATTATATTTCTTTTTTGAAACTAATAAAATAATGCAATTATGGCAAAAAAAGGTAATATTTTCAGACAATAGTTTCAAATTACTGCCATTACGTCCATGTATATATATGACCCGCTAACATTAGTGATAAAAAAAATATATGAAATTATTCAAATATGAAATATTTATAGTGAGCAAGCCCATTTCTCTTTGCATATGCCATATATCCGCACATGCCTTCCACCAATTTTAGACCTTGAAAGATTGTCAAACTGGGAAGACTTTATTGTAGCTAAAGTTTTTGCAGAACAAACTCATGTGCGAAAGTAAACATATATGATGATAAGTTTCATTGCTCTTAAATGGGCCCAAAAGGAAATATTTAACTTATAATCATGTTGAGAAAGCAACCCTGATATTTACACTTGAGTGTAATGATTTCTCTAGTTGTAGAATTCCTTCTTGAATTACGTAGAGAGAAATGAAGCTACAGTTATGCATGGAAGACAAATATAGAACACAAAGTAGCTATTGTTGGATGTGAATTATAAATAATAATTTTTTTGTCAATAAATTAACAAAAAAAACATAAATGATTATATATCATTTTTGCAACTAAAACAATGTAAACTTTGAAATGGGAACAGAAACGAGTACTCGCTTTTTTTAGGTAGAAAAAAATGGTTCGATTTTGAAAAGTGTTGATTGAGAATACTCTTAATTTTTTTAGCATGTTTTTTACACATTAAATTTTCTTATGTACCAAGTATAGACATTGTTTTTAAAATGTTAATGTTTTTATGTTGATTTTGAAAAGTGTTGATTCCAACATCATCCCCTTTTTTTAGAAGACTTATTTTTTACTTAAATTTTTCTAATATATTAAATGCTAATAATTATTTTCACTTACATATTTTTTAAGTGTTTTTTCAGGTTTTTTTTTTTTCTTTTAATTTTTTTTTTGTAGTGATATATTTGACTTTTTGCATTGTCAAAAAAAAACAAAAAAGGTAAAAATTTTAAAGTGTTAATCTTCTATCTAATTATATATTGTTAAATAATATTTCATTGCACATGAAATAATTTACACTAAAAAAGCAAGATTTTTTAACAATTTACATAAAAAACACATTTTGAATATAAAAATAATGGAAAATATACACATTTTGCGTCTTTTTTGCTAAAACTGACATGTAAATAAACCATTTTATAGGAAAAAGGTAACAAAAAAAGTATAAAAATTAGCAATTTTTTTTAATTTTATGTGAAAAGTTAGTAATAATTACATTTTTTTTCAAAACTTGAATGATTCACATAAAAATGAAGTGAAAATCACATTATACAAATATTAAACATATAATAACAACAATTGAAAATTTATTTATTCTCATAAAATGTTAGAGTAAAAAAATTACAAGTATAACTTATGAATAGTTACAAAAAATGAGCTTCATTTGGAAGCTTAACTTAATCTTTAATCAATAATATAATTTAACCCAAACTCTTCATCTTCCAGAGTATCATTATTGTCATCTTCCACAATATTTTCATCATTGGCTTTAGTTTCATCATTTTCCTCTTCTAATGGATCTTTGATGTCTATGAACGTCCCAAAGTATGCATTTCCAATCATTCCATCTAATGGTGGTTGAGGTTATTTTGTTTTTTTGCCACACGAGATTCATTAAAATGCCCTTTTCTCAAATGAACTTCTTGCATTTCATGTGGAAGAAGTTGAAGAACATTGATTCTTTGATGAATAAATTTGCATTGTATTGTGTCTTTTTCAATGGAAATGCAATTTCTTCCTTTTTGTAAGCAACATGCTAGTGTTGTACCTAATCATAAAGCACAAAAGAAAAAATTAATAATTTAGTATAAAAACAAAAAATTTAAAAAATATAACAATGAAACTGATTCTTATATAATAAAAATTACCTGAGCCTGAAAATAAATCCAAAACCCAATTTCCTTCATTTGAACATAAATTTAAAAGATAGTTAATCAACGAATGTGGTTTTTGATATATGTTAACTATCTCTCCTTTTGCTTCTTTATCTTCATATGTTAGCTTTCTTACAACAACATCATGGACCAGTACTTGGATATGATTCTTTCCATATACTTGATTGAAAAGAATATTCTTGTAGCTATCATCCTTTGTCCAAATTTCAACATGAATGAACTCATAGTCACTTATAATGGTTGATTTCCACCACAAATAAAATTTGGATTTTTCCTGTAGCACGAAATAGTAAAAGTTCAATTAACTTGTACATAAATGATTATTTTAACATTAATCAAATATACAATTTCAATGTCTTACCATGTAAGTTGCATCCTTGACTTTGATTTTCCCTTGAAGCTTGATAATAACAACCCCAATTGTGTGTCTGAATGAAATGTCACAAATCTCCAAAGTGGTGATGTTGTGACTTCTATAAATCCAGTAACCACTTTACTAAATTCTTGATAAATATAAGGGTCACTATCATATTCAATGTTTGGGATATTGAAACCATGAGGAATATCTACAATAACTAGGGAATAATCCCTTTTAGGTATGAGTTTTGCAATGTATTCACAATCACCTGATATTATTTGATATTGGATAGTGTGGATTCCATTCCAAATGAAATGATTAAAATTGGGATCAAGTTCAACATCACTAAGATGTTGTTTTCTTATCCTTTCCATTTTTATTTTTCAATAAATTTTTTGAAACTATCCGGTGCTCCATTTGCATCCTTCTTCATATTTAATAAAATAAACAAAAGAAATGTATAAGTTATAAATTAAAAATATTATACATATGAATAGAAATGAATTTATGAATGAACGTACCTTTTTAAATGCAAGATAAAAATCTTTTAGCATTGATTTTGAACTTGAATCTAGGTAGTTGCGTAGAACATCATCCCAACTATCTTCATTCCACAATTTAACCATTTGTTCCTTTATTCTCATATAAACCTTGTGACTAAATAAATGAAGTAAACAATCTTAATATAGTGTTATGTATAAAAAATAATACCAACAACAATATATTATATTTAACAGAAAGTTATAATAAAAAAAGAAGTAAAAATAGCAAACTTACTTTAGAAATTCCTCACACGTTTCATCCATTGATAATTATCCTAACTTTACACGAGATAATATTGTTTTGACAAGCTTTTCATCCTTCAATCCTTGCATTGATCTCGAAGGTGTGATAGTCATATATTCTGGAAGGAGCTTCATTTCAGGACTTGATTTACTATTGGTACATATCAATGGTTTTGACCTTTTGACCTTCTGACTTTTGATGTCAATGTTCTCCCACAACTCAAAAATATGATCAATCAATTCCCATATCTCTCAAGTTCTAAAGTCCAATTGGAAAAAGTTATCCATACCTCTGAATATTTTATAATTTACTCTACCACCTTTTAAACTTATTTTTCTTCGATTTTATAACCGATTTCCATACAACATTCCTTCCAGAATGCATGATCAACCTTTAGCTTATCACCACCACATTTTTCTTCAAATTCATTATGAATAAATCTGACCCTTTGGATGAAAGTCATAGATATCTTATACTCATTATCTAAATTATTATTCCATGCCAATAAATTTGCTTGTGTATCTGTTAAACCAACATAAATGATACATTTCATTCTTACAAAATGCGGGTTATTGGGATATTCCTCCATTAATTTCCTTTGAGCTTCTACAGAATGGTTGCCCCTAGGTACATAATTTTTGTATTCAAAACATTTTGAATTTTAAAATGATTCTTTGATAGAAACCTGACTTGAATCAACAAGAAGAACATAATCAACCACACGTGCAAAAGGGTTGTACCTCATCAATCTTTTCAAATTGTGAACATGCAAGTGGCGTGGCTTTCTAATTTGATATTTGAGTTGTCCTTCATCTGGCTTGTAGACTTGAATGACATTAAGTTGGAATGATCGACCACCTTCAATTAAATTTTTCTTCGCCAATTGATGTGAAATGGAATTTTGTTTTGTTTTCATAATGCCATCCTCTAAATCAATTCCTAGCATAATAATTTCCCTGCTTTCTTTGGAGTTTTCATTAGGCCCTTCACTACTATCCATGATTTTTTGTTTCTTCCTCCCATTTCTTATGATATTTTCTTGAACCGAAAAAATCTCCTCATCATCAACTGTAAGGGAGACATTCTTTGGCATTCTTGTTTTTATTTTTTTATGGCTCTTCTCCTTTCTAACATCAGTTCTAATATGATCCTTAGTTATGGAAACACATTCTTCATCTTCAGCTTCAACTTCAACTTCCTCATTTTGAAAAGTAACATGTCTACCTTTACTATATTGATCCCTTTGAAAAAATCTTGTGGCATCATGAAGTATTTTTTTTTTCTTCTTTCCCATATTTTCTGTTTCATGTTCATGGAAAATGGAGACTAAATTCATAATATCTCACTCTATATAATAGATTACTCCCAACATAATTGAAATCGCATCATAAAAATCATGTAAAACAAAACATAATATGTCAATATTAACGAAGTTATTGAAAATACAATGATACAATTTGAACAACACAAAACATATAAGTGTAAATAAAAATACTTACAATCTTCTGTGCAATATTTTGTATGATTTGTTTGCATATTTTTGAAGAATCTTCCCTCATGTTATACATCGACAATGTAAAATGATATCTATGTTTATCATGTGACTTGGGTAGTTTTGATAATATATAAACAATTTCAATATTTGGAAGAATATACAGGTCTAATACTTTTCCCACCAGATCATAACTTTCAGCATCAAAATTCTTATAGGAATATAGATATAATTACAGAGATTCATTTTTTACATCTTTCAGTAACCATGCATATTTTGAATGATTCACTTCTCTTGATTTCTTCCAGTATGAAACCAGCTTATTTTCTTTTGTGGATGCATCTCCTATATTTTAAGTAATTAACTGAGGTGCAGTTCGTCCAACATTGTTTTTTGAAGGCCCACCTGTAGCTTTAGATTATGCAAATGTTGACTTGGGTCCAGAAAGATTGATAGAAACCTTCCTTGATGACATTTTCCTGCAAACATATATATACACATAAATTACTAAATCACAAAAACAAATATCTTACGTAAACAAAATACAATACTTGTTAAAAAAATGATATTTTTATACATTTTTCCCCGACAGAAACATTAAGACAATATATTTTTTTTTTTTTTCATGTCATCTACCCAAACCCCCTAAAAGAAAAAAAATATTATAATTTAAAACAAGTTGTTTTAAAAAAAATCTTATTTTTTTTTATATTATCTCCCCAACCCCACTAATTTTATTTTAAATTTTTTTATATGCTCAAAGGCCCGATTCTGAGAATCAGCCGCTTGGCCATATCAATTTTTTTTTTTAATCTACAAGGAGCTGATTCTAAGAATTGGCCCCTTGGGCATATAAAAAAAATCGATTTTTTTTATATGTGCAAGGGGCTAATTCTGAGAATTGGGGCAGATTCTCAGAATCGACCTCCCTACCTTGGGCACCCTCGGGCTCGGGCGGATGCTGCCCCGTGGGCGCATTCGCCCATAGTACGGGCCCCTTGCTATGGGCAGACGTGCCCACGAGGCAACGTCCACCCGAGACCATGGAGATGACCCCCCTACTTGGCAGGAGGTTGATTCCCAGAATCAGCCCCTCTGCCCAGACTCAGGTAGACACTAGCCTGTGGGCACATCTGCCCACAACACGACGCCCTAGCCCAAGTGGGCGTGCCCATCACCCCCCTAGGCAAGCAAGGGGGGCGATTCACCCCTCTATTTTCCCAGGGGGCTAGTGGGTGTGCCCACTTGGGCCAAATTAGCCATTTGCTGCCGCGGGCGAGCCCATCGATAATGGGAATATTGATTTTTTTTAATTTTTAGATACAAATAAATAAAAAAAATCGTTTTCTACCTAAAATAATTAATGGAAAAAGTTGGTAAATGTTTAAAGGAAATAAATAACTTGACTTTAATTAATTTTAAGAAATGAATAATATCAGAATAATAGAAACAAAACTTACCTTTCAAAAGCGAGAATATCTCGTTGACAATGTTGCTCCACTAGAAAATTGTTCCAAGATTTGAAACAAACCTCAAGAAATCTTGAAATCACGTGTGGAATAGTGAAATTGAATTTTCTTATAAAGCGTAAATAACAGAATTGTTTATGGCAAGGTGAATGTGGGATAAAAAACATTGATGAATATTATAAAAATAAAATTTATAATGTAGTCAATGCTATATAATTTAATTAAAATTATTTTAGTTTGAATACAATTATTAAGGGAAAAATGTCTATGGAATTTAATTCAAAATTAAGGTCCATATTATGATAATATTTTAATAACTAATTTTCAAATAAATTGTTTAAATAAAATTTGGAGGGACATACTTAAGCAAAAAAATTTAGCGAAAAATTTTGGAGGGAAGTTTTGGAGGGAATTTATCATTATCTCAACTATATATTATCATTGCGAGAGATCATTTGCGTCATTCACAATTTCTTGTTTGAGTGTTATGGATTCCTCTGATAGTGAAGTTTCATTTTATGAAGCATTGACATATTCATCACAGAAAAACTCTATTCATATTGATGAATATAATGAGAGAAGTAGTTACAAAATTGCTGGTGAAAATTTTCAAATGAATAGAGTCTAAATGTCGACTTATTCCTAATCCTATGGACTATGAGAACAACAATGATGAATGACAAGATGGATAATTTCCAAAAAATAGAAACTCACATTTTCCACTTACTCCTAATCTTAAGTACTTTGAGAGCAATAGTGATGATTGGAATGATGAAAAATTTTCAGTTGACAGAGAGCCAAAATTACCACTAGTTCTAATCATAAGGATTATGAAAGCAATAGTGATGAATGATCGGATGAAAAATTTTCAGTGGATAGAGAGTCACAGTATCCACTTAGAAATAATCCTAAACATTATGAGAGCAATAGTGATGAATGACAGGATGAAAAATTTTCATTGGATAGAAAGTCAAATTTTCCACTTACTCCTAATCCTAAGGATTATGAGAGCAATAGTGATGAATGGCAGGATGAAAAAATTTCAGTAAATAAAGTGTCGCATTTTACAATTACTCCTAACCCTATGGAATTTGAGAGCAATAGTGGTGAAGAGTAGGATGAAGAAAATCCAATAAATCGAGAGTCTCAATTTCCACTTACTCCTAAGCATATGGACTATGGGAGCAGCAGTGATGAAGGTCAGGATGAAAAAATTCTAATATATCAAGAGTCGCAATTTCCACATAGTATTAATCCTATGAAAATTGAGAGCAGAAGTGATGAAGGGAAAGATAAAGATGGTGAATAATATCCTCCAATTTAGTATTTCACAACTGCAGATGATGGTATTGAAAATTTTTATGCCGCTGAAGATGGTAATGAATATTTTTCAAACAATGATGGTAGTGAATTTCCTAACTATATTGCAAATGATCATAGTAAGAATAGTATTCCTCCTAACGATAATGGAAATTCTTGTTCAAAAAATGATGAAATGATAGAGATGTTTCCAGCAAATATTGTTTCTAGGAGTAGGAGTAGACCTTTTCGTATCAATCCAAAATGTTCTAGTTATATAAGGAGTAGAGTAGTATATGTAATGAGAAGAAGTTCTATCAGTGAGCTCATTTCAAGTGAGGTTGTAAAAAAGGTTGCTTGAAACATCTGGATTTCAAATTTTCTTTAGAGAAAAGGAAGAACTATTTTTCAATGAATAAAAGCATGTAGAATTCATATTTAGTAGGGTGCATGAAATCTACACTGGCAGATTATGATTATCATATTGGGTTTTTATTTCTCTATAGAAAGGCTTTCAAAATGATTCATTCTATTGGTAATTTTCGTCTATCAATAATCAAAGATAATTTGGAAAAGGATCCTACATATTATTCATAAGTTCGTCATAAAAGAGATTTTGGGTCACTAGAAAACACTACAATGTCATGGCTACAAGACTTCTTTTCAAAACATGGAGAGTGTATGCCAAATATAGATACAATACATATTCCAGATAATTTCTTAAGATGATAAATCTACAACTTATACAAGGAATATGCATAAGGTGTTGAAGGAAATGGTCGTTTTATTACATATCAATATTTAGTGCAGATATGGAGGAGAGAATTCAACAATGTTCATATCCCTAAGAATACAAAGATGGGGGTTTGAAATACATGTGCTTCTCTAAAATTAAAAAGGGATAAATGTCAAGGAGTAGAAAGAGGTAAGCATTCATAACATTATATTTTTAAAATGTATAGTGATCAACTATGAAAATGCATTTATTAATATGTTTATTTTATGTTATGTGTAGATTCCATTGTTAAAGCTCTTCAAGAGCATCACAAACAACAAACAAGTGAAAGGAAAAAGTTGTACAAGCATCGAAATAAGTGTTATGATAATCTAAATAGATATTTGGGCTTGATAATTTATGGTATGGACAAGAAGAAAACACTCCTACCACATTTTATTTGCACACCAAAAAATTTGCAAGAGGAAAATTTTATCCAGTTTCATTGGGTCGGTTGTATGTTCTTTAATGGGAAAATGTCGCCAAGTGTTTAGTTCACAGCTCCAAATATTCATAATGATGGAAATCTGTCAATAACCATAAGTCATGATGTGCTTTCTCATTAGGGTGGTAATCTTCTTGAAATTTTGTATCTACAATTAGACAAAACTTGTCGTGAAAACAAAAATAAAATTGTTTTTGGATATCTAAACATGATTGTAGAATTGATAATTTTTCATAAGGTAAAGGTTGGTTTCCTTCTTGTTGGGCACACTCATGACCATATTGATCATATGTTCAGTGGTTTTTCAGTAAAATTGAGGAGGAAGAATGTTGGGATCTTTCCATCATTAATTGAATGTATTAAGAAATCATATATGCTAGAGCCTATTTTTCATGTGTTAGAAGAAATTGTTGACATGTGAAGCTTTATTCTCGGATCACATGGTCAAGAGAAACACATTGAAAAACTTAATGAAATTAGCTTCCAACATCAATTTCATATCAAACAAATTGATGGGAAAACACTTATATGGGGCAAGAATTATTCAACAACTGCAGAATGGTCGCCATCATTAGGTTTGGAATTTTTTAAGTTCATTCCAGATCATCCAATATTTTCATCAATATATATTGTTATTACAATCATTTGGTGAAGTTCATAATGCATGAAGGAAAAAGAGAGATATAGATTATTCTGAATGCCTGGAAGAAATTAAAAAAACCATTAGATAAACATATGAGTAATTTGATGTTTTTGATTCAGTTTGGTGGGAGTCCTTTTTCAATGATCAGAGTGATATCCTTTCAAGACCAAGAAATGAATATATGCTTTTGAAGATTCCATTTATTTGGCCACAAAATGTGTCAAATGAACAGGAGGAAACAAACATTCTTGAACAACAACAATCACATGGTATTATTAATTCTACACAGGTGGAGGAAAGATAAATGTATATTGGTTCCAGAAGATCTTGTGCACAACGTGAAGCCATGGAAGACCTTTATAGAGGTTTAGTACAGGATATTAATATGGGTTTCATGATCGTAGTCTTAGCACATGAAGATCCACATAGCTATCCTTTCTGTGTTTCCAAGGTTATAAAGGTGATTACAAAAAATGAGGATGTTAGAGGTGTTGAAGTACATTGGTATGCTGAAAACACACACCCATTCAATGGTGTGTACAAGCCAAAGATGGTAGTTGATAAAAAAATTGGTGGAAAGAGAGAAAGAAAGGGTACAAATATAAATCATCGCTGCACAGACCTCTTAAAATTGGAGGAAGTTGACATACTTTTTTATGATTTCAATTTAACAAAGAGATGAAATCTTTTCTCCAGGATGATAGATATTCTTAAGAGGTTGCTACCACAATAAACAGTGTTGAGATGGCAGTTTGCTGAACCCAGTCATAGATCTATAAGAATTTTGAAACCTCAAGTGGTGGGCATGTATGCTGACTCAGATGGGGCACTAGTTGATGAAAGAGAGGAATATGGAACATCTTCATCTGCATCGAGTCATTCATCTGAAGATGTGAATTCTGATGGTGTGCAATAAAATATCAGTGATTTTGAATAATTGTATAATACAATTTTTATAAATGATGTTTCCTTTGAGCAATGAAAATGATATTTTAAGTTATGAGTCATTTTTATGTTTTTTGGATTATATGTTTTAATTATGACGAATTCATTTGTCTAAAATATTGACAATGAAAAAATAACTTGGAGAAATAATTTATGTTTCATTGGGTTCTTTTAGTCATATAATTTTTTCATAATATCATGGTTGAAATATTTTGAAAAGTTAATATTTTTTAATTCTATGGGTGAAAAATTGTGAAATATATTTTATCTTTAACATTATGGTTGAAAACAATTAGAATTTTAGGGATTGTTACTGTCATGATATTATATGTTAAATGACATGTATAAAAATGATTAGAATTTTAATGTGTTTGAAATGTCAATATTTTATATTTAATGCCATTACTAAAAATAGGTTGAAATTGTACCCCGAAAATAAAAATGGTATTCTAGCACCATTCTAGCACCAACCATTGTGTGTTTTTTCCATTTTTTTGGCACATGAAAATTGGTTTTACTGCCATGTTTTAAAAATGTTGCAAATTTACACTGAAAAAGAAACCTCATTTTGGAATACACCCTTTTCGTTTTTGGGTCTTTTTTCATGTTTTTTGGGGTTTTTTTGGCTAGAGTTCCCATTTTCAGTTTATATTTCTCGTTTCAAAGTTTACATTGTTCTAATAAAATAATTTAATTATGGAAAAAAAAAGTAATAGTTTTAGATAATAGTTTCAAGTTACTTCCATTTTGGATTTGAATAATTTTGCCTAGACATCTTAGGAGCCAAAGTAAATGCCATGAAATATTTAATTCTTTGGTATCATTTAGAAATTAAAAAAATCGTGGAAAAACATTGAATGTCATAGTATTATTGTTTTTTCCTCCCAATATTTAAGATTGTTTTTGAAGAGGTTGGGTTAACATAAGGTTTTAGGCATCTATTGTTAACCATAACAACATAGGTTGATGTAAGTAATTTTATGCATTTAAAATTTATTAATTGTCTTCGCTTTTTTGCAAACTATTAGATTTGAGACATAGGTCAGTAAACTTGTTATCTTTAATAACAAATAGGTTTGTTAGGAGTGTCTTTTTTATTTAGGACAAGTTTTTTTGGTCAAATAAAATTATGAAATTGATCAAATTTCATGTTTGGTATATAGTCCTAAAGGATTTAAGTGGTTATCAGTCATGTAACTAAGGTCAAAAATATGAATGCATGATGTTAATTAAGTCATTTTTGAAACTTTGCACATTTTACCTGAGTCCACAACATTTTCTGTGCAAAACAGGTTCTTTTCGCTACGGACTCACCTGACAGTTCCATAGCGAATATGTCATCCTGCTAACTGAATTCACTACGAACTCGTGTTTTTATGCAAGCGGTAAGGGGATTGGTGATTTTTCATTTTTTCAGTGGTTAGAGATCATTTTTTCATCATGTGCGTATCTTTTATGAGTCATTATTCGATGAATTGCATGCTTGGTAATCATCAACCCACCATCATTATGTTTTCCCTCCCACTTTCCTTTCCTAATTTAACCTTCATCCATTCGAGCAACATCGCTTACCTTTCGATCCTCGTGAGCTGCTTGATCCATTGCCAGAATTTTTCTCTTTTAGCTTGTGTGTAGCTATTTCCTTAGGTTAGTTTCCACCTCTGTTAACAAGCAACTTGTTTTCTTATAAATTTTTGCAGGTGTCAAGAGTTCAAGCAGGGTAGTGTTGTTTTGGAGGACATGGCTTCATATAAGAAGACCAAAAAAGGAGGTTCAGTAGCTAAATATGAGCCTATGGACCTAAAACTGGTTATGTAGGATCCAATTTTTGCACAAGACTTCACCAATGCTGGCTGCATGAGATTCTTTCAAAATCTATAGGGGTACCATGCTCAAGTCTCCAAATATTTTGCTCTCAAATTTGTTGGCACAACTCCAAAGGTTGGCATACTGAGTTTTACAATTTCCCCTGAGACTATTTCTCAAGCAACATAAATTCTTAGGTGAGGAAAAGAATGGTTCAAGGCCACTGGGTTCAAACTGCAAGATTTTCATGAGTTTATGAAGCAGAAACATGTAGGATTTTATATGACCTCATGTATACCTAGGAGTTGCCTTAAGTAAAATTTCTCAAAGCTATTGATGGTAATTGAAAATTATTTTACATATGAGGGTAGATTTCACATGATCTACCAGTATCATTTCAAGCTCTTACTCCACTTCATAGGTAATCAACTCCTAGATCTTCCATTTTTCCTTTTCAGAAGCTTAGGTAAGATGTTTGATAAAGTGAAAGCCATACCCGAGAGTAGTGAGACATACATATTTTATCATGGCTTAATTAAGTTGTTGGTAATGGAAGAATTGAAGAAAATGAATAGGAACTGGGCTACCTTTATGTTTTTAAGTGGTTATGATGTGGATGTGCTTAATCCAAAGAAGACACCCAAGTCAAATATAAGCATTCCAAAGAAGGATAAAGAGCCCATAGATGAAGCAGAGATTGGACCCAGAGAAGAAGTGCAGCCTATAGCAGAACCCATGGAGGTAGAAATTGAACATTTGTAGGAAACAATGGAACCTCTGCCAACATCTACAAGAAACAAACTCAAATCTGACATAAGGGATCATAGGAGAATTACCATGAGTCAAACAGAAGGAAAGGGTAAACTTGAAGACATTATACAGGCTATTGACATTGAAGAAACCCCTGTGGTTAAACCTATAGAGATTAAAGGAACCAAAATGAAGAAGAAGGTTCTCACTGCAAAAAAGCTTTATTTCTCCAGTGAGGATTCAAGTTTTTTCTTCAAGCCTAGGAAGCCTTTCACAAGGTCACAACTCACAAAGGGATGTAAGTTTATAAAAAGAATAAGGATATAGAAAAGACGAAGTAGCCCATGGTGGAAGATTATTGAGTTATCCCCAGTTGAAGAAGAAATCACAAAGTCACAGAAAGGTAAAGAGAAAGTCCAAGAGAAATATGAAGTAGACCTTATTAGAGAGAAAATTAACTAAGAAATAGATGAGGTCTTAGAAACCAAGCTGGAGTTGGAGGATTTTAAACAAGAAAGGAAGGAGTTTTCAGATTTCAAGAAGGAAGTGAGTAAGAAAATAAATTTGTATGATGAAGTGGCAGGAAGGTCTACGAAAATGCTAAAATGAACACTACCCCTGCACAGGATGATGAAGCACACCATGAGGATAAAAATGTGGTTGCAGGTAGAGAGGAAAAATTTACAAAATCAATTCAAAGAGGTATAAATTCAAATGGAAATGGTACAGACAGAGTTAAATAAAAAATGCCTGAAAATGATAGTGGTAGATGAACCTACTGCCTCTTGAGGAGGGTAATACATTTTTTGAGCCAATTTTTTTCTAAAATGATCCCTCTCATTATTTCATATATCCTTGGACAATGTTTGGAGGTAAGAAGTGGAATTTCAAAATTTGGAAAATATGAGGCAAGTTCATAACGTACTCCAGGCTTAAAGCCGAGTTTTTGCTACGAACTCATTGAAGATTACTTTATGTTATAATTTCAAAATTTTGTCATAAGAGGATTGGGTAAATGCATTTATTTAAGTCCTTTGGCCTAATGAAGACCCTCCAATGATCAGAGAAGTCAAAATGGTTGCAGAAATTTCCAAGTGGATAACGCTACAAACTCTTCGCTACAGACTTGCCTAAAGTGCTATGTTTTTGAAGCAAGGGGAAATTTTGATGTCTTTTGAGGAATTAATTTTTTTTTGAGAGCACATCAGTCATAAAGATATGTTAAAGTGTATCAGTGGAGACTCCAGTTAGTAATAAAACTAAACAAGGAAGGTGATTGGGTTGTAAGATCATCATTCTTGACACATCATCAAGCACAACAACACATCCTTAAAATCTGAGAATTAGACCCTAGATTCTAGAGGGGTTATTTATTACTTATTCGGCGTCATTTCCTCTTGAGAAAAAGTTTTCTTGTTCGATAAAAATCGTCATGTATGGGTAATTTAAATTTTTTTAGTGAAGTAAATGGTGTTAGAGACCTATTAGGTTTTAAAGTCTTTGTAAACATAAATATCTCTATAGTCAATCCTTGTAATCAGTTCCTTTTTGGATAAGGTGTCTTTAGCAGTTTCTATGGTCTATCCCAGGTGGCATACTTTATGTAAAGGTTTCTAATTATATAAAGAGGGATATGAGAGAATTAGAGAGCGTTGATCAATGTTATGCCATATGCTACTTTTGTAATATTTTTCAGTCAGCAATATACGATTGCAGAAAGCTTCTCTCAAAAATGAGATTTTTCATGTAATCTTATGTGAGTTTGTATTATCTACCTTTTTAATGTCCATTCAGTTTAATTTATATATAATCACTTGGAATTCATGGTTAAACATGCTCCAAATTCCTTTATGCATCTAGTTTACTATTCAAGTTATGTTTTCGATGAGAGTAAAAATGCCTTAGATTTCATGAAAGATGTTCTCTATGTAATTGAGTTTCACACTGACTCCATGCCCAATGGTAGCCATTAATTCACGTTCTTCACTTGCTAAAAAATATTCAAAACACACTCAAGAGTTAGGCATCTTTATTCTAAGCATTGTTTATTGAATATTATACATTTCCTTGAGAGAGCCCTCTCAGGTTGGAAAGACTAAGTTCCAACCATAAGTGGTTTGAAATAGTTACACTGAATTGACTGTTGAGCAACCCATCAGCCTTAGTTTGGTGGTAAACTTTTGGTGTGTCCGTCGAAAGTCTGAAGATACATTTTCCCGAAAATATGTGCTCAAGCAGAAATATTGAACTCTTGAAGGTAGCAGGAGCTCAAAAACATTCGAGCCTGCATTCTACCTTGGTGACTCCACTAAAATTATTAGCTTAAAGGTTGCTTCGAAGAAGATTCATACAAGGAGAAATCTAGGTCCTAACCCACCTGAGATAGTTGATAATCCATAAAGAATTCTCAGATTTATTAGAAGCTAATCAAAATAAGGTAATCCATCTCATTTAAGAGTTTCATTTTTCCCTCTGAGGTTGTTCGAAGTTTTGATAATAAAAAGTTAGATGAAAAGATAGAAGAATTTCTTTTTAGGTATAAATCTGAAAATTAATTGACTAAAATTATATTAGACCCACAAAGACTAGGAAATGATACATCATCTATTGTGTCAAAAGAAGCAAAAGAAGGGTTTTGGGAGATCGTCATTTCTGAATTTTTACTGGAAAAAGAATCTTTTGAAAAATCAAAAGAATTATATCATTTTCATTTCTTGTTAAGGAGAAGGTCTGGTATCCCCTTTCCTAGATGGATTTACTTTGTCTCTAGACTTCAAATTCCCACCTCAAAATATCCTAGCATTTAATCCTCATTCATTGTTTTTTTCCATAGTCAAAATTTAATTCCATTCATTTTTTTTTCAAGTAGCACTGTCCATGTCATTATGGCTGGATTTCCTCCTATTGCAGGGACAATAAGATATCCTCCTTGTGTCCTACTTGCAATACTTCATGACCTTACAGAGGGGTATGCTACTAGAATTAAAATATTTGGGAGTGAAGAAGACATTATTGCTGAGTAGCATGTTCACTAGTTTAATGATTTCATTGACCAAGAAGAGGTGGATGATGATGATGTGAAAATGAGGTTGTTTTCTCATAGTTTCATAGGCAAGGTAAAAAACAGTTTAAAGCTTTAGCCCGAGGGAGTTTACAAAATTGGGACCAAATAAATTTTTTTTTGACAAAGTGGGGGAGTAGAGTGAACCATGTTCAAGCCTTAACTGAATATAACAATTTGAAAAAAGCCACAGATGATTCAGTCCTAGATTTCTCTAAAAGGTTTAACAAGGTTTACAATTATATACCTTCTCACACTAAATCTCCTCCAGGAGCTTCTCAATTACACTATGTTGAAGATTTTGACTATCATTTTTCCATTTTATTAAGAGAGAGAGAGTCTACTTCCATGATTGATATGAAAAATGATGTTGTTAAGGTTGACGTAAATATGGCTGTAGCCAAGTGGTCTAATATGGGAAAAGCTAGATTAAAAGAAGAAGAGAAACCTTCCTCATCTTCAGATGTGAAATTTGATACCATGATGAATACCATGGCAAGGATTATGGATAGGCTTTCTCTTGGTGCTAATCCTCTACCTACTGCACAACAAGAAACCCATATTAGAAACCTTCAGTTTAGGAGATCTCAAAAACACAAAATACCAGGGGAGAATAGAAATCAACCTGATCAACAGGTTAGACCTCCTTTTCAACAAAATCAACTTGATGAGGAAGAAACAAAACCTTAATTTGAATAAGACATCATTCAATGTTTAGATGAATATGTCTCAGGAATTTTCTTAACCAAAGAAGAACATCATGAGTCTAGTAATGATATAGGTGAAGATGAAAAGAAATATGATTATTTGAAAGGCTATCAACATGCTGTATTTGAGATGTAAAAACAATATAACTTGAGGAATAGAAATTTTCCTATTATATCCAATAAATCCCATCCAAAGAAAGATTCTCCTAAGATAGCTGAGAAAAATAAGGATACATCACCTCATGGTAAAGAGATTGAAGAAACACCATCTTCTTTCAATCTAGAAAATGAGATTTATAAGATCAAAATTTTTGTTCCCTTTGGTGAAATCATTAAGGTCACTGAGTATAGGAACCAAATTTTCAAGATGCTTAACACTCATCTTGACCTTCAGACATTCTAAATCTACAAGAAGACCATCCTACCATTTTCCTAGGACTAAGAGTGGAAGATGAATAGAATGAAGAAGTTAAAACCTTCAATGTGAGTCTGAACATCCATGACAAGACCTTGCATAATTCCTTGTTAGATTCAGGGGCCTGCCACAACTTAATGCCTAAGGTGATTATGGAAATAATGGGTTTAGGCATTACTAGACCTTACAAAGGTTTGTTTTCCTTTGATTCCAAGAGAGTTTAGTTCGTTGGTATCATTAAAGATGTGGTTGTTGGCCTATTTCAAGTTCCTACTAAGACAATGTTAATGTATATAGTTGTATTTGACATTCCTCAAAAATTTGGCATGCTTTTATCTAGATCTCAGGCTACTAAAATTAAAGGAACTATGTAGATGGACATGACTTATGCCACTATTCCAGTCTTTGGTGAGTAGAGGAGGTTGTAAAGAGAGTCCAGGATGGCCTATATGGTAAGTAGCAAGGATAAACCACAATTTTTTCCTATTTATGCAATAAAGACTGAATTGGGATCTTCGATTTTGGTCAATGAGGTCACTAATGACACACAAAATCAAGAAATTGAAAAAAATTAGCAAGCAGAAAATCAGGAGGTTAAGGAGAAAAATGAAGAAGGTTGGTGGCATTGAAATTTGATGGCACTGTTGGAATGGAAGGAGATGGTGCCAGAATGTGGATTACCAGACCTGGAAATGAGAGCAATTTTTACTCTTACAAATTGAACTTTGGTTGTACGACAACATGGCTAAATATGAGGCTTTGTTTTTGGGTCTAGAAGATTTGAAAGTTTTAGGCGCCAAGAAAATCTCAATTTTTGGTGATTATAAATTAGTGATCAAGAAAGTAGAAGGGTCTTATCAAACTAAGGATGTCATAATTAGAGCTTATAGAAATCTGATCCTTGATTTTCTTGAAAATTTCAAAAAACATAGTTTCGCCATCAAAGCTAGAAACCAAAATTCTATAGATGATTGTTTAGCTATTTCAGCTACCTTATTTATCATTCCTTATAATTCTAGCAAGAGTTATGAAGTTGAGTTCAAGCATAGACAAACTATCCCTGATAATATTATCAATTAGCAAGTGTTTGATAGCGATCAGTAGGTCAGAAATTTTCTTGAGCTGAAAGAGGAATTTGAAAACATTTAAGTGGATCAGTAGAAAATGTTTGTTGAAACTAAAGCCAATCTGAAGGTCCTTCAGGTGATAAACAATTTCATTCCCAAAGGCTTAATTCCCCTTGAGAAGTATTTCTATCATAATGATGTTTTTAAGTTTCCAAAGATGAAGGTTGATGATGAAGAGGTGGAAAGTTGTAATCTTGGCACTGCAGAAATTCCCAAGATGGTCAAGTTGTCCAAATTTATTTCTTCAGAGGTGAGACAAAGGTATGCAGATATGATGAAAAGGTATATTTATTTTATTGCATGGAGTTATATATACTTGTAGAGGTATGATTCCAACATTATTCAACATACCATCCCAATCAAAGAGAATACAAATAATTTTAAACATAAATTAAGAAGAATAAATCCTTTGCTCATGGAAGTGTTTGAAAAGGAAATTAAAAAGTTTTTTGACGAAAAAATCATTGTTCCTTTGAGTTTTTCTAAGTGGGTTTATAATTTGGTACCTGTGAGGAAGAAGAATGGCGGGATTAGGATATGTATTGATTTCAGAAATTTGAATAAAGCATATCTCAAAGACAATTATCCTCTTCCAAAGATGGATCAAAATCTACAAAAAAAAATTGTATCTCAAAGGATGTATATGGTTGATGGTTTCTCAGGTTACAATAAGATATTACTGGATCTAGATGACCAAGAGAAAACTACCTTCACCACACCATGGGGGACATTTATGTATGCCAAAATTCCTTTTGGTCTCATGAATGCATGGGTGACTTTCCAAAGGGAAATGGACTTTGAATTTGTTGAAGAGAAGGATAGGTTAGTGGTGGTTGAATTGGATGGCATCACTGTGTTTTCAAAAAGGGAGGAAAAACACTTTAAGCACTTGGAGAAAATTATGCAAAAATGTAGAAAATTTGATATTTCTCTCAATCCTACTAAGAGTGTTTTTGTTTTGACTACTAGAAAGTTATTGGGACCAGGGAAAATTTTAAGGATAGAAAATTATCTTGAAGTTTAAAAACATGGCGAATCTCACTAGTCCCTGATATGTAGGCTATAAAATGTTTATTGATGTATTTATAAAATTATTCAAATTTATAATGATTTTATATACACTCTGTATATAATTTTGGCAATTTTTAACATAAAATAATTTGATATTGTAAAATTTGGGTAAATCATTTTTATACAAAATGGAAATTGGTGAATAATGTTTTTGGATAAAACATCGAAAATTAGCCCACCTATGAATATTAGCCCTTAAAATTTTCCATGATTGGGACACATTATATCAAAGGAAGGAATAAGGATTGATCCTGATGGAAAGAGGTAAGTGGGTTTCCACTTTGTTGGAATATGATATAGAGATTAAGCCTACCAAGTTGGTAAAGGGTCAAGGGCTAGAAAAACGGATGGCACAATCAAATTTTGATTGCTTAGATATGAATTTCATTGTAGAATTTTATGAAGTAGTTGAAGAAGAGGAATTGACACCTATTGAAGAAAATTCACCATGTCTGAGTGGTATAGAGATGTATTTTTTGTATTTCAACATCACAAAGATCCTCCTCAATTAACCAAGTCCAAATCCAAGTTTATAAAGCTGAAGTCTTTGAGGTATTGTGTTTTGCACAAGAATTTATATTGGAGGGATACCGGTAGGATTATTTTAAAATTATTTTTAGAAGAAGAGGCTGAGAAGGTAATTGATGAATTTCATAAAGGGGATTGTGGAGGACACCATTATTGGAATGCCACAATATATAATATACTCAGAGAAGGATATTATTTGCCTTCTATGTTCAAATACATCTACAAAAATATTGTTTCCTTTCATGAATGCAAAAAATTTGATGGGAAGAATAAGTTGATTCCTTTACCTCTTAAAACAATATATGTTGAAGCTCCTTTCTAGCAATGGGGAATATATTTCATTGCTGAAATGCACCCTGCATCCTCAGGCCAAAATCACTGGATTTTGAAAACCATTGATTACTTCACCAAAAGGATTGAAGCAGTCACTACAAGGCAAGCTATAAACTTGGTCATCATCCAATTTCAGGAGAACAATATTTTTTCAAGGTTTGGTTGTCCCATGAAGATTATTACTAACAATGCTACAAATTTCAAGTCTAAAAAATTGATTGGTTTTTGTCATCAATATCATATCACTCTTGGTCATTCCACAACATATTACCCTCAAGGTAATGGCTGAGCCGAATCATCAAATAAAATCATAGTCAAGATCATTAAGAAGGTTTTACAAGAAAAAAAAGGTCATGGAATTTGAAGTTGAAGTTTTCTTTTTGGGCTGACAAAGTTTGTACTAAGAGGTCTATAGGTACTAATCCTTATGAGCTATTATATGGAGCTGAACCAATTTTCATAACTTCTCTTGGAGTTCAAGTAATGAAGTTGTTGCAGGGGTTGGAAGAAGAACCCATTGCCATCCAAAGGAGGATAAATCAGCTCATTGCTCTATAGGAAAAAAGAGAGGAATTGTACATTCATCATCATCAGGCACAAAGTAGAGTCAAAAAGACCTTTTACAGAAATACAAAAGAGGAAAAATTCAAGGTTCAAGATGTGGTTCTGAAATGGGAAGATATAATTGAAGAGAAAGGGAAGCATGAAAAGTTTAAGAATATCTAGAAGGGACCTTTTGTGATAGCAGCATATCATGGGAACAACACATTTTTACTCCAAGAAATGAATGGAGAACTGTGGAGGAGGACATGTCAATGGCAAGTTTCTAAAGAACTACTCTTCTTAATTTATCTTAGTGAAATACATTTCATTGTACATATCCCATTCTCTGTTATGTTATTTGAAAATAAAGGTGATTTTATCATCAAGCTTGAGCCCGAGGAGAAGGCCATAATAGTTTGAGGAAGATTTCATCAAATTCAGAATTTTCAGTTTTTCCCAGTAAAGCACTGGTGCTGCTGGTTCTTTGTTGCACCAAAGGGGCGCAACATCCCCAATGGAGCCAATGTTATCTTTAATAAAAATTAATTTGGTTAGGAGTGTCTTTTTGAGTTAGGTCAATTTGTTTTAGTCAAATACAATCATGAAATTGATCAAAATTTTGTGTTTGGTATATAGTCCTAAAGGGTTTTAAGTGGTTAGCAGTCATGCGCTAAGGTATTGTCATATGTAAATTCTAAAATATGAATGCATGAGGTTAATTAAGTCATTTTTGACACTTGGCACATTTTACATTGAGTCCACAACGTTTTCTATGTAAAACAGGTTGTTTTCACTACAGAATCACCTGACAGTTCCGTAGCGAATCTTTCATCCCACTAAATAAATTTGCTAAGACCTCGTGTTTTTCTACAAGCGATAAGGGGATTGGTGATTTTTCATGTTTTCTGTGGTTAGAGGCTAGTTTTTCATCATGTGCATATCTGTTATGAGCCATTATTCGATGTATTGCATGCTTGGCAATCATCACACCACCATCATTCCGTTTTCCCTCCCACTTTTCTTTCCTACTTTAGGCTCCATCCATTAGATAAACATCACTTACCTTTCGATCCTTGTGAGCTACATGATCCACTCCCAGGATTTTTCTCTTTTAGCTTGTGTGTACTTGTCATCTTAGGTTAGTTTCCACCTTTGTCAACAAGAAAATTTCTATCATATACATTTGTAGGTGTCAAAAGTTCAAGCAGGGAAACATTTTTTTGGAGGACAAGGCTTCACATCAAAAGACCAAGAAAGGAGTTTCAGTAGTTAGTTATGAGCCTATGGACCTGAAACTAGTTATGGAGGATCCAAGTTTTTCACAAGCCTTCACCAATGCTGGCTACTTGAGATTCTGTCAAAAGCTGTAGGGGTACCATGCTCAAGTCTCCAAATATGTTTCTGTCAAATTTGTTGGCACAAATTTAAAGATTGGCATACTGAGTTTTACAGTTTCACCTGAGAATATATCTCAAGAAACAGAAATTCCAATGTTAGGAGAAGAATTTCAAGGCCACCAAGTTCAAACTACAGAATTGTGATGAGTTTCTGAAGCAAGAGCATGTAGGAGTTGATATGACCTCAGGTATGCCTAGGAGTTTCCTTAAGGAAAAATACTCAAATATGTTGTTGGTAATCCAAAAGTATTTTACATTTGGGGGTATATTTCACATTATCTACCAGTATCATTTCAGGCTCTTACTCCACTTCATAGGTAAACAACTCCTAGATCTTCCATTTTTCCTTTTCAGAAGCTTAAGTAAGATGTATGATAAAGTGTAAGCTAGACCTTTGAGTAGTGAGACATCCACATTTCATCATGGATTAATTAAGCTGTTGGTAATGGAAGAATTGAAGAAATTGAATAGGGACTGGGCCACCTTTATGTTTTTAAGTGGTTATGATATGGATGTGCTTACTCCTAAGAAGACACCCAATTTAAAGACAAGCAATCCTAGGAAGGATAAAGAGCCCATAGATGAAGTAGAGGTTGGACCTGAAGAAGAAGCGTAGCCTATAAAAGAACCCATGGAGGTATAAATTGAAAATTTGCAGGAAACAGTGGCCCCTTAGCCAACATCTATAAGCAACAAGCTCAAATCTAACACAAGGGCTCATAGGAGAATTACCAGGATTCAGACAGAAGGAAAGGGTAAACTTGAAGACATTCTGTAGGCTATTAACATTGAAGAAACCCCTGTGGTTAAACCTGTAGAGATTAAAGGAATCAAAATGAAGAAGAAGGGAATCACTACAAAGAATCTTGATTTCTCCAGTGAGGATTCAAGTTTTGTCTTCAAGCCTAGGAAACCTTTCATGAGGGAACAACTCACAAAGGGATTCAAGTCTGATAAAAAGCATAAGTAGACAGAAAACAAGAAGCAACCCATGGTGGAAGAGATTATTGAATTATCCCTAGTTGAAGCAAAAATCACCAAGTCACAGAAAGGAAAAGATAAATTCCAAGAGAAATCTGAAGTAGACCTTCTTAGAGAGAAATGTAAAGAAGCGAGAGATGAGGTCTTAGAAACAAAGTTAGAGTTGGAGGATTTTAAACAAGATAGGAAGGAGTTGTCAGATTTCAAGAAGGAAGCCAGCAAGAAAATTAAATTTTATGATGAAGTGGCAGAAAGGTCTAAGAAAATGCTAAAAAAAACACTACCCTTACACGGGATGATGAAGCACACCATGAGGAGTGATCCAGGTAAATTATTGATACCCTTTAAACCAAGACCTTTTACTTTGGATGATGTGTTAGAATTGCATCAAACCATTAATGAAAATAAAAGAACATATCTGCATGTTGTAAACAAGAGGAACATAATAAGCATTAGCAACAATATATATTGATAACGGAGTTCGTCGATGAAGGACTACGTCTCCGGGCCTCAGTGTCAAGATGGTGTAGGCCACTACATTAAGTGCTGAAAATAGTGATGATGTAGATGGATGGTATTTTATCTGTCATACAAGGAAAATTCCCTCACGAAGGAGTGGCTGGACCTCTCCACGAGATGTTCCTCTATAGGAACTATCATTCACAAAAAGGACTCCCATCAACATGACAATTTCACATGGATGATGACTATGAGTATCCCGCCGAACATGGCAACAAAGGATATCAATCAAACATACACGGTGACAATGAGTATCCTTCCAACATGGAAAAAAAGGGATCTCAAACTTAAATAAGAAAAATACATGATAGGAATTACATATTACATCAAGAACAAAACAAGATTCCACATCAAACATCAACAGGGATCTATACAACATAATGCATCTCATAGAAAAGAGACAAAGAAGTACATGATCACACTACATACACCACACATTTTGGGGCTATCTAAAGAAAAGGATATTAAGCTGTTGGATCTGGCTGTACCATCAATATTGTGGCATCAATTATCCTGAAAATGACTGCTCACACATTGAATTTTGACACCTGCAACTTTACTTTGAAAAGTGGCCAAAAGACATAAGGCTCAAATGGAAAATCTGATTGTGCCATTGGACTCGTGTTGCCTAGAGGTGTAGGATTGACTGTCAATTTGTTTAATTCTGACAAAGTTTAAATCCAGGCCTTAAGGAGTCTTTTAGATTCCCCCTAGATTCCTCAAAGATGTTTCTCCATAGGGAATCTAGAAATCTGCAACTCAAAATAGGAACCTCATCTCACCATTGAGATCCTTGCGAAATTCTGAGAAGAATGAATATAAGGTTGACCTCATTCTGTCACCGGTGAATTTCAGGCTCCAAGGAATATGAAAGATTCCTTCAAGATCCTTGAATATTCTCCTCCAGAGGGAATCTGCAAAATCACTGCACAAATGGAAAATATAGGCGCACCATCATGCTCCCTATGAAATTATAGTTAAAATGCATATAATGTTTCATACATTATGACACAGAGAATTTTTACCTCAAAAGGTTCTCCAAGCATAAAAAGGAAATTCTCTATCTCGAAAATCATGCCACCATTTTTCATTTGTCTCGGCCTTGAACTACGTGCTTGCACATGGTTGCCTCTGGCATGGGCGCACTTGATAAATGAGCAAGTTTAAATAATAATTGATGGGCGGATTTAGCAATGTGTGTAGTTGGTGCAGTGGTGAAAAAAATGTTTGGTTAAGGGGAGGTCGGGGGATCAAATACCACCTCCCACATAATTCATGTACATATTTATTTTGGAGGGCACATTTTCTAAGTTTGGCATGGGTCGGGTCTACCTTGGGTGACCCTCCCAACAACCCGCATGATGACATATGAGTGTGGGTTATGTGTTGGTTAGGTGGCAGGATTGACCGCCGACCACCCCACCATATATGCATATACGATTATAACTATGGTGGTGCGGGTGTGGGTCCGGCGGGGTCATGGTTTCTAGCCCTAGCATTTTAATCATTTAATATATGTGGTGGTTGAGGATAAGGGCAGGGGTCATGACCCGCCCTTATTTTAATATTTTATTTATTTTTAACTAAACAAACCAGATTTTTTCAAAATATTTGAAAATAGGTCATAGGAGTCTTTTTATTGAGGCCACAATTTCACCCAGAATTTGGCTGGATCTAGCCAGAATCTGGTGGCTGGATCTTGGTAAAATTGTGCCTTCTTTAAGCTGCCAAGTCACCTGGTCAACCTTGAACTTTGACTGGCTATAACTTCTCCATATGGACTCGGTTTGACAAAACATTCGCACCATTGTGATCAGGATGATGAGATCTTCAACCTGAAGCTAGTTAAAGAGAAATCAAAACATTTTTATTTATGATATTTCATAAGCCCTCTTTGTCCTATGTGTGTCTCTAGATCCACCTGAATCATTACTCCCCACTGAGGAGCTTTTGGTCCTCCAAAATAATCAACAATAATCTGCAACTTTTATGTACAATTTCTACAACACAAGTGTCCTGAAAAAGGTCACCCTTCCATCTCCTTCACCTTTGTTCTTTAGAGCCTTAAATGATGAGTCGATACGTGCATCCTCTGCAAACCTGTAGTACAATCTCTTTTCAAATTACAAGCTAAAATATGACCAACTATGACCCAAACATTCCCATACTTGTCATGAGTTTATAACACATGCTTAGTGTTCATGTTTACATCAAATGGAATTCACACCCCAGCTATCATTACAAGGCAAAAACATCATTGTCGCATTTCGAGTGATGGAAAACACATCATCACTTTTACATAAAAGAATGCATCACACGACTTATAAAACAAGGCCACAATATCATTGTTGCTTAACAAGTGATGGAAAAGCACATCAACACTTTTGCATAAAGAATGCAAGACATGATTTACAAAAATAAGGCTATGAAAAGCTAACACATCTAGAAAAACCATCTCTCACATATCAAAGTGAATTGATAATCTCCCTGTGGCACATTTTCTAGTCGAACAACTGTTTCAATCGGTTCATGCATTGATGCTTCGTCCTTAAGGTGTTGCTCTGGATGGAGCCTCAAAAACGTGGCTCTTTGATGACCACTTTGGTTGCACTCGCTGTAAAAGGTCTTCTTCCTCCACACCTACTTAACCAGTTTCTTTTTCTATTGTGGAGAAGGATTTTCATGCCTCATCCTCCCTTTTGTTGCCATTATTTTCCAACACTCATAAATGACATGGTTATGTAAAACAGAAAAATTACAAGATTTCTTATGCCATGATTTACGTTCATGATTATCAACACTCTTAAAATAAAAATGAACTCTGGAATAGTGAGACTTTTTATACCTTCCCTGGTGGTCTCTAGTGCGATCATGGCAATGAGAGCTTGCCTCAACTCTCTCACTACAACATGCACTTCCATGGGATGATGATGAAGTGTTCCCATCAATGCTCTTCCCTAGTGAGTGCAACAATGTCTGTTTTCCTTTGATGTCCTTTGAACATCCTCCTTTAGTGTATCCCAAACCTACGTATCAAGGTCTCTGCACAACCTCCAATGGGTGAGTTATGCCTTGGCGATGAATTCCAAGTCCTCCTCCTTTGTAACCCATATTGGTAAGGAGTCTCATGTCAGTTCCTGTAATGGGGATCTCCACATTTCCAACAGAAGTAATATCATGTGAAGATGAAACTGAAGAATGATCACAACTATTTACCTTAGATGTCGATTTTGAGATGGTGAAGAGGGATTCTCAAAGCCTTCGTTGCACTTCACCTTCTCCAAGGCCTCTATCACGGCTTGTAGCTAAAGCTGCAATTGTTGCTTCTCCTCCTTCTCTTCCTGTAGGAGTGTCTCTGATGCCTCATGATCTTCTTGAAGACTTTCGTTGTTGTGTGTCAATTCCTCCAATTCCTCTGTTGTGGCTTGCAATTGAAGTTGAAATCGATGTTTTTCCTTCTTATCCTCTTGTAGAATCATTTTTAGCTCAGCGTTATCTTCTGCTTGTTTCTCATAAGCTTCATACAACATGTTCACTTTCTCGGACACCCTGAGCATGGTCTTGTACATGTCTTTGACATACTCCATTGCTAAACTCCGCGAACGTTCAATGGTTCACACTTGTAATCCAAATAAGCAAGAAGACCGCTCTGATACCACTTGATCCAGGTAAATTCCTTATACCCTTTAAACCAAGACCTTTTACTTCGGCTAATGTGTTAGAATTGCATCAAAGAATTAATGAACATAAAATAACATATCTGCATGTTGTAAAGAAGAGGAACATAACAAGCATTATCAACATAAGATATTGATAACGGAGTTTGTCCAGGAGGGACTACGCCTCCGAGCCTCGGTGTCAAGATGATGTACAAGGATTTTATTTTCTCTGCCATACAACAAAAATTCCCTAACAAGGAGTGGTTGGACCTCTCTATGAGATGTTTCGCTATAGGAACTCTCATTCAAAGAAGGTACTCCCATCAACATGACAATTTCGCATGGATGATGACTATAAGTATCCCGCTAAACATGGAAACAAACGAATCTCAATCAAACATACATGGTGGAAATGAGCATCCCTCCAACATGAAAACAAAGGGATCTCAAACATAAATAAGACAAATCCATGATAGAAATTACATCTTACATTAATAACAAAACAAGATCCCACATCAAACATCAACAGGGATCTATACAACACAATGCATATCATAGTAAAGAGACAAAGAAACACATGATCACACTACATATACCTCACATCCTGGGGCTATCTGAAGAAAAGGATGATAAGTTGCTGGATTTGGTTGTACCATCAATATTGTGGCGTAAATTATCCTGAAAACGTCTGATCACACATTAAATGCTGACACCTGCAACTCCACTTTGAAAAGTGGCCGAAAAACATAATATTCAGATGGAAAATATGACTGCACCGCTGAACTCATGTCACTGAGAGGTGTAGCATCGACTGCCAATTTGCTAAATTCTGACAAAGTTGAAATATGGACCTTAAGGAATCTTTTATATTCCCTTAAGTTCCTAAAAGATGTTGTTCCATAGGGAATTTGGAAATCTGCAACTCAAAAAAAGAATTTGATCTCACCACTGAGATCCTTGCGAAATTATTAGAAGAATGAGCATAAGGTTGAACTCGTTATGACACCGGCAAATTTCAGCCTCCAAGGAATCTGAAAGATTCCTGAAGATACTCCTCCACATGGAATCTGCAAAACCGCTGCTCACATGGAAAATCTAGGTACACCATCACACTCCCTGTGAAATTCTAGTTGAAATGCATATAAATTTTAATACATTCTGACACAGAGAAATTTTACCACAAAATATTCTCCAAGCATCAAAAGGACACTCTCTATCTCGGAAATTGTGCCACCATGCTTCCTCTATCTCTACCTAGAGCTGTGTGCCCACACATGGGTGCCTTAGCTTAGATGCACTTGAGAAATGAATGAGTTTAAATAATAATTTATGGGCGGATTTACCAACGTGTGCAATTGGCGCAATTGTGAAAATAGTTTTTGGTTAAGGGGAGGTCGGGGTATCAAATCCCACCTCACACAGAATTCACGTACATATTTATTTTGGAGGGCACGTTTTCTATGTTTGGTATGGGTCAAGTCCGCCTTGGGTAACCCACCCAGCAACCCGCACGGTGGCATATGAGTATGGGTTATGTGTTGGTTGGGGTGGTGGGGTTGACCACCGACCACCCCACCGTATATGCATATACAGTTATAACGATGGTGATTCGGGTGTGGGTCTGGCAGGGTCATGGCCATCGACCCCACCATTTTAATCATTTAATATATGCGATGGTTTAGGATAAGGTCGGGGGTCATGACCTGCCTTATTTTAATATTTTTTTTGTTTTATTAAACAAACCATATTTTTTCAAAATATCCAAAAATAGGTAGTAGGAGTCTTTTTAATGAGGCCACAATTTTTCCTAGAATTTGGCCAGAATCTAGTGGTCGGATCTAGCCGAAATTGTGCCTTCTTTAACCTACCAAGTCACCCGGTCAACCCTCAACTTTGATTGGCTCTAACTTCTCCATTCGGAGTCGGTTTGACGAACCATTTTCACCATTACGATCAAGACAAAAAGATATTCAACCTAAAGCTAGTTCAAGAGCAATTCACACACTTTTATTTTTGAGCTTTCATAAGCCCTCTTTGTCTTGTGTGTGTCTCTGGAGCCACCTGGATCAAGGAGAAACAGGTGGCTGCAAGCAGAGAGGAGAAAGTTACAAAATCAAGTCAAATAGCTATAAATTCAATCGGAAATGGTACATATAGAGTTAAATAAAAAAGGCTTGAAACTGATAGTGGTAGATGAACCTGTTGTGGCTGAACCTGCTATCTCTTGAGGAGGGTAAGACATGTTTTAAGCCAATTTTGTTTTAAAATTTTCCCTCTCATCATTTCATATAGCCTTGGATATTTTTTGGAGGTAAGTAATGGAAATTTCAAAATATGGAAAATATCAGGCAAGTTCGTAGCGTACTCTAGGCTTAAAGCCTAGTTTTTTCTATGAACTCGTTGAAGATTACTTTATGTTATAATTTCCAAAAAATTTCATAAGAGGAGTGGGTAAAGGAATTTATTTAATTCCTTTATCCGAATGAAGACCCTCCAATGAGCAGAGAAGTCAAAATTGTTGCATAAATTTCCAAGTCGAGAACTCTACAAACTCTTCGCTACGGACTTGCCTAAAGTGCTCTGATTTTGTAGCGAGTGGAAATTTTGATACCTTCTTTGGGAGCACATCAGTCATCAGGATATGTTAAAGTGTATTAGTAGAGACTCCAGTTAGTAAGAACACTCAGCAATGAAGGTGATTGGTCTTCTAGCTCATCATTCTTGAGACATCATCAAGCAGAACATCACATCCTTAAAATCTGAGAAGAAGACCCTAGATTCTAGTGGGGTTATTTATTACTTAGTCATGGTCATTGCCACCTCAAGAAAAAATTTCCTATTCGATAAACATCATCATGTATGGGTCATTTAAAAGTTGTTAGTGAAGTAAATGGTGTTAGAGTCCTATTAGGTTTTAAATATTTTGTAAACACAAATATCTCTATATTCTCTCCTTGTAACTAGTTCCTTTTTGGATAAGGTGTCTTTAGTAGTTTCAAGGGTCTAGCCCAGGTGGAAAAATTTATGTAAAGGTGTCTAATTCTATAAAGAGGGAGATGAGAGAATTAGAGAGGATCGATCGATGGTATGCCATATGCTACTTTTGTAATATTTTTTAGTCAATAATATACCGTTGAAAAAGGCTTCTCTTAGACCTCAGATTCTTCATATACTATTATGTGTGTTTGTCGTATCTACCTTTTTAATTTCCACTCATTTTAATTTATGTATAATCACTTGGAATTCATGGTTAAGCATGCTCCAACTTCCTTTATGCATCTAGTTTATTGTTCAAGTTATGTTTTTGATGAGAGTACATATGCCTCAGCTTCCATGAAAGATGTTCTCTATGTAATTGAGTTTCACATTGAATCCATGCCCAATGGTAGCCATTAATTCACATCCTTCACCTGCTAAAAGCTATTCAAAACACACTCAAGAGTTAGCCATATTTGTTCTAAGCATTTTTTATTGAAGATTATACATTTCCTTGAGAGAGCCCTCTCAGGTTGGAAAGGGTAAGTTCCAACCATAAGTGGTTTGAAACAGTTACAATGAATTGACTGTTGAGCAGCCCATCAACCTAATTTTGGTGATAACAAAATTTTTTCTTATTATTTCACACAACTAGATTAAAAAGCCAAAAAAAAAACATAGAAAATATAAAAGTAGCATGTAGTTACCAATTTGATGACTTCATTTGTTTGTGTTAGTGATGACTTGTTACACTGAAAATTGTCATCCTGACATTCTGCTATGTGTATGAGCTCATTATAACTCACACTTCTCCCTTTGCAAGTCTAAAATATCAGTTCCTCATGTCAAGCCTTGAAAATCAGAGAAATGTTCCTAAAAGTCTCCTAAACTTTGGTATTGCACTTTCTCGATATCTTTCCTGCGGTCCTACACCCAATGTTCAACTCTCCTGTGTACCTGAACGCACTTTCATTTTTTTATAAGTGTGGACCCCTGTAATATAAAAAAGGAACAAGTAAATTCCAAAAATCTCAATAAAAGTAAATTCTGGAAGCTTCTAGAATGGATCTTGCGGTGGCAGAACTGCTCTTGTGAGGTGCATGAATCCCTTAGCTTATGGAGCTAACCCCTTGATGTGAGAAGATTATTCCTTTGAAGGAGGATTCTATCCCTTCACACTTGGAACAAAAAACCTCCTATTTTCCACTATAAAAATAGGCATTGGGTAGCCTCAAAGGGAGGTCAAGCTTAAGAAGATTTGAGGTTAAGTACTGTTGAGATTTAGACTCAGTTGACTAAGACTTTTGTGAGGAGAGATCACATACCTCTACTTGTCTTGGTTGGAGGAGTGCAGAGCTTATCAAAGTAGAGGAGACTCCTTCTTCGGACCCCGGGAAGGCCTGTGCAACATCAATGCTCAGATTGTAAGGTTTTCTTTCTTTTGAAATTAATACAAATATACTCATTTTTCTCAATAAGCTGTCAGTTAATGGTTTATTTCATAGATTCCTTGATCACTATGATAAGCATGGTTTATGATAATGTCTATACATGTGCTATGTAATATTTTTCTTGTTTGTGACTGCAGGTTTACGAGGAAAACTCCTTCAAGTGCACGAGGGACAACAATGACTTCAAACAAGCGTTGGACATACAGTAAGTCTTTTACACCTCTATAGAGCTTTTGTAAACCTTACATGCTTAGAGAAAGATTAGTCTATTTGGTTGTTTGTTTCTAGATACTTTTAGTACTAGGGAGATAGATCTTGTCCGCAAGAACGATTTATCCGGCCAACAAATTGGTGACCATACTAGGGAAAGAAACTTGTTGTTTTTGGTTCTCTTTTATTTTGATTTGAGGAAAAGTTTTTCCTAGTTTTTGATTGATGGATATCTGCCTGGGTAGCTTAGGTTTTCTCTGTTTTTGAAAATTTTGAAATATTTTAAGTTTTTCTTGAGCTTTTCTGGGGACCGCACTTTGTTCTTTTGCACAGTGCGGGTAGTTTCGCACTTTCATTAAGTAAATAGTGCGGGGCCGCACCTGTTACTTCTGGGAGCCTGCGGACCCTGTTAAAATTTTGGAAAAAACTCTAGATTTATTTTTTCCAGTTTAGTTTATATTTGATTTAGGATTCTAAGCATCTACCCAGATCTGTATTTTTCTGTCAAAAGTCTCTTGTTTCTGAATTTCTTTCAGCAATTCTTCATCTCATCAATCTCCATTAAGTTATTGGGTGTTTTGAGTCTCTTTTTTGAGAAATTCTTAATTTGATTTCCTTTGTTCATTACTTGGAGGTTTGTCTCAGTCTTTTCACATTTTTCCATCTTTTTGCCTTTGTTTTTGCTAAATTGTGTATGAGTGGTAATCGCCTTTGAGTGTTTTTTGATCTTTGGAACTCTCACCCAATTTTCTTGACTTGCACTTGATTGATTCTTAGATTAAATTAGAATCATCTTGTGTTTGATAATTCTCTTGCATAGATCACATTTGCATAATTAGAATTCTCATTTTCAGAATATGAATGAAAAATGTGCATAGATTACATTTGCATACTTTTCAAGTGAACTGTGCATAGATTACAATTGCATAGTTTACATTCTGAAAAAAATCAATCATAAATTTAGATCAGTTTTCTTTGATTTGAATTTAGATGTTTTTATGCTTGTTTTTAAAACACAAAAAATAAAAATTGTTTTGGGATTGATTTGCATTAGTTTTTCTTGATGAAATTAGTGCATTAGAGAATTTGTTATATTTTCTCTTAGTGATCAATTTTTGCATTGTTGGAAGTATATGGAAACTCTCTCCTTACTTTAGTTAGGATTCGTCGAATTGAAAAGATTAAATTATCATATTCGATAGCATTCAGTTTTGGGTTGGGTCATAACACCATTGGTTTCATATCCATTTACCCTTTTGAGTAATAACAGCCTAAATAACACAATGCTTACTTAAAATTCATCTAGTAATTTTTACATTTTTAGGGCTCTTTCCACCAATCTAGCTCAGGATTAGTGCTTTGGAATAGGTTGTAGTTAACTTTCCAAAGCAACTAAAACAAAAAAGTAGATAAATGTTGTGGTAGGAAATAAATCCAATTGTAATTGGTACAATTTGGGAAGCTTCTCTTAAAGGAGTTAATCACGAGATCATCTCTGAACCTTTGAGACAATCAATTCTATTTCATTGGGAAAGATAGAAGATTCTGCGCGCATTACAAACAGTAAAACTCAGATTAACCATTGTCGAGGAGCCTGGGGTCACTTGTCGGTAAAACTCAGATTAACCATGTCGAGGAGCCTTCAAGGGGATTGAGCTTTGTTACTCTGCCCTTGCGTGTGGAATCAGATCGTAGACTGTTCCCACTGTTGTATTTGTTATGGTTGGTAACTTTAGTGTCCATAACCTTAGGATTATTTCCTAAGGTGACGGTGAAGGAAAGATCTCACTGTACCTGGAGCAGACGTTGACTAGACTCACTTGGACTCTCTGGGGGGTTCTCTTCACTCGAGATGGCTTTGTGAAGAAACTTGTGCCAGTCTGTTTCATTAAGCAGGTTGTCGGGGTAACTGTTCCAACCGCCATTTCTGCATTAAAATTCTATGATGTTGGATTTCATCACCAACTAGTGTTTTTAGTTCGGGAATCTACTGTTTGTGTGTGGTTTGATTCCTAGATTTGATAGTGCGTGTTAATTTGTTTTTTTTTTACTTTGGAGACCATAGGAGTGAATTGTGAATTTTCATTGTTTAGGTGTGAATTTTGAAGTGTTAATTTTAGTTTTAAATTGTTAATAAAATTCACTGAAGTTGAATATAATGGCAACTGTTCTGGAATTTACCAACCAAGGAACCCCTCTTAACGAGATTCCTAGTACTTTTCCTTGCTTTGGAAATGTTGGTCCTCCTTATATGGCTACTTTGTCATTACCTGGATTTACAATAGGTTTACTGATATGGTTCTTTTAAACTTCGTTGGCCCCGAATACTCTAATTGTTCCACCTCAACTGGATGCTTCACTTCAACAGAGTTCACCATCTCAGCATCACCAACCTTCTGTTGACCCTTTACCTTCTTCACCTAATATTTCTTCCTCTTCGCTTGGTAAAAGTCTTGACCCTAGTAACCAGGTAACTAAGAAGAAGAAGAAACAAGATAAGAAGGAATTCAACCAACCAACCATGGTTGTAAGTGTTAGTTGTGTTGAGGAAACCTCCAACATGCATCGTAAACCGAAATACCCTTGCAAGCTTTGTAAGGGTGACCACTTCCTTATCAATTGTCCTGGTATTCTGAAGGTCTTGGAAGTATGGTCAAAAAAATCTCATCAATTTTCCTTTGATCCATCAACCAGTGATAGTCAGGTTCCTAGGAAAAAGGGTAAAGTTAGGTTTCCTGGTAAGTTATGCAAAGGGAGTCATCAAAATCACATTTTCCCTCACATGGATGAAGCCTCAAAATTTTTGGAAAAACTTACTGTTCCACAACAAGAATTTCCAACTGGTTACCATAAAATTTCTCTCAACCTACCGCCAACTGACGGAGTGATTGATCTAATTTCAAGTACAGTCGATCCCACTCTTCCATTGGAGAGTGAAACTCATATCACTCAGGTTGATGATCCATTAGTTGATCAAGTGGTCGATTCGATTTCACATTCGGTCGATCCCATTCTCCCTGTAGAGAGTGAACTTCATACTACTCAGGTTCTTCTTGTTACATCAGATTCTTCTACGCCAGGGGGAATTTCACCTGTTTCTACAGAACCCCCTCCAAATACTGAGGTATTTTCCTTTGATTGGAATAGACTGATAGAACCTCGTCTTCCTTCCTCCATCCCTTTCCAAATCATTGTGAAGTTAGGTGGTAGGGACATACATCGCACACAGGTAGATGAAGATGCTTCTGTTAGTATTTTATCCTCAACTGTTTGGAAAGCTTTGGGTTCCCCTCAGCTTGTGCCTATTACGCAGAATCTGAAAGCTTTTAACAAAACCATTAGTGAACCTTTAGGGATCCTTCCTAAGTTCTCTATTACTTTGGAAGGTAAAACTGTCTGTATTGATCTTATGGTAGTTCGAGGTCCCTTGGATTTCAATTTAATCCTTGGGCAAGACTATGTTTATGCAATGAAAGTTGTTGTATCGACACTCTTTCACGTGATGTCTTTTGCTCACAATGGAAATATTGTGACTGTAGACCAACTTTCATTCCCTAGTCTTAATTCGACTACCAATAATCCGACATCCCTAGAATTTCCTTCTACGCAAGTGGTATCTACCCTGCCACGGGTTAATTATGTGGCAACTAGTCCCATGTTTTCAATTACCGATGTAAGCGAGCCTCTCACTGTTTGCTCGTCTTCTTTTGACTTAGATCTGGTAAGTGACATGGAAACATCTATGGGATTACTTGAACAAGATGTTCTTATCCCTTTTGAGTCCCTTGACATGTGTTCCTTGCAGAGAACTATTCTTCCTTCTGATGAAGACCTCTTGGAAGCCATGATCAAGGTGTGTCCATTGACATGTGTTTCTTCCAGTTGGAAGTAATGAATCAGTGGCTGGTGAGGAGAGTTCCATTTATTGTGTCAACCTCGTTAAAAAATGAATCAGTGCGCCGAGGAAAGTTCCTTTTACTGTGTCAACCTCGTTAAAAAATGAATCAGTGAGTCTTAGGAAAGTTCCTTTTACTGTGTCAACCTCGTTAAAAAATGAATTAGTTGGTCCAAGGAAATTTCCTTTTACTATGTCAACCTCGTTAAAAAATGAATCAGTTGGCGATGAGGAAAGCTCTTTTCCTGTGTCAACCTCGTTAAAAAATGAATCAGTAGTTTATGAGGATAGTTCCTTTTACTGTGTCAACCTCGTTAAAAAATGAATCATTTGGTCCGAGGATAGTTCCTTTTATTGTGTCAACCTCATTAAAAAAATGAATCAGTGAGTGCAAGGAGAGTTCCTTTTACTGTGTCAACCTCATTAAAAAATGAATCAGTTAGTCGAGAGCATAGTTCCTTTTCTTGTGTCAAGCTCGTTAAAAAATGAAACAAGCTTCTATGAGGATAGTTCTTTTCCTGTGTCAACCTCATTAAAAAATGAATTAGTAGGTAGATTGTAGAGAATAGATTAATAGATTAGAAATAAGTAGTTTCTGAGGATGGTTCGTGTTACTGATTCAACTTCATTAAAAAATGAATCAGGTATGAGGACAATTCTTTTCCTGTGTCGACCTCGTTAAAAAATGAATCAGTTGTCAGAGGACAGTTCTTTTCCTGTGTAAACCTCGTTAAAAAATGAATCAGTTGGTCAGAGGATAGTTCCTGTTATTGAGTCAACCTCGTTAAAAAATGAATCAGGTATGAGGACAATTCTTTTCCTGTGTCAACCTCATTAAAAAATGAATCAGTAGGTTATATAGGTAGATTTTAGAGAGTAGATACGAGGATAGTTCTTTTCCTGTGTCAACCTCGTTAAAAAATGAAACATTTAGAGAGGATGGTTACTGTTACTGAGTCAACCTCGTAAAAAATGAATCAGGTAAGAGGAAAGTTCCTTTTACTGTGTCAACCTCGTTAAAAAATGAAACACGTTGCCATGAGCATAGTTTTTCTCTGTGTGAAGCTCGTTAAACAATGAAACAAATCCTCCCCTAATTGAGTCGAGTCTTTGACTAGATCTCGTAAATGTTAAGTCATATATTTAGGTTAGTTTTGCATAATTTTCTTTGCTAGCTTTGTGGCCTGCCGTCTTCATATGACCACAAATTAACCCTCTATCCCATCCAAATGGCTAATTACTAAAGATACTTCTAGTTGGAACTAAATGGGTTGGGGCATGCGCTCCAACAGTTATACCTAGTGGGCATCAAGAAAAATTTTCTCTCTATTTCAAGCTTGTGTAAAAATGAAACCACTCTGAAGCATAGTTTTTCTCTGTTTCAAGCTTTCGTAAAAATGAAACCTATCTTGAGTCAATTTCAGTTATTTTCAAGACTCGTTAAACTCATGAAAATCCCGAGATTATTTTGCTATCTTTCATTCTCGTAAAACACATGAAAATTCCAAGTCATTTCCATCTTTTCCTTCTCGTAAATTAAATTGAAAGCTGGCCATATATAACATTTTCTCTTCATCCTTTTTCGAACTCAAGAGACTTACCAAAAGGAAACCATGAGTGCATTTTTATTCCTTTTTCGAACTCGTTAAAACTTACGAAACAGTGAAATTTTGAGTCCTCTTTTAAGCCCTTTTCAGACTCTTTAAACATGAAAATATTTCCGAGTACTTGATTATTCGAAATCGTTAAAGTAAATGAATGATCGTCCTTTCAGTATAATTTTACCCCTTTTACGGACTGAAATGGAATATTTACGAAAAAGGTATGCGTTGACTAATTACGGTCAATAGAGTTCTCTCCCTCAATATTTTATCCTTTTTCGGACTCGAGAGACTAAATTTACGAAAAAGTACCCCCATGGAGTCTTCTTAATTTTTTTCTTCTCCACTCCCCTAAAAATAGAAAACACCAAGTTTCTCCCATATACCTGACCTTTACAAAACTTAAAATAAGAAAGGACCTGTTCAATTTCAAACAGGAATGAACCACTCCTTCTTAGGGTTTGAATTTTAAACTAAGTTGGACTCATCTGAAGGATGAGCTTATAAACAAGAAAATTTTATCCTCCTCAAGCTTATCAAAAATAAAGAGGTACTTGCCAAAAATGGTGGGGTAAAAAAGAGAAAAACGACTTGTTTGTGGTATTTTGATTTTTCAAAAATCTAGTTAACCACTCTTGAACACGACACTTTCAATCACCTGGGTTGGAAAATCCTTTGCCTAATAGTTAATCAAACCTCATTTGAAAGTCTTCATCCAGTTTCTAGGTATTAGCTTTGGGTCAATTGCTACCAAGCCATCTGCCGTGTCGTTATGTGTTCAAGAGGACAGTTCAAAAAAAAAAAAAAACCATTCATCTGCAAAATATCTTTCATCCATTTTTGACCATACCTGAATCAGTCCTTGCCAATATATTTTCAGAACTTGATCTATGATTTCGTGTTGTGGGCTTGCCTACAACGGATCACTTTCTATCGACGACAACTCATTATCTAGGAAGCTGATTCCAGCTTCCATGAGTCAAAGACTTTGGAATCTGCATACCTCAATGGAAAGTTTCTCGCCTTCAATGACAGTTTGCATCATTGACCTTCGATCGAATGATTCCGTGACATGTTCGACTTCAGCCATTTCATTCACATTTCATGGATTGTACTGGTTACTTTGAGAGCCATTGACATTACTGGTGGTTTCTCTCACACTTGTTAACAGTTCACATCATTGACTGGTAATCAAGTGGTTTCTACCATGTTCGACTTCAACACATTTAATCGCATGGATAGAATCGTACTAGTTCGGGAAGTAGAAATCAAGACCCTGGATCTAGTTTCTACCATCCAGGCTGTGAGGAATTTTTTTATCATTTATACAGTGGACTATTTATAAACAGATGGTTGCGTCCATACTGTGTCTACACATGTCTATACTGTTGATGTATTGAAAATCATTTCTGTATCAGAACAAGTTTAGTTAGTTTTGATCTGAGTATGGGAATACCTACCTCAACGATGATATGATTACATATATATATTTTGCATTGAATCTTTTTACAGGTTCCGACTGGGGTGACCACAGGATGATCCTTGAAATGATAAAGTACTGCACTCTTCATATATGAAAGACTTCAGTTTCATCTATTCCAGACTTTGCACTTTAGGGGGCAATATGTTACACTGAAAATTGTCATCCTGACATTCTGCTATGTGTATGAGCTCATTATAACTCATACTTCTCCCTTTTCAAGTATAACATATTAGTTCCTCATGTAAAGCCTTCAAAATCAGAGAAATGTTCCTAAAAGTCTCCTAAACTTTGGTATCGCACTTTCTCGCTATCTTGCCTGCAGTCCCGCACCCAATGTTCAGCTCTCCTGTGTACCTGAACGCACTTTCTCTTTTTTATAAGTGCGTACCCCTGTAAGATTAAAAAGGTGCAAGTAAATTCCAAAAAGCTCAATAAAAGTAAATTCTGGAAGTTTCTAGAATGGATCTTGCGGTGGCAGAACCGCTCTTGTGAGGTGCATGAATCCCTTAGCTTATGGAGCTAACCCCTTGATGTGAGGAGCTTATTCCTTTTAAGGAGGATTCTATCCCTTCACACCTGGAACAGAAAACCTCCTCTTTTCCACTATAAAAAGAGGCATTGGGTAGCCTCAAAGGGAGGTCAAGCTTAAGAAGATTTGAGGTTAAGTGTTGTTGAGATTTAGACTCAGTTGACTAATACTTTTGTGAGGAGAGATCACATACCTCTACTTGTCTTGGTTGGAGGAGTGCAGAGCTTATAAAAGTAGAGGAGACTCCTACTTCAGACCCCGGGAAGGCCTGTGCAACATCAAGTCTCAGGTTGTAAGGTTTTCCTTCTTTTGAAATTAATACAAATATACTCATTTTTCTCAATAAGCTGTCAGTTAATGGTTTATTTCATAGATTCCTTGATCACTATGATAAGAATGGTTTATGATAATGTCTATACAGGTGCTATGTAATATTTTTCTTGTTTGTGACTGTAGGTTTACGAGGAAAACTCCTTCAAGTGCACGAGGGACAACAACAACTTCAAACAAGCGCTGGACATACGGTAAGTCTTTTACACATCTATAGAGCTTTTGTAAACCTTACATGCTTAGATAAAGATTAGTCTATTTGGCTGTTTGTTGCTAGATACTTTTAGTACTAGGGAGATCGGTCTTGTTCACAAGAACGATTTATCCGGCCAACATGACTTCATAGACTTCCATATTTTTATATACCTTTTTTTAGTCAATATAACTTTAATTCATAACAATTTCTGCAACTCTTCTTGTATTGTTAGATGGTGCTTTAAAATTTGTCTAGAAGAAATGAGATAAAAGCGTAAGTTCCATTGCTCTACACAAAGTGGCCCAAAAAACAAATATTTATGTTATAATAATCTTGCAAAGTGAACCACATATTTACATTTTCATATGTGAACTATGGAAAAACATATATAGGGACTTAGATCTTTTAAATTGTGTCTGTACAACTTAAGCATGTCACTAATTTTCATATGTGAACTATGGAAAAACATATACATGGACATATATATTTTTAAATTGTGTTTGTACAACTTAAGCATGTCACTAACATACTTAAGTCATGCATATCTAATGTTAAAAGGATGTAGTGTTTCTATTTATATGGGTGTCAGGGAGGAACCATTGTTAAAATATATTCATTTTCATAATCTAATATAAATATTCACATCTCGACACATGACTACATATAATAATGTATGCCTTTACAATTACACATTGGGTCGTGGTCAATGGGAAGTCAGAGACGAGAATGTATTACAGACATAACGAAAATTTGACACCTCATCATATAATTTTTATAAACTATATTCCTTGGACTAGTGAGCTAAGTCTCCCACTTCAAAAAACCTTACCAAGTCTAATTCAATTACCTAAAAATGAATTGATCTCTAGCATACAACATTATACTAGCTAAAGTTTTTCCGCATTTATAGTCTATACAACACAAACACATGTGAAACTGAAATATGTGGGTAGGAAAGGCATGTGAAACTAAAGTATATGAGGAACATAAAAGCATAAGTTCCATCGCTACACTCTATGTGAACTCAAGAAAATACTAAATCTATAATTGTATTGTAAAAGGAGGCCCAAATACCTACATTTTCAAAACATATAGTCATAATGCAATCATGATATTTTTTTAATAATTTCAGATATTAGTTTCGAGTTAATATCATTGATGCATTCACATAAGGTGAAATAAAACATGCGCAGAAGTGAAAAAATGAAAGGATAAGTTCCACTACTCTACAGAAGGTGAACCAAACATCAAACATTGAATCTACAATCATATTGTAAAAGATGACCTAGATATATACACTTTGAGCACATAGAATAATAATTCAATCATGAAAAAAAAATTAATAATTTTAGATATTATTTTCAAGTTACAATCATTCATGCATTCACACAAGCTGAACTAAAACATGTGTGGAAGTGAAAACATAAAAGTGTAAGTTTCATTGATCCTCACAAGCTAAACCCAAAAGAAAATATTGAATCTACAATCATATTATGAAAGTCGAACCGAATACCTTGATTTAGAAAACATTCGTCAATATTGCAATCATGAAAAAAAATAATAGTTTCATATATTAGTTTCAAGTTACTATCACTCATGCATTTCAAATATATAGAAAAGAAATGTGCACAGTTAAAGTCTACACGAAACAAAGACATGTTGAATTGAAATTCATATGCAACAAAGATGTGTGTGCAGAAGTGTGAACATGAAAAGGAAATTACCATTGGTCTACACAAGGTGAGTCCAAATGAAAATATTGAATCTATATTATCTATTTCTGTCCTTTACGTTATAATCATGACTATATCACTAAATGTGATTCATATACATCAATTGGATAATATATGCAGAACTAAATGTGTTTCATGAATATATGTAGAACTAAAACATGTGTGTAAGTGTGGACATAAAATGATAAGTTCCACTACTCCGCATAAAGTGAATCCAAAATAAAATATTGAATATACAATCATGTAGTAAAATTCGACTTAGATACCTAGAATTGGAAAACATATAATAATAATGCAATTATGAAAAACAAGTTGGAAATTTAAGATATTAGTTTCAAGTAACTTTCATTCATGCATTTCAAATTTATTTCTTGTTCACTTGCCTAAAATAATTTTATGATTGGTATCATCTTATAAGTTGAATGGAGTCCTCGAAGTCCATTATGCTAGCCTTGACAAGTTTACTTCAACGAAATTAGGTCAATGTCAAACTTATAGCAAATTTTTGTCCATAGTTAGAGTCTGGACAAAACAAAGACATGCCCAACTAAAATTTGTGCTCAATGAATATTTTTGTGAAAAGGTATGGACATAAAAGTGTATCACCAGTTCACACAAGAATATCCCAAAAGGAAAGATTGAACCTATATTATCCATTTTTTTCCTTAACATTACAATCATTACTATATTGCGTAGACCAAATGGATAATATATGTCGAACTCAATGTGGTTCAAGAATATATGTAGAACTAAAACATGTGTGGAATTGTGGATATAAAAATATAAGTTCCACTTCTCTACACTAGGTGAACCCAAAAGAAATATTCAACCTACAACCGTATTGTAAAAGCTGACCCAAATACCTAGACTTGGAAGACATACAACAATAATGAAATCAACATACAAAAGTTAATAACTTCATATATTAGTTTCTAGTTACTATCATTTATGCATTTCAAATATATAGTAAAATTTGTGCACAGTTAAAGTCTGCACGAAACAAAGACATTCCAAACCAAAATGAAACAAAGATGTGTGTGTTGAATTGCAAACATAAAAGCGTAAATTTCACTACTCTACACAAGGTATGTCCAAAAGAAAAAATTGAATCTATATTGTCCATTTTCATCATTAACATTATAATCATGACTATATTACTAAATGTCATTCATATACATAAAATGGATAAAATATGTGAAACTAAATGTGGTTCAGGACTATATGTTGAACTAAAACATATACCAAAGTGGTAATATAAAAGGATAAGTTCCATTGTTCTGCACAAGATGATCCCAAAAGCTAATATTGAATCTATAATTGTATTGTAAAATCTAACTTAGATGCCTAGACATGGAAAACATACAACTGCTATCTCAGAAGCTCAGTGACAAATTACAATCACTGGATTAGATTCATATTTTCGAGAAGACCAAAATTTACTATTGAAGCACTCGATTCAGACAAGGGAAAGTGCACTTTTGAAGTCAAGCCCACAATGGCACATTTCATCAAGTCAGCTTAGAGGCTAATTAGCCCTCCTCCAATACCTATAAATTCATGAAACCTCAAGATCATTTGGACATAACCTCAACTCAGTAAACTCATCTCTATCCGGTTCATACAATCTAGAATTGTAGGGGTTTCTCATGTCACGTGCGAGTAGGAGGAAGGACATTTTTAGGAGGACAAAATTATGAAATAAATTTTCACTTTGACCAAAATTTAATACCTGTCTTTAATGTATCTTTGGGTTCGATCTCTTGGGCACATTTCTGTTTTTGTAGGCTGAGTTTGTTGGCATAAAAAATGAGAAGTTTTGGGAAATTTGACCACCATTTACCATAGGGGTTGGCCGCAGATTCAGACCTGCATTGACCGCAAAGCTCCTCTCTTAGATGAAAAAGTTTGATTATGGATTTCAAGATTGATTTGACTAATTTATTACCTTCATTCAATGCTGAGTTGTTTAACCTTTGTCCGAGCTATTGGAAGGAACTTTGATTGTTGCCTGGTGGACTAGTTATGGAAGTTTTGACTGCTGTTGAATTTGTTAGTATAAAAAATTTGATAATTTGATTAAAGTTGAATTTTGAAGCTCATATTGATTGGATATTGGTTTACCTATTTGAATAGTCAAAGTTTGACTTTGAACCTTATGGATTTGGGCTCATTGTACTCTCTGCTGAGCATTTTATAACAATCTAATAGAAGAATAATTTCAAAGGGTTCCCCCTTGTTGGGTTTTTCCCAGGTCTTGGACCAAATCAATGTCTCTTGTTGATGTGTTGACTGTATTCTATTTCCCTTTCATTTATTTTTCTATATTCAATTACTATTGATTATTGGAAGAAATAATTTCTACCGAAAATATTGCTTAATGAATGAATGAATTGGGATAAAGTAATTGATATAGCATATAGCAGTGGAAAATTAATATGGTGTCAAATCTAATGTGAAGGAAAAACCCAAAGGAGAGACAAGCTAGAGAAATCATCTTTGGAAAATTTAAAGGAGTCCATCTAATCAAATCAAGATGTCTATGTCAATTTTCAAGGAAGTTGAGAATATGGGAGACTCATCAAATTTTGTTTCTTAGAAGATTAGGTTGGAAATCATAGTTGATGACAATGATTTCTGGGAGTACATATAAGGAAAATTTTTCGATCCTTAGAAACATTCTATCACTGCTATCAAGAACAGGTACAAGAAAGGTGAGTTAAAAGAAAACAAAATTATAGCTGATGGCTTACAAGATCATTTACTTTCCTATGCTGGGAATCTGAGGAAGTCTAAGGTTATGTATGATAAGTTGAACGAAATTTATGAAGTCAATAATTTGAATTAAATTATCTTCTTGAAAGATCAACTCAAATATATGAAAATGAATATAGGAGAATTTGTGTAATCCTATATCATGAGAATATCTTGTCTTAAAGATCAATTGTAGAGAATTTCATAAATTGTACCTGATAAGAAGTTGGTGTTGGAAACCCTTAGAGGTCTCCCTCCTATTTGGGAAACCTTCATTACCACCATAAGAAATAACAGCAGTTTCCCATAATTTTTTAATCTTGTTGGAAAAAATCACTCAAGAAGAATCTAGGATGATTTTAAGATGGAGAATTAAAAAACATGGAGAAGAAGATCTCACCGCATTTGTTACTCAACACAAGAAAAAAAAAGGAAAAGGAAGACCATATGGTTCAAGCACACCATCTCTCGAGTCAAACTACTCTAATATAAGATCAAGGGATATTGAATGTTACAATTGTCACAAGCATGGTCACTATTCCCAAGATTTTCTGAGAAAGCACTAAAAGGAAAAGACCCTCTAGTGAAGGTTATAAAGGAGGTTTTTAGTGTTATAAAATTGGCCAAAATTTTCAAAAAAACATTTTTTACAACATCCGTTTATGGTTATGGAGGTTTTGGAAGAGATTTTAATGGAAATTCAACACAACCAAAAACACTGGGAGGCCAGAGGTTATTACAGATATTTTTTTCATCGGTGCGCTACTAAGGTTTCAATGCACTGGTGCGTGTGATCTAGTTGGTGGCCCCGGGGTAGTCGAAGGTTCCTGCACCGGGCTATCAAGGTATAAAACCGCACCGAGCGCAGTGTTGGTGATACAACACACGAGGCCATTCTAATTGGTCTTGGACTTGTGCAGTGCCCAAAGGTCGTCTCAACGCACTGATACATAGTATTATAGAGACACATTGGTATGCCGTATCAGACAAACAAAATGATATTTATAATTGGTATTGGTATCTGTGCGGTGTCCATACCTCGTACAAATGCACCGGTGCGTAGTCTCACATAAAAGTCCTGGTGCGCAGTATCACACAAATGCACCGAGATTTTTAATTGGTTTTGGTATTTATACGGTGCCCATAGGTCGTATAAATGCACCGGTGCATTGCAACATACAAATGGACCGGTGTACAATAACCAATATGCACTGGTGTTCATTTTGTATTTTTTAGAAACATCGACCTGTGACAATGCAATTATTGTGATTTTTCTAAATTCATTATTCATCAAAGGTCAACACATCTTATAACAATATTCATATTAATTAAATTTTTATTAATGCACTTGAATGTGATGTTTGGATTAATTTGTTATATCATATCATAATTATTGTGATTTTTTAAAATTCATTATTCATCAAAATTTAACACATATATATCTTATAACATTATTCATATAAATTAAATTTTTATTAGTGCATTTGAGAACGACAATGGAGAATAAAATAGAATAAATTAAAACACACACACACACACACACACACACACACACACACACACACACACATATATATAAGATAGTCTTTGTCATACAAAATGGGACAATTATTGGTATCCCTTTGTCTATTTCCATTATTAAACAAAATGTCTGATTTCACAGACAAATATTTCAAAAAATACAACGCCTTGCTTTGATATCCAAACATAGTGATAACCATGACTTGAGTTATTTTCAGGAATGTTTTGTTCACGGCGTTGATTTTTTTCTTCTTCTTCACCTTCCATCTACAAACATAAAAATAAATTGTAATGAGTATATATACATTGGTGAGAATAATGAAAATTGCAATATTAAATAATATATTACACCAATGTAAATAGAAAATAAATGACGTACCATAGTGACAATTGACTCATATACTATACACATTCTTTCAAAACCATGTACCATGCCATCTTTCAAAATTTCATCTGTTGGCGTAGTTCCATACTCTATTTACTGTAAGTTTTATACCCCATAAAAAATCATATATTTAATATAAAATATTTTTTTTGTTCTATTAGTTATAGACAGAGCTAAGTAAAACAAGATCAATAGATGCTTACAAATTCCACAATTAATTTATGATATATCAACATATACTCAAAACCCATATTTAACCCAATTTCAATCAATTCGTCTGATGGTTCTTCTTTGTATGTTAGCACCTATTTGAAGACATTGAATGATGATTTTTGTAAAACAACTTAAAAAATAAAAAAATGAAATCTAGTTAAGTTGTTATAAGGAAGTAAAAATTACTCACAAACTTAGATATCAACCATTTTCTTCCTTGTCGTCCTGTTTTATGTGTTGAATGGGTTCCATTTTCTTTTCTTTTCTACAAGAAAATACTTGAAAATTAATATTTAATGTAAATTGTTTATTTATTGTGTAATAGTGAAAAATTCAATGATTACATATTATTTTTGACTTTAGAAGCCATTATTGTTGAGAGAAATACCTCTTGTGATACAACTTTATACATTTCTATGATACTCTCCTTCCATATACCTTTTTTGATTTGGACATTCTCATGCATAGTTACATTCTTTAAATCTTTGTGTATTTTAAGATTTTCATAATCTTCCTGAAAATGTAACATGACAATAAACTATTTAATTTTTATATTGATATATGAAAAGTAAATACAAAAAAAGTGATATTTATAAATAATTCTAAACAAACATTTAAAGGAATATTGCTTTTTCATTTCTTCTTTTTTGTTGTTGTATGTTTTTGCTATTAAAAGTTTGACATGTCTCATTGAACAATTCTCTAGAAACTCTTCCTCTAGTTTAGATAAAATTTGATTCTTGGAAACATTGGATTGATTTTGTTATTGTAAGTGGAAAGAACGTCTATACATTGGTTCCACTACATCCCTCAAACTTTTGTAAAAGCTTTTTCCCCTTTCGTTAACCTCCAGCACCACTCCAGATGCGCTAAGGAGAAATTCATTTTCATTTGAATGTTCTATTTTTTTTTCTTTTCTTAGAACAACATTCCTTTTATGAGTTGTTGGTCCATGTAGAGCATTAAATAGATGTGAATTAATACGTTGTTTGACACATGTTATCTAATAATTTTAAGTATATTATTAATGAAAAAAAAAAATCATATTGGATCGATAGTATTTTTTCATTCACCTGATTCATCATTTTCCAATTTTTCCATCAAGATTTTACGCTCTTCTGGTCCTAGATCAGAAATAATCTTATTGAGCTTCAACATTTTGTGTCTCTACATGATACACAGTAAACAATACATATTAGTTAAACTTACAAGAGTTCAAAAATAATATTTTTTGTAAATAATTTACAAAGAACTTGCTTTTTTTTCTTTACTTGATGTGTTATCAGTATTTTTGTTACTTGATCTCTTGTCAGTCATTTCTTTATCAATATAAAACATGTACCATATCATTCAGTAATATATTTATAAATAAATGTTCAACTTTTCAGGTAAAAAAGAAATCTGAAGAAACCGGTGCGCCTTTCATGATATACACATCGCAAAAATAGTATAATAGACCGTATGGTGCTCTATCTCAACAAGGAGCACCGATGCATTACATGTTAACCACCACACCGATTAACACAGAGAAAATAATAAAAATTGTCCAGTGCTAGTTTTTGTAGCATAAACTCCTTGTGCAAACAAGGGACCACCATATGGTGCTCTTTGTCAACTAGGAGACCCAGTGCAGTGCGTTATATGTTACATGGTGCACCAATTAACATAATATTTTTTTTTTGCGAAAAAGCACGTTCGCAGTGCACCATTATGAAATAGCACATTATTGGCATGCCCCTCGTAACCTAGTGTATCGGTGCCCTATTTTAGATATGGCACACTGATTATTTTTTTTTTATAATTTTTATTACACAGTACTTGCACGGTACACTAGTATAATACAACGCATCAGTGCTCTAGGTTACTTAGGGCACACCGATATTTTAAAAAAAAAAATTAGAATTCACACAAGGGCCAACATGGATTGGGATCTGACTATGAAATTCGCCCCATGGGTTGGATGTCAATCTAAAATGAAAAGCCCTAATTCTGAAATCATAGAAATAGGGAGAATAAAGGGCATAAACAAAAAGATGAAGGGTTTAGGGTGAAAATGGATTTTTTTTTTTTTTTTTTATAAGAATGAAAAACAAATTGAATTTTTTTTCTTACTTCATATAAAAACTGTTGAAACAATAAAAAAATTAATTAAATTTAATCACGAGATCGTTTGAAATTCTATGCTACAGGGTTTGAATCACCAGAGGTTTGGAATTCTGATTGTCTGAATAATTATGTTTGAACGTATTTCGCTGCCCCACAGTGCTCTTGTGCTCTCTTGCTCCAAGTATGTCTCTTGCAAATATCTGGCTGAAAATTTTGCAAAAATATTGAGATAATGAAAAGTGTTTAGTATTTAAAGAATTGTTTTATGAAATTAGATTTTTGAAAATATTTTGCTGCCCATTTTTCAATTTACTGCTTCTTTTTCACTTAAAGAAAATAGAGTTGTGTTTTTTTTTATTTGTGGTTATTCGTCATCAGTGCGTCACTTAATAGAACCGCACTGGTGCGTCCATTGATAACACAACACCGGTGCGCAATAACTAAAATGCACTGATGTGGTTATCTGTACATTAGCACCGATTTGCGGTTAAGGCACCAAAATTACTTTTAGGTGTGTACACCAAAATTTAGTGAACTCCAACCATAGAAATTGAGAATTAGAAATTTGTTTATTCTTGATGGAAATATGAAATTATAATTATAATTTTATTTATTATTGAGAATTAGAATTGGATAAATTCTTGATGGAAATAACTATTCTTCCAATTAATTTTGTTTATTGCAGGAGGTCCCCACAGATTATGTGGAGAGAATGCAATGTGGGGCGTGTGAAGATGCAATACTACAGGGCCCAAGTCGGCAGTTGTGACATGTGGACCTATGCTATGCTAAGATGTGGGTAGTTTTCACAAATTCTTGGGAAATTTTTGTTTCTAAGGAGTTTATTGAAGTTGGAGATATTTTAGTTCTTAGACATGTTGGAAATGTACATTTTGCTATGAAAATATTTGGGCCATTTCTTTTCAAAACTACACCTCTTCTTCTTTCAGAAAAATAAACTTGAACCTTTCCACAACCTGCAACAAGAAAATGTGCCAACAGGAGCCTCTGCATGCATATCTATTTCTGACATGCATATCTATTTCTTATGTTGAGGTCTCGAAGGAATTGATTATGGCTAGTCTACTTTGCTAAGGAATCTACCTTAATTTTATTTGGTTCTACCGAAGGGTGCAGTTACTAACAGATACAGGATTGTAAGCTCCCTCCAACCCTCATTAAATTGCAGAATATGGATAAAAGTCCATAGAAATTCCTATCATTTGCGTAAAATGCCTCGAAACACAAAATTGAGTGTTTTCTTTTTTGAAATTTGTGTGTTATTATGGTGAAAGAAATTATTCTTTCTATTTTGTGCTAATAGTGAAGAAATGGAATAGTGCTAAACTATATGACAACAATCTTCAATCATATTCTCAAAATATATGGGTTCTTTGTTAATTGCATAGCTACAAGATTCAGTCATATCGGTGCTAGGAAAAATTCAACTGAAATACCAATAAGGCAGGGTCGGTACTGTCTATTGTCCCATGAACCCATAAACCCCACAAAAAAACTCAAAAACCTTTTAATAAATTTCAAAATAGTCCAAAAATGTTTTTTTTTTCTTTTCGCTATTGCATTCTTGACACTCGAATTCTTCTAAAATCTGTTCATGGAATTAGCATCCATAAGAGGCAACGCAATGGCAATATACTCGAATTCTTCTAAAATATGTTTCATGGAATCAGTACATGTGAAATGGTACATGTGTTATTAATTCATCAATATTTATACTTTTTAAAATGGGTTTTTATAAAGAAGAGGACTTAATTACCTTATATCTTATAAGACTCTTTTTTTTGAAACATTATAATATGTATTTTGAATTAATGTTAAAATCAATATTTCACTTTATAATTTGCAATTATGTTGATATCCATAAAAATGGCGTACTATATAAATTTCTTTTATTTGGTATGTATGATCATAATAAAATAATGATAATTCTAAAGTACATGAATTTATTTGCATTATTTTCTAAAATTTATTATATTACGAAAAATCATGTTATTCTAGATTTATTATTTTACAATTATTTACAATTTTACAAATTTAAAAATTAAAAATTTTTAATAAAATCATTTCACATTAATACAATTAAAATTTTACAAAAATTTTACACACAATTAAAATTAAAATTACAATTAAAATTTTACAATTTCACATATAATTACAATTAGAATTAGAATTTTAGAATTCTTACATACAATTACAAATACTACAATTGAAATTTTACAATTATAATCATTTCACAAAGAATACAATTAAAATTTTTTCAAATATTTTACATACAATTACAATTACAATTACAATTTTACAATTTCACGTACAATTACAATTACAATTTTAGAATTTTACATGCAAATTAGAATTAGAATTACAATTTTACAATTTTTCATATATACAATTACAATCATTTCACAATAAATTAAATATTACAATTACAATTAAAATTTTACATTAATAAATATTTTACATATAATTACAGTTAAAATTACAATTAATACAAATACAAATACAATTTTACAATTTTACATACAATTAAAATTTAAATTTCAATTACAATCACGACATAATATTTAATAAATATCATGGTCATTTAATATTAAATTAATTAATAAACATCACGATCATGATAACCATCGTACAAATATCATATTCGACTAAAAAACACATTCAAAATCACTAACATCATCGTGATCATGATCATCTAACAAAACACAATTAACATTATATATTAACATCATCACAACACAAACATCAAATATACATCTCATGTCAAATAACTCATGCTATCACATACACATCTATCTGCAAGCTAAACATTAAATGAACATATCTAACATGAACTAACAATATACACATCATGATGATCACCAACATGTAAATTAAGTACAACTGCAACATGAACATAAAATACATGGACCACATATATATATATATATATATATATATATATATATATATATATATATATATATATATATATATATATATATATATATATATATATATATATATATATATATATATATATATATATATATATATATATAATTGAATAATGTCAAAAATATACAACTGTAATATAAATGTCATTGATCAACTAGTGGTACAACACCAATAGTAGTACTAGTCGAGGTCTACTTAGTCAATGGTGTAGCCTCGATGGTTGATGGTCTAGCCTGCTCATAATCATGAGTATTGCTGGATGCTATAGGCTACTAACTAGACGTGGCGGATGGTCCTGCCTGCTCTCCATGATTAATTCTACTAGATGCTAGTGGAGGCTACTCATCTGGTGTGGTGTGAGGTGAACGATCATCAGATGACGAGTCACTACTCCGGACTGTCAATCGTGTGCTGCATCTCGACCACACCTATAACATGCAACGATCCTCCTCATTTGCATAACTAAGGTCGTATCTCCTACGACATGCAACATCATGTTGTACATGTCATGCGGCATGCCTCTCCACATATGTAATAGCCTAACATCATCATGTATGTCTCTCATATTAGTAGGCCTAATGTCTGCCTCAACAATCAATGCAGTGAGTTGGTCGCCCAACTCCATCATGTATCTGCTATCGAGCCGACGGTGCCAAGCAAAAGGTGGTATCGGCGCACCAGCAGGAGTAGGTCTCTCTATACCAGCCTCATAATGATCCTTAGCATCTGGCATGCCCTGATCGTCATCAGGATCCACACCTGGATCATGTGGTGGTGCTGGCATGTCCTTGCCATCAAAATACCCAATGTCTGCAAAATATATACAAGTACACAATAATAATTAGAAAATTTCATTACACAATTTAATAAAAACAAGTTAAATAACATGTTAGAATAAATTTAAATAGAACAATAATATTACCTCTATCATCTGACGACTCATCATCTATGAAGAGGATTTTGGCACAGCCTCGCTAATCCAATCCAACATAAGGACATGGGACCATAATGAAGGGATGCATCTCGTCAACATTGACTAGTAACTCTAATGCATCATGTGATATCCTTGCTAGAAACAAAGTCTCGCCTCTCTTACGCATCATCTGTCCCCACATGTGCATTCGTCCCTCGAACATCGACCTATGAGGCTGCCGAACAAAAGTAGGCCTCATCTCTGGAAACCTCTCAAAAAATAAACAAAAAATATCTGAAGAAAAAGGGAAGTTTACCCTCCCTTGTGCATGAGAACGACATCTATCTAAGGCTGTACAGAACTACCACAAAAAAATGGCAGACCACCTGACAAGTTGTGGCTCTTGTACTAAAGAATCAACATAAGATAGAAATGAGCAACTAATGCATTTCCCACCACTGGTTTTGTGTGAAATGGTCGAAATCAGAAGTGAGAGGCACCTCACCTCCTCACTACAAAATGCACCAATATGTAACTAACCTCCAGAGACCTGAAAATCTGAAGGAGACAATATATCTGCGCTAATGTATCTTTGGAAGTACACCAACTGACTCCTTGTTGCATAGCCAATTGGAACCTCTGGGAATGAGGGAAAATCCACCCCTCTCCTTGATAACTCCATAATGAAATATATATCCTCCTCAGTGGGTGTGTACCACTGGTTAGGACCAACATGGAAAGCCTGTAGGTGGGAATTCTTCCTATGGATAAGATGTATCAAAAACACACCATGGCCCTTTAGGGAGGTAGCCTCCTCATAGAACTTGACGAGGCCTACTTGCCTTAGGAGCCCCTGGGTAGCTACTGTAATAGGGCGAGGGTATGCATTTCTCTCCCTCTCTCGTGCCTCCCACAGGCAATCCATGTCATACTACTCCGCCTGTGGTTGCTATTTTTCCCCCTTTTCTCTCCTTTCACGTCTCTGAATTATTGACATATTAAATACAATTTTTTAATTAAATGAGACATCTATTTAGGAATATACATATATATTTTATTTTTGAAAAACAAAATAGTCGGTGAGCCACAAAAAATAGTCATGCACCAGTTCCAGTGCATATTTTTTTTTGTCACGCACCGGCATCGGTGCACCAGATGATATTAAATGCACCGGCGGCAGTGCATCTGAAAATTTGCAGAGCACCTTTGACTATGTATGGTGTCAGGAGTGTGGTGCACTGAATAAATTCTATGCCCTGGGGCATATAGTTGGGTTAGTGCACTGACCTCCTGACATAATTACATAGTCAACGGTGTGGTATTTTACCAGGCCACACCATTGACCCTGTCGAAATGTGGAATGTGGTGCACTGACAAAAATTCCCGCCCCAGGGCAGATATTTATGTCAATGCACTGAATTGCCGCTATTCCACATGGTCGACGGTGCGGCCAGGTAAACAGCCACACTGTACTTTTTAAAAAATTTGAAAATAACATGGTGCACCTTGTGGTAATTCCTCAGAACTAGTGTGGATATCGTTAGCACTGGTTGTGGTGCATCTTGTAAATTTACAGGCAGCACCGCCAATCGATGCGAGCCGAACGACTCGAACGCACCACGCAACAATTTCTTTTCTTTTCTTTTCTTTTAAATGGTTAATTTTAAGGTTATTTGAAATTCTAATCCGCTAAAAGGATTAATTATGGGAAAATAAGAAAAATACCTATACATTTGGTCGTCGAGAAGGCATATTGGCTGTAGAATTTGCAAAAGAAAATTTTCCCACCGTTTTGCAAAATTCAAGCTGGAGATTGGTGGGAAATGCACAACAGCAGTGCAATGTGCAATAGACGCAATGGGAGTACCAATTTCAGGGCAGCTCAGACAAGGATAAATTGCACCGATGCTTGAGAACTCTTGAGCACTCAGAAAAGTGAAAAATGCGGTTTTTTGGTCATAATTTGTTTTTATTTAACCCTGTTCCGGTGCACGGGGTTTTATAGGTGCACCAGTGCAGTTGTGTAAGATCACACAGGGCGGTTTATGTTTTGGTGCGGTGTTTTATGACACACCAGTGCGCTATAGTAATAAGATGCAATGGGTGGGTGTGTACAGAGCACATGGTGTTCGGTGTGCCAATGTTTTGTGTGCACTGGTGCGGTTTATGATGATAAGCGCACCAGGAAAAAAACATCCGCAAAAACCTCCGTCTACCAACCTGCTCTAGTAACCTATGCTAGAAATAGATTTTTGGGGTATTTTTATAAGGGGTTGCTCAAAAGCATCCACTAGAGGGTCTTTTCCTTGTAGTGAAGAGAGATGCTCCAAGATCCAACCAAAGCTACAACAACTATAGGTACAATGATAAAATAAGAATAGATGATGGATGAAGACGTGATGATAGAAGAATAATTCATGATAGAAGAAGGCGAGATGATTAAAGAGGGAGATATTATCGAAGAATAAGAGATACTCCAAATGATCGTGAGGAGAGTCCTCAGCCTCAAAAGACGTCAAGAAACACCAGGTATGAAAGTAGAATAACTATTAGTCAATCTAAAAACATTCTTATTTTAGCCCTTTCTAGTTCTTCTCCTCCAGATTCATATAATAGTTGGTTGGTAGATAGTGGGGCTTATAGACACCTCTCTAGGTATAAGGAAGTCATCTGAAATATGGTTGAGAGGGAGATGAGTTTGAAGATTATTCTTGGGGACATCACTTCAAATCCAGTGAAGGGATTTGGTATTGTTAAATTTGATTTGGACTATGGAGAATATGTTATTATTCATGAAGTGATGTATGTTCTATATTTAAAGAAGAACATAATATCTATTTATACCTTAAAGGACAAAGGAATGAGAGTAGCCTTCATCAATGGGAAGTTCCTCTCCTCGCCAAAGGAATTGTGAATGGGGGATACTTTTACATTGGGATATAGAGTTGAAAACCTCTTCTAGTAGTGGTCCACGACACTCATCCAAGTGAGCTATGGCACCTAAATAAAGAGAAGTCAAGGGGACCATTCCCCTCTAGCAGGATCAAGTCCGATGATAATCCCCCAAAAAATGATGTCGTTGTGAAAGTACAGGGTTGGAAGGATGTTATGGCTGAAGAATTCATTATGAAGAAATATGTATGGGATATTGTTCCAAGACCACAAGGAAAATATGATGTAACATCAAAATGTTTATACGAGATGAAGTACGAAATAGATGGAAGCATTGAAAAGAACAAAGAAGAAGCATGTGTTGAGAATCCTCAGGGGTTTGAAATACATGAAAGGAAGGCCGACATTTGTAGATTGAAGAAAAAATTATATGGTTTGAAGCAAGCTCCCCGAGCTTGGTATGCCTGAATTGACAATTACCAGATAAATCTTGGCTTCAGAAGAAGCAATGTTGATATGAACCTTCACTTCAAAAAGGTCTAAGGTATGACTTTGATTTTGTTTTTATATATTGACGATCTATTCTTGAAAGGTAGTGAGCCTCTGATGATTGAGCATAAGAAAATTTGGCTTTTGAGTTCAAAAGGAAAACTCTTGGTCTAAGATACACTTCCAGAGATATGAGACTGTGTGGATAAACTAATGATCATTGGGCTGGAAATGCTAATGACAGGAAGAGAAAATTTGGGTTCTACTTGGGATCTATGATGATATCATGGATAAGAAGGAAATAGAAGTGTGTTAGCTTGGAAGAGTTGTTTGAGAAGGTCTTGGATATGATAATGATATATTGAAACAATGAGAGTGGGATCCAATTGGCATAATATCCCTTGGTTTATGGCACGTCCAAGCACATTGAGATTAGATATCATTACATATGTAATATGCTAAAAAGAGGAACTATGAGACTTCGTCATACTTTGATTGATGAGAAGATTACATATATACTTGGACTAATGGATGTGATCCTCTCTGGTAAGGGTCTCAGCTAATTGAGGACACTGGGCTATGCTCTTCTCCCCTATGTGAGCTCTCAAGGTGAGGAATTAAGAGGTAGAGCTCCTGGGGTTGAGGGGCCTCTAGATTTGATAAAGTATACCCCAATTAGAATATGTCTTTCCCACCCATCTATCTAATGGTTTTTGGCTACTTGAGTTAGGCATGATCCTTACCACTTATGGTAAGTGGAATCCCACTTAAGCTAGATATTAAAGTGTTCTACCACTGACTCTTTAGCTTCATGTTAAGAATATAAATAGATAATAGGATTGGCATGATCCTTACCATTTATGGTAAGTGGTATCCCTCCTATTATCACTTAGAAGCGAGATAGGTGTGATATTTACGTCATACGTTAAGTGGTATCCCTCTTATTATTTGTAGGATTCTTGGGTCATAGCATTAGCTCCCTGCTGGCTGAGATTCCTCGTTCATAGCATTGGCTCCCTAGTGGTAGAGATTCCCAGGTCGTAGCATTGTCTCCTCACTCGAAGAGGTTCTCAAGTAGCAACATTGGCTCCTCGTTGGAAGCTATTCCAGGTGGTAGTAGTGGCTCCCCTATGATTCTTATTCTTTAGATTCGAGAATGGTTCAATAGATAGAGTTGAGCAGAGATGAGACATGATTTGATGACCAAATATTTACAATGATCACATGATGTAGTTGGAATTTATCCCTACTTGAGAGGGTGTGTTAATTTGGCAGCTCAGTGACAAATTCGAATAATTGGACTAGATTTCTCTTTTCAAGAGGACCAAAATTGACCTTTGAAGTACTCAATTTGGAAAAGGGAAAGTGTACTTTTGAAGTCAAGCCCACAATGGCACATTTGATCAAGTCGTCCTAGAGGCTAATTAGCCCTCCTCTAATGCCTATAAACTCATGACACATCAAGATCATTTGGGCATCAAATCAAATCAAGCATCTCTTCTTTATTTGATTCGTAAAATCTGAAATTGCAGGGGTTTCTCTTCACACATGCAAGTAGGAGGAAGGGTATTTTCAGGAGGCCAAAATTCTAAAATACATTAGCACTTTGACCAACATTGAATACCTATTTCGAATCTATTTTTGGGTTCGATCTCTTAGGCACATTTCGGTTTGGTAGACCAAGTTTTTTGGCACAAATAATGAGAATTTATGGGAAGTTTGACCACCATTGACCACAAGGAATGATTGTAGATTTTAGAGTTGTGTTGAGTGCATATCTCCTCTCTTCGTTGACCAAGTTTGACTGTTGATTTCAATATTGTTTGACTAATCTTTTACCTGCATTCAAAGCTGAGTTGTTTAACCTTTGACCGTTTATTGGTGGAATAGGTAGGGTAGTTTTGACTGCTGTTGACTTTGAAAGTAAAACAAATTTGATAGTTTGATTAAAGTTCACTTTTGAAGCTCATGTTGATTGGATATTGGTTTTCCTATTTGAATAGTTAAAGATTGAATTTTATTCATGGATTTGGGATCATTGTACTCTCTGATGAAAATTTTATGTCAATCTAATAGAAGAAAAAATTCAAAGGGTTCCCCCTTTGTGGGGTTTTTCCCTGGTCTTTGACCAAATCAGTATCTCTTGTTGATGTGTTGATTTTCTCCTATTATCATTTCATTTACTATTCTATCTTCTATTGCTATTGATTATTGGAAGAATTAATTGTTACTAAAAATATTTCTTAATGAAGGATTGAATTGGGCTAAAGTAATTGACATAACATAGAGTAGTGGGAAATTAACAACAACAATAATACAATTATGATTTTTTTTTATAATCTCATATATTATTTTCAAGTTATTATCATTCATGAATTTCAAATTTATTTCTTATTAACTTGTCTGAAACAATTTTATGATTAGTATCATCCTATAAGTTGAACGGACTTGTCCCAGTCCATTTAACTAGCCTCGACAACCTTACTTCAAGTTGACTAGGTTACTATCACCTACATGGTGGCCATGTCCACAACCACAAATAGAAAAAAAAAAGCATAAAATTGAAACAAATAAAAGCAGTTTTATAAAGTTTCTCCCTTTACAAAAAATAGACTTACCAACCCTAACACAATTACCTAAGAAAAAATGAATTTCTAACATACAGAAATCACAAGGCACACATATTAGAACAAAGAATAAGACCTACTATTAAGCTCACTTACACTATGACTATATTGTATTAATGTTAAATGAATGCTTCATATTTTATGTTATTGTACTACTGTTAGTTAAATTGTTGCTTCATACTCCAAGAAAGAAAACTCTTAACCACACCAAATACATGTAATTTGAAACACACAAACAACTATGCATTATTTAACTTGAAACGAACTAGCAAATGCATATAAAGAATACATAAAGTGCGTCCTTCTTCGAAAATTCATACTAACCCTAACACAGTTATCTATGAAAAAAACTGAACCTACTAGTAAGATTACTTAGTTTGAAACTATATTTTGTAAATGTCAACAAAATTGCATATAAATTGAAAAATAAACAAAACAAATACAGTTATTGACAAACAAAGAAACCATGCTATACACTTTTGTGTACTGGCTAAACTCCAAAAACACTAAAACCAACAATAGAAAAAGTAACATCTTAATCGGATCGAGCAATGCATTAGGAAAAGATGAATTTTAGAGCTATATTTCTATATAAGAAAAGGTGAATCAAATCATTTCCCCTCAAACAACCCATCAACATGTAAGTTCTATCTAGTTCATGCATAATGCAAACTTCTAATCCAACAACACTAGGTTCCCAACTAGTAAACACATGTAAACAGAGGAAAAACAAAGCATAAAAAACCAAACAAATATTATTCAACTCGAAGCACATTGAAAATAAATATTTTGCAGACAAAAAATATGTACTCACCACTTTCACTCCTCTATATTTTTCTTTTTTCTGTGATGACTTCACAGAGTTTAATCTCTATATTTTTCTTCTACGCGATTTTCTACAACTCTACCTCATAACAAGTTTCACATCTCTTTGCAAAATTCTACATGACCCGTGGACTCTGCAAATGCACCTCTTCTTCTCAATGCCAAATTTTATTCGTTGAATCCCAAAATGTCCACTATGCAATCGAGCAGATATATTCAATGTTCAAGGTGTGTTAATACTGCTGCAAATCAGTAGTGGGATTTGATCATTAATGTTCTTAAATGTGTAGAATACAAATTTCCTTAAAAAAATTTGGATATTCACTCCCATACCTCAAATGAAATGCTACTATGTTGTACGTAAACTAAATTTTGGTTTTAGTTAATTTTGAGAGGGAGATATTATCATGAATTTTCTTCTTGAAACAATAATTTTTATTAACGAAAACACATATAGTTTCGAATAAATATGCCATTGTTCCATGATCCCATTTCTAAGTCTTGAAAAACACAAGAGTCATGTTCTTCTCTTTATTATTACTCTTAAATATTTTTTGTCATATAAATACACATGCACTTGTCATAGGCCGCTTAGGCTTTTCGTTTTTATTTTTTTTATTTTTTTTAATTTTTTTTAAATAAAATTGTTTTTTTTTTTTTTTTTAAATCTATTTTTTTTTTTACCTTCCACGTCTAACCATAGGTAATTAGTCTTTTCAAGTCTCCAAGCCAATAAAAAAATGAAATTTCTTTTCTGAAAGAAAAAAAATACTTTATTTACAATATTGTCATAAATATTGCATTTTACAAAACATTATAATAAACTATGAAACTTCCACAAACGAAGTCAACTACATTTATTACAAGGGTTGACTGAAAATAGATTTCTATATTAATAAAGATGCATTGTTACCTTTATAACAACTTAAGTGGTTAATTGTGGTTAATTTAAGTTAAACTGCATCTCATAATATGGTAGGGTGTTGATATCATTGAAGGTTTTTTTAAACTTGGATTTCAAGGATCTAAAAAGCTGAAATTTAAGAATATTTGAGTGGTAGTTTTAACAAGAGCCACATGGTGGCAATGTGTGTTTCTGAGCTTTTTTGCACATGGTCAACGTGAGGAATTTGCTGTGTGGAAGTTTGAGCTAAGGCCTCAACCCTTAGATGAGTGCAAGAACCCCTTACTCCTTGTTAATGCTTTTGCCATGGTGTACTCAAGCACATTGCCTTACCATATCGAATTCATAGAACACCAAAGCCTATCCATCCAATACAAAATTCTATTGATTAAATTGATTGGTTGATAAACCATTTTAATATTTTATTTGAATATTTTATAAATTATTTTAATATTTTATAATAAATGAACTAAAAAAAATATGAAAATTTGATAAATATTTCTAATAAGAAAAAAATAATCTTTAGTTTCTATATTTCTAAATAATAATTTAGTATATGATGATTTAACGTTATTCCATTATTTTTATTCAATTATATATAATATAAAAAAAATTATTATCATATACAATTTCTTTTGAGAAAGAAAACTATTGGTTATGAGTTCCTATATTTTAGTACACATGTATTTTATTACCGGCACCGATTAGTTAGTTATATCAATGTATCCATATCACCTACAGTTATTTTCTTTCTTATTATATCTATTAATGTACCTTATAATAACTTAGTCGTTAGGAACATGTGCATGTGCTTATTTTGGCTAAAATGTACCTTGTAACAACTTAGGTCTTTGGAGAGCATGTATGTGCTCATTTTGGATTCAGTGTAATGAGTAGCATAAATATTTGTATAATGGAATAATACTATTTAATTTCAATTTAGTGTGAGTGAATCGTGATGGTCATGAATTTGAACTTAAATTTGGTCAACCTAGGACTTGGACTTATAGATGGTGTGGTCAAGTCACTTTCTACACAAGAATGTGTCTTGGGTATTACATATGCCATTTTCATCTAATATCAACATAAAAACACAAAAAGCACTAAATTATAAGACCCAAAAAATAATATAATAACAATAATATATTAAGAAGAAATCTTTCGGTAAAAATCATATTATCATGAACAAAATCGATGCATTTCGAACCAACGAGTGTGGTTCATCATCAGAGGTTGGTTCGAAACGCGTTGACTTTGTTCATAATAATGTGATTTTTACCGAAAGATTTTTTCTTAATTTATTAATGAATCACAAAAGCCAGAAATCTAATAATAACAATAATATAAAAAAACTAATATCTTTTAATGATAGTTATTTTTATTTTTATTATTATTATTATTATTATTATTATAAATTTAAATTTCTATATATATAATTCTCTGTTTCATACTTCTATTTTATATTTTTATATTGCACATTAAAATAAATCCATATTAGTTTAACAAAATGCGCATACCCCTGATTTTCAATGTGATCATAAAAATCCGAGATAGATCTCACGTCATACATATTCATTATACCTTCGTTTTGGAGCATGTGACTAGCAGCTACAAGCTTTAACTAAGCTCCCATGTGAACCACTACTGAGATCCTTCGAAGCCCGTATGGGAAAACCTTGCCTGTGTAAGAGAAAAACAGAGGACAGTTGTGAACGTTTGAAGGTAACATCGGTGCCGTCCTGAAGCCAAACATCCGGGTGAGCCACTAGAGGTGCCCTCTTCCCTAACGTCGTTATGTTACTGCTTAACACTGTTAGAGACACCACGGTGTCGTGTTTTAACAAATTATATATATTTTTTTTTGACAAATTAATTAAATATATAATAAAGATATTTCAAAATGATGAAAATAATTGAATAATAAATAACTTAATTAAATGTAATTTTTAATAGTAAATTTTTAATTAACAAAATATTTAGAAATGGAATATGTAATTGTGATTTAGAATAAGATAAAAACCAACATATATTAATTATTCTTTTTCTTTTTTTTCTCACAAACATTTCATATTTGTATGCTATTTTAAAAATAAAATAAAATTTCTTAATTGTATTTAGCAACAAATATAAAAACAATCTAAGAAAAGAAATAATAAACTCAAAATAGAAAGGTGAGTAGCCTAAAAATCCATAATTTAAAGCAATAAGATTAGGTAGTGAGAATAAAAAATAACTAATAATTTAGCTAAATTGAAACCAAACCCATAAAAAAGGAATTGAACAAACTCAAAGAGTTAGACCATGAGGATAACAAAAGACCTTGGACCTCATAATTATAAAAAAGGAAGTAAGGACCTTAGACTATGAGGATAACAAAAAGACTTTGGACCTCATAATTATCAAAAAGGAAATAAGAACCTTAGACCATGAGCATAATAAAAGGCCAAGTTGCATTAAGGAAGGAAGTTCAGAAGGAAAAATATTTTGTACATATGTTATATTTTGCACATATGTTGTCATTGATGTCAACTGCAGTGTCATTGGTATCAAAGAGTAATAACATGAGAGATTGTTGAATGTGTGATGTCATTGATATTACAATGAAGAAGCATGTTATGAATAACATCATATCATAGTTGCAACTTGGGCAGTATATATTTGAATTTTTTTCTTCTCTAACTACATAGTCCAAATGGGAATGAATGATGTATGGTTGAGTAACTTGTTCAAATATATTTTCAATGGTATATGGAACTTCTCTTAACTCCAAAAGAATCATGTGGAAAGTGAATTTGAAGCAAAGAATTCAAAACAAGGTTCTAGTTGGTCAAAGTTCCATATTATATGTATTGGAATCATCAGTGTAGTATGGGCCTCATCAATGTATCCACGCGTCTTCAATATATCTTGGCCTTCAACACATATTTAGGCATCCAAACCCTTTTTTTGCACACTATATTGGCTTAATATCCAGATACCAAATACATTTGGATAAATTTTATGCATTTGAGCACCAAGATATCTAGGGGTGCAATAAAGAACTTTGCAGCCAAAACGTTAGATTTCCATATTTTTCCATTGATCCAACAGGTGGACCCCAATAGGCATGGTAGTATAGGTGGAATGAAAAGTGACACCATGTAGTAAAGGTCGTTGATGTGGCAACTTGAGGTGATGACTCATGACACCCATTTTCAACATTTTTGGGTGACCAATTGTACAGGTGGAAGGTGACATGTGGGAGTACCTAGACACTCTATGAAGTGAATAAATTTTGGAATAATTCCAAATATTAGTTAAATTGGTTACAAAAAAATTTGTTCACAGAGGAGAAATCATAAGTCATAAATGCAAATATGGTGAAATCACATAGAATTACAGATTATTACTATAGTTGGTAATTAAATTTCCCTATATGTAAATAAAAAAAAAGAGAGAATTCCATAAAATTTCCCCAAAATAACATTAGATAATATATTTCAAACATAGTCCTTCTATCTAAGAATCGTTTTCTTTCTAAATTCTTAAAAGAATACCAAATCCCTCCCCTCTTACCAGGGAAACAAATCTAGTTGTGACGAGAGAGAACATAAAACATAATCAACTATTCTCGTGGGCCATTACTTAATCTTAGATTTTGCCACATTTAAGTGAAGATAATAGTTTGTGAACCATAATCCTGTATTGTTTTTTGCATTCTATAATATACTAAATTTCTAATTATTTAGCCTTTGTCTTTAAGTATATGAAAAAAAAAATCTTTAAAAAGAGAGATTATCTGTAATTTATGATCTACCCTTTTAAACTTTGTACTATCACATTGTCTAAGACAATTAAAACTGTTTTAAATATGAATTTTAATTTTTTCTTTACTAATAAAAACAATATGATGATCCCTTGACCTATGCATACATAAGTAAATGAAATTTCATCCCAGGGTATTCAATTTTATATCAACCTCTAGCATTTAAATTAGTTTGTAATAAGGTACATTGTGAAGGCACTCGTTGTAACTTTATTGATTCAAATATGACTCGCCCTATGTATTATATGAAGGCTCACATTGGTATGTATAAAGATTATAGTGATAGTAATAAGAATAAAATTCATATCATACATATATAAACCAGCCTTAATAGCCAATTCACCACCAACAACAATAATAATAGTAATAATAGTAATAAATTATTATCCAATAAATTAGAATGCATGTTCAATACCAATTTCTTTAGAACATTCATTTGAATTTTGAAAATATCCACTTCCTTTAAGTTGCATTTTCCTCTCTCATATGATGTAAGAAATCATAAATAATTAAATAGTCTTTTTTTATTTATTTGCATAATGTGTCATTGCCATTTGATTTAGGAAACATAATTGCATTGATAGGAGCATTCTATAGCCCAGTAGATGTGTAACATTGTCCGCCCGTGCTCAAAATAATATTTAATGTATGTTCATAATTTTTTTTTAAATAATTGTATAAATATTAATAAATAAAAACATATTAACCCAACACAAACAAAAAATTATTATTCACATTCACCCGATTTGTGTTTGCTGAGTTGTTGGGTTCATTGGATTTGTTTGACTGGATTGTTCGCTTCGTTCCCTGCCTTCTCTTCGCACTCTGCACTTATAGGTAAGTTCGCTACACTAAGAAACTGTAATATAAAAAAAATAAACTAACACCTTTCTAACTCCTGATCGAATGAAGCTTATAAATGTAATGAACCAATGCTACATATATTGCTGGAATCATAAATGGATCCATATTTAATAAACCTTACAATGAAACCATATTTATATAAATGGATCGGATCATTAAATGGATTTCTAGGTTCATTCTGCACATATAATTAAAAGGATCCATTTAATATTATTATAGATCCAAATCATCCATTACAATTGATGTATGCCATTAATTCAAAATATACGAATCTAAAAGAGTTGTAGATAACATCGTTGAACCACGCTGACTGATACATCATGGTAGAGATCAATATTACATCACTTTACAGGCCACATATAGCATACCAGTATAACAAATATAACACATATCACACAGATCGATATAACACACACAGATCCATATAACACATATAGTTTAAGGTGTTAACAAAGATAGATATAGGATAAGGTGGGATACAGAGCACTGTTGATCGATGCAACACATATACCCTTGATTAATTTTGGAGATAAGGTATAACATATTCAATGAAACACTATAGAGATAACGTATTTTAGTTTAATAATGCAGCACTAAAATAATATACATTATCTCTGTCAACGCTTTCTCTTATTTCGAGCCTTTAATTGGATCCAAAATGTTAAATTAAAATAACCTTTAAAACATTCGTAATGGACCCAGAATATGGATACATAATGTTAAATTATAAGACAATAATCTAAAACATTCTTGATGGCTTTAAATGCATTCATAAGTGATCATGATAAATATTCTTAATGGGTCATGATAAATTACAATTATTTACAATTTCGTAAATAATGGATCTGTATTGTAATTATTCGTAATGGATTCATGTAATGGATTTGAACTCATCTATTACAATTATTTCCAGCCTTGCGAAATAATTTCTCCTAAAATATCATAAAAAAATTTACATTCAACTTTTTTGAACATTAATTTCTAAAATTCCACTATTCAAATTTACTAATTTTTAATATTTATTCCATAACTCAAATACCATGGGCTAAATACCATGGTCCAAATACTGTATTTATAAAAAATGCATGGTAAATAAATCAATATAAAAGAGGTATAAAGAGGTATGGTAAATACATAAGACCAGCAATTGCACCATCATTAAATGAAGCAAAGGAAATGCCATAAGATTGTTAAAGAGATCAAATAATTTCTAAGCAAGATATGTGTAGTGAAATCGATGTCTTCCCTCAACTTTCACTTCAGCAAGTTCAAAAACCTCAACAACCTCTCTACACCTCTGTCTCACTACACCTATTTCAGTTAGAAATATCATATTTTCATTAACCAGTCTGCAAAGCAATATAAAAACTGCTTTGACTGACCAGTCCGTAAAGCAACACAAAAATTTGCTTTCACTGACCAGTTCGCAAAGAAATATGAAAACTACTTTTTTACTCATATCATTTTTTAATAAAATTTCTTAATTAGTCATTAAGCCAAATACACCTCTTAAGAAAAAAGTTCAGTGAACTAAGCCACGCACCAGTCAAGACTAATTTGAACAATACTACAGAAACAGAGATCAGTATCTGTACAACTTGAATGATCACTAATGTTCAAACTCTGGATAATGGGGTGATCTGGGTTGATCTCCAAGATTCTTCTTCCATGAATGAACGACATGCTAGATGTATCCCCAACAGATTGAGCTTTCTTGATCCTTCAGTTAAAAAGCATATTAATATCAATAATTGAAGATATTTAAATGATACATAAAAATACAGTAAAATTTTCTCTGAAAACAATTATTCACTCACAAAGAGAATTTCTCATTCATTTTATTAAATGATAAGTTGAAGTCATAGAAATACACTAAAATATTCTCCGAAAACAATTATTAAGCTGGCATAATAATGTGATCCAGTGTTGATGTAGGAAAAGTATAAGAGTAGGTTGAATAACTTAATAAATGGAAAAATTCAAATACAATTTCCCCTGTATAAAACCGGTATGTTCAACCTGGGTATCCTGTGGAAGAATTGGAATGCATGTCCATGATGTTCATGGGATTTTTTATGAAAGCTTGAGGGTACCATGTCATAGGCAACCACCCACCTGCAATGTTTTGGAAGGTTGAAACTTTTGCAGCAAATGATCTTAGCTTCCAACCTACTATAATTGGAAATTAACCTTTGGAATTGGCTTCATAAAATCCTAATTTCAAACATTATGCCTGGAAAAAAATGTGAAAATTGAAAATTGAATGGGCACAGTTACCTGGATTGTAATATCCAAAAATAACTTTAGCTAGTGCTTGGCCATCAGCTTCACCAGGGTAGCCAACCCACAAAATACTGGAAATTTTACGATCCTTTATTGCAAAAGAGACATTAACTAGTCCTCCATTCATGATGACAAGCACCACTGGTCCTTTAGAGACACTTGCAACTTCAGTTACTAATTTCTGCTGTTCTCCGGGAAGAGTCAGAATTTGTCGATCATGATCTTCTGTTTCCTGTGATTGATCCAATCCAACCACCATAAGTACAACATCAATCTTCACTGCAATACTTGCTGCTTCACCAAAGGCCTCAGTGGAAGTACAATCGACAGAATGGCATCCTGGTGTGTATATTATTGTCTTGGTGTAATTCTTAAGACCTGAAACTAGAGTTATCATGTTGCAAGGAATGCCTGGAATACCAACAAGCAAACAACAAGCTCATGAAAATTTTTACAGATATTTTTGCATCATTTGCAATCCCTCACAAAAAGCATGAAAATTTGAATGCAAACCTGTATAATCTCAAATTGATGTTTTAGGAGCATTTGCATTAGGTCCTATGACTGTTAAAGAGGTAATATGTGATTTTGATAATGGTAAAATATTATCCATGTTCTTCAAAAGTACTATCCCTTGTCTAGCAGCCTCTAATGTAAGGTGTTGATGATCATTAGAACAAACATTCTGGGGCCCCAGATCACCATACTTTTGATGCTTTGAATGACCATCAAAAAGCCCAAGACGCATTCGTACTGAGAATAAGTTGAAAAGGGCTCGGTCAATTGATGATTCCTAGACCTTCCCTTTCTTCACTGCAGATATTGTGTGCCTATGCAAATAAGTTCCACAGTTGATATCCATGCCTGTGAACATACATAACATGGGGTTGATTACACTACAGGTTCCATGAAAATGTATAGTGATCCAATCAAATAAGCTATTTAGCCAGCAAAATATAGATAAGTATTCCAATACTTGAATTATGTTTAACAAGTAGGCTCTAATTCAGCAAGGAATCTTAAAATGCACTAAGAAATATAAACTCTAATGTTGGAATTAAATCGCTATTATTCCTACCAGCTTTCAGAACATCAACAACTGCATCCTCAGGAGATTTTGCATAGCTTTGATTCTCATAAATGATTGCAACAATGTTGCAAGCAGAAGTAATATACCTGAATGGTTTTTGTCTCTATAGTGCAGCAATTTGGCCATTTTCAACAATGCATAAAATAGTATTGAAGATAAAAAAAGCATATTAATATCAATAATTGAAGATATTTAAACGATACATAAAAATACAATAAAATATTCTATGAAAACAATTATTCACTCACAAAGAGAATTTCTCATTCATTTTATTAAATGATAATTTGAAGTCATAGAAATACACTAAAATATTCTCTGAAAACAATTATTAAGCTGCCCATTTTCAACTATGCATAAAATAGTATTGTATAGTGGATATCCCCGAAGTATGTAGTTCAGTAAAGATCAAATAAAACGTACAAGATCAACATACCCTTGAAATCCCCAATTAGATCTTGCTGTTTGAGAAAGGAGGTCATAATGTGCACATGTTGGGACTCCATTTACCTGGTTGTAAGAGCACATCATACAACTTGAATGCCCTTCTTCCACACAACTCTTAAAAGGTGGTTGGAACGTGTCTTCTAAATCTTGTTGAGTAAGCTGCAAGCACAGACAGTTGGACCAGATCAGAGATGATTCAATCTCAACTTCAGATACTTTTATATTGTAAAACAACCATGCCCTGATGGAATCACAATTAGGTCTCCAGCAACAATAACAGTGGAGCTAAAATAAGGTTTGTTCCAACACTTTAAAGAAAGTCAATGGGGTCTATCCAACCTTTATCCTACTGTCTACACAAACAAAACAGAGACAATAATATACGTTTTGTGCCTAAAGCATGCATATAAAACGTAAAATAATCAATTACCCAAATCCAAGTCTTCTTTGTTGATATCCACAAACTGCTTGTCCTTGTAAGACTTAAGGTTTTGAATGGAAACCTCGTCAATTGGATCAATAAGGAACAATACCTGAAAGATAAAATGTGATGTCCAGTAAGACAACCACGAATCATGAGTTCCCATAACAAAAGGTGGCAATTATCTACTGATGTCTTACCTAATAGTCTTTCTTTATAAGTTTTTCTAAGAAGGGTGCATTTCTTGCACTGGTGATGGTGTCTGCAGCAATGTACTATATATCTTTCTGGCCTTCTTTCATGCTATCAACGTAATTTTCCAAGCTAATTAACTCATCCTCGTTAAACGATGAATAGAAGCGAAGAAGAGGAGCCAATTTATTGTGATTTCCATGGTCCTCAATGACACCCAATTTCATATTCTTTCCAAAGCTGTCCCAAAACTTCTTATAATCCTACAATGGTCCAAACAAATCTTTGAGAATTTCTCATTCATTTTATTAAATGATAAGTTGAAGTCATAGAAATACACTAAAATAGTGGACATGAGTGTTACAATAGGATATTGTGGACATAATTATGTAGTCAGAATTCCAGTTTATGAAGACGAACTGGATGGTTAATGGAAAACAAAATACATTGGACATTGTTAGAGCGCCACTACCATTATTTTGGGCAAGACCATTACCCTGTTTCCTTGTATCTAAGGAAGACAAACTCTTAATTTGCCTATTTCTAGCACTAGAGCTAACAACCAGTGCTTCAATATGAAGTGTATCTAACTATCTATTTCTGACACTAGAGATCACATATAATTGTTACCACAATATATAAATTTAACCATCAGATTATTTTATAATCTCAAGTATTGAAACGGGCTTAGTGCATCCAAAGCTGAACGATATTTGAACACAAGAACTTTATATAGAATTAACTAAATCCTCAGCACATTCCTTCACTCACTATTTAATGCATCATGTACTGTTGAAGATAAATAAAGATTGGCAACAAAGACATACTACAATATACAGTTTACGCCTTTGTCCAGTCACTTGTATGAAAAACTGGTAAAAAGTCTCATTTCACTTACATCTCACCCCACACCCTCATATGTATTATTTTAGCACATCATAGATGCAATGAATCGTAGCATATCATATTGTATCATAGCATGTATGCCAAATATAATGATCATACTATCTGACAATTTTAGGCCATCAACAGACATATCACAACATGTATTCCAAATATAGTGATCATACTATCTAAAATTTCAGGCCATCAACAGACGTCTAAGATAAATGTCAAAAAAGGGTGCAATATATTATCAAAACTGGATATAAGGGAAAAATATCATCTTTACCACCTAATTTGCAAATAAAGGGTGTAGCTGATAACCCCAATAGTATTGATCACTCTACCTAGATAGGTAAGATACCAAGTTACACCCATATAACATTTTCAATTTACTTGTGAATAATAACAACATTTAGTTCTTACAAATGACTGGTTGGATGATGAATCCTGTTATGGATTTGAAACATTGACCTACAAAATTACTGTGGTGGATAATTCTTCGGAAGATTTTCATTCTGAGAACATTTAGCACTAAATAATTCTGCAGCGGCCATGTCATTGCTACAATCATTAACTGTTCGGAAAAATACTGAGAGGGGGGGGTGAATCAGTATTTACAGCATATTCAAATCTTTTACTTTTTCACTCTCTAAAACCCATACGCTACTTTCTTGAAACATACTCGCGTATATACGCGAATACCCTTTATGAAACTCGCGTATACACAGAGATCTAATTATGCCATTAATTATTCACTTATATCATTCCATCATTCATTCATTAGATGTGTCTATAAACAGTAAACATGTGCAGCAAGAACAGAATAAACCATCACACATAAGCATCACACATGAACACCAGGATTTTTAGGTGGAAACTCAAGTTGGGAGAAAACCACTGCTGCAGTTGCTCAGCCTTCAATATTTTATTATAGAGAAAACATCTTACAACATATGTGTCATGTGATTTACCAAAGACGTGTGCACCCACCGGCGCTGCCACCAAACCCTCTCCGGAAGGGAGCTCCAACTCCTCGATCTGCTTACCACCCCCTCTCGGAAGGGAGCTACGACCCCCCGATCTCGCTTACCGTGCCTCACCGGAAGGGAGTTACGACCTCCGATCAAGGCTACAACCCCAACACTTATGACCACATTTCAAATTTTCACACCGGATCCAAAAGTTTTTAGGACACCACTTTCGGTGCCACGCTATCATATTTTTGCATCGGACCCACTCATACTTTTTTAAGCATACTAACCATGAAATGACATATAACTCATCGATAGATATCATGAACCATTAGAATGATTTATATCCTACCACGTATCAAAACCCTAGTTTGCATACGCGCTTTCCTTCTTCTGATGTCGCGTATATACGCGCTTCCGTTCACACAAACCAGCGTATACCTCTGTATACATTACAGAGATCATTTCATTGCGCATACGCGCTTTCACTTCAGCGAAGCCGCGTATATACGCGCTTCCTCTGCATCGAACTAGCGTATAGATCTTCAACCATTATAGAGCAGCATACTTCTTCAGATCAGATATTCAGTTCAAATTTACCCTTTAACTTCAGACAGATGTTCGCCTCATCTCAGATTTAAGCCTTCCATAAACAGATCTAGTAGATACAAATACATTCCAGATCTAGATTCCCTTCTTCAGCATTTCTTCATCATAGATTCAGATCTATCATCAACCTTTACCCTTTCCATACAGATATACTTCACAGAGAAGTATTCATTCAAGCTCAGACATCTTGCCCCCACACTCCTGATTTGCACAATGAATTTCTTCTCTTTATATAGGCTTACCCTTTTTCAATACCATGAGCCCCTTTTTCAATACCATGAGCCCAAAACTACATTACTTCCGATGGTATTCCTGGACGAGGTCATTTAGACGAATCATTACCCAATACAATGGGTCAATACCATGGTGATTACCCCTGGTTTTGCACTTTTAGAGCAATTTTTCCCATACGCGACTTGGCACGTTCTTTCCCGCGTGCATACGCAACTTCCCTTAGGCAAATCCGCGTATTCCTAGAGACATACTCTTTTCATCATAGATCTATCACATGCTGAAATCCTTTCTTCATTGCCTTCTGTTCTCACTGTAGATACATCAGATTTAGTTCATCAAGACATGTTCTATCAAGCACAACTTCATCAAGTAAGTTGCCATCATCTTGCCATTCAAGGACACCACTCAGCATCATATTGCTAATAACCATCATTTCACATCAGATTTACATTATTTACCAAGTCCATCAAGTCAAGAATAACTTCATCAGGTGGTTTTCTATCAAGGACAACACATCTCAACAATCTCATGTCTTCATCTTCATTCAGTGGGTTGCCATCAAGGACAACACTCTGCATCATATTGCCAACATTAACTACACTGGCATCATTAGTAGTGTACTCTAGATGCACAATAACTAACTGGCTTTTGAACAACTTTTATAGCAGGCAAGCCATCACTCTCATCATTACCCACCCGCCAAGAACGATCCTTTGTCCTTTGAGTTTTCTTATGCATCTTATGTGGAGCATGAATTTTTTTCCTTTTTTCCCCTTTTCCAGGAGGATCAGCCTTTATGCCATTTGTAGAATCAAATGAATCAAGGTCATGTAGGACACCCTCTAGACTTGAGTTTCCCATGACACTTAGAAGCTTCCCTTTTGTTTCCACTACTTTATTTACAGTGGAATAAAATTGGCTGTCAAGGTCTGAGCCTCCCTCTTCTTCTGCAGAAGAAGCAGAGGATCCTAGTTCATCACTGTGGAGCTCCAAAACTCCCTCCTCTGCTCTCATTCTATAGTCTTCTATTTGCAGTGTTGGAGAGGTGGAACTGGTCTCTTCACCTTCACCACTGCATGTTTCCTCTGGTGGTAATTCAAAGTGAGGTAGCTTCCCATATATGTAGTCCTTCAGAATTTGACGGGCTGCAAGTGTCTCATCTAGAAAAGTCTTATGTTTGCAATGTTGGAGAGGTGGAAATGGTCTCTTCACCTTCACCACTGCATGTTTCCTCTGGTGCTAATTCAAAGTGAGGTAGATTCCCATATATGTATTCCTTCAGAATTTGACGGGCTGCACGTGTCTCATATGGCAAGCCTCCTATCCCAACATATCCCTGGGATTGCAAATATGTCCTTAGAAACTGAAATGCTGCAGGAGGCTTGTCCTGTAGTACATATGGTTTAGGTTTAGGTAAAGATATTCTGTAAATATTCTCAAAATTACTTCTAGGAACCCGATCAACTACAACTTTTATTGCACCCCTGTGATCAATCAATCGATCAACAGGAAACACACCCGAAGCAACCATTTCATGTATGGAGCTTGAAAAGCTGGGAAAAACTAGACCAGGAAAGTCACACAACATGAGCCTATCAGAAATTATAAGTGTCTGGAAATGCTTGTTCTTTCCTGGTGTTGATGTGACACCAATATTTTTCTGTCCAACCAATGCATTTATTGTGGAACTTTTACCCACATTAGGATAGCCAACAAACCCTACAGCCACATGCCTAGCACCAGAATCTAGCACCTTGGGGTTACTAATCAATACATCACTCTCACTGTAAGCTGAATCAAAATTTGAATATTGGTTTAAAATTGGCTGACCCTGCTTATTGGTTTCAGTTGAACCTTTCCTGATTGCTGAAATTGCTTCTGCCTCTTTTTCCAAGCAACTCAAAAGCTCTTCTCGACCATAAATTTTGATGTCCTCAGCAGAAACACCTAATTTGTGCAACTCCTCTGTATTCACTAAACTTTTTGAATAGCTCGTATGATATTTACCCTCTAAAGCTGCTGAAGCAACTTTAGATATAAAATTCCTTGTGAACAAAAATATTTTGGCCATTTTTGTCTATGAATTCAAAAACAATAATAATTAGCACTTTTTCCTCACAAATATTACATTCACTATTTTACATCTACTGCACATCAAATATCTGATATTTTACAGTTGAGGGAGAAACCTGATATGAACTGGTAAAAGATCTGTTTTATTGACAAGCAACATTGTCCTCCTGTGAATATCGATTTCTTGTACATATGCCTGCAGTTCAAAGAAGAGACTAATCGTAAGACCCTTCCAAGTTCCAACTATATGGTAATATTTAGACAAAATCCCATCCACTAGAAAGTATGGCATACAGTACACTGGGTATTGAACTTCATATGAGAAAACAAATGATAGATTTTTCTCACTAAGTGAAACCAAGTTTCTTGTATTGGTGCATATAAGAAGTCTATGTAAGTCATCCCGGGGCAGTTGGGGAACAAATGTTTCATGCAACTCATGGCTGTTTTTGGCATTTTTACCAGGGTGAAAATTAAAGGATATCTGGTATAGCTTCCTATTGGTTCAACAATGAGTAGAATATGAACTAGAACTTTGTGGCTATCATCAAGTAGCATGTCTAGTGAGGTGACTGCAAATAACACTAAAGCGTTGAAACCTGAACAACATGTGTAGTTTGTCAAAATTTAACAATGCTCATAAGGAAACAAAATCTTAATCAAATAAAAGAAGTTTTAAATCACACTCCCAACACCAACTTCAATTTACTAAGCAACATTATTTATTAAAATAGTCAAAATGGAACTGGAATTGCAGAAACTAATGGGTATTTCAAATTTAAAATTGAGTGGATATATACTTTCCACCATCATCTAGGCAAAAATCAAAAGACGTCTTACCAAGTTCCGAGAAGGCAACAATCCTAAACATCATAGCCTATGCTAGAATATGAACTTAAGTCTACCTGTATCTTCATCGCTACCAGGGGTCGAGAGAGCAGGGTCGGTTTCTTCATCGCTGCTAGGGGTCGAGAGAGCAGGGTCGGTTTCTTCATCACTGCTCTTCATCACTACTAAGGGTCGAGAGAATAGGGTCGATTTCTTCATTGCTGCTATGGGTCGAGAGATCAGGGTCAGTTTCTTCATCGCTGTTAGGGGTTGAGAGAACTCCATCCTTTTGGAATTTCCATTCTGTTACGACCTTTCCAGTCTTGATATCAAGTTGGTGAATACTGGTGGAATGGGGCCTTCCATGATTTTCATGGCTCATAAGAAGCATGTTGGTCTCTACCCTCATTAGCAGTGCTTTCTTGGGAGTAGAAAAAGAAGAAGAACCCCGGCTCCCCAGCTCCCCATTCCTGAAGGGGACAACCATGCGTTTGCCCTAAATCCCATAATGAAAATTCTTAACAGCCTCAACGCCAAACTCACTTACCAAGAAACTGTGGTCTAGGGCACCCATGGTTAAACTCTGAATACCACCTGTGGCCACCTCTTCGAAATATTCTCCCAAATTCTTGTCCGGAGGGGTTTGGGATTGGGATTTCTCCTCCTCTGCATCCTCCCAGAAAGAGTCATCAGTAGCCTTAGGATTGGCCCAACCAAGAAAATACTTCCAAATAATTTGACCTTGTTCTCTTCTGTGGCTTCGAGAAGATAAGTATTCTCAAACATACAATTTTGAAATTCAACAACGAAGTGTTTGTGGTCTTCTGGGCTCATAAACTTAATGGCCCAGACTCCTTGGCTAACAAAATCAACCCTCAACTACTCATCAAACATCTGAATCTATAAATTGTTATCCACTCGAGACCGAACCTTTGAGCCCACCTTTAGTAACCAACTCTTGAAGCTCTTCTTCTTGATATCCCCTTCTTCTTCGTCTGTTCCATCATCGTCTTCATCTCCTTCTCGGACAAACTTGCAGCTCACCAGTTTATCTGAGACGGCCCATTTAGCTTCTTTGGAGTTTCCTCCCACATGGCGATACAATTTGACTGTTAGGGCATTGTTGTCCACTTGAGGCAAGTTGTTAAAAGAAAAAGAAGTAAATCTTGCACTGAGGCCATTGACAGCGGGGCTAGATCTGTGGTCTCCTAGGGTGCTACCAGTGGGAGAATGGAAACCATTTGAATTAGGAGAAAAATCCTCATTTTATAATTCAGAATCGGAGCTCTCTAGGTCTCCTCTCCTGCTCTGAGAGGCACCCATTTTTGTACGTGTTCCAAGGCACTGTGTACTCTAGTCTGCTTCCAGAAGTAAAATTGATCAATAGAAGGGCCAGGGTCGAGAGAGCGATATGGCTGCCAAAATCTTAACTCACGAAAACTTACCCTAACTAACAAAAATTCCCATCGAAAGGTTGATAATGTTTCAATCGTCTAACACAAAATCAAACAGTCACAAATGGTGTAGAGTATCAATTAGGAAAGTTGTTTTCAAATAAGGATGCCTTACGGTGTAAATATATCAAATATGATTAGAAATAAATATCTAAGTATATACCAAGCTATGGGCCAAATACCATGGTAAATAAAAGATGTGTGGTAGATAAATATAGATATAAATAAACCATAGGTATGGTAAAAAATAAAATCTCTTTTTATATTTACAAACACTTAGAAAATAAGTTTTATTTAGGTGAAGCCTATGGGCCAAATACCATGGGTCAAATTATTATTAATACCATGCAAGAAAACATTATTAGCCCTAATATTAATATGAAAAGATTATTATTATTATTATTATTATTATTAAATCTAATATTCATAAATTAATATATTATAATATTAATATTATTAAATTTAATAACTTTGGATTAATAAAATATTAAATTTGTTATATTAGAATATCGATTAATATATCATGATATATATTAACTCTAGATATATGTGGGAGGGAGGAACAAAGAAATTAGAGTGATAGAGGTGATAAGGGATAGATGAAGAAAAATGAAGGAGATGGAAGAGGAGAAATGAAGAGAGAGAGAGAGGGAGAGTAGTGAGAAAGGTAGAGAAGGGTAAGAGAGGTAGATGAGTGAGAGAGGTAGAGAAGGGTAAGAGAGGGAGAGGGAGACACAAATATGGAGTGGGGGAGAGAGAAGGAGAGAGGGATGAATATAATGAGAGCATTGGAGAGTAGAGAGAGAGAAAGGTAGGAAAGAAAGGGAGATAGAGAAAGGAAGAGAGAGATTACTTGAGAGAGAGGAGGAAAGAGGGATGGATAGAGAGATGGAGTTGGAGGCAGAGAGAGGGAGGGAAGAAGCAATACATAGAGAGTGAGAAGTGGTGAGAGAGAGGGAGTGAAAAGGTAGATATGGAGAGAGAGTTTCTATGTTTATGGGTGAGATGAGACAAAGAAGGACAGATGGAGAGAAGAGGAGAGAGAAGGAGATAGGAGGAGAGAGGCAAGGATATAATAAAATAGAGAGAGAGAGAGAGAGAGAGAGAGAGAGGAAGGATGAGAGATAGAAATTGAGAGAGAGGAGGAGAGTGATAGGCACAGAGAGAGGGGGTAGGAGAGAAATGGAGATACAGGAAGGAAAAGGGAGAAGATTTGAGAGATCGGAGGAGAGAGGGAGGAAGAGAGGGGGAGAGAGGGATGGAGTTGGATTGGGATAGAGGGAGGGAAGAAGAAATACATATAGAGTCAGAAATGAAGAGAGAGAGGGAGTGACAAGGGAGAGATGGAGAGAGAGTGTGTATGCTTGGGGTGAGATAAAGAGACAAAGAAGGAGATATGGAGAGAAGTCGAGAGGGAGGGATATAATAACCGAGTTTGAGGGTGAAGAGAGAGAGAGAGAGAGAGAGAGAGAGAGAGAGAGGAAGGAAGATAGAGGTTGTGAGAGAGAGGAGAGAGGGAGGGAAAGAGATATGGAGTTGGAGGGGGAGAGAGAGGGAGATAAGAAGAAAGACATAGATAGAGAAAGGTGGAGAAGGAGAGGGAGTGATAATGAATATGGAGGGAAAGGGAGAGAGGACAACATGAGGAAAGATAAATAGTAGCAGGGAAAGGGAGATTAGGGGAAGATCGAGATATAGATGGAAGGTGAAGAGAGGGAAGAAGAGAGATATGGATAGAGGGATGGACATAGATATTGATAGATATGGTGTGGGAGAGTGTGTGTGTTTGGGAGGGGGGAGTTAAGATAAAGAGACAAACAAGGAGATATGGAGAGAGACATAGATAAAGATGGAGGGGGCAAAGAGGGAAGAATATTTCTTGCACTAGATGCATTGATTTCAGTGCAGATGGTGATTTCTAATCCTATTTTATTGCTTGCAATAGATGAATTGATTTCACTGTAGATGGTGTTTTCTAATCCTATTTAATTTATTGCACTATATGCATTCGTTTCGGTGTAGATGGTGATTTCTAATCCTATTTGATCGTTTGCACTAGATGCATTGATTTTAGTGTAGATATTTATTTCTAATGATATTTGATTGCTTGCACTAGATGCATTGATTTTAATGTAGATGATTTCTAATCCTATTTGATTGCTTTCACTAGTTGCATTGATTTTAATGTAGATGTTAATTTCTAATTATAATTCAGATTGCTAGCACTAGATGCATTGATTTCAATGTAGATGATTTCTAATCCTATTTGATTTTTTGCACTAAATGCATTGATTTCAATGTAGATGGCGATTTCTAATCCTATTTGATTGCTTGCACTAAATGCATTGATTTCAATGTAGATGTTGGCTTCTAATCCTATGTTCTTGCTTGAAATAGATGCATTTATTTGAGTTTAAATGTTGATTTATAATCCTATTTGATTGCTTGCATTAGATGCATTGATTTCAGTGTAGAAGTTGTTTTCTAATCTTATTTGATTTTTCTCATTAGATGCATTGATTTCAGTGTAGATGTTGATTTATGATTTGATGTAATTGGATGTATGATGGTACATTAATATTAAAGTGTTTGGATTAACAATGTGCATTGACTTCAGTGTAAGCACAAAAAAATATTGACAATGTACATTGATTTTTGTGTTATATTAATTCAACCTATTAATATTAGAGAGAAAGAGAGACAAGGTATGCTGTTTACTACAACAACTTGAGCTAAAGATTTAAATGGTTTACGATATGAAATGATGAGAAATATAACAAGGGTGATAACAAGAATAGTAGAAGAAAATGGTTTGAGATTGATCGCAATGAAGACTATCTGTAATTGAAAACATTCTTATTATTCACATTTTCTATCATTCAACACTATTATTGTCACTTTGCATTCAAAATTTGTATTTCATCTTTTTTCATCATTAAAGTTATTAAAAATATTTATCGTCTCAACAAACTGAGGTAACTAAGCAAATTTAAATTTAAAATGATGAGGTTAATCTTAGACATATTTATAATATTTAAAATGATTATATTAATATTAGATATATTTACATATTATTGATAAAAAAATTCATATCTTCAATAGATTTTCCTTGGTCACACACAAGTGAAACCATCCTAGATCCATCTTAATTCTGGATCTATCAAGTGCCGAGAGGGATAAAATCTCTCGAGGTGCAAACATTTCCTCAAGTTTTTCACTCAAAAATGAGGTTTGCACCTCAAGAGATTTGATCCCTCTCGGTGCTTGATAGATACGAAGTTAAGATGGATCTAGGCTGGTTACTAAAACAAGATGATCTAAACGACATTCAGTCGATCCCACAACTCTCCATCACAATTGTAGGTTTTCATGAGAGTTAATTAAGTGTTTTCTCGACTCAATCATATAGCTTAATTCAAGACATGGTGTAACTCTCATCAAATTATTATTATCTTTCCGCCTGAAAATATAACACATTAGATAATTGCGACGACCCCAATTAATTAAGTCATATACATTTTATAAATTTTGATCTAACAAATTTTAACCATATATATATATTAAAAAAAAAATTATATTATTATTAGTTGAGAGTTTGAACATATTATTACAAAATACATCCTAAATCGTTATTTTTTAATCATTAACCAATGTACTCATTCTTGTCATGTCAATACTTTTTATAAACTAATAATTATATTAAGAAAAATGTAATTGGCTATTTTAATTCAAAATTTAATTTAATAAAAAATTCTAGAATGACTCTCCTAGGTATACTTTTTAGGTGCCATTAGATATCAAAGGTGTACATATACTAGTTTAATATTCCCCTTTATATTCCCATCATCCACTGAAGTCACCTGTAATTTCCACATGTGATAAAAATTCACGTTCCACTACTATGCCTCATTCTACCTCAACAATTTCTTCTTAAATATGAGGTGTGGTATGATCTATGTAGTGCTTTTCTAAGTCCTTTACACGCAATTAGGCTTTATATCACATCTAATAGTATTAGGTCGCTCCTCTACCATATCTAGCTCATTTTCAAGACATAGTTATCTATCGATGAATTCCAAGGTCAAAACTCAACTGAGGGAGGGAAATCAAAGTTGGAGGGAGGGTCAGGGGTGGACTAATGAAGTGACCCAAAGATACAAGGATTGAAAATGGAATGATGTTAGAAAAACAAGTTTTATTGGATGAGTGAGAGTCATACCTAATAGTGAGACAAACAAGTAAGATCTAAGACTATCCTTCTCTTCCTAGCATATGTCGAGCACAAAAAGGAAGTGAAGAGCAGAAGTCAAGCAACGAAGGGAGACAAATGAAGAGACAAAATCATCGCCTTGGATGAAAATAGTAAGAGACTAAAAAAGCTTCAAATAGAAACAAAAAAATAACAATGAATTGTCGTGTTTCACTGGTAATCTAAACCAAAAATTTGTGTTTCTTTGCAACGAATTCCCCATGTCAGACCCTCCACCCATGAATATCAATCATTGATTACCGTAAATGAATTAAAATCAAAGCTTAAAAATTGGTTCGTATCGAAACTGGATAGTACTCGGTATATAGGCTCTCCACCTCCATCAATGACAAATTTGCATGGTGCATTCGGCCAACAATAATAACCAAAACCTTGTATAGATCTCTCCACATGCAAAATCACACTTTGGCATAAATGCTAATACGTCAAGCATTAAAGCTTGATGGTGCATAACCATTGTCTATGCATGGAATTTATTCCCTTGTCATCTTGCATACAAGCCCTTGATTTATTCTTGGTGGGGAAGTGACCATGCCCTCCTCCCCTATCCCCTCCCCGACACATGATATGAGGATTTATTGATTCCTTTTCTTTATGAGAACTGTTGAGATTTTCCTAAAAATTTAAAGTTGATTTTGGCTTAAGATACGAGCCTACCACATCATTACCATTAAAAGAAAGTTTGTTTTGAAAGGTAAAATGATAGGTTTCCAAATTGTGAGTCCATATTTGATCACCACATGGCAGCGCTATATGCTTTTGAAAAACTTTTCTTAAATTTACATAAACAAATAACTTTTCACACCTCTAATGTTTTATTTTTGTGAAATCAGAAAAATTAAAATACCCAAATAATTACCCATAACAATTAAAGTAACTTCTCCCCAATATTTAGAGCCCATATTAGAGACTATGTATTTTTATGTTTGGTTACAAAGTTTTATAAATAATTCAGTTTCATTTGGAAACTAGAGTTTATTAAGAGTTATTTGGATCATCTAGATTGAGGATTTGAATTGCATTACGTTATCCAAAAACAAATATGTCTATGTCATTTGTATCCATTCATGGAGTTTTTTAAAAAGATGGCTGTAAATGATTTTCCCTATGAATCAAACTACGAATGAGATTAAAATGTTCAAGGTCCATCAACCTTAGACACAAGGTATTTATTTGATAATAATAATAAATAGTTAGATACATATGAGTTTCCTTAGTATTTTAAAGAGCAAAGTAATGTTGTTTTTTTAATATTAAAATAATGAGTTTTATATATATATATATATATATATATATATATATATATATATATATATATATTAAATACAATAAAATATGATATTTATTAATGTAAATTAAATTTTAATAAAAAATTATTATTATAATATTAAATTTTATATATTATATAAACAAGAGCCAAGAGTCACATGGTCGCAGGTCACTACTTATTTGTATACATGAATTGTGTGCATATAGTTTTAGTTTATTTAGTTAAAATGTTATGTGTGAAGCTGAATATGAAGTTATAACTAAAGATCACACACACAAGGAAATTTTAAGCCTAAATAATTCCTAAAAACAAAGATAAAATAAGTCTAAGTATTTTGAAACTAATTGCAAACTATTTGATTTTAATTTCTAATTTCAAAATATTGAATTTTAATTTCTGTGTAATTTTATAGATTATCCTTACTTTTTTTTTCGAGCTTAACCTATTTTTATTGGTATTTTTTACATGGGATGAGAAAACAAGTTTTTTTTTTTTTGTAAAAATTAGTTTTATCTAGCTTTTTTGAAAATGACATTTGTGTCTTTATTTTATTTTTTATTTAAAGAGCAAAAAACATTGGAATATTTTGCTTGGTCGTTTACTGATATTTGTAGTTATTATTTTAATAGAAATTTTTATTTTTTATAACAAATGAGTAAAGAGTTGGAGCACTTTGGCATTTGCTCCAATTTGCATCAGATCAACAAACAAGAATGAATAGTAGAAAAGGGGTTGTGCTGATTATTAGTTTTCAAGAATTTTATTATCTATGTGACAGTCCCACCAAAGGTTCTGGTATGAGATGCATTGTAAAACAGATCTACATATGTTGTAATATTTGGAATAAAAAAATAATGGGGGCTGATTTTGAGGACATGGGTTATAGATCTAGGGATGGAGAATTCCAAGTAGGGATGATATAGTTTATTGTGCAAAGAAGAGACTTGAGCTTGACGATAGGAATTAATGGCTGATTGGTCCATGAAGTAAAGAGGATGGTTCCTAAAATTAAATGGAATGAGGAAAGTATTCAAGCCCATGATTGTTTGAGATATTACAAGGAGAAATATAGGACAAAATTTATGGAGGGATTGCAACATCAAGGATGCAACAGGAATGGAGGGACATGAAGCTTGCTCCAAAAGAAATAGAGGCATTTGGAAAATAGGACGTGGATAGAGGGCCAGATTCGGTTTCATTGTAGACAAAAAATACAAATATTGTATTGTCACTATTTACAATTAATGGGTTATGATGCATTGACATTGTAATAGATTTGGATAAATAACAACACCAATATGCGTTGTTTTGTATATATCTATGATGCAACTATAAAGGGATATTTTCCTAATTTTTATAATGATTATGGCTATGATTATGCATGGGTACATGTGTCCTATGATTGTATGAAAAAATAAATAAGTTAATATAGTAAACAATAATTATTACAGAGTGTCAGAAGTTGAGAGTGGAGAAACGTCCCATAACAGTGTTGCCTAAATGCTTAATGGTATCATAAATAATTCAATAACTGATGTTAAGGACCTCAATGATCTATTCCAATTGAAAAACATGATTAGTTAGAATAATTTGGTTCTAAGACCCTTTGTATTAATGTAAAAATTTATAACAAAGAGCCTTTGTTCGACAAATTCGGTCAATGTGTACATCAGGATATTTGTTTACAAATTGTTGTGCTGATAGACAAACAATATGCAAAAGATAAAGGGGATGTTCTTGGGCTGACCATGTCTTGTTGTGGTACTTCCATATAATTTAGGCCTTTTTGTGCCTGAGTGTCCATTCTCGCCATAGGGAATTTGGCAATAAGGGTCACATGCCCCTGTCAATATCCAAATGCTGTGGCTACCCATGGGCAGGCTTGAGGAGATTCTGAGAGAGTTTGTGAGCATCATGGAATAGTTGGAATGTGGCATGTGAGGTGGGAGGCCCATGTAGAGTGGTGCCATGCTTCTGTCAGATAAGAGATGCAGGAGCACCTACGCTGCGATGCAAGGAATTCCCTACCTGAAGGTAGAGAAGTGCCATGGGATAGTAATTCCTCAATGTAGCTATCACCCAAGCTTATAATGGGTAACACCATGGAATGTCTTAGTGTGACTTCAAAAAATTGGCGAGGTGTTTATCTATATCTAGAAGTAGAATGTATCCCCGAGAGCAGGCTGCAGTTGAGAGGATTATCTCGAGGTAGTTCATGTAACAACAAACCTGGTCTTTGGGGAGAGTGCACAAATATCAAGTGAAGTATTTTTGTGGTGTATATTCAAGTAGTAATGATGCAATCATTATTGAATAATAATATAGGGTGTTTACTGAGGAGCAAAGGGGTGAAATGCTGAATTTATATAAATAATTGGATAGGTATTATCCTGTTGCAATCAATATTGTAGGTGGGAAATATTCTTATTGGAGTAGAGAGATTCTCATGTTGTATGATTGGACATCAGACATGGATTATATGTAGGGTCCAAGTAGCTAGGAAAATAACTGAGAGTTCAGAGGATGGAGTAATAGTTACATAATAGCATAACAAATGCAGTGCCGAAATCCAATTAGTTGGAGGTAGGGAGGTTGGGCCAAATGCGCAGTGGAAGGACATGCGGGTGATATGATGGAACGACTGAGTTGAAAGTCGGAGGTCATGTGGTTGGAGGGAGAACAAGTTACCAACTTCAAAATGAGTTAACTGCCACTAGGTCGGGAAGTCATGAGCCAGGATGAATATGACGCCGTGAAGCAACATAAGGCTATGCCCCAACCATTTGCCTATCCATTGTTTTGGTGGGCCCGTGGTGTACTTTTGTGTGGCAATATACAATTTGTGATCACCATCTCAATGAGAGAGAAAGGCAAGGATCTAAATGGATTTTATGTATTGAAGAAACTATAGGCTGCATTTTCGTTTAGGGAAAATATAAACCAGGATCCCCCTCGTCTAATACTTTAGGTTGCTGCCTAGAATGTAAACTAATTTTTTTTTAAAATTTATTTGGCAAAACGTTCAAGATTACTGTCCAAACTATAAGTATTTTTTTTATTTTTTATTGGGTTGATTGTACAATCGAGAGGTCGGACAGTCGGGGTATTTTTTTGTTTTATGATTCATTTATTCTATCATGACCTTAACTATACCATAATCGAGAGGTTTCATTATATCGGGTATTTTAATAGTCAGGAAATATTGAGGTCGAGATTTCGAGCAGATTTTTTATCAAAAAAAAATTGTAGTCACCCTAACTTGCTAGTTGGGTGGTCGGAAGGTTGGGTAGTCGGGAGGTTATAATTTCTCTTACAGAATATTTCTGGATCCAACCTATGACTTAAGTCTTCAAAAAAAATTTTTTTTTTTAAGGCATTTGTTTTTATTTATTTTGTGATGCACAAAAGAAAAAATGATTCTTGTAAACTTGATAATAAGAATTCAAATCTTTCCGTGAATTTTTAAATGATATGTTTCATATCAATAAATTACAAAAAAAACTAATAAATAAGACTAGAGTTGGCTTTTTCCAAGAGGATATGAAAATACTATAATGTGTGCACAATCGAAATTATTTTCTTGACTCTCACGTAAATTATTGATATCACAAGTGTCTATGTTATGTGGCACTATAAATTATTTCTAGAATTTCAGTCACTAATTCTCAAAACCCACATTTCTTGTCTATTTATGTCTACATCCATACCTAGCAATACATTTCTACATCGTTTTCGTTTGGTATCAATAGGGCTAAATAAGTTTGTGTCTACATAGATACCTATCAATACATGTATATGCCTTTTTTCTTTGGTATGAATAGGGCTAAATAAGATGAATACAAGAATATAGTGTGGCAAGAAAACACATATTTTCAATATATTTTAGATGCCTATGCTGCAACAACATATTATAGCTCCTATATGAAAAAAATGGATCGCTTCATGACAATTTCATTCAAAAAAATTCGAGAAAATTGCATATATTGTGGAGAAAACAAAATTGAAACTATTCACAAAATTGGAAACACATTGCTAAATATGAAACAAATGTCAAGTCGACAAGCAATCCAAATTTATTTTTCATTGCCTTTGTATTTAGCTTCTAGAAAAACCATTTTCATTAACATTTCTCCAGCTGAAAAAAGAAACATATGTTCTAAAAACACCTATTATAATAACTTCAATGTGCCATATACAATGATAAACATTATAAAAATAAATAGATGATTCTTATATATTATAAGTATTACCACTTTGAATAGGGATCAATGAAAAATTATTACTACAATAATTGCTATGCCTGCATCCAATTTACATAAGGAATTGTTGACAGGTGGAAAAAATCCTCTTGCAACAAGTCAGTATTTGGCTAGTCAAAGTTCCAATTATATATTTTTTTCATTTTGTATGGTTGTATACCCACTATAAAAAAGGTTTCGTTGCCTATCTAAAACAAGAATTAAAATAAGATCTACAGTTCAATCGAGACATTGATGGCTATCAATATAATATTTTTCACCATAACCAAAATTTTGCATGTGGACACTTTGACCCACTCTTGTTACATAGCATAGTAGATATTGTAGCTTGAATAGATAAAGCAATTGTCTCATGCTTTTTTCCATTTTAGTTGTCACTTGGACACTTTGACATATTATCAATTGAGAAAATCTTGCTTGAAAAAGGCTTGTTGATATATGGAAATAATATTAATGACTGCGATGACTCTTTGTTTGAGTCTATTTGTACACTTGCACCATGTTTTGATATGTCTAACATAAGAAAAAAAATTGTAGAATTTTTTTATAATTTTTTCATTTGCAATGAAAATAGAGCTACCAATTTCTTAAAACAACACCTGAATGTTAGAAACAATGACCAATAGCAATGTTTAATTGATTCACAAGCTTATATTATAAACTTATTATTACCATATGCATATGGACATATAGAGGGAATTTTTTTTGCGATATAATGGATATGGGAACTACTTGATGTTAACATATATATATATATATATATATATATATATATATATATAAACAAAAGATATTTTCTTGAGATTCTATTCATCAAACACTTTGTACAAAGTCTTGTACATTATGCATGTACCAATATCCACATCACATGCACATTTAACCAATTATTTAACCAATATAAATAGAAGAAATTAAGGGATTTAATTGAGCATAACACCATGCATAATATCACGTGATTTAAAATCCTAATTGGAATTGAACTCATCAAATCAAACAGATAATTTTTGGATGAATATTTAAATAGAAGCTTCAAAAATATTTTTGGGTTTTCATACTATTCAAACATAATTTTTGGTATCTTTTGGAATATCTATACATGCACAATTTAAAGTAAATAGATAAAAATTTCTCTCTTGCAGAGGAGAGAAAATATGCCTATATTTGAATACTAAATTTCAACGATCAACTAGCAATAAGTAAATCTATTTTTTTTTTTAAATTCCTGATCATAAAAAAATTTATATTGCAAAACTATCATAAGGAATCTTAAAGAGAATTATCAAATATTCATTTAAAATCAAACAACATAAGTCATAGAGTAAAATCAAAGGCATTTACTAAGTAATTAAAATAATGTACTGACAGAAATTCCATAGGTCATCACACATGCACACTGAAAATTGTTTTGAAAAAATATGGTACTTCAAAATTGATCAAAAACATCCAAGTCTGTAGTCTTCACTAATTCTGGACCCTTTGCACCAATGCATAAAGGTTTATAAATACTAAAAACTAACAAAATAGTTTTTGAGACATGAAAATAAACATAATTTCTAAAAGTAAATACTCATTTCTAAAAAATTGTTTTTCAGTTGATATCTGGCAGACAAGTATGCATCATTTCCTCATCTTTAGAACCTTCGTAATTGATACTAAGTAGTAGGTGAGGTGCATGTAATTGGATATAAGTTGCCCATTGTCAATATATGTAGTACAGTGTAGTGAAATAAATGGAAGGAAACTGATTAATGTTGATCTAGAAGTTGGCAATTAATCTTTGTACCTTTTTCTTCTTCTTCTAATATTTGACCTCAAAATTGGAAATAAGCTTGATTTGTTCAAAAGGAAGTCGCAGAAAATTTTTTGTCTCCAAACTTTAATGTTTTTTATTTCTACTTGATCCTTGGCAACAATGTTTTCTGTAGACTATTTTAATTCTCTTGGTATTGCTTCCTTTAATGACATGCCACCTGATAGGTCAAATTCTTCTTTAAAGTTTGTTCCTTTTTCAAAAATTGATAAAAATTGCACATATTCTATTTGTATGCATGCTATGATTCCTTTTTCCTCTTTATCCTTGCAAATTAAGAAATCAAGCATCATTATTTTATCTCTCTTTGAAACTTTTGGAATTTCACTAGATTGAAATTCACTTTCCCAATCAAGAATTGACATAAACTTGTTTTTAATTGTTTTTTCTTCTTCTACCAATGAATCAATTCTTTCATTTACATTTTTAATTTCTTGATAAATTCTTGATATTTTATCCATCTTTTTATATAGTTTTCATTTATTATTCCTTAAAATTAGACAAATTTGTAAAACTTGACCATTTGAAAAATTGATACTCTATGTTTCTTGTTGATTCTCATTGAGTGGATATTTAAGAGATTCAATTTTCTCTTCCAAAACTGTGAACATAATGTCAGAATAATTTTCTACTTCTTACTTCCAGTCATGGGTTTGATCTTCATGTAATTTTCTCAATTCCTGAATCTCTTGTTCATGTTTTGCATTTTCTTCTTTCAATTGTTTCTGAAATTTCTTCTGTGGGTTTTATCTTTCTCCAACAGATCCTTGAGCTAAAGTGGCAGAATTCCACCAGCAGTTTTGTTCATTATACAATTCATTTTTCTATAATTTTTCCTCCAAAAATTTAATTTTCTGCAAAATTTCATCATATGAAGCTTCAAGCTCATTCAAATGATATTGATTGTAATTAACAAAATCTCCTACAGCCTGGGAAGATTCTTGAGATTTTTCATTTACGTCTCCCTAAGCTTGTCAGTTGAATTCAGATACAATATGCATAGTATCATGTTTTATTTTCTTTTTTCTTCTCACAGCTGATTATTTTTAGTATTAAAATAATAATCTGTCAAAGAAGGGATAATATCTGTAATTGGCTCTAACTCAAAACATGGTTTAAACAAGAATGATTCCCAAGGAATCTTAGTAGAAATTGATGTTACTGATGCAAGAGGAGATACGACAGATATATTATCCACCTTGTTATATGATTCTATTTTTTTGTCTTTTTCCTTGGTATTGGTTTTAGTAAATACCAGTTTTTCTTTCTCCTTAGCTACTTCCATTTCTTTGAATTATGTACTTTGTGGTTTATTTTTTCTCCATTTTCTCAGGATAATTTGTGACAATAATCTCCTCTTCAACTATTTTTTATTTTCCTGCTCCTCTTTGAGATTTTTTATTATTGTGACTTCATCTTGTTTACCCATGACAAAAAAAACTTTCTATTTTTCCAATTTCTACCCGTTTTCCCTTTTAAGAAACAATAGAAGGTTCTGAAGTGAGTTCATTGAAATTAAACTCCAAAAATTAAGTAGACTTTAACTATTCGAATTAAATGTTGAGGTGTAGAGAATTTTCCTTTAGGAAATTTTCAAATATTTTCTCCCTAAATTCCTGCAACTGTTGTCTTGTTTGACTATCTAAGATTTTTTCTCTTTCGACAACTTGCTGAAAATCATCAATGTTTATAAAAATATCATCCAAAGGGTGTTTTTGATGAATATTTTCTTTTATATAACTCGTTGTTATATAATGAATTCCAATGAGACCTTGAGGATCATAGTCATAGTGAGGAAAATTAAATAAACAAATTTCCTCAAGCTCTTCGGCTTCTTTGAATCCATGTCCTTTGTCTCGGATATTGATGTCACCAAACTTGATGTGAAAATTAGGACAAAGTTTCTTTTGTAGCTTACTCGAAATTTTGGCTGCCCATTCAAAACAACTTGATTACCCACTTCTCTCAAATCATATTTTTCTAGGATATATTGAGGCAGAAGATGGGGACCAACTTCACTTCCAAAAACTTTGTTGTAGGAAAATAATTCTTCAACAAACCAGTGACCTATTGATTCTAGCCATTTTTCAGCTTATCACTTAATTTGGGAGGTATTGTTCCAAACAGGATTTCATTTAAAGGAATAAAAACATAATGGAAAATGTCAAAAAAATGGTATTTAAAGTTAGACTCCCATAGAATAGGTGCGTAATTTTAAATCGGTAGTTGTTGGTTAGACAGGTAATTCCATTTCATGAGGTGGAATGGAATTGAGGAAATAAAAATATCTATCAAATACGAAATCATATCGAAAACATATTTGAACCCGGGGGAAGATGACAATGACAGTTTTAATGAATATGTGATATTCTACGACAAGATGTCAACCCAGTTTAGGCATTTCCCCTCATTCAAAATGTCATGGATTATTTGATCCATTTAATTTTGAAATTCTTAGGATCTTGTTCACCATATATTATGCTTAGAATTTTAATAAGAAATATAATAGTATTATTAAAAATAGTTGTGGAATATGTTGAAAATGGAATCAAGAAAGATTCTAATTTAATTTTCCTTTGAATTAAATTAGAAGAAAATTGTATTTCCAAATATCATGACAGCTTGTAAGAGTTAACTAAGTTAGTTTTAGTTATTTGGTAGAGTTAATTTGAGTTGAGGATCTACGTTGAGTCCTGTAAAGTGGATCCTACAAAATAGGAGCCCTCGTTGAGTTTATTTTGAGTTGTAATTAATTAATTCAATGTATTTGAGTTAAGGTTTGTTTAACTAGTTCAAACTCATGGAGGAAATGGTGAGAGGTGTAGTAATGAGTTGTGCACTCTATGATAAATCAGCTAACTAATGATTCAACCATAAATAACTCATGCATGTCATAACTTATAGTTACCCAGTTGAGATTGAAGTTCAAGGGAAATGTACTACCAGTTTTATAATCATCCAAATTGTAAAGGTGGTGTATGGAGTCATAGGAATTCCCTAGATGGATTGCACAATATTGGATGGGGATCTCCCTAATTAATAGGGGATACTTACCCAAGGAAACAATGAAAGGAAATAGGGATCTGGGCAGGTAGAAAATTGGTTAAGTATTTTCCTATGCTTGTCTAGGAAGCAGTGAGATAGATAGAAATAGTGCAAAGGTTTCTCTGGTTTGAGAAAAACATTGTAATATTCTCATATTTTCTAACTAATGCAAAATAAAGATAGTAGGTTTTTTAGCTGTGGATTTCCCTGGGAAATAATTGTGTAATGTGTGATTTAATTCTTACTCTTTTATGCTTCATGATTTTGCGATCGTTTAAATTGGTTTCCACAATTGGTAGAGTAGATTCAATTCTATTGTTTTAGCGTCTTACAATTAGTAGTTTGAATCTACGTGGAATTTCTACATGGTATTAGAATTGAAATTACTATACTAGAGAAGAATATCATTTTTTTCTATGTAAGTGAGTCAGATTTGTAGTATCATTCTTTAGGGCCAGTAAGATGTCGTTCTATGGTTTGAGACTTGAGTATGCCCTTGAGGTAATCTCAAATTACATAGCTCTGAAGGATAGCATGGAAGTAATTTTGGAAGATAAAGGGATGAAGGATTTCATAGATAGTGATATTTCTAAGCCTCCAACAACTCGTGCTCAAGATTTGGTGAACTGGAAGAAGAAATCTAGAAAAATGTTGGAGCAGGGTCCCTTAGGACTGCATTTTTTGGGCCAAATAATAGTAATTCTTGTACTTTTGAGTCATGTGCACTGTGTTATGAAGAGTTAAGGGGCTTAGGGGTAGGTAAAATCTCCTTCATGAGTTGTAATATGGCTAATGGATAAACTAGGGGTCTCAGACCACGGTTTGAGGACCATAGTATGAGCGCAAGAGAAAGGTTTAAGTAGAAGTCTAGATCATGTCAGATAATTCAATTTAATGTAAGTTTGATGAATGATTGAGCTCTAAAGAAAATATGTGTAAGCGTCTATGTCTAAAAGGCTCCCGCTGGCTGTGTGCGTGGAGACCTTAGTCCGACTATGTGTGGACCCTACTAGCTATGTGTGCGGGTAGATCTAAAGAATCGTAAGGGTTTCTATGGATTGTAAAATGTTTCTGAGAATATCTGATGAATAAAGATATCTTTGGGTAACTCTGAGTACTAAATGCATCTATAATAGGTTTTCATAATCTATTTCCGCGTATGATTTTTGTTTCATGCTTATGATTTATATTACCTATGATTGGATCAGTTGCGTACTTGTTTTACTGTTGACATGAATGTTAATTGTATAGATATATTGCTGTAAATGTCAAATATTACATTGTTAGAAAATTTACAGGGATTGTGGAAATACTATCTCTATGCACGCGCATAGTTAAAATGTGATAATTGACCTAGGGTTTTTGGTTAAGGCTTCTGGTGTGCAAGTCAGTCTATGTAGTAAAATAGATATGAAGACGCCCACTTCATTTAATTCTCTCTCAGGGTGTGGAAACCTCATTCCAACACCCGTCCATACCGCTTCAGGTGAGACTTTGGCCTGCGCAAGCATGCCATTGCCGAAAGGGCCGGTAGTAAGAGGGTTTTTCGGGTTACACGCTAACTCTCAACCTGGGTCAGGACCCCTTGAGCCACCAAATAGTTCCGTTACCAGGACCAGGATCATTTTGATAGATATTAGATGTTGTGGCAGCCATCGAAGAATGAAGTAGAAGACTGGTTTGAGAAAAATATATGTGAGCTCTCCATCAAGGAGAAAAAAAGAAAGAAGTTGTCTATTGAAGAGTGGAAACAAAATTATATTTTCACAGAGTTCCATGAAATATTCTTTGTCACCTTGAACATGAATTGCTAGAGTGGTTATTAATTTTATTTGAGTTTCATACCTGTTGGAAGGACAATAAGATCACTCAGTGGATGCCTGAGTTGATCCAACAGTTAGGGCAGACTGATAACTTCTTCACCCGCACTGTATACCACTGGGTTAATAGCATTCTAGGTGGATTTGTGACATAGTTAGCAGTAGATCAGTTTCTGTCATATTCTGAAGTAGAAAGGAGGTTCTTCAAGGACTAAAAGGTAATTTCAAATGCTCTCTACATTTGCTGATAAATATGCTATTGTGTGAAAAGGGTATTATGTGCAGTCACACTGAGTGAATGACCCCAAACGAAGTTGAAAGCACTATGCACAGCGGAAAGTAATTTTGGTTTAACTAGAGAGGAGAAAGATCTGTATACAGCCCCCTCAGAAAGCTGCCTAATAGTGATACAGAGAGTGGTGAGGCTACGCACGCCAGAGGTATCCCTCCAGTTATCCCACATTCGAACTCGCGCAGGGGTAAGTCATCTCCTAACTCACCTACACCACCACTAGGAGATGATATGGATGCACATATGAAGCTACCCACCTTCAAGGGTGCAGGCGATGAAGAAATGGAGAGATTCTGGTTTGTTGCAGATGCAGTATGGACTGTGAAAAATGCCAACATTGATGTTGTCAAGAGGGCGCAGCTAGATATGGCGTTTGAGGGTTGTGCACTGTACTATATTATGGGATATCTGGCTCAGAACGTTGATTCTACTATCTATGAAATACAAAAGGATTTAAAGCAATATTTCATAAATCCAAAGTCTTACTCACAATGTGTACTAGTGCTGAAAGAAATCCAATAAGAGCCAAACAAATCCATCTGGGAGGCAGATCAACAATTGAAGCACACTATCAACAATGGAGGATTCATCTATGATGATAAGTTGCATAAAGAATGGTTCATTTCCATGCTCTTGCCACACTTGTACAAACTTCTGAATTAGCATAAAATTGATTCTCAGGTTGAGGCTCTTGAAGTTGCCATGAAGTTGGAATCAGTGCCCAGAAATGATGACCAATTTGGACCTCTACGAATCCAAAATCAGTTAGAAGAAATGGAATTGGAAATTCATAACCTGTGGAGAGACAGAGGGAAAGAATTCGGTGCATATGTATGGTGCATACATCGTAAAGGTTTCGGTGACACAAAAGATCAATGTACCTTTCTTCAACATTACATGCAAGCAGGAGCGCCAAATCCATTGCAACCCAGGGATGCTACAGGACCGAGTGGTACTCTCACACTGTGGTGCGCTGACTATCAAGTAGCTGGGTGGCATGACACAAACCATTTCCCTTAAGTAGGAATTTATGTACCAAAAATGAAGCAGAAATGGTGTATGTTTGGATCTTCGGTTGGCCATGATGAGCACCATTTCTGCACATTTGATCTGATGATAGAAAATACCAGCCTCTATAGAGTGTAGGCTGGCCCATATTCACCAGCATCCCCCTCAGGGTGTGGTGGATCTCCAGCTAGAGGAAGGGGAGGAGGGAGAGGTGGAGGTGTAGGTCGCGGAAGAGGACAACTGATTTTCTATAACTGTGGAGATGTTGGACACTTTGCACACTACTCCCCGAATTTTGCGCCACAGTCTTATAGGTATTATAGATAGTTTGATCATGTTATTAAATATTGTCCTGTTTTGGTTGATATAATGCAGGAGAAGAAAGAACAGACACCTACGCAGGATATACAAATGGTTAGAGCTGAGCTGCAGGATGATGATCTGAGTGTAAACATAATTACACGCAGTAGTGCTGCCATAGGAGAGGACGGAGAAAAGAAGGCTGATGTAGAACCCTAGATCAAGAAGGCTTCTGAGATGAAGGAAGGAATCAAATTGTAGAAGGTGAAGGAGACTTTTGTATAAGCTATAAATAATTTTGCTGTTGTAGGTGTATCCACATATAAGTCAGTAACAGAAGCAAAGATCGATGACGAAGTCTAACCCTTTTTGCAAGAATGCATAAAGCTATTGCATAACCAGAAATCAGTAGACAATCTTCAGGCTCTGATAGATAGCTGTGCAGATAAGGAGTTTCCTTGAACTAAGAGCAAGGTTGTAAACACGACCTACAAGAATAAGAAGAGAACTAGTCGGGAGATGCGCATGACCGTGCGAATTGGATAATATGAGATGGATCAGGCTATTTTGGACTTGGGATCTGATGAAAATGTTCTACCTAAGAAGACTTGGAAATATATGGGCGAACCAAAGCTGGAATGGTCCACCATTTATATGTGCATGGACAATCAGCAGAAGATTATCCCACTAGGGAGGCTCCCATAGGTTCTGGTAGATATTGTTGGAGTAAAGGTACGCGCAGAATTTGAAGTAATACAAATTGTGGATGATGCAGACCCCTACACTGTGTTGCTAGGGCTAGATTGGGCCATTGACATGGGGGGAATAATTAACTTAAATTTTAGGAGTATAATCTTTGAAAAAAATGGTACTCGGTTTATAGTACCTTTGGATCCTGCAGAAGGAGAGAGATATACAGAACCAATGCGTGAAGGAGATGATGTTGATCATATCTACAAATTAACTGCATGATATGAGGATTGGATCAACAATACTGCCGATCGGATGATGATTTGGGAAAAGGATAGCTCATGTTTCTCAAATTTAGATGGAGAAATGGAGAACTGGTGAAATCGTTTGCATGATGTTTCTATGCTATGCTGCCTCAATGTAACTAAAATTTTCCATTAGGGGAATTTTGAGGTCTAAAATGGGCCTCCTAAGAAAAATATTTAACCAAAATACACTTTATAAGAACCAATAAGATTCAAGATGATGATGTCAACCATGGGGGATGATTCACCATTTTTCGAGTAAAAAAACACAAATATTAAAAAATAATAAAACAATAAAACTACCTTTTCAACTCTTATTTTCAACTTATCTCCCTAAATTTTTACTCAAATTTTGAGTGGGAGTATTGGTTGGATTCAAAATTTAATTTCTCATACAATGAGTACCCATGTTGCATACTTTCGATGAGCTCTGTTACATGAAAAATGAGAAATACATAAAAACACGTGATTGCAATCACGTTTTTCATGTATTTATCATTTTTCGTGTAGCGTGGTTCATTGAAAGTATGAAACATGGGTACTCCTTGGATGATGAATCAAATTATGTATCCAACAAGTGTTTCTTCTTGAAATTTGAGTAAACCCATAGGAAGATAAGTTGAGAAATTATTTTTTCCTTTTTTCCCTATAAACTTTGATGATGTAATCTAATATTATTTTATTGTTTCCACTATTATTTTATAATTTCCTTAGGAGGCACATTTTAGACCTCAAAATTCCCCTAATTCAATGCATCTCCTCAGAGGTACGATAATTACCCTATTTTGATGGTTCTAGTAGTGTTGTTTTATTTTTGTAAAATCTGGAAAAGGTTTTCCCGGAAGAACGAAGGCTCTGGGCACTCGATCTTGCCATGTGCGCAAGTTCAACATGTTGGTGGGATACGCACAAAGGGAACTTTGAGAATTGGGAGGAATGCAGTAGGATGATGCGGTTGTGCTTCAAGTAGCCCACTTCCCAACCTAATGATATTTTTGGTGGCCGAGGTGATCTACACAAACACCTGGCTACGTGGATGGAGGTTTGGGATAATAAGCCCAAGGTTGAATGGGTTCAAATGTTTTTCCATACATTGGGACTAATCCCTGTTGCGTGGTATTTGGAGACGGAGCTATGTCGAGGGACTTTTAATTGGGTTACAATGAGTGAAAGCTTTCTGTTAACCTTCAACATGTCTAGAGGATCAGAGGGACTGGACGAAGCCCTACAGGATATAGAAGAAATTGTCTTTGACGATTCATGACCTCGAATAGAATGTGTTGCACCAACATGGGAAGCATAGATGCAGGATATTTCCAATTGCAAAAATATCTCAGTCGAAGATAATTATGAAGATCCAAGAAATATCAATATCCCAAAATCTAAGGGGGAGGGCACAGTTACAGGGCCCTTGTTAGGAATGGTGGATGTAACTAAGCCCTTGAAACTAAAGGAAGTCAACATTGGGATGGAGGAATAACCCAAGCTGGCCAAAATAGGAGATTTTTGGAATGATGACATAGTAGGAAATGTTGCGTAGATATTGACAGAATATTAGGACCTGTTTCCCACGAAGTTTTTTGAGCTCAAAGGAATTGTTGGAGATTTGGGAGTTATGAAAATCACTCTGAAACTAGATGTGTGCCCTGTCAAGCAGCGACCATACCGATTAAATCCAAAATATAAGAAGAAAGTGAGAATGAATTGGAGAAAATGGTTGCTGCAGGAATCATTGAGCCTCTGGAACAATCTGATTAGGTGAGCCCGACGGTTGTTCCGGAAAAGATGAATAAGGGAGAAATAAGGATTTCTGTGGAATTGTGAAAATTTAATGATGCATTCGTACATGACCCCTTCCCTACTCCATTTTCAGATTAGATATTGGACAATGTGGGAGGACAAGAGGCTTAATCTTTCATTGATGTATTTTCAGGGTATCATCATATAAGGATCATGCTAGAATATCAAAATAAGACCACTTTTGCAATAGAATGGGGATCCTTCCAATACACAGTCATGCCTTTCCGGTTGAAGGATGCACCTGTTATATTTTACAGCGTAGTCGTAGTTGTATTCAAGGAGTTCATGCACAAATTTCTGGAAGTATACTTTGACGATTAGACTATGTTTGGACTGTTAAATAAGCATGTTTCCAACCTACACATGATGCTTGACACTTGCAGGAAGCATCTGATATCTCTTAACTTGTAGAAATGTATATCCCGTGTCCCTTTTGGATTCTTGTTGGGATATATTGTTTGTCAGAAGGGGTTAATGGTAGATCCAGCCAAGATTGTAGTTATTATAAGCTTGGATGTTCCTACCAATGAGAAATAGTCGTGCTCTATTCTAGGACACATGGGATATTATTGAAAATTTATTCAAGGCTATGCTCTGATCACTGCATCCATGGAGAGATTGCTGAAGAAAGATGTGTCCTTTTTCTGGGATGAGGAATTCCAAAAGAGCTTTTAGTTTCTAAAAGAAAATATGGTTACTACACCTATTTTAATATTCCCTCACTAGTCCAAGGCCTTCCATGTTCATGTTGTTGCATCGGGCATTGCGCTCATAGCTATCTTAGTGCAACCAAGAGAAGGCGATATTGATCACCTCATTTCCTTTGCACGTATGAAGCTCTCCAGTGCTGAGTGAAACTATTCAACCACGGAGAGGGAAAGGTTGGCTATGGTCTACGCTCTGTAGAAATATAGGAATTATCTGTTAGGAGGGCACTTCAAGATGTTCACTGACCACTCTGCTTTGAAGTACCTAGTCAATAAGCCTATGTTCGGGGGGAGTATATAGATGGTTGTTTCTATTTCAAGAATAAGATTTTTAAATCATTTTTAAGCCTGGTAGATTGAATTCTAGATCTAATCACTCATCACAAATTGAGAATGTGGAGGAATCAAATAGTCTGCAGGAGGGACTACCTGATACACAACTCATTTCTATTAAAGTGGTTGATGAACACTTTGCAGATATCATTCACTTTATTACAACTAATAGTGCGCCTGCTGAACACTCAGTGCAACAAAAGGAGTTGGTTTCATGCGCAGCTGACTTTACATTGACTATTGGTTAACTGTACAAGTTGGGAGTGGATGAAGTGTTAAGAAGGTATGTCTTAGAAAATGAAAGGAAAGACATCATGGATGAAGCTCATGGGGGAGTGGCAGGAGGCCACGATGCAGGGAAAGCTACTGCGTAGAAGGTTTTGCATGCTGGGTTATGGTGAACCACACTACATAGTGATGCACATGCATATTGTCAAGCTTATGATGGATGCCAAATAATAGGGAAGCCATCACGTAGAGATGAAATTCATGGAAGCCACAAATGGCCCTGCAAGATTTTGATAAATGGGTCATAGAATTTGTTGGACCTATTAATCCTCTTGGGAAAAATATTAGTGCCCACTAAATTATGACTGAATATGTTACATAACCAGATGGGCAGAAGTTAAGCGAGTAAAATATTGTACTACAAACACTTCTGCGCACTTCATTTTTGAAAATATTTTGACCAGATTTCGGTGCACAAAGATATTGGTGAGTGATCGAGGTACGAACTTTGTTAATGAGACCATTGAAGCTCTGAAAAAGGAATTCCAGATACATCACCATAAGAGTACTCCCTATCACCCTCAAGAAAATGGTGCAGTGGAAGCCTTTAAAAAAATCTTGGACAATGCACTCACAAAGATTTGCAATGCAAACTGAAATGATCAAGACGTGCACATCCCTTCTGCTTTATGTGCTTATAGGACTACATGAAAAAAGTTGACTGTTTAAACACCATTCAGGATGGTTTATGGCAAAGAAGAAATTGTGCCGATGGAATACATCGTCCCAAGCATGCACATCACAACATTCACTAATATGGATGAACCAGACATCATGGAGGAATGTCTATCCCAATTGGTTGCATTAGAGGAGGATTAGTGTATTGCCAACTTTCATCAGCAAGTACAAAAGGCACACAAAAAGGCTTGGCATGATAGGCACACCGGCAGAAGGCATTCAAAGAAGAAGATATGGTTTTATTGTACGATAGTCAGTTTGCACGTCACCCAGGGAATTTCAAAAACCATTGGTTGGGGCCATATATTAGGAAGGAGATCACTAATGGAGGTGCGGTGAGCTTGCCCACATTGCGCGATGAGAGTCTTCCTGGGTACATAAATAGAATCTGACTTAAGCTATATAGGGATAAACCTATGCCTACTAAATGACTATATGGATGGAGAAACGAAATCCACTTGTCTGTGCACTCTGCAGAGGACATACACAGGTAGGTGCAGCATGAGCACTGAGGTTGTGCGCGGTGGGAAAAAATAGGCATTGGAACAGTAACTCTGGGTGAAAAATCGATTTTACCATTGGTTGGAGCAGTTTTTTTGCATCTAATGACAAGATCTTATGGGATTTTTGACAATTTTTATGGGGATAAGGTGCCATTAACGAAGTTTTGACCGTCTTTACCATGGATCGCCTATAAAATTAAGGAAGTAAGTCACATTCCATTCATTTGTTGTTTGAGTGAATTATGCCCTGTAATTTTCTTTATGCACTATATATCTCAGGCCATGACACCCCTGCAACTAACATGAGCAACCCTGAGTTTATCTTCAAGCCCAGAATGATGACCACTAACCCCGCCGCTGAGAGTGCACAGTCTGAGGAAAAATTTGTGTCACTTATGACATCTCCTGAGCCAAGATCGGATCGCATACATGAAGTTGTCCCTAAATCAATGAAGTCGTGTCCACACCTACCAAAGGAAAGGGCAAGGTGACCAAGCGATCATCCTCAAAGTTGTGGACATCACCTAGACATATCACATTCCCGTGCGAAGCATCAAAGGATAGGTCTCCTATAGGTGACCTGACAAAGAGATCCACGACCACGACTGATGAGGCAATGCTCTTTGTTGAGCCCATATTCTGGCTCCCAGAGTATGTGAGGCTGCACAAACCCTCTATGAAGTCACCTAAGGATTTGGACATGGTTTTCGATTACTTGCAAATGCCATTGATCCCAGAGGCGATCGCATTGAGGAGGATATGTTTGGAAATATCCATTGTTAGAGTTTAATGACTATGATCTGGAAAATGAGAAGACATTCCTAGAATGGTGCCAAAATTCTACCTTGAGCACATTGTGTACGTTGGATTCATGAATGTAGAGCCCATGCATTGGGCGCATGGGTTGAATAATGCTAGAATTCTCAATATGTTGAGGATTCCTCACTTCGACAGATATCCCATCACAGATATATGTGTGCGCTAGATGTTGGCGTTGGTGCACGATGGGTGGCTTTGGATCAAGAGAAGAACTCCAATCGATACCATGTTGATCCACTGGATCACCGACCTACCAAAGAAGGGACCCAACCCTATGGCTAATTATATCAAGAGTTAGAAGCTAAAAGTTGCCGCAAAGGTTAAGAAGGAATACAAGGTGGGACGTGATACTAGGGGCTTCCTGGTGCAGAATATTGAGGATCTAGTGGTGCGCCTCAGAACCTTAGTGTTGGGTTGTAAAATGATGCGCAAATTCATGTCTAAGGTGGTCCTTACGTATGTCACCACACTGGCAGGGCAATGAAAGAAGGGCATAAGCTTTAATTGGTGACAATTCCGTTGCAGTGAGTTCCTTGAGAATGTGCACAAGGCGCAGGAGGAAGGCAAAACATTTTGCTACTCTTGGCTACAAATCTCATTGCTATGGTTGGGTGGGAAACCCTAGAGTATGTAGTGCTTGCAGACGTCGAGCCTAGTATATTTTAAGGTGTGCACTACACCAATTTGTGGGACTCAAAGGACCCAAAGAAAGTAATGGAGAATAAGATATTTTGGGTCTTATTCGAAGGAGCATTGGCCACAACTATCCACTCGTGGCCCAGGTTGTCCCTAGCTATGCATGACAAGTATCCACTCGTGGCCCCGGTTGTCCCTAGCTAGGTTCCGATTCACAATGTAGAGATCCGGGCATGCAAATTTTAGGTATGGTACAACTTGCCTTACATGACGACAGAGGACGAAATCAACTAGGTCATTGTGACTTGGCCCGATGCATGGAAGACTGGTCTAGGCTCCACTTAACTTGTTGTAGCCTCAACATTTTTAAAAGAGACAACATATGCCACCAAGAATAAAGAAACCGAGAAGGGCACTAAGAAAGAAGAAGAGAAATAAGCACAGAAGTAAGTTGAGCTGGAGTTGGACGTTGATCTCGGTGCGCAGATGGAACTGAAGTAGTGTGTCATATAGGCACCAAACGTGGAGCTGAAACTCCTAAGGGTGCACACAATAAAAGAAAAGGCTTGAATATGGGAGGCCCAGAGGAAGTCACCCTCACAGAGGATGATTAGGAAAAAATTGGGGATATGGTTGCATCTACCTCCGAGGATCAGTGGACTATGCTCGAGGAGCAGTACAAAGCTATTGTGGTGGAAATGCAGACTGGGTTGCAAGTACTTCAGTCAAAGAACGACAACATTAAAATGAGCATGAATCAAGTGAGGCCAGATCAAGCGAGCACGAGCATTAGCATTATTATCAACATAGAAAATAGATGGATCTTCCCATTACCTAGAGCCGCAGTTACGATGGAACATCCTGCCTTGCACACGTAGGTCCATACATGTTCATAGGTTGGAATCATGATGTATATGCTTCCTAGCTGGAAGCTGCACATTATACAGATGGTCATCACAAATGAGTTGTAGTGCCTCAAGGCACGTATGCAATAGAAACTCACTGAGGCCGAGAAGAAGGTTGAAGCATGAACACATGATTCTCTGCAAGCTCAAACAACTTAGCAAGAAGCGGTGGCACAACGTTCATAATTGGGAATATTGATTGATCACCTATGTGGTGACCTTATTGAGGTTTCCATCCCTGCCACTATTGCACCCGAGGCTAAGGTCTAAGGATTAGTGGCTGCCCTGAAGTCCAAGCAGTAAAGGCCGATTTTAAGGAATAGATCGCAGAGTTGCAGGAAAAGCTCCAACCATAAACTCTGTCGGTAGTGCGAGCGCAATGCGTTGCCTTGGTTAAGGAGGCCTCAGCAAGAATTGTTGCAACAATCAACAAGGGAACTAAATTCCTAGACACAACTATGGGATTATGGACTTCAGTACAAACCGATTCACTCGTCTGCAAAATCTCATAAGAACTGCGTGCAAAAGAGAAGATAGTTGATGAGCTTTAGGAGGCACTACCCACACTTGTGCCTCCTCAGAGAATGGCATGCTTGCAGCCAAGCCTGGTGCTGCGTGACGAGGTTCAAGACCTGTGGTAGAGGAAGCACATTCTGACCACCCACACGAAGTCATGGTCTGATGAAGCAATTAATATATCACAAGACTTAGATGTTTTCGTTAAGAACTTGAGCCAAACATACCAAAGTATCAATCTTGTAGCAGAGGGGCTTACCTCTCAAAAGCTAGTGGACACAACTCAAAGTGTTGCTGATAAGAGCATGGGCGTCCTTGTGCCCTTTAAAACCTCCATTGCGGAACTTAAGATGAATATGAAGACCCTAGTGCCTCTGTGACTCAGGACGAGTCACAAGATTGTTGTGGGGGTTGTTGGAGAAGGGTCCCTTAGGACCACATTTTTGGGGCTAAATAGTAGTATTTTTTCTAGTTTTGAGTCGTGCCCACTACGCTATGAAGATTCAAGGGGCTTTGAGGTAGGCAAAATCCCCTTCATGAGTTTTAATTGGGCTAATAGGTAAACTAGGGGTCTCAGACCACGGTTTGAGGACCATAGTATGAGTGCAAGAGGAAGGTATAAGTAGAAGTCTAGATCAAGTCAGATACAACAGGTTTAATGTAATTTTGATGAATCATTAGGCTCTAAAGAAAATTTGTGTAAGCGTACATGTCTAAAAGGCTCCTATTGGCTGTGTGCGGACCCCGCTGGCTGTGTGCATAGGTAGATCTGAAGAATCATAAGGGTTTATGTGGATTGTAAGGGTTTCTGAGAACATTTGATGAATACAGATTTGTTTGGGTAACTCTGCGTACTAAATGCATCTGTAATTTGTTTTTGTGATCTATTTCTGCGTATGATTTCTGTGTTATTCTTATGATTTATATTACCTATGATTCGATTTGTTGCGTACATGTTTTACTGTTGACATGAATGTTAATTCCATATATCTATTGGTATAAACGTCGAATATTACATTGTTAAAAAATTAAAGGGATTGCGGATATACTGTCTGTATGCGCACGTAGGGTTAATCAGTGATAATTGACCTAGGGTTTTTGGTGCACAAGTTAGTTTTTGTAGTAAAATAGATCTGAATACGCCCACTTCATTTAAATCTCTCTCAAGGTGTGGAATCTTGTTTCCTACAACCCCCCATACTGCTTTGGGTGAGACTTTTTCCTACGCAATATGGTCATTGAAGAAAGGACTAGTAGTAAGAGAGTTTTGCTGGTTACGTGCTAACCTTGAACCTTGGTACGTACCCGTCAAGCCAACACAAAAGCAAGAAGGATCCTACTGGAAGGAGTTTGATATTATATTTTCTAAAAACTCCATGGAAAGGAAACTCCATATTCAATGTGGGAGGCCTTGAAAAAATTATTTCAAAACAACAGTGACCATTGGAAGTTGGAACTGAAGTAAAAGCTTAGGAAAATCAAGATGGAGAAGGGAGACACAATACCACATTACTTGAAAAAGTTCGCCCAATGTTGGGATGAGCTTAGAAGTGTTGGTGTAATAGTTGATGAAGATGATCTGGTCAGCTGTCAGGTCCCTATAATACTAGTGTATCCCTTTTTTTATTATTAGTGTAGCCCACTTATTATTATTTTTGTACCCATGTAGTCCCCATATTGTTATTATTGTTCCCCATAGAAGCCCACTATTTTTATTGATGTTCCCTTACATTATTATTTTTATGTCTGCTCTAATTATATTGTGACCCCTTAGACATATATAGAAATTAGGTTTTTCTATTTTAATCATCCAATAATTGTTCATTTATGTAATTGTTAGTCTCCCATTTTGGCTTCTTTTGACATACATATTTAATCTATTATCATCTTTTATCACCACTTTATCACCTTATCCACCTCATTTTTCCTATTTCATACACAACAACGTAGTTAAAATATGTCTTTGAATTATTTTAGTATTTTTGACCAAATTAAGCATTAGAATTAAATTTCGATAGATTTGAAATTTTTTGAGATTCAACAAGATGAAGAGCTTAGTGAAAAGAGTTGTCTTCACTAAGTGGGCCCGCAGGCTATTTTTGGTGCAAGTATATTTTAAGACTATGTATATTTTTAGACATGGTGATCATATTTTAGAAGTTGCAGGATGATATTTGTGGATGGTTGATCAAGTTGGAAAATTAGATGAAATTCTATTTTTAGAATATTGGGCGAATTCTATTTATAGATCGCTGATCTAAAAATATATGCATGTCCATTATTATTAGCTCATAATAATAATCAGACTCTAAACAGATACTTATTCTCTTGGAGCACTTTGTTTTAGTGCACAAATGTGGCACATCAGTGGATTGAGGGAATTAATCAATTCCCAAGGGTTTACTGGAGCTAATGCATGGAGGACTCAGTTAGAACTCAAGTGGCAGAGTTATGACATAGTTGGAAGAGTAGTTTATGGAGTTGTATTTAGTTTAACTCAATTAGACTCAGTTGAGCTAGTTGTATCTAGTCTAACTGAATGATACACTAGTGAGAGTGGAGTGAATTAATTAGTTAATTAATTCACAAATAATAACTCATTAATCAACTGAACAATACAGCAGTTAACTACAGTGCATGGCAGTTTCAGTGGAGACCCAGTGGAGAGATAGGTGAAAGGGCAAGATGGACTATCTGTTGTGACTATAGTGATGCCTTGATTGCATCACACACACATTGGAGTTGCCAATGAGGATTGCGTAGTCAAGGAAAGAGTATTTTTGAATTCATTCTGAGCTATTCTTCAACAGGTATTGCGCAGTGGAGGAAGGCTAGTAGGGGGCAGAGATCGGTGCATGGATTTGCAATATTGTTCCTGATTAGTGTATGACGATTGTACTGTACTGAGAGCTTGATAAGCTTTGTATGAGGATTTTCATATGATTCCATGATACATAATATATAGTTAGGGTTTTTAGCTTCAGGCTTTCCTAGTTAAAACAATTGTGTTATGTGTGATTTTTTTTATTTATGCTTTACATGTGTGTCCAATTAATTTCCGCAAAAGATTAACAGTGGAATGATTCAGTATTTTGCAAGAAGTTAAATATTGTGAGATCAGGTGGATCTAGGACATATGCATGCTTAGTGCATATAATTTCTACATGGTATCGGAGCATTTTTAATTCTTGAATATTGCAATTTTGAAGTATTGGTGAGTTTGTGCTGTGGACAATTCGAATTTGCTACAGAAGATTCTTGGTGCAGAAGTTGAGTATGCATTGAAATGGTTTTAAATGGGTTGCGATTGGAGTATGCCCTTTATGGGAGCTCTAATTACATAGCCTAGAAGGACAGGATGGAGGCAGTGCTGGAGGATAATGGATTGAGGGATTTCATCGATAGCGATATTCCTATGCCGGGATCTAGTGATGCTACATTACTTGACGCATGGCAAAAGAAGACAGCAAAGACGAGAAGAATTCTGTTGGAAGGTGTGAAGGACCATATTGTGTCCAGCCTTCATAGAAAAACCACTCCATTCTTAATGTGGAAAGCTCTGATAGATTTTTTCCAAAGCAGAAGTGACCAGAGGAAGTTGGCGCTTAAAGACAAGCTCAGAAAAATAAAAATGGAGAAGGGCGACAGTGTTCCAAAATACCTAACGAAGTTTGTCCACTACAAGGATGAAATGGGAAGTGTGGGGGTTACTGTTGATGATGAAGACTTGGTGAGCTTGGCTCTCCTTGGGCTTCTGAAGAGTTGGCATAGCTATGAAGACTTTGTCAATGGATGGGAGAAACTGCCGGGATGGGAGCGACTTTGGTCGGATCTTGTGCAGGAGGAGATAAGGTGGGGTACCAAGGATGGATCTTCATCAAAGAATGAATATTAAGAGAATTGTAATTTGGCTGCCAAATAAAGAAAAGGGAACGGGAAGAAACATCCTTCAAAATCCGATGCTAAAGGCAAGAAGCAGGATTTGTCCAAAGTGAAGTGTTTTCACTGTCGCGAACATGGGCATTTCGTCACTAGTTGTCCAAAGAAGAAGAAGAACAAGAAGGCTGATAGATCTACAGCTGGAGAGGCCTTAGCCTCACAATTTTAAATTGATTTATCCTTGATCGCATGATTGGTTTCAAGTTGTATGGGATCGGTGTGGTATCTTGATAGTGGTGCATCTTTCCATATGACAGGAGACAAAGAGTTGTTTAGTGACTTGGAGGAGAAGGACCTCCAGATGCATATAGAGATGGGCGATGATGCTCGGTACAGTGCGACTAGAATTGGGACCATTACCTTTGAGAGGGAGTCCGGTAATCCATTCTTGTTGAAGAATGTTATGCATGTTCCAGGTTTGAAGAACTTGGTATCGGTCGCAATGCTGGAAGACAAAGGTTATGATGTTGTTTTCAGTGAGGGAAAAGCCTTCCTTCGACATAAAACAACAATTCAAACCAAGAAGATAGGGGTTCAAATTAATAATCTCTACAAGCTAGAGGTAGATGGTTGCATTGCAATGGTGGGAAAAGCAGAAGAAGTGGTGAGCTGGGATGAGGGCGAATTATGGCATAGGAGATTGGGCCATCTTCACCATGGTGCCTTGAAGATTTTGCAGCAGATTTCTACTGGACTTCACAAGGGTACTCTTGCACAGTCAGATCAGTGCGAGGGATGTACTATGGGTAAGTTTGTGAAGACCACCTTTCATGAGAAGGATAACCGTGCTTCGGTGATCCTGGAGAGAATTCACACAGACGTATGTGGACCTTTCTCGGTTGTTTCAACAGAAAAACACAGGTATTATGTTATAATTTTTTATGAATATTCTCGTAGATGTTGGATCTTCTTCATGTAGAAGAAGAGTGAAACGTTCTCAACGTTTTGTGAGTTCAAAGCATTGGTGGAGAAGGAGTCGGGGAAGCAAGTGAAAGCTCTACAGAGCGATAATGGCAGTGAATACATCTCGGGATAATTCAAATACTTCTGTAGCAAAGAAGGAATTAAAAGAGAACTCATAGCGCCTCATAACCCATAGCAGAATGGGGTCGCAGAGAGGAAGAACAGAACAATTGTGGGTGTTGCACGAGCGATGCTGCATGACCAGGGCCTACCGATGCACTTGTGGGCGGAAGCATGCAATGCTGCGGTTTATGTGCAAAACCGTTGTCCTCATAGAGTACTTGGCATGAGTACACCTAAAGAAGATTTTACTGGTAAGAAGCCTGATATTTCTCATTTGAAGATTTTTGGCTCATATGTTTACATTCATGTGACAAAGGATGCCAGGAAGAAGCTGGAGCCAACTACAGAAGTTGGGATATTTGTGCGGTACACAGAAACACCCCATAATTATCGTGTGTATTTTCTAGACAGTCGGATGACCGTTGTGCGACGGGATATAAAATTCAATGAGGTGAAAGCCATGAAGTTGTCACTTGAGAGGGAGCTACACTTGGATGTGGAAGAGGAACTTCTTGTTCCCAAAGATGAGCCTCTACATGTGGATCAGCCATAGGAGGAGATTCATGGAGTGGAGGAGTCCACTCATGCAGAACCAAACATAAGACAAGGCAAAAAGCATACCACAGAAGCTAAGATACTGAAGCTTGATGCGGCAAAGAATGTAGGAGTCCCTACATCACAGCGCAGACAGAGACAATCACCTGACTGATTTACTGGATACATGGCTGTTATGAGCAAGTGTATCGTGACAGAGCCATCTTATTTCGAAGAAGCAGTGTAGGAGCCCACATGGGTAGATGCCATGGTGGAGGAGTATGACTCCATTGTCAAAAATAGTGCTTGGGAGATTGTTCTAAGGCCGGTGGGAAAATTAGTTGTAGGATCAAGATGGATCTACGAGGTAAAGCAAGTTGCTGATGGAAGCATTGAGAAGTATAAGGAAATATTTGTTGCCCAGGGCTTCTCACAGATTGAGGGGATTGACTATGAAGAAAACTTTGCACCTGTCGCACAATATTCTTCCATACGGACCATCCTTGCTCTCTCAGCGCAGATGGGTTGGCACATTCATCAGATGGATGTGAAGACTGTGTTCCTTAATGAGATCATTGAGGAAGAGGTGTACATTGAGCAGCCTGAAGGATTTGAGATCTTCAGCAGTGAGTCGCATGTGTGTAGGCTCAAAAGAGCGATGTATGGGCTGAAACAAGCACCCTGTGCTTGGTACACTCGGATCAACAACTATTTCACTAGACTTGGCTTCACCAAGAGTGAGGCAGATGCAAACCTGTACCAGATTGTGGTGGAGGGTAAGCTTTTAGTCATTGTACTTTATTTTGATGATTTAATACTAACAGGTGATGAGCAGTTGATACACTCATGCAAGGTAGATCTTGCAAAAGAATTTGAGATGAAGGATTTGGGCCTCCTTCATTATTTCCTTGGATTGGAAATATGGTAGTGGGAAGGTGAACTGTTTGTGTCTCAAGGCAAGTATGCTTGGGAGATACTGGAGAAGTTTCACATGCAAGGCAGCAAGCCTATCGACACTCCTCTTCCAAGAAATTGGAAGAAAGAGGATGCTACATCGGCAGAGGTAGAGGATGCCACTGTTTATCGACAGTTGGTGGGTTCACTCATTTATTTAGTCAATACAAGACCAGACATATGCTATGCAGTGAACCAAATTTCACAAGCGATGGTTAAGCCTACCAAGCTCTTTTGGAAGGCAAGCAAGCATGTCCTGAGATATCTTAGGGGCACATCTGAGTATGGTTTATGGTACAAACAGATGGATGAGGTGAAGTTGCATGGCTTCACGGATGCAGATTGGGCAGGAAGCCCAACAGACAGAAAGAGCACATCGGGAGGGATTTTCAGTATCAGATCTATGACAGTTTCTTGGTACAGTAGGAAACAAAGATCTGTGGCACTTAGTTCAGTGGAAGTAGAATACATGGCAGCAAGTCAAGCTGCATGTGAGGCTATCTGGATGAAGAAGATTATGGTTGGTTTGTTTGGTTCACATTTAGATCCCATAGTGATACATTGTGATAATTAGAGTTGCATTAGACTCTCGGTTAATCTTGTGTTTCATGATAGATCTAAACATATTGATATATGGTATCATCATATCAGATATTGTGTGCAACGGAAGATCATGTTGCTTTAGTACATTCTTATGGAGGATCAGGATGTAGATATTCTAACGAAGGCACTCACGAGGAGAAAATTCGAATACCATAGAGGCAAGATCAGGGTGAAGGATAATCCCTATATTGTTGAGAGGAAGTGTTGAGATTCAACAAGATGATGAGCTTAGTGAAAAGATTCGCCTTCACTAAGTGGGCCCGCAGGCTATTTTTGGCGCAAGTCTATTTTTAGATTATGTCTATTTTTAGACATGGTGATCATGTTTCAGAAGTTGCAGGATGCTATTTGTGGATGGTTGATCAATTTGGAAAATTAGATGAAATTCTTTTTTTAGAATATTGGGCGAGGTATATTTATAGATCGCTAATCTAAAAATAGATGCATGTCGATTATTATTAGCTCTTAATAAATATTAGACTCTAAACATCAACTTATTCTCTTGGAGCACTTTGTTTCAGTGGACAGATGTGGAACATCAGTGGACTGAGGGAATTACGCAATTCCCAAGGGTTTACTGGAGCTAATGCATGGAGGATTCAGTTAGAACTCAAGTGGCAGAGTTATGACACAGTTGGAAGAGTAGTTTATGGAGTTGTATTTAGTTTAACTTAGTTAGACTCAGTTGAGATACTTGTATCTAGTCTAATTGAATGATACACTAGTGAGAGTGGAGTGAATTAATTAGATAATTAATTCACAAATAATAACTCATTAATAAATTAAACAATACAACAGTTAACTACAGTGCATGGTAGTTTCAGTGGAGACCCAGTGGAGAGATAGGTGAAAGGGAAAGATGGGCTATCTATTGTGACTATAGTGATGCCTTGATTGCATCACACACACATTGGAGTTGCCAATGAGGATTTCACAGTCAAGGCAAGAGTATTTTTGAATTTATTTTGAGCTATTCTTCAGCAGGGATTGCGCAATGGAGGCAGGCTAGCAGGGGGCAGAGATCGGTGCATCGATTTGCAAGATTGTTCCTGATTAGTGTATGAAGATTGTACTATAATGAGAGCTTGATAAGCTTTGTATGAGGATTTTCATATGATTCCATGATACATAATATATATTTGGGGTTTTCAGTTTCAGGTTTTCCCAGTTAAAACAAATGTGTTATGTGCGATTTTTTTTATTTATGCTTTACATGTGTGTACAATTAATTTTCTGCAAAAGATTAACAGTGGAATGATTCAGTATTTTGAAAGAAGTTAAATATTGTGAGATCAAGTGAATCTAGGACATATGCATGCTTAGTGCATATGATTTCTACAGAAAAGCTTGTAATGGCTCATTCCAAGTGATGGTTGCAAAACACTGTAATGTTCCCAATTTTTAGCCTCAAGCTAAAAGGAACATTATAGTTAGCAGTAGATGAATAAAATGGGTAGGGAGGCCCACTAACCTCTGTAGAAGAGAAAATAACATTCCTCATGTGAAAAGGGGAAGAATAAAGCAGCTGGATTGAGCACCTACATGTGTGAACATGATTGGATCATGTTGATTCAGTCATATTTGACCAAGTCCACATACACTGTCTAGATACATTGAATCTCCATGATGGACTACGTAGTTTGAATGGAGGACAACTTGTATGGGCTAGGTGGCACATATGGATGGTACCCATTGTGGAGAGGAGCACTTGCTATATATGTAGAGGAGCACAACCATTGTATTCATGCTGGGATTATTATTTGCTTTGGTCGGTTGAGACTTTGCTTCCTCTTGTTGTTTAGCAGGGTTGCAGTGCTTTGGTTTGTTGAGACTTTGGTGTTTTTTTGGGACAAAAGAGATGTATTTCATTAGATGCAGAATAAGATATATAAATTCATTTTTCTTGATCTGTTATTAGGGGAACTAGACTAGTGGTAGAAGAAAAACTTTTTCAGCATCCAAAAATTAACTCTATTTTGGGAATTCAAAATTACAACATAGAAACTGAGGCCTATGACTTGCTAGAACTAACATGTACAAAATACTATAATGTCAAAGATAAAAGAAAACAATAGTAGAGTGAACATCGTGCATCAAACTGATTTGGGAGAATATGATTCTTTGATAGGAATGGGCTCTTTTTTGCTCCATAATGAGAAACTTAGATTTGGAGGGATACTTAAGTGGCCTTCAATTATTTACAAAGATCGATCCAGTACTTGGGTTGTGAGTTGCAGCTCATCCAACATCGACAAGATTTCCTCTTGAGTTTCATTTCTTCCTAGAATGACTCTCGTAGGAATAATTTTTAGGTTCCATTACATATCAAAGGTGTACATATACTAGTTTAGTATTTCCCTTATATTCCCATCATCCGAAATCCATTCACTGAAGTCACCTACAATTTTCACATGTGATAAAAATTCAAGTTCCACTATTATTCCTCATTCTACCTCAACAATCTCTTCTTAAATATGAGGTGTGGTATGATCTATGTAGTGCCTTTCTAAGTCCTTTACACGCAATTAGGATTGATATCACATTTAATAGTATTAGGTCGATCCTCTACGATATGTAGCTCGTTTTCAAGACATAGTTATCTACCGATGAATTCCAAGGTCGCTAAACTCAACTTAGGGAAGGAAATCAAAGTTTGAGGGAAGGTTAGGGGTGGACTATTGAAGTGACCGAAAGAGACAAGGATTGAAAATGGAATGACATTGGAGAAGCAAGTTTGGTTCAATGAGTGAGAGGCATACCTAGTAGTGAGACAAACAAGTAATATCTAGGACTATTCTTCACTTCCTAGCATATGTTGAGTACAAGAAGAAGGCACAAAAAAGGAAGCGAAGAGTAGAAGTAAAGCAACAAAGGGATACTAATGAGGAGCCAAACTCATAGCCATGGATGAAAATACTAAGAGACTAACAATAAATGTAGAGAGGAGATTGGCTCCAAATAGAAACAACAAAATAACAATGAATTGCCCCATTTGATTGGTAATATAAACCAAATATTTGTGTTTCCTTGCAACAAATTCCCCATGTCAGAACCTCCACCCATGAATATCAATGATTGATTACCGTAAATGAATTAAAATCAAGGCTTAGAACTTGACTCGTATCAAAACTAGATAGTACTCAAGATGTAGGCTCTCCACCTCTATGAATGACGAATTTTCATGGTGCATTAGGCCAACAATAATAACCAAGTCCTTGTATGGATCTCTCCACTTGCAAATGCACACTTTGGCATGAATGCTAATACTGCAAGCATTAAAACTTGATGGCACATAACCATTGTCTATTCATGGAATGTAATCCCTTGTTAGCCTACATACAAACCCTTGATTTATTCTGTGTTGGGTGGTTACCATGCCCTCCTCTCCTATCCCCTCCCTGACACATGATATGAGAATTTATTGATTCTTTTTCATTAAGAGAACTTTTGAGATTTTCCTAAAAAATTAAAGTTGATTTTGGATTAAGATATGAGCCTACCACATCATTACCATTAAAATAAAGTATGCTTTGAAAGATAACATGATATGTTTCCAAATCGTCAATACATCTTTTATCACCACATGCGCTATGTGATTTTTGAAAAACTTTTCTTACATTTACATAAACACATAACTTTGCATACCTCTAATAAAACTATAATGATTTTTAGTGAAATCACAAAAATGAAAATACCCAAATAATTACCCATAACAATTAAAGTAACTTCTCCCCAATATTTAGAGGGACCATATTAGAGACTATGTATTTTGATGTTTGGTTACAAATTATTATAAATAATTCAGTTTCATTTGGAAACTAGAGTTTATTAAGAGCTATTTGGATCATGTAGATTGAGGATTTGAATTGCAGTGTGAAAAACGTCATCCATATGATTTAATGGTAATTACGTTATCCAAAACCAAATATGTCTATATCATTTGTATCCATTCATGGAGTTGTTTAAAAATATGGCCATAAATGATTTTCCTTGTGGATCAAACTGTGAATGAGATTAAAATGTTCAAGGTTTATGAACCTTAGGCACGTGTCTTTATTTGATAATAATAAATAGTTAGATACATGTGAGTTTCCTTAGTGTTTAGAGAAAAGTAATGTTGTTTTTTTAATATATATATATATATATATATTAAAAAATATTAATTAAATTTTAAATATATAAATATTTTAATTTAATATTTGAATAAAATAAAATAAAATATGATATTTATTAATGTAAATTAAATTTTAATAAATAATTATTATTATAATATTAAATTTTATATATTATATAAACAAGAGTCACATGGTGGTCACTGCGTATTTGTATACAAGAATTGTGTGCATATAGTTTTAGTTTATTTAGTTAAAATGTTATGTGTGAAGATCAATATGAAGTTATAGCTAAAGATCATACAAACAAGGAAATTTTATGTCTAACTAATTCCTAAAAACAAAGATAAAATAAGTCTAAGTATTTTGAAACTAATTGCAAACTATTTGATTTTAATTTCTAATTTCAAAATACTGGATTTTAATTTCTCTGTGTAATTTTATAGATGATCTTTACTTTTTTTTTCGAGCTTAACCTATTTTTATTAGTATTTTTTACATGGGATGAGAAAACAAGTTTTTTTTGCAAAATTTACTTTTATCTAGCTTTTTCCAAAATGACATTTGCGTCTTTGTTTTTTTTTTTTTTAAATAGGAAAAAACATTGGACTACTTTGCTTGGTCGTTTACTGATATTTACAGTTATTATTTTAATAGAAATTTTATTTTTTATAACAAACAAGTAAACAGTTGAAGCACTTTGACATTTGCTCTAGTTTGCATCAGATCAACAAACAACAATAAATAATAGAAAAGGGGTTTTGTTGATTATTAGCTTTCAGGAATTTTATTAACTATATGACAGTGTCACCCAAGGTTATGGTATGAATTTCATTGTAAAAATGATGTACATATGTTGTAATATTTTTAATAAAAAAACAAAGGGGACTGAGTTTGAGGACATGGGTTATGGAGCTAGGGATGGAGAATTCGTGGTAGGGATGATACAATTTATTGTGAAAATAAGAGACTTGAACTTGACGATAGGAATTAATGGCTAACTGGTCCATGAAGTAAAGGTGATGGTTCCTAAAATTAAATGGAATGAGGAAAGTATTTAGGCCTTTTATTTTTTGAGATATTATTAGGAGCAAAAGATGAAAAAATTTATGGAGGGATTGCAACAGCAAGGATGCAACAGTAATGGAGGGACATGAAGCTTGCTCCAAAAGAAATAGAGGCATTTGGGAAAGAGGACCTGGATAGAGGGCCAGATTCAGTTTCATTGTAGAAAAAAAATACAAATATTGTATTATTACTATTTACAGTTAATGGTTTATGATGCATTAACGATGTAATAGATTTGGATAAATAACAACTCCAATATGTGTTGTTTTGTATATATCTATGATGAAACTGTAAAGGAATATTTTCCTGTTTTGTATATTGATTGTGGCTATGATTATGCATGGGTACATGTGTCCTATGCTTATATGAAAAAATAAATAAGTTAATATAGTAAACAATAATAATTACAGAGTGTCGGAAGTTCAGAGTGGAGAAGAATCCCATAACAGTGTTGCCTAAATGCTTAATGGTCTCATAAATAATTCAATAACTCATGTTAAGGACCTCAATGATCTATTCCAATTGCAAAACATGATTAGTTAGAATAATTTGGTTCTAAGACACTTTGTATTAATCTACAAATTTATAACATATAGCCTTTGTTCGACAAAGTCGGTCAATATGTACATCAGTATATTTGTTTACAAAGTATTGTGTTGACAGGCAGACAATATGTGAAAGATCAAGGGGATGTTCCCGGGATGATCATGTCTTGTTGTGGTACTTCCACATAATTTAAGCTTTTTCGTGCATGAGTGTCCATTCTCGCTATAGGGAATTTGTCAATGAGGATGACATGCCCCTGTCAATAGCCAAATTCTCTGGCTTTAGAAATTTTAGAAATATTGTTATGTATTACCGGACTCTCCTGATCTAACAATTATATCCACTGTTAAATACAAAATCCTTCTACTAAACTCTTTGCAGAAATTGAATCGCCAATTGCAAACACATGAAGAAAAATCAGTTGCACATAACACAGATGTTTTTACTGAGAAATCTTAAAGCCAAAAACCCCAACTATCATATATTATGTATATCATGGATCATGAAACAATATCATACAAAACTCTATTCCAAGAGCTCTCAGTACAATATACAATCGTCCCACACTTTCATACAAAAATTGGTTCACACATGCACCTATTTACTACCTCTTGACAGCCTGCCTCCACTGCGCAATCCCTGCTGATGAAGATCCTTGAATGAATTCAATATTTCCTTTCCTTCACTGTGCAATCCTCATTGGCATTGGTAGGCCATGATCATGTGACATAGCTCGTGCAACACCCATGATAGTTCTATTCCTCCTCTCCGTGACCCCATTTTGCTATGGTTTATGAGGCACTATGAGTTCTCTTCGAATTCCTTCTTTGTTACAGAAGTATTTGAATTCATTCGAGATGTATTCACCACTATTATTGCTCCACAGAGCCTTCACTTGCTTCCCCGACTCTTTCTCCACCAATTCTTTAAACTCCTAGAACTTTGAGAATGTTTGATATTTCTTCTGCATGAAGAAGATCCAACATCTACGAGAATAGTCATAAAAAAATTAACATAATACTTGTGTTTTTCTGTTGAAGGAACCGAGAATGGTCCACACACATCTGTGTGAACTCTCTCCAAGATCACTGAAGCACGGTTCTCCTTTTCATGAAAGGTGGTCTTCACAAACTTACCCATAGTACATCCCTTGAACTGATCTATCTACGCAAGTGTACCCTTTGGAAGTCCAGTATAAATCTGCTGCAAAATCTTCAGGGTACCATGGTGAAGATGGCCCAATTGCCTATGCCGTAATTCACCCTCATCGCGGCTCACTACTTCTTCTTCTTTTCCCACCATTGTAGCACATCCATCTACTTCCAGCTTGTAGAGATTCTTCACCTGAATCCCTATCCTCTTTGTTTGACCTATTTTTTATGTCGCGGGAAAGCTTTTCCATCACTAAAAAAAACGTTATAACCTCTATCCTCCAACATCATGACTGAGACCAAGTTCTTCTTTAGACCTGGAACATGCATAACATCTTTCAACAGAAATGATTTGCCTGACTCCCTCTCAAAGGTAATGGTACCAATTTCGGTCACACTATATCATCCATCGTCGCCCATCTCTATATACATTTGGAGATCTTTCTCCTCCAAGTAACTGAAAATCTCCTTATCTCCTGTCATGTGGAAGGAAGCACCACTATCAAGATGCCACGCTGATCCCATTACGCTTGATACCAAGCATGAGATCAAAGAGAAATAAAGTTCAAATTGCGAGGCAAGGGCCTCACCAGCTACAACTCCAACAACCTTCTTTTTCTTCTTTTTCTGTGGGAATTTAGTGGTGAGATGCCCATGTTCGTGACAGTGAAAAAACTTTACCTTGGACAAATCCATCTTCTTTCCTTTAGCCTTGGATTTTTAGTGGAATTTATTCCCCTTCCCTTTCCTTTATTTGGCATCCAAAGCACAATCCTCTTCATCATCATGCTTTGATGAAGAGCCATCCCTGATGTTCTACCTGAACTCCTCCTGCACTAGATCAGACCACAATTGTTCCCAATCTGGTAGTTTTTCCCGTCCATTGATAGAGTCTTGATAACTATGCCAACTCTTAGGAAGTCCCAAGAGATCCAAGATCACCAAATCATCATCAGCAATCATAATTCCCACACTCCCTAGTTCATCTCGACATTGGAAAAAATTTGTGAGATACTTGGAATACTGTCACCCTTTTCAATTTTGATTTTTCTGAGTTTATCCTTCAGCACCAACTTCCTATGGTCGCTACTTCTTTGGAAAAGATATGTCAAAGCCTTCCACATTGCAAATGGAGTGGCTTTCCCATGAAGGCTTGAGAAAATATGCTCTCTCACACCTTCCAACATAATTTTTCTCATCTTTGCTACTTTCTTTTGCCATGTGTCAAGTAATGTAGCATCCGTCGAAGTGGGCTTACGAACATTGCTATCGAGGAACTCCTTCAAGCACTGCCTCCATCCTATCCTTCCATGCAACGTAGTTCAAGCTTCCCTCGAGTGCATACTCCAACTACAAACCATTGAAATCCATTTCGATGTTTACTCAACTATTGCACCGAGAAATTCTTGTAGCAAATTCAAATTTTTTCCACCAACAAACTTAGCTACTGCTTCAATATTGAAATCTTCAATGATTAACACTGCTCTGATACCATGTATAAATTTAAACAATACTTTTATGTATTACCGGACTCTCCTTATCTAAAATTTATATCCACTGTTAAATACATAATCCTTCTACTTAATTCTTTATAGAAATTGAATCGCCAATTGTGAACACATGAAGAGAAATCAGTTGCACATAACACAAATTTTTTTATCGAGAAAGCTTAAAGCTAAAAACCCCAAATATCATATATTATGTATATCATGGATCATGAAACAATCTCATACAAAAATCTACTCCAAGAACTCTCAGTACAATATACAATCGTCTCACACTGTCATACAAAAATTGGTTCACACATGCACCAATTTACTACCTCTTGACAGCCTGCCTCCACTGCGTAATCCCTGCTGATGAAGATCCCTGAATGAATGCAATATTTCCTTGCCTTCACTGCGTAATCATCATTGGAATCTCCAATGTGTGTGTAGTTGCATTGAATGCACCATTATAGTCACGATTGATAGTTTGCCAGGCCCTTCCACCTATCTCTCAACTGGGTCTCCCTTGGATCTGACATGCATGTAGTTAACAATAGTATTTCTTCAGTTGCAGGTGATACCACCGCTTGTGAATTAATTAAATAATTAATTCATTGATCTCTCACTATTTTATCTTTAGTTACAACTAGTTACAACTAGCACAACTAATTTTAACTCACTTAACTGAGTTAAACTAAATAACAACTGACATAACTACCCATCCAACTCTGTTACAATTTTGTATCACTTAGTTACAAAGAAGTCCACTACATGGTCCACCAACCAACCACTTCAACTTGAAATCCACTTAGCTAAATAATTTTCCACTTCAGTTAACTAGTTTCAAGTGCTCATTGAATATAAATAATTATTTATCGTCTAATTATTGCTAAGGGCTTAACAATAATCGACATGCATTCTAATTTTAGACATGCATTCCACGAAACAAATTCACACATGTATTCAAAACTTAGATGCCCATCCATCCATATAATTTTCTCAACCAACTATAAATATAGTATTGCTAAAAATAGACTTTGATCCAAATTCTAAAAATTGACATATGACTAAAAATATCCTGCGGGCCCCACCTAGTGTAGGTGCTTAATTTTCACTAGGATGATCATGTTGTTGAATCTTAACGCTGGCTACCCATTAGCATGCTGGAGGAGCTTCTAAGAGAGTTTGTGAGCATTATGGAATAGTTAGAATGTGGCAGGTGAGGTGGGAGGTCCCTCTAAAGTTGCGCCAGGCTTCTGTCAGATAAGAGATGCAAGAGCGCCTACGCCGCCGTGCAAGGCATTCCCTACCTAAAGGTAGAGAAATGCCGTGGGATAGTAATTTCTTAATGTAGCTATCACCCAAGATTAGAATGGGTAACAACATGAAACGTCTTAGTGTGAATTTTACAAAGTGGTGAGGTGTTTATTTATATCTAGAAGCGGAATGTATCCTTGAGAGTAGGCCATAGTTGAAAGGATTATTTCAAGGTAGTTCATGCAACAGAAAACCTCGTCTTTGGGGAGAGTGCACAAGTCTCGAGTGAAGTATTTGCATGGTGTAGATTGAAATAGTCACGATGCAACCATTATTGAATAATAATAAAGGGTGTTCACTGCAGAGCAAAGGGGCGAAATGCTGAATTTATCTAAATAATTGGATAAGGCTTATCTTGTTGCAATCAAGACTATAGGTGGGAAAGCTTCTGATTGGAGTAGAGAGATTATCTTGTTCTACGATTGGACATCAGAAATGGATTATTTGTAGGGTCCAAGTAGCTAGGAAAATAATTGAGAGTTCAGAGGATGGAGTAATAGTTGCATAATAGAATAACAAAAGTAGTGTCGAAATTCAATTAGTTGGAGGTTGGGAGGTCGGGCCATATGCGCAATGGAAGGACATGCGGGTGACATGCTAGAACAACTGAGTTGAAAGTCAGGGGTCAGGTGGTTGGAGGGAGCAAGTTACCAAATTCAAAATGAGTTAATTGCCACTAGGTTGGAAAGTCAGGAGCCAGGATGAACATGGCGTTGTGTAGTAACGTAAGGCTATGCCTCGACCATTTACCTATCCATTATTTTGGTGGGCCTGTGGTGGACTATGTTGTGGAAATATAAAATTGGTGATTTCAATTCTCAATGAGAGAGAAAGTAAAGGATATAAATTGATTTTATGTATCGAAGGAAATATAGACTGCATTTTCCTTTAAGGAAAATATAAACCAGGATTCTCCTTGTCTAATTCGTCAAGTTGCTGCCTAGAATGTAAACTATTTCTTTTTTAAATTTATTTGGAAAAAATTTCAAGATTACTGTCCAAACTGTAAGTATTTTTTTATTATTTTTTATTGGGTTGATTTTACATTCAAGAGGTCGGAAAATCACAGTTTTTTTTGTTTGTTTTATCATTCGTTTATTTTATCAAGACCCTGATAGTCAGGAAATATTGAGGTTGATATTTGGAACAGATTTGTTATGAAAAAAAATTCGTAGTCACCCCAAATTGCTAGCTGGGTGGTTGTAAGGTCGGGTATTCGGGAGGTTAAGATTTTTCTTAAAAAAAAATTATGGATCCGACCTACGACTTAAGTCTCCAAAAAAGAAAAAATAAATTAAGACATTTGTTTTTATTTATTTGTTGATGCAAAAAATAAAAAAGGGTTCTTGTAAACTTGATAATAGGAATTCAAATATTTCCAAAAATTTTAAATGATATGTTTCATATCAATAAATTACAAAACAAACTAATAAATAACACTGGAGTTGGCTTTGTCCAATAGGATATGAAAATACTATACTGTGTGCACAGTCGCAATTATTTTCTTGACTCTCGGGTAAATTATTGATATCAAAAGTGTCTATGTTATGTGGCACTATAAAGTATTTCTAGAATTTCAATCACTATTTCTCAAAGCCCACATTTCCTGTCTATTTGTGTCTACATCCATACCTACTAATACATTTCTACATCGTTTTCCATTGGTATCAATAGGGCTAAATAAGTTTTTGTCTACATCGATACCTAGCAATACATTTCTACATATTTTTTCTTTGGTATCAATAGGGCTAATTAAGTCGAATACAAGAACATAGTGTGGCAAGAAAACAAATATGCTCAATATATTTTAGATGCCTATGCTGCAACAACATATTATAGCTCTTATATGAAAAAGATGGATCGCTTCATGACAATTGCATTCAAAAAAATTCGAGAAAATTTCATATATTGTGGAGAAAACAAAATTGAAACTATTCGAAAACATGGAAACACATTGCTAAATATGAAACAAATGTCAAGTCGACAAGAAATCCACTTTGATTTGTCATTGCCTTTGTATTTATCTTCTAGAAAAACCATTTTCATTAACACTGCTCCAGCTGAAAAAATAAACATATGTTCTAAAAACACCTATTTTTCTAGAACAAGAGCTTGATCACTTTGAGTCCTGTAGTTGTAGTTGTATTTAGAGCTAAATAATTGACACAGATGAATACAAGAACATAGTAAATGATAGAGAAGTTTTTCACGAAATGTGCAAGTATTGCCCCAACTCCTTGTGCAAGTTTTGTGTATAATAATAAATTTTTTTCTGGAACCATGGGCACACCCTGGACCTAGGTTCAACATGGAATATTTGTGTCATTATGCTTCATCTTATAGGAATAATTGCTTCATGTAAGTAATGACACAAATACATTTTAAGAAATAATAATATAACAAAAACTAGTTGAATGTACATGTACAACAATGTAGAAAAGAATACTAACTTCAGTGTGCCATATACAATGATAAATAGTATAAAATAAATAGATGATTCTTTTATATTATAAGCATTACCAATTTGAATAGGGATAAATGAAAAATTATTACTGCAGTAATTTCTATGCCTGCTTCCAATTTACATAAGGAATTGTTGCCAGGTGGAAAAAATCATCTTGCAACAAGTCAGTATTTGGAAAATCAAAGTTCCAACTATATCTTTTTTCATTTTGTATGGTTCTATACACCCTATAACAAAGGTTTCATTGCCTTCATAAAACTAGAATTAAACTAAGATATACAGTTCAATCCAAACATTGATGGCTATCAATATAATATTTTGCAACATAACAAAAATTATGCATGTGGACATTTTGAGCCACTCTTGTTACATAGCATAGTAGATATTGTAGCTTGAATAGATAAAGCAATTGGCTCATGCATTTGTCCATTTTAGTTGTCACTTGGACACTTTGAAATATTATCAACTAAGCAAATATTGCTTGAATAAGGTTTGTTGATATATGGAAATAATATTAATGACTGCGATGACTCTTTGTTTGAGTCTATTTTTACACTTGCAACATGTTTTGATATGTCTAATATGAGAAAAAAATTTGCAGAATTTGTTTATAATTGTTTCATTTGCAATGAAAATAGAGCTACCAATTTCTTAAAACAACACTTGAATGTTAGAAACATTGAACAATATCAATGTATCAATGACTCACAAGCTTATATTATAAACTTATTATTGCCATATGCATATGGACATATAGAGGGAAAAGGTTTTGCAATATAATGGATATGAGAACTAATTGATGTTAACATAAAGATATCTGGAATACATAAACAAAAGATATTTTCTTGAGATTATATTCTTCAAACACTTGCTCCAAAGTCTTGTACATTATGCATGTACCAATATCCACATCACATGCACATTTAACCAATGATTTAACCAATCTAAATAGCAACAATTAAGGGATTTAAATGAGCATAACACCATGCATAATATCATGAGATTTAAAATCCTAATTCGAATTGAATTCATAAAATCGAAGAAATAATTTTTGGATGAATATTTAAATAGAAGCTTCAAAAATATTTTTCGGTTCTCATACTATTCAAACATACATTTTAGTATTTTCTGGAATATCTATACATGCACAATTTAAAGTAAATAGATAACGATTTCTCTCTTGTAGAGGAGAGAAAATGTGCCTATATTTGAATACTAAATTGCTATGATCAACTAGCAATAAAAAGATTTAAATTGCAAAATTGTCATAAGGAATCTTATAGAGAATTATCAAATATTCATGCAGAATCAAACAAAAAAGTCATAGAGTAAAATAAAAGGCATTTATTAAGTAATTAAAATAATGTACTGACATAAATTCCATGGTTCATCACACATGAACGCTGAAAATTGTTTTCAAAAAATTTGGTACTTCGAAATTGATTAAAAACATCCAATTATGTAGTCTTCACTGATTCTGGACCCTTTGCACCAACTCATAAAGTTTTAAAAATACTAAAAAGTAAATATCTTTAATAGAATATCAAGGTTTCTATCAATTACGAAGGTTATAAAGATGAGGAAATGATGCAGAGGGTCCATGTTATCTCCAAACTTTAATGTTTTTTATTTCTACCTGATCCTTGGAACCAATATCTTTTGTAGACTATTTTAATTCTCCTGGAATTTCTTCCTTTAATGACTTGCCACCTAATAGGTCAAATTATTCTTTAAAGTTTGTTCCTTTATCCAAAATTGATAAAAATTTCACATATTATGTTTGTATGCATGCTATGATTTATTTTTACTCTTTATCCCTCCAAATTAAGGAATCAAGCATCAGTCTTTTATCTCTCTTAGAAACATTTGGAATTTCACTAGATTGAAATTCGTTTCCCAGTCAAGAATTGACATGAAATTTTTTTTAATTGTTTTTTATTCTTCCATCAATGAATCAATTCTTTCATTTAAATTTGTAATTTCTTGATAAATTCTTGAGATTTTATCCATATTTTTATATAAGCCTAATTGATTATTCCTTAAAATTAGACAAAATTGTAAAGCTTGACCATTGAAAAATTTGAGACTCTATGTTTCTTGTTGATTCTCATTGGGTGGATATTTAAGAGATTCAATTTTCTCTTCCAAAACTATGAACAAAATGTCAGAATAATCTTCTTCTTATTACTTCCAGATGTGGGTTTGGTCTTCATGTAATTTTCTCAATTCCTGAATCTCTTGTTCATCTTTTGCATTTTCTTCTTTAAATTGTTTCTAAAAATTGTTCTGCAAGTTTTATATTTATACAATATATCCTTGAGCTAAGGTGGAAGAATTCCACCGCCAGTTTTCTGCATTGAGAAATTCACTTTTCTATAATTTTTCCTCCAAAAATTTAATTTTCTGCAAACTTTCATCATATGAAGTGGCAAGCACATTCAAATGATATTGATTGTAATTAACAAAAGCTCCTAAAGCCTGGGAAGATTCTTGAGATTTTTATTTTACATCTCCCTGAGCTTGTCAGTTGAATTCAGATACAATATCCATAGTATCATGTTTTATTTTCTTTGTTCTTCTGACAATTGATTTTTTTGTATTAAAATAATAATCTGTCAAAGAAGGGATAGTATCTGCAATTGGCTCTAACTTAGAAACTGGTTTAAACAAAAATGATTCCCAAGGAATCTTAGTAGAAATCGATGTTACTCATGTCGAAGGATATACGACAGATATACTATCCACCTTGTTATATGATTCCATTTTTTCCTCATTTTCCTTGGTATTGGTTTCGGTAAATACTTGTTTTTCTTTCTCCTTAACTACTACCATTTCTTTGAATTCTGCACTTTCTGGTTTATGTTTCTCTGTTTTCTCAAGGGAATTTGTGACAATAATCTCCTCCTCAATTATTTTTCCTTTTTTTTCTCCTCTTTGAGATTTTTTAATGCTATGACTTCATCTTCTTTACCGGTGACAACAAAACCTTCTATTTTTCCAATTTCTACCCCTTTTCCTCTTTAAGAAAAAATTGAAAGTTTTGAAGTGAGTTTGTTAAAATTGAATTGCAAAAATTAAGTAGACTTTAACTGTTCAAATTAAATGTTGAGGTGTAGAGCATTTTCCTTTAAGAAATTTTCGAATACTTTCTCCCCAAATTCTTGCAATTTCTGTCTTGTTTGACTATCTAAGAGTTTTCCTCTTTCAATAGCTTGCTGAAAATCATCAATTTTTATAAAAATATCATCTAAAGGGTGTTTCTAATGAATAATTTTTTTATATAACTCATTGTTATATAATGAATTCTAATGAGACCTTGAGGATCATAGTCATAGTGAGGAAAATGAAATAAAAAAATTTCCTAAAGCTCTTTGGCTTCTTTGAATCTATGTCCTTTGTCTCGGATATTGATGTCACCAAACTTGATTGGAAAATTAGGACAAAGTTTCTTTTGTAGCTTACTCAAATTTTTGGCTTTCCTATTCAAAACAACTTGATTATCCACTTCTCTCAAATCAAGTTTTTCTGGGATATATCGGGGTACATACTTCACTTCTAATAACTCTCATGTAGGAAAATAATTCTTCAACAAACTAGTGACCTATTGATTCTAGGCCTTTTTTTAGCTTATCACTTATTCTGGGAGATATTGTTCTTGTTAGCACTCTGCCAGATTTGCAAGGCTGAAGAAGGAATCCAAACAGAGGTAACCACAAACCAAGATTTTGAATTGGTAGCTAGCCATATCAAGTTGGAGAGGGATCTCTCCAAAAGGGTGACAGCCAAAAGGGCTAGAGAAATTAGGTTTTTTTTACTTCCAATAAATCTGATGTAGGAAAATAATTCTTCAACAAACAAGTGACCTATTTATTCTAGGCCTTTTTCCAGCTTATCACTTATTCTGGGAGATATTGTTCCTGTTAGCACTCCGCCATATTCCCAAGGCTGAAGAAGGAATCCAAACAGAGTTAACCACGAACCAAGCTTTTGACTTCGTAGCTAGCCATATCAAGTTGGAGAGGGATCTCTCCGAAAGGGTGATAGCTAAAAGGGCTGGAGAAATTAGGTTTTTTTACGCTAGATATTGAGTGTAGGGGTTTTTTTTTTATTTGAATTTTTTTGGGCTATCCCTGGATGAAGAAATTAGGTTAAGGGAGCTAGGTCAGGGCAAATGAGATAGGGTTACAGGGATCAATAGGGGAAAGGTAGGAAAAAGGATTATCACTTGAAGAGGATTGTGATGGAATGGTGTTGAGACTGAAAAGAAGCTAGGAAGAGCATTGGAGATGTAATCTTCTTAGACAGATGAAAATGAATAAACTATGATCAAATCCCCAAAACAGAGCATGAGCAAGCATGTATTTTGAATATCAAACTTGAAAGAGATCATACCATAGAAATGAAGTAAACATAAATACAATACATTCTAACATATGAAGCTGAAGAAAAGACAATTATAGACATAATTACCACAATTATCACATAAAATAGGTGCAAATCCTCTTTATTATCTCGCCAAAATGAGTGCAACAGTTTCCTTGATCAACTAGCAAACATACAAATTGATTTCAACCCTTGCTAAGAGTGAATAAAGGGAATATATAGACATAAAAAAAACCTTCACTCATCCTGAGGGGTCGAATCCATGAGGTGAGGAAGGAATCCACAAAAGTCTAAGCTGATAGATGAAGTGTAGGATGGTCCAAGTGAGTCACTCCTCATTACATTCAAATTGAATCATCGTTGACTAAAGGATAATAATTTTACCCAATGAATATACCCCTAGGTAACTTATCTTTTACATAGTTAAATTTACCATGATGAATTACATTGATATTAAAATAACTTCTTGAGGTAAAACAAAAAATTACAGTGAAAAACCAAAAAAATGAGTAAACTGTCATAAGCACCCTTATTGTGTCATAAGCACCCTCCATGTTAAAGGCAACTTTTGTGGCCTTCTGTGAGTCTAAATTGGTCAAAAGATATATTGTTGGAAATATTATCCTATCCTCTTTCTGAATATGCCTCTAGTTTTGAAAATGGTGTTGATTTGACCCCTAAAAAATGCAGTCTCCAAAGACTGGTATAAGCGCAGTGCCTAGGCAAAAACAGGGGCAGAAACATGTTTTTTTGGTGGTTTTTTTCCCTTTTCACCTCTTGAAACTGCAAATCAGGCTTGGAAAAATGGTTTTTATAGATGTATATGTCATTACAAATCTGATGGTGGTTTTGTTTCTCTCAGAAAGTTCCCCAAACATAAGCACAACGCCAAGAGCATTGTGCTTATGACCATTTTTTTGATATTTGCATTTGTAGAAAAACACAGTCATGTAAAACTTTGACAAAAATGTTGCAACTTGCCTCAAAATTTGTGGAAAGGGTGTTGATGAGGTGGCCAGGCTTGGAGTGAAGCCTCAACAAGTATATCCAACCTGTCCTTCTCCTTTTGACGAGTGAGAGCTTCAATTTTGGCACTGGCCCTTTTGAGCTTAGCCAATGCAATTTTTTCCTTCCATGCCTGAAGTTTGACTTTCCTCCTCAACAAGTCATTATCCTTATTTTCTTTTTCTAGCTAATTCTCTAAGTTTTGATTGGATCTATCAAGCCATGGCTCCTTTTTCTTATTGATCTCTATAGTAAGCTTCTCATTTACGGTTAGTTGATTAACAAGCTCATTTTCCCTTTGGCTTTCTAGAGCTAGAGATCTTTTCAGCCCTCTAGTTCTAGGTCTTTTTCTTGGTACTTGTTCATCTGTTTCATCAATGTCACCATACCTACCATAGGCCTCATCAAGTTTCACTTTGGCCTTTACTTCCTCCCTTTGAGCAAGGATGTAATTCACCTCATCAATGAACTGTTTAGTCTTTAGTTGTTTCTTTTCTTGCTCAAGAAAATTTATAACATATTTGGCTCTGTCAAGGTTGGTTTGGAGGTCTCTGGTTTTTTCATCCTTACCTTTCATTTCCATGTTAATGATTTGGCTATCATAATCATCATCCTTTCTTTGCAATATCATTTTTTTGGAGCTCTTTGCAATATCATTTTTTTGGAGCTCTTTGCAATATCATTGCTGATAGGAAGTGCTACCTCGACGGAGAGGTCCAACATATATCTACAAATAAATGAGGCAAAACTCATTCTCTGTTACACTAAAAATTGTCACCATGACGTTTTACTGTTTGTATGGGTCCAAAATTACTCATATATTACTCCCTTAGAAGTCTACAAATATCAAGTTCCTAAAACCAAGCCTTGAAATTGAGAGAAAAGCTTATAAAAGTCATAAAAATACTTGTACCACACTTTCTCTTAGTATTACCTGCGGTGCCGCATTTGTTTCTTCTAAAACATGTAGAACCGGCCGCACTTTTTCTTCATTTAAGGTGTGGTTCCCTGTAAAAGGTAAAGTGAAGGCAGAAGTAAAATTTGGAAGCTCAGCTGGTTGAATCTGGAAGCTTTTGGAAGCAATTATTCAGTGGAAAGATCGCTCCTTTCATGTACATTCATCCCTCCATTAAAGGAGCCTACCCCTTGGTATGTGGAACTTAATCCCTTTGAAAGAGGATTATATCCCCTCTTATTTGGAGCTGCAACCTCTTCTCTTTTGCTATAAATTGAGGCCATAGTTCAGCCTCAAAGGGAGTTAGGATTTGAGATTTTTTGAGGAGAATTGCTGGAGAAACTCAGACTCTCTTAACTGATTATCATATGGGAATGATTACACACTCATGTGCATGTTAGTCAAGAGAATGCAAAGTCTTGTCAATGTAGAGGAAACACTTGTTCTGGACCCCGGAAGGACCTGTATGACATCAAGGCGAACACATTTGTAAGGCTCCTTTTTTTCATTAAAGATAATACAAATGGATCCTGTTTTCTCAATGAGTTGTTTATTTAAATGGCTTATTTCTTGAATTCTGTGATCATCAAGATAGATTTATGATTTATGAATTAGTCTATATTATGCATATGCTTCTGATTCTTTCATGTTTTTGATTTCAGATCCCGAAAGGAGACATATTCAAAGCGATAGGAAAGAAGACTACAATCAACGCTGGACTACAGGTAAGTCCTAAATCCTTAATTATAGATAATTCTTGATCAAATATAATCTAGAGAAAGTAGTTTACATCTGTCTGTTTGTTGCTAGTTATCCATAGGATACTAGGGAGATATTTCTTGTCTGCAAGAACGATTTATCCGTCCAAAAAAATGGCAACTATATTGGGGAATGGATATTGAACTTAGTTTTCGTTTTATTTTTGACTTCTAAAATTATTTTTATGATTTTGATTGATTGATACTGGCTTGGGTAATTTATTCCTGCAGAATCCCTAAAAAGTGCACTAGAATTTTTTAATTTTCTTTAAGTTTTCTAGTCTCCGCACTTTATCTTTTGGCACAGTGCAGTCATCTCTGTTGTTTTTCTGTATACATAGTGCGACACCGCACCTGTTTGCACTAAACCCTACAGACCCTGAGAAATTTTTTGAAAACCTTAAAAGTCTCTTTTTTGGGATCGACTTGTAGGATTCTTAGTATATACCTAGAATCGTATGTTATGTCAGAAAGCTTTGACTGAGAGTTTCTTTCAGCTTTTTAAAGTTTTGAATGATTTTCTACAAGATCTGCATGTTATAAGTGATTTTTGCTTTGTCTTTGTGTCACTCAAAGATTAGAAACCTTTGTATACCTTAGATCACTGGTATTTCATTGTTTTCTTGCGCAATCTTTGACTTCATAGCAGAAATTGTTTTATGAGAATTAGATCCCATTTTCTCATTTGCAAATCGTTAAAAACTTTTTCATTAAGTTTTGAATTTCACTTAAGAAACCATAATTGGATGTTTTTGAGTTTTTGATAATTTTAGAAAGAATTTCTTATTTAGATTACAAATTAAGCGAAACATCCTCAAAATATTTAAAGTTTTGATTTCAGATTTAATTCTTATAATTTCTAGATCTCAAAATTAGTGTTTTTAGTTTTGAGTGTTATTTCTAGAAATTGTAGTTTTCTTTTGGAGAATGTTTGATTGTAGTTTCGATCTTGAATAATAAAGGGATTTATTTTTGAGAAATTAATGATTCTAAGTTCTCATAAGATAAGATTTCTTTTCATATGTTCTTGTTTTGAAGGAAATAATTGTTTTAAAAGATTGCATCTCTCAACTCCTTCTTTTAGATAGAATTCATCGAAAGGAAATGAATTGTTTCTCATAATAGATGCATTTTTAGTGTATTTTGAGTCAGGTCACTACATATCATCAAAGTTTCACTTTCACACCTATTGTCCTAAGAAACAGCCTATTAAAAGCAACGCTTAAATTAAAATCAACTAGTAATTTTTATATTTCTAGGACTCTTTTCACCAACATAGCTTAGTCTAGTGTCTTGGAGTAGGGAGTAATTAACTCTCCAAGACAATTAAAACAAACGAATAGTCAATATTGCGGTAGGAAAAATTTAATAGTAGCTTGTATGCTCTAGGAAGCTCCTCCTAAAGGAGTCAAGCAAGAGATCATATCCAAACCAGTGAGGTGATCAATTCTATCTCATTGGGAATGATAGAAAATGTGCGTATATTAACAACGGTAAACCTCCGATTGACCATTGTCGAGGAGCCTGGGGTCACTTTTCGGTATACCTTGGATTATTTCAAGGAGCCTTCAAGGGGATTGATCTTTGTTACTCTACCGTTGCGCGTATATCAGATCGTAGACTGTTCCCCCAGGTATATTTGTTCCTGTTGGTGACCTTAGTGGCCATAAACTTTAAGATTTTTCCCTAAGGTGGCAGTGGAGGAAAGATCCCACTATACCTGTAGCAGACGTCGACTAGACTCACTTGGACTCTCCAGAGGGTTATCTTCACTCGAGATTGTTTAAGTGGAGAAACTTGGATCGGTCTGTTTCATTAAGCAGGTTGTCAGGGTAACTGTTGCAACCGCCATTTCTATATTAAAATACTACAATGTTGGATTTCATCACCAACTAGTGTTTTTAGTGTGGGAATATACTATTTGTGTGTGGTTTGATCTCCTAGATTTTATAAGCGTTTGATCATTTGATTATCTCCTTAGTGAATTTAGGAATTTTAATTGAAATTTTCTTTTGTTGTGTGTGATTAATAATTTTTAATCGTGGCTGAATTACCAAGATAATCATGTAGACTTCAGGGGAAATCCCCTGAGTATACACTAATCCAACTTGAAGGACTGAAAGTTCTGGTACCACATACTATCAGTAGAATTAGATCAATGGAACTAGAAGAATCATCCATAATTACTCATCTTGATTATCATGAAGTAAATCAACCACAATCAACAAAATATATTCAAGAGCCAATTTCAATTTCTGAAATCACTGACATTGCTTCTGCAACCAGTGAATTAGCTGAAGAACCTGAAATTTCTAAGCCAGAAACTGAACCTGCTGTGTTGGAATCATCTTCAAGATTTGTTACTGCAACTTCTAGTGATCTTGATTCACTTAGAGTAAGACATCGCATTACCGAAAACCTTCCTTCTGATCTCATATGTATTGAAGAAATTTTTGGTCCAGAAGAAGAAGTAGTTCCTCCTGAAACCCAAGAGAATTTGAGTCTTAGAGAGCGTGAATCAATATTCTATAGTCCTTTTAGAACTGACGCTTGGTATTTATCATTGACATATTTTTTACAAAACGCAAGTCTTAATTACTCCCCACCCTAAATTCCTTTTTACCCTACACCAAGATGTTATGAACCTTCATTAGCTATGTCGGGTGAGTCATCTATGTTTTCTAAATCTCTAGAATTTTTTTTATACGGTGGTTCGTCTGTTCCTCCGGGATACCAGTCGCTCTCTGGTACCTTCTCAGGAGAAGCTCCTCAACCAATTGAACAAATGTTATCATCTGGTACAAATGGAAAAAATACTAAAAAATTGAACAAAGAACAGATTTATATGATGTCTGGAAATATTCCAAATCCTCAACCTCAAGGAAGTCAGTTACCGCCTGGGGGGAAACCTCAAGGAAGTCGGTTACCGCCTGGGGGGCAACCTCAAGGCAGTCAATTACCACTTGGGGGTCAAACCTATAGGACAATATTTACAACCTGGGGAGCAACCTCAAAGACAGTACATACCTCACGGTCAATATCAACCTCAAGGGCAGTACATACCTCAAGGTCAATATCAACCCCAGAGTTAGTTCATACCTCAGGATCAATATCAACCCAAGATTCAGCACATGCCTCAGGGTCAATATCAACCCCAGATTTAGTACATGCCTCAAAGTAAATATCAAATTCAATGTTAGTACCCAGTTCAAGGTTTTCAACCTCCTTCAGGTCGACCATTATTACAAGGAGCTGGAAATTTTCTAGTTAATTATAAACCCTGTGTTCAACCTGGTTATGGTCCTTTAGATACACAACCTTCTATGGGTCAATATCTCGAAATTAATACGGTGTGGGATCCATCTCAAATTCAACATACTTTGCAATCCAATGTCTAGCTACCTAATCAACCTAGACAACCCATAGGTTTTGGTCCAACCCAGCAACCTGTCCAGCCTACCATTCAAGTCTCTGCACCTGGTTCTGTTCAGTAGCCTGGGCCTAGTACACCTACAACTCCGCCTCAATCTTCTTCTGCTGCTGCAACTTCTGTTCAACCTACCACACCTATTTCTGGAGTATCTACAGCTCCTGTTTCTACTACCCCTATATCAGTGCAAATTCCTCAAGTGTCTGTGCCACAGTCAAGACCTACAATTCAGACTACACTAAAGATACCTAGAGTAAAATCTGGTATAGGTACGATTCTCACTATTCAACCACAATTTACTTATCAACCTTACCAAGGGAAGTATCAATTTGGAAATGCTACACAAAATCCAACATATCAGTATCAGCTGTATCCTAGATATACGTATCAAATACCTCAACAACCCCAATTTAGTTTGGTTAATCCTAGTTATCTAGGAGGTTTCACAATTCCCAATGCGCATCCAATTCCAGGATATCCTGGAGATCCTCCTCTTGGAACTATTTTGATCACACAAGGTTATCAAGACCGTAGCCGTCAGTTACCATTCATATCAACTTTAGATTTACCTGATCTATCGTGCCTTACGAATGATCCCATTTTTTATCTTCCATATTGGCCACCAATGCCTAATAAGCTACCCAGTGATATTCCAAAGTTTGAAGGTAAGTTAGGAGAATATCCATCTCTTATCACCTCTGGTGTGCATCCAATTCACTAATCGATGATTCAATTCGATTACGTCTCTTTCAGAGAACTCTCATTGGTCTAGTTTCCAAATGGTACATTGAGTTACCACGAGGCTCTTTTAATAATTTTAATGCACTAGCTACTACTTTCTTAACCCATTTTCAGTTACCTGTCAGATACAACAATGGTACGGAATTTTTTACCTCATTAAAGAAATCTACATCTATGTACATATCTGATCACATTCATGAATGGAGACGTAGGAGACGTTTGGTGAAAGTATTTATTCTGGATCAAATTTTGGCTGAATGGTTTATCAAATCATTATTGCCCAAAATTACTGAAGATGTGGCCAAAGGATGCATTGTTACAGAAGAGAAAGTCATTGCTCAAGCTCAGTACCTTGACTTTTTATATACATAATCAGGTACTCTATATGAAAAAACCCCCAATTTACCAAGACCTGATCAGTTAACTACAACTCCTTCAGAATCTCATGCTGCTGATGGTGTAATTGGTTCTATTAACACTAGCAAGAGTAAGAAGAAATCTTCCAAGACGACTTCTCCTATTATAACTTTACCCAATTCACCAAAAGGAGATTCCTCCATTGAAACTTCCATCGATATTCATGTTGTAGAATCATCTACAGCCAAACCTAAAACTGGTGGTAAGAAGAAAGGTAAGAATAAAAACAAAAAATCATCTTTAAAAGATAAAAATGATAAAACTGAACCAACTGACGATAAACAAAAACCTTGTTATCATTGTCTAATCTGTGATGAGGATCATTTTACTAAAGAGTGCCCGCATAGAGCCGAGGTATCGAAATTCGTTAAGGGTTCGCCCATACCTATTGTCTTGAAGGATCCCTTTACTACTCAAGACAATAAAATGATTGGATCTTCCACGAATACGCTAGAAGAAATCTTAATGGTTGCGACGCGGTCACAAGATTATGGTAGTAAAAATCTTGTTGGTGGTAAAGAAGTAGAAAATTATAATTCAGCATCAAATACATCTCCCTCAGTTCCTGATCCGCTACAGATCCAGAAACCAAATCCTGACTTAGTAATCAAACCGACTGCTAAAGGTGTACTTCGTAAATCAGCTTTCAATCCACATGTGAGAGCTGCTTAGAACTACAATATTGTTGAATAATTGGTGATTTCCCCTTCAACAATTTCAGCTTTGGAAGTACTGCAATCATGTCCAGCCCAAATAAAATTACTATTGTCAGCCATAGGAGTCGTACATCTTCAGGATTCGAACCTAATGATATTCGATTTGGAAAATTTTACACCTCGCCTACCATTTTTTTGGACGAATAAATCATTCTTGTGGACAAGATAGATCTCCCTAGTATCCTATGGATAACTAGCGACAAACAGATAGATGTAAACTACTTTCTCTAGATTATATTTGATCTAGAATTATCTATAATGAAGGATTTAGGACTTACTTGTAGTCCAGCGCTAATCGTAGTCTTCTTTCCTGTCGCTCTGAATACGTCTCCTTTTGGGATCTGCAATAAAAAACATGAAAGAATCAGAAGCACCTGCATAATATAGAATAATTCATAAATCATAAATATATCTTGATGATCAAGGAATTCAAGAAATAAGCCATTTAAATAAACAACTCATTGAGAAAACAAGATCCATTTGTATTATGTTTAATGAAAAAAAAGGAGCCTTACAACCGTGTTTTCCTTGATGTCATACAGGTCCTTCCGGGGTCCGGAACAAGCATTTCTTCTACTTTGACAAGCCTTTTTACCCCCTTGACTAACATACACATGAGTGTGTAGTCATTCCCACATGATAATCAGTTAAGAGAGTCTAAGTTTCCCCATAAATTCTCCTCAAAAACTCTCAAAGCCTCACTCCCTTTGAGGCTGAACTATGGCCTCAATTTATAGCAAAAGAGAAGAGGTTGCAGCTCCAAATAAGAGGGGATAGAATCCTCTTTCAAAAGGATTAAGTTCCACATACCAAGGGGTAGGCTCCTTTAATGGAGGGATGAATGTACATGAAAGGAGCGAACTTTCCACTGAATAATTACTTCCAGAAGCTTCCAGATTCAACCAGTTGGGCTTCCAAATTTTACTTCCGCCTTCACTTTACCTTTTACAAGGAGCCGCACCTTAAATGAAGAGAAAGTGCCGCCGGTTCCACATGTTCTAGAAGAAACAGATGCGGCACCATAGGTAATACTAAGAGAAAGTGTGGTACAAGTATTTTTATGACTTTTATAAGCTTTTCTCTCAATTTCAAAGCTTGTTTTTAGGAACTTGATATTTGTAGACTTCTAAGGGAGTAATATATAAGTAATAATGAACCCATAAAAACAGTAAAATGTCATGGTGGCAATTTTTAGTGTAATAGATTTCCCCCAAAAGTGCGAAGTCTAAGACCATTCGAAGAGTGATGTGCTTTATCATTTTGAGGATTAGCTTGTGGACACCCTAGTCGGAATCCTGTAAAAAAATTCAATGCAAAATATATATATATATATATATATATATATATCATTGCTGAGGTAGGCATTCCCATACTCAGATCAAACACTAACTAAAACTTGTTCTGAAGTAGAAATGATCTTACTATCACATCAATAATGTAGACATAGTATGGACGCAACGATCCATTATAAGTAGTCTACTGCATAATGAATAATAAAACTCCTCACAACCTGGATGGTGGAAACTAGATCCAGGGTCTTGATTTCTTCTACTTGAACTAGTACGATTCTATCCATGCGATTTTTTATGTCGAAGTCGAACATGGTAGAAACCACTTGATTACTAGTCGATGATGTGAACTGTTAACAAGTGTGAGGGAAACCACCAATAATGACAATGGCTTTCAAAGTACTAAATACAATCCATGAGATGTGAATAAATGATATTAATTCAAACATTTCATGGAATCGTTCGATCTAAGGTCAAGGATTCTAGATCAACTTCCTAGATGATGAGCTGTCATCGATAGAAAGTGATCTGTCGTAGGAAAACCCACGACACAAAACCATTAGATCAAGTTTTGTAGAATTTTTTTGTAAGGACTGACTCAGGGCTGGTCAATGGAAATGGAGACAAATGTTTGCAATGGATGGTTTATTTGAACTGTCCTCCTGAACACATAATGACACTGAAGATGGTTTGTTGACAATTGACTTAAGCTAATACCCAAAAAATGGCTAAATACTTTCAATATCGTTTGATTGACTGATAGGAAAAGGGTTTTCCCAACCTAGGTAGAAGTGTGACAAAAAGTGTCATGTTCAAGAGTGGTAAACTTCTTTTTTAACAAAGAGTGACTAATGGATTCGTTTTCTCTATTTTCCCCCCACCATTTCTAGCAAGTACCTCTTTATTTTTTACAAGCTTGAGGAGGATAACATTTTCTTGTTATGTAAGCTCATTTGAAGGATGAGTCCACCTTAGTTTAAAATTGAACCCTAAGAAGGAGTGGTTCGTTCTTGTTTGTGATCGACAGGTCCTTTACTGTTAAATTTTAACGAGTCCAGCATAGGAGAAACTCGGTGTTTTTCAATTTTAGGGAGTCAGAAGAAAAACTTAAGAAAACTCCGTGGGTGTAATTTTTCGTAAATTTAGTCTCTCAAGCCTGAAAAAGGATAAAATAATATAAGATAGAACTCTATTGACCATGATTAGTCAATGTATACCTTTTTCGTAGATAGTCCATTTCAGTCCGGAAAAGGGGTAAACTTATACTGAAGGGACGACTGTTCTTTTCCTTTAACGAGTTCAAATAGTCAAGTACTCGACAATTTTTTCATCTTTAGAGAGTCTGAAAAGGGCTTAAAAGAGAACTCCAAGGTTTCGATTTTTCGTAATTTTCAAGAGCCCAAAAAACTGATAAAAGTATATTCAGTAGTTTCGCTTTTTCTGTAAGTTTTAATGAGTTCTAAAAAGTGATAAAAATTTACTCATATTTTTCGCTTTTTCATAATTTTTACTGAGTTTGAAAAAGTAATAAAAAGTATACTCTTTTGTCAAAAGCACCATTTTACCCAAAGAATCCTATATTCTGCACAAAAACTCAAAAATTAAACATACCTGTTTATGATTAATAAAAATAATTCGGAAAAAAACTTTTCAAAGTGAAAAATAAACAAAATTATATTTCATTTATTCAAAAAATATTATAACAATGGGTTTTTCTAAATAATTTTTACCATTTGATTTTAGAGTGAAAATTGAGAGCTTTTGGTTAAAAATGTTTCGGAGGAGATTGCAGAGGATTCGCCCATCAGAATCGAAAACCGTCAGTTCCAGGTAATCCACATCATCCTTGCCTTCATTTTTTTCCATTTACTTTCTTAATTTAGGGCTTAAATTGATTTTTTAGGAGGAAAATATGTTCAAAAATTCGCTCACGGGGGTCCGCAGGTAAAACACATGACACCTGCAGACCCTGACAATTTTACAAAGGGAAAATTGTCATGGTCCCACACCTTATGCATAAGACACGTGTGGATCCACGCACTTTTTTAATGCAAAAAGTGTGTTGGCACCGTAAGAAAAAATAAAATGAATAAATCTCCCAAATTAAACCAAATTTTCTCACTCAAATTGTTTCTAATCTTTCAATTTGTCCATTGTAGGATATCTACAATGCTTGAGTGGAGAGAACATGAACATGAAGAATTTGATGATGCTGCTATGTTACATCCACCCACATTACGTGTATTGAGAGATTGTGGTTTTTATAAATTTTGGGTCATTCATGGTATGAGGGCTCAAGTATACTTACTTACCTGGCTAGTAAACAAATGGGATGTCCAGGAACAATGCTTTATCATTAGAGGTCACTGGCTCGAAATTGAGCTGGAAGATATATATTTCTTCACTGGTTTATCAAAGAGGTGCAAGCCACTCTCTTTTTTTGGGGCTAGGGTAGGTGGCCAGTCTGTCGCTAGCCTTCAGGAAGAATTTTGAAATGAAGAAGCGGACCCCAAAGATAAACACATTAACATAAAAACCATTATTCATCCTGAGCTCAAAGTGGTTTCATTTACCATAACCTGGTTGTGTGCGAGCGCAAATCCACATGTTGCTACAAGATCCCAAATGAAAACTGCTGTTGATTTCTTTAGAGGCACCATTTTCAATTGGTGTGAGGTAGTGTTGGCCAATGTCAAAGGCCAACTGACTAGAGCAGAAAAATTGAAGTTTAAAAACTTCAGGTATGGAGCGATTGTGGTCAAATTTGCTCTAGAAAGAATTCCTTCACTTGCCCCACAGCTGATTTCGGTTGATCATGGTAGATTCAAAGAGCCTCGGATGGTCCAATGAGTTGCATTGATGGCTCATCACAATGAAGGCGGCGAGATTGTTCATTTTACTCCAGCTTATTTCCATTGGATTGAGAACCAAATATTCACGATAGAATATTTACCTTATGCTGGGATGTATTTCCACGGTGACCGAGAGATGTCTCTTCCTCCAGGGACACAATGGGATGACTCAGCTAAGAATCATTTTGACATGTTCTAAATTCTAATTTTTTATTTTTATTTTTATTTTTATTTTTATTTTTTTATTTTTTATTTTTTATTTTTTATTTTTTATTTTTTATTTTTTATTTTTATTTTTATTTTTATTTTTTATTTTTTTTTCTGAATCATCCAAAATCGATGACAAAAATTTCAAATGCAGATGTGGGTCCATGTTGACCAACCACTCTCCGTCCTTTTTGACACGAAGCCAAGAGATCCAGCTATAGGACCACCACCACCACAGGACCAGAGAGCAGAGATCCTTACTGACCTGGAAAACCATCTGGAGCGGTTGAATTTAGATATTCCAGAGACTACCATAGATGACATTCTGCTTCGCTTAGAGAGATATGTTATCGGGGTTCCAGGACAGTACATGAGATTCCTAAGCAAGGTGGCACAGGCTGCAGTGTTTTATCATGATCATCACCATGGATAGCGGATGATTGATTATGTAGACTTATATCATTTTTTTTGTATCACTTTTTTTGATCATAAGGCGTTTTGAAGCTATGATCGAGGACGATGTAATATTTTTTGAAAACACTACTCTTATGCTATGATATTACTACTATTTCCAGTTATCTGCCTAACATGTTATCGAATGTTATTTTGATCTACTGCTTTAATTATCACAAATTTCTGTTTATAACACTAGAAGCTACTGCATCAACTAATGTGTTTAAATTTCTCGGAATGTGTTGATACTCAATATAATCAAATTCTCGTTCCAAGAGACGAAATTTCAAAAATAATCTTAACAACATTGGGTTTTAATTAGATATACTCTATTCAATTGTAATAGAACGAGTTCTGAATCTAATCTAACGATCAAAATTTGAATTCCAAATGAAATGGATTCAGAAAATAACTCAATAAATGCGCTATAATCTGCAATATTGTTCATTGTTTGACTGAGGCTTACCCCATGCATAGATACTAATTCATCAGTGGGTGAATAAATAACCCAAGCTGCGGAATAAATGCTTCGTGTACTATGACAAGCACCATCAGCAAAACCAATGTATGTTTGAAGGGACGTCGACATCTGCAAAATCAATATTGATCCAGATAAGCAGGGATATTAGTAAAAGAACACTTAAACTAGGCACGCTCTTCTAATCTACAACATACCAGCTTATCAAAATAACTAATATACAGGGAAGATCTCCACACAAGAATCAAGCATAATATCTCTTCAGATAAAGCCCATTTCTGGGTTTGCCTAAAGAGACCCCGTCAAAATCAATTAGTTCACAGGCCCATTTTGCAAGCTGTCGCTTGACAATATAAGGACCATGCCACATGGGTTCAAATTTTCTAGCCCCTAGCTTATCGTTAGCTTGGTCATAAACCAAGACTATGTCTCCTTCTGAAAAAATATGAGGTGTAACACTTCTATTATACTGAGCTTTCATTCGTTTCGCATGATCTTCAGTAGCTAATGCAATGGTGCACCATTTCTCATCTAACTGAGCTAAGTACAAAAAGCATTTCTCCTCTTCAGAATTGGCTGGTAGTAACTCTATGGCTAGTTGGAGTGATGGTATCTCGCATTCAATTGGTAATACCACTTCTAAATCGTAAACCAATTGAAAAGGGGTAAAACCTGTCGATGTTGTGCTGAGGTTCGATATGCCCAAAGTGCTGAAAAATGCATGGTATGCTAGTTAGATTTATGAATTCCGATGATTCATTTGATCATGGTGACTAAAAATTTATTGATAGCTTCAACCAGACCATTAGCCTGCGGGTAATATGGTGTAGAACTGTCATGGCCCAAGCCAAGTTGATCAGTTAGTTTGGTCATCATGACGTTTCGAAAATGACTCCCATGGTCATTAATTATTGCTTGGGTACACCGAAACGAGAAATCACATGATTGAACATGAAAGTAGCTACAGTTTTTCCATCTGCCGCAAATGTAGGCATTGCCTTGGCCCATTTGGTAAAATAATCTACCGCGAGAATAATATACCCATGCCCCTTGGCCGAGTGAGGGTTACATGTAATGAAGTCAATGCCCCATTTTGCAAAAGGACCGACATCAATTATAGGGTGAAGAGGAGCGAGTGGTGCATGCATCTTTCGATCAAAGATTTGACAATTGTGGCATTTTTAGATAGCAGAAATGCAACTTTAAATAAGGATGGCCAAAAGTAGCCAGTGCGCAATATCTTTTGGGTTTTGGCATACCCAGACATATGACCGCCAAATGCTCCAGAGTGATAGTCATTTAAAACCTTTTTAGCTTCTTCAAGAGTGAGACAACGTCGATAAATAGAGTCCACGCCACAACGGTATAGTGTGTCACCAAAAATATGATATTGCTCAGACTGGAAATAGATTTTTCATCGTTTTGACCGTGAGATTTCGGGATGAAAATTTTGGGTTTGGAGATAAATGATGATATCTCCATACCAAGGATCGATGGTACTAATAAGAAACAAAGATTCATCCGCAATCAGATGTTCTGCCATAGTTTCTATATCAGTATGTGGGAAGTCACACATAAGTTCAGCGAATACCAATGATTTCTTTGATTTGAATTTTTCAAATTCCAAATCAAACTCCTGTAGGATAAAAATCCATTTGGAGTATTTGCCCCCTAGCAGTTTTTTGGTAAAAATATACATCATAGGGTTACAATAAGATATCACTGTTGTTTTGTGTAACAATATGTAATGACGAAATCGTTGGATAGCTTGAACTGCTGCCAAGGCAAATTTCTCCACATGTGAGTATTTGATTTCCGTTGGATGCAGATTGCGACTAAGATAATAAATCACATGTTCATTGTGGAATTCATCTTCTTGAACTAAGACCATGCCAATCGTAGAATTGGAGGCTGCTAGGTATAAAAAGTAATCCTGGTTGTAATTGGGAGGATGCAATAACGGTGCATGGGTCAACGCGTGTTTAAGAGTGTCAAAAGATTGATCAACGATATCGTCCCAAAATAAAGACATATTTTGCTTTAACAACCTGGTAAAACCTTTGGTTAACTCAACATAGTTAGGAATGAATCGACGTAAAAAGTTTTCTTTCCCTTCCAAACTTTGGAGTTGGGGAAGAGTAAAAGGAGGAGGTAAATTGATGATAGCCTCAAACTTCGATGGGTCGACACGAATGCCTTCATTTGAGACAAAAAATCCCAACAATCGTCCAGATTCAACACAAAAGACACATTTTTGAGGATTTAGACAAATCCTATAATGCCTACATCTCATAAAGATAGCTCGTAGATGAGTAAGATGATCTTCTTTGTGCGATGAATGAGAAGGAAAATCATATAGATAGGGTTTCACAATGTGTTTAATGTCATGAAATGCATAAGACATTGCCCTCTGAAAAGTTGCGCCATCGTTCTTAAGTCCAAAAGGTAAATTGCAATAAGAAAAAGTCCCCCATGGACAAATGAAAGTTGTTTTGGGTTCATCAACAGGGAGTATGTTGATTTGATTGTAGCCCGAAAATCCATCCATAAATGAAAACATTTTACTTCTGCCACAATCGTCAATAATTTGATCGATATAGGGGGTTGGATAATTGTCTTTTGGACAAGATCGATTTATATCCCTATAATCGATACATACTCGTATTGTCGATTGTTTTTTATTAACAAGAACAATATTAGATACCCAATCTGTTAAAGGAATTGGATAAATAAAACCTACACGAAGTAATTTCTCAACTTCAGTTTTAATAGCGGCAGCTTTTCGCGGATGTATCTGACGTAATATTTGTCGGACAGGTTTAGCAACTAGGTATGTTTTAATTTCATGAACAACAATTGATGGATCGATTGCTGGCATTTCTTCATATGACCAGCAAAAAATGTCACAAAATTCTTGAAATAGGGATTTATATGCTTGGATTTCATCTAGTGTACAAGAAGCACCTCTATGAATGTTTTCAACAATTCCTAGTTTCACTGACATGTCAATAGGAACCGTCGTAGAAATATTTTCTAAGTTCAATTCAGAATCAGAATTCGTGAGAGGATTATGAGGTTTGTTGAAATAATTAGCGGTAAAAATGGAGGAAAAATCAGTTTCAAAATGGTTGAGATCAGGTAAAAACGAAGATCGATGATGTAGATCTTCCCATGGTAATTCATCTATAGACAAAAATTCATGAATATGCTCATCATATTGAATACTTGTTGAACAGGATCCATAATTGATGTCGAAGTTGATCTCGATATGGAATGTGATTCAAGAACAAATGGGATATCTAGACTTACTTACCTGGTTAGTAAACAAATGGGATGTCCAGGAACAATGATTTATCATTAGAGGTCACCGGCTCGAAATTGAGCTGGAAGATATATATTTCCTCACTGGTTTGTCAAAGAGGGGCGAGCCACTCTCTTTGTTTTGGGCTAGGGCAGGTGGCCAGTTTGTCGCTAGCCTTCAGGAAGAATTTTTCAATGAAGAACTGGACGCCAAAGATAAACGCATTAACATAAAAATCGTTGTTCATCCTGAGCTCAAAGTGGTTGTGTTTACCGTAACCCGGTTGTGTGGGAGCACAGCTCCACATGTTGCTACAATATCCCAAATGCAAACTGTTGTTGATTGCTTTAGAGGCACCATTTTCAATTGGTGTGAGGTAGTGTTGGACAATGTCAAAGGCCAACTGACTAGAGCAAAAAAATCGAAGTTAAAAAACTTCGGGTATGGAGTGATTATGGTCACATTTACTCTAGAAAGAATTCCTTCACTTGCTCCACAACTGATTTCAGTTGATCATGGTAGAGTAAAATAGCCTCGGACGGTCTGATGGGTTTCATTGATGGCCTATCATAGTTAAGGCAGCGAAATTGTTTGTTTTACTCCAGCTTATTTCCATTGGTTGGAGAACCAAATATTCGTGATAGAAGATTACCCTTACGCTGGGAAGGATTTCCGCAGCGACCTAGAGATGTCTCTTCCTCCAGGGACACAGTGGGATGACTCAGGTAAGAATATTTTGGACATGTTCTAAATTCTATTTTTTTTTTTTTTTAATCGTCCAAAACTGATGAAAAAAATTTCAAATGCAGATGTGGATCCATGTCGACCAGCCACTCTCTATTATTTTGACAAGAAGCCAAAAGATCCAGCTACAGGACCAACACCACCATAGGATCAGACAACAGAGATCCTTACCAACCTAGAAAACCATCTGGAGCGGTTGACTTTAGATATTCCAGAGACTACCATAGATGACATTCCGCTCCGCTTACAAAGATATGTTATCGGGGTTTCGGGACAGTTCAGGAGATTCCTGAGTAAGGTGGCATGGGCTGCAGTGTTTTATCGTGATCATCACCACGGATAGTGGATGATTGATTATGTAGACTTATATCATTTTTTTGTATCACTTTTTTCCAATCATAAGGCGTTTTGAGCCTATGATCGAGGACAATGTAATATTTTTTGAAAACACTACTCTTATGCTATGATATTACTACTATTTCCAGTTTTCTGTCTAACATGTTATCAAATGTTATTTTGATCTACTTCTTTAATTATTACAAATGTTTGTTTATAACACTAGAAGCTACTTCATCAGCTAATGTGTTTAAATTGCTCAGAATGTTGATACTCAATATAATCAAATTCTCGTTCCAAGAGACAAAAGTTCAAAAATAATTTTAACAACACTAGGTTTTTAATTGCATATACTCTATTCAATTGTAATACAACGAGTTTAGAATATAATCTAACGTTCAAACTTCAAATTCCAAATGAAATGGATTAAGACAATAACTCACTAACTGCGCTATACTCTACAATATTGTTCGTCGTTTGACCAAGGCTTACCCCATGCATAGATACTAACTCATCAGTGGGTGAATAAATAACCCAAGATGCAGAAGAAATGTTCTGTGTACTACGATAAGCACCATCAGCAAAACCAATGTATGTTTGAAGGGACGTCGACATCTGCAAAATCAATATTGATCCAGATAAGCAGGGATATTAGTAAAAGCACACTTAAACTAGGCACACTCTTCTAATCTACAACACACTAGCTTATGTAAATAACTAATATATAGGGAAGATCTCCACACAAGAATCAAGCATAATATCTCTTCAGATAAAGCCCATTTTTTGGTTTGCCTAAGGAGACCCCGTTAAAATAAATCAGTTCAGAGGCCCCTTTTGCAAGCTGTCACTTGACAATATAAGGACCATGCCACATGGGTTCAAATTTCCCAGCCCCTAGCTTATCGTTAGCTTGATCATAAATCAAGACTAGGTCTCCTTCTGAAAAAATACGAGGTGTAACACTTCTATCATACTAAGCTTTCATTCGTTTCGCATGAGCTTCGGTAGCTAATGTAGAAGTGCGTCGATTCTCATCTAACTGAGCTAAGTACAAAAAGTGTTTCTCCTCTTTAGAAGTGGTTGGTAGTAACTCTATGGCTAGTTGGAGTGACGGTATCTCACATTCAATCGGTAATACCGCTTCTAAACCATAAACCAGTTGAAAAGAGGTAAAACCTATCGATGTTTTTGATAAGGTTAGATACGCCCAAAGTGCTAAAAAAAACATGGTATGCCAATTCTATTTATGAATTTCGATGATTTGTTTGATCATGGTGACTAAAACTTTATTGATAGCTTCAACCATACCATTAGCCTATGGGTAGTATGGTGTAGAATTGTCATGGCGTAGGCCAAGTTGATTAGTTAGTTAGGTCATCATGAAGTTTTGAAAATGACTCCCATGGTCAGTAATTATTGCTTGGGGTACACCGAAACGAGAAATCACATGATTGAACATGAAATTAGCTGTAGTTTTGCCATCTGCTGCAAATGTAGCCATCGCCTCGGCCCATTTGGTAAAATAATCTACTGCGAGAATAATATACCCATGCCCGCCGGCCGAGTGAGGGTTACATGTAATGAAGTCAATGCCCCATTTTGCAAAAGGACGGACAACAATTATAGGGTGAAGAGGAGCGGGTGGTGCACACATATTTCGATTAAAGATTTGACAGTTGTGGCATTTTCAGATAGCAAAAATACAATATTTAAATAAGGACAACCAAAAATAGCCAGCGTGCAATATCTTTTGGGCTGTGGCATACCAAGACATATGACCACCACATGCTCTAGATTGGCAGTCATTTAAAACCTTTTCAACTTCGTCAAGAGTGAGACAACGTCGAAAAGTAGAGTCTGCACCATGACGGTATAGTGTGTCACCAACAATATGATATTGTTGAGACTGGAAACAAATTTTTCATCATTGTGACCGTGAGAGTTCGGGCTAAAAATTTTGGGTTTGGAGATAAATGATGATATATCCATACCAAGGATCAATGGTACTGATAAGAAAAAAAGATTCATCCGCGATCTGATGTTCTGCCACAATTTCCATATCAGTATGTCATTAGGGGAATTTTGAGGTCTAAAATGGGCCTCCTAAGGAAATTATAAAATAATAGTGAAAAAAATCAAATAAGATTTGATGACATCATCAAATTTTAGAGGGAAAAATGGAAAAACTACTTTTTCAACTCATATTTTCAAACTTATCTCCAAATTTTTTACTCAAATTTAAGTAATTACTTGTTGGATGTAAATTTAATTCCCCATCTAAAGAATTACCCATGTTGCATACTTTCGATGGGTCCTACTACACGAAAAATGAGAAATACATAAAAAAACGTGATTACAATCACGTTTTTTTATGTATTTCTCATTTTCGTTGTAGTAGAGTTCACCAGTATGCATCAGGTACTCCTTGGATGAAGATTAAATTTTCATCCAACGAAGTAATCTACTCAAAATTTGAGTAAAAATTTTGGGAGATAAGTTGAAAATACGAGTTGAAAAAGTAGTTTTATTATTTTATTATTTTTTAATATTTTTACCCTTTTATTTAAAAAATGGTGAATCATCCCCCATGGTTAACATCATCATCTTGAATCCTATTGGTTGTTATAAAGTTTATTTTTGTTGTACATTTTTCTTATGAGGCCCATTTTAGACCTCAAAATTCCCCTAATGGGGAAGTCACAAATAAGTTCAACAAATACCAATGATTTCTTTGATTTGAATTTTTCAAATTCCAAATCAAACTCCTGCAGGATAAAAATCCATTTGGATTATTTCCCCCTAGCAGGTTTTTGGTCAAAATATACATCATAGGGTTACAATAAAAAATCACTGTTATTTTGCGTAACAGTATGTAATGACAAAATCGTTGGATAGCTTGAACTGCTGCCATGGCCAATTTCTCCACATGTGAGTATTTGATTTCGGTAGGATGCAGATTGTGACTAAGATAATAAATCACATGTTCATTGTGGAATTCATCTTCCTGAACTAAGACCATGCCAATCGTAGAATTGGAGGTTGCTAGGTATAAAAAGTAAACTTGGTTGTAATTGGGAGGATGCAATAATAGTGCATGGGTCAATGCATGTTTAAGAGCATCAAAAGATTGATCAGTGATCTTGTTCCAAAAGAAAGGAATATTCTGCTTTAACAACCTAGTAAAACATTTGGTTAACTCAGCATAGTTAGGAATGAATCGATGTAAAAGTTTCGCTTTCCCTTGCAAACTTTGGAGTTGGCGAAGAGTAGAAGGAGGAGGTAAATTTATGATAGCCTCAACCTTCGATGGGTCGACATGAATGCCTTCCTTTGAGACAAAAAATCCCAACAATCATCCAGATTCAACATAAAAGACACATTTTTGAGGATTCAGATGAATCCTATAATGCCTACATCTCATAAATATAGCTCGTAGATGAGTAAGATGATCTTCTCTGCGCGATGAATGAGTAGGTAAATCATCAAGATAGGGTTGCACAATGTTTTTAATGTCACGAAATGCATAAGACATTGCCTTCTGAAAGGTTGCACCAGCATTCTTAAGTCCAAAAGGTAATTTACAACTCCAAAAGGTAATGAATGATTTTGTTGGACGGGTAAATCGTTCTTGTGGACAAGACAGATCTCCCTAGTATCCTATGGATAACTAGCAAAAAACAGACAGATGTAATCTACTTTCTCTAGATGATATTTGATCTAGAATTATCTATAATGAAGGATTTAGGACTTACCTGTAGTCCAGTTCTGATCTTAGTATTCTTTCCTATCACTTTGAATACGTCTCCTTTCGGGATCTGCAATAAAAAATATGAAAGAATCAGAAGCACCTGCATAATATAGACTAATTCATAAATCATAAATATATCTTGATGATCAAGGAATTCAACAAATAAGTCTTTTAAATAAACAACTCATTGAGAAAACAGGATCCATTTGTATTATCTTTAATGAAAAAAATGAGCCTTACAACTGTGTTCGCCTTGATGTCATACAGGTTCTTCTGGGGTCCGGAACAAGCGTTTCCTCTACTTTGACAAGCCTTTGCACTCTCTTGACTAAAATACACATGAGTGTGTAATCATTCCCATATGATAATCAGTTAAGAGAGTTTGAGTTTCTCCAGCAATTCTCCTCAAAAAATCTCAAAGCTTAGCTCCCTTTGAGGCTGAACTATGGCCTCAATTTATAGAAAAAAAGAAGAGGTTACAGCTCCAAATAAGAGGGGATAGAATCCTCTTTCAAAGGGATTAAGTTCCACATACCAAGGGGTAGGCTTCTTTAATGGAGGGTTGAATGTACATGAAAGGAGCGAACTTTCCACTGAATAATTGCTTCCAGAATCTTCCAGATTCAACCAGCTGGGCTTCCAAATTTTACTTTCACCTTCACTTTACCTTTTACAGGGAACCACACCTTAAATGAAGAAAAAGTGCTGCCGATTCTGCATGTTATAGAAGAAAAAGATGTGGCACTGCAGGTAATACTAAGAGAAAGTGCAGTACAAGTATTTTGATGACTTTTATAAGCTTTTCTCTCAATTTAAAGGTTTGGTTTTAGGAATTTGATATTTGTAGACTTCTAAGGGAGTAATATATGAGTAATTATGAACCCATACAGACAATAAAACGTCATGGTGACAATTTTTAGTGTAACAGATTGCCCCCTAAAGTGCGAAGTCTGAGACCATTCGAAGAGTGATGTGCTTTATCATTTCGATGATTAGCTTGTGGACACCCCAGTCAGAATCCTGTAAAAACATCCAATGCAAAACATATATATATATATATATCATCGCTGAGGTAGGCATTCCCATACTTAGATCAAACACTAACTAAAACTTGTTATGATGTAGAAATGATCTTACTATCACATCAATAATGTAGACATAGTATGGACGCATCCATCCCTTATAAGTAATCTACTGCATAATGAATAATAAAACTCCTTGTAGCCTGTATGGTGGAAACTAGATCCAAGGTCTTGATTTCTGCTACTCGAACTAGTTCGATTCTATCCATGCGATTTATTGTGTCGAAGTCGAACATGGTAGAAACCACTTGATTACCAGTCGATGATGTGAACTATTAACAAGTGTGAGGGAAACCACCAATAATGACAATGGCTCTCAAAGTACTCAGTACAATCCATGAGATGTGAATAAATTATCTGAAGTCGAACATTTCACAGAATCATTCGATCAAAGGTCAATGATGCAACCTGTCATTGAAGGCGAGAAACCTGCCATTAAGGCATGGAGATTCCGAGGTATTGAAGGATTCTAGATCAACTTCCTAGATGATGAGCCGTCGTCGATAGAAAGTGATCCGTCGTAGGAAAACCCACGACACAAAACCATTAGATCAAGTTTTGAAGAATTTTTTTTGCAAGGACTGACTTAGGGATGGTCAATGGGAATGGATACAAATGTTTGCAATGAATAGTTTATTTAAACTATCCTCTTGAACACATAATGACACTGCAGATGGGTTGGTGATAATTGACCTAAGCTAATACCCAGAAACCAGTTGAAGACTTTCAATATGGTTTGACTAACTGATAGGCAAAGGATTTTCCCAACCCAGGTAGAAGTGTGACAAAAAGAGTCGTGTTCAAGAGTGGTAAACTTCTTTTTGAACAAGTGTGAAAAATGGATTCATTTTCTCTCTTTTTCCCCCACCATTTCTGGTAAGTACCTCTTTATTTTTGACAAGCATGAGGAGGATAACATTCTCTTGTTATATAAGCTCATCCTTCAGATGAGTCCAACTTAGTTTAAAATCAAACCCTAAGAAGGATTGGTTCGTTCCTGTTTTTAATTGACATGTCCTTACTGTTAAATTTTAACGAGTCCAATATAGGAGAAACTCGGTGTTTTTCAATTTTAGGGAGTCAGAAGAAAAACTTAAGAAAAATCCGTGGGTGTACTTTTTCGTAAATTTAGTCTCTCAAGCCCGACAAAGGATAAAATAATACAGGAGAGAACTATATTGACCATGATTAGTCAATGTATACATTATTCGTAAATAGTCCATTTTAGTCTGGAAAAGGGGTAAACTTATACTAAAGGGATGACTATTCATTTCCTTTAACGAGTTCGAATATTCAAGTACTCTACAATCATTTCATCTTTAGAGAGTCTGAAAAGGGCTTAAAAGAGAACTCCAAGGTTTCTCTTTTTCGTAATTTTCAAGAGCCCGAAAAGTGATAAAAGTATACTAAATATTTTCGCTTTTTCTGTAAGTTTTAACGAGTTCGAAAAAGTGATAAAAATGTACTCATAGTTTTCACTTTTTTCATAATTTTTACCGAGTTTGAAAAAGTGATAAAAAGTATACTCTTTTGTCAAAAGGACCATTTTACCCAAAAAATCTTGTATTCTACACAAAAACTCAAAAATTAAACATACCTGTTTATGATTAATAAAAATAATTCAGAAAACAACTTTTCAAAGTGAGAAATAAACAAAATTATATTTCATTTATTCAAAAAATCTTATAAAAAGGGGTTTTTCTAAATCATTTTTACCATTTGATTTTAGAGTGAAAATTGAGAACTTTAGGTAAAAAACGTTCCGGAGGAGATTGCGGAAGATTCGCCCATCAGAATCGAAAACCGTTAGTTCCAGGTAATCCACATCATCCTTGCCTTCATTTTTGTCTATTTACTTTCTTAATTTAGGGCTTAGATTGATTTTTAAGGAGGAAAATATGCTCAAAAATTTGCTCACGGGGGTCTGCAGGTAAAACACATGACACCTGTGGACCCTGACAATTTTACAAAGGGAAAATTGTCGTGGTCCCGCACCTTATGCATAAGACATGTGCGGATCTAGGCACTTTTTTAATGTGAAAAGTGTAGAGGCGCCGTAAGAAAAAATAAAATGAATAAATCTCCCAAATTAAACAAAATTTTCTCACTCAAATTGTTTATGATCTTTCAGTTTTTCCATTGCAGGATATCTACAATGCTTGAGTGGAGAGAACGTGGACATGAAGAAGTTTATGATGCTGCTATGTTACATCCGCCCACATTACGTGTATTGAGAGAATGAGGTTTGTACAAATTTTGGGCCATTCAGGGTATGAGGGCTCAAGTAGACTTACTTACCTGGCTAGTAAACAAATGGGATGTCTAGGAACAATGCTTTATCATTAGAGGTCACCGGCTCGAAATTGAGCTGGAAGATATATATTTCCTCACTGGTTTATCAAAGAGGGGCGAGCCACTCTCTTTGTTTGGGGCTAGGGCAGGTGGCCACTCTGTAGGTGGCCACTCTGTCACTAGCCTTCAGGGAGAATTTTTCAATGAAGAAGCGGACCCCAAATATAAACGCATTAACATAAAAATTGTTATTTGTCCTGAGCTCAAATTGGTTGCATTTACCGTAACCCAGTTGTGTGGGAGCATAGCTCCACATGTTGCTACAAGATCCCAAATGAAAACTGTTGTTGATTTCTTTAGAGGCACCATTTTCAATTGGTGTGAGTTAGTGTTGGCCAATGTCAAAGGCCAACTGACTAGAGCAAAAAACTAGAAGTTAAAAAACTTCGGGTATGGAGCGATTGTGGTCACATTTGCTCTAGAAAGAATTCCTTCACTTTCCCCACAACTGATTTTAGTTGATCATGGTAGAGTTAAAGAGCCTCAGATGGTCTGATGGGTTGCATGATGGCCTGGCATAGTGAAGGTGATGACATTGTTTGTTTTACTCTAGCTTATTTCCATTGGTTGGAGAACCAAATCTTCGCGATAGAAGATTTCCCTTATGTTGGGATGGATTTCCACGGCGACCGAGAGATGTCTCTTCCTCCAGGGAAACAGTGGGATGACTCAGGTAAGAATCATTTTGACATGTTCTAAATTCTAATTTTTATTTTGTTTTTTGAATCGTCCAAAACTGATGACAAAAATTTCAAATGCAGATGTGGGTCCATGTCGACCAACCACTTTCCATCCTTTTAACAGGAAGCCAAGAGATCCAGCTGCAGGACCACCACCACCACAGGATCAGACAACAGAGATCCTTATCGACCTGGAAAAACATCTGGAGCAGTTGACTTTAGATATTCCAGAGACTACCATAGAAGACATTCCGCTCCGCTTACAGAGATATGTTATCGGGGTTCCGGGACAGTTCAGGAGATTCCTGAGCAAGGTGGCACGAGTTGTAGTGTTTTATCATGATCATCACCACGAATAGTGGATGATTGATTATGTAGACTTATATCATTTTTTTGTATCACTTTTTTCCGATCATAAGGAATTTTGAACCTATGATCAAGGAAGATGTAATATTTTTTGAAAACACTACTCTTATGCTATGTTATTACTACTATTTCCAGTTATCTGTCTAACATGTTATCGGATGTTATTTTGATCTACTGCTTTAATTATCGCAAATGTCTGTTTATAACACTAGAAGCTACTGCAACAACTAATGTGTTTAAATTTCTCGGAATGTGTTGATACTCAATATAATCAAATTATCGTTCCAAGAGACAAACTTTCAAAAGTAATCTTAACAACACTGGGTTTTTAATTGCATATACTCTATTTAATTTTAATACAATGAGTTCAGAATCTAATCTAACGATCAAACTTTGAATTCCAAATGAAATTGATTTAGACAATAACACAATAATTGCGTTATACTCTGCAATATTGTTCGTCATTTAACCGAGGCTTACCCCATGCATAGATACTAACTCATCAGTGGGTGAATAAATAACCCAAGCTGCGGAAGAAATGTTCCGTGTATTACAACAAGCACCATCAACAAAACCAATGTATGTTTGAAGGGACGTCAACATCTGCAAAATCAAGATTGATCCAGATAAGCAGGGATAGTAGTAAAAGCACACTTAAACTAGGCACGCTCTTCTAATCTACAACACACCAGCTTATGAAAATAACTAATACATAGGGAATAGCTCCACACAAGAATCAAGCATAATATCTCTTCATATAAAGCCCATTTCTGGGTTTGCCTAAAGAGACCCAGTCAAAATGAATCAGTTCATAGGCCACTTTTACAAGCTGTCGCTTGACAATATAAGGACCATGCCACATGGGTTCAAATTTCCTAGCTCCTAGCTTATCGTTAGCTTGATCATAAACCAAGACTAGGTCTCCTTCTGGAAAAATACGAGGTGTAACACTTCTATCATACTCAGATTTCATTCATTTTGCATGAGCTTCGGTAGCTAATGCAGCGATGCGCCGATTCTCATCTAACTGAGCTAAGTACAAAAAGTGTTTCTCCTCTTTAGAAGTGGCTGGTAGTAACTCTATGGCTAGTTGGAGTGATGGTATCTCACATTCAATCGGTAATACCGCTTCTAAACCGTAAACCAGTTGAAAAGGGGTAAAACCTGTCGATGTTTTTGCTGAGGTTCGATATGCCCAAAGTGCTAAAAAAAGCATGGCATGCCAACTCAATTTACGAATTCTGAAGATTCGTTTGATCATGGTGACTAAAAATTTATTGATAGATTTGTTGGGGGAAATACTTGTTAGATTAAACCTCCTAATATTTAATTTTTCAATCCGGGCTCGTAAACACGAGCTGCACTGCACTTCTTGATTCAGGTTGTACGTCAGGGTTTTAATGATTCCTTATGCTATTTTATTTGAGAATTGAGGCATACAAAAACATCTATAAACACACACTCTTGAAAATAAATCAATTCATCTCCTCATGATAATAGGAACAATCAACAAATTCAATTTATCTCAACATTCATTCTGAAATCAAAAACCATTACCAAATCAACAATAACTCACTGCTTGCAGAAAATCTCAAAAACCCTAATTCTAATCCTCAGTGGTCACACTTGAAAGGAATTTATCTAATCTTAGTAAACCTATGAACTAATTCCACACTCACACAGTGAACTCACAATTACTAATGGTAACCCTAATTAACTCTGATATCAACATTCCATGCCAATTTCACTATACTAGGGTTAAGCAGAAAGGTGTACTATCACACTGGTTTGAATATCAATTTTATACACAGACTTCAGTAATGATAGCCTTCAATCTTTCATGCCTAGCCCAACCATTTCTTTATGTATTACTCACTTCTGGCGGTTTTAATTTCACCACTTCTACTTTGCAAACAAAACTGAATTAGACTCAAGCTATTAGAATGCACAACTGTTCTCTGGAGATCAGCCTTGAATTACAGTTGCCTTTCGTCAAATTTCCAACTATACTTGGGCAAGGTTACTCTGACTTCTACGACAATGGACATTCTGCAATAGGATAAGGTTATGAATTTAATCAACACATGCTACATCAATATATAAAAACAGAGACAAAAATGGATTTAATTCTTGAATTTCACAATTGACCAGCTCACATGCATTATCACTGGTATTCATATAATCATCCTCTGGAATTTGTAAGAATGTTTCAATCTTCAATGAATGGTTACTTTCGAATCAGGTTGCAAAGGTTTAATCATTTCATCACTATTATGCTTGTGGATTGGAATTGTAAAGCTTTACACCAACTAGGAACCCTAACACACTAATTCAAACATCAGTGCAAGCTAGTTAAAACTTTGTTTTCAAGGAATACACACTTTCACTAAGGAATATCACTAATTCAACTTGAACCTACTGCAAACCCTAATCTCATGCAAACAAGGCAAAACTTCAAACATCGATTTAAACATGCCAAGGAATGGGGAAAGATCTTTGCTCAAAACTACTCTATGCATTATCTATTCTCTTTACCTAATCAACACCCTAGACACAAAATGTCTTGCTGTCTAAGACCTCAAAAGAATCTATCACTCTCTATTTCATACTTATATGTGGATCATAATAGTAAGCTAGAATTCAAATGCAAACCAACACTGCTTCTTTAAATCAGAATGAAAAGGATCCAAACAAAATCATGAAAATTCTCTACTACCACAGTGGCATCAATCTGGGCTATGCACATCTACAGGTCACTAAATGTACGGGACTTATTCAACTCACATAAAAAAAACAACCATTATCAAATCTCTTTGCAATCTAGTCTATGTTCTTTCACTGGAGTTGATCTTAGTCATGCATGTTTCACTCTAGCTTATTCAGCATAAATATTAAATTTGAGCATGTACAAACTAAGGGTCTGCCTTTCGCACAACAACTTGTTCTCTAAGGCTGATGGGGGGTATGTACCCAAGCTCTGTTTCTTGAGCAATTCTCAATCTATGTTGATGCAGGCAATTGAAGATCAGAACGCAATTTATATGGAAGCAATTAGATTTGGGTTATAATTACAATGATATTGCCAATCAAATCGTGGAGCTACGCAATTCCCCCCTATGGCAACGTTCCATTAGTGCTGAGATTTCTCTTCTACGATGCCAATCATGAAATTTGGGAATTTAACACTACAGAATATGAATTAACCAATTTCTCAAGATCGACTTTTGAAAGAAATTGCCATCCAGCATTTAAAGCAATTGATATCCATACACTGAAGCAACTGAAGCACACTGAAACATAAATCAATTTCAAAGGCAGTGAATTTTGTGATTTAAATTAACGATATTTAAAAACTCCAGCAAACGTGAATTAAGCCAAGACCAAATCATTTTCCAAATAAATAGTTTAACTCTGCAATCATTCATTTAAATCAACGAATTGATGGGGACTTCAGCAAATGTAAATCCAGTAACATAAATCGATTTCCACAACTACTTAACTCTGCAATTGAAATCATCGAATCCTTGAAACTTCAGCAAAGGTGGACTATGCTAAACATAAATCGATTTTCTTAACCATTTACTCCGCAATTCAAATCTTTGAAACTATGACAATGTAAATGAAACTAAAACAAATCGATTTTCACAATTTAATTAACTCTGCAATTCAAATCTTTGAAACTCCAGAAAATGTAAGTAAAACTAAGACAAATCGATCTACAAAAATAATCAATTAACTCTACAATTTAGAAGTTTAAACCACACAGTGTTTATGAATTACCTCTAACTAGTTCTATAGGAGTTGATTCGGTTGTGGTGGGTGCCTACCACACCCAGAATCAGCTTGGAAACTTGCAGAGATGAACTAAGATTCAACTCATTTGGTTCAAGAGCTCATTGAATTCATAACAATCCGGAATTTGATCAGCAACATTCCATGACAAATTAAAAGAACACGAATTTAATTACTGGATCACAGAGTTACGATATTCAAGTTTGATGGAAAATTTGATTACAATCCTCACTGTATGTCCTCTCCTTTATATGTCTCAGTTTCGGGCTTTATAATCAATCCTAAATTTACAAAATAATTTGCAAATCAGATCCAACTGATCCCTTTACTAACTTAATCTATTAGTTCATATTACAACATTCAATTTTTAGCATTTGGTTCAACAATGCTCCATACATGGCCATGGAGATAAAATTAAATTGATTTTACATGCTATGATGTGCTGATCTGTATTAGTTTCAACTCTCTTTGACCAAAAATCCAAAACAAGGTTGTTTTGGGAGATTTTAACAATGCTGGAAATTTCTGAATTTTACATAAATTAGCCTCAAGCCCCCTTGAATATATCCAACACCGTACGAAATTTGGCAAAACTGCTATATGGTTAGTAAATTGGTTATACTGGGAGAAACACCCATGTGCCCAAATTTCTTATTTCTCCTTTATATGCACGGACATTGAGGCACAATATAGCAGTTTAGAATTTTTTATAGATTTGGAAAAATTGGGTAATTTCCTTCTAGAGACCCATATGAATGAGATGGGTGGAATATAACTTATGGAGAGGTATAATAATGTTATTTTTGATAATAACCTCTCCCATATTCTCTGGAAGCATGCCAAAAGTGTGAAAGCCCCAAATTAGGCATTCCCATACTTAGCTGGCTTGTGAGGGATTTCAGCAATGGAACCCTATAATAAATGTACTTCAATGAAATCGTCATCATTAAAACATGAAAAAATCATCTTTAATCATTGAGAAGTGAATAAATTTATGATTATTAACCACATAGAGTATTTAGCCGCAAGTGACATAATTAGGGTATAACACGGGCTAAAAACCTAGGGTTTTTAGGGTATAAATAGTGATGCTTCATGATCAAAACATGGGCATATATGAGGCCCAACAAGCTTCAATCAGACCATTAGCTTGTGGGTGATATGGTGTAGAACTGTCATGGCGCAGGCCAAGTTGATCAATTACTTCGGTCATCATGATGTTTCGAAAATAACTCCCATGGCCAGTAATTATTGCTTGGGGTACACTGAAAAGAGAAATCACATGATTGAACTCGAAATTATCTGCAGTTTTTCCATCTACCGCAAATGTAGGCCTCACCTCGGCCCATTTGGTAAAATAATATACTGCGAGAATAATATACCCATGCCCCTTGGCTGAGTGAGGGTTACATGTAATGAATACAATGCCCCATTTTGCAAAAGGACCGATAGAAATTATAGGGTGAAGAGGAGCGGGTGGTGCATGCATATTTCGATCAAATATTTGACAGTTGTGGCATTTTCGGATAGTAGAAATACAATATTTAAATAAGGACAACAAAAAATAGCCAGCACGCAATATCTTTTGGGTTGTGGCATACCCAGACATATGACCGCCACATGCTCCAGAGTGACAGTCATTTAAAACCTTTTCAGCTTCGTCAAGATTGAGACAACATCGAAAAACAGAGTCTGCACCACGAAGATATAGTGTGTCACCAACAATATGATATTGTTGAGACTAGAAACGGATTTTTCGTCGCTGTGACCGTGAGAGTTCGAGATGAAAATTTTGGGTTTGGAGATAAATGATGATATCTCCATACTAAGGATCGATGGTACTGATAAGAAACAAAGATTCATCTGCAATCTCATGTTCTACCACAGTTTCCGAATCAGTATGTGGGAAGTCACACATAAGTTCAGCGAATACCGTTGATTTGTTTGATTTGGATTTTTCAAATTCCAAATCAAACTCCTGCAGGATAACAATCCATTTGGATAATTTTCCCCCTAGCAGTTGTTTGGTCAAAATCTACATCATAGGGTTACAATCAGAAATCACTGTTGTTTTGCGTAACAGTATGTAATGACGAAATCGTTAGATAGCTTGAACTACTGCCAAGGCCAATTTCTCCACATGTGAGTATTTTATTTCGGTTGGATGTAGATTGTGATTGAGATAATAAATCACATGTTCGTTTTGGAATTCATCTTCCTGAACTAAGACCATGCCAATTGTAGAATTGGAGGCTGCTAGGTATAAAAAGTAATCTTGGTTGTAATTGGGAGGATGCAACAATGGTGCATGGGTCAACGCGTGTTTAAGAGAATCAAAAGATTGATTAGTGATCTTGTCCCAAAAGAAAGAAATATTCTTCTTTAACAACCTAGTAAAACCTTTGGTTAACTCAGTATAGTTAGGAATGAATCGACGTAAAAATTTCACTTTGCCTTGCAAACTTTGGAGTTGGCGAAGAGTACAAGCAAGAGGTAAATTGATGATAGCCTCAACCTTCGATGGGTCAACACGAATGCCTTCCTTTGAGACAAGAAATCCCAACAATCGTCCAGATTCAACACAAAAGACACATTTGTGAGGATTCACACGAATCCTATAATGCCTACATCTCATAAAGATAGCTCATATATGAGTAAGATGATCTTCTCTGCGCGATGAATAAGCATGTAAATCATCGAGATAGGGTTGCACAATGTGTTTAATGTCATGAAATGCATAAGACATTTTGCTCTGAAAAGTTGCGCCAGGGTTCTTAAGTCCAAAAGGTATTGAACGATTTTGTTGGACATATAAATCATTCTTGCAGACAAGACATATCTCCCTAGTATCCTATAGATAACTAGCAACAAACAGACAGATGTAAACTACTTTCTCTAGATTATATTTGATCTATAATTATCTATAATGAAGGATTTAGGACTTACCTATAGTCCAGAGTTGATCGTAGCATTATTTCCTGTCGCTTTGAATACATCTCCTTTCAGGATCTGCAATCAAAAACATGAAAGAATCAGAAGCACCTGCATAAAATAGACTAATTCATAAATCATAAATCTATCTTGATGATCAAGGAATTCAAGAAATAAGCCATTTAAATAAAAAACTCATTGAGAAAACAGGATCCATTTGTATTATCTTTAATGAAGAAAAGGAAGCTTACAACCGTGTCCGCCTTGATGTCATATAGGTCCTTCCGGGGTTCGGAACAAGTGTTTCCTCTACTTTGGCAAGCCTTTGCACTCCCTTGACTAACATACACATGAATGTGTAATCATTCCCATATGATAATCAGTTAAGAGAGTCTGAGTTTCTCCAGCAATTCTCCTCAAAAAATCTCAAAGCCTAACTCCCTTTGAGGCTGAACTATGGCATCAATTTATAGCAAAAGAGAAGAGGTTGTATCTCCAAATAAGAGGGGATAGAATCCTCTTTCAAAGGGATTAAGTTCCACATACCAAGGGGTAGGCTCCTTTAATGGAGGGATGAATGTACATGAAATGAGTGAACTTTCCACCGAATAATTGCTTCCAGAAGCTTCCAGTTTCAACCAGCTGGGCTTCCAAATTTTACTTTCACCTTCACTTTACCTTTTACAGGGAACCGCACCTTAAATGAAGAATAAGTACGGCCGTTTTAGCATGTTCTAGAAGAAACGGATGCGACACCATAGGTAATACTAAGAGAAAGTGCGGTACAAGTATTTTTATGACTTTTATAAGCTTTTCTCCCAATTTCAAGGCTTGTTTTTAGGAACTTGATATTTGTAGACTTCTAAGGGAGTAATATATGAGTAATGATGAACCCATACAGACAGTAAAACGTCATGGTGACAATTTTTAGTGTAACAGATTGCCCCCTAAAGTGAAAAGTCTGAGACCATTCAAAGAGTCATGTTCTTTATCATTTCGAGGATTAGCTTGTGGACACCCCAGTCGGAATCCTGTAAAAACATTCAATGAAAAACATATATATATAAATATCATCGCTGAGGTAGGCATTCCAATACTCAGATCAAACACTAACTAAAACTTGTTTTGATGTAGAAATGATCTTACTATCACATCAATAATGTAGACACAGTATGGACGCAACTATCCATTATAAGTAGTCTTCTACATAATGAATAATAAAAATCCTCACAGCCTGGATGGTGGAAACTAGATCCAGGGTCTTGATTTCCGGTACTCGAACTAGTACGATTCTATCCATGCGATTTATTGTGTCGAAGTCAAACATGGTAGAAACCACTTAATTATCAGTTGATGATGTGAACTGCTAACAAGTGTGAGAGAAACCACCAATAATGACAATGGCTCTCAAAGTACTCAGTACAATCCATGAAATGTGAATAAATGATCTAAAGTCTAACATTTCATGGAATCGTTCGATCGAAGGTCAATGATGCAACCTATCATCGAAGGCGAGAAACCTGCCATTAAGGCATGCAGATTCCAAGGTACTGAAGGATTCTAGATCAACTTCCTTGATGATGAGCTGTCATCAATAGAAAGTGATCTTTCGTAGGAAAACCCATGACATGAAACCATTAGATCAAGTTTTGTAGAATTTTTTTTTGCAAGGATTGACTCAGGGATGGTCAATGCGAATGGAGACAAATGTTTGCAATGAATGGTTTATTTGAACTATCCTCTTGAACACATAATGAAACTGCAGATGGTTTGGTGACAATTGACCTAAGCTAATACCTAGAAACTGACTGAAGACTTTCAATATGTTTTATTAACTGATAGGCAAAGGATTTTTCCAACCTAGGTAGAAGTGTGACAAAAAGTGTCGTGTTCAAGAGTGGTAAACTGATTTTTAAACAAGTGTGACAAATGGATTTTTTTTCTCTCTTTTTCCCCCACCATTTCTGGCAAGTAACTCTTTATTTTTGGCAAGATTGAGGAGGATAAAATTTTCTTGTTATATAAGATCATCCTTCGGATGAGTCCAACTTAGTTTAAAATCGAACACTAAGAAGGAGTGGTTCATTCCTGTTTGTAATCGACAGGTCCTTTAATGTTAAATTTTAACGAGTTTAGTATAGTAGTAATATCATAGCATAAGAGTAGTGTTTTCAATCAATATTACATCGCCCTCGAATAATCTCGTCACCTTCACTATGATGGGCCATCAATGCAACCCATCGGACCATCCGAGTCTCTTTGACTCTACCATGATCAACTGAAATCAGTTGTGAGGCAAGTGAAGGAATTCTTTGCAGAGCAAATGTGACCACAATCGCTCCATACCCGAAGTTTTTTAACTTCGATTTTTTTTTGCTCTAGTCAGTTGGCATTTGACATTGGCCAACATTGCCTCACACCAATTGAAAATGGTGTCTCTATAGCAATCAACAACAGTTTGCATTTGGGATCTTGTAGAAACATGTGGAGTTGCGCTCCCACAAAATTGGGTTATGGTAAACGCAACCACTTTGAGCTCAGGACGAATAATGGTTTTTATGTTAATGTGTTTATCTTTGGGGTCCACTTCTTCATTCCAAAATTCTTCCTCAAGGCTAGTGACAGACTGGCCACCTGCCCTAGCCCTAAACAAAGAGAGTGGCTTGCCCCTCTTTGATAAACCAGTGAGGAAATATATATCTTCCAGCTCAATTTCGAGCTGGTGACCTCTAATGATAAAGCATTGTTCCTGGACATCCCATTTGTTTACTAACCAGGTAAGTAAGTCTACTTGAGCCCTCATACCCTGAATGGCCCAAAATTTGTACAAACCACATTCTCTCAATACACGTAATGTGGGCAGATATAACATAGCAGCATCATCAACTTCTTCATTTTCATGTTCTCTCCACTCAAGCATTGTAGATATCCTACAATGGACAAATTGAAAGATCAGAAACAATTTGAGTGAGAAAATTTGGTTTAATTTGGGAGATTTATTCATTTTATTTTTTCTTATGGTGCCTCTGCACTTTTCGCATTAAATTAGTGCATGGATCCACACGTGTCTTATGCATAAGGTGCGGGACCACGACAATTTTCCCTTTGTAAAATTTTTGGGGTCCGCAAGTGTCATGTGGTTTACCTGCGGGCCCCCATGAGTGAATTTTTGAACATATTTTCCTCAAAAATCAAATTAAGCCCTAAATTAAGAAAGTAAATAGACAAAAATGAAGGCAAGGATGATGTGGATTACCTGGAACTGACGATTTTTTATTTTGACGGGTGAATCTTCCGCAATCTCCTCAGAATGGTTTTTACCAAAAGCTCTCAATTTTCACTCTGAAATCAAATGGTAAAAATGATTTAGGAAAACCCCTTTTTATAAAATTTTTTTAATAAATGAAATATAATTTTGTTTATTTTTCACTTTGAAAAGTTGTTTTCCGAATTATTTTTATTAATCATAAACATGTATGTTTAATTTTTGAGTTTTTGTGCAGAATACATGATTTTTTGGGTAAAATGGTCCTTTTGACAAAAGAGTATACGTTTTATCACTTGTTCAAACTCTGTAAAAATTATGAAAAAGTTGCGCCAGCGTTCTTAAGTTCAAAAGGTGGTGACTCCGTCCAGGAATGGATCTTGAACTTAGTTTTCATTTTATTTTTCACTAGTGAAATTATTTTTATGATTTTGATTGATTGATACTGACTTGGGTAATTTATTCCTGCAAAATCCCTGAAAAGTGCTCTAGAATTTTTTATTTTTCTTTAAGTTTTCTAGTCTCCGCACTTTGTCTTTAGGCACAGTGCAGTCATCTCCGCTGTTTTTCTGTATACATAGTGTGGCACCACACCTGTTTACACTAAAACCTGCAAACCCTGAGAAATTTTTTGAAAAACTTAAAATTCTCTTTTCTAGGATTGGCTTGTAGGATTCTCAGTATATACCCAGACTTCTATGTTCTGTCAGAAAGCTTTCACTAAGAATTTCTTTCATCTTTTTTAAGTTTTTAATGATTTTCTACAATATCTGCATGTTATAAGTGATTTTTTCTTTGTCTTTGTGTCACTCAAATATTAGAAACCTCTGTATACCTTAGATCACTGGTATTTCATTGTTTTCTTGCTGAGTCTTTGACTTCATAGCAGAAATTGTTTTATGAGAATTGGATCTCATTTTCTCATTTGCAATTATTTAAAAACTTTTTCATTAATTTTTGAATTTCACTTAAGAAACCATAGTTGGATGTTTTTGAGTTTTTGCTGATTTCATAAAATAATTTCTTAGTTAGATTACAAAATAAGCGAAATGTCCTCAAAATATTTAAAGTTTTGATTTCAGATTTAATTCTTAGAATTTTTAGATCTCGAAATTAGAGTTTTTAGTTTTGAGTGTTATTTCTAAAAATTGTAGGTTTCTTTTGGAGAATGTTTGATTGTAGTTTCAATCTTGAATAATAAAGAGATTTTTTTTTAGCAATTAATCATTCTGAGTTCTCATAAGATAAGATTTCTTTTCATATGTTATTGTTTTGAAGGAATGAATTGTTTTAAAAGATTGCATCTCTCAACTCTTTCTTTTAGATAGAATTCATCAAAAGGAAATGAATTTCTTCTCATAATAGATGCATTTTTAGTGTATTTTGAGTCGGATCACTACATATCATCAAAGTTTCACTTTCACACCTATTGTCCTCAGAAACAGCCTATTAAAAGCAACGCTTAAATTAAAATCAACTAGTAATTTTTATATTTCTAGGACTCTTTTCACCAGCATAGCTTAGGCTAGTGTCTTGGAGTAGGGAGTAATTGACTCTCCAAGACAATTAAAAAAAATGAATAGTTGATCTTGCGGTAGGAAAAATCCAATAGTAGCTTGTATGCTCTGGGAAGCTCCTCCTAAAGGAGTCAATCACGAGATCATATCCGAACCAGTGAGGTGATCAATTCTATCTCATTGGGAACGATAGAAGATGTGCGGATATTAACAACGGTAAACCTCAGATTGGCCATTGTCGAGGAGCCTGGGGTCACTTGTCAGTATACCTTGGATTATGTCAAGGAGCCTTCAAGGGGATTGAGCTTTGTTACTCTACCCTTTTGCGTATATTGGATCGTAGAATATTACCCCAAGTATGCTTGTTCCTGTTGGTGACCTTAGTGGCCATAAACTTTAAGATGTTTTCCTAAGGTGATAGTGAAGGAAAGATCCCACTGTACCTGGAGAAGACGTCGACTAGACTCACTTGGACTCTCTGGAGGGTTATCTTCACTTGAGATGGTTTAAGTGGAGAAACTTGCACTGTTCTGTTTCATTAAGCAAGTTGTCGAGGTAACTATTCCAATCACCATTTCTACATTAAAATACGACGATGTTGGATTTCATCACCAACTAGTGTTTTTAGTGTGGGAATCTATTGTTTGTGTGTGGTTTGATCTCCTAGATTTTATAAGCGTTTGATCATTTGATTGTATCCTTAGTGACTTTAGGAATTTTAATTGAAATTTTCTTTGATTGCATGTGATTAATAATTTTTAATCATGGCTGAATTACCAAGACAATCGCGTAGACTTCAGGGGAAATCCCATAAGTATATACCAAGGCAACTTGAAGGACTGAAAGTTCTGGTACCACATACTATCAGTAGAATTAGATCAACGGAACCAGGAGAATCATCCATAATTACTCATCCTGATTATCATGAAGTAAATCAACCACAATTAGTAGAATATATTCAAGAGCCAATTTCAATTTCTGAAAGCATTGACATTGATTCTGCAACAAGTGAATTAGCTGAAGAACCTGAAATTTCTGAGCCAGAAACTGAACTTGCTATGTTGGAATCATCTTCAAGATTTGTTACTTCGACTTCTAGTGATCTAGATTCACCTAGAGTAAGGCATCGCATTACTAAAAACCTTCCTTCTGATCTCATATGTATTGAAGAACTTGTTGATCCAGAAGAAGATGTAGTTCTTCCCGAAACCCAAGAAACTTTGAATCTTAGAGAGCGTAAATCAATATTCTGCAGTCCTTTTAGAGCTGACACTTGGTATTTATCATTGACACATTTTTTACAAAATGCAAGTCTTACTTATTCACCACCTCTAATTTATTTTTACCCTACACCAAGAGGTTATCAACCTTCATTAGCTATGTCAGGTGAGTCATCTATGTTTTCTAAATCTCCAGAAACATTTTTATACGGTGGTTCGTCTATTCCTCCGGGATACTAGTCGCTTTCTGGTGCCTCCTCAGGAGTATCTCCTCAACCAATTGAACAAATGTTATCATCTGGTACAAATGGAAAAAATACTGAAATGTTGAACACAGAACATATTTATATGATGTTTGGAAATATTCCAAATCCTCAACCTCATGGAAGTTAGTTACCTCCTAGGGGGAAACCTCAAGGAAGTCAATTACTGCCTAGGGGGCAACCTAAAGGTAGTCAATTACCACCAAGGGGTCAACCTATAGGACAATATTTACAGCCTGGGGAGCAACCTCAAGAATAGTACATACCTCATGGTAAATATCAACCTCAAGGATAGTACATAGCTCAAGGTCAATATCAACCCCAGAGTCAGTTCATACCTTAGGATCAATATCAACCCTAGATTCAGTACATGCCTCAGGGTCAATATCAACCCCAGATTCAGTACATGCCTCAAATTCAATATCAACCTCAAGGTCAGTACCCAGTTCAAGGTTTTCAACATCCTTCAGGTCAACCATTATTACAAGGTGCTGGAAATTTTCCAGTTAATTATCAACCCTACGTTCAACCTGATTATGGTCCTTCATATACACAACCTTCTATGGGTCAATATCTCGGAATTAATACGGTGTGGGATGCATCTGAAATTCAACGGACTTTGCAACCCAATGTGCAGTTACCTAATCAACCTGGACAACCCATAGGTTCTAGTCCAACCCAACAACTTGTCCAACCTACCATTCAAGTCTCTACACCTGGTTCTGTTCAGCAGCCTAAGCCTAGTACACCTAGAACTCCGCCTCAATCTTCTACTGCTGCTGCAACTTCTGTTCAACCTACCACACCTATTTCTGGAGTATCTGCAGTGCCTGTTTCTACTACCCCTGTATCAGTGCAAATTCATCAAGTATCTGTGCCATAGCGAGGACCTACAATTCATACTATAGTCCAGATACTTCTAGGACAATCTGGTACAAGTATGATTCTCATTATTCAACCACAATTTGCTTATCAACCATACCAAGGGCAGTATCAATTTGGAAATTCTACACAAAATCCAACATATTAGTATTAGCTGTATCCTGGATATACTTATCAAATACCTCAAAACCCTAATATGGTCCGGTTAATCCTGGTTATCCAGGAGGTTTCACAATTCCCAATGCGCATCCAATTCCAAGATATCCTGGATATCCTCCTCCTGGAACTGGTTGATCACACAAGGTTATCAAGACCCCAGCCATCGGTAACCATTCATAGCAACTTTAGATTTACCTGATATATCACGCCTTACGAATGATCCCATTTTTTATCTTCTATATTGGCCGTCGATGCCTAATAAGTTTCCTAGTGATGTTCCAAATTTTGAAGGTAAGTCAGGAGAAGATCCATCTAATCATGTTATGGCTTATCACCGTTGGTGTGCATCCAATTCACTAATCGATGATTCGATTCATTTACATATTTTTCAGAGAACTCTCATTGGTCTAGCTATCAAATGGTACATTGAGTTACCACGAGGCTCATTTAATAATTTTAATGCAATAACTACTTCTTTCTTAACCCATTTTCAGTTACTCGTTAGATACGACAATGGTACAGAATTTTTGACCTCATTAAAGCAATCTACGTCTACGTACATATCTGATCAAATTCATGAATGGAGACATAGGAGACGTTTGGTGAAAGTTTTTATTCCAAATCAAATTTTGGCTGAATGGTTTATCAAATCGTTATTGCACAAAATTACTGAAGATGTGTCCAAAGGAGGCATTGTTATAAAAGAGAAAGTCATTGCTCAAGCTCAGTATCTTGACCTTATATATACATAGTCAGGTACTCTATATGAGAAAATCCCCGATTTACCAAGACCTGATCAGCTAACTACAACTCCTTCAGGATCTCATGTTGTTGACTGTGTAATTGGTTATGTTAACACTAGAAAGAGTAAGAAAAAATCTTCCAAGATGACTTCTCATATTATAACTTTACCCGATTCACCAAAAGGAGATTCTTTCATTGAAACTTCTGCCGATATTCATGTTGTAGAATCATTTACAGCCAAACCTAAAACTGGTGGTAAGAAGAAAGGTAAGAATGAAAACAAAAAATCGTCTTCAAAAGATAAAAACGATAAAACTAAACCAACTGAGGATAAACGAAAACCTCGTTATCCTTGTCTAATCTGTGATGAGGATCATTTTACTAAAGAGTGTCACATAGAGCCGAGGTATCGAAATTCGTTAAGGGTTCACCCATACCCGCTGTCTTGAAGGATCCCTTTCCTACTCAAGACAGTAAAATGATTGGATCTTCCTCGAATACGCTAGTAGATATCTTAATGGTTGCGACGCGATCGCAAGATTATGGTAGTAAAAATCTTGTTGGTGGTAAATATGTAGAAAATTAGAATTCAGCATCAAATACATCTCCCTCATTTTCTGATCCGCTACAGATCGAGAAACCAAATCCTGACTTAGTAATCAAACCGCCTACTAAAGGTGTACTTCGTAAATCAGCTTTTAATCCACATGTGATAGCTGCTCAGAACTACATTATTGTTGAAGACTTGGCAATTTACCCTTCAACAATGTTGGCTTTCGAAGTACTCCAATCATGTCCAGCCCAAAGAAAATTACTATTATCAGCCATAGGAGCCATAGATATTCAGGATTCGAACCTAATGATCTTCAATTTGGAAAATTTTACACCTTGCCTACCTCATCAAACGGCTTTTCAAATTCTAGTATTTATCAAAAACAAACATTGCTTTCGTACTATTATTGATGAAGGGGCTTCTACATTTATCATGTCGTTAAAATGTTGGAAATCACTTGGTTCTCCAACACTTAACCAATCGCCGACTATCCTCAAAGATTTTGATGGAAGAGGATTCCATCTGTATGGTATTTTACAGGATCTACCTATAAAGGTCGAAGGAAAAACCGTTAATCTAGATGTGGAAGTGGTTGATGCCCCTCTGGATTACAACCTTCTCCTGGGTCGCAGTTGGTCTTACACCATGACTGTTGTCGTATCATCGGTCCTTCATCTCATCATGTTTCCTCATAAGAAAATATTGTTAAAATAGATCAGATCTCATATTATTCATCCGACCCATCTACTATTGATAGCATCCAACATGTCAGAAAATCGACTATCCCTTATAAAGATGTTGGAGTAGGTTTAATTAAATATTCTTCTTTACTAGGAACTTTTTCCTTGCCTTCTCCCAATGTCCCGCCTCCTATTTCTAATATCAATATGATTACATCAAGTACTATTTCCTTTGATGATTCTTGGATATTACCTTCAGACTCAGAACTAGATTCTTTCGATAACACGATGCCTTTGAGTCCTTTTGAATTAGCATATCAGGTAGTACAGTCCTTTTCTGATTCTCCTTCAACTAAACCTGTTCTAGTGAATGTGACTAATGAGGAATCACATTTCATATCGAGCTCAACTTCGACATCAATTCTGGACCCTGTTCAACAAGTATTCAATATGATGAGCATATTCATGACTTTTTGTCTATAGATGAATTACCATGGGAATATCTACATCATCGATCTTTGTTTTTACCTGATCTCGACCATTTTGAAACTGATTTTTCCTCCATTTTTACCACTGATTATGTCAACAAACCTCGAAATCCTCTCACGAATTCTAATTCTGAATTGAACTTAGAAAATATTTCTACGACGATTCCTATTGACATGTCAATGAAACCAGGAATTGTTGAAAACATTCATATAGGTGCTTCTTGTACACCAGATGAAATCCAAGCATATAAATCCCTATTTCAAGAATTTCGTGACATTTTTTGCTGTTCATATGAAGAAATGCCAGGAATTGATCCATCAATTGTTGTTCATGAAATTAAAACATACCCAGTTGCTAAACCTGTCCAACAAAGATTACGTCAGATACATCCGCGAAAAGATGCCGCTATTAAAACTGAAGTTGAGAAATTAATTCGTGCAGGTTTTATTTATCCAATTCCTTTAACGGATTGGGTATCTAATATTGTTATTGTTAATAAAAAACAAGGGAAAATACGAGTATGTATCGATTATAGGGATATAAATCAAGCTTTTCCAAAAGACAATTATCCAACCCCCTATATCGTTCAAATTATTGACGATTGTGCCAGAAGTGAAATTTTTTCGTTTATGGATGGATTTTCGGGCTACAATCAAATCAACATACTCCCTGCTGATCAACCCAAAACATCTTTCATTTGTCCATGGGGGACTTTTGCTTACTACAATTTACCTTTTGGAATTAAGAACGATGGCGCAACTTTTCAGAGGGTAATGTCTTATGCATTTCATGACATTAAACACATTGTGCAACCCTATCTCGATGATTTTCCTACTCATTCATCACACAGAAAAGATCATCTTACTCATCTATGAGCTATCTTTATGAGATGTAGGCATTATAGGATTCGTCTAAATCCTCAAAAATGTGTCTTTTTTGTTGAATCTGGACGATTGTTGGGATTTTTTGTCTCCAAGGAAGGCATTCGTGTCGACCCATCAAAGTTTGAGGCTATCATCAATTTACCTCCTCCTTCTACTCTTCCCCAACTCCAAATTTTGGAAGGGAAAGCGAACTTTTTATGTCGATTCATTCCTAACTATGCTGAGTTAACCAAATTTTTTACTAGGTTGTTAAAGAAGAATATTCCTTTCTTTTGGGACGAGATCGCTGATCGATCTTTTGATGCTCTTAAACACACGTTGACCCATGCACCATTATTGCATCCTCCCAATTACTACCAGGATTACTTTTTATACCTAGCAGCCTCCAATTCTACGATTGGCATGATCTTAGTTCAAGAAGATGAATTCCACAACGAACATGTGATTTATTATCTTAGTCACAATCTACATCCGACCGAAATCAAATACTCACATGTGGATAAATTGGCCTTGGCAGCAGTTCAAGCTATCCAACGATTTCGTCATTACATACTGTTACACAAAACAACAGTGATTTCTGATTGTAACCCTATGATGTATATTTTGACCAAACAATTGCTAGGGGGAAAATACTTGAAATGGATTGTTATCCTGCAAGAGTTTTATTTGGAATTTGAAAAATCCAAATCAAAGAAATCATTGGTATTCGCTAAACTTATGTGTGACTTCCCACATACTGATACAAAAATTGTGGCAGAACATCCGATCGTGGATGAATATTTGTTTCTTATTAGTACCATCGATCCTTGGTATGGAGATATGATCATTTATCTCCAAACCGAAACTTTTTGGCCCAAAATCTCACGGTCACAATGATGAAAAATCCGTTTCCAGTCTCAGCAATATCATATTGTTGGTGACACACTATACCGTCGTGGTGCAGACTCTATTTATCGACGTTGTCTCACTCTTGACGAAGCTGAAAAGGTTTTAAATGACTGTCACTCTGGAGCATTTGGCGGTCATATTTCTGGGTATGCCACAACCCAAAAGATATTGCGCACTAGCTATTTTTGGCCATCCTTATTTAAAGATTGTATTTCTTCTATCTAAAAATGCCACAACTGTCAAATCTTTGATCGAAAGATGCGTGCACCACCCGCTCCTCTTCACCCTATAATTGATGTCAGTCCTTTTACAAAATGGGGCATTGACTTCATTACATGTAACTCTCACTCGGCCAAGGGGCATGGGTATATTATTATCGGTGTAGATTATTTTAACAAATGGGCCGAGACGATGCCTACATTTGCGGTAGATGGAAAAACTGTAGCTACTTTCATGTTCAATCATGTTATTCCTCATTTCGGTGTACCCTAAGCGATAATTAATGACCATGGAAGTCATTTTCAAAACATCATGATGACTGAACTAACTGATCAACTTGGCCTGCGCCATGATAGTTCTACACCATATTACCCGCAGGCTAATGGTCTAGTTGAAGCTATCAATAATTTTTTAGTCACCATGATCAAATGAATCATCGGAATTCATAAATCGAATTGGCATACCATGCTTTTTTCAGTACTTTGGGCATATCAAACCTCAGAAAAACATAGACAGGTTTTACCCCTTTTCAATTGGTTTACGGTTTAGAAGTGGTATTACCGATTGAATGCGAGATACCGTCACTCCAACTAGCCATAGAGTTACTACCAGCCACTTCTGAAGAGGAGAAATGATTTTTGTACTTAGCTCAGTTAGATGAGAATCAATGCACCGCTGCATTAGCTCTTGAAGATCATGCGAAACGAATGAAAGCTCAGTATGATAGAAGTGTTACACCTCGTATTTTTTCAGAAGGAGACATAGTCTTGGTTTATAATCAAGCTAACGATAAGCTAGGGGCTAGGAAATTTGAACCCATGTGGCATGGTCCTTATATTTTCAAGTGACCGCTTGCAAAATGGGCCTGTGAACTGATTGATTTTGACGGGGTCTCTTTAGGCAAACCCAGAAATGGGCTTTATCTGAAGAGATATTATGCTTGATTCTTGTGTGGAGATATTCCTTGTATATTAGTTATTTTCATAAGCTGGTGTGTTGTAGATTAGAAGAGCGTGCCTAGTTTAAGTGTGCTTTTACTAATATCCCTGCTTATCTGGATCAATCTTGATTTTGCAGATGTTGACGTCCCTTCAAATATACATTGGTTTTGTTGATGGTGCTTGTCGTAGTACACTGAGCATTTCTTCCGCAACTTGGGTTATTTATTCACCCACTAATGAATTAGTAACTATGCATTGGGTAAGCCTCAGTCAAACGACGAACAATATTGCAGAGTATAGTGCAGTTATTGAGTTATTTTCTGAATCCATTTCATTTGGAATTCAAAGTTTGATCGTTAGATTAGATTCTGAACTCATTCTATTACAATTGAATCGAGTATATGCAATTAAAAACCCAATGTTGTTAAGATTATTTTTGAAATTTTGTCTCTTGGAACGAGAATTTGATTATATTGAGTATCAACACATTCCGAGAAATTTAAACACATTAGTTGATGTAGTAGCTTCTAGTGTTATAAACAGACATCTGCGATAATTAAAGAAGTAGATCAAAATAACATTTGATAACATGTTAGACAGATAATTGGAAATAGTAGTAATATCATAGCATAAGAGTAGTGTTTTCAAAAAATATTACATCGTCCTCGATCATAGCTTCAAAACGCCTTATGATCAGAAAAATGTGATAGAAAAAAATGATATAAGTCTACATAATCAATCATCCTCTATCCGTGGTGATGATCATGATAAAACACTGCAGCCAGTGCCACCTTGCTCAGGAATCTCCTGTACTGTCCTGGAACCCCGATAAAATATCTCTCTAAGTAGAGTAGAATGTCATCTATGGTAGTCTCTGGAATATCTAAAGTCAACCGCTCCAGATGGTTTTCCAGGTCGGTAAGGATCTCTGCTGTCTAATCCTGTGGTGGTGGTGGCCCTATAGCTAGATATCTTCGCTTCCTGTCAAAAGGACAGAGAGTGGTTGGTTGACATGGACCCACATCTACATTTGAAATTTTTGTCATCAGTTTTGAATGATTCAAAAAACAAAATAAAAATTAGAAGTTAGAACATGTCAAAATGATTCTTACCTGAGTCATCCCACTGTGTCCCTGGAGGAAGAGACTTCTCTCAGTCGCCACGGAAATCCATCCCAGTATAAGGTAAATCTTCTATTGCGAAGATTTGGTTCTCCAACCAATGGAAATAAGCTGGAGTAAAATGAAAAATCTCGCCGCCTTCACTGTGATGAGCCATCAATGCAACTCATCGGACCATCCAAGGCACTTTGAATCTACCGTGATCAACTGAAATCAGTTTTGGGGCAAGTGAAGGAATTATTTCTAGAGCAAATGTGACCACAATCGCTCCATACCCGAAGTTTTTTAACTTCGAGTTTTTTGATCTAGTCAGTTGGCCTTTGACATTGGCCAACACTGCCTCACACTAATTGAAAATGGTGCCTCTAAAGAAATCAACAATAGTTTTCATTTGGGATATTGTAGCAACGTGTGGAGCTGCACTCCCACACAATCGGGTTACGGTAAACACAACCACTTTGAGCTCAGGACGAATAATGGTTTTTATGTTAATGCGTTTATCTTTGGGGTCCACTTCTTCATTGCAAAATTCTTCCTGAAGGCTAGCGACAGACTGGCCACCTGCCCTAGCCCCAAACAAAGAGAGTGGCTCGCCCCTCTTTGTTAAATCAGTGAGAAAATATATATCTTCCAGCTCAACTTCGAGCTGGTGACCTCTAATGATAAAGCATTGTTCCTGGACATCCCGTTTGTTTACTAGCCAGGTAAGTAAGTCTACTTGAGCCCTCATACCTTGAATGGCCCAAAATTTGTACAAACCGCATTCTCTCAATACACATAATGTGGGCGGATGTAACATAGCAACATCATCAACTTCTTCATGTTCACGTTCTCTCCACTCAATCATTGTAGATATCCTGCAATGGACAAATTGAAAGATCAGAAACAGTTTGAGTGAGAAAATTTGGTTTAATTTGGGAGATTTATTCATTTTATTTTTTCTGATAGTGCCTCCGCATTTTTCGCATTAAAACAGTGCATGTATCCACATGTGTCTTAGGCATAAGGTTCGGGAGCACGACAATTTCCCTTTGTAAAATTGTTGGGGTCTATAGGTGTCATGTGTTTTACCTGCGGACCCCCATGAGTGAATTTTTGAACATATTTTCTTCCTTAAAAATCAATTTAAGCCCTAAATTAAGAAAGTAGATAGACAAAAATGAAGCAAGGATGATGTGGATTACCTGGAACTGACGATTTTCGATTCTGACTAGCGAATCTTCTGCAATCTCCTCTGGAATGTTTTTTACAAAATGCTCTCAATTTTCACTCTGAAATCAAATGGTAAAAATGATTTAGAAAACCCCCTTTTTATAATATTTTTTGAATAAATGAAATATAATTTTGTTTATTTTTCACTTTGAAAAGTTTTTTTCCGAATTATTTTTATTAATCTTAAACAAGTATGTTTAATTTTTGAGTTTTTGTGCAGAATATAGGATTTTTTGGGTAAAATGGTCCTTTTGACAAAAGAGTATAATTTTTATCACTTTTTCAAGCTCGGTAAAAATTATGAAAAAGCGAAAGCTATGAGTACATTTTTATCACTTTTTCAAACTCGTTAAAACTTACAAAAAAAGTGAAACTATTGAGTATACTTTTATCACTTTTTCGAGCTCTTGAAAATTACGAAAAAAATGAAACCTTGGAGTTCTCTTTTAAGCCCTTTTCAGACTCTCTAAATATGAAAATATTTCTGAGTACTTGACTATTCAAACTCGTTAAAGGAAACGAAAAGTCGTCCCTTCAGTATAAGTTTACCACTTTTCCGGACTGAAATGGACTATTTACGAAAAATATATGCATTGACTAATCATGGTCAATAGAATTCTCTCCTATTTTATTTTATCCTTTTTCGGGTTTGAGAGACTAAATTTACAAAAAAGTACACCCATGGAGTTTTCTTAAGTTTTTCTTCTAACTCCCTAAAATTGAAAAACACTGAGTTTCTCCTATACTGGACTCGTTAAAATTTAACAGTAAAGGACCTATCGACTACAAACAAGAATGGAACACTCCTTCTTAGGGTTTGATTTTAAACTAAGTTGGACTCATCTGAAGGATGAGCTTATATAACAAGCAAATGTTATCCTCCTCAAGCTTGTCAAAAATAAAGAGGTACTTGCCAGAAATGGTGGGGGGAAAAGAGAGAAAACGAATCCATTTGTCACACTTTGTTTAAAATGCAGTTTACCACTCTTGAACATGACACTTTTTGCCACACTTCTACCTGGGTTGGGAAAATCCTTTTCCTATCAGTTAATCAAACCATATTGAAAGTCTTCAGTCGGTTTCTGGGTATTAGCTTAGGTAAATTGTCACAAAACCATCTGCAGTGTCATTATGTGTTCAAGAGGGCAGTTCAAATAAACAATTCATTGCAAACATTTGTCTCCATTCGCGTTAACCATCCCCGAGTCAGTCCTTGCAAAAACAAATTCTATAAAACTTGATCTAATGGTTTCGTGTCGTGGGTTTTCCTATGACAGATCACTTTCTATCGACGACAGCTCATCATCTAGGAAGTTGATCTAGAATCCTTCAGTACCTTGGAATCTGCATGCCTTAATGGCAGGTTTCTCACCTTCGATGATAGGTTGCATCATTGACCTTCGATTGAATGATTCTGTGAAATGTTCAAATTTAGATCATTTATTCACATCTCATGGATTGTACTGAGTACTTTGAGAGCCATTGTCATTATTGGTGGTTTCTCTCACTCTTGTTAACAGTTCACATCATCGACTGGTAATCAAGTGGTTTCTACCATGTTCGACTTTGACACAATAAATTGCATGGATAGAATCGTACTAGTTCGAGTAGCAGAAATCAAGACCCTGGATCTAGTTTCCACCATCCAGGCTGCGAGGAGTTTTATTATTCATTATGCAGTAGAATACTTATAACGGATGGCTGCGTCCATACCATGTTTACATTATTGATGTGATAGTAAGATCATTTCTACATCAGAACAAGTTTTAGTTAGTGTTTGATATGAGTATGGGAACGCCTACCTCAGCGATGATATTTATAGATATATATTTTGCATTGAATGTTTTTACAGGATTTCGACTAGGGTGTCCACAAGCTAATCCTTGAAATGATAAAGCACATCACTCTTCGAATGGTCTCATACTTTTCACTTTAGGGGGCAATCTGTTACACTAAAAATTGTCACCATGACGTTTTACTGTCTATATGGGTTCATCATTACTCATATATTACTCCCTTAGAAGTCTACAAATATCAAGTTCCTAAAACCAAGCCTTGAAATTGAGAGAAAAGCTTATCAAAGTCATAAAAATACTTGTACCGCACTTTCTCTTAGTATTACCTACGGCGCCGCATCTGTTTATTCTAGAACATGCGGAATCTACCGCACTTTTTCTTCATTTAAGGTACGCTTCCCTGTAAAAATTAAAGTGAAGGCGGAATTTAAATTTGGAAGCGTAGCTGGTTGAATCTGGAAGTTTCTAGAAGAAATCATTTGGTGGAAAGTTTGCTTCTTTCATGTAAATTCATCCCTCCATTAAAGGAGCCTACCCCTTGGTATGTGGAACGTAATCCCTTTGAAAGAGGATTCTATCCCCTCTTATTTGGAGCTGCAACCTCGTCTCTTTTTCTATGAATTGAGGCCATAGTTAAACCTCAAAGGGAGTTAGGCTTTGAGATTTTTTGAGGAGAATTGCTGGGGAAACTCAGACTCTCTTAACTGAATATCATATAGGAATGATTACACACTCATGTGTATGTTAGTCAAGAGAGTGCAAAGGCTTGTCAAAGTAGAAGAAACGCTTGTTCCGGACCCCGAAAGGACCTGTACGACATCAAGGCGAACACGGTTGTAAGGCTCCTTTTTTTCATTAAAGATAATACAAATGGATCCCGTTTTCTCAATGATTTGTTTATTTAAATGTCTTATTTCTTGAATTCCTTGATCATCAAGATAGATTTATGATTTATGAATTAGTCTATATTATGCAGGTGCTTCTGATTCTTTCATATTTTTTATTGCAAATCCCGAAAGGAGACGTATTCAAAGCGACAGGAAATAAGACTACGATTAGCACTGGACTATAGGTAAAGTCCTAAATCCTTCATTATAGATAATTCTAGATCAAATATAATCTAGAGAAAGTAGTTTACATCTGTCTGTTTGTTACTAGTTATCCATAAGATACTAGGGATATTTTTCTTGTCTGCAAGAATGATTTATCTATACAACACCCTCCATCATTATGGATCTCTTCTTCTTTTGTCATAAAATTTATTTCCCACAAGTTGAGCCAGAGATCATGCTCTGATACCACTGTAGTATCCCATAATGGAAAGGAAAAGAATATAGAACATGAACTGGAAAATGCAGTGATACATCAACACATAAATATGAGAGAATATCATATAGCCTTTCTATTAAGCATTACATCAGCAAATGTATACAAGATATTGAGGAAAAATTCACTCAAGTTAGGAAAAACAAGCCTCTAGAGACCCAATACATAAAACATGAAGAACAACTGCTATACAAGAATTTTGGAGGCTAAGACAGTGCATTTTTAGCTAGGGTTTACCGTTGATGTAAATTTAAACACATGGATCTGTTGATATAGTGCTTAGATAATGTCAAGATCAAAGATCTAGGCTTTCTAGCACTATTCCAAGACAACCCAGGAAGGGTTTTCGGAAATAGTCAAAATGCAAAATATACAAAAAGGTGGCCCTAGGGATGAATAATGATTTTCAAATGGAACACTGGTAGGAGGTGGATGATCTAATATGAAAATGGCTGATATCCCTCCTCACAACCTTTCCGGATGAAGTTTTGATCCCCTCATTGGAAAACAGGGTCAAGAACTTGGGTACTCGACTTCCCACTGTAATTGCACTACAAAATAACGCAGTTTCTGGAGGAGATTGCATTGTGGGTGAATGCTGATACTTGGCCTAATTATATATGGTAGAATAAATCTCTAAGAACTTCCTTAATAGCCTCCCAAATGAAGAGATTCTCCCTCCAATGGAAAACAAGCTCAGAAATTGGGTCTATCAACCCTCCACTACTGCTACCCTGCAAAACAACACAATCCTGAAAGAGACTGCACTGTGGATGGAGGTTGAGGCTTGGCCTAGAGCCGGATAGTGGAAATTATGCTCAATCAACTTCTCCTGAGTAGGCACTCGAAGTCCCTCGAGGATGAGGATGGGATTTCCGCTCAGATACACCCTTGTTCAAACCAGCATAACATAATTAGCTAAATAGCTGAAGCGTGCAAAATGTCATAAAAGAAAAATAAAATATCAATATTCTAAATGCCTTTTATGGATGCCATCCTCTTCCTTATATTCTTGGTGAGCTTCCTCACCCTGGGTCCCACTCATTAAAGAAGCTACTCTCATGCATACACTCCTCCTCTATGACTGCATTGTCCTCCATTAACTCTCCACTATCTCCATAACAATGTTGTTGATTTGGTCAACTTTGACCCTTTTCACATGCTTTAGCCCCTATCCACACCTCAAGGGGATTTATAAAACTGATATAGTGATCCACATTCATATGAAAAGTGGTTTTATTCCTACTAAAGATATTTATGGGTCTCCTTACCCACTTATTTACCTATCTTATTATCAAAAGAAAAAATTAATATTCCAACTAGCTGAAAGCTAATTAGGAATATTCCATAATTAATAAGGGCTAATTACCCAAGGAAACAATGAAAGGAAATAGGGATCTGGGCAGGTAGAAAATTGGTTAAGTGTTTTCATAGCCTTGTCTAGGAAGCAGTGAGACAAATAGAGATAGTGTAAAGGTTTCTGAGGTTGGAGAAAAGCATTGTAATATTCTCATATTTTTTTACTAACGAAATATATAGATAGCAGGTTTTTTAGCTGTGGGTTTCCCTGGGAAATAATTGTGTAATGTGTGATTTAATTCTTTCTCTTTTATGCTTCTTTATTTCACGTTCGTTTAAATTGGTTTCCGCAATTGGTAGAGTAGATTCAATTCTATTTTTTTAGCATCTTACAATTAGTATTTTGAATCTACATGGAATTTCTACATGGTATCAGAGCTAAAATTACTATAGAAGAGAAGAATATGATTTTTTTCTATGCAAGTGAATCAGATTTGCAGTATCATTCTTTAGGGTCAGCAAGATGTTGTTCTATGGTTTGAGACTTGAGTATGCCCTTAAGGGCATCTCGAATTACATAGCTTGGAAGGATATCATAGAAGTAATGTTGGAAGATAAAGGGCTTAAGGAGTTCATATATAGTGACATTTCTAAGCCTTCAACAACTGATGCTCAAGATCTGGTGAACTAGAAGAATAATGTAGCAAACTGTTGGAGCAGGGTCCCTTAGGACAGCATTTTTGGGGCTAAATAATAGTAATTTTTGTAGTTTTAAGTCGTGTGTAGTATGCTATGAATATTTAAGGGGATTTGGGGTAGGTCAAAGCCCCTTCATGAGTTGTCATTGGGCTAATTTGTAAACTAGGGGTCTCAGACCACATTTTGAGGACCATAGTATGAGCACAAGTGAAAAGTATACGTAGAAGTTTAGATATTGTTGGATAAGGAATTTGTTATGTAATTTGTATGAATTATTGGGATCTAAAGCGAATCTCTGTAAGTGCCTCTGTCTAAAAGGCTCCTGCTGGCTATGTGCGCGGAGATCTTAGTCCGGTTGTGTGTGAACCTCGTTGGGTGTGTGTGCGGGTAGATCTGAAGAATCATTAGGGTTTTTGTGGACTGTAAAGGGTTTGTGAGAACATCTGATGAATAAAGATATGTTTGGGTAACTCTGAGTACTAAATTCATCTGTAATCTGTTTTTGTGATCTGTTTCTGCGTATGATTTTTGTTTCATGCTTATGATTTATATTACCTATCATTGGATCGGTTGCGTACTTGTTTTACTATTGACATGAATGTTAATTGCATATATCTATTGTTGTAAATGCCAAATATTACATTTTTAGAACAATTAAATGGATTACAGATATATTTTCGGTACGCGTGTCCATGGTCAGACTGTGATAATTGACCTAGGGTTTATGGTTAGGGCTTCTAGTGCGCAAGTTAATCTATGTAGTAAAACAGATCTAAAGAAACCCACTTCATTTAATTCTCTCTCATGGTGTGGAAACCTCGTTCCAGCTCCCCCCCATACTGCTTCAGGTGAGACTTTGGCCTGTGCAAGAAGGTCATTGCTGAAAGGGCCAGTAGTAAGAGGGTTTTGTTGGTTATGCTCAAACTCTAAACCTGGGTCAGGACCCCTAGATCCAACAAGTGATTCTATTGCTGGGACCAGGATTATTTTGAGAGATATTAGATGTTGTGGCGGCCATTGAAGACTGAATTAGAAGACTAGTTTGAGCAAAAGATACGTGAGTTCTCCATCAAGGAAAACATAGGTAAGAATTTGTGCGCTGAAGAGTGGGAACATAAGTATATTTTCACAGAGGTCCACGAAATATTCTTTGTAACCTTTGCACATGAATTAGAGGAGTGGTTATTAAGGTTAGCTAAGTTTCAGACTTGCTGTAAGGATGATAAGATCACTCAGTGGACACCTCAGTTGATCCAACAGTTAGAGCAGACTGATAACTCCATCACCTGCACTATAAACCACTGGGTTGATAACATTCTGGGTGGATTTGTGATACAGTTTGTAGTAGATCAGTTTCTATCATATTTTGAAGTAGAAAGGAGGTTCTTCAATGGACTAAGAGGTAAGTTCATATGCTCTCTGACTTTTATGATTAAGATGCTATTATGTGAAAAGGGTATTATGTGCAGTCACACTAGGTGAATGACCCCAAACGAAGTTGAAAGCACTAAGCACATCGGAAAATACTTTTCAGTTAAACAGAGAGGAGACAAATCTGTATACAGCCCCATGAGAAACCTGCCTGATAGTGATACAGAGAGTGGTGAGGCTAAGCACGCCGGAGGCAGCCCTCTAGTTACCTCGCAGTCAACCTCGCGCAGGGGTAAGTAATCTCCTACCCCACCTCCACCACCACCAGGAGGCGATATGGTTTCACATATGAAGTTAACCACCTTCAAGTTTGTCGACAATGAAGACATGAAGAGATTTTGGTTTGTTGCAAATGCAGTATGGACTGCACAAAATGTCAACATTGATGTTATCAAGAGGGCACAACTAGATATGACAATTGAGGGTTGTGAGTTGTACTGGTTTATGGGATATATAGCTTAGAACATTGATCCTATTGTCGATGAAATCAAGAAGGATTTAAAGAAATAGTTTAGAAAACAAAAGTCCTACTCACAATGTGTAATAGAGGTGAAATGAATTTGATAAGGACCAAATGAATCCGTCTGGTAGGCAAATCAACGATTGAAGCACACTATCAATGATGGAGGATTTATTTATGATGTTAAGAAGCATAAACAATGCTTCATTTCCATGTTCTTTCTAGACCTGTGTAGCCCTCTGAATCAACATAAAATTGATTCTCAGGTTGAGGCTCTTGAAGTTTCCATGAAGCTGGAAGTTGCGCCCAAAAATGATGACCAATTTGGAACTATACAAATCCAAAATCAGTTAGAAGAAATGCACTTGGAAATTCAGAACCTACGCAGAGACAAAGGGAAATAAGTCGATGCAAATGTATGGTGCATATGTTGTTAAGGTTCTGGTCACACAAAATATCAATGTACCTTGATTCAAGATTACATGCAAGCGGGAGGGCCAAATTCGTTGTGACCTAGGGATTCTTCAATACTGACTGGTACTCCCACACTGTGGTGTGTTGACTATCAAGTCGTTGGGTGGCATGACACAAACCATTGCCCTTGATTAGGAAGTGATGTACCAGAACTAAAGAAACAATGGTGTAGGTTTGGCTCTTAGGTTGGCCATGATTAGCACCACTGCCATACATTTGATCTAATGATAGACAATGCCAACCTATATAGAGTGCAGGTTGACCCATCTTCACCAGCATCCCCCTCTGGGCATGGTGGATCTCCAGCTAGAGGAAGGGGACGAAGGAGAGGAGGAGGTGCAGGTCGCAGCAGAGGACAAATTTTTTGCTATTACTATGGAGATGTTGGATACTTTGCGCGTGAATTTCCAAATTGTACATGACAATCTTATAGGTATTATGGAAATTTTTATCATGCTATTGAAGGTTATCATTTTTTGGTTGCTAGAATGCAGGAGAAGCAACAAAAAACACCTACGTAGAATATAAAAATGGTTAGAGATGAGTTACGAGATGATGATCCGAGTGTAAACATAATTAAATGCAATGGTGCTACCATTGGAGAGGACGAGGGAAAGAAGGTTGAGGTAGAACCCTGGATTAGGAAGGCTTCTGAGAAGAAGGAAGTACTCAACCTGCAAAAGGAGAAGGAGAATTTTGTAGAAGCTAGAAAGAATTTTGCTACTGTAGGTGCGTCCACATCCAAGTCAGTCACAAAAGGAAAGATCGATGACAAAGTAAAACCCTTTTTACAAGAATGCATCAAGGTATTGTGTAACCTGAAAGTAGTGGACAATCTTCAAGCTTTTATATATAGCTTCACGGATAAGGAGTTGCCTCGAACTGAGAGCAAGGTTGTAAAAAATATCTACAAGAATAAGAAGATAACTGGTCGAGAGATGCGCATGACTATGCAAATTGGAGAATATGAGATGGATTAGGTCATTTTGGACTTGGGATCTGATGAAAATGTTCTACCTGAGAAGACATGGAAAAATATGGGTGAACTGAAGCTGGAATGGTACACCATTCAGCTACGCATGGACAATTAGAATAAGATTATCCCATTGGGGAGGCTCCCATAGGTTCTAGTAGATATTGTTGGAGTAAAGGTACCTGCAAAATTTGAAGTAATACAAACTGTGGATGATGTACACCCCTACCCTGCGTTTCTAGGGCTATATTGGGCCATCGACATGGGGGACATCATAAAATTAAAGTATAGGAGTATGATCTTTGAAAACAATGGTACTGAGGTGATAGTACAATTGGATCCTATGGAAGGGGAGAGATATACAGAACCAGTACGTGAAGGAGATGATGTCAATCATATATACAAATTGACTACACAATATTAGGATTGGGTCAACCCTAATATTGATGGGATGTTGAATTGGGAAAAGGATAACTCGTGTTTCTTAAATTTAGATGGAGAAATGGAGAACTGGCAGAATCGTCTGCATGATGTTTCTACATTGTGCTGCGTCATAGTCACTAAAAATTTGCGATGCATCTCCTCAGAGGTATTGGAATTACCCTATTTTTATGTTTGTAGTAGTGTTGTTTTATTTTTGGAAAATATGGAAAAGGTTGTCCTGGAAGAACGAAGGTTCTGGGAACTCGATCTTTCCATGCACGCAACTCTAGCATGTTGGTGGGATACACACAAAGGGAACTTTTAGGATTGGGAGGAATGCAACAAGATGATGCGGTTGTGGGTCGAGCATCCCACTATCCAACCTACTGAGAGTTTTTGTGGCTAAGGTGTTGCACACAAACACCTGGCTACATGGATGGAGGTTTGGGATAAGAAGCCTAGGGCCGAATGGATCACATGTTTGTCCATACGTTGGGACTAATCCCTATTGCGTGGTATTTGGAGATGGAGCTGTGTCGAGGGACTCTTAATTAGGTTACAATGAATGAAATATTTTTGTTAACCTTCAGCATGGCTAGTGGATCAAAGGGACTGGACGAAGCCCTGCAGCATATAGAAGCAATTGTATTTGATGATTCACGAACTCAAATAGAACATGTTGTGCTAGCATGGGAAGTGCAGATGCAGGATATTTCCAATTGTAGAAACCTATTAGTCGAAGATAATGTTGAAGATCCAAGAAATATCAATATCACAGAATCTAAGGGGGAGTGCACAGTTGCAGGACCTTTGCTAGGAATGGTGAATGTAACTAAGCCCTTGAAACTAAAGGAAGTCAACATTGGGATGGAGGAACAACCCAAGTTGGAAAAAATAGGAGATTATTGGGATGATGACACAATAGGAAATGTTGTCAATCTATTGAAATAATATCAGGACCTGTTACCCACGAAGTTTTTTGAGCTCAAAGGAATTGTTGGAGATTTGGGAGTTATGAAAATCACTTTGAAACTAGATGTGTGTCGCGTCAAGCAGCGACCATATCGACTAAATCCAAAATATAAGCATAAAGTGAAGGAGGAATTCAAGAAAATGGTTGTTATAGGAATCATTGAGCCTCTGGAATAGTATTATTGGGTGAGGCTGATGGTTGTTCAGGAAAATATTACTAAGGGAGAAATAAGGATTTGCGTGGCCCTATGCAAATTGAATGATGCATGCGTACATGATCCCTTCCCTACTCCATTTTCAGATGAGATATTATAAAATGTGTGAGGAAAAGAGGCTTTCTTTCACTGATGTATTTTCAGGGTATCATCAGATAAGGATCATGCCAGAAGATCGAAATAAGACCACTTTTGCAATAGAATGGGGATCCTTCCAATACACAGTCATGCCTTTCGGGTTGAAGAATTCACTTATTATATTTTACCACATAGTCATAGTCATATTCAAGAAGTTCATGCACAAATTTTTGGAAGTATACTTTGATGATTGGACTGTGTTTGGACTGTTAAATAAGCATGTTTCCAACCTACGCATGACGCTCGACACTTGCAGGAAGCATCAGATCTCTCTTAACTTGAAGAAGTGTATATTATGTGTTCCTTTATGAATATTGTTGGGACATATTGTTTGTCAGCAGGGATAGATGGTAGATTGAACCAATATTGTAGTTATCATCAATTTGGAAGTTCCTACCAATGAGAAATAGTTGCACCCTATTATAGGACACACGGGATATTATCGAAAATTCATTCAGGGCTATGCTCTGATCACTGCGCCCATGGAGAAATTGTTTATGAAAGATGTGTCCTTTTTCTGGGATGAGGAATGCCAAAAGAGCTTTGAGCTGCAAAAATAAAAGATGGTTACTGCACCTATTTTTGCAAAAATAAAAGATGGTTAATGCACCTATTTTAATATTCCCTGACTGGTTGAAGGTCTTCCATGTTCATGTTGATGCATTTGGCATTGCACTTGGAGTTGTCTTAGCACATAAAGGAGAAGGTGATATTGATCACCCCGTTTCCTTTGCAAATAGGAATATCTCCAGTGCAGAGTGCAACTATTCAACCATAGAGAGGGAAGGGTTAGTTATGGCCTATGCTCTACAGAAATATAAGCATTATCTACTAGGAGGGAACTTCAAGATGTTCACTGACCAGTCTTCTTTGAAGTACTTGGTCAATAAACCTGTGTTGGGGGGGTAGATTTGTAGATGGATGTTTCTATTTCAAGAATATGATTTTTGAATCATTGTTAAGCCTGGTAGATTGAATGCTGGATCTGATCACTTATCACACATTGAGGATGCGAAGGAATCAAATAGTCTGGAGGAGGGACTACCTAATGCAAAAATCTTTGCTATTAAAGTGGTTTATGAACACTTTATAGATATCATTCACTTTCTGACTACTGGTAGTGCGCTTATTGAATACTCAGTGCAACAAAAGAAGGAGTTGGTTTTGTGCATAGCTAGCTTTACATCGATTGCTGGTCAATTGTACAAGTTGGGAGTGGATGAAGTGTTAAGAAGGTATGTCTTAGAACATGAAAGGCAAGATATCTTGGCTAAAGCTCATGGGGGAGTGGTAGGAGGAAACTGTGCAAGGAAAGATACTGCGTAGAAGGTGTTGTGTGCTCGGTTATGGTGGCCCACGCTGCGCAGTGATGCACATGCATATTTTTGAGATTGTGATGCATGCCAAATATTGTGAAGCCATTGTGCAAAGATGAAATTCCATTGCAGCCACATATGGCCCTGCAGGCTTTGATAAATGGGCCATATATTTTTTTGGACCTATTAATCCTCCTGGGAAAAAGACTAGTGCCCACTACACTATCACTGGAATAGATTACGTAACTATATGGGCAGAAGCTAAGCCAGTAAAATATTGTACTGCAGACATTGTTGCGTCATTCATTTTCGAAAATATCTTGACTAGATTTTGGTGCTAAAGACACTGATGAGTGATCGGGGTATGCACTTTGTTAATGAGACCATTGAAGCTCCGATATAGGAATTCCAAAAACATCACCAGAAGAGTACTCCCTATCACCCTTAAGAAAATTGTGTAGTGGAAGCCTTTAACAAAATCCTAGAGAATGCACTCACAAATATCTGCAATGTAAAGTGGAATGATTGGGACGTGCACATCCCTTCTGTTTTATGGGCTTAGAGGACTACATGCAAAAATTTGACTGGTAAAACACCATTCAGGATGGTTTACGGCCAAGAAGCAATCATGCCGATGGAATACATCATCCCAAGCCTATGCATCATAGCATTCACTAATATGGTTGAACCTGAAATCATGGAGGAATTTATATCCCAATTGTTTGCATTGGAGGAGGATCAATTTATTGCCAACTTTCATCAGCAAGTACAAAAGGCGCGCAAAAAGGCTTAGCATGATAGGCACATCTGACATAAGGAATTCAAAGAAGAAGATCTGGTTTTATTGTAGACAGTAACACTGTTACCGATGAAATAGGTAACCTGACCTCAAAACGAGAACTCTAGCCCAAAAAGACTCAAAAAACATGAAAAAACACCCCAAAAACAAAAAACGTGTATTCCAGAATGCACTTGGTTTTTTTTGAAGGTCAAATTTCAACATTTTATAAAATTATGCTAAAAACAAAATTGTTTCTTGAAAAAAAGGATTGATAAAACACCCTTAAAACAAAAACAGTTGATGCTAGAATAACAAAAAAAAAATTGTGTCATATTTTTGACATTTTTAAAAATGGAAATAACATTTTTTAATTTTTAAAATTCAAACATTAAAAAAAAAACCTAAAATTTAAGAAAAAAAATAAATTTAAAAAACAAAAAACATTTTAAAGCTTAAAATTTAAAAATATATAGGAATAAAAAAATAAAAATAAAAAAAAATAAAAATTTTAATTCAAACATTAAAAAAAACCTAAAATTTAAGAAAAAAATTAAAATTTAAAATTAAAATTTCAAAATATATAGAAATAAAAAAACAAAAATAAAAACAAAATAAAAATATTAAATTAAAAAAAAACACAAGTTAAAAAAAGAAAAAAATTATAAAAAATAAAATATAGAAATTAAATTTAAAAAAGAAAAAGAAAATGTTTATTAAATTAATTTTTTTTTTTTTTAAAGAAATATATTAAATTTTAATAAATAAAAAAAAAAACCATTATTGAAATTAAAAGTAAAAAAATGAAAAAATAATTAAAAATAAAATACAATAAAAATATTAAATTTAAAAAAATATATATTAAAAAAACAAATAGATTTTAAAAAATAAATTAAATATAACTTATAAAAAATGAAATATATATATGAACTTAAATTAAAAATATATATATTAGATTTTATTAAATTTAAATTAAAAATATATATTTTATTAAATTTAAAAAAAATGTTAATATTAAAATAACAAATTAAATTTAAAAACAAAATATTAAATTTTAATAAATAAATGAATAAACAAATAAATTTGGAAATAAAAAATAAATTTTAAATATAAAGAAATTTTTTTTTGTTAAAATAAAAAGTTAAAAAAGGTTAAAAAATCAATTAAAATTGAAAAATTGAAAAAATAAATAAAAATAAAACAAATTAATTTGAAAATATTAAAAAAATCTGATTTTAAATACACAATTTTAATTGAAATAAAAAAAATATAAAAATTTTATGTAATTAAAAAAATAATAATAAAAAAATAAAAATTTTTAAAAAAATTATTAAATTCAAATAAATTAAAAACATACAAAATTTACTAAATTTAAAAAAATTAAATGAAAAAACTAAACATAAAATTTAATAATAAAAGAAAAATATGAAAAAATTGAAAAAAAAAAATCAATTAAATAAAAAAAAAGACACAAAATTTAATAAAAATTATTAACAAAATTTAGAAAAAAGAAATAAAAACAAAAAAAAAGAATAAAATTAAAAAAAACAAAACAAATTAAATTTCAAATATAAAATAAAATTAAAAAGATATGATTTTAAATTTTTTGAATTTTAAAAAAAAATAAAAAATAAAAATAAAAATAAAAATAAAAATAAAAAATCAAATTAAAAAAAATATTAAAAATAAATTAAAAAAAAAATTTGATTGTGGTGGCGCATCCAATCGGCCTCCCGCCCAAGTGGCGGCAGAGGCTAGCCAATGGGCGGGAGGCCGATTCCGAGAATCGGCCTCCTGCGGCGGGAGGGCGATTCCGGGAATCGCCCTCCCGCGTCGTGGGAGGCCGATTCTGGGAATCGCCCTGAGGTCGATTCAAATTTTTAATTTTAAATTTAATTTGTTTTAATTTTTTTGTGTTTTTTTTTTTTAATTTTGTTTTAAATTTAATATTTTAGATTAATTATTTTTTAAAATTTTAAATTTATTTATTAAATTTATTAAATTTTAATTTAATTTATTTTTTTTTTAAAATCTTTTAGTTTATTTAGTTTTTCATTTTTAAAATTTTTAAATTGTTTCATTTAAAAAAACAATAAATTTATGGATATTTGTTTTTTAATTATTTGCACATGGTTTTTTTCATTTTTTTTGGTCTTTTAATGATAGTTTTTTTTTTTATTTTAATTTTCTTTTTCAATTTTAAATTTTGTTTTTTATTTTTTTTATTTTTTTTTTTGGTTAATTTTAAAATTTGTATTTTTTTTCTTCTTATTATTATTTTTTTAATTTAATTTTTTCTTTTTTGTATTTAATTTTTTTATCTGAATTTTAATTTTGTAATTTAAATTATTTTTAAATTTTCTATTTATCTATTTTTTTTTATTTTTTTTTAATTATATGGTTTTTTTAATAACTTAGAAAAAAATGTTTTTGATGTTTTTTTTGTTTTTGTTTTTTTTTCTTTAAATTATGTGTTTTTTTTTTCAAATTTTGTCATTTTATTTGATATAATTTTCAAATATTTTTGTTTTTTTTTGTTTTTTTTGTTTAAATTTTTTATTTTTATGAGTTAATTTTTTATTTTTTACATTTTTATTGGTTTTTTTTTATTATATATATATATCTAAGTTTTGTGTTTTATTACCAACATGAAAATCACCACTCTAAAAAAAAAGGTTTATGCTGCATCAATACGTTTCAAAATTAGCATGAAAATCACTAACGTTTTAAAACAAATATTCATACTTCATAAATAAAAATATTAGAGTGTCAAAAATGTGTAAAAAAAAAAAAAGGTGATTCTGCATCACCACTTTTTAAAATTGGGTGCTTTTTATGCTACCAAAAAAAGGTAGGTAACAGTGCAGTTACCTATTTCATCGGTAACAGTGTTCAGTTAGTTTGTGTGCCACCCAGTGAAGTTTAGAGAGAATTGGTTGGGGCCATATATTGGGAAGGAGATCAATAATGGAGGTGTGGTGCGCTTGGCCACATTTCACAATGAGAGTCTTCTCGGTTACATAAACAGAAGTTGACTGAAGTCGTATAGGGATAACCCTATGCCTACCAAATGACTATATGGCCAGAGAAACGAAATCCACTTATCTGCGCGCTGTGCAGAGGACATATGCAGGCATGTGCGGCATGAGCATAGAGGTTGTGTGCGGTGGGAAAAACTAGCCGTTAGAACAGTAACTCTGGGTGAAAAATTGATTTTACCGTTGGATGGAGCAGGTTTTATGCATTTAAGGACGAGATCTTATGTGATTTTTTACCATTTTTATGGGGATAAGGTGCCATTAATGAAGTTCCGACAGTTTTTACCATGGATCGCTTATGAAAGTAAAGAAGTAAGTCACATTCCATTCATTTGTTGTTTGAGTGAATTGTGCCTTGTAATTTTCTTTGTGCACTATATGTCTCAGGCCATGACACCCCTGCAATTAACGTAAGAAACCCTAAGTTTATATTCAAGCCAAGAGTGACAACCACTAACCCTACTGCTGAGAGTGCGCAATCTGAGGAACACTTTATGTCGCTTACAACATCTCCTGAGCCAGGATCAGACGACGTAAATGAATTTGTCCCTGAAGTGAATGAATTCGCTTCCACACCTACCAAAAGAAAGGGCAAGGTGACCAAGGGATCGTCCTCAAAGTCGTAGACATCACCTAGAAATATCACATCCCCGTGCAAAGTGTCAAAGGATGGAGTGGGTTTTCTACATTTAATGAGGAGATATTATGGGATTTTTGACCATTTTTATGGGGATAAGGTGCCATTAATGAAGTTTCGACCGTTTTTACCATGGATCGCCATAAAATTAAGGAAGTAAGTTTCATTTCATTCCTTTTTTTTTTGAGTGAATTGCACCCTGTAATTTTATTTTTGCACTGTATGTCTGGCCGTGAGACCCCAACATCCGACGTGAGAAACCCTGAGTTATCTTCAAGCCCAGAATGATGGCCACTAACCCTGCTGCTGAGAGTGTGCGGTTTGAGGAAGACTCTGTGCCACTTACGAAATCTACTAAACCAGGCTCTAACAATGTACATGAAGTTTTCCCTAAAGTGCATGAAGTCATGTCCAAAAATTCCAAAGGAAAGGGAAAGGTAACCAAGGGATCAACCTCAAAGTTGCGGACATCACCTAGACAGATCAAATCCCCATGCCAAGCAACAAATGATAGGTCTCCTATAGGTGACCCAAAAAATAGACCCATGACAGTGACTGAAGAGGTTGCGCTATTTGTCAAGCCCATCTTGTGGCTCCCAAAGTTCGTGAGGACACGCATAGTACCCTCTGTGAAGGCACCTAAGGATTTCAGCACGATGCTCAATTACTTGCAAATTCCATTGATCCCAGAGGCAGTGACATTGGAGGGGGGTATGTTTGGAAAGATCCCTTTGGTAAATTTTGATGACTATGATCTGGAAAAGGAGAAGAAATTCCCTGAATTGGCACTAGGATTCTACCTTGAGCGCATTGTGCACGTTAGAGTCATGAAAGTAGAGCCCATGCCTTGGGTATGTGGGTTGAGTGATGTCAAATTCTCAATCTGTTGAGGATTCCTTACTTTGGCAGATATCCCATCACGAATATATGTGTGCACAAACTGCTAGAATTGGTGCACGATGGGTGCCTTTGGATCAAGAGTAGAATTCCAACCGATGTCGCGTTTATCCACCAGATCACTGGCCTCCCAAAGAAGGGAACCAACCCTATGGCTAATTATGGCAAGAGCGAGGAGTTGAAAGTATCCGCGAAGGTCAAGAAGGACTACAAGGTGTGATGTAATACTAGGGGCTTCCTGGTGTACAGCTTGACAATCCAGTGGCCTGCCTCGGAACCTTAGTGCTGAACTGAAAAATGATGCGCAAATGCAAGCCTAAGGTGGTCCCTCTGTACGTCATCGCACTAGCAGGGTAGTGCGAGAAGGGCATAAGATTTAACTAGTCACAATTCCTCTACAATGATTTCCTACAGAATGTGCATGAGGCGCAGGAGGAGGGGAAAAAGTTTTGCTACTCTTGGCTTATTTTTCTCATCACTCTAGTTGTATGGGAAACACCATAGTATGCAGCCCTTGCGTATGTCTAACCTGGTATATTTGAAGGGGCAAGCTAGGCCAATTTGTGGGACTCAACGGACCCAAAGTGTGTAATGGAGAATAAGATATTTTGGGTCTTATTCGAAGGAGAATTGGCCACATCTATCCACACATGGCCTCGGTTGTCCCCAACTACACATGAAAAGTACAAGGCCATTGCAGACTTCAAGCTGCAGATGCACAATGTATAGATATGGGCATGTAAAGATCAGCTATGGTACAACCTACCTTACAAGGTAACAGAGGTCGAAATCGACGAGGTCATTGCGAATTGCCCTGATGCATGGAAGACTGGGCTAGGCTCCACCCAACCTATCGCGGCCTCAACATATGGCAAAGAGAAAATAGATGTCACCAAAGAGAAAGAAGCTGGTAAGGGCACTGAGAAATAAAAATAGAAATAAGTAAAGAATGAAGTTGATCTGGAGCTGGATGTTGATCTCGGTGGTGCAAATGACACTGAAGGAGAGTCCCCAAAGGCACCAAGCGTGGAGCTGAAACTCCTAAGGGTGCGTGAAAGAAATGAAAAGGCTCAAAGATGGGAGGCACGGAAGAATTCACCCTCATTGAGGATGACTTGGGAAAAATCACAGATGTGGTTAGATCTGCCTCCAAGGATTGGTGGACTGCGCTCAAGGAGTAGCATGGAGCTGTAGTGGAGGTAATGCAGACCAGGTTGCAGGTCCTTTAGTTAAAGACCAACAACATTCAAGCGAGCATGACTCAGATGAGGCTAGATCAAGCGAGAGCGAGCACCAACATGATTATCAGCATAGAAAATAGCCAGATCTGACCATTACTTGGAGCTATGGTTAGGATGGAATAGCTTGCCTTACGCACATATGTCCAAACATGTTTAGAGGTTGGAATAGTCCTGTATATGCTTCCCATCTGGAACATGCACGCTAGACAGATTATCATCACATATGAGCTGCAGTGCTATGAGGCATGTATTGACCAGTAGCTCACTGAGACCAAGAAGAAGGTTGAACCACAAAAAAAGGAGTCTTTGCAGGCTCAGACAACTCAATAAGCAGTGGTGGCACAACGTGCAGAATTGGAAAGATTGATTGATCACCTGTGTGGTGACCTTTAGAGGTTGTCATCCCTACCTTTGCTAGACCCCAGGCTAAGGTTGAAGGATTAGTGGCTGCCTTGAAGGCCTCCCGCTCTGATGTCCAAGCGGTAAAAGCCGATTATGAGCAACAGATTGTAGAGTTGCAGGAAAATCTCCAACCAGAAACTCCACCGGAAGTGCGAGCGCAACACGCTGCCTTGGTTAAGGAGGCTTCGAAAAGCATTGCAACAATATACAACAAGAGCACTGAACTCCTAGAAACGGTCATGGGATTATGGACTTCAGTACAGACCAATCCACTTGTCTGCAAAATCTCACAAGAACTATGTGCAAAAGAGCAGACATTTGATGAGCTTCAAGAGGTGTTTCCCACACTTATGCCTACTTAGAGAATGACATGCTTGCAGACGAGCTAGGTGCTACACGAAAAGGTTCAAGACCTATGGCAGAGGAAGCACATTCTGACCACCCACATGAAGATGTGGGCCGATGAAGTAATGAAGATATCGCCAGAATTAGATGTTGTCGTCAAGAACTTGAGCCAAACATACCAGAGTATCAATCTTTCAGCAGAGGGGCTTACCGCTCGAAAGTTAGTGGACACGTCTCAGAGTGTTGCTGATCAGAGTGGGGGCATCCTTGTGCCCTTTACCACTTCCATTGTGGAACTGAAGATGAAGATGAATACCCCAACACCTCTATCACTCAGGATGCGTTAAAATATTGTGTTTGACGACTGTTAGAGAAGGGTCCCTTAGGACTACATTTTTGGGGCTAAATAATAGTACTTTTTCTAGTTTTAAGTCATGCGCACTGCGCTATGAAGATTAAAGGGGTTTTGGGGTGGGTAAATGTCCCTTCATGACTTGTAATTGGGCTAATGAGTAAACTAGGGGTCTCAAACCACAGTTTTAGGACCATAGTATGAGCGCAAGCGAAAGGTATAAGTATAAGTTTATATCGAGTCAGATAATTCAAGTTTTATATAATTCTAATGAATGATTGGGATCTAAAGCATATCTTGGTAAGAATTTGTGTCTAAAAATCTCCTTCTGGATGTGTGCATAGAGACCTTAGTCCGATAGTGTGCAGACCCCACTGGATGTGTGCGTGGGTAGATCTGAATAATCATAACGGTTTTTGTGGACTGTAAGGGTTTCTAGAACATCTGATGAATAAATATCTATTTGGGTAAATATAATTACTAAATGCATCTGTGATCCATTTCTGTGATCTGTTTCCATGTATGATTTATGTTTCATGCTTATGATTTATATTACATGTGATTGTGTAATATCTCGAAATCAGGGATTCAACAAATCATGCCTGAAAAACGAATTTTTCAGGAATGTGTGCTTCATATATCATAAAATGTGTTTAAATACACTCATCAACCCACTCCAAATACTTCATAAACGTTTACTCAGCTTTTATGGGCAAAAAGGTGGGGAAAAGTGAGGATTTTGACCCTAAAATGAGTGTATAAGAAAATATGTGTAACATGAAGGGTCAAGGTTCTGGAATATGTTATATTAGGTCAAGAGGGATATGCATGTCAAATTTCAGCAAAAAAAATGCGTTTTACTAAGTTAAACAGTTCCTCCTTCCCGGCTAGTCAAGAAAAACCTTGATTTCCCATGACTTTGAGTATGCAGAAATTTACTGAAGCAAGGGAAGTGTATTTTATAAAGGTATAAAATGTAAAACAATATGAAAAATTATATAATTATTTTAGGAACATGGCATAGGAATTAAGCAAGGTTAACATCAGTTTTACATAGAAAATCCCTCAAGATTGAGGTGCTGCAAGACAAGAGAATGACCCAGAAACCCTTTAGCATTAGTTCCAGGAGGTTGAAGATTATTTTTATTATATTACAGATCTACAAATGATAAATACATGAAAATAGATATCTATAATGAAACAAAATTCCCAAAGGGCTCTTTATTACATTCCCCTTGGGAATTTCAGCAATACATGAAAATGCTGGAGTAGCTGGGCAGCTACGACAACTCTGGAACTAGAAATATATAGAGAAGGCTGAATAAGATGAAAATATATGAAGTAAACCTCTTCCAATGGATCTCCAAAGTGGAATACTGATCCTTACACTTGAGATCCCACCCTCCAATCGATCTGCAAACCCCACAACAAATGCACTATGAAAATAACGCAGTTATTGGAGCAAAATGCGCAGTAGGGGCAAGAGTAAGTGTTGGCCTGATGCCAAGATCTACAAATAAGCTCTCAAGCTTCCAAACTGATCCTCCAAAGGCAAGAAATATTCCCCCTCTGAAAAACAAGCAATGGAAGAGGTGTTGTGAAGTCTCCATGACAACACCCTACAACACAGTATTATGCTGCTGCAGAAATAATGTTGTCCTGGAGGATGATGCTTCGGTCTAGAACCAAAATAATGATTGGAAAACCTCACCCAAGTAGGCACTCGAAGTCCCCTGGGGCTGAGGGTGAGATCTCTGAACGGAGACACTCGGTGCACTAAACAGTGTTGCAGACTAGTTAAACAACCAGCGTGCTCAAGAAGTCGAAATGACCAACTCAATATCATAAACATATGCATGAATGGAAATAGCTCTCCTCTCCTCCATTTATATAGAAATTGGAGACTCCTCATGGGCCCTTCCTCTAGAAGCTTCCCTCCTATGTAGTGCTTTCCAACTCATACCCTGCGCTGGTTGACTTGGTCAAACCTCTTTGCAAATATCTCCTTTCACACATGAGGGTGTGAAATCTGGTTCCATGGCTGATCCCTTTTCATACTAGAGGGATTTTATTTATATTTTTATTATCTTTGGGCCTCCTTACCCAATTATTCATCTCCTAAATGAGTTTAGACAAAATTTAATGTTCCAATTTATTGAAGAAAAATTTGGAACATTACAATCCTCCCCTCCCAAATGTTGCTTGTCCCCAAGAAACTGCAAGGATAGAACTAAAGAATCTCTACTCAAGGCATGGAGTCTGGAATATAATCAGGAACATATCCCTCATGTGGATCTTCCATCCCAAGCAATCATCCAAACAAAATGAGCCACCTCCCAACAAGGCAACTCCTGAAAATCTCCTTCCACCTCAAGCTCCGGTAATGAAGGTGGGCTGAAAATCTGAACTTGGCAAGCATCATAGCTTACCCCATGCTATATTCTCCCCACTCATGACAAGTTTAGAGTGTATGCTGATCCTGGGCTCCAAAATTATTGCCCTGCAATGGCAAAGTGAAGAACAATCCTCCAAAGAAGGCTCCTCCAACAATGAAGAACAAGCTGGCCCAAAACAATCCATCCATGAAGAATAGGACATGGTCATCATGGAAAATCCTAATGAGAGGTTTGCTGAATGTTTTACATGATGATACATGATGCAAACAATTTCTCACAAGGATACAGCGCAGTCTCATCCACTGTAACTTCAGAAAATTACATGGCAAGCAATTTCAATGATTCATCACATCTACTAAAGGATAGTAAATGGCTGAATGTAACAACAATAATACATGATAAAGCACTTGCCCATGGATGTAAAATGGATGAATATCAATCTTATGGCCCACCTCAAAAGAGAACAAACAGTTGGCTGTGGTGGCCATATCTCCTCTCATGCTCCCATTAGAACATGTAGTGCAGAAATTGTGAGAATTTTTCCTACTCACGGACACATCCAGCTCATGTGTCTCCCTCATAATCAAGCCTCCCATACAAATCTGATATATATCAGCAAATGAAGACATGATCAGCAGAAAAATAAATAAAATGCTGAAGGTTACAAGTGATGCAAGAAGGTACCAACAGCTTTCCTCGTAGTGACAACGCAGTTTTACAAGTTGTTGCTTGATAAGAGTACATGGAAAAATGTTTCTTTTTACATGGTTAATCATGCATGTATTTATATGATACTTGCTATAGTGTAGCAGCTGAACATACATGTGGTGATAAAACATTTTCCCAAGGCGACAAAAGAGATGGCTGCCTCCATCATGTAGATTGGCCCAATACAACCCATTGACAAGCCTGCCCTCTTGTGAAGCAATGCATTGCATAAGAATGGTAAGAGTGTGAAAATCAATGAATTTATAAACAACTTCCTTACCATATGTTGGAAGTAAGATGGTACATGGCTCCATACATGAGTCCTCCATAGTGTTTTGGCATGCTGTGAAGAATAATGAACCATGTGCTGCAAGAAGATAACCCTCCTCATGCTTGGAAATCCAAGTTAAGAAGAATATGCCATAGAGTTCTCTATCATCATTACCTCCTCTTTGTTCATCAAGTGAAACAAATATGAAGTGACCCTGGGACCTATGGGTTATGGATCCACCATATCTCTGTTGGGCACACTTCATCCATAAGTCTTTACTCCAAGGTGACAATGCTGTGAGCTTATGCAAATAAGCTCCTGTTAATACACAACTATGTTTTTGACATGCTCCTTGTCAAAGATTGTTCCAATAATGCTGCAAAAAATGTGGAATACTTCCCAAGATAGAAGTGCTTCCCAATAATCATCAAAGACCAAGGAGATAGTGCCATCCCCTCCTCCTGCAACATCATACAAAGTGTGAGAGCAAATTTTCCCTTGCTCTCCCAGACAAAGCAACAAAGTATTTTGCTGCCTCCTCATACTTCCATCATACAACTCATGTGATGAAGACACATCAACATCATGCATCCATTCTCTATGCTGCTCAATGATGCAAGTATCCTGCCATATTTTCTCCATCCTCCTACTCTTAGGAAGAGTGTTTTCCAAGTGATGGCCAAACTCTTTCAAGAGTAACCAGCGCAACCAAGCCTCCTGCTGCCCGGTATCATAGCTCTGTAAGTAGCCTCCTAGTTCCTTGCTCATCAACCACATCCACTCAATCACCTGTGGATTCCTCCTACTTCTCCTCATCCTGGCATTCCTCCGAAATCAAATTCTAGTCTTTGCACTTTATCGGATTTTGAAATGTAAGCTTCTCAAGGATCAATGAGACCCTATCAAGAATCAAATAGATGGTAGGCAAAAAACTCCCATCATGATGTGTATCACTCAAGGGATGTCCAACACAAGCATGAGAGATGTTATCCATCCTGAGATGTCCTCCATCTTCTATCTGCTCTTGTGAGAAGGGAAGAAAATCATTGCATTCCATGGTGTGTCGAAGTGCATCTCTAATGAGATCTCTCCTTGAAACCTCCCTTTCATCCATAGTATTCCAAAACCAATGAGGTCTTGGATCTGAAAGTAGAAGTTCCTCTTTGAGCTGAGAGGAGCTCATTGAGAAAGCGTCATCTTGAAGGGAGAAAAGGTTTCTTACTCCAAGATGTCTACCATCAATCTTCAAATATTCAAACCCCAACCTCCAATATGATGTACAATCCAAAAATAGCTCATAAGATTGATGGTTTGATTCCTTCTCGAGTGTTTCCATGTTTCACAACGCAGTGCAACCAAGCTGCTCTATAGTAGCAATGAGATTTGACCCTTGGTCATGCAGAATTAAATCTCCACATTGATCAAAAGAATTTGCGACAACAATGGAATGTGGAAATATTTTCATACCTTGATGTGCATTTGGAACTTCTCGTAGGGCTACAAGAGTCCCTTCCTCAAAATTGTTGGCTGCCCCAACTGTTGATGCATGTGGCTTCTCCTCCATGAGTGGAACAATGTTATCACAAGCCTCCTCAAGAGGTGATGTGATCTATTCTTTCTTTTCTCTTTCTCCATCAAAGGTTTGGATCAACCGATGAGTGAACTCTGCAAAAGTCTCCACCCTTGCATGGCTCAAGTGGCTGCACCACCAATCATAGGCTTCACCCTCCAAGTGCAGCACTGAGATTTCAATAGCTTCTTTCCCTGCTACAGGATGTAATAGGAAAAATGCCTCCAACTTCCTCACCCAAGTTCTTGCATTAGATGAACCATCAAATGTAGACAACAAAAATCTATTGCCTTTGATTTCTTTTCTGCTACATGGCCTCTTCTCTTCCTTCAGCTGGATGAAATGAGGAAAATCTAGATTCTCCTTGAAGGCTCTAGGTTGAGATCCATACTCAACAAGGTAATCACTGAGGATCTGATGATCCAAGTATCTTCCATGCTCAATATCTTCTTTTTGATGAGAATAGGAAGTGCATGGTACTTCCTCTTCTTTTTCTTCAATCTTCTTGACCTCCTCAAAGGTGGATGCATCTTCTCTGGATCTGAAAATAGATGAGAATAAACTCATATTTTTCAATGTTCTGATCTTCTTGGGATTAGACTCATAGGGATCAGTGGATCCCTCATAGATGGGCAAAGGTGTCCTCCCAGTGGTATGCTGCAACTTTGAACTCTGCGTGCTAGATCCCCCATTGTTCCATTCACTTTCATCCTGCCTGAGCTGATAGTAATATTTGAAAGTAAAAGATACTTTTAATTCTTCCCCCATGGACTTCCATTTACGTAAATAGTCTCGAAAGGGTATATGTTCATGCTGCCTCCCTTTCTCACTCTGTACTGGAGGTAATAATGTAGGCATTGTGATCCTGGTTGGCCTAATAAAGGCTGGTGAATTCTGGTTGCACTGTTGTGAGATCCCCATATTTTTCACCTCTACGGCCTCTAGCTTCATAGGCTGAGCCAGAACTATGCTATGATACCACTATAATATCCCGAAATCAGGGATTCAACAAATCATGCCTGAAAAAACGCATTTTTCAGGAATTTGTGCTTTAGATATCATAAAAATGTTTAAAAACACTCAGAAACCCACTCCAAATACTGCAAAAACCTTTACTCAGCTTTTATGGGCAAAAAGGTGGGGAAAAGTGAGGATTTTGGCCCTAAAATGAGTGTATAAGAAAATATGCGTAAAATGAAGGGTCAAGGTTCTGGAATATGTTATATTAGTTCAAGAGGGATATGAATGTATAATTTCAGCAAAAAAAAAGGCGTTTTACTAAGCTAAACAGTTCCTCCTTCTCGACTAGTCAAGAAAAACCCTGATTTCCCATGACTTTGAGTATGCAGAAATTTACTGAAGCAAGGGAAGCGTATTTTATAAAGGTATAAGATTTAAAAAAGTATGAAAAATCAGAGAATGATTTTAGGAACATGGCATAGGCATTAATAAAGGTTAACAACAGTTTTACATAGAAAATCCCTCAAGATTGAGGTGCTGCAAGACAAGAGAATGACCCAGAAACCCTTCAGCATTAGTTCTAGGAGGCTGAAGCTTATTTTTATTATATTAAATATCTACAACTGATAAATACATTAAAACAAATATCTATAATGAAACAAAATGCTCAAAGGGCTCTTTATTACATTCCCCTTGGGAATTTCAGCAATACATGAAAATGTCGGAGTAGCTGGGAAGATGTGGAAACTATGGAACTAGAAATATATAGAGAAGGCTGAATAATATGAAAATATCTGAAGTAAACCTCCTCCAATGGATCTCCAAAGTGGAAGGCTGATCCTTACACTTGAGATCCCACCCTCCAATCAATTTGCAAACCCCGCAGCAAATGCACTTTGAAAATAACACAGCTATTGGAGAAAAATGTGCAGTAGGGGAAAGAATAAGTGTTGGTATGATTCCAAGATCTGAAAATAAGCTCTCAAGCTTCCAAACTGATCCTCCAAAGGCAAGAAAGATTCCCCCTCTGAAAAACAAGCAATGGAAGAGGTGTTGTGGAGTCTCCACGGCAACACCCTACAACACAGTATTATGCTGCTGCAGCAATAACGTTGACCTGGAAGATGATTATTCGGTCTAGAACCAAAATAACTATGGGACAACCTCACCTGAGAAGGCACTTGAAGTGCCCTGCGGCTGAGGGTGAGATCTTCAAATGGAGACACTCGGTGCACTAAACAGTGCTGCAGACTAGTTAAACAACCAGCGTGCTCAAGAAGTCGAAATGACCAACTCAATATCATAAACATATGCATGAATGGCAATAGCTCTCCTCCCCTCCATTTATATAGCAATTCGAGACTCCTCATGGGCTCTTCCTCTAGACGCTTCCCTTCCTCTAGAAGCTTCCCTCCTATGTAGTGCTTTCCAACTCATACCCTGTGCTGGTTGACTTGGTCAAACCTCTTTACAAATATCTCCTTTCACACATGAGGTTGTGAAATCTGGTTCCATGGCTGATCCCTTTTCATACTAGAGGGATTTTATTTATGTTTTTATTATCTTTGGGCCTCCTTACCCAATTATTCATCTCCTAAATGAGTTTCGACAAAATTTAATGTTCCAATTTATTGAAGAAAATTTTGGAACATCACAGATTAGATCGGTTGCGTACCTATTTTACTGTTGACATGAATGTTAATTCCATATATTTATTGGTGTAAACGTTGAATATTACATTGTTAGAACAATTAAAGTGATTGTGGATATCCTGTATGTACGAGAACGTAGGGTTAACCGATGATAATTGACCTAGGGTTTCTAGTTAGGGTTTCTGGTGTGCAAGTCAATCTGTGTAGTAAAACATATCTGAAGATGGCCACTTCATTTAATTCTATGTCAGGGTACTTAAACCTGGTTCCAACACCCTCCCATACTGCTTCGAGTGAGAGTTTGGCCTCTGCAAGTAGGTCATTGCTGAAGGAATATGGAAGGATATCCCAAAATATTAGAGTAGAGCCTCTTCTCCATCTTCTAAAATATACTATTGACATTAACCAATAATTTCCATGCTTTCATAGAGTAAATATGAATTATTTATTCACATGCTTTCATAGAGTAAATCTGAATGCTCTCTTTACTTGCTCTTTAAAAGTAGATGTTTATTTATCCCATCATGCATTTCACTTCTCCAAATCTTAAACAATGACTTCTTGAACTAACTAGATCTAAGGTCCATATATTTAGTTTCATAAATTAGACTTACAGTGATGTAAAGGAGGTTTCCCCCTCAAAGAGGATAATTTTAAAGTTATTGATATACCTTTTCTTTTATTTTCTGAGTTTGTTGCATAACATTTGGTATGCGAGCTTTGAATTCTAGGGTTTTGCTGTTGTAAACAGGTCTTCGTGGAATTTTCACTATGATTCTTTTATACGAAACTTCAAAAGATGAAATTGAAACCATGTGGATTCAAAATACTGGTGAACCTCGTGTATGGATTTCAGATCTTGGTTCATTATATTTTTAGAGATATGATATGAGGAAGTTAGGGTTTTTGCATGCTCCATAAGTTAATCTAAAACAGGTGACCGAGGGAAAATCGGCATAACTTTCGTTTCAGGAATCATATTTGAATTCTATATAAAGTGACCAAAATTGCACATAATTTATTTTTTCATATATCAATTTCAAAATTGAATGTTTAAACAATGACATGTGGAACCCCTTACAACTTATCTCTACTAAACTAGTCCATAATCATGTCATCGTGGGATATTTTGGATAAATTTTACTTGAAGAGTCCAAATTTGGTTTGACTTGTGGAATGTGAAAGAATACTCAGAGGGATACCACAATATTGAAGTTCAGATCTTAGATATCCGAAATCACAAATGTACACAATTTCAATATAGAGCTCCTAAAAATGAAGAAAATGGTGTGTATTTGTTGAATTTTGCATAAGTATTTTTTGAAAAATCAGTTTGAAGTGATTCAAGGGGAATAATGAAGCATAGATAACAATATTTTCTTATAAAATTCCTCCAAAAAAAAACAATTCTACACCCATTAATCCCTTTGAAATCTCTACTATGATGCATGAAGAGGAAGAATTGCAACATGATATATCAAAGTTATAGGACAAAGTGCAAAAAATTCGCTCTCACAAAGAGCAACCAAAGATGAAATGGATGAATTAAGATAAGAAATAAAAGGCAACATGAAGGGTTTAAAAGGGGACATGGATGGTATAAAAGCATGCATGGAAGGTTTGACAAAGTTACTATAAGAAAGGCTTCCTAATGGCGAAAAGTTATTCCATGAAAATCATGAGGAGAACAAAAAGAATATGAATGATGATTTTAGAGACTCCAATGTTGGGTTTAAGACCCACCACATTCCAAAGATTGATATGAAGAAGTTTTATGGCAAGGATCCAGTAACATGGATACTACAGATGGAGCAATATTTCGATATCCATAATGTGCAACACACACAAAAGGTATGCATTGCAACATTATATTTAGAACCCAATCAGTTTGTATGATATCAATATATTTGTTCTCATAAATCACTTGTAACTTGGTAAATTTTTACGGAGGAAATGATATCACATTATGAGGATACAAAGAGAAGCACCTCCTTTATCTAATTGATAAATCTCGAACAAAAGGATTCAATGGTGGGGCACATTGAGGACTTCCAAAAATTGAATATAAGGTTAAATGATATTCCAAAGGAGCATAATTTGTCTTCATAGGTACCTTAAAGGATAACATCCAACTTGAGGTTCACCTTTGGGAACCTGATTCATTGGAGAAGGCATTTAGGTTGGCAAGAAAAATCAAAGAAAAATTATGGCAACAAGGAAGCCTAACTCTCACAACTATAAAGATGGAATTGTTGCTTCTCCTAGCCTTCCACCACCTACAAGGTTATCACCACAAAAATTGGATTTTTGACATTTGTGATAGAAAATACAGTAAAGGTCATAAGTGTGTCTAGAAGAAATTATTTTACATAGATTGTGAAGAGGAGGAAGAAAATAAACAAGAAACTTCGAAAGAAGATGATATACACTAGGAACCAACCCCAGAGAAAGAATAAATGAATTCAACCATATATTTTAATGCATTGGCAGGAATTACCACTCCTCAAACTCTCAATATAAAGGTACTACCTATAATTTTATTCATTGTAAGATAGCCAGGGAATTGAATTTCTTCCTATATCCAACACCGAAGTGTCAAGTAATGGTTGAAAATGGAGGAACTATAAATTTACCTGGAAAGTGCCATAATATCGAGCTATCCATGGCATAATATGTATTTAATAGTCCAATGCTTTCCATTCCAATGGGTGGTGTTGATGTTTTACTTGGAGTCCAATGGTTACAATCTTTGGGTATGATAGGTTTTAATTTCCTATAACTTTTCTTGATTTTTTTTTGGTAAGGAAAGGAATTCAAATTAAGGGATATCGTAGGGAAATAAGGAAAGATAATCAACTTCAATTACATGATAAATATTCTAAAGAAATAAAAATGGGTCATAATTCCACAATTATGCTCACTAGATGTTCAAACATCAAAATCAGCTATTTCTCCATATCTCCAAAAAGACTTGGACAATCATTCCAAGGTATTTGAGACTCCAAAAGGCCTCCCACCTATTCACGATCATGATAATTATATTCATTTGTTTCCAGGAAGTGTTCCTCCAAACATAGGGCCTTACAGATATCCCTATTACCAAAAGAGTGAAATTGAACGTATCGTTGCATAAATTCTAGAGGTCGGTATAATTCAACCTAGTCAAAGTTCTTTCTCTTCTCCAGTAGTATTGGTTCACAAGAAGGATGCATCATGGACCATGTGTCTGGATTATAGGGAGCTCAACAAGCTAACTATTAAAGACAAATTTATCATTCCTGTCATTGATAAATTATTGGATGAATTACATGGATAAATTTACTTTACCAAGTTAGATCTTCGTTTAGGATATCATAAAATAAGAATGAATAATGAAGACATTCCAACAACAACATTTATAATGCATGAGGGTCATTACAATTTTTTTTTCATGCATTTTTTCTTTTTCAATGCACCTTCTACATTTTAGGTTTTGATGAATTCCATTTTCAAACCCTTCCTTAGAAGATATGTGTTAGTATTTTTTGATGATATACAAATCTAAAACAAGTCTTGGAAGGATCATGTTTAACATGTTGACAGGGTGCTCAAACTCTTGGAGGAGAAAGAATTATATGCAAAAACCTTAAATTTTTTCTTTGAAGCATAGTAGGTGGAATATATGGGTCATATTATATCTCATGAGGGTGTTAAGGTAGAGCCTAGAAAAATTAAAGCCATTAAGGAATGGAAAATCCCCACAACCAGAAAGCATTTACGATGATTTTTCAGGTTGACAGGGTATTATCACAAGTTTGTTAAGAATTATGGCAGAATAATAGCACCTCTAACAACATTACTAAAGAAAAGTGCATTTTCTTGGACTCCAGAAGAAAATAAGGCCTTTGAACATCTTAAAGAGGTGATGTGCCAAGCACCGATCTTAGCTACGCCAGACTTGATAAAAACCTTTATTGTGGAATGTGATGCCTGAAGAAATGGAATTGGGGTTGTTTTAATGCAACAATGAAGACTCATTTCTTTTGAAAGTCGTCCAATCAAAGGAAAATATTTTCAGAAACCTATTTATTAGAAGAAAATGTTGGAAATACTACATGCACTTAATAAATGGGGATCATACCTAATGGGAAGACACTTCAAGGCAAAAATGGATCATGATAGTCTTAACTATTTTTTAGAAAAAATATTACCTTTAGAAGAGTAGTAAAAATGGGTCACAAAGATGTTGGGTTATTACTTTGAAATCATCTACAAAAAGGGGAAGTGAAATATTGTTGTAGATGCACACTCAAGAAAGGATGAGGATGTGGAAGCAATGCTATATACCATTTATATTATTCAAATAGATTGGATGATCGAAGCAAGGGATGAATGGAAGAATGATTAATAAGTGTGTGCACTCATTCAAAATTTGCAACAAGATCCCAATACATTTGATATATTTATCTAGAAAAATGATTCATTATGGTACAAATATCGCTTATACCTCTGTAATAATTCCCAACTAAAAAGAAAATATTCTTCTGGAATTGCACATCTCTCCCTTAGGAGGGAACTCAAAATTTTTAAGAACTTACCACAGGTATAAGAAGGATTTTTTTTTTGGGATGGAATTAAATCTGGTATTCAAAATTTTGTGGCGGAATGTTTGGTTTGCCAAAAAAATAAAGTTGAGACAATTAAGACTCCGGGTTTGTTACAACCCTTATCCATTCCAAGTCAATGTTGGGAGGGGGTTTCAATCAATTTTATCATAGGTTTACCCAAGTCCGAAGGAAAGCATTTCATCATGGTGGTAGTTGATAAGCTTACTAATTATACACACTTTTGTCCATTATCTCATCCATTTAAAGCTGGTACATTTTCTACTGTATTTATGGAAATAATTCAAAATCTATATTGAAACCCAAAGATTATTGTAAGTCACAGAGATCCCATTTTCACTCGAAATTTTTGGATGAAAATATTTTCTTTTTTGGGTACTAAATTAGCTCATAGCTTATCTTATCATCCTCAATATGATGGGAAAAATAATATAGTGAACACATGTATGGATGGATATCTTCGTTGCTTTGTATCTAATAGACAAACACAATTGGTCAAGTGGTTACCTCTGGCTGAATGGTTGTGTAACACTTCCTTCCATACTACAGCAAAAATGACCCCATTTGTGACACTTTATGGATATAATCCATCATCCATCACATCATATTTAAGCGATAATTATAAGGTTCAAGTAGTGGAATATCACATTGATCATCAACAACAAGTTCTCCAACTCTTAAATGATAACCTCACTTTGGCACAAAATCGAATGAAACAACATGTAGATAAACATCACGGTGAGAGAATTTTTGATGTAGGCGACTTGGTATTTTTACGACTAAAACCATACAAACAAATGCCCCTCGAGAAAGTTAAGAACGATAATAAATTATCACCAAAGTATTATGGTCCTTACAAGGTGTTGCAAAATATTTATACTATGGCATACAAATTAGATATTCTTGCATCTTCCTGAGTGCAGCTAGTTTTCCATGTTTCATGCTTAAAGAAGGTTATAGGTGACAAGCTCCCAGTTCAAAAAATATTTCCAAAAATTGACGAGGAAGGAAAAATCATATTACAAGCTAAAGAAATCATGGAAATAAGAACTCGATAGTTACAAAATCAATCAATTTCAGAGTATCTCATTAAGTTGAAAAACTTACCCGCTGAAGATTCCACATGGAAGGATGATAATTTTATACAGAAGCATTCAAAACTACTCAAGCGTTGAGGACAAAACTCTTTTGCAGGAGAGGCACATGTTACGCCCCTATAATACTAGTGTATCCCCTTATTTTATTTTTATTGTATCCCCCTTACTATTATTGTTGTACCCATGTAGTCCCCATATTGTTATTATTGTGCCCCATAGAAGCCCACTATTGCTATTATTGTGCCCTTACATTATTATTGTTATGTCAACTCTGATTATATTGTGACCCCTTAGACTCCTATATATAGAAAGGAGGTTTTTTCATTTGAATCATCCAAGAATTGTTCAGTTATGTAACGTAAAGGAGGTTTTCTCGTCGAAGAAGATAATTTTTAATTCATCGATCTATATTTTCTTCTATTTTGTGATTTGGTTGCATAACATCAGCCTAGCACTTCTAGGCCTTCCCAGGGCCTTTCCAAGAGCTGGCACAACTATCAAGATTCAGTAAATGGGAGGGAGAAGCTAAAAATTAGGAGTGTTTGTGTTCTGACTTGGTGCAAGAAGAGATAAGGTTGAAAACTAGAGATATGATGTCATCTAAAGAAGTGGAAGAGGATTTTTCATTAGTCGTTAAAGAAAATAAAGCCAAGAGAAATAAATTCCAAGACAAGGAGGGAAAGAAGAAGTACTTTTCCAACCTCAAGTGTTTTCACTGTGACGATTTTGGGAACTATGCCATGGAACATCCACAAAAGAACACAAGAAATAAGGATAATGTAGTAGCAGCAGCAGGTGAAGCTCTAACTTGAAAATTAGAACTTGACTTCACTCTCATTCATGCATCGAATGGGAAGCATGTGGTATCTTGAAAGTGGTGCCTCATTCCATATGATGGGGAATAGATATCGCTTCAGTAACTTGGAGGAGAAATACCTCAATAAGAACATAGAATTTGGAGATGATGGGTGGTACAACGTGACCGATATCACTACAGTTACTTTTCAGAGGGAGTTTGGCTTCCCTCTCAGACTCACAAATGTGATGTTTTTTCCAGGACTAAAGAATAATTTTGTTTTTGTCACGGTATTGGAATATCGTGGCTACGATGTGATATGTAGCAAAAAGAAGGTTTTCCTTATATACGTCACCACAGGACAGGTGAAGCATATCGGTGTGCTAGTCAAGAACATGTATGCACCTAAGGTAGAATATGCATGAAAATCCTTGAGGAGCAAGGAAAAGGTTAAAGATTTGGTGGTTGGGAGGGAGCATGAATTACCTCTCAACATGCGGCCTCATAAGAAGCCTTAGAAAGTTTTGGAGAAACCACAATTAGAGATACAGAGAGGAGGTCGAATGGATACATACACTTAAGCAGATACCTCTAGTAGGGGGGAATTTCAAGCCAAGTGGTTAGAGGCAGCACATACAACCATACCTGCAGGTGAGAGGTGGGTTGATGTGAACCAATAGTCCTAAGTGTGCAGAAGTTTGGGCAGGGTCCATTGAGGTGTTGTTCTCATGGATCATTACCTTTCTATGGGGGGCCACAAGATACAGTACTAGGATGGATAAACGACAGTTTATGCTGTCATATTCCATAGTGATAGATGTATATACTAGCATTAGTCAGATACTTGGGAGCACAGTGCATAGTTGGGCATCAATGCAGAGTCAGCAACAACGCGAAGTTTCCAATAGACAATGAAATAGCTAGTAACAGTCAAGATTGAGGTGACTGATGCATTATACTGAAAAAAATTGTTTCAATTTTTTTTTTATTCTTTTCAATTTTAGATATTGCAGTAGCAACAAAATCAGTGAGTAGTGTTGCATGCAGAACATTCCAAAGAGACTGAATCAAGATAGATGTGAATCCCTTTCTTGTTGATAGGAAGTGTTGAAAATCAAAACAAGAAATGTTGAAAATGGAACCAAGAAATATTCTAATTTAATTTCCCCTGAATTAAATTAGAAGAAAATTGCAATTCCACATATCATGACAACTTGTACAAGTTAAATAAGCTAGTTTGACTTAGTTGGTTCAGTTAATTCGAGTTTAGGGTCTAACTTGAGTCATATAGAGTGGCTCCTACAAAATAGAATCCTTGGTTGAGTTTATTTTGATTTGTAATTAATTAATTAAATTTATCTAAGTTAAAGTTAGTTTAACTAGTTCAAACTGATGGAGGAACTAATGAGAGGTCTAGCAGTGAGTTTTGCACTCTATGATCAGTCATTTAACTGATTATTCAGCCATAAATAGTTCATGCATGTCAGAACTGATATTTACCCAGTTTATATTGGAGTTCAAGGGAAATGTATTATCAGTTGTATAATCATCCAAATTGTACAGGTGGTGCATGCAGGTAGAGGAATTTCCTAAATGGATTGCGTAGTATTGGATGGGAATTTCCTTGATTAATAGGGGATAATTACCTAATGAAACAACGCAAAAAAATAGGGATCTGAGCAAGTAACAAAATGGCTAAGTATTTGCCTAGGCTTGTATGGGAAGAAGTGATACATATAAAGATAGTGTAGAAGTTTCTTAGGTTGGAGAAAAACATTTTAATCTTCTCATATTTTCTAACTAATGTAATATACAGATAGTGAGGTTTTAAGTTGTGGCTTTCTCTGGGAAATCATTTTTTAATGTGTGATTGAATTATTTCTCTTTTATGCTTCGTGATTTCATGATCATTTAAATTATTTTCTATAATTGGTAGAGTAGATTCAAGTCTATTGTTTTAGCATATTACAATTAGCAGTTTGAATCTACGTGGATTTTCTACAGGATACTCCATTTTTTCTTTCATCTTGAAAAATTTGTCTTCTTCTCTCATCCAGTCTTCAATTAATGTATCATAATTCTCTTGACATTTCTTCAAGGAAATACTTTGAAACTTATAAAGGAAGTCAACATTAAGGTGGATTTCTGGGGGATTGAGCTTATATGTGGCAAATAAGACCTCAGATTTCTAGAAGGCCATGAAAATATATTTATGGTATGATATTGCTCAGATTTTAATAAGAAAGCGAGAGAGAATCCATGAAATCATGTCATAATAGGGAAAAATTATGGCCCTATTTGCTAATTTATGTAACTTTATTGATGTAATTTCTTCAAACCAATTGTTCTTTGTCTCAGTAGCTCTTGTGTTTTTTAACCATTCTCTTTTCTCAAATAATTCAAATATCTCCTTCCAGATCATCCTACCTTTTTTTTGTGTTTTGTAAGTTGAATATGAGATGAGTAATGCGTTGAAGTTGAGTTTCTCTACTAGTGGATCATCCATCCCCTTAATATTTTCTCTAATATGCTCCATTTGTTGCTTTGACGTTGCAAATTTTCCCTTTTTTCCCATTTTATAACCTATGAACAGTAACCAAGGATACATAACTTTTTCTTATTTAAAATTTTAAATGGAATTCAATACTTTCTAAAAGAAATAACATTATGCTTACACAAAAATATTTGAAATTGGTACTCTGCTTCCTTAATTTAGTGATTCTTCGAGCAAGACTTAAGAAAAGAGCATGCAATCAAAAAAATGTAAAATCTTTAATTTGCTGGTGGATATTTCCACGAGCATAAATAAGTTTTGATTACTCAAAATTTGAAATTGAATTTAGGAATTTCTAAAAAAAAAACATTATGATTACACATAATATTTTGAAACTGGTACTATGTTTCCTTAGTTCAGTTCTTCTTTGAACAAGAGTTAAGAAAATATCATGCATGAAAAAGAACGAAAAATCTTAAATTTTCTACTAGAGAGTTTCCCTTTTTTTCCATTTTATGGCCCGTAAACACCAATAGAGCATATATAATTTTTTATTATTTAAAATTTGAAATTGAAGTTAAAAATTTATAAAAAAATAATATTATGCTTAAAAAAATTGTTTTGAGACTGGTACTGTGTTTCCTTAATTCATTTTTTCTTCGAATAAAACTTATGAAAAGAGCACGCGGGTAGGATAGCCTAAAGTCTTAAAATTTTGTTTAGAAAAATGAAAAAATTGCAATTGAATGTGGTTATCAGGGAAACTATTTTTCTTTTCGGGAATTAAGAAACCATTAGAAAATTTATCATTGATTTTAAAAATATTAAATTGAATGTGAAACGAGAAATTTTGAAAATCTTTATTAAAAATCGCACTACACGCAAACAAACAAAAATAGTATTTTATTCGGATCGTCATACGGTTGGGAGGTCAGGCAATGGAGATTTTTTTTCCTTTATGATTTATTTTTTCTATCCTCACTCTGGATATACCATAGTCAAGTTTTGTCTTTAGGTTGAGTAGTCGAGAAATCAATTAGTTGGGAAGTTAGGCGGTCTAGTGGTTTTTCCGCATTTAATCACCTCTGAACAATAACATTATATATATATATATATATATATGTTTTCCTTATTTAAAATTTGAAATTGGATCTAGAAATTCGTAAAACGATATTATGGTTACACCGTATTTCTTGAAACTAGTACTATATTTCCTTAACTCAATGTTTCTTTGAACGAGATTTAAGAAAACAACATGCAGGAAAAGCAATCTAAACTCTTGGAATTTTGGTTAAAATTAAAAAATATCACAACTAAACGTGTTCATTAATCTCTCGTAATCATGTCAATTGTTTTTCTTTTCCTAAATCGAGAAAGCACGAGGAAATTATTATTGTCTTAACAAAGAATCAATTGAATGTGAAATAATTTTTTTTGAATATTTATATAAAACACACGCTGCACACAAATAAAGGCAGTTTTTTATTGCATTGATCGTATAGTCAAGAGGTTGGAAAGTAAGACATTTTTTATTTTATGATTCATTTATTTTATCACTGCTCGACTATACCATAGCGGGGTGGTTTCATTAGGTTGAGTAGTTTGACAGTTGGACAATGTTGAGGTCGAGAGGTCAGGCAGATTATTGATAAAAACAATTCGCGGTCACCCTTTCTTGCTAGTAGGGTGGTTGAAAAGTTTGGTAGTCAGGAGGTTATAATTTTTTTACAAAATGTTTCTACTTTCTAGATCCGACCTCAAACTTAAGTCTTCAAAAAAAAAAAAATGTTTAAGGCTTTTGTTTATATTCATTTTTTGGTTCAGAAAAGAAAAAACTACTTCTTCTAAACATGATAACATGAATACAAATTATTCCGTGAATTTTCAAATAATACGTTTCATATCAAAACATTACAAAACATGGGTCAGGGAATGAAGGAGAATTGGATTTTGATTTCAAATAAGAAACAACACTAGCACTAACAAAAATCCTTTCTATTCCTCTTGTGTTCAGTTAATTTATGCTAATGTATTAAGTACATATGAGAATGAAAAATTACTCACATATGAAACTCTAGCTTGATTTATTCTGTGCTACTTACTTAATATTAGCCATAAAGATTGGATTTGTCAATGTCTAATTAATTTTTTGGATTCTAGTTACTTGAAACTGGCAATGAAGGCTACGTTCAGTAATTTCTAAATAATTTTTTACATCTGTCATAATTAAAATTACTAATATGGAATGTGTTTGATAATATCTGAGAAAATTGTTCAGGAAGTTGAAAACATATTACATACCTGCTATGCATAGAACTACTCCTCCAAGTAAAATACAAGGATGTTTTGATTTTTTTCCAAGCAAATAAAAGATATTTTTTTGGATAAAAATCTTTGAAGACACATGTATCATGTCTCGCGATATACCAGTGAAGGAAATGAATAAGAACAATATCAAAATAACAGGGACAAATGAGTAATGAAAGTTTTGGATTTGGAATATTTGAACATATAAAATTATAACTAAGATCACCACATATATCATAATTATCATGCTTTTCATTGCTTTTCTCTCTGGTGGTAGATATTTAGGAGTATCTTGTACAATTCATAATTCGAAATTTAGCAAGATGAAAACTATGAACATTTACCAGGTACACGAAAGGAAATAGTATTGTTAACTGTTTCCTCTATTTCAATCAGAACTGTGGAAAACGAGTAGGAAAATGGAATGTTGCTCAATGATTGGAATATGTAATATTCCAAAACAGGAAAAATAGGAATATTGAACATAAAACTGGAAATTTCAATAAATATCAACACATCAAAACATGAGAAAATCATAGAGCCATTCCATTATGTATAATATCAGAAAATAAGTACAATGTCTTGAGGAAAAGATCACTCAAGGTAGGCAAATAAGCCTCCCATGATCCAATACATTAAAATGTGAAATACTGTTAATACACAAAATGCCAAAATTCCATGAATGCATAGTCCAAGAGAGAATAAATGTAACTGGAGATAGAAATAAAAAAATCTAAAGATAGAGTGCTCAGAAAATGTCAGGATCAAAGATATAGGCACTCAAGCACCATTCTAGGACAAACCAGAAAGGGTTTTCGGAAATAGACTATATGAAAAATGCAGCCCTATGGCTGAATAACACTCTACAAATCAATATCTATAGGGAGGTGGCTTATATGACAAGAAAATAGCTGATACTCTTCCCTTATAGCTTTCTGGATGAAGGGTTGCTCCCTCCACTAGGAAACTAGCTTAGAAACTGGGTTTGTCAACCCTCCATTAGAATTGCCTTGCAAAATAATGTAGTTTCTAAAGGAGACTGTGCTATGGTAGATGGCTGAATCTTAGCCTAATGCTAGATGGTGGAATGAATATCAAATGTACCTCTCCTAAGTGGGCACTCGAAGTACCCCAAGGATGAGGGTGAGATTTCTACTCGAAAACACCCTTGTGCTAAACAACACAACAGACTCCTCTAAATAGCTAAAGTGTGAAAAAATTCATAAAATACCAATGCATAAATAATAATCAGAATGCCTTCTATGGTTTCCATCCCATTTCTTATATGCTTGGTGAGTTTCTCGACACTTGTTCCCACTCATTAAAGATGCTACTCCCATGCATACACTCCTCCACCATAACTGCGTTGTCCTCCACTATCTCCACTCTCTCCATGACACCATTGTTGATTTCATCAACCTTGAACCCATGCACATGCATTTACCCCATTCACACCAAGGGTTGCTTTATTTCAACTAGCTACATTGATCCTCCTTCACAGTAGAAGTGGTTTTATTCTTACTAAAGAGAATTTAAGGGTCTCTCTACACACTTATTCATCTAAGTTATGAACAAAAGAAAATTTTAACATTCCAACTAGCTAAAATCTAATTATGCCGTAATGCATCCTTATTTAAAAACAACTTTCCTAATTGACACTCTACACCATTTGTGATTGTTCTATTTTGTGTTAGACGATTGAAACATTATCAACCTTTTGATGGGAATTTTTGTTAGTTAGGGTAAGTTTTCATGAGTTAAGATTTTGGCAGCCATATCGCTCTCTCAACCCTGGCCCTTCTATTGATCAGTTTTAATTCTGGCAATAAAATAGAGTACACAGTTCCTTGGAAGACATACAATAATGGGTGCCTCTCAGAGCAAGAGAGGAGACCTAGAGAGCTCCGATTTTGAATCAGAAAATGAGGAGTTTTCTCCTAATTCAAATGGTTTCCATTCTCCCACTGGTAGCACCCCAGGAGACCACAGATTGAGCCCTGCTATCAATGGCCTCAGTGCAAGATTTAATTCTTTGTCTCTTAACAACTCGCCTCAGGTGGAAAACGATTCCCTAACAGTCAAATTGTATCGACATGTGGGATTCAACTCCAAAGAAGCTAAATGGTCCGTCTCTGATAAAATGGTGAGCTGCAATTTTGTCTGAGAAGGTGATGAAGACGATGATGGAACAGACGAATAAGAAGGGGATATCAAGAAGAAGAGCTTCAAGAGTTGGTTACTGAAGGTGGGCTCAAAGGTTCGGTCTCGAGTGGATAACCATTTATAGATTCATATGTTTGATGAGCAGTTGAGGGTTGATTTTGTTATCCAAGGAGTCTGGGCCATCAAGTTTATGAGCCCAGAAGACCACAGAGACTTCGTCGTTGAATTTCAAAATTGTATGTTTGAGAATACTTATCTTCTCGAAGCCACAGAAGAGAAAAAGTTGAAAGTATTTGGTAAGTATTTTCTAGGTTGGGCCAAGCCTAATGCTGCTGATGACTCTTTCTAGGAGGATGTAGAGGAGGAGCAACCCCAATCCCAAATCCCTCCAGACAAGAATTTTAGAGAAGAGTTCGAAGAGGCAGCCATAGGTGGTATCTAGAGTTTAACAACGGGTTCCCTAGACCACAGTTTCTTGGTAAGCGAGTTTGGAGTTGAGGCTGTCAAGAATTTTCATTATGGGATTCATGGCAAAGGCATGGTTGTTCCCTTCAAGAATAGGGAACTGGGAAGTTGGGGTTCTTATTCTTTTTCTACTCCCAAGAAAGCACTGATAATGAGGGTGGAGACCAGCATGATTCTTATGAGCCCTGTAAATCATGGAAAGCCCCATTCCATCGATATTCACCAGCTTGATATCGAGACTGGCAAGGTCGTAACAGAATGGAAATTCCAGAAAGATGGAACTCTTGCTACAATGAGGGATGTCACCAACAATAACAAGAGTTCCCAGTTGGATGCCTCTGAGAACACCTTCTTAGGTCTCAATGAAAACAGGCTCTGCAGGTCGGACATGAGAGTCAGGCATGGCAATGTTTAGGATATTGACAGCCCTGTGTTGAATTGGGAGGGCAGGCATCAGTTCTCCAGAGGGAAAAATTTCTAGTGCTTTACCTCATCCAGTGATGGGTGTGTGGTGGTTGGTTCTGCTGATGGGAAGATCCGTCTCTGTGGAAATAATTCCATGAGAATGGCGAAAACAACATTTCTAGGCCTTGGATCACCCATCACACATGTCGATGTCACCTATCATGGGAAATGGATTCTTGGTACAATCGATACTTATTTGATTCTCACCAGTACTCTTTTCACTGACAAGGATGGGAAGGTGAAGAAGGGTTTCGATGGTAGGATGGGAAATAAGATTGCAGCTCCAAGGCTGCTCAAGCTAACTCTGGTCCATTCCCATCTTGCAGGAAGGAAGAACAAGTTCCACGGTGGCCAGTTCTCTTGGGTAACAGAGAGTGGAAAGCAGGAGTGGCATCTTGTGGCTAGTGTTGGTAATTTTATTGTCATATGGAATTCAAACAGGTTAAAAACAATAATAACGAGTGCTACAAGAGCCATGAGGGACTGAAAATCTGCTACTGTTACAAGGTTGTTCCAAAAGATGAATCCATTGTAGATAGCAGATTCATGCATGACAAGTTTGCTATTACAAATAACCCAGAGGCTCCACTGGTTGTTGCAACACCCAAGAAAGTGAGCTCTTTCAGTATTGTAACCGGGAAATGATACAAATATTTTCATTCTTATTTTTAGGAGATTTATCCCTTGTCTTATTCACAATGACAAACAACTTCTTTCTTGGAACATTTGTGCACATTTTCTTGTCACAAACATTGTTAACTGTTAGGTCACTATCATGTGCCTAAGAAATGTTCTTTGGTTCACGATGACTGATGAACTAATTTAAAATTTGTTCTTGACCATACGTACTATATTTCAATGCCTATTCCATCTTCCACTTCCATGAAGATGTCATAGCATTATGCTTGCTAATATTTCATTAAAAAAAAAAAAAAAAAATCGCTCTCTCGACCCTGCCATCGCTCTCCGACCCCTGGCAGTGATGAAGAAACCAACCCCTGGTAGCGATGAAGAGCAACGATGAAGAAACCGACCCTTCTCTCTTGACTCCTAGTAGCGATGAAGAAACCGACCCTGCTCTCACGACCCCTGGTAGCGATGAAGAGCAGTGATGAAGAAATCGACCCTTCTCTCTCGACCCCTAGCAGCGATGAAGAAACCGACCCTGCTCTCTCGACCCCTGGCAGCGATGAAGATACAGGTAGACTTAAGTTCATATTCTGGCATAGGATATGATGTTTAGGATTGTTGCCTTCTCGGAGCTTGGTGAGACGTCTTCTGATTGTTGCCTAGATGATGGTGGAAAGTATATATCCACTCAATTTTAAATATGAAATACCCATTAGTTTCTGCAATTCAAGTTCCATTTTGACTATTTTAATAAATAATGTTGATTATTAATTTTAAGTTGGTGTTGGGAGTGTGATTTAAAACTTCTTTTATTTGATTAAGAGTTTTTTTCTTTATGACCATTGTTAAATTTTGACAAACTACGCATGTTGTTCAGGCTTCAGCGCTTTAGTGTTATTTGTAGTCACTTCACTAGACATGCTGCTTGATGACAGCCACAAAGTTCCAATTGATATTCTACTCATTGCTGAACCAATAGGCAGCTATACAAGATGTCCTTTAATTTTCATCTTGGTAAAAATGCCAAAAACAACCATGAGTTGCATGAAGCATTTGTTCCTCAACTGCCCCAGGATGATTTACATAGACTTCTTATATGCACCAATACAAGAAACTTGGTTTCACTTAGTGAGAAAAATATATCATTTTTTTTCTCATCTGAAGTTTAATACCCAGTGTTTTGTATGCCATACTTTCGAGTGGATGGGATTTTGTCTAAATATTACCATATAGTTGGAACTTGGAAGGGTCTTATTATTAGTCTCTGCTTTGAACTGCAGGCATATATACAAGAAATCGATATTCACAAGAGGACAATGTTGCTTATCAATAAATTAGATCTTTTACCAGTTCATATCAGGTTTCTCCCTCAACTGTAAAATATCAGATATTTGATGTGCAACAGATGTAAAATAGTGAATGTAATATTTGTGAGGAAAAAGTGCTAATTATTATTATTTTTGAATTCAAAGACAAAAATGGGAAAAATATTTTTGTTCACAAGGAATTTTATATCTAAAGCTGCTTTAGCAGCTTTAGAGGGTAAATATCATACGAGATATTCAAAAAGTTTAGTGAATCCAGAGGAGTTCCACAAACTAGGTGTTTCTACTGAGGACATAAAAATTTATGGTCGAGAAGAGCTTTTGAGTCGCTTGCAAAAAGAGGCAGAAGCAATTTCAGCAATCAGGAAAGCTTCAACTGAAACCAATAAGCAGGGTCAGCCAATTTTAAACCAATATTCAAATTTTGATTCAACTTACAGTGAGAGTGATGTATTGATTAGTAACCCCAAGGTGCTAGATTCTGGTGCTAGGCGTGTGGTTGTAGGGTTTGTTGGCTATCCTAATGTGGGTAAAAGTTCCATGATAAATGCATTGGTTGGACAGAAAAATACTGGTGTCACATCAACACCAGGAAAGACCAAGAATTTCCAGACACTTATAATTTCTGATAGGCTTATGTTGTGTGACTGTCCTTTTCTAGTTTTTATTTCCACCTTTTGTTATGGGAACTCATGATTCGTGGTTGTCTTACTGGACATAAAATTTTATCTTTCAGGTATTGTTCCTTATTGATCCAATTGACAAGGTTGCCATTCAAAACCTTAAGTCTTACAAGGACAAGCAGTTTGTGGATATCACCAAAGAAGACTTGGATTTGAGTAATTGATTATTTTACGTTTTATATGCATGCTTTAGGCACATAACATATATTCTTGTCTCTGTTTTCTCTGTGTATATAGTAGGATAAAGGTTGGATAGACCCCATTGACTTTATTTAAAGTGTTGGAACAAACCTTATTTTAGCTCCACTGTTATTGTTTCTAGAGACCTAATTGTGATTCCATCGGGGCATGATTTTTGTATAAAATAAAATATTCTGAAGTTGAGATTGAATCATATCTGATCTGGTCCAACTGTCTGTGCTTGCAGGTTACTCAACAAGATTTACAAGACACGTTCCAACCACCTTTTACGAGCTGTGTGGAAGAAGGGCATTCAAGTTGTATGATGTGCTCTTACAACCAGGTAAATGGAGTCCCAACATGTGCACATTATGACCTCCTTTCTCAAACAACAAGATCTGAATGGAGATTTCAAGGGTATGTTGATCTTGTACAATTTTATTTGATCTTTACTGAACTACATACTTCGGGGATATCCACTGTACAATACTATTTTATGCATAGTTGAAAATGGCCAAGTTTCTGAAATATAGAGACAAAAACCATTCAGGTATATTACTTCTGATTGCGACGCTGTTGCAATCATTTATGAGAATAAAATCTATGCAAAATCTCCTAAGGATGCAGTCGCCGATGTTCTGAACGCTGGTAGGAATAATAGTGATTTAATTCCAACATTAGAGTTTATATTTCTTAGTGCATTTTAAGATTCCTTGGTTGTTAAACATAATTCAAGTATTGGAATACTTATCTAGATTTTGCTGCCTAAATAGCTTATTTGATTGGATCACTATACTTTTTCATGGAACCTATAGTGTAATAAACCTCATGTTATGTCTGTTCATAGGCATGGATATCAACTGTGGAACTTATTTGTATAGGCACACAATATCTGCAGTGAAGAAAGGGAAGGTCAAGGAATCATCAATTGACCGAGCCCTTTTCAACTTATTCTCAGTACGAATGAATCTCGGGCTTTTTTATGGTCATCCTAAGCATCAGAAGTATGGTGATCTGGGGCCCCAGAATGTTTGTTCTGATGATCATTGACAACTTGCATTAGAGGCTGCTAGACAGGGGATAATACTTTTGAAGAACATGGATAATATTTTACCATTATCAAAATCACATATTACTTCTTTAGCAATCATAGGACCTAATGCAGATGCTCCTAAAACATCAATTGGAGATTATCCAGGTTTGCATTCAAATTTTCATTCTTTTTGTGAGGGATTGCAAATGATGCAAAAATCTTTGTAAAAATTTTCATGAGCTTGTTGTTTTCTTGTTGGTATTCCAGGCATTCCTTGCAACATGAAAACTCCAGTTTCAGGTCTTAAGAATTACATCAAGACAATAATATACACCCTAGGATACCATTATGTCAATTGTACTTCCACTGAGGGCTTTGGTGAAGCAACAAGTATTGCAGCAAAGACTGATGCTATATTTATGGTGGTTGGATTGGATCAATAACAGGAAATAGAAGATCATGATCGAAAATTTTTGACTCTTCCCAAAGAACAACAGAAATTAGTAATTGAAGTTGCAAGTGTCTCTAAAGGACTATTGGTGCTTGTCATCATGAGTGGAGGACCAGTTGATGTCTCTTTTGCAATAAAGGATCGTAAAATTTCTAGTATTTTGTGGGTTGGCTACTTCGGTGAAGCTGGTGGCCAAGCACTGGCTGAAGTTATTTTTGGAGATTACAATCCAGGTAACTGCGCCCCTTCAATTTTAAATTTTCACATTTTTTTCCAGGCATAGTGTTTGAAATTAGGATTTTATGAAGCCAATTCCAAAGGTTAATTTCCAATTATAGTAGGTTGGAAACTAAGATCATTTGCTGCAAAAGTGCCAACCTTCCAAAACATTGCAGGTGGGCGGTTGCCTATGACATGGTGCCCTCAAGATTTCATAAAAAGTCCCATGAACATCATGGACATGCGTTCCAATTCTTCCACAGGATACCTAGGCCAAACATACTGTTTTTATACAGGGGAAACTGTATTTGAATTTGGTCATGGATTAAGTTATTCAACCTACTCTTATACTTTTCCTACATCAACACTGGATCACATTATTATGCCAACTTAATAATTATTTTCAGAGAATATTTTACTGTATTTTTATGTATCATTTAAATATCTTCAATTATTGATATTAATATGTTTTTTTACTGAAGGATCATGAAAACTCAATCTCTTGGGGATACATCTAGCATGTCGTTCATGCATGGAAAAATAATCTTGGAGATCAACCCAGATCACCCCATTATCCAGAGTTTGAACGTTAGTGATCATTCAAGTTGTACAGATACTGATCTATGTTTCTGTAGTATTTTTCAAATTAGTCTTGACTGGTGCATGGCTTAGTTCACTAAACTTGTTTCTTAAGAGGTGTATTTGGCTTAATGACTAATTAAGAAATTTTATTAAAAAATGATATGAGTAACAAAGTAGTTTTCATATTTCTTTACGGACTGGTCAGTGAAAGTAGTTTTTGTGTTGCTTTACAGACTGGTCAGTGAAAGCAGTTTTGATATTGCTTTGTAGACTGGTCAATGAAAGTATGATATTTTCCAACTGAAATAGGTGTAGTGATACAGAGGTGTAGAGAGGTTTTTGAGGTTGTTGAACTTGCTGAAGTGAAAGTTGAGGGCAGACATCGATTTCACTACACATATATTGCTTAGCAATTATTTGATCTCGTTAACAATCTTACAACATTTCCTTTGCAACATTTAATGATGGTGCAATTGCTAGTTAGGAATATTATAGAAGATATGTGTTGTGTCCTTTGTTAACAAAAATATATTAATAAGTACTCTTATTAGGGTTGCATAGAGATGATTTCTATTTACAAGGATCCTTATATTGACATTATGCTATCCAATAAGTTTCTTATTCATAGCTCAATCAGAAAATATCATCTCTATATCTCTGGTTAAATTGGATGAGAAAATACAAAGAGAGATATGAAAAATAAGGAAAACCTGCAAACTTTTTTGCACTAACAGTGAGCCCAATAGAATATTATCCAAAACACATGGTGCCTTTAGTGTTCAAAATTCATAAAATTTCCTACATGGTTGGTAGATGAGACAATATAAGTCTTATCACATCAAAAATAACCATGTATAGATTGTTTGATATGTGACGAAGAGAATTTTTCCCTTGTTCATGAAAGCATGTTATATTTTTTATTGTTCTACTACAACAACAATGTTTAGATTTCAATATATATCAATATTGAGCTCAAGCACATAGGGACACCTTATAGCGACCTAGTGCAAATATGAATATATCATAATTTGTCTTGTGAAAAAATACCTTAGTATGAATGTAAAGAAAAAAAATTCAAAAAGGACATTAGGAAAACATGTTATTTATCACTTTTTGGTTTACCTAGAAATGAGCCTCACATTATCCCTACTTTTGTAGTTTCTAGATTCAGTGATCTAGAATGACAACTTGTAACATTCTGCAAGTAGAAGAACAATATAATATTATTAAAGCGAGTAGAATATATTAGAATAAAGCGAGTAGAATATATTATTTTTAAAAGCACATGATAAAAGAAATACTAAGATTGAAAATCACAAAAATATAGGGAAAATTATCCATGATGAAGTTAATTATCATATTAACATTAAAATATTAAAATCTGCAATGCATGGAGACTAGTTTCAAATTCAAGAATTACTACATTATTAACTGTATCATGGCTATCTCGATGCATAATACTGGTATATTGAGTACATAAAATGTTAGATCAATGCACTCAAAGTGTATCTGATAAAAATTCCCAACAATATTAATTAATAGGTAAGAATTTCCTAAAAAATGCACACATCTTTATTCATAATATATATATATATATATATATATATATATATATATATATATATATATATATATATATATATATATATATATATATATATATATATTTCACTCAGCCATGCAATTGTTTGAAGTGTGTGGCATGTGTTTTCTTTATCTTCATTGAGCTCAATTCATTGATTCATTGATAATATTGGAACATGAAGAAAAAGTGGCTGAAGAGAAATTGTAGACACATTTTATGTTACACTCCTTAAATTTGTTTTAAAATTCTCATCTGACATATGTTTCTTGATTCCTATATTCATAGAAACAATAGTTTTTGCCTCCAATTGATGGTTAAATGAAACTTAATTATGATTGGACATAGTTATACTATGCTTAATGAATAATTACATAAAAACACTTGATTAAGCGATTAAATATATTTCACTACTTTTGAAATAGGTGAGTCCATACATAGAAGTTTAGTGATATTTTTATCAATGATATTGAGTCTTTATTGTTACATTCAAAGCATAGAGTCTAAAGTGACACGAGAGGTCAAAAATTAAAAATGACGTCACCAATTATTCAAAGATTATTGTATAAATGTCTCAACCTCTTTTTTACAATACATCTAGAGTATTAAATTTCATATGTTAAATAATAAATACAAAAAATACCTAAGACAATATTGTTAGGAAAAACACTATTCTAATGAGAGTAAAATCTGTCATAATGTCCAAGTAAAATTGATTAAATAGGTCAATGAAAAATTATCATAAGAGTTCAAATTTTAAATTAACTAATATATTTATTATTCATAGAAATTCCATTGTGCTAAATGGATCATTGACTGAAAATAGTACATATATCCTTCACCATTCACCAAATATTCATTATCACATGCCAAACATTCAAAACTATTAGCATTTTCTATGATAAATAAAAATCAAAATAGCTTGAAATGGAAAAACAAGTGGTTGCAGAAACCACACATGCTCATTACCATTTATGGCTCGTGACAAAGAGCCAAAAAATATTTGGAACCATAGTTATAGTACTTAGGATTATAAGAGCCATGATTTCCTTACACTATAGTTAAATTTGCAATTTTTTGCAAGTTTATAAGCATTATACGAGGAAACCAAAAAATTAGAAAACACAAATAAGATGTACGTTTTGTTAATTCATTAGATCATAAACTCAAAATTATATATAACTGCAATACAACATTATATAGCTAAGGAAATAAAAATCTTTGTACAAGAAATCCAATCAACAAAAGCACACAACCTAAAGAAAACACTTGTGCTAATAGAAAAATAACTTTTCTGGAATATTTAATATATGCAAACAAAAAGAGAGAACACAAATGTCTCAATGCTCCTGTAGAGTTTTTTGTTTTTTTGACACAAAACATTTCATTAAACATATACAAAAATTAAGCAATTAAGACAATACTATTTCCGAATTTACAGAAAATGAGAATTAGAGTTTAATATTGTAATAATGGATATCAAAATACGTGTATGTATATAATATGGTATAACAATTTCTTTTGTATTATATAATGTTGTTATGCAACTGAGATGCTATGGTCCTATCAACGATATGATGCACAGGGTTGGAAAAAAATTTTGAAACAAAAATTCGTTGTAGTAACTATGCACATTGGTTTCCATCTATGTCTTGGGAAAACAAGGAAAAAATAATTGAGCACCATAGTCGAAGCAACTAGTATCAATAAAATCACAATATGCCTATATTATAGTTAAATTTGCAATTATGTTTTAGTTGGAATGCTTTTTAGAAAGAGACAAAAAAACTAGAAAACAAAAAATGAGATACAAAATTTCGTAATTCATTGCACAATAAATTTGCAATTGTATATAACTGCAACGCAACACTATATAACTCAGTAAACAAGGACAAAAAATTTGATCATCAAATGGACACAACATGAAAAATAGTTATGAAAATAGGAATATAAGGATGATTTGATGTATGGGAAAAGAAAACCAGAACACAAATATCTCAATTCTGATGTAATGCCTTCTTTTAACCCAGAGAATTTAATTGAGCATATACAAAAATGAAGACATTGATACACATGCAACCCTTCCACCCCTTTTTTTCCTAACACAACACAATTCCATAATTTACAGCAAATAAGAATCCAAGTTAATATTTCAATAGTGGAGAGCAAAAAATATGCATATATATATTATGGTATAATAATTATTTTGGAGATACATTATGTTACTGTGAAACTAAGATATTATGCTCTTATTAACAGAAAACGAGACCATAGTTTGGAAGAATTTTTATATAACTAAAATATTATATTTCATAATGTGCATCTTTCTCTCTACTTTCATTTGCAACAGGAAAATATGTTTGATTCAAAAGTTACAGGAAAAATAAAACAAAAAAAAGTTATCAAATATATATATATATATATATATATATATATATATATATATATATATATATATATATATATATATATATATATATAGATCCTTGATTGAGGTATTGTAGAAAATATCTAGAAAGTACTCAACTACGTGTTTTTTGTGTTTTGTAATTCTGGAGCCTGCAATAAAAGAAAAACTATACATTAGTGTTGCTGCAAGTATTTCTGAATTATGAGTTGGTGAAATACAGGAAGTAAAAATGGAAAGAGAAAGAATATCTTAACTGTCAACATGTATGAACTTGATATACAGAGGAGGATTTTTTTTTTACTCGTCACAACTCTTTTATCTCAACAATAATGTTGTTAACTGTTAAAGTAAAAAGACCTCGAATACAAAGTTTTCTTAAATTCAAAACTTTAAATGATATCATTTGCATGTATTGTTGAAATATTGTCTCGAAAATAACTGGGCAATGTTATTTTAGCTGTGGAATTCACAACATACAATAAATTTTGCAACTATCTATTTCCAGTGTGCATTCAACATTGTGCTCATAGTTAAATGTTGTGTCATCTTTACACATTGTGCATTTAGTTGTGGTTATATGAACATGTTTATTTCATTTACTGCAAATTCGTTGAAGAGGAGGAGAGAAAACAATTTTTTATTTGAACACTCCTTTGATATATATATATATTCATAAAATTGAATTGTTAGGTTCAAATATGTATCATAAAAATGCAATATTTTGTACATCAAAGTAAAACTATTCTTACATGGAAAAATAAGCTATTTGGAAACATACATGTGCTCTTGGCATGCCAAAAGATAATAGATTCACTCTTGCAAATTCATCATTCAACGAGTCAAAAAAAGTTTTTGATCCAGAAAGTAATCACTGACTCCCTTTCACATCATTTCTAACATTTTTTTTGAACAAATAGAGTGGATTCATCACTTGATGCCAATTCATACTCTATCTAAAAAAAATGTTCTCTATAACTATCATTCAATAGCAGTTGCAGTGAATCAGGCTACATATTTTTTGTTAAGTAGTTTGTGTAAGAAACAATGAGATAATTTCCACCTTGATAACAATGGAAAAAAGAGATACAAGAACATAGTTTCGAAGAAACTTTTGGTTTTTGTTAAGAATGCAAGTATATTTATTGTAGCAGTAGACTTACAATTGCATTGTTATCTGTAGCTTCAACATATTTTATATTGAGTTCAATTTTATTTTTATTTTGTTGACATCCTATCATTATTTCTCCTATTTAACCAACCACATATGTATCATTTGAGACAAAACACTGTGTATTGTTGTATCTAGAGCCATTCTACGTTTTTACAAACATGTGCAATTGATTCAACCATGGTTTTTTCCTATAAAACTATGCAACATTTTGCATCTCCTTGTTCATAGTAACCTTGTTTCCTATCACAAAATCTATAATTAAAATATTATTTCCAATAGTAAACATGTTTTGGAAACACTCTATAATATTGTTTCTCATGTTCACTGTGATAGTCAGTTGACCGTGTCTACCAACCAAATAAGCATGGAGAAACTGTGCCTTTGTAGGGCATTTAGGACTTTTAGTTTGTGATGGCCCGTAAATAACCAATATAACACCTTCAAAAGTCTTTGCATATGTTCCCAAGCATATTTCAATGATTGATGAGGATCATTAGGGGAATTTTGAGGCCAAAAATGGGTCTCCTAAGGAAAATGTACAATCAAAATTCACTTTATGGGAACCAATCACATTTTAGGGGATGACATCATCTCTAATGGTTGAGCTGACATTGCTTGAGTTAAAGGTACTTACTTGTCACATTCTCAATGGTAGATAAAAACTCATGGTTAACCATGGTAGTTCTCTAAGTACTTTTAAAGCTAAAGTAAAGTACTCATAATAGATGTCATTTCACACTTTTTGAATAAAAATATATTATTGTCATTTCATATTTCTTGAAAGAAACAATGTATATCCCTATACATTTATTGTATTATATTATATTATATTATTTTTATATAGTATATTAATTACATGTTATTATATAATTTAAATAATAGAAATTTTAATTAATAGCATATAATATAATTAAGAATTTATAAATTTAAATTTAAATTTTATTTTAAGTTATTTAAGTACAAAGGAAAAATGCATTAGTTGTTCAATGATAATGACTTTTTCTTGAAAAGTTCATTCTTATTTATAGTCACATCAATACAATTTTTTATTAATTTTATTTTGGTACAAATTTTGAATTGAATTTAACTATGGTTACATGGATTGTGGTGCAAAAAGTGAATTGAAAATTCATAAATATTATTTTATTGGTGTAGCTATTATTTTATTATTTCCTTAGGAGGCCCATTTTAGACCTCAAAATTCCCCTAATGGTTGGTTCCATTGTTTTTGGTGTGTTTAAATGAAAAGTTTGAACAATATGCTTTAGAAAACATTTCCATCAATTTAATGAAAATATGTCATTTGACTATACAAATATTCAGTGCAACATAAACCTAACCTTTTTGTATTCTCATCTTCCACCCTTCTTTGAATGATTGTGTGTTAGAGCTAGTTGTTTCCATGATACTGTTCCAAATGACTGGACCAATCATTGTGAGAAAACCAAAATGCAAGTCATTAAGTCTAAAACAAGTGTATAAATAAAGTTTAAAATAATGAATGCTCTACAATGACACATTATATATTTATGTATTCTTTTTTTATAGTCCTATTAGCCATTGTGGGGTCTATGTAGTAAAAGTGCATAAGTTATAATACAAAAATATTTTATATATTTCATTGACAAGTACACATAAGGTTCATTTCTAGAATGCATTATTAAGAATAGATATGGCCAAAACAAAAAATCCTTGTTTTTTCAAAGGCAGTTGGACAAGGAATAATGAAATATGAATTAGAAGCTAAAACAAATAAAACTATTTAGTATATAAAACAAAATGTCACAAAGTGAAAATAAAAATGCATAAATTCCAAGCTAACTATGACATAAAAAATTACATTTATAGAAGAAAAACTGAACAAATTTATGTTGATGGTTCAAAGACAAATTTATGCTGATGGTGAAAAATTCCTTTTTTTTAAAATGTTTGAAAATCAAAGCATATGTCAAAGGTGCACATTTGGAAATGTGACAAACACTGTGACAAGTCAACATTGAAATTGTAGAGCATGAACATTGGAAAAATGACTCGAGTCAACAACAAATATATGGTAAGACAAATTGTATGATGATCTATCCAATGAGCATAGAAGACATGGAAAGAAACAATGCTACATGAAAGGTTTGTTGAAAAGTGGTGTAGCATTGAGCTATAGTCAGTTGTTTTTTGTATGAAAATTGAAGTCATTACTTTTCATAAATGAACATATTTTTATTTTTTGATGGCTATTTTGCAACATGTCCAAATTGAAATAACCAACAAGAACAATTGGGTAGTTGTTGCATGTGTACTCTAAAAAGAACTTGATGAAATTAAATATTTATTAAATGCTTTCATTTAGTGCAATGTATACATTTGCAACTGTAATGTTTTTTTTTTCAAAATGGAATGTTGCAATTGTTGATTCAATTTGGCTTCTTGTATAAGTTAAATGATTTTAAACTACAATACTTTTTTGTAGTATGTGAGAATTCCATGCAAATGTTATAAATGTATGTAGTGATATTTTCTTGACAAAAATGGATATCATGGAGGCGATTTTGTTTTTGTTTCCTGGAAAAAAGGAATGTCAGAACTCATTATACCATTGTCATCAATTATATCTTCAAAATGCAAGGAGAAACTACGAGTGTTCAATGAACATATTGTCAAATCCTTGTTTTTTTACTTTGATATATGCTATATTCAAGCTCATAAGAGGCATTTTGTCTAAATATATTTAGATCAATAGCAACTTTTTCATTGAGGGAAAAGTTTCCATGTTCCAATTTGTTTAACAAATACAAGGTTTTAATATCTTTGATGCGAGAAAGTGTAGTATAGATGAGTCAATGTTTCCTAACTCCTTTTGGGTCAAAATCCATTTTTTCCCATTGTTAACCTTTGTGATTGATGTATAGTTCATGCACATGCGAGTTGAATAGGAAATTTTTCTCTTGTAAAACTAATTTTTTTATTTGATTCATTATTTCTACAAACTCTAGTAATAAGTGTCCATGTATACATTAAACCATCTTTCTACATATGTGCCATTTTTTCAATTGAATAGTGCCAATAGCTGGATCAACAGATTCAATCCAAATTGTGCCATTTTAAAAAGTCGTGGTTGCTCTAAAAATTCCTTCAACACCATTGACCAAGCCATCCTAAATATTGTAATTTCTGCCAATTATTTCAATAAGCATATTTTACTTGAGCATAATGGAAGATGGAAACTGAATTTTGATGTGTTTATTGTGATTTATATTTGTTGATTTAATTTTTATATCATATGCATTTAATATGATTCCTTCTTTATTGATGAGAGACAGCATTATTTCACTATGTTCATGTACATTATTGTTTAAATAGAATATGTATGGAAAATTTGGATCCTTTGGTGTCGATCTATAAGAATGTTTGTTCAAGAATGCAAGATCATCGTTAGTATGTTAACATGTCCTAATTTTTTTAAAGATGGATACAAATTCTTTATTGTCTTATCACATTAATTGTTTTAGTTCATAAGTCTTCACATTTTATGTCCAAAATTTTTAAGGAGCACTAGTTCCTTTAAGAGGAATTTTTTCAAATATCAAACAATCACATACAGATTGTACTTGACATAGGTAACCACATAGTATTATGTTAAGGTTCCCAAATGAGGACGCTGAAGTATGCATGATTTTGTGAACTCGCTTGTCAATGTTATATAAAAATGAAGATCCAATTAATGAATCCTCATCTATCGGCATAAATTTAAGTTGTTCATATTATTTTCTATATATCAAGTGTATTAGAAGAAAATGGAACCATGTGACATGATGAAATTGGAAATTAAAAAGTTGACTGGACTATGATACCATGTGAAATATATGCAGCTTTGTTGGTAAATGAAAGGATTAGAACCTTTTTTTTCAAGGGGTCACTTTGTAAATATTTGTTATAAATACATGCCAGTGCATGGTAAAGTGCTTGTGGAGTGAATGTCTTCCTGTACATGTACCTCCAATATTGAACAAATAGAAGCACTTACCAAGATTTTTTTTTTTTCCATAGAACTATTTGTTTGATTATTGATTTTTTATCTTGATTTAATTCTCTCAAAATTTCATGGTATGCCAATGTTTCCAAAACCAGTGGATGCTTAATGAATTCATTTCTTTTTGTATATTTAGTTTGAGTGCTTTAAATTGAATTTTCTCCTGCAAGTCTTATTAAATGTCATATTTTTCATTAGAACAAGCCCTATTATTAGTTTCTAATGGAAAGTGAAGCATAAATATCTCGTCACTTTGACATGCAATTATAGTAGAAGCAATTTCAATATCACCCCATGGTGTGATTAAACTAGAAAATTGGTTTTCAGTGAAATCGAAAATGTGTTTATGCGAAAAGTATGCTTCAACACATGTCTCTTAATTTTTATATTATGTGTATTCAAACTCTATATATGGGATGTAGGGCATAATTTTTTCTCTATAGTGGTTTTATGGGTACATGTGTGTTGAGTCTCCAAAATGGCATCCACTTCTACCCACATTTCCATCATTTCACCCTCATTCTATAGCTCATCCCTCATTCCGTAGCTACATAAACGTACATTAAGTAACCATTTTTATGATCATATGGGTTTAGCATTATATTTTCAAAAGTCATTTATTTTAAGTACTTTAGGTGAATCTGTGATTAAATATTATAAACTAACATGTTTTCATATAGACATAAAAGTCGTATAAGTTTTGTGATATTGTAGGTCCACTTGGAGATTCTAGAAGGATCCTACTTGGCCTCCTAACTACAAATTCGAATTTCAAATTCCAAATCATAAGGATTTGTAGAATATTTGAAGAAGATATGGATCATTAAGCTAAGCACATTCAAAGGAGAAGAATCATGGATGATTTGATATGTGTCCTTATCAAAACTATGAGAGAATTTGGATAGGATTTGTATCTTATATTTTTAGGAGATTGGTTGTAGCCACATGAGATAAATGTGGATTTAGGCCAAATTTGAGGATCTATAGTTATCTTCAATTTTCATATAAATAGGAGTGCACCCTTCATACAAAGGGTAGTAAATGGTTGGTTGTAAATTATTAGCTATTAGAGATTAGAGGTAGCTATTGGCTAGTTGATAGTTGGAGGTTCAAATTTCCATTCAAGATGTGATTTGTAATGTGAGGAGAGATAATTCTTGCAATATATTGTAATCATTTTATGGAATACATACTGCCACTTTGATCTCCAAGATGTGATAGTTGTTTGATGTACTTGTTGGGGAATGGAGGGCCCCCATTAACCTCAGTTTGCATACCTTTGTACATATTAGTAACATAGTATAGTTTTGTTATTTCATTTCTTTTCAGAAAGTGTGTTTCCATTTTATGCGAGGGTATTTTTCCTTTCAGAAAAGTGTGACTTACTTTTCAGCAGGTGTGAGTTTGATTTCAATTCAACAGTTCATTTACGCAAGTGTTCATGTGATTTCAATTATGCAAGTGTCGTGTGATTTGAATTTTGCAAGAGTGATTCCAATTTCATGCAAGTTTGATTTCCTTTATGCAAGTGTGATTTCAATGTCTTTATATTTGGTTTGATTTGGTTCGAATTAGATTGATTTAATTTGTTTAGTTGCATTACGTTAATATAATATGAAATATATCTGCCTAGTACATATAGTATAGGTATACCTCATTAGTTTACGAAACCCGGGGTTGACAATTAAATGACAAGGATTTAGCTAACCATAAAATCACCCAACATTTTGGCGTCGTTTCTGAGGAAGTATACATAGGTGTTTATTTTGAAGTTTAGAAAATTCATTATAATTGAATTCATTTTTAGATCCATAGTTTAAATCATATTAAAATCGTTTTTCATATTAAATTTCAAAAAAAAAAATTGTACTGATCTGTGTGTCCAATGGGAATTATTAACCAGTTGGAGTAATTCACATGAAATTAATGGCTTGGAGGATGTTCTTCATTATTTAATTCATGATTGCATTATCTAAACAACTCATTTTTCATGCTTTTATTATTTTTAATGTATATTTTTCTAACCTTAGCATGAATATATTTTTACTCCTGTTACGCATGTGGTTACACTGGAAATATTCTTACATTTTATCGATTCTTATATTTTCAGTAGAGTACAATAGGTAATGAATAGAATCAATTTTTGTGATGTTTTCATTTTAATTGCAATATTATTTTATTGGTAGTACAGTAAGAGCCACCCAGCTCACTAATAATTTATAGGAGGATGTGAAAGAAAAGTAAATTTTGAGAAAAGAGGAGAATAGATAGAGTTTTGAGAGACATAATCTAAATTTGGAGATAAAATCCTTGTGTTTTGTCTTTTAATTTTCACATTCCAATTAAATAAATAGCTTATCTGTGTATGCTCTCTGCTTACACTCTTTGCAATCTGGAAGATCAGAAAAGAAAATTGAAACAAGTTAGTTTTAAAAATTTTCAATAAAAATTGGAAAATAAATCTAAATTCATAATGAAAAGTATAATTACATACCTTTAGAAAGCTCAAACAACCAAAATAATGCCTTCAGTGGATCCATTACTATTGAAAACCCCTATTGTGACTCTTTTTTTACCTCATTTTGTTAAAAATTGAGAAATATATGATTATTTTAAGATTCTACCCAATTAGGTTGTAATAAGCCCACAATTTGACCCAAACCCAGACGGTACGCCCAAAAATTGGGAAAAGTGCACGAATCTGGCCTTCTCGACTGGTGGGCGAATTTGTAGGACCATTAAGATAAGCCCCCCAGGTCCACGCCCGTGGTCATATAGGGATTCAAATGGTCAGGGCTAGGGCTGAGCCCCGAGACCTTCCCCAATGGCGCAATTTATAAAACTTAAATATGATTTTGTTCCATTGTTTAACAAGACATGTGCATAGATTGGTTGGTAGAGCACTTTGTTTGTGGATAAGAGGTTGCTATTTCAAATCTCGTAGAGGGTAGTTTTAGCCTTTGAAATTTTTCTGACTGCCACAATGATGACACATGGCAACTAATGGTTGGTCCACATGGCACTTCCTCATTGGCCAACCACAGCATCCCATGATCCAATCACAAACTGCCAAGTGTCAAATTCCCATTGGCCAATGACAAAACAGTCAAATAGTGCCACGTGTCATGACCCACTCTATGTAAGGACTGCTGATTGGGCGTACCTGCAACTCAAAAATTCATTTTTTAGTTGTTGTTTCCTAAAATGATCATAATGTGATTCTGGGAGAATCCGAAGTCGTATTTCAGTGAAATGAAGTGTGTTGGATTCAGAATGACGAGATATATTCCTTGTCATGGGTTTTAAGTTGATCTAATAATTTTAAATTTTGATCATTTTCTTGATCCACATGATCATGGATAAGTGATCGAGAGTTCATAACATTTTCTCAAAATTCAAGTTACAGGATTGGGTTCGAAATGGAAAATAGGCTCAGAACCGGATCGAATCTGAATTAGTGGCTGTCATGGAGTGTTGAACTCTGTATATAGAATCGGGGATTGCACAGCGATGGAAATGTTGAAGGTGGAATAGATAGTAGGTTCAAATTGAAGAATGAAGTGAACGAAGTGACAGTGAGGATGGATGGATGAGCGTACACTACATCGGATATTGTTATGTTTACCATTCATTCATCACAAGTTAAGATATATATCTTGCGATGTGAATAAGGGCGAGTAGGTGAGGACCATTAGATCGGATGCTGATCAACGGTGGACAGTGAGTCGTGATGTCTCATTTCACAAATATTAACATATATCGTTAAGAGTTCGTAAGGTAAATTTGTTGCGATGCGGTAAGATTTGAAATCTGCAATGCGACAAGGGAATGCCACGTGTTGGCATTGCGCACAAGCGCACTTCACAAGAGTTATGGTTTATCAATATCAGTAGAGTGGTAAAATTGCGGGGGAACGATTGCGATGTGATGTGATTGGTTGACATGTTGTGGGACCTGAGAACCCTGTTCCGCGTGTATGTAAATCTATTTAAGGTTATGTGCATTTTTTTATAAAGAGCGTTGTTGGTTACTTCCCGTATGTATGTAAATAAACTCTGCAATTTTATTCCACTTTGTTCCGATCAAGCCACCCTAACCATAACGTTTAAGTGCACAAATTAATAGGTAGACCAAATAGGGGTGCGCCAAATTTGGCGGTCATCCCTAATTTAACTCTAGTTAACTGGAGTTCTTCACATTTTTAGCCGAGTTTTTCCTAGGAGATATTGGGCAAAAGTGTAGGAGGCTCAATTTTTGATTTTAGAGGAATGAAGAGTCATTCTTGACTAATTGGAGAATTCTCAAGCCATTGGTGTAGATAAAACAACCATTAGAGCACTGTAACTACATGTAATATAATTTTTTTGAGCATAATGAAAGATGGACAAGCCATTGGGAGCTGGACCAACAGATGTAGCCCAAGAGGGGTGAATTGCTTCATCATGCCTACTGTGTAAACTTCATTTGGTTACTTATTTCTCTGTTTTACATTGTTGTTCAATGTTATTTATGCTTATTGTATGCTTCTAATTCACTAAATTTCATCTATAATTCATGGAAATACTCCTTAATCCTTATGCAAACTAATGAACCAATTATGGACATGTTATTAAAATTGAAAGGCCCCTGAGCATAGCAAAATTAATACATTCATTTCAGATCAAATGGTATTAGAGCTAGAGTTTTTCTCTGGTGTTGTTTAGTGTAAAGAATTGTTTAACTATTTGAAAATTCTAGATGCTTATAAGGCTCAAGCTGAAAAGGGGAGAAGACAAACTGGTGAAAGCAGGAGGGTCTCAAAAGGAGCCAAAGCAAAGGAGAGAAATAATGCCACAATCTTCACCACCTATTTCACCTCCTAGAGAAGCATAAGCTCCATTAATCATGCCCCATGAGGAAGAAGAGATTCATGAAGAAGTTGACCCTAAGGAGGAAGAAAGAGTGTTTAGGAAAGAATTTCTTGACATGACTGAGATGGTTAGATTTATTTATCAAGAAAGAAATGAGAGACTGGAAGGAGAAGGATCTAAGCTCCAAAATGAAGGACAAGGATCTTCAGGAGGTCAACATGATGAAGACAAGTAAAAGAAGTGAAATGGAGGAAATGGAGGCAATGGAGAGCCACCATCTTCACCCTCATCATCATCATCATCATCACCTACCTCTTCTTGAGTACATCAGCCACATAAGTCCAAGGGCACTAGTAAGTCTCCTTTATTAAAACTTGATGTTAAGTTCGAATTGCCAATGTTTAATGGTGAAGTAGATGAAGAGAAGCTAGATAATTGGATTCGAAAATTGGAGGTCTATTTAAGAATATAGAACCTTCAAGATGATGATACCAAAATTCAATTAGCTTCTTTGAGAATGGAAGATGAAACACTTGTTTGGTGGGAAGCAAAGACACGGGAGTAAATCAAGAAACATGGTAATATTATTCTATCATGGTCGTATTTTATTGTTGCTATTAAACGATAGTTTTATCCATTAGCTCATATGAAAAAAGACATCATCAACTGGCAGAAATTTAGGCAGTTAAAGGGACAAAATGTGTAAGAATACACCCAGGAATTTAGGAGAAGAGCTCTTTTATTAGGGGTGGATTTGCAGAGCCAAGAAACTTTGCTAAAGTACATAGGAGGCTTACATAGCTACTTAAAACATACTATTCTCATGTTTAACCCCACCAGTCTAGATGAAGTTTGTGTTCAGGCCACACATCTAGAAGCTAGAGGGAAGAACATTCCTGAAAAGGGTAGGAAGAAACCTTTTAAGGGTAAAGTCAAGGAAAAGACCCCAAAAGGTTAAAAAAAAAGAATTCATCTATTACGAAAGAGGGATAAAAAGTGACTTGTAATTTTTTTTCAAAATAAGGCCATGATGAAACTCATTGTTGGAAATTACATCCACAATTGAGGGAAAAGAAACCCAATAACAAAGGGAAATAAAAAACTGCTGCTACAACTCAACATGACTTAGGGTCTGATTCAAGTTATGAGACTAAAATTACAGCCATGGGATTGAAGAAAATGAAGGGAAAATAAATTGAAAGTAAAATCAGTACCAGTACACCAAACTGTCACATAAACACTCCAAATGAAGAAGAAATAATAGAACTACTTCATGTGAGGGTCATATCCAAACATATCAAGATTGACACACTGTTTGAAAGTGGGTCACAAGAAAACTTAATCTCTGAAGACTTGGTCAAAAAAATTAACCTTCAGACCACACCTGTTACACTAAAAATTTTCACCTTGACATTCTACTGACTGTATGAACTCATTGACACTCATACTTACCTCCTCTGCAAGTCTTACAACCTTTGTTCCTCATTCCAAGCCCTGAAAAATAGAGGAAAAACCCTTAAAACTCAAAAAGCCTTGGGTACGCAGTTAATATGAGACTTACCTGCGTTCTTAGCTAGGGTACGCAGGCAATGTGAAGAGGAACTAGGTTCTAGAAAGCAATTTTCTAGTGTTATGCCTACGGACTTCCTGTAAAGTCAAAAAAGCGCGAAATCAAAGTGAAAAAGTTGATTTTTGGTAAATTCTGGAAGGTTCTAGATGAGATTTTTTGGGGATGAGTACGCTTTAGTAAGGTGCATGTATCCCACACCTTAAGGAACTAATCCCTTGATGTGAGGAGCCTATCCCTTTGAAGGAGGATTCTATCCCTTTAAAGGTGGAATCCTAACCTCCTCATCTGCTCTATAAAAGGAGGCATTGGGTAGCCTCAAAGGGTTAAGTTTTAAGAGGAAGTTTTGATGGAGATTTTGGAGATTGAGGATTAGAGTTCAAGCTTTATGTGTATTTGAGTTGAAGTGTTGTTGAGATTTAGACTTCCTTCTGCTGAGCTTTTGAGAGGAAAGATCACATACCTCTTTATGCTTCTGGAGAAAGAGTGTAAGACTTATCAAAGTAGAGGAGATTCCTGCTTCGGACCCCGGGAAGACCTTTCAAACATCAAGGCTAAGGTTGTAAGGTTATTCTGTATATTTTAAGATTAATACAATCAAGTTCTGTTTTTCTCAATAAATTTTCGTTCGATTGTTTATTTCAATAAGCTGTCGTTTGATCATTTATTTCATAGATTACTTGATCACTATGATAGGTATGTTTTATAATTATTTGTTATACAGGTGCTATTGATATTTTCTTGTTTGTGATTGCAGATCAACGAAAGATGATACTTTCTTGCGACAAAAGAGCTCTTGTTGCGACGAAGGATTATTGATGCGATGGAAGCACTACGACCGCAAATAAGCATTTGGATCTAAGGTAGGATCGACACCTTCATAGCATTTATTTGTAAAACGAATATATCTAGAGAAAGACAAACTTAGTTGTTCGTTTGTTGCTATATTGTCTTCTGACACTAGGGAGATCGGTCTTGTCCGCAAGAACGATTTATCCGGCCAACAAATTAATCTACACAACAAAATGGCGACTCTACTTTTAGTACTAGAGAGATCGGTCTTGCCCGCGGGGTCCACAGGTGTGACACACGTTACTTGCGGACCCAGATTTTTTTCTAAACCATCTTTTGCCCCAAAAATACAAACTAAAGCCTAAAAAAAAATTTGAAACGGATGAAAAACAAGATTGAGAGGTTGTGGATTACCTGGGACTGACGGTTCTCGATTCCAATGGACGGATTTTCCAGAATCTTCACAGGAAATTTCTTACCCAAAAGCTTTTTACTTTTCACTCTGGAACTGAACGGTAAAAATGAAATTGAAAAAGTCCTTTTTATAAGTTTTTTCGAATGGTTGAATTTTTAATTTATTTATTTTTCACTTTAAAAAGGGTATTTTTGAAAGCATTTTTACTTATCTTAAACAGGTATGTGTAATGTTTCAAGTTTTTGTGCAGAAACTGGATTTTTCAGGAAAGCTGATCAATTTTCAACAAAGAGCATACTTTTATCACTTTTTCAGACTCTTTCAAAAATTTTACGAAAAAGTGAAACATTGGAGTCAATTTTGGTTATTTTCAAGACTCGTTAAACTCATGAAAATCCTGAGATCATTTTTCTATTTTTCATTCTCATAAAACATTTAAAAATGCCGAGTTCTTTCTGTCTTTTCCTGCTCGTAAATTAAATTGAATGTCGGCCATATGAGAACATTTTTATCCCTTTTTCGAACTCTTTCAAACTTACAGAAAAAAGCGAAACCATGGAGTTCTCTTTTAAGCCCCTTTCAGACTCTCTAAACATGAAAATATTGCCGAGTACTTGACTATTCGAACTCGTTAAAGTAAATGAACAGTCGTCCCTTCAGTATAAGTTTACCCCTTTTCCAGAATGAAATGGACTATTTACGAAAAAGGTATACGTTGACTAATTACAGTCAATAGAGTTCTCTCCCGCATTATTTTATCCTTTTTCGGGCTCGAGAGACGAAATTTATGAAAAAGTACACCCATGGAGTTTTCTTAAGTTTTTTCTTCTGACTCCCTAAAAATGAAAAACACCGAGTTTCTCCTATACTGGACTCGTTAAAACTTAACGGTAAAGACCTGTTCAATTTTAAACAAGAACGAACCACTCCTTCTTAGGGTTCGAATCTTAAAGTAAGTTGGACTCATCCGAAGGATGAGCTTATAAACAAGAAAATGTTATCCTCCTCAATCTTGTCAAAAATAAAGAGGTACTTGCCAGAAATGGTGGGGGGAAAAGAGAGAAATGGGCGTGTTTGTTGTATTTTAAATTTTTCGAAAATCCAGTCAACCACTCTTGAGCACGACACTTTTATTTACCTAGGTTGGGGAAATCCTTTGCCTAACAATTAATCAAACCATATTGAAAGTTTTCAGCCAGTTTCTGGGTATTAGCTTTGGGTCAATTGTCACCAAACCATCTGCAGTGTCGTTATGTGTTCAAGAGGACAGTTCAAATAAACCATTCATCTGCAAAATATCTGTCATCCATTTTTGACCATCCCTGAGTCAGTCCTTGCCAATATATTTTCAAAACTTGATCTATAATTTCGTGTTGTGGGCTTTCCTACGACAGATCACTTTCTATCGACATCAGCACATTATCTAGGAAGTTGATCCAGAAATTGTCAGTACCTTGAAATCTGCATGCCTCAATGGCAGGTTTCTCGCCTTCGACGACAGGTTGCATCATTGATCTTCGATCGAATGATTCCGTGAAATGTTCGACTTCAGCTCATTCATTCACATTTCATGGATTGTACTGGGTACTTTGAGAACCATTGACATTACTGGTGGTTACTCCCACACTTGTTAACAGTTTACATCAATGAGTGGTAATCAATTGGTTTCTACCATGTTCGACTTCAACACATTTATTCACATGGATAGAATCGTACTAGTTCGAGATGCGGAAATCAAGACCCTGGATCTAGTTTCCACCACCCAGGCTGTGAGGAATTTTATTATTATATAGTAGAATATTCATTACAGATGGCTGCGCCCATGCTGTGGCTACACTATTGATGTAATATTAAAATCATTCCTGTATCAGAACGATTTGAGTTAGTTTCTAGTTAGTTTTAATCTGAGTATGGGAATGCCTACCTCAGTGATGACATATATATGTATATATTTTGCATTGAATGTTTTTACAGGTTCTGACTGGGGTGCCCACAGGATGATCTTTGAAATGATAAAGTACTGCACTCTTCATATATGACAGACTTCAGCTTCATCTATTCCAGACTTTGCACTTTAGGGGGCAATTTGTTACACTAAAAACTGTCATCCTGACATTTTTCTATGAGTATGAGCTCATTATTACTCATACTTACTCCTTTTGCAAGTCTAACATATTAGTTCCTCATATCAAGCTTTCAAAATCAGAGAAAAGTTCCTAAAAATCCCATAAACATTGGTATCGCACTTTCTCTATTCATTTCCTGCGGTCCCGCACCTAAATTTTAGCTCTCCTGCGGAACCATACCGCACGTTCTTTGTGTTATGGGTGCGGACCTCTGTAAAACTCAAAAAGGTGAGAAAGTAAAGATAAAAATTTGATTTCAGATGAATTCTAGAAGATTCTAGATGGAATTTTCGGGAATGGATACGCTTTGAGAAGGTTCATGCATCCCTCACTTGATGGAGCTAACCCCTTGATGTAAGGAGCTAATCCCTTTGAAGGAGGATTTTATTCCTTCATATTTGGAACAAAAAACCTCCTCTTTTCCACTATAAAAAGAGGCCTTGGGTAGCCTCAAAGGGAGTTCAAGCTTTAAGATATTTGAAGTTAAATGCTGTTGATATTCAGACTTAGTTAACTAAGACTTTCTGTGAGGTTAAATAACTCACTTCTATCCGTCTTGGTTCAAAGAGTGCAATGCTTGTCAAATTAGAAGAGATTCCTGCTTTGGACCCCAGGAGGACCTGCACGACATCAAGACACAAGTTGTAAAGGTTTTCTTTTATTTGAAGTTAATACAAATATACTCATTTCTCTCATTAAACTATCTATTCATGGTTTATTTCATAAATTCCTTGATCATTATGATGAGTATGGTTTATAATAATGTCTATACAGGTGCTATGTAATATTTTTACTTGTTTGTGATTGTAGATTCACGAGGAACGTTCTTTCAAGTGCACGGGAAGGACTTCAACGAGATCAAGCAAGCGCTGGACATAAGGTAGGTCTTACACCTATATAGCATTTTTATGAATCTTGTATGCTTAGAGAGAGATTAGTATAATTGGCTGTTTGTTGCTAGTTACTTTTAGTACTAGAGAGATCGGTCTTGTCCGCAAGACGGATTAATATACACAAAAAAATGGCGACTCCGGTAAGCTTTTAACAGAACCATTAGTGAACCTTTAGGGATCCTTCCTAAGTTTTCTATTACTTTGGAAGGTAAAACTATCTGTATTGATCTTATGGTAGTTCAAGGCCCCTTGGATTTCAATTTACTCCTTGGGCGAGACTATGTCTATGCAATGAAAGCTGTCGTATCGACACTCTTTCGCGTGATGTCTTTCCCTCACAATGGTAATATTGTGACTGTAGACCAGCTTTCGTTCCCTAGTCTTGTTTCGACTACCAATAATATGACACCCCTAAATTTTCCTGATTCTAAGGTGGTATCTACCCTGCCACGGGTTAATTATGTGGCAACTAGTCCCATGTTTTCAGTTACTGATGAAAGCGAACCTCTCACTGTTTGCTCGTCTTCTTTTGACCTATATCTGGTAATTGACATGGAAAACTCTATGGGATTATTTGAATGTGATGTTCTTATCCCTTTTGAGTCCCTTGACATGTGTTCCTTTCATAGAACTTTTCTTCCATCTGATGAAGACCTCTTGGAAGCCATGATCAAGGTGTGTCCATTGACATGTGTTTCTTCCTGTTGGAAGCCATGGTCAGTCAGTGGGTGAGGAGAGTTCCTGTTACTGTGTCAACCTCATTAAAAAATGAATCAATGTGTTCGAGGAAAGTTCCTTTTACTGTGTCAACCTCGTTAAAAAATGAATCAGTTAGTCGAGAGCATAGTTCCTTTTCTTGTGTCAAGCTCGTTAAAAAATGAAGCATCTGGTGAGGAAAGTTCCTTTTATTGTGTCAACCTCGTTTAAAAATGAATCAGTTGCTATGAGGATGGTTCCTATTACTAAGTCAACCTCGTTAAAAAATTAATCAGGTCTGAGGATGGTTCCTTTTACTGTGTCAACCTTGTTAAAAAATGAATCAGTGGTTGTTGAGGAGAGTTCCTTTTACTGTTTCAACCTCATTAAAAAATGAATCAGTAGATAGATTGTAGAGAGTAGATTGATAGATTAGAAATAAGTAGTTTACGAGGATAGTTTCTGTTACTGTGTCAACCTCGTTAAAAAATGAAACATGTTGCCATGAGCATAGTTCTTTTCCTGTGTCAAGCTCGTTAAAAAATGAAACAAATCCTCCCCTAATTGAGTCGAGTCTTTGACTAGATCTCATAGATGTTAAGTCGTATATTTAGGTTAGTTTTTGCATAATTTTCTTACAGTTTTAGGTCGGGTCTTTCATCTAATCTCGTAAATGAACCTTCATTCCATCCAGCTATTAATTACCAGCAGTGTACTTAGTTGAATGAAATGAAGCTGGGGGGGGGCATGCGCTCTAGCAGTTACGCTTAGGGGGCATCAAGCATAGTTTTCTCTCTGTTTCAAGCTTGTGTAAAAATGAAACCACTCTGAAGTATAGTTTTTCTCTGTTTCAAGCTTTTATAAAAATGAAACTTATCTTGAGTCAATTTCGGTTATTTTCAAGACTCGTTAAACTCGTGAAAATCTCAAGATTATTTTGCTATATTTCATTTTCGTAAAACACATGAAAATGCCGAGTTCTTTCCGTCTTTTCCTGCTCGTTAATTAAATTGAAATTCGGCCACAAGAGTACATTTTTATCCCTTTTTTGAACTCGTTAAAACTTACGAAAAAGTGAAAACCATGAGTACATTTTTATCTCTTTTTCGAACTCGTTAAAACTTACAGAAAAAGTGAAACTGTGGAGTCTTCTTTTAAGCCCTTTTCAGACTCTCTAAACATGAAAAGATTGTCGAGCACTTGATTTTTCGAACTCGTTAAAGTAAATGAATGATCGTCCCTTCAGTATAAGTTTGCCCCTTTTCCGGACTGAAATGGACTATTTACGAAAAAGGTATACATTGACTAATTATGGTCAATAACGTTCTCTCCCGCATTATTTTATCCTTTTTCGGGCTCGAGAGACTAAATTTACGAAAAAGTACACCCACGGAGTTTTCTTAAGTTTTTCTTCTAACTCCCTAAAACTGAAAAACACTGAGTTTCTCCTATACTGGACTCGTTAAAACTTAACAGTAAAGGACCTGTTCAAATTTCAAACAGGAACGAACCACTCCTTCTTAGGGTTCGAATTTTAAACTAAGTTGGACTCATCCGAAGGATGAGCTTATAAACAAGCAAATTTTATCCTCCTCAAGCTTGTCAAAAGTAAAGAGGTACTTGCCAGAAATGGTGGGGGAAAAGAGAAAAAAACGAACCTGTTTGTTACATTTTGATTATTCAGAAAACCGTTAACCAATCTTGAACACGACACTTTTTGTTCACCTGGGTTGGGGAATCCTTTACCTAACAGTTAATCAAACCATATTGAAATTCTTCAGCCGGTTTCTGGGTATTAGCTTTGGGTCAATTGTCACCAAGCCATCTGCAGTGTCGTTATGTGTTCAAGAGGACAGTTCAAATAAACCATTCATCTACGAAATATTTGTCTTCCATTTTGACCATCCCTGAGTTAGTCCTTGCCAATATATTTCTTCAAAAATTGATCTATGATTTCGTGTTGTGGGCTTGCCTACGACAGATCACTTTCTATCGACGACAACTCATTATCTAGGAAGTTGATCCAGAAATTGTCAGTACCTTGAAATCTGCATGCCTCAATGGCAGGTTTCTCGCCTTCGACGACAGGTTACATCATTGACCTTTGATCGAATGATTCCGTGACATGTTCGACTTCAGTTCATTCATTCACGTTTCATGGATTGTACTGAGTACTTTGAAAACCATTGACATTACTGGTGGTTTCTCTCACACTTGTTAACAGTTTACATTATTGACTGGTAATCAAGTGGTTTCTACCATGTTCGACTTCAACACATTTATTCACATGGATAGAATCGTACTAGTTCGAGATGCGGAAATCAAGACCTTGGATCTAGTTTCTACCATCCAGGCTGTGAGGAATTTTGTTATTCATTTATACAGTGGACTATTTACAAACAGATGGCTGCATCCATACTGTGTCTACACATGTCTACATATGATGTATTCAAAATCATTCCTGTATCAGAATAGTTTAGATCAGTTTTCTAGTTAGTTTTGATCTGAGTATGGGAATGCCTACCTCAGCGATGATATGATGACATATATATATTTTTCATTGAATGTTTTTACAGGTTCCGACTGGGGTGTCCACAGGATGATCCTTGAAATGATAAAGTACTTCACTCTTCATATATGACAGACTTCATCTTCATCTATTTCAGACTTCGCACTTTAGGGGGCAATCTTTTACCCTAATAATTGTCACCTTGACATTCTACTGACTGTATGAGCTCATTGACACTCATACTTACCTCCTCTGCAATTCTTACAACCTTTGTTCCTCATTCCAAGCCCTGAAAAATAGAGGAAAAACCCTTAAAACTCAAAAAGCCTTGGGTACGCAGTTAATATGAGACTTACCTGTGTTCTTAGCTAGGGTACGCATGTAATGTGAAAAGGAACTGCATTCTAGAACGCAATTTTCCAGTGTTATGCCTGCAGACTTCCTGTAAAGTAAAAAAAGCGCGAAATCAAAGTGAAAAAGTTGATTTTTGGTCAATTCTGGAAGGTTCTAGATGAGATTTTTTGGGGATGAGCACGCTTTAGTAAGGTGCATGTATCCCACACCTTAAGGAACTCATCCCTTGATGTGAGGAGCCTATCCCTTTGAAGGAGGGTTCTATCCCTTTAAAGGTGGAATCCTAACCTCCTTATCTGCTCTATAAAAGGAGGCATTGGGTAGCCTCAAAAGGTTAAGTTTTGATTGAGATTTTGGAGATTGAGGATTAGAGTTCAAGCTTTATGTGTGATTGAGTTGAAGTGCTGTTGAGATTTAGACTTCTTTCTGCTAAGCTTTTGAGAGGAAAGATCACATACCTCTTTTTGCTCCTGAAGGAAGAGTGCAAGACTTATCAAAGTAGAGGAGATTCCTGCTTCGGACCTCGGGAAGACCTTTCGAACATCAAGGCTAAGGTTGTAAGGCTCTTCTGTATATTTTAATATTAATACAATCAAGTTTTGTTTTTCTCAATAAATTGTCATTCGATTGTTTATTTCAATAAGCTGTCGTTTGATCGTTTATTTCATAGATTCTTTGATCACTATGATAGGTATGTTTTATGATTATTTGTTATACAGGTGCTATTTTATATTTTCTTGTTTGTGATTGCAGATCAACGAAATATGATACTTTCTTGCGACAAAAGAGCTCTTGTTGCGACGAAGGATTATTGATACGACGGAAGCACTACGACCACAAATAAGCATTTGGATCTAAGGTAGGATCAACACCTTCATAACATTTATTTGTAAAATGAATATATCTAGAGAAAGACAAACTTAGTTATTCATTTGTTGCTAGATTGTCTTCTGACACTAGGGAGATCGGTCTTGTTCGCAAGAACGATTTATCCGGCCAACAATACCACATCCAAAACCATATCCATTGGGTTGGATTTGTAAGGATGCAAATTTAGAGGTTACAAGGAAATGTATATTGAGGTTTGGAATCACTACAAGATTTTTTGACACAGTTGAATTAGATGTGGTTCCACTTGAAATAATTGGTATTGTATTAGGGATTCCTTATTTGTATGATAGGAAAGCGATCTTCTGTCATGATGAGAAAAAGTATCATTTATTCAAATATGGCAAGTAGTTCATTGTTAGAGCACACTGCAAGAAGACAAATATTGCTTTGGTAAATGCTAGACAGGTAAAGAGGCTGGTAAATTCAAGTAAGAATTTTTTTCTTCTTATGATTAAGCCCAAATTTGATATTACTGATGAATATTTTGATGGATGTGATCCTAAGTTGATATCAAAATTATATGATGTGGTTAATCAACATCATGAGATGTTTCAGGATCCAACAAGATTGCCTCCAAAAAAGGAAATTCAACATGAGATTAAGTTGTAGCAGGATTTTCCTCTTCCAAACATTGGTATGTATCGCATGTTGTTATGAAGCCAGCTCCAAAAATAGAATAAAAGAGAGAAAAACACCTTAGACCTAAGGCACTTTGAGGGGACAGCCTCCAATACATTACATAAATGAACAATTATTGGATGATACAAATTAAAAAACCTCCTTTCTATATATAGGAGTCCATGGGGCCATAATGTAATCCTATTCGACCTAACAATAATAATTTAAGGGCACAATAATAAAAATATGGGGGTTACAGGGGTAAAACAATAACAATAAGGGGGCACGTTCGCATCCTCCCATGTAGAATCTTTAATGGGTAAGTTCTTCCATTTGATGAGATACTCTGAAATTGATCGATTTCGTAACTGTCGAGTTCTTGTTTCCGTGACTACTTCAGGTTCCAATATGGTTTTTCCTTCCTCACCAAGTTCTGGCAATAATTTTTGAACTAGAAGTTTGTCCCCTATAACCTTATTTAAGCATGAAACATGGAAAAATGAATGCACTCGCGAGGAAGTAGGAAGCTCCAATTTGTATGCCATAGTACCAATATTTTGCAACACCTTGTAAGGACCATAGTACTTTGGTGATAATTTATTATCCTTCTTAGCTTGCTTGAGGGACATTTTTTTTTATGGTTGTAGCCGAAAAAATACCTAGTCTCCTACATCAAAACTTCTCTCACTGCGATGTTGATCTACCTGTTATTTCATTCGATTTTGTGCCAAATATAGGTTATCCTTTAAGAGTTGGAGAAATTCTTGTTGATGCTCGATGTGATCTTCCACTACTTGAACCCTATATTTTCCCTTAAATAATATGTGATGGAAAATGGACAATATCCATAAAATTCCATAAATGGGGTCAATTTTGCTGCAGTATGGAAGGAAGTGTTATACCACCATTTAGCGAGAGATAACCACTTGACCGATTATGATTACTTATAATATACAAAACAACGAAGATATCCTTCCAAAAATTTATTCACTATCTCAGTTTAACCATCAGATTGAGGATGATAAGATGAGCTATGGGCTAGTTGAGTACCCAAACAAGAAAATAATTCTGTCCAAAAATTTCCTGTAAAAATGGGATCTCTGTCACTTACAATAATCTCCGATTTTCCTTGTAGATTTTGAATTGTTTGCATAAATGCAGTAGCAACTATACTTGCTTTAAATGGATGAGATAATGTACAAAAGTGTGCATACTTCGTAAGTCTATCAACTACCACCATGATGACACTCTTTCCTTTGGACTTAGGTAAACCTGTGATAAAATCCATTGAAATATCCTCCCAACGTTGACTTGGAATGGATAAAGGTTGTAGAAGACTCGAGGTCTTAATTGTATAATCTTTATTTTTCTAGCAAACCAAACATTCTGTCACAAAATTTTCAATATCAGATTTAAGGCCATCCCAAAAAAATACTTTCTTCACCCTGTGGTAAGTTTTTAAAAATCCCGAGTGTCCTCCTAAAGGAGAACTGTGCAATTCCAAAAGAATATTTTGTTTTAGTTGGGAATTCCTGCAAATATATAAGAGATCTTTGTACCATAAGGAATAATTTTTCCAACTAAATGTATCAATGTACTAGGATCTTGCTGCAAATTTTGAATGAGTGTCCACACTTCTTCATCCTTCCTCTATTCATCCCTTTCTTCGGTTATCCAATCTGGTTGGATAATAGAAATGGCACAAAGAAATTCTTCCACCTCTTCATCCTTTCTTGAGAGTGAATATGCAACAATATTTAGCTTCCATTTTTTGTAGATGATTTCAAAGTCATAACCCAACATCTTTGTGACCCATTTTTTCCGCTCTTCTGAAGATAGTATTTGTTCCAAAAAGTGTTTAAGACTATCATGATCAGTTTTTACCTTGAAGTGTCTTCCCATTAGTTAAGGTCACCATTTCTTTAGTGCATGTAGTATTTACAACATTTCCTTCTCATAAATATCCTTTTGTAAATACTTTCCTTTGATTGGATGAATTTCAAAAGAAATGGGTCTTCCTTCTTGCATTAAAACAACACCAATTCCATTTCCTGAGGCATCACATTCCACAATAAAGGTTTTTGTGAAGTCTGGCGTACCTAATACTGTTGATAGTCACATTGCCTCTTTAAGATGTTGAAAGGCCTTAGTTGCTTCAGGAGTCCATGAAAATGCATATTTCTTCAATAATGTTGTTAGAGGTGCAGCTATCCTCCCATAATTCTTAACAAACTTGCGATAATACCTTGTTAACCCAAGAAATCTGCACAACTTGTTTATGCTTGTGGGGACTTTCCATTCCTTAATGGATTTAATTTTGTTAGGGTCTACCTTAACACCCTCGTGAGATACAATATGACCCATATATTCCACCTCTTGTACTCCAAAGAAACATTTGGATATTTTTGCATATAATTGTTTCTCTTCCACTAGTTTGAGCACCCTGTCAACATGTTGAACATGATCCTTCCAAGACCTGCTGTAGATTAGTATATCATCAAAAATTACTAGCAAAAATTTTCTAAGGAAGGGTTTGAAAATGGAATTCATCAACCCTTGAAATGTAGAAGGTGCATTGGTAATGCCAAAAGGCATGACCAAAAATTCATAATGACCGTCATGAGTTCGAAATGATGTTTTCAGAATATCTTCAATCTTCATTCTAATTTTATAATATCCTGAACGAAGATCGAATTTGGTAAAATAAATTCCTCCATGTAATTCATCCAATAATTCATCCATCACAAGAATGGGAAATTTATCTTTAATAGTAAGCTTATTGAGATCCCTATAATCCAGTCACATGCGCCATGATCCATCCTTATTATGCACCAATAATACTGGAGCAGAGAAAGAACTTTGACTAGGTTGAATTATACCAGCCTCTAACATTTATGCAATCATACGTTCAATTTCGCTCTTTTGGACATAAGGATACCTGTAAGCCTGATGTTTGGAGGAACACTTCTTGGAATCAAATGAATACCATGATCATGATCATGAATAGGTGGGATTCTTCTGGGAGTTTCAAACACCTTGGAATGATTGTGCAAGAATTTTTGGAGATCTGGAGAAATATATGATTTTGATGTTGGAACTTCTAGTGAGCATAATTGTGCAATTAATCCTCTTTGTTCTTTCTTCAGAATATTTTTCATGACATTAGAGCTTATTATATTTCCTGGCTTCTTTGTGATACCTCGTAATTCGATTTCCTTCCCTTCCGAAAAAAATTTCAAGAAAATTTCTTGAAAATTAAAAGAAATTGTCCCCAAAGATTGTAACCATTGTACAACATCAACACCTCCCATTGGGTTGGAAATTATTGGACTATTCAATACATATTCCCCCATGGCTAGCTTGATATTATGGCATTTTCCAAGGAAATTTATAGTTCCTCCATTTGCAACCATCACTTGACATTCTGCTGCTGGGTATAGGAAACAATTCAATTCCTTGGCTACCTTACAATGAATAAAATTATGGGTACTACCCGAATCAATCAACACTATTACCTTTTTCTTCTTGATATGTCCTTCTATATTAAGAGTTTGAGGACTGGTGATTCCTACGAATGCATTACACAATATGTTCAGACTCATTTCTTCTTCTTCTAGGGTTGGTTCTTAGTGTATATCCTCTTCTTTTGAAGTTTCTTGTTCATTTTATTCCTCTTCTTCATAATATATGTAAAATAATTTCTTCTCAACACACTTATGTCCTTTAGTGTATTTGCTATCACAACAATAGAAAATCCCTTTTTCTCTTTTTTCTTCCAATTGTTGTGGTCTCAAACTTGTAGGTTGTGGAAGTCTAGGAGTGGTAGGCTTCCTTGCTGCCATAATTTTACATTCAATTTTTCTTGCCAACCTGAATGCCTTCTCCAATGAATCAGGTTTCCAAACGTGAACTTCATGTTGGATGTTATCCTTTAAAGTCCCTATGAAGACATCAATCCTGTGTTCCTCTGGAATATTAGTTACCCTTATATTCAATTTTTGGAAGCCCTCAATGTGCTCCACCACTGAACCCTTTTGTTTGAGATTTATCAATTGGCTAAAGAAGGTGTTTCTCTTTGTATCCTCATAATGTACTATCATTTCCTCTGTAAAAATTAACCAAGTGGCAATTTTTTTATGGGATAAAAGCCATTAATACCATACAAATGTATTTTTTTCTAAATGTAAAGTTGCAATGAATACCTTTTGTGTGTTTTTTACATTATTGAGATTAAAATATTGCTCCATCTTTAGTATCCATGTTATGGGATCCTTGCCATGAAACTTCCTCATATCCATATTTGTAATATGGTGGTTCTTTAATCCAACATTATAGTTTATGAAATAAAGATTAACATTTATTTTGTTCTCATCATGAGTTTCCTCTACAATATTTTCACCATTAGGAATCATTTCTTGTATCAACTTTGACAAACCTTCCTTGAAATCTTCCATGTCTTCCTTCAAACCTTCCATTTTTTCTTCCATACCACTCTTCAAACCATCCATCGTATCTTCCATGCCTTTCTTAAGACCATCCATCTTAGCTTCCACGATTTTCCTCAAAACATCGATTTCATTTTTTGTTTCTCTTTGCGAGAGCGAAATTTGGTGCACTTGCTCTTGTAATTTTGATATGTCATGTTGCAATTCTTCATCTTCATGAGCCATAGTAGAGCCTTCTAAAGGATTAATGGGTGTTGAATTCTATTTAGGGGGCATTTTAGAACCCAATACTAATATCTATTCTACAATATGGCCTTGGAATCAATTCAAATTGATTCTTCAAACAAGACTTATCCAATTCAGAAAAAAAAAAAATACACACCTTTTCCTTTCTTTTGAGGAGCTCGATATTGAAATTACATTATATCTATGAATTCGGATCTTCAATATCTGAAATTTAGCCCTGTAGTGGCACTTTAAATCTTCTTTCGAATGCCACAAGTCTGACCTGATTTGTATTCTTCAAGGAAAATTTATGCCCAATCTCCCACAATGACCTAATTATGGACTGGTTCAGTAGAGCTAACTTGTACGACATGCTACGTGTTACTGTTTACTCCTTCTTCTCTAAAATTGATACAAGGGAAACTAAATTTGATTTAATTGTGGCTAATTTTTTCAGAATTCCAATCTAATTCTCAGAGAGAGAGAGTTATGACGATTTTCCTACGGTTAGCTCTTTGAGATGAAATTCGAGAGCTTGAAAAATCCCTAACTTCCACAGATCATATCTCCTAAAATAATGCGAACCAAGATCTGAAATTTGTACAGGAAGTTTCATAGGATTTCGTCTTTGATCTATAAATATTTCAGATTCTAAACCTTTGTAGAAAAAACGTTATAGAGAAAATGCCACAATGACCTATTTTTGGTGAAATTTGGGAGCCTAAGAAATCCCTAACTTGCACAGATCATATCTCCGAAAAAGTTGCAAACCAAGATCTGATATTTGTACACGACGTTCCTTAGGATTTCAACTTCGCTATGTAAAAAGTTCAGCTTCTGAACCTTTGTATAAAAAATGTTGTAATGAAAATTCCATGATGACCTGTTCAGAGCAGTAAAACCCTAGAATCCAAATCTCTGATACCAAATGTTATGAAACCAACTCCAAAAAAAGAAGAAAAGAGAGATCAACGCCTTATAATTAAGCCACTTCGAGGGGGAAACCTCCAATACATTACATAAATGAAAAATTCTTGGACGATAGAAATGAAAAAACCTCCTTTCTATATATAAGAGTCCATGGGGCCACAATGTAATCCTAGCCGACCTAACAATAATAATGTAAGGGCACAATAATAACAATATGGAGGTTACAGGGGTACAACAATAACAATAAGGGGGTTACACTAACAACAATAAGGGACTATACTAGTAATATAGGGACCTAACACATGTCGATAATGGAGAATGCTGAAATAAAGAGGCAAATCAAAGAGATTTTGGATAAAGGTATCATAAGGCCAAACACCTCACCATGCAGTTCACCCATAGTCTTGATACCAAAGAATGATTGGACTTGGCACATGTGTAGATTTTTGAGCTTTGAGCTAAATTACGGTAAAAAATCATTACCCACTCTCAAGAATAGATGATTTTCTTGATCAGTTGAAAGAAGCAAAGTTTTTCACTAAGTCGGATTTACGAAGTGGATATCATCACGTAAGAATTTCAAAAAGTGATATATGGAAAACCACATTCAAAACCAAACAAGGACTCTTTGAGTGGCTAGTTATGCCTTTTGGTTTATGCAATGTAATGGAAACTTTTATGCGGGTTATGGATAACGTCTTGAGGCCATTCCTTGATGAATTTTTTATTTTCTACTTATATGACATTTTGATTTTCAACAAAACAAGAGACGATCATGTCTTGCATGTAAATAGAGTGCTTGATATTTTGAAGAAAGATAAATTGTTTCTTAAGATGTCAAAATGTGAGCTTGGAAAGACCTCTTTGGTCTATTTGGGACATATTGTAGGAGGAGGAGAATTGAGGATCGATCCTTCTAAAGTGGAGGACATTGTGAATTGGTCGACATCCAAAATAGTTACCGAGGTAAGAATTTTCTTAGGTGAAGCTCAATATTGGAGGAAATTTATTGCTAACTTTTATTACATCGCAACTCCTATGCATGTAGTGAGAAGTGTGAAGAAAGGTTTCCAATGGGGAGGCAAAAAGTAGCAAGCTTTTTAAGCTTTAAATGACAATATCAGTTCAGATCCAGTCCTTGCACTACCAAATTTGAGACAACCATTCTAGATACAAACTGATGCTAGTGACTATGCCATGGGTGCAGCCCTGTTGCAGCATGGTAATCCTATCGCCTTTCATTAAGAAAATTTTAATGGTGTTGTGACTAATTATCGTACATATGAAAAAGAAATATATGCGTTGTTACAAAGTGTAAAGAAGTGGAAACAATACTTGTTGGGTAAAGAGACTATTGTACACACTGATCACCAACCATTATAGTACTTGCAGTCGCAAAGAAAATTGTAGCAATCAAGACATTTCAGGTGGATGTGATTTCTTCAACAATTTCACTTGGTTATAAGGTAAAATAAATGTATATTCAATAAAGTTGGAGATATGCTTTCGAGACCAATCATTAGTGCTTCTACTTTACTCAAAAATGATTTTGTTGTACATGAGAGTTACATAGAACAATATGCACATGACGTTGATTTCAAAGATGTGTATGCTAGTTTGAGTGAAGGGAATCAAGTTGAAGAAAGATATTATCACATGCATAATAATTTGTTGTTTCATTTGGGAAAGCTATGTATTCCACAAGGAGAGAGGCTAAGTGTCATGAGAGAAGCTTATTCTTCTCTTATTGCTGGAAACTTTGGGGTAAGCAAAACAATGGTGCATCTATAGAGTATTGTTATTGGCCTCACATGATAGATAGTGTGTCACGTTTTATAAAAGGTTGTTCTATGTGTGCAACAAGTAAGCTTAGTAATAGGAATCTTGGATTGTACATGCCACTACCGATACCATCAAGGCCATGGGAGAGCATCTCCATGGACATTGTTGGAGGTTTACCTATGTCAAGAAAGCAACATGATTATCTTTTTGTAGTTGTGAAGGGATTTAGTAAAATGTGTATACTTATGCCATGTAATAAGACCATTACTGCTGAACATACTGCTGAAATTTATTTTCAAAATGTTTGGGTTCATTTTGGATTGCCCACTTCTATTTTTAGTGACAGAGATTCCAGGTTCATTGCGAAATTTTTGGTCAAATCTATGGAGAATGATGGACACAAAATTGAAAAAGAGTACTGCTTTTCAACCAAAAACATATGGAAAAACCAGAGTGGTGAACATAACAGTAGTGCATTTATTGAGATGATATTTCATTAAACATCCTAATTTGTGGGATGAATAACTACATTACATTAGAATGCTTACAACCAGGCAAAGCACTCTTCAACACAAACCTCACCTTTTGAAGCATGCTTTGGGTATTTGCCAAAATCTCCATTAGAATTCATCTTTTGGAAGGATGCAACAATTGATGGCCATAGTGATATTTATAAGGCTCGAAAGTTCATTGAGAAAATTTAGATGATACATCAACAAGTTCAAGAAAAACTTGAGAAAATTCAAAGAAAATACAAAGAGAGGCATGACAGACAATGGGTTGATCACAAGTTCCAAGAGAGAGATGAGGTATGGTTGCACATTAGCAAAGAAAGGATGCAAGGAGAAGGTAAAAAACTCAAACCCATTTGCTATGGTCCTTTCAATATCATAAAAAAGTTGGCAATAATGTATTCCAACTTGATTTTCCTTCTTACATGAAAATGCATTCAGTTGTTAATGTTGAAAAATTACGCTTGTATGAGCCTACTTTGATTGATGATCAAGGAAGTGATATTCAGCTACCTTATATTGAAGATTTCTCACCATAATTTCTGGATGAGCTCAAAGAAGATACAATTCTCGACAGGAGGACAAGAGCATCAAAGAGAGAAAGTGTTGACTACCTTCGAGTTGGGCTCAAAGACACAAAACCAAGAAAGGAAAAATGGATGGAGATTAGAAAGGTGAGGGAGCTGTACCCTCATCTACTAAATAGATAATCAAGTCTTTTGGGGTCCAAAAGCTTCCCAATGGGGAGGAATGATCAGGACTTCATAAAATTTTCTCAAAATTCAAGTTACAGGATTGGGTTCAAAATGGCAAACAGGTTTAGAACTGGATCAAATCTGAATTGGTGGGTGTCATGGAGTCTTGAACTCTGCATATATAATCGCGGATTGCGCATCCGTGGAAATGTTGAAGGTGGAACGGACAATAAATTCAAATTGTAGAATGAAGCGAACAAAGCGACAACAAGGATGGATGGATGAGCGTACATCACATCAAATATTTTTATGTTTACCATTCATTCATTGCAAGTTAAGATATATAGCTTGCGATGCGAATAAGGGCGAGTAGGTGAGGACCGTTATATCGGACGCAGATCAACGACGAACTACGAGTCGCAATGTCGCATTTCGCAAATATTAAAGGATATCATTGAGTTTTCAAGGTAAATTTCTTGTGACGCGATAATATTTGAAATCTACGATGCGATGACGGAATGCCATTTGTTGGCATTGCACACCAGCGCACTTCGCAAGAGTTATGGTTTATCGATATCGATAAAGTGGTAAACTTGCGGGGGAGCGATTGTGATGTGTTGTGATTGGTTGGCATGTTGTGGGACCTGAGAACCCTGTTCCGTGTGTATGTAAAGCTATTTAAGGTTATGTGGGTTGTGTTATAAAGAGCGTTGTTGGTTGCTTCGCGTATGTAGGTAAATAAACTCCACAATTGTATTCCGTTGTGTTCTGGTCAAGCCACTTAACGGTTAGGGGTGCACATGTGGCCACCACCCTAACCGTAACGTTTAAGTTCATGGCTTAATAGGCAGAGTGGATAGGGGCATGCCAAATTTTGCGGTAAGCCCTAATTTAACTCCAGTTAACTGGAGTTCTTCACATTTTTAGCGGATTTTTTCCTAGGAGAGATTGGGAAAAAGTGTAGGAGGCTCAGTTTTCAATTTCAGAGGAATGAAGAGTCATTCTTGAATAATTGGAGCATTCTTAAGCCATTGGTTTAGAGAAAATAACCATTACAGAATTGTAACTACATTTAATAGAAAAAATTTGAGCATAGTGAAATATTGACAAACCATTGGGAGTTGGACCAACAGATGTAGCCCAGGAGAGGTGAAATTATTCATCATGTCTGCTATGTAAACTTCGTATGGTGACTTATTTCTCTATTTTACACTGTTTTTCAGTGCTATTTATGCTTATTTTATGCTTCTAATTAACTAAATTTCATCTATATTTCATGTAAAAACTCCTTAATCCTTATGCAAACTAATGAACCAATTATGCACATTTATTAAAAATGAAAGACCCTTAGCACAACAAAACAAATACAGAAATTTCAAATTAATAACGGTGGAGCACAAATAAAAAGGAAAAATGTAGTCAAAGGCTTAGAACTACATAAAAACCCTGGAAATATTAAAAACCCAATTGCGATAATTTAGAAAACCACCATCCGAGTCTAAATTGCAAGTTTTAAAGTGGAAAGGGAGTACAATGATCCATGTTTTTGGTAGTTGCAGAGTCGACACAATTCAGTACCTTTTGAAAATTTGATCTATTTATGAAGAATTAAGTGTATAGAGAAGAGGTATCAAGCTCAAAATTGGTAAGAAACAGGTAAAAGTGCATTTAATTTTTCTTGAATGTGTTTATTGAATTTGTTTTATTAGTACTATTTATAATTTTTTTTTGTATATATCAAGATGAAGAGAGATGGATCACCTCTTTCTCTCGATAGACTTACATTTTATTGTAGAAAAGTGTTAAGTTTTTACAAGTCCAAGACACGAGCAAATAAGGTCACTATGTTCACGAGTGCCTTTTTAAAGACCATGTTTCTTTCAGACGAGCATGATCATTTCAAGTTAAATCAGATCCATTACATCATTTCTATTAAAAATATACCAATTTTACCATTTCTACTCATTCTAAGCCCACATTCAATCAAATTTCCATCTCCCTACTACCAAAAACTCATTTCCCTTCACAATTTTCATAATTTCCTACATCATTTTCACTCATCTTTCCCAAAAATAAAGTCGTTCAGCTCCCTTACAAAGGTGAGTCACCCCATTTTCATTTTCCTTTCTACCAAATAAATCCCACTTGAATGCCAAATTTTCATCCATAGTCCTTCAAAATATTATTGTAGACTCATGATTGATGATGGAGGATTCATTAAGGCCTTCCTTCTAACAAGTTTTGACCCATCCACTCTAACACATCATCTAGACCAAGACTAGATATCTTTCAAGTACCTTGAGGCTTGCATGCCTTAATTCAAAGTTCTGTTTCCAATAAACAGTGGGAATACATCAATGTCCCCTATTTGTCAGATCTTCTAGGTGACTCGACTTCAACACATCTATTCGTACCTAGTAAGATGTACATAGGCATCTTGACTCTCATTGACATCAATGATGAGTAGTCTCGTGTTGGTTAATGACATTCATTAATGGCCAGTAATCCAACAATTTCTTTTATATGTTCGACATTGACGCATTTATTAACATAGATAAGAATTATGCCATCAAGTGAGAATGATTGAAGACTACATGATTTCAGCAGTTTGCAATAGAACTCAATTCAATAGCCATAGCAATAAATATTCCAATCTCATCCTCAATTCATACAACCAAGAGAAAGAAGAAGCAGATCATATCGTTTTACTTCATATTCCATGACCGAGCAGCAACATCCACACTCTTATATATACATATCTTGTCCACTTTTCAGGTAAGTGAGGGTATGTTGTTTTATAATCTTTAATCGTGTAATTCCTTAAATGCTAAAATTGTGATTTTCGAAAATCCTTCACCACATTCATATTCCCTTTTGCAAGAAAAATGAAAACACCTTTTATTGGGAGGGAGGGATATCTACATTTCATATGCTACATTTCATTTCATTTTAACCAATATATTTTACCAATCAACTATTATTGCATTTTGATTCTAAAATATTATTTTTTGTAACGAATTGATGAGAATATTGAATGGCTGAAAAAAAATATGGAAATTATCAATGTATTCAAAATAATTTGATGCAACAAAATTAGGATAAGTATTATTACATAAGAATCAATACTCAAAAAATTTTCAGTTGTCACATAAGAACCAACCATAAAAAAATATATATGTTGCAATAAAATGATTTCAAACTACACTTTGGAAAAAGAATAAAGTTATCAAATGATATGATAATGCAAAGTTAAAAGAGAATCAATATAAAGCCAAAGCTCATATAAGAAGCATAACATTTCAAAAATATCGACTGATTATTAAGAGAATCAATGAAATAGTTGCATGATAGCATGCAACATCTTTAGTTGGGGGGTATATTGAGTTTCCAAAATGTCATCCAATTCTACCCACATTTCCATCATTTCACCCTCATTTTGTAGCTCATCACTCATTCTGTAGCTACATAACCCTACATTAAGTAACCATTTTCATGATCATATGGGTTTAGCATTATATTTTCAAAAGTCATTTATTTTAAGTATTTTAAGTGAATTTGTGATTAAATATTATAAAATTAACATGTTTTATTATATACATAAAAGTGGTATAAGTTTTTTGATATTTTAGGCATACTTGGAGATTCTAGAAGGATCCTACTTGGCCTCCTAACTACATATTCGAATTTCAAATTCCAACTCGTGAGGATTTGTAGAATATTTGACGAATATATGGATCATTAAGCTAAGCACATTCAAAGGGGATGAGTCATGAATGTTTTGATATGTGTCCTTATTAAAACTATGAGAGAATCAGGATAGGATTTGTATCTTATATTTTTAGGAGATTGGTTGTAACCACATGATATAAATGAGGATTTAGGAGAGATTTGAGGAGCTATAGTTATCTTCAATTTTTGTATAAATAGGAATTCACCCTTCATAAAAAGGGTAGTAAATGTTTGGTTGTAAATTATTAGTTGTTAGATATTAGAGGTAGCTAGTGTCTAGTTGATAGTTGGAGGTTCCAAGATCCATTCAAGATGTGATTTGTAAATTGGGGAGAGATAATTAATGTAATACCTTGTAATAATTTGATTAAATACGTACTTTCACTTTGATCTCCAAGATGTGATAGTTATTTGGTGTGCTTGCTGAGGAATGGAGGGCCCCCATCAACCCCAGTTTACATATCTTTGTACATATTGGTAACAGAGTTTAGTTTTGTTATTTCATTTATTTTTAGTAAGTGTGTTTCCATTTTATGCAAGTGCGTTTTTCCTTTTAGAAAAGTGTGACTTAATTTTCAGCAAGATTGAGTGTGATTTCAATTCAACATTTGATTTATGCATGTGTGGTATGATTTCAATTATGCAAGTGTGGTGTGATTTCGATTCTGCAAGAGTAATTTCAATTTCATGAAAGTGTGATTTCCGTTATGCAAGGGTGATTTCAATTTATTTATATTTGGTTTGATTTGGTTCGAGTTAGATTAATTTAATTTTTTTTGTAATTAGTTTAATTGCATTATATTAATATAATATGAAAGATAATTGCCTAGTTACAGGGTGAAAATGTGAAGTTGGGTTACAATTTTTGCCCTTTTTTGAGAAAAAAATTCATTTTTTTATGTTCCTCAACTTTCTACAAGAAAAAACAAATTTTTTGTTTAGAATTTCATTTTACGATAAAAATCAAAGTTGTAATAAATTTTATTAGCTTTCTATTACTTATTTTTTGGAATTTTTTTATACACATTTGATATGTCAACTTAGCATTTCTTTGAGTGTGTGTTTTTTAACAATCAAAGGATTCATAAAAGGTCATGTTAATATGCACTTGTGTATCCTTTGAAAACTTTGCTTTTTTGTGAAAAAAATGTGTTACAACAATCTAGCAGAGTCTACTTCGGTTTCGTTATATTTACAAAACCAATTGATGCATATCATAATTACTAGAATTTTTTGAACTGATCCAATATGAAAAAACTCCATATTTTGAATATGTTTCATGATGCACGAAATTTCTCAACATATAATTTATAAACTAAAAATCTAAAAACTACTTATTACATACGACGGACCAATGTAATGCACCATAAATTTTCAGCTAATTTTATAGTGTATTTTGGAAGATACTGAATATTGATTTCACTATATCATAATGACCTTCAGATATTGTTTGCACCCATTTTATTACAAAATTAATTAAAATAGTAAATATTTATGAAAATTCCATAAAAGTTATATTTCCTAAAAGTAGATTGAATTTTGCAAATGCTTGTCTTAGTTCCAACAGTTAATTCAGAATGTTTCATGGAGTTTAATTAGTCCAAAGTTGAAGAAATATATTTCGAGCTTAGCTCTGTGTAATTGCAGACGTGTTAGTTCGGCCGAACTTTCAAAAAAAGTTCAGCCGAATTGTTTTTTACGCTGACAGCCCGTCAAGTCTAATGACACAAAAGTTCAACTGAATTTCTTACAAAAGTCCGGCCGAACTTTTACTTTACTTTCCATTGGCTGGAAAATGAAACGAAGCCCCTCCCAAAATTTTTTTTACGGAAATATAAATTGACGTAAAAGCATTCATTATTTTCACATAATTTCACACATTTCTTCATTTGGTCTAATTTTGTAAAGGTCTAATTTTGCAAAGGATTGTTTTGGGTTTAATGACTTTTTGGCATAACATTCAAAGGACAAAGGTCTGATTTTACAAAGGATTGTTTTGGGTTTAAGGACTTTTTGGCATAACATTCAAAGGACACGTCTTGGAGGTATGTGATACATTTTTTGGATGTTTTTTGGGCTTCATTTTTTTTTAAGGCATTTTGTTTTTAGAGGTTTTGGACTTAATTTTCATTTTTTTTTAAGGTATTTTGTGTTTAGAAGTTTTTGGCTTAATTTTCATTGGTTTTTTTTAAGGTATTTTGTTTTTAGAAGTTTTGGGCTTAGTTTTGAAAGGACATTTTTTTGGATGTATTTTGTTTTTAGAATTTTTGAGCTTAATTTTCATTGTTTTTAGAGGTTTTTGGCTTAATTTTCAAAGGATATTTTTTTGGATGTATTTTGTTTTTAGAGGTTTTTGGGCTTAATTTCCAAAAGACATTTTTTGGACTTAATTTTGAAGGGAATCTTTTGAGGCTTAATATTCAAAGGACATTTTTAGGAGGTACTTTTTAAAGTGATATTTTTGTAGAGGCTTTTTTGAGGTATTTTTTTTAAGTGGCATTTTTTAAGAAGTTGGAATTAATTTTCAATGGACATTTTTTGGAGGTATTTTTTGAAGTGACAGTTTTTTAGAGTATGTGTTTTGGGTTGAAGTAAATATTTTATAATGATTTTTTAAAATGAGTTTTTGTCTAACTTTTTAAATGATTTTTGTATTTTCATTTTTTTCTTTTATTTTATTTCTTATTTTTTATTTTATTTTTTATTTTTTATTTTTTATTTTTTATTTTTTATTTCTGGACTTGGAAGGAAATATTTAGAGCTTTGTTTCATTTTTATAAGACATTTTTTTCTTATATTTTTTAAAGTAAGTGTTTTGGATTGAAGTATGTATTTTTTCCAAAATTTTTAAAATGAGATTTTTTTAAATTAAATGTTTTGTGATTTTTTCTAAATTTATGAAGGAAATTTTTTGAACTTCATACTCTATTATCATGTGAAATCGAAGGAATTTCACGAGAAAATATGATCGAACAAGAGACCCTGTGGAACGTAGAGAAGAGGCGAGAGAATCTCGTAAAAGAAAGAGAGAAGCACTCTTAAATATTGAAAGGGAAAATCAACCTCCACTAGAAGTTGAAGCAGGTATGTAAATGTAAATTTTATGAATTTGATATTTAAAATTTTCCTAGTGTAAAATGTGAAGCTTAATTTTTATTTGATGAACTAATTTGAAAAATGTTTTGTAATGTAAAGAGAGAGAGATATTCCTCAAAACATTGATGATGAGATACAAAATTTTGAAAGAGAAAGTGAAAGAGATATTGAACCAATGATTGAACATGGTGAAAATGTTGAAAGAAATTCAATTGAAGAAATTGAATCACAAGGTATATATATATATATATATATATATATATATATATATATATATATATATATATATATATATATATATATATATATATGTTGAACACATCGATGTATTATTGAAATTATACATATTTATTAATTTAGTTATTTATTGAATATGTAAAGTTATTATGTACTATTAATTCCAATATGTACAGATGAAATCAATGTCGATGATGAGATGTTAGAAAATGTTGACACTCACACATATGGAGATAAAAGAGTTGACCATGTTATACGATATCGTGTTAAACACATTTTTGATACGTACTTTAGAGGATAATATGATAGTTCAAACCCAAACGTTGAAAGGCTTCCTAGCATTACAGAAATTAAAAGAAGCTACGACTTTATTGAGTATTCAAAAACCAACAAAAGATTAAAAATGAGGGAAAATGTGATACAAAATATAAATAGTGCTATAAATTCACTTAGAATATCTAGACAAAAAAATGGTTCAGTTCCATGTAGAGCAATACATATGGTAGTGGTTTCATGAAGTACTAAAGAGAATCGTTTGGTAAAATCTATGGCACGAGCATTAGGAACCTCATGAAAAAATATGTACAAACATTGGAAATTTTGGTTCCAAATAGATGTAAATGATGAACTCACTTGTTGGAGAGTTATTTGTAGGCAACCATACAAAGATAGACTTGGAGAAAATGTTAAAAAAATATATATATGAATATTGGAAGAAAAATTCATGTGTTTTTCCAAATGCAAGGGATGTGATGCAAAGAAGAATAGCACAAAATTAGTATGAAGAACATGAAAAAAATTTCTTGGACACCACTCAAGTAGAGTTGTTCAACAATTTCAAAGAAGAGAATCGTGAAATTGATGTCTCAATCAGTGCTTTTGTTCAAAAAAAACATGGTATGTAAAACCTATCACCATACACAATGCTTGTTGTTGTCGTTATCATGTGGAATTTCAGTTATATTATGACACATTCCTTAATTTTGGTAGAAGATTTTGGAAATATTCACCTCCTCCTTCCACTATCCATGATTTCATATCTCAAATTCTATGTGGAAGAGAAAACCATGAATTATTTTACGAAAATAAATGTGTTGGTGGTCAAAAATGCGATGATTGTGGAAATTTGACTAAATTTCAAAACAAATATCATACTAATATAAATGATCAATCATTTTCCAACTTGAAAGTGAAATGGAAGAGATATGAATATATCCATACATCGATTCAAGGTGCAAATAGTGCTAGAAGAATTGAATTACAAGAAGAAGAATTTTTTGTGATAGATTTTTTGAGAAAGTTTGAGGCATAAATTTATAAATACACCAAGCATTCCCATAGAGCTCGATGGCAGGACTTGCAATTCAAAAAATCCCACGAATTTTTTTTCGCCAGGGACCATTCTGTCAGTAATTGATTTTGTAGAAAACTACACATTTGTTCCACAAAAAGAAATTCAGAGTGAATACTATCATTCTGACCTAGTATCCATGCTCTTCGATATTCTATATAGACATGTTGAACAAAACGTCGATCATAGAGAAAGCACCAGTGAAAATCGACATGTTATTAAATAATATCACTTTTATATCAGTGACGAACATACACATGATACATATTTTGTACAACACTCTTTTGGAAAGATTTATGATTCCTTAAAAATTCGAGGAATAAAATTCAATGAACATTGGATGTGTAGGTCATTTAAAATCTTCATGATCATTCTTTTGGTTGTGTTGTCTTCATAAGAAAACCAACATTAAACATTGTTGGAATTTCTTTGAGACTGGCCATAGAAAAGGAGTACATGATGGTGCAGGGGCATGGATAAAACGAGCACTTCGAGATATCAAATGAACCCCTATACAAACCGACTTGTGGATGCTAAAGAAGTTTTTCAATGGTGCATCGCTGCACTAAGCCATGAGACTAACCGATCAAGGGAAGTGCGAAGGTACCTTAAATCTAATTTTTATTGGATATATCCAATTTTAAACAATGTACATTTATCACAATGATTATCTTTGATGGTATTTTGATATAATATTTACATTCTTCTTTGAATTTTTCATATATAGGTTTTTTTGGCATATTGGGGTCGAAGATGTAGATAAATTGATTGGAAATGACGTTGAAACAATAAAAGGGACTCAAAAATTATATTCAATTAAAAAAAAAAAGTTGTCCACAAATATGTTTGCATTGGATGAAAGAAAATATTTTTGGTTTTTTCATGTTTACATAGACAACACAAAATCCAATGATGTTTGTAAAAACAAAATGTATGTAAAAGATTGGAAACATACAGAGCTAAATACAAAGCAAAAAATGTCGGTTGCAATGTTTGAAGAAATGCAATTAGAGGAGACTACAATATCATCTGATGGTGATCGATTTTCTAATCTTGTTAAAGAAGGTAACATTTGAATTGCTTTCAAATGATAGAGATCTATAAATAGATACTAAAATTATTTTAAAGTTAATTTTTCACGTTAATTATGATCTAAATTTAAATATAAATGTTTGTTTAATTGTGCAGGAGATGTTTTTGTTGTAATTACACCTATTGACAACAATGAAAATGTGAAATATTATTTGATACGTTGCATTGAACGAAAGATGAAATTATTAGAAAACTATAATGATCACGAGTTTCCATATGACAGAGGATATATTATACTGAAAGGTTATTTTTTTAGACAAACTAATCAAAGTTCGGATTTTTTTTTACTTTGAAGACTATCAACTTGATGTCATAAGTTGTCAATATAGTCACTTAGTGTGTGCTGCACGCATATAGTTGATAGAGGTTCAATCAAAGAAAAAACAAAAATTAAGGAATGGAAAATGTCAAAATCTGATCGTGAACGGATCATTGAAGATTGCATTCCATAGAAATTTTTTTGATTGAACTGCCCAACAATTTCTTCTCTTTGGATTCATGTTTTATAACTTCTAGAACTCAACTAAAAATTGAAGTTACTTGTTATGTTATATGTGCAAGTGTTTTCACATGTACATTGTTTTGGTACATGCACACTAATATCAACTGAAAGTACCTTTTCTATGTGCATTGATGAAAAATGTTGCACGTATTGGATATTATATGTTCTAGAATGAAATTAACTGAAAGTAGCTTTTCTATGTGCATTGATGAAAAATGTTTCATGTATTGAATATATATATATGTTATATAATGCAATTAACTATTCAAGTAGTTTTACTATGTGCATTGATGAAAAATGTTTCATGTACTGGATATATATGTTCTAGAATGAATTTTTTTTTTTTCTAAGTATGACTAATTTTATTATGTATAAAAGTTACTGGTACAAAACTGCCACAGTGTCAGCTGTGTGAGCCTGATCACTGGACTTGATGAACAAGCTATTCACAGAGATTTTGGACTGCCCTGAATGGGAAACCAGTCCTTTTAACCACAAAGTCTGGACTTCCCTTGAGAGGGAAACCGGTCTTCAGTTCATACATGCCAAACAAACAAAGAAATAAGTACCGAAATTCAAAAGCCGCCTTTTCAGCTGAGCTGTGAGGCGAGATAGCATAAAATTCCTACAATAATTGAGCAGAAGAACCTGGAGTGCTTTGCAGAGGCTATTCATGAGTCGGAGAAGGAGGTTCCTCGATAATCCTGCAACCAAAATCATTGCTTCTTGCAACCTTCCCTACATTGAGAGCGTCCTCCATGCCAGCGTGCTCCACCTCCTTGCTTTGCTCGTTCTGTGGAAGGGGGGTGGAAGTAGCTAGTGCCACCACTTCGCAGGGGAAGCCTAAGACCGGAGGGGAAAGGGGAGTGACAGACGGGGCGAAGCAAGATTAGGGATCTCTTCACGGAGAGTCACAGTAATATAATCAGTGAGAATGGAATTGTTCGAGGTGCAATCGAACCTGAGTTCAGCTCGCTGGGATGTTTGCCGAATGGAGGGACGAGCAAGGTTGTGAGAGGCTGGAGGAACAGGAGCTAAGGGAGGGGAAGTGGGAACAGCATCAGCAGATTCTCGGATCCGGCCACGTCATTTTCCTCTGTCTCCTCACGAAGCTTGAGTTTGAATGTGTTCCTCGTCCGCAGAGGAGGAGCCCGAGCCATGACTGAGAGTAGGGCGGCGGTGATTGATAAGACCACGACTGAGACCTCGTCGGCACTGCATTCTCTCGCGGAGACAAGGCATGGTGACAGGGACCAGGCGAAGAGGACCACGGTATATAGGGCAGATAGGGAAAGCAGGGGGAGAGAAAAAGGACGGGGCTCCACTGAAGTTAGCAAATTGAGCTTGAAGAGGAAAAATGAAACCTCCTCGCTGATCAGTGCAGACACCGTTAAGAGGATTGACGCTACAGAGGGGACTATGGGAAAAATGAAACCCGGGAAGAGGCTCGAAGCAGGCGCGTAAAGAGCATCGACGCCCAATATTCGTCCTCACACTGGCATCTGTAGCACCTGGAGAAAAATCCCCGCACAGAGGAGACAGCAAACCACCCCAGCCAACATTACCATTCGAACTGTCCCGAATGTGCTCCATAACTAAGAGCACCGCCATAATCAAATGCAGAGTGAGCCGATCAAGGTAATTAACTGCTGCGTGAGTTGGCGAGTAATTGCATTCATAAATGCAGGTACAAGGAGCCATATGGGCTTCCCATGCGAGCTCCTTTGGGAGCAGCGCAGGGATCTACGTCCCATCCGACCCTTCAAGCATCCGCATCCGGAAAAGAGCAGTCTTTGTGCATTTGCATGGTGCAATTCTGTAGCAATTCTTCATCATGGATAATGTTGAGAGGGCCATGAGTAAGAGTGTTAGTGTTGTCCGTTCCAAAATTTGCCAAGAGGTCTGCGACTTTGTTGCCTTCCTGCTTAACATGCGTGAAGGAGATAGCCCTATTTTTTATTAGCTAGTTGCTTCACCTGTCTATTCTAGCAGCCAGATGCCAACTGTGGGACACCTTTGCTGGATTGGTACCGCATAGAAGCTGGTTGGCTATGTTGATGAGAACTTGAGAGCCTCCCTCCATTATGATTGGAAAGAAGTTGTAATGTTGAGCAAGACAAAGGCCCTGCCAGAGGCCTTCTAATTCAATCGAGTTATTGGTGTCCCATCCTATGGATCCATAGTAGATGATTTGAATTTCTCCCTTAGAGTTTCTAACAATGCCATCGAAACCTGCAGGACCGGGATTCCCTCTGGACGCTCCGTCGAAATTTAGTTTGAAGACCCCATCAGGTGGAGGAGACCACTACATAGGAGGATCAGGGACTGCTCTATTCCTGATGGTTGGAGAGAACACTATTTTGAGATTCCAATTTTGCCAGATGGAGATTTATTTGGAGAGTTTAGGATAATCATCTTTTTGCCAGGAGTGGAGCGCCAGAGTTTCCTGAAGGTTGTTGCTGATGGAGGACCATAGGGTGTCCAGAGAGGAAGCCTGATTTTTGAAAATGCGTTTATTTCTTTCTTTCCACAGAGACCAGAACACTAGACCAGGAAGAAGTAGCCAGAGAGCGTTGAGAAGGGAAGATTTGTATGGGTGCTTAGGCCAAGTGCAAAGAATATTGGTTATATCTCCCGAGGGTTTGATCCTTTGGCAGCGAAAGCTGCACTTTTCCCAAATGGTGTTGGCTAAAGGGCAAAGCAACATGAGATGTTGGATAGATTTAGCACTTTGAGGGCAATTAGGACATTGAGAGGGCCCTGTGAAACCCCGTTTAACCAGATTGTCCCAGGTGAGGATTCTTCTATGACTAAGGAGCCAGAGAAAAGTAGAAATCTTAGGCCAGGAGATTGGGTTCCAGATCAAAAGCCAGAGAGAATCACGAGGGAGCGGAATGGGGTGCATCAGAGAAAATGCTTCTTTCATAGTAAACATGCCTTTCGTAGAATAACCCCATCTGAGAATGTCAGGCTCCTCAGAGCTTCTAATTTTCCTTCTCTGAAGCTCATTGCTGAGAGATTCCCAAACAATGCCTTGAGCATGAGGCGCTATGTGGTCAGGGGGTTTCCATTGCCTGAACCCGTTACTATTGGAGGGCATCCACTGATGGCAAACCTTGACTGCAGATGCATTTCTTTCGTCTCCCATATTGATTTGAGGAAAAGTATCAAGAAGCTTTGGGTTTTGCTGCCAGGAATCAGACCAGAACCTTGCCAAGTTTCCATTATGAACTTCCTAGGAACTATGTTGTTGTATAAGAAAATGGTGTTGCTTGGCCGCATTCTAAATAAGAGAACCTGATTGCTCAGGAACAAGCCTTATTAGGTCTGTCAAAGATCTGCTATTGGCATATTTTGCTATCCACAGTTTAGCCCAGGGAGTGTGAGGGTTGGACATCCATTTCCACCAGATACGAGAAGCCATAACCTCGTTGATGTGCATGGGGTCTCGAAGGCCCAGACCACCAGCTTCCTTGGGATTGCAAACAGTGTTCCAATTAACCAGGGCCCATTTACGATTCTGGCCAGAGGAGCCCCAAAGAAATTTGCTTTGCAAGGATTTTATTTGCTTAAGAGCCCATTTTGGAGCTTCCAGAACAGAAAAAAGGTAAAGGGGCATCGATTGCAGCACAACTTTAATGAGAGTGAGTCGGCTGACCATATTGAGAGCTCTAAAGGTCTAAGAGGAAATCCTAGATTCCAGTTTTTCGAGGAGACTGTTCCAGGAGGAATGTCTAAGAGCTGAATCAATGAGAGGGGCGCCCAAGTATTTGTTAGGGAGAGAAGCAATAGAAAACCCAAGAATGCGAGCTATATTTGCTTGGGTGAGAGGAGGAGTGTGGAAGAAAAAAATCTGAGATTTAGAATCATTTATAGATAACCCAGAGGCCTTAGAGAAAAGGTTGAGAATGGCTTTGAAGGAATGGGCTTCCTGAACAGAAGGATGACCAAAGAGCATGTTATCATCCACAAATTGCTGATGGGTATAGACAGGGGCTCCATGAAGAGAGATGTCATGCAGATGATGAGTATGAACCTCCTTGTGAATTAAATGGCCCAGACCTTCGACCATGAGAACAAAAAGAAAAGGGGAGAGAGGACCCCCCTGCCTGATCCCTCAAGAAGGATAGATAGGGGGAGAATGAATCCCATTAACAAGAATAGAGAAAGAAGAGGAGGTAATGAGGCTCATTATCCATCTGATCCACATTTGATCGAAACCAAAAGCACTTAAAATTTTTTGTATGTAATTCCAATTTAGTTTGTCAAAGGCTTTGGAGAGATCAATCTTGAGTAACATACCTGGCTTTTTGCATACTTTTAATGAGTGTATAATCTCATGAGTTAAAATTATGCCATCCAGAATTTGTCTCCCTTCCACATATCCAGTTTGTTCCGGCGAGATGAGAAGCGGCAGGAGCGGCTTGAGCCTGTCTGCTATAACTTTGGAGATGAATTTGTAAATCACGTTGCAGAGAGCAATAGGTTTTAATTTTTCCGGATTGCTGGGCTGTTCCTCTTTTGGTACCAGCGTGATGAATGTAGCATTGAGGGAGGGCAAGAGCCAATGCATGGTTCTTGATTCCTCTACCAGTTTCAAAACTTCATATTTGATTAGATCTCAGAAATGGTGAAAAAAATTGGAAGTAAAGCCATCGGGTCCCGGGGCCTTACCATCCTTGAACTGCGCCATAGCTTTATCCACTTCTTGGGGGGAGACTCGGCGAAGAAGCATTTGGTTATGCTCGGCTGTGACTAAGTTAGGAATGAGTTGCTTGATTTGTTCTATGGCTGACTGTCTGTAAGCCTGAGGTTCTTGCTGGATGCCCTTGAAGTAGTCCACCAATTCCCGTTCCATATCTTCATGCCTCTCCACCTGCTCTCCTTGCTGATTGATGATGTGGATGATTCTGTTTTGCATTCTTCGCTGGATGGTTGAGCTGTGAAAGAATTTGGTGTTTCTTTCGCCTTCCTTTAACCAACGAATTCTTGATTTTTGCCTCCAGAGGATCTCTTCCTGTTTATATCTCTCCTCCAGCTATTTTTGAAGGTCTTGCTCCTTAGAAGCAAGGGACTCTGACCTTCCGTTAGTGACGATTTCCTGTTGCAATTCATTCATTTTTTTCTCAAGGATCTTCTTTTCCAGAAATATATTCCCAAAGACGGTCTGATTCCAATTCTTAATTTGACCTTTGAGGAACTTGAGCTTTTGCTGAAACTGGTGCATTTTGGAACCCTTTGGTGGTTTAAAGCTCCTCCAGGTGGCGTGTATCATTTCTTTGAAGGATGGATGAGTGAGCTAGAAGGCTTCAAATCTGAACGACCGCTTTAGCTAAGACCCAATATTTTTCCATTGTAACAAAATGGGCCAGTGGTCCGATCCAACAAAGAGCAGTATTGAACTTGTGATATCCCCCCCCACATGTATGGAATTGTCCGAAATTAGGAATCTATCTAACTTAGAAACGATTTTCTGACCTCCCGCTCTTCTGTTGTTCCAGGTGAAAATTCTGTTGGAGAAGGGAATATCAATAAGCCAGTTATTATTGATGAAATTTTTGAAGTGAGTACTTTCCGGTTCGAGTATAGGTCTTCCTCCAGTTTTCTCATCCATCCTCGTGATCATATTGAAATCTCCTCCAATGATCCAAAGGGGATGGGATCTATTCGAGTTGAGATGCACCAAAGTATTTAAGAGCTCTATCTTACTAATCTGATCTTGAGGGAAATAAACATTGGACAGATTCCCATGTATATTAGTGCCAATAGGATGGAAGGTGGCCTGGATGAGATTGTGCACTGCATGAAAGTCAGATAGCAACATGGAGTGAGTGTCCCAGGCTATTGCAAGTCCTCCAGAGGATCCTGAGGCATCCACTGCTACCGAGCTACTACTAGGCCAAGCCTTTGACAAGATTGAGCCCAGCATTTTACTGTTACATTTGGTTTCCTGAAGAAAGAGTAGTTGAGGCTTCTCTTTTTGAATCATGTTCTTAATCATCCTGTACTTCCCTTGGTTGTTAAGCCCTCTTACATTCCATGAGACTAACCTCATGGGGAACTATTTGCTAGTGGTTTGAAGAACTGGGTCAACTTGGGATATTTCCCTGAATCCACCAGCATCTCCCCTAGCGTGATGGTGCGTTTCCAATCAGGTTTTCTACCTCTCTTCCTGGTTTCCTTCAACACTTTCAGGCTGTCCCAATGGCTGCCTGGCTGAATACCCAATTTCTTATGCTGATGAACTTTAGTAAGGACTTCCTCGAGTGATTATATTTGTCGAGGGTTGATCTTGTCAAATTATTTCCTTCTACAAGCATCTTCTAGGCCTATGAGATCCAATTCCCCTAGATCGAAGCCCTCTGAATCGTCCTCCATGAGGGTGAGCTGAAACTTTTCCAGGGAATGTTTGCTATCCTGACTGGGGTTGGAAGAGTGCCCATCTAGATCCATGAGATTAGGGTCCCAAGACACCTGCTTCTGCTTTGAAGAGGGGTCATAATCTAAGAGGGTAACCGTTTGCGGAGCAGCCTGAGAAGGCCCAGAGGAAGAGGGGTTGGGCTGAGTCGAGGGGGTGACAGAAGGAGCTGAGGGATTGGGGGCAGCCGGGGTATTATCGCTCTAAGGGTCGGATTGGGAAAGGACAGAAAATCTATTGCTGGTGGAGGGGGCAGAAGAAGAAGTGCTAGGTTTTTTCCCAGAAGTAGTAGATTTCTTGTTATTTCTTCTTTTGGAAGGAACTTTGGTAAACCCATCTGCTTCCTGTTTATCTCCAGCATCTTGACTTCTGGTTTGCGCTGTAAGAGGACAATCCCTGAAGATATGCCCATGGGCATGGCACCTTCTACAATGAAAAGGTACATGTTCATAATCGAGTGGTTGAATCCATTCAAAATCATCATGAAATAGACTTACTGCATCTGGTAGTGCTCTGTCCAGCTGCATATAGACACAGATGCGAGCATAGGAGGTGTACCTTCTTAGCTTAGTTTCTTCTGCTATTTTTATGAACTCTCCTAGTCCTTTTCCAATCGCCTAAAGAGAATCCTCATCCCAATATTCAAGAGGCAGCGAGTACAGACGAATCCATACTGGTGCCCAGTTAAAATTTTCTTGGTCTGGGTTAAATCTTTGTACCCAGTTCCGAAGGTATAACCCTGCCGAGTTGAAAAAATAGGGGCCCTCATCCATTACCCTATTTCTGTCCTCAATGCAGTTAAAATCAGCTGTGAAGAAGCCTTTTGGTCCCAGTTGCAGAGTAACGTGTCCTTTGGGCTTCCATTTGGACGCGATCCATCCTTGTAAGGCTTTTTCAGTTGGCCAAAACCCAATAAATTTCCCAATGAGAGCATGATCTCTCATATACTGAATTCTGGCATTAATCTGATGACTTGGCAGGTCAATTTTGGGTCTATCTGGAGCTATAGGCTTGCAGGTCGATGACATGACCTGCGGCGTATCCTTTTGTGTTTCAGAGGCCGGCTTCTTAGTCGCCTCAGTCTCTTACGTGTTATCTGAATCTTTTTTTATCAGATCGGACTCTCCTTCTTTCCCGCTTTCATTAGCAGGGGGAAGCGGACCGCCCCCCCCCCCCCATCACAACTGTCATACCTGTGTGCAACGCTTCGCTGTTTGAGTGGGACGGCGCCGTCAGAACTTGGCTGAATTTCAGAGGTCACTAGGGTATCTGCAGAGCAAGAAAACGGAAAACCCTAGTAGAGCACGCATCCTCATTTAATATTACATATCCGTTCTAGAATGAAATTAACTGAAAGTAGGTTTTCTATTTGCATTGATGAAAAACATTACAAATACTGGATATATATGTTCTACAATGAAATTAACTAAAAGTATCTTTTCTATGTGCATTGATGAAAAATGTTGCATGTACTAGATATATATGTTCTAGAATGCAATTAACTGAAAGTATCTTTCTATTTTCATTGATGAAAAATGTTTCAAGTACTAGATAATATATACATGTTCTAGAATGAAATTAACTGAAAGTAGCTTTTCTATGTGCATTGATGAAAAATGTTGCACGTACTCGATAAATATGTTCTAGAATGCAATTAACTGAGAGTAGCTTTTCTATACATCCATTGATGAAAAATGTTGCACATACTGGATATATATACATTATAGAATGCAATTTAAAAAATTTATGATTGTTTGACACATCTAAGAAGACCTACAATCTTATGATTGTTTATATATATATATATATATATATATATATATATATATATATATATATTTCGATATGTATTGTACTTCAATCTTTTTAATATATATATTCAAAGATGACTTAAATCATTTCTACATGTACATGCATATATATTCATGTGAAATTTTTATTGTTTGGAAAACAACAACTAGAATTTTAAAAACAAATTGCAAATGTAGTTCAACCATCCAAAACTTGAGTTTTAAAAACAAAACATTATATCACAACATGTTACTAAACATGACAAATGTAGTTCAACTATCTAATAAAAACAAAACGTTAAATATCACAATCACACGCCAGATGTAGTTCAACCATCCAAAACTTGAGTTTTAAAAACAAAACAAATTATATCACAACATTACTTCACATGCCAAATGTAGTTGAACTATCCAATAAAAACAAAAGATTATATCATGCCAAATGTAGTTCAACTATCCAACAAAAAAAAAACATTATATCGTGCAATCACATTCCAAATGTAGTTCAACCATCCAAAACTTGAGTTTTAAAAACAAAACAAATTATAACACAACATTACTTCACATGCCAAATTTAGTTCAACCATCCAAAACTTAAGTTTTATAAACAAAACAAATTATAACAAAACATTACTTCACATGCCAATTGTATTTCAACCAACCAAAACTTGAGTTAAAAAAAAAAAAAAATTATAACACAACATTACTTCACATGCCAAATGTAGTTCAACCATCCAGAAATTAAGTTTTAAAAACAAAACAAATTATAACACAACATTACTTCACATGCCAAATGTAGTTCAACCATCCAAAACTTGAGTTAAAAATAAAAATAAAAAATTATAACACAACATTACTTCACATGCCAAATGTAGTTCAACCATCCAAAACTTGAGTTTTAAAAACAAATCATTATAGATCACAACATTACTTCACACTCCAAATGTAGTTTAACTATCCAATAAAAACAAAACATTATATCACATTCACATGTACCAAATGTAGTTCACATAAAATATGTCCAAAATTTGTATCTCACAAGTATAAAGTATCAAGTCATATATATGATTGCATCTAGATAACACTATATATAAAAAGTAAATTTAAGACTATTTATCTATCGAAAATATAATGTTGCACGTGCATGTGTATCATCCCTAAAATATAGATGGACGTAGTGTCTCTCCCAGCAAAGTAATGTTCCTCGAGCTGACCTACGAAGCGGAAGCATGGGGAATCTGTACACAATTTGTACAAACATTAAAATTTAATGTTTTAAAATTGAATGAGAATATATAGAACTTCATATAAAAAAAAAATGTAAAAAAAATCATGCAATACCTCATGAGGTTCCCTCTCCATTTATTGCTTGCCAACTAAAACTTTTCCCAGTGGAATATCTTCAACAGTAAACTGTACAATATACATGTACAAGTGTATATATATATATATATATATATATCTCCACTGACTCTAGCGATGGAGATAGGAACATCCACAACATTTCAACCATTTGAACAATTTTCTAACATTTTTTTTAATATTATTTAAAATAAGTTTATATATGCATTTTCATTTGAAACATTTTCATACATACATACATACATACATACATACACACACATATATATATATTTATATATATATATATATATATATATATATATATGTTTCAAATGAAAATGCATATATAAACTTAATTTAAATAATATTAAAAAAATTGTTAGACAATTGTTCAAATGGTTGAAATGTTGCGATGTTCCTATCTCCATTGCTAGAGTCAGTGGAGAAAAGAAATCCTCTATAGGAACCTAAAATTCAAAAAAATTATTTAAGTATAAAATAGCTCAAGATCTAGAACTCAATTTCTAATAAAATAATTGAACTTAAATTTATAGCTTATAAATTAAAAGCATATATTTAAAAGTGAAAAATTGAATACTTGTGTTGGTGAATTTGCCACATCTCCTAAGAGAGGTTCCAAAACAGAATCTCCAAAAACCTAAAATTCAAAAAATTTAGAATAACTCAATATCTCTAGATCTCAATTTATAATAAAACTTGTAAACTTCAATTTATAACTTATAAATTAAAAACATATATATTTTTAAGTGAAAAATTAAATACTTGTGCTGGTGGATTTGGCACATCTCATAAGAGTGGCTCTGAAAGAAAATCTCCAAAAACTTAAAATTCAAAATATTTAAAATAACCCGAGATCTAGATATATCTCATTTTTTAATGGAACTTTTTGAGGTGGAATATATTTAACTTAAAAAAATATTTATAAGTGAAAGTTTGTTCATACTTGTGATGGTGGATCTGGCACATCTCCCAAGGAAGAATAATGTATCGGCATCCCAAAAACATCGAACGGAATCTGAATCTGTTAAAACATTTTATTATATATATACATGTACATGTGTGCACAATTATTTATTTTAAAAATATCTCATCATGTTTTGATATATATAATAATAGATAAAAAATAATTGTACATCATCATGTGTTCACTTAAAAAACACTAACATTTTCCAACATATCTTGATGGTGAGAACCATCTTGATTGTATGATTGATGGTGGGATAAATCTTGATTTTTTCAACCAGAGGCTCCGACCATGATATTAACATTTTCTTCACTCATCAAGTGTGGCAAATGCAAATAGTGTTAACATATAATGATACATTTTTTTTAGATTAGTGTATAAAAATAAATATATGTGTATATGTGTGTGTGTGTGTGTGTGTATTTATTACAAATTGTACATGTGTTAAATAATCACCCTAACCATTAACAGATACCATTCCCATGCCCTCTTGCTCATGAATAATTAGGTATTACCAACCATTATGACAATTCCTTGCATATGTTTTGAGATCTTCAACACTCATGTTGTCAATATCTTCATCTGTATAATACACAAAATTAGCGCATGCATTCTCACGTGCTCTTTATCAAATCAAACAAACATCGACTCCACCCAATCCACTGTGACCATTGTCAATGATGGCATCCCTTGCTTCTCGACTAATTTGAGAAGTGGCATCCATCTCTGACCGCAAAGTTTCGACACGAAGAGGTTGACTAACCAACGATGGCTCAGGGCGAGGAAACTCAACATCATGCCTAGCGCCCCTACGGTCATACAATTGACCTTTCCCAGGACCAAAAAATACAGAGGGAAGGTCATTGTAATTGGGTTTCATTTGCAAAAATAATTTTGCATAAAATAAAGTGGAACGTTTTCGTTCCACGGGAGTCTTCCATAGGCTACAAGGTGTCTATCATACAAATAGTGATCTATATGAGGGTGCTTGAAATATTTCACCTTCAATATATTCCTTTTCAGCCCTTCTTTGAAATTAAACATAGACTTGGCCATTTCTGATGTAACTCTTTGTTTAATAACCTCCCATGTATTGGGACCCATCATTGTTTCCTTTATTTTTCTTGTCACTTCTACAAAAATATCAGTGGCTGGCCCAAGCTTTAGGTACACACCTAATAGTTTTCTTAAAGAGTGTGTAAATATTTCTAAGCTTTTTCGACTCTCAGTAGGTAGAGTCAAAGCCACGAGATCTCTCTTGAATTTTGCATGAAGATATTGACACCTTTGTAAGGTGCATTGTTGCATGTTTGTTTCCCAAGGTATATTAGGAATGTTATATGGATAATTCGTGGTTGGTGTACAACCTTCTTCTTGAATGATGTGTTCTGCCCTACGTCTTTTTTGAGCAACCTTTGAAGTAGCATTTTCAGCCTCTGCATGAATATATAAAAAAATTATATATTAAAAAAACACATGTAAACAAAATTGTATAAATTGAATGAAAATAATATTTAAATTGATGGCCACCTTGATGTGGTTGGCTAGCATATTTCCCACCTTGAGATTGTTGAGAACCAGAATGACCCTTCTGAGAACCAGAACGACCACAGATTTGTTGAGAACCAACACGACCATTCGTTGATTGGCCCTGGGGGAATACATATCACCACCTTCATGCAATCTGCCAGCACTTATTAATGGCATCCCTCCAAGGGAATGTGAACCACCACCAACCTCACGAGACGAGAGAGAAGATTCATAAAAAATATGAGTTTATAATCTATTCAAAAATGCATTCATACATATAAATACATGTACATATTCATTGATTAAATTGTGTGAACCATACCACAGTTGCGTGAACCAGGGGCATTCTCCATTGATGGAATAGATGCCCTTGTCCTCCTAGCTTCTAAAAAATAAAAAATGAAACAAGTTAACAACTAATTTAACTCACAAAATTGATAAAAAATCAATTCCATACGTACACACATGTATGTATATGTATGGAAATTTAAGTTTATATTTAAATACCATGAACATCCCTCGATCCATGATCCCCCTCTCTCGTACAGATATGGGATTCTGTTGCTATTTTTCGTTCATCATCCATGATATATATAGATTTACAGTGGATATTTACAATTATTTTTTTAAATTACTATCTAAAATAAATTCAAAATAAATTTTAAAAAATTTATGTAATTTAGTGTCCACAAATTATGTAAAACACAATTTTCAAAGCACTAATTGATGTGTGAAACTCAATTTAAGCAAAAATTTTATAAAAATGTTAAGTTCACCAAATTGCGCTTTACATGGTGGGATCACACTTGGTATATAATTGAAAACATAGTGGGAGCACACTGGGTATAAAATTGAAAAAGACACATGGTCATTAAGAAATAAGCGTGAAATTCAATTTAAACAATTTTTTTTTGAAGTCTTCATATTTTTATAAATCAAAATGTGAAGTTCACCACTTGTTTCAAATGTGAAGTTCACCAAGTTGTGCTTTACATGGTATGGTGGGAGCACACTTGGTATGTAATTGAAAAAACCACATGGTCATTAAAAAAGACACATTTATAAGTACAAAACACACACATATCCAAGATATGTTACAATTTCCATCAATAAATTTTGAAGGAAGGCATCTCAACACTAACTCATCTTGAAGAGATGAGTCTTGAATTTTTGAAGAAGAGCGTCTCAAAACTAATTCGTATTTGAGAGATGAATCTTGCATTGGCATTTCCCCATATAATTCTAATGCGTATATTAATTCATATTTGATAGATGAATCCTGAATTGGCATTGCCCCACGCAATAGATGAGCAGACATATTATTAATATTTGCACTATATATTATACTAAAAAGTTGAAATTGGCTAACAATATTGTTTGCTTTTCCATGCAGTTTTTTTAGCCTCTCCTTCTTAACTTGGTACATGTCTTTCATCTGGTTGCACAAAAGTTCAGAATTGGTGAAAACTACAATTCCATTTGATCCATACTCCTTAGCTATTCCCAAGCCTTCTATCAATGCAATATAATATGCCTCATTGTTTGTTGTTCTTCTCTGTATATTAATTTTCCTTTGGACGACCTTGCTAGTCGCAATATTGGAAAGCACATATGTAATCACTACTTTCCCTGGATTGGGATAGAAAGAAACATCTATGCATAATGTCCATTTTTCAACCATATTTAGTGGGTTCTTTTATCCCTGAAAAAAAAAAAAAATTCAATAAAATATATTAAATTAACATTTATTGCAAATGCATGGGAGAAATGAGACATGTACATGAGATAAATGAAATGTGCATGGTTTATCTTAAAGTTTGACTTAAAGTTTAAGGTAGAATTCACATGTAGAAATGAGATGCGTTAAATATTGCACTGCCTTGAGTTTAAGGGAGATTTATGACACATATACATGGTTCATGCATGGTTTGCATGAAAGTTTGCTTTAAAATTTATGGCAAAAATCATATCTAGAAATGACATGGCTTAAGAAAGGATGAGATCCAGAGCCTACCTTGCCCTTTAAAAACTCCTTTAGAACTTGTAGAAGTTAAGACTCAACAAACAAACTAAAATCCTATGGAAGTTCAACCACTTTAGGTTCAATTTTTATTCCTTAAAGTTTTCCTTGAATTTATGGGCGAAAACCTTGAGTTTGCGGGATCCTATCCTATGGAAGTTCAGCCACTTTAGGTTATGTTTTTAGGCCTTAAATTTTGCCTTGAATTAATGTGGGAGAGCCTTGAGTTTGGGGGATCCTATCCTATGGAAGTTCAGCCACTTTAGGTTTAATTTTTAGGCCTTAAATTAATGGGGGAAAGCCTTCACTTTGGGGGATCCCATCCTATGGATTTTCAGCCACTTTAGGTTTAGTTTTTAGGCCTTAATTTTTCCTTGAATTAATGTGAGAAAGCCTTTATTTTTTGGGAGAAACGCCATTTACATGGTTTGCAAAATTATTTTAGGCACTTACTAGAACAACTAGTGGTGGTGATTGATGAAGTTATGTCAAAAGTCACACCTTTATGAATTTTTGGGAGAAATGAAATAGAAATGACACATGCCTTAAATTTTGCCTAAAATTTTATGGGAGAAGGGAGAAATGACTCATGTACAAGGTTTGCCTTAAAGTGGTAGTGGTTTATGCATATTAAAATGATGAACATCTATTTCTGTTCCAAAGATTGACTATAGGGGCATTTACTGGATATGACACCTTTGAGAAAAGATGAGATCCATAGGCTACCTAGACCTTTACAGACTCTCCATTTAGAGCTTGTAGAATTTAACACTCAATAGATAGGCTAAAATCCTATGGAAGTTCAAAATCCTATGAGAGTTCAGCCACTTTAGGTTCAATTTTTAGGCCTTAAAGTTTGCCTTGAGTTATTGAGAGAAAACCTTTAGTTTGTGGGAGAATTGACATTTACATGGTTTGAAAATTTATTTTATGCACTTACTAAAACAAGTGGTGGTAGTGGTTGATGAATTTATGTCAAAAGTCACACCTTTATGAGTTTGTGGGAGAAATGGAAAATTTCCTTAGAGTTTATGCGAGAAATGAAATAGAAATAACACATGCCTTAAAGTTTTCCTAAAAATTTATGGGAGAAGGGAGAAATGACACATGTACAGGGTTTGCCTTAAAGTGGTAGTGGTTTATGGATATTAAAATGAAGAACTTCTATTTTTGTTCCAGAGATTGACTATAGGAGCATTTACTTAATATGTCACCTTTGAGAAAAGATGAGATCCAGAGGCTATCTAGCCCTTTACAGACTCTGCCTTTAGAACTTGTACAAGTTAACACTCAACAGATAGACTAAAATCCTATGGAAGTTCAAAATCCTATGAGATTTCAGCCACCTTACATTCAATTTTTAGGCCTTGAATTTTGCCTTGAATTAATGGGAGAAATGAAATCTACATGGTTTGAAAAATTGTTTTATGCACTTACTAAAACAACTAGTGGTAGTGGTTGATGAAGTTATGTCAAAAGTCACACCTTTATGAGTTTGTGGGAGAAATGACAAATTGCCTTATAGTTTGTGGGAGAAATGAAATAGAAATGACACATGCCTTAAATTTTTCCTAAAATTTTATGGGAGAAGAGAGAAATGACACATGTACAAGGTTTCCCTTAAAGTGGTAGTATTTTATGAATATTAAAATGAAGAAATTCTATTTCTGTTCCAGGGATTGACCGTAGGGGAATTTACTGGATATGTCACCTTTGAGAGAAGATGAGATCCAGAGGCTACCTAGCCCTTTACAAACTCTGCCTTTAGAACTTGTAGAATTTAACACTCAACAAACAAACTAAAATCCTATGGAAGTTCAAAATCCTATGAGAGTTTAGCCACTTTAGGTTCAATTTTTAGGCCCTAAAGTTTGCCTTGAATTAATGAGAGAAAGCCTTTAGTTTGTGGGAGAAATGACATTTACATGGTTTGAAAAATTATTTTATGCACTTAATAAAACAAGTGGTGGTAGTGGTTGATGAAGTTTGTGGGAGAAATGACAAATTTCCTTATAGTTTATGGGAGAAATGAAATAGAAATGACACGTGCCTTAAATTTTGCCTCAAATTTTATGGGAGAAGGGAGCAATGACAAATTGCCTTATATTTTATGGGAGAAATGAAATAGAAATGACAAATACCTTAAATTTTTCCTAAAGTTTTGTGGGAGTAGGGAGAAATGACACATGTATAAGGTTTTCCTTAAAGTGGTAGTGGTTTATGGGTATTAAAATGAAGAACTTCTATTTTTGTTCCAGAAATTCACTGTAGGGGCATTTACTAGATATGTCACGTTTGAAAAAATATGAGATCCAGATGCTACCTGGCCCTTTACAGGCTCTGCCTTTAGAACTTGTACAAGTTAACACTCAAAAGACAGACTAAAATTCTATGGAAGTTCAAAATCCTTTGACAGTTCAGACACTTTAGGTTCAATTTTTAGGCCTTAAATATTTCCTTGAATTAATGGGATAAAGCCTTTAGTTTGTGGGAGAAATGAAATTTACATGGTTTGAAAATTTATTTTATACACTTATTAAAGCAACTAGTGGTAGTGGTTGATGAAGTTATGTCAAAAGTCGCAGCTTTACGAGTTTGTTGGAGAAATGACAAATTGCCTTATAGTTTGTGGGAGAAATGAAATATAAATGACACATGCCTTAATGTTTTCCTAAAATTTTATCAGAAAAGGGAGAAATGACAGATGTACAAGGTTTGCCTTAAAGTGGTAGTGTTTTATGAATATTAAAATGAAGAAATTCTATTTCTATTCTAGAGATTGACTGTAGGGGCATTTACTGGATATGTCACCTTTGAGAAAATATGAGATCTAGAGGCTACCTAGCCCTTTACAGACTCTGCATTTAGAACTTGTAGAAGTTAACACTCAACAAAGAGACTAAAATCCTGTGGAAGTTCAAAATCCTATGAGAGTTCAACCACTTTAGGTTCAATTTTTAGGCCTTAAATTTTGCCTTGAATTAATGAGAGAAAGCCTTTAGTTTGTGGGAGAAATGACATTTACATGGTTTGAAAATTTATTTTATGCACTTACTAAAACAAGTGGGGGTAGTAGTTGTGTTACACTGAAAACTGTCACCTTGACATTTTGTTGACTGTATGAGCTCAGTAACACTCATACATGCCTCCTCTGCAAGTCTTACAACCTTTGTTCCTCATTCCAAGCCCTGAAACTGGAGGAAAAACCCTTAAAACTCAACATTTTTGGGAACTCAGGAAACAGTTTCCGTCAACATCTAGCTTGGGCACGCAGTAATGTGAAGAGAAACCGTATTCTAGAACGATTTTTCCAAGCAATGCCCGTAAAATTTCGTAAAGTTAAAAGCGCGAAATTAAATCGAAAAAGTTGAATTTTGGTCAATTCTAGAAGGTTCTAGATGAGAATTTTTGGGGATGAGTACGCTTTGATAAGGTGCATGTATCCCTCACCTTAAGGAACTAATCCCTTGATGTAAGGAGTCTATCCCTTTGAAGGAGGATTCTATCCCTTAAAAGGTGGAATCCTAACCTCCTCATCTGCTCTATAAAAGGAGGCATTGGGTAGCCTCAAAGGGTTAAGTTTTTGGAGATTGAGATTTTGGAGATTGAGGATTAGAGTTCAAGCTTTATGTGTGATTGAGTTGAAGTGCTGTTGAGATTTAGACTTCTTTCTGCTGAGCTTTTGAGAGGAAAGATCACATACCTCTTTGTGCTCCTAGAGGAAGAGTGCAAGACTTATCAAAGTAGAGGAGATTCCTGCTTCGGACCTCGGGAAGGCCTTTCGAACATCAAGGCTAAGGTTGTAAGGTTCTTCTGTATATTTTAAGATTAATACAATCAAGTTCTGTTTTTCTCAATAAATTGTCGTTCAATTGTTTATTTCAATAAGCTGTCGTTTGATCATTTATTTCATAGATTCTTTGATCACTATGATAGGTATGTTTTATAATTATTTGTTATACAGGTGCTATTGATATTTTCTTGTTTGTGATTGCATATTAACGAAAGATGATACTTTCTTGTGACAAAAGGGCCCTTGTTGTGACGAAGGATTATTGATGCAACGAAAGCACTGCGACCGCAAATAAGCATTTGGATCTAAGGTAAGATCGATACCTTCATAGCATTTATTTGTAAAATGAATATACTTAGAGAAAGACAAACTTAGTTTTTCGTTTGTTGCTAGATTGTCTTCTGACACTAGGGAGATCAGTCTTGTCCGCAAGAACGATTTATCCGGCCAACAAATTGGCGACTCGACACTCTTTCGCGTGATGTATTTCCCTCACAATGGTAATATTGTGACTGTAGACCAGCTTTCGTTCCCTAGTCTTGATTTGACTACCAATAATATGACATCCCTAAATGTTCCTGATTCTAAAGTGGTATCTACCCCGCCACGGGTTAATTATGTGGCAACTAGTCCCATGTTTTCAGTTACCGATGTAAGCGAGCCTCTCACTGTTTGCTTGTCTTCCTTTGAGTTAGATCCGGTAATTGACATGGAAAACTCTATGGGATTATTTGAACGTGATGTTCTTATCCCTTTTGAGTCCCTTGACATGTGTTCCTTTCATAGAACTATTCTTCCATCTGATGAAGAGCTCTTGGAAGCCATGATCAAGGTGTGTCCATTGACATGTGTTTCTTCCAGTTTGAAGCCATGATCAGTGAGTGCGAGGAAAGTTCCTTTTACTGTGTCAAACTCATTAAAAAATGAATCAGTCAGTGAGGAAAGTTCCGTTACTGAGTCAACCTCGTTAAAAAATGAATCAGTGCGTGCGAGGAAAGTTCCTTTTACTGTGTCAACCTCGTTAAAAAATGAATCAGTCAGTGAGGAAAGTTCCGTTACTGAGTCAACCTCATTAAAAAATGAATCAGTGCTTCCGAGGATAGTTCCTTGTACTGTGTCAACCTCGTTAAAAAATGAATCAGTGAGTCTGAGGAAAGTTCCGTTACTGAGTCAACCTCGTTAAAAAATGAATCAGTGCGTCCGAGGATAGTTCCTTGTACTGTGTCAACCTCATTAAAAAATGAATCAGTAGGTAGATTGTAGAGAGTAGATTGGTAGATTAGAATAAATAGTTTCTGAGGATGGTTCTTTTCCTGTGTCAACCTCGTTAAAAAATGAATCAGTTGGTCAGAGGATAGTTCCTGTTACTGAGTCAACCTCATTAAAAAATGAATTAGATATGAGGACAGTTCTTTTCCTGTGTCAACCTCACTAAAAAATGAATCAGTAGGTTATTTAGGTAGATTAGAAATAAGTAGTTTCTGAGGATAGTTCCTGTTACTGTGTCAACCTCGTTAAAAAATGAAACATGTTGCCATGAGCATAGTTTTTCTCTGTGTCAAGCTCGTTAAAAAATGAAACATGTTGCCATGAGCATAGTTTTTCTCTGTGTCAAGCTCGTTAAAAAATGAAACAAATCCTCCCCTAATTGAGTCGAGTCTTTGACTAGATCTCGTAAATGTTAAGTCGTATATTTAGGTTAGTTATTTCAGTTTTTGCATAATTTTCTTACAGTTTTAGGTCGGGTCTTTCATATGATCTCGTAAATGAACCTTCATTCCATCCAGCTATTAATTACCAGATGTGTACTTAGTTGAATGAAATGAAGCTGGGGGGGCATGTGCTCTAGCAGTTACGCTTAGGGGGCATCAAGCACAGTTTTCTCTCTATTTCAAGCTTGTGTAAAAATGAAACCACTCTGAAGCATAGTTTTTCTCTGTTTCAAGATTTTGTAAAAATGAAACCTATCTTGAGTCAATTTCGGTTATTTTCAAGACTCGTTAAACTCATGAAAATCTCGAGATTATTTTGCTATTTTTCATTCTCGTAAAACACATGAAAATGCCGAGTTCTTTCCGTCTTTTCCTGCTCGTAAATTAAATTGAAAGTCGGCCATATGAGTACATTTTTATCCCTTTTTCGAACTCATTCAAACTTACAGAAAAAGCGAAACCATGGAGTTCTCTTTTAAGCCCTTTTCAGACTCTCTAAATATGAAAAGATCGCCGAGTACTTGACTATTCGAACTCGTTAAAGTAAATGAACAGTCGTCCCTTCAGTATAAGTTTACCCCTTTTACGGACTGAACTGGACTATTTACGAAAAAGGTATACGTTGACTAAATACGGTCAATAGAGTTCTCTCCCGCATTATTTTATCCTTTTTCGGGCTCGAGAGACTAAATTTACGAAAAAGTACATCCACGGAGTTTTCTTAAGTTTTTCTTCTGACTCCCTAAAACTGAAAAACACCGAGTTTCTCCTATACTGGACTCGTTAAAACTTAACAGTAAAGGACCTGTTTAATTTTCAACAGGAACAAACCACTCCTTCTTAGGGTTCGAATTTTAAACTAAGTTGGACTCATCCGAAGGATGAGCTTATAAACAAGCAAATGTTATCCTCCTCAAGCTTGTCAAAAATAAAGAGGTACTTGCCAGAAATGGTGGGGGAAAAGAGAGAAAAATAAACCTGTTTGTTACATTTTTATTATTCGGAAAACCGTAAACCACTCTTGAACACGACACTTTTTGTCCACCTGGGTTGGGAAATCCTTTGCCTAACAGTTAATCAAACCATATTGAAAGTCTTCAACCGGTTTCTGGGTATTAGCTTTGGGTCAATTGTCACCAAGCCATCTGCAGTGTCGTTATGTGTTCAAGAGGACAGTTCAAGTAAACCATTCATCTGCAAAATATTTGTCATCCATTTTGACCATCCCTGAGTCAGTCCTTGCCAATATATTTTCAAAACTTGATCTATGATGTCGTGTTGTGGGCTTGACTACAACAGATCACTTTCTATCGACGACAGCTCATTATCTACGAAGTTGATTCAGAAATCATCAGTACCTTGAAATCTGCATGCCTCAATGGCAGGTTTCTCGCCTTCGACGACAGGTTACATCATTGACCTTCGATCGAATGATTCTGTGAGATGTTCGACTTCAGCTCATTCATTCAAATTTCATGGATTGTACTAGGTACTTTGAGAGCCATTGACATTACTGGTGGTTTCTCTCACACTTGTTAACAGTTTTCATCATTGACTGGTAATCAAGTGGTTTCTACCATGTTCGACTTCAACACATTTATTCACATGGATAGAATCATACTAGTTCGAGATGCGGAAATCAAGACCCTGGATCTAGTTTCCACCATCCAGGTTGCGAGGAATTTTGTTATCATTCATACAATAGACTATTTATAAACAGATGGCTGCGTCCATGTTGTGTCGACATATGTCTATACTGTGATGTATTCAAAATCATTCCTGTATCAGAACAATTTAGAGTTAGTTTCTAGTTAGTTTTGATCTGAGTATGGGAATGCCTACCTCAGCGATGATATGATTACATATATATATATTTTGCATTGAATGTTTTGACAGGTTCCGACCGGGGTGTCCACAGGATGATCCTTGAAATGATAAAGTACTTCACTCTTCATATATGACAGACTTCATCTTCATCTATTCCAGACTTCGCACTTTAGGGGGCAATTTGTTACACTGAAAAATGTCACCTTGACATTTTGCTGACTGTATGAGCTCAGTAACACTCATACATGCCTCCTCTGCAAGTCTTACAACCTTTGTTCCTCATTCCAAGCCCTGAAACTGGAGGAAAAACCCTTAAAACTCAAAAAAGCCTTGGGAACGCAGGTAACATGAAGCCTACATGCGTTTTTAGCTTGGGTACGCAGGTAATGTGAAGATAAATTGCATTCTAGAATGCATTTTTCCAGTGTAATTCCTGCAGTACCCCTGTAAAGTTAAAAAAGCGCGAAATTAAACTGAAAAAGTTGAATTTTGGTCAATTCTAGAAGGTTCTGGATGAGATTTTTTGGGGATGAGTACGCTTTAGTAAGGTGCATGTATCCCACACCTTAAGGAACTAATCCCTTGATGTAAGGAGCCTATCCCTTTGAAGGATGATTCTATCCCTTAAAAAGTGGAATCCTAACCTCCTCATCTGCTCTATAAAAGGAGGCATTGGGTAGTCTCAAAGGGTTAACAAGAGGGGTTAAGTTTTGATGGAGATTTTGGATATTGAGGATTAGAGTTCAAGCTTTATGTGTGATTGAGTTGAAGTGTTGTTTGAGATTTAGACTTCTTTCTACTGAGCTTTTGAGAGGAAAGATCACATACCTCTTTGTGCTCCTGGAGGAAGAGTGCAAGACTTATCAAAGTAGAGGAGATTCCTGCTTCGGACCCCGGGAAGGCCTTTCGAACATCAAGGCTAAGGTTGTAAGGTTCTTCTATATATTTTAAGATTAATACAATCAAGTTCTGTTTTTCTCAATAAATTGTCGTTTGATTGTTTATTTCAATAAGCTGTCGTTTGATCGTTTATTTCATAGATTCCTTGATCACTATGATAGGTATGTTTTATGATTATTTGTTATACAGGTGCTATTGATATTTTCTTGTTTGTGATTGCAGATCAACGAAAGATGATACTTTCTTGTGACAAAAGGGCCCTTGTTGCGACGAAGGATTATTGATGCAATGAAAGCACTGCGACCGCAAATAAGCATTTGGATCTAAGGTAGGATCGACACCTTCATAGCATTTATTTGTAAAATGAATATACTTAGAGAAAGACAAACTTAGTTTTTCGTTTGTTGCTAGATTGTCTTCTGACACTAGGGAGATCGGTCTTGTCCGCAAGAACGATTTATCCGGCCAACAGGTTGATGAAGTTATGTCAAAAGTCACACCTTTATGAGTTTGTGGGAGAAATGAAAATTTTCCTTATAGTTTATGGGAGAAATGAAATAGAAATGACATATGCCATAAATTTTGCATAAAATTTTATGGGAGAAGGGAGAAATGACAAATTGCCTTATAATTTATGGGAGAAATGAAATAGAAATGACACATACCTTAATGTTTGCCTAAAATTTTATGGGAGAAGGGAGAAATGACACATGTACAAGGTTTGCCTTAAAGTGGTAGTGGTTTATGGATATTAAAATGAAGAGCTTCTATTTTTGTTCCAGATACTGATTGTAGGGGCATTTACTAGATATGTCACCTTTGAGAAAACATGAGATCCAGACACTACCTAGTCCTTTACAGACTCTGCCTTTAGAACTTGTACAAGTTAACACTTAACAGATAAACTAAAATCCTATGGAACTTCAAAATCCTATGAGAGTTCAGCCACTTTAGGTTCAAGTTTTAGGCCTTAAATTTTTGCTTGAATTAATGGGATAAAGCCTTTAGTTTGTGAGATAAATGACATTTACATGGTTTGAAAAAATATTTTATGCACTTATTAAAGCAACTAGTGGTAGTGGTTGATGAAGTTATGTCAAAAGTCACACCTTTATGAGTTTATGGGAGAAATGGAAAATTGCCTTATAATTTGTGGGAGAAATGAAATAGAAATGACACATGCCTTAAATTTTGCCTAAAATTTTATAGGAGAAGGGAGAAATGACACATGTACAAGGTTTTCCTTAAATTAGTAGTGGTTTATGGATATTAAAATGAAAAACTTCTATTTATGTTCCAAAGATTGACTGTAGGGGCATTTACTGGTTATGTCACCTTTGAGAAAAGATGAGATGTAGAGGCTACTTGGCCCTTTACAGACTCTGACTTTAGAAATTATACAAGTTAACACTCAACATACAAAATAAAATCCTATGGAATTTCAAAATCCTATGAGAGATCAGCCACTTTAGGTTCAACTTTTAGGCCTTCAAGTTTTCCTTCAATTAATGAGAGAAAGCCTTTAGTTGTGAGAGAAATGACATTTAGATGGTCTGGAAAATTATTTTATCCACTTACTAAAACAACTAGTAGTAATGGTTGATGTTGTTATGTCAAAAGTCACACATTTATGAGTTTTTGGAAGAAATGACAAATTGCCTTATAGTTTATGGGAGAAATGAAATAGAAATAAAACATGCCTTAAAGTTTGCCTAAAATTTTATGGAAGAATTGAGAAATGACACATGTACAAGGTTTTCCTTAAAGTGGTATAGTGGTTTATGGATATTAAAATGAAAAAATTCTATTTTTGTTCCAGAGATTGACTGTAGGGGCATTTACTAGATATGTCACCTTTGAGAAAAGATGAGATCTAGAGGCTACCTAGCCCTTTACAGACTTTGCCTTTAGAACTTGTAGAAGTTAACACTCAACATACACACTAAAATCCTGTGGAAGTTCAAAATCATATGAGATTTCAGCCACTTTAGGTTCAATTTTTAGGCCTTAAAGTTTGCCTTGAATTAATGGCAAAAATCCTTTAGTTTGTGGGAGATATGACATGTGCATGGTTTGCCTTGAAGTTTTCCTTAAATTTTTGGGAGAAATCACATCTAGAAATGACATGCCTTAATGTTTACTAAAGTGCCTAGAGTTTAAAATATAAATGACATAGAAAGAGAAATCACATCTAGAAATGACATGCCTTAAAGTTTTCCCAAGTGCCTAGAGTTTAAAATATAAATGACATAGAAAGAGAAATCATGTGGGGGAAATGAAATGTACATGGTTTGCCTTAAAGTTTTTTTCCTTGAATAGAAATGATGTGTTTGTGGGGGAAATGACATGTACGTGATTTTCCTTAAAGTTTTTGCCTTAGAGTTTATGGGAAAAATCACATCTAGAAACATTTACTTTGACATCTATAAATAGGCTAAGAAAAATAAAAAATAATTTTCAACTTGCATTAGTTATATCCTTAACAACAAGTATGATTTATCACCTAATGGATTGTTTACTAATTTATAATAATGTCATTTTTGACTTGTACTATCATTCATCCTTGATACATGTACACGACTTTTACAACTTGAACATCTACCTACATTATCATAAGATCACTGTACATAATCTAGATTATTAATATCCATTATATCATGAAACAATCCACTTTTAACATTTTAAAAGAATACAAGCATAATGGAAGGTGTAAATTTAGGTACATTAATGAAATACATTGGGCTTATTTAAATATTACAAGAATTATGAGTTGCTGAATTCTCTGTGTGAATTTCTTTGCGACGTTTAATTATGTTCACTCTCTGTTCATTTTGTTGATGAATTCTGTGTGAATTTATATTCTTTCTATTGAATTTGACTCAAATAATATGTGTTTTGGAAATGCATTGCACAAAATACCTGAGTTAATTTAAGTATCATAATTGAGATGTACATAGAAATATTTCTAATGTAATTATAAAAAAGTAAATATGTACAGTACATGTGTTGAGGGCAAACACAGAGTATAAGAGACTAAGGATATTTGTATAAGAGGGCTTTTCCTGAATTATAAAAGAATAGATTTGTGGAAGAAAATATAAATCTAATTATACTTTGAACTGAGTTAAGAAATTCAAAGTAGTGATTCTAAAAAGCCTGGAATTTTAGGATTTAAATATATATAAGAATCAAAGGCAAATGGAATGAAATAAACGAAATTATTTACCTTTGTTATCAAATCTGGATATGGATATACATTATCGATTTTTGCAACAGAAGCTTGAAAAGAAAGAAATTCTAGACCTTTGTTATAGTTTCCAAGAGTGACATGAAGTATCGAAACAAGGGAAACAAAAAATCAACGAAAAAAATAAAGAAATAAAAAATAACAAAATCAGAATTACATAAGAGTGAAATTGAAATCAGATTTCATTAAGGCAGGCAAGTATCTATCTATATCTAGGTGGGTAAATCTCAAAATTAAGCTACTAACATGAAAGCATATCCTAGCAATGTTGGTTGTCTAAATAAATCAATTGTATATGTAACTACCAGCTTATGCATAATATAAGTACTACTATAATCGTGTTTACATGAATATAATGTAGGAAAATGCACAGTGGAAAACAAAATTAATTACACATACAACATATAAATGAAGACAATATTTAGCGTGGTTCACCCAACCAATCTAGGCTACATCCACAAAACAGAGGTACTGGCAATATTATTACTCAACAGGAGATTACAACATTAGATTTTCACATCTGCACTTCCTCTTCCTCACACCTCACATCTCTCATGATCATTTTCCTCTACAGGCTTACAATTTATAGATGTAGAGAAGAAACTGAATAATAAATTCTATCACAACAAAGTAGGATAGAATATCTCCTCATCAGTATTTAATGCAATCAATTTTGCAACAAAACCTATTGTTAGCATTATCCAAGAGATTTTAGCCAAATTAATATATGCAAAATTTCAACAATCTCCACCTTGAAAAAAATTAGCCTGATACCTCGTTCCTATTTATTCTTTTCATTTTTTCTGCAAGCCAAGAGAAGCTAGACACCATCGTAGCTTCTGTAATAAAACTGGTTTCATGAACATGTCTGCATAGTTTTCCTTTATATGAACTTGTTCAAGAGAGACTCCTCGTTCAGTGATAACCTGTCTTAGAAAATGGTACTTTATAGTTATATGCTTTGATTTACTATGATAGGCAGGATTTTCAGCCAAATGAATTTCACTTTGACTATCACAAAATAACTTTATGTTGTCTTGCAACCTAGCAAACTCACCAAACAAACCTTTCAACCAAACTGCTTCTTTGCAAGCATGTAAAGCAGCTATGTATTTTGCTTCTGTAGTGGATAAATCAACAATGTTTTGTAGCTTTGACATCCAGCTAATAGCTCCACCTGCAAGAGTAAAGACATATCCTAAATTTGACCTTCTCTTATCCAAATCACCTGCAAAATCGGAATCAACATATCTGCAAACAAATTCACTACTTCTGTTATAAGTGATACAATAATCACTTGTGCCTCTCAAATACCGAAGCACCCATTTCACTACTACCTAGTGTTCTTTCCCTGGATTTTCCATATACCTACTGACAACCCCAACTGCATGTGAAATATTTGGTCGTGTACAGACCATCGCATACATCAAAGTTCCTACTGCATTAGCATAAGGTATTCGAGACATATATTCCTTTTCTTTATTTTTATTAGGACATAAACTTGAAGAAAGCTTAAAATGGGAAGCTAAAGGGATTGAAACTGGCTTCACATTGTTAATACCAAACCTCAAGAGTATTTTCTCAATATACTTTTATTGTGATAACCACAACTTACCATTTCTCTTGTCTCTAAAAATCTCCATGCCCAAAATCTGTGTTGTTGCTACTAGATCTTTCATATCAAATGTCCTAGCCATCTGAGCCTTTAACTTGTTGATCTCACTTATGCTTTTGCTTGATAAAATCATATCGTAAACATATAATACTAAGATAATGAACATGCCATTACTTAATTTTTTAAAGTAAACACAATGATCATATTCACTCCTTATATAATGTTGGCTTATCATGAAAGAATCAAATTTCTTGTACCATTGTCGAGGCGACTGCTTCAGACCATACAATGATTTCTTGAGCCTGTAGACAAATTTGTTTTTGCGATTTTGAACAAACCCTTCAGGTTGTTCCATATAAATATATTCATCTAAATCTCCATGTAATAATTCAGACTTAACATCTAGTTGTTGTAATTCTAAATCATGTAAAGCAACTAATGCTAAGACAATCTAAATTGAAACAATTTTAACAACTGGTGAAAATATCTCATGAAATTCAATTCCTGCTTTCTGAGAAAAACCTTTTGTGACCAGCCTCGCTTTGTACCTGTCTTCTTTATCATCAACACCCCCTTTCAATTTGTAAACCCATTTACCTCCTACATTTTTTCTGTCTTTAGGAACTTCTACCAGATCCCATGTGGCATTCTTGTCTAATGCCTTCATCTCATCCTGCATAGCTTCTTTCCACTTATCACTGTTAGAACCTTCTACAGCTTCTTGATAGAATAAAGGTTCATCATCATTTGTGGTTAAAGAAATTGAAGTAACATAATCATCATACCCTTTAGGAGGATGTCTAATTCTTGTGGACCTTCTTAAAGATGTTTGGTTCTTCCACAATTTGTTGATTATTATGTGTAGGAATTCTTCATGATCTGCATCTGCAACTTGTTCATCTTTACTATCATCAGTATTTGAACTGGTTTCAAACTGAATATTTTGAAACTTAGGTACATTTTCCTGTTTCAATTTATTGTCTACATCTGGATTATCAAGTGAATATTCATTGAATTTAACATCTCTGTTAATGCTGATCTTGTGAGTGGTAGGATCCTGCAACTTGTATCCCTTAATCCCATCACCATATCCAACAAAGATATATCTTTTTGATTTAGGATCTAATTTAGAACGCTGATGTTTTGGAATTAGAGCATATGCATCACAACCAAAAACTTTCAGTTTAGAATAATCACAAGGATGACCTTTCCATACCTCCTGAGGAATTTTGCATCCTATTGTAGTTGATGGTGATCAATTTATCAAATAGAAAGCCATAGATATTGCTTCTGTCCATAATTCCTTCTGAAAATTTGCATTACTTAGCATGCTTCTTTCTCTTTCTAAGAGAGTCTTGTTCATGCGTTCAACAACTCCATTTTTCTGAGGAGTATAAGCAATAGTTCTATGTCTTTCGATCCCAACTTCCTTGCAATAATTATCAAATTCCTTTGAGGTAAACTCACCACTATTGTCAGTTCTTAAACATTTAATGGTTCTTCCAGTGATATTTTCTACTAATGCTCTAAACTGCTTGAAAACTATGAATACATCATACTTTCTTTTTAACATGTAGACCCATACTTTTCTAGAGAAATCATCTATAAAAGATACAAAATATGATGATCCTCCATATGAGGTTGTAGGAGATGGACCCCAAACATTAGAATGGATATAATCAAGGATTCCTTTACTAGTATGTTTTCCAGTTTTAAATTTATGCTTGCTTTGTTTCCCATAAATACAATGTTTACAGAAATCTAACTTAAAAGACTTTAAACTAGGAAGTAACATACGATCAGATAAAAATTTTGATCCTCTTTTTCTCATATGGCCCAACCATTGATGCCATAGTCAAATAGAATCATTGTTGTTTTCAGATACAGTAGAAGCATGATCTGACTCTGTTCTTCCTTCTAACTGAAAAATATTTCCAACCTTCTTTGCTTTCATTACTAATAGGATTCCTTTGTAAATTTTCATTACTCCACCTTGAATAAATGTTTTATATCCATTTGTGTCTAACACTCCTAGAGAAATAAAAATGTTCCTGAGTTCAGGCACATGTCTTACATCAGTTAATATTTTATTTGTCCCATCAAACATTTTAATCTGGATGCTTCCAATTCCCACAAAATTACATGAGACATCATTACCCATGTAAACTACTCCATCATTAATTGACTTATAAGATTTAAAACACTCTTTATGAATGCACATGTGATTGGACGCACCAGAATCTAATAGCTAATGTTGATCATGATTTAACAAATTAACTGATAGAACTTCATCACTTATACCTGAACCGGATGCCAAACCTGAACCTGTATCTGTCATGTTTGCCTCTTTATTTTTTGTTGAAGAGTCTCCTTTGGATGTTTGCTATCTCTTCCAACATTCCTTCTTCAAATGTCCTGATTTGCTGAAAAACCAGCATTTTAGCTTAATCTTCTTCCCTTTCGATTTTGACCGAGAGTTGTTTTTCTGACTGAAGTGTTTTTCTTTATATCGACCTCTAATCATCATTACTTCTGATGTAGAGGTTTCTAAATTTGACCTTTTTCTGGTTTCTTCAGACATCATAGCTCCAAAAACATCATCAAATTCAAGGGTTTCTGATGAACTAAGACTTATAGAAGTAACAAAATGATCCCATGACTCAGACAAAGAGCATAACAAAGTTACAGCTTTATCTTCTGAATCAAATTTTACTTCTATACTATCTAACTGCACCAAGAGAGTATTAAAAGTATTCAAATGATCGGTTATTATTGTACCTTCCTTCATGTGCAAGCTATACACTGTCTTTTGAGAAGAATCTTGTTGGTTAAGGATTTAGTCATGTACATTTTTTCTAGCTTTGTCCATAGACCAACGGCTGTTTTCACTGACATGATGTTAAATAAAACATCATCTGCCAAAAAAAATTGTATGTCGTGTTAGCACCTGAATGGGACCCCAGGCTGCAAAGGCAAAATAGGGTAACAAACTAAACCATGCTCAACCTTGTAGCTAGCCCTACAAGGACAAGAGAGGGCTCTCTCCGTAAAAGAATATTCAAAGGAACACAATAAATGGACTGATATTAGGCTAGATAAAATGATGGAAAAGGTTTGATAGAATGAATGAAATAAATTTTTAGGGATGTGTGGGATATAAAGGGACAGTTGAAACAGGGAATTAAATCAGGACACAAGGTATTTCATGGGGCAAGATAGGCAGGAAAATTAGCATATAAAATTTAATAAGAATGGGATGGAAAGACAGGTGAGGAGGTGAAAAGGGCACAATAAATGGATCCTTTTCAAACAGAAGAAAAATACATAGTATGAATGATTTCCCAAGGCAGAGCATATAAAATGGATTCTACCTTTCTATCTTGAAAGTATTCAAAGTAAAATGTTTATGGATGAATGGAACACATAACAATCCATATATGAAACAAAAGAGAGAACAAATGCTAAATTTCATACCACATGGATCCCACAAATCAGAGCTGCATCTCTTATTAATTCCTGTCAAACTGTACAATGTAGCGCAGAGATGTTCTTCCACACTATTCCCCTACTTTTTCCTACTAAAAAAAAACTACCTTACAAATGATTTACAATACAATAAATAAGCTGAAATGTGGGAACACAGATCCACAGAAGTGGGGGCTGTTCTAACAGCTGAAATACAATCATAGAAAGTAATACAAAAATCTGCCCCTGAAAATGAGGGACATCATCACATTGACTGCTTTGGAGATTTTCTGTTAGGTTGTATAAACGAAAATAGGCAATCCGATGAACAGATTCCCTATTTTTTTCTTTTGTAGATATCTTCATTATATTTTAAGCTCTCGGCCCTTGGACTGTTCCTTTGCTTTCCATTATTTCTTTATTCTCTGACTTTTAATAAAATGCCGAACTGAATGAAATTATATGCTTTGTGAAGGGAAAAATGAATTTAATATGAGAAAAAGGAAGAGAGATGGAGGTAGGACCCGCATATAAATCGCAATCGGAGTCGGAGCAAGAGCAGAGAGATATATTACAAATATAACAGCGCCATCGCAAATCGCAATCGGGAATGAGGGCAGGTGTATCACATAATTGGATCCGATGATTTGTGATTTGCGATGCGAGGTCAATCGCAATCGCATCGGAGATGGGGGGGAAGAGGGGTAATACATTACCAATATTGCGATGCGATGGGGAGAAAGCCTTTGTAATAAAAAAAGCGGCAGAATTTTCACTTTTACAAAGGAGAAATGGGTTTTATGATGAATGGCGGAGGATTTTAATGGTGGGACCGGGGTATAATCGCAATCGCAAATCGGAGTCGGGAGAGGCAGGGTAATCGCATCAGAAGGGAGGGAATGTGCGATGCGATCAGAGGATGGACGTAGAGTACGTGTGATGTGATCGGAGTATCAGAGCAGGACTGGAGATTAACAGATCGGAACACACATATCAAATGTTGCGATGCGATTTGATCGGGCGATGGGATCGGAGATGCGATCAATCAGAGGAAGAGCGCAGGACTTGCGATCAGAGATATTTGCGATTGGAGTGATCGGGGGGTATGTCAATATTTGTGATTTGCGATGGTGTGATGGGTAATCACATCAGATGAAAAGGTTTTGCGATGTGATTGGATCGGAGAACGAGATGCGATGGGCCGATCAGAGTTTGTTGCGATTTGCGAGTTAGATAAGGGTTGCGATTGCGAATTATAACAAAAACTCTAAACCTTATATTATAAGGTTGTATTATATGCATGGTGGGGAAGTGGTTTATACGGCGGGGGGGGAAAGGATTTATAAAGGAATATAAAAATTTAATAACACAAAGTTTAAAGGGAAAAAATGAGGAAATAGGGGGGGATTTAGGGAATAGAGGGCTTTTACGTCACCTAAGCATAAGATTCAATTCAGAAGTCAGCTCTGAGAGTGTAGTATACCGTTGGAAAGCTCTTTCTAGGCTCTTTCTGATGGATCTGCTTTGAAGGTGATCTAGCGCTACATATGCTACGGAAAACTTCTCTGAAGGCAGGAACATTACTTTTGCGGAGATGACTGCTTCCGAATTGTGACTTATTACATATGATGATATAAAATTACATAATGAATGATAATAAAGGTAAACTATCATGTTTTCACCTCAAAACATGGTTTCGAGGTGAAAATTACATCAATATGAATAAAATTTCTCTTTGATATTTCTTGTGCTGTGACTTTGAGCTTATTGACATCCTCATGACCTTGCTGATATTATTGATACTTGACTCATTAATTTGACCATGGTGAGACCCTAGAAACTAATGAGACCCATCCTATGACCTACTGATTTGAGTTAAAGGATAAAAGTGACTAATGAATAAGACCATAGACAGGAAGATCAACAAGTATCTCACGAGGGAAAACTGATAAAACAATACTACCATCAAATGAATCCATGACCTAGTGGAATGGTGAAATTTATTCAGTATGAGACACCTAATATGCAAATGAAAAAGAGAAGTTTTGATCACTAATGGCAGTATGACTAGACTGACGCTAACATTAGCTCCAAATGGGAATGGTAGCTCCTTGGAGGTGCCAAGAACACCGTAGACCAAGTAGCCTTATCCATTGGGCATGGAGTCAAGAATGTCAAAAAACTGACACAAATGCAAACTGAGTCTGACTCTAGACTAAGAATGAAAACTAAAATAAAACCAAACCATACACATATCATCCAAGTTTTATAGCCTTCACCTCGGGCCCCAAACCTGAATGACCATGCATTTTGAACTTTTCTTTTGGAAAAATAAAATGGTATATACAATGATGATGTGATAGATTCTGATCCATGTTTTCAACAATGGTAGTGCTTCAATAGCCTACCATTTACTGCTCCTCCAGGACAATCTTGGCCATCCATTTCTGAAAGCAAGAAGGCATTCTATCCCCTATATGCTGTAATTCTATATGGTCCCTTCCAAAGGTTGTCAAATTTACCATGTTTCCCTTTGTCTTCATTTATTTCATCCCATTTCAAAACTACATCATCCAACTGAAACTTTTCTGCTTTAGTTTTCCTGTCATAGATCTTTTTAATCTTCTGCTGCAACTGACTTGTTTTCTGTGACACTTCTTCTCTTGTTTTTTGAAGGTGAATCATCTGGTTGATTCTTCGCTGGTTGTCATCATCTTCACTGCCAACTTCTTGTAATAATCTCATAACTGGAACAGTAAGAGAAGTATGAAAGACAACTTCAGTACCATAAACCAGCTCAAAAGGTGACATACCTATTGATTTTTTACTGCTGACTCTGTCTGCCCACAGTGCGTTGATAAGCTTCCGGTGCCAATTTCTTTTGTTTTCCTCCAACACTTTCTTAATTATATTCATCAGCGACTTGTTGGATGACTCTGCCAGGCTATTTCCCTATGGATAATACGCTGTTGAATGGCCCAGCACGATATTATATTTATCAAAGAAATCGATCATGTTCTTTGATCTGTACGCGGCTGCATTATCTATCACAATTTTACATGGGCAACCAAAATGGGACAAAATATTTGATTCCAGGAATTGAATAATTACCGTGTCAGTTTCTTGCCTGGAAGGGATGGCCTCGATCCATTTTGTAAAGTAATCTATCCTAGTCAAAATCCATCGATGATGTGCTGAGGACGTGGGGTGAATTTCTCCTATAAAATCGAGCCCCCACTGCTGAAAGGGCACATTCACTGAAACAGGTTTCAAAGGAAGTGGAAGCAATTTATTCTTCCCTTGGAAAATTTGACATTCATGACATTTCATCACTGTTTTATATAAATCAGAAAGCAACAGCTTTGGATTGATTCTTCTCAGCTTCTATCTGAAAGGCTTCTCATCCGGCTTGATAGGAATTGTATGTTGAATTATGTTCTTATCATACACTTTCAAATCTGAATAATCCCATGCAAATACATCAAAAAATTTAGAAAGTAATTTAACATACTTCTCATTTACCTCAGGGGGTAATGCCTTTGATAATTTAACAAAATTAGGCTGATCAGCTGTTCCAACATTCACATCTTCAACACCTTTCTCTATGGGCACCAAGCTTGGTTTCTTTGCGACATCATCCTAATAAAAAAGCTCCTCTAGAGGTATGAGACCTCTAGGAATTACATTATCCTTCAACTGCAATATGTCCATCTGGTTTTCTTCCAACTCTTGATCATCAACCTCATACTCACCCTCTATTGGAGTATCTTTGAATTTTCCATCACCCTGCAAAAATGCATTGATCTCATTATCATCCCAAAATACTTGCCAATACCTAAAATTGTCCAGAACAGCAGGACTATGCTTGACATAGATCTCAAAATTATTGCTGGAGTTCATTGGAATATTCAAGTTACTTGCAGTAGTGGTGAGAGAATCAGCAATAATGTTCTGCATCCTGGGCACTGCTGTCAAAGTATATTCTGGGAATTTTTTCAAAATTTCCAAGACTGCATTTCTATATGCCCTCAATCTTGGATGTTTTGCTTGATATTCTCCCTTCACCTATTTGATTATCAGTTCGGAGTCGCCATATACAGAAATCATTTTAGCATTCAACTTCTTCAAAATTTTGAGGCCTGCAATCAAAGCCTCATATTCTGCTTCATTGTTAGAGCAATCAAAAGCTAGCTTATAAGCACAAACCCTAACATTAATTGGAACCTTCTCAGGCTGAAAAACATGACTCCTAATCCATATTCCAATGCCAGCTCCATCCTTACCAACAACTCCATCAAAATCCATACTCCACAGGCCTTCTTCTTCTTCTTGAAGGTGCTGGAAATTTTCTTCTTTCTCTTCTTTACCTTGGCTGTTTTTTGGCTGTTCATTGTCCCTTTGTTGCTGGTGGGCAGGAGGCTCAGAAGTGTCTACTGCTTTATCCTTTTCATTTTTGAGGACCTCTCTGAAATTCTCTGAAATCTCAGGTATTTCATCCACTTGTACCAATTGAACATTCTCATCATTCAAACCACCATCAGAATACAAGACAAAAGATTCTAAATCTGTATGGACATCATTAATGGGATGGTTTATAGGCTTTTCTTTGTTGGCAATCATATATTTCACTTTATTTCCCTATATAACTTCCTCAACTGGACAAATACAGGGATAGTGGCATAAAAGAAATCAAGCTGTATGGTTCCCTTAATTTTTTCACCCCAAGACCTAGATAGAAGCATTCCAAATCTTGGTGGGACATCAGCAACAACTACATCCATCAAGACATTCTTTGCTGGAATCTGGTCTAAAGACACTACCAAATCTTTAATTAAACCAATACAGTGGACCCTACTTGAGTCAAAGGAATACAAGTCATGATATTTACGAGTGATGTCAAGACCTAGCTTCTCCATGATAGCTTTGGGCATCAAATTATGTGAGGCCCCAGAGTCCAACATAGCATTATGTAGGATAAACTCATGTACTCTAAGACTCAAGTAAAAAGGAGGGACTTCATTTTCTACAGATTCTTCTGTGGCTGGACCGAAAATAAGCTCAGGGTAGTCGTCTTCTATGTTGACCGTATCAGAGATAGAATTGATTTGCAAGACTTTGGACACCTAAGTTTTATACGCACTATTCTTCACCAACTCTGTGAGGGGCATAGACACTTTTAACTTAGAGATTTCATTTTCTAGATTAAAGGAGGGAGCTTTCTCTACCTATTTAATGGGCGGGTCTTTCTTCTCTGTTGGCTCCTTTATTGTGTTCTGCTGGTTCTTCTCATTGGCTGTATCAGCAACTGCAGGCACTTTACTAGAAGAAGGATCAGCTGGCTCTTTAGCTTTCTTCTGTGCGTCATTTTTCATTTGAAGTTCATTTCTTTTTTGGATGGGGCTGACTGTAATCTCTCTTTTCCTTAAAGAGTATTTCCTTTGCTGAGCTGACAGAGTGTTCATATACCCTCTCTAATATTCATCAGAATCTTCTTCTAGTACTGTATCATTGGCCAAAATGATATTTTGGTCTTTGTAAATGTCTGGAGTCACCACTGTGTATTCATCGTCTTCTGTAAGGAAAATAGGTGCACCATCAGCCGTGAAAAAGTGGTTGGTTTCAATCACCGGATCATCGTCATCTGAATCAGTCCCTTCTATTTAGTTCTTCTGCAAAGGAGTTTTAATCTGCTACTGTGGTGGCGCAACTTGGTCTTGCGTTCTCTGCTCTCTCTATTTAATTCTGAATTGCGGCTACTGCCCTCTGAAATTCGGATTTCTTATTTGAGGCTCTGGTCTGTCTGCAATGGTTAACCTATCAACCATTTTCTCCACCGTTCTGATCAGAGTGTCCATTTTACTGTCTGAGGTGGAGGCCTCCTCTTTTATTGTGACTCTTTTCTCGGCTATGGCTCGTGCTCTTTTAGCCTGCAGATTTGCTTCAACATTTACCGCTATCATCTGCATGTCTTCAAGTGAAGACGGATCTCTTTCACGCAGCTGATATGCCATGTCGGCATCAAATCCATCGGGAAATTTTAACAATGCTAGTCCCTCAGGAGGCTTCAAATTAGCTGGAATAGAATTATATGTAGCATTGAATCTCAAACAATAATCCTGCACGGTTTCACCCACATTCCTTTTAATGTTCTCATATTCAGACAAAATTTGAAGTGGGTTCTTTTTTGCCTCCCACCGGTCCAGGAATTGAGTGTGCAACTCCTGCAATGTGCGAATTGTGCCAGACGGTAGGGCTCTAAACCACTTTCTGACTTCGCCTCTAAAACTTTGAACAAAAATCCTCATCGTCACATTCTCTTCTTCGACCTCATGCAAATCAAAAAATTCATTCATTTTATCAACATGCTACTGAGCTGTCATGCTTTGAGTAGCATCAAAAATAGGAATTTTGCTTTGATAGTCAGCAGGCACATCATTGAGACCCTGGGGTAAGACCAGAGGTGCATACCTGGCAGCCATAACTCTGGGTGGATTTACAACAGGATTTGTAGGATTTGAGGGAGGTGTTAATGGAGGAGATGATAATTGGGAATTGACTGATGGAAATACTGATGAATTGGGAGGGGGAAAGGTTGTTCCTGATGATTCGGAAGGCTCAGGAGGATTAGTTACAGTGATGGACTGAGGAGAATTCAAAATGTAATTGTCAATGGAAGTATTTACTCTTTGGAATTCAATATCTACAAGGAAGTCATGATCTAAAACTGTATCATCAATGTCATTTTTAGACTTATTCCTAAATAAATAAAGCTCGAAATTCTCATCAAAGGAAAGATCTTCTACAAAAAACCATTCACTGGGCCAAGTATAGGATTTGAAGACGGGTCCGGGGCTTAATGATCCTTCTTGTATTCTGACAATTCTTGGGATAAGATTTCGATTTTCAAACACAGGGGGAGGATTTGGATCTGGATTAGCCCTGGTGTATCTTTTTGAAGCCAGTGTAGTGGAAATTCTATTTTACAAAAATCTTATTTTGCAGCCTAGCAAAAATCTGAACATCATCTTTCAAAAGTCTAGAATTATTTCATTTATTGGGGCAAATCTTGCAAGTCAGATGTTATTGTCTATAAAACTAGAGCGGAGATTGAATGAAGTAGCATTTATCTACTTATGCACTTGCAAAGCAATGTGCATTTCGAAGGCTACCTGGAATTACTTTAGGCTCCGTCTGTAGCTTATAAAAATAATAACACTAACAAACAACAATCTTGAATATGTCCCTAGTATGGTCGCCAAATAATGTTAGCCCCTGAATGGGACCCCAGGCTGCAAAGGCAAAACAGGGTAACAAACTAAACCATGCTCAGCCTTGTAGCTAGCCCTACAAGGACAGGAGAGGGCTCTCTCCGTAAAAGAATATTCAAAGGAACACAATAAATGGACTGATATTAGGCTAGATAAAATGATGGAAAAGGTTTGATAGAATGAATGAAATAAATTTTTAGGGATGTGTGGGATATAAAGGGACAGTTGAAATGGGGAATTAAATCAGGACACAGGGTATTTCATGGGGCAAGATAGGCAGAAAAATTAGCATATAAAATTTAATAAGAATGGGATGGAAAGACAGGTGAGGAGGTGAAAAGGGCACAATAAATGGAACCTTTTCAAACAGAAGAAAAATACAGAGTATGAATGATTTCCCAAGGCAGAGCATATAAAATGGATTCTACCTTTCTATCTTGAAAGCATTCAAAGGAAAATGTTTATGGATGAATGGAACACATAAAAATCCACATATGAAACAAAAGAGAGAACAAATGCTAAATTTCATACCACATGGATCCCAAAAATCAGAGCTGCATCTCTTATTAATTCCTTTCAAACTGTACAATGTAACGCAGAGATGTTCTTCCACACTATTCCCCTACTTTTTCCTACTAAAAAAAAACTACCTTACAAATGATTTACAATACAATAAATAAGCTGAAATGTGGGAACACAGATCCACAGAAGTGGGGACTGTTCTAACAGCTGAAATACAATCATAGAAAGTAATACAACAATCTACCCCTGAAAATGAGGGACAACATCACATTGACTGCTTTGGAGATTTGCTGTTAGGCTGTTTAAAAAAAAATAGGAAATCCGATGAAAAGATTCCCTATTTTTTTCTTTTGTAGATATCTTCATTTTATTTTAAGCTCTCGGCCCTTGGAATGTTCCTTTGCTTTCCATTATTTCTTTATTCTCTGACTTTTAATAAAATGCCGAACTGAATGAAATTATATGCTTTGTGAAGGGAAAAATGAATTTTAAATGAGAAAAAGGAAGGGAGATGGAGGCAGGACCCGCATATAAATAGCAATCAGAGTCGGAGCAAGAGAGGAGAGATATATTACAAATATAACAGCGCCATTGCAAATTGCAATCGGGAATGAGGGCGGGTGTATCACATAATTGGATCCGCTGATTTGCGATTTGCGATGCGCGGTCAATCGCAATCGCATTGGAGATGGGGGGAAGAGGGGTAATACATTACCAATATTGCGATGCCATGGGGAGAAAGCCTTTGTAATAAAAAAAGAAGCGTAATTTTCACTTTTACAAAGGAGAAATGGGTTTTATGATGAATGGTGGAGGATTTTAATGGTGGGACCGGGGTATAATCGCAATTGCAAATTGGAGTCGGGAGAGGCGGGGTAATCGCATCAGAAGGGAGGGAATGTGCGATGCGATCGGAGGATGGGCGCAGAGTATGTGCGATGCGATTGGAGTATCGGAGCAGGACTGGCGATTAATGGATCAGAACACACATATCAAATGTTGCGATGTGATTTGATCGGGTGATGGGGTCGGAGATGCGATCAATCAGAGGAAGAGCACAGGACTTGCGATCAGAGATATTTGCAATTGGAGTGATCCAGGGGTATGTCAATATTTTTGATTTGCGATGGTGCGATGGGTAATCGCATCGGAGGAAAAGGTTTTGTGATGCGATCGGATCGGAGAACGAGATGCGATGGGCCGATCGGAGTTTATTGCGATTTGCGATTTAGATAAGGGTTGCGATTGCGAATTATAACAAAAACTCTAAACCTTATATTATAAGGTTGTATTATATGCATGGTGGGGAATTCATTTATATGACGGGGGGGGTGGGAAGGATTTATAAAGGAATATAAAAGTTTAATAACACAAAGTTTAAAGGGAAAAAATGAGGAAATAGGGGGGGATTTAGGGAATAAAGGGCTTTTACTTCACCTAATCATAAGATTCAATTCAGAAGTCAGCTCTGAGAGTGTATTATACCATTGGAAAGCTCTTTCTAGGCTCTTTCTGATGGATCTGCTTTGAAGGTGATCTGGTGCTAAATATGTTGCGGAAAACTTCTCTGAAGGCAGGAACATTACTTTTGCGGAGATGACTGCTTCCGAATTGTGACTTATTACATATGATGATATAAAATTACGTAATGAATGATAATAAAGGTAAACTATCATGTTTTCACCTCAAAACATGGTTTTGAGGTGAAAATTACATCAAGATGAATAAAATGTCTCTTTGATCTTTCTTGTGCTGTGACTTTGAGCTTATTGACATCCTCATGACCTTGCTAATATTATTGATACTTGACTCATTAATTTGACCATGGTGAGACCCTAGAAAATAATGAGACCCATCCTATGACCTAATGATATGATTTAAAGGATAAAAGTGACTAATGACTAAGACCATAGACAGGAAGATCGGCAAGTATCTCATGAGGGAAAACTGATAAAACAATACTACCATCAAATGGATCCATGACCTAGCAGAATGGTGAAATTTATTAGGTATGAGACACCTAATATGCAAATGCAAAAGAGCAGTTTTGATCACTGATGGCAGTATTACTAGACTGACGCTAACATGCCGCTCAGTGCTTTGTCATAGATTTCGCTCCATTCATCATCTGTCATGGCTAAAGGTTGTTTGGATTTTCCCAAAAGTGCCTTTGCCACACCTTGTTGTACTAGTAAATCGTGCATCTTGACTTTCCATATTTCGAAGTTATTTCTTCCATTAAACTTCTCGATCTCAAACCGAGCACTTTGAGTTTTTTCCATATTTAACTTTAATTATACTCTATGGATCCTTAATTTCCATTAATCAAATTAAAAATTTAATAAAATCCCCTTTTCAAACATGAAATTATTAATAGTTGAATTCCATGTTCAAGATCCTCCACCATGATGCAATGGCAGCTGGAGGAAGATCGATCAACGTCGATCTACTCATGCCTCCTCACGCAAGATTCTACTCTTGATTGATGTAGAGCATAAAGAAAATATAGCCGTTGAAATTTGAAGACGAGGGTGCCCTCCTTTCTGATTCTCAAAGCACTTTAGATTTATATTTCATTTAAATTTGAAAATCCAGTGTTACAAATTCGAACCATATGGGAACCTCGTAAATTGATTGAAAGAAATGGGATCAAGAATGAATTAAAAAAAAAATATTCTCAATTTCTCGCCATTCCCATGATCCTCTTAACTCTCGGGACAGAGCTCATAAAAAAAAATTTCATGCAGGCTCAATCTGCAAGCTTAACGCAAGATCAATATGCAAGCTTAATGCAAGCTCGATCTGCAGTCTTCCTCAAGTCTTCCGGTGGTCTTCACGCAAGCTCGTTTGGGCCTTCATGTGTTGTGGCTCCTCTAGCTCACAGCGTTGACAACCTCCAGCTCCATCTCACGGCTTATGGCTTCGCTGGCTTATGCTTCTCGAACGCAGGTCAAATGACCTTCAGCCTTCATGCAAACTCATTTGCACAAAACACATAAATAAATCGACCAATTATATTGCAATCCAACAGCTCTGCCTTCCACTCTGTGGTAGAAGCCACGTACGCAGCCAAGGCTTCTAGACTTAATCGTGGGCAATCCATGCAGAAAAATGGCAGTCCATGGTCCACACAGAACAAAAAAATTCTGGTCTGTGCTCACCACGACAATTCTGGTTTGTCTTCAGGATACCACGACAATTCAGCCAGGCTCCGATACCAATTGTAGGATAATGCACAGTGGAAAAAAAAATTAATTACACACACAACATATAAATGAAGATAGTATTTACCGTGGTTCACCTAACCAATCTGGGCTACATCCACCAAACAGAGGTACTGGAAATCTTATTACTCAACAGGAGATTACAATAGCAGATTTTCACATCTGCACTTCCTCTTCCTCACACCTCACATCTCTCATGATCATTTGCCTCTATAGGCATATAATTTATAGATGTAGAGAAGAAACTGAATAATAAATTCTATCACAACAAAGTAGGATAGAATATCTCATCATTAGGATTTAATGCAATCAGTTTTGCAACAAAACCTATTGTTGTCATTATCCAAGAGATTTTAGCTAAATTAATATATGAAAATCCTCAACATATAAAGTATTACTATATACATAACTACTAGTAATTATGTAGATACTTATACGCTTATATGTGAACATAAGAGTGAAAACGAAATCGAATTTCATTAAGGCATGCAAGTATCTATCTATCTCTAGGTGGGTAAATCTCAAAATTAAGGCACTAACATGAAAGCATATCCTAGAAATGTTGGCTGTATAAATAAATCAATTGTATCTGTAACTACCAGCTTATGCATAATATAAGTACTAGACTATAATCATGTTTACATGAATATAAAGTGTTACTATATACATCACTACTAGTAATTATGTAGAGACTTATATGCTTATATGTGAACATAAGAGTGAAATTTAAATCGAATTTCATTAAGGCAGGAAAGTATCTATCTATCTGTAGGTGGGTAAATCTCAAAGTTAAGCCACTAACATGAAAGCATATCCTAGCAATGTTGGTTGTCTAAATAAATCAATTTTATTTGTACCTACCAACTTATGCATAATATAAATACTACTATAATCATGTTTACATGAATATAAATTGTTACTATATACATCACTACTAGTAATTATGTAGAGACTTATATGCTTATATGTGAATAGTGTAAGTACCATATGTATTCAGACTAGTAAGCTTTCCGTGAGAAGGTGATATAAAGCTCTTTGTAAGTAGAAGCTATACCACCAACCATCAAGCTTATTATGAAAACATAGTAGGTAATCTTATATGAACCGACGTAGATGAGTAATATAGCTTGTAAGGGTAATGAAAGAACAAAGAAACATGGAAGCTTCTTATACTTGTAATTAGCTTATATTGGTACAATGTGATTAGCACTTGTAGTATATAGTTGAACAAGATATGAGTGAGTATAAGTATTAGAAAGTCCTAGTATGTTGAAGGTATCTAATTGAACAAGTTCCTGTGGTTTAGATGTCATGCTCTTATGTATGTGATGTTTTGGTTGGTGATGTGACTGTGTAGTTTATGTGATGTGTTGGTTACTACTGTGTATCTAAAGGAGAATGGCTAGGTAGTGAAATTGAAAGGAACTAAAGACAAGCCAAACAAACAAGCTTCTAAAGACAAACCAAACCAACATAATTAATTTATGTTGGTTTACTAATTAATCTACTTCATGCGCTACTCTACCAAATGTGTGTGAAACCCTTTTATTTCACAAAAGGCCAAGTCTTGAAACTTCTAAATTAGCCTTTCCACTTGGATACTGAATTATGCCACATTCCAAGACACTACAGCTACACACTTTCTCAGCTGCTTTGTCATTGAAGTAACAGAACCTCAATAGGTCAGAAGCATCATGTAGATTAACCTGAGTTAGACTTCTATTCATCATAAGACCCACATCTTCTAAGAGAGAACAATTTTCCTTAATGAACAACAAGACTTTATTGTTTATCTCCAAGGGTTGTGATTGAAGTTTATTCATGGCATCACACATACGCTTTGGAGAATGCAACTTGATATACAAATTTCTATAGTTACGAGAAGTTAATACACGAAACCTTTCTTCTAAGGTCATAATAATATCAAATACAAATTACAAGTTATTTTTCACCTCCAAGTTGTGATTTTAATATGCGTACTATGGCCTATTGATCTTTATGGGTATTGTTATTTATAAAAAAAATTCAATTTTAATTATCCTTATTAATTGAAAGATCACAGAGGATCAGGATAGCATACCTGGAAATATTCGCAACCAACAAGAGGATGAAGCCATGCCGAGGAGACGGTACAAGTCGGAAGATCACCGAAGAAAAATGGAGGACGCAGACCAAATTCCCTGCGACCAAAAGAAATTAAAATTAAAATCAAACAAAAAAAAATTACAAAAAAATAGAGTAATAGAGCAACAGGAGCAACATCTCACCTCACCTTGTCGCCACGACGCAACAGAGCAACTGGAGCAACAAGTGCAATAGAGCAAAAAGAGCAATAGCAGCAATAGAGCAACATGAGCAACACCTCACCTCACCTCATTGTCATGGCGCAATAGAGCAACACCTCACCTCATCTCACCTTGTCGCCCCTGGAAACACATACGCGAGACAACAAAAAACAGACGCGAGACAAAATAGCGAACAGATGCAAGATAGAACAATGAATAGACACAAGAAAAAATAGTGGACAGATGAGAGACAACAACGGTAATACGTCCGAAAATCGTTATGGTTTTCCGACCGATATATATATAAAAACTAGTTCGGCCGAACTATTTTAAAAGTTCAGCCGAAATATTAGTTCGACCAAACTTTTATTTCCGGTTTTCCCATCTCCGACAAAAAATCTGTTTGCCAATGTCATCAATATGCCGTCAATGTAAACGACAACATTAATTCGGCTGAAATAATTTCGAAAGTTTGGCCGAACTCTAGAACAATTCGACCGAACTTTTAAAAATGTTCGGCCAAACTATTGTGAAAATGACTTTTCGCACCTGATTCTCACAAAAGTGTAACCCACCTTCGTGGGTTTACCCATATAGTATAGCTATACCTCACTAGTTTAAAAAACCATGAGTTGACAATTAAATGGAAAGGATTTAACTAACCATTAAATCACCCAAAAATGTGTTCATTATATCGAATGAATCTTATGAAACATGGACATTTTATTTTTTTTATGTTGTTTTCATGATTAAATAAGAAGAAACATATTCTTCCAAGAAAATATTTCTCAAGGGAATCGAGTCATGCAACACATTTATCAATGGTTTTCATGAAAACCATATATTTAGAGTTATCGGGTTCTTCTTCTAACAAAATAGGTATTTTTAGATCATATGTTTGCTTTTCAGCTGGAGCAGTGTTAATGAAAATTATTTTTCTAGAAGTTGAATACAAAGACAATGACAGAGAAATGTGGACTTCTTTTCGACTTGACATTTGTTACATATTTAGAAATGTTTTTCCAAGTTTGCAAATAGTTTCAATTTTGTTGTCTCCACAAGATATGCAATTTTATCGAATTTTTTTGAATGCAATTGCCATGGAGCAATCCATTTTTGTCATATAAGAGTTGCATTATGTTCTTGCAGTATAGGCATCTAAAATAAATCGATCATATGTGTTTTCTTGCCACAATGAATGGATTTTTTTTGCGAATGTACTTATCCACACATCATAAGGATTTCTTTTGAGTGGTAGAATTGGCTGAGTAATACATAATCCTAAGAGCATGATGTATTCTTGTTTTGTAATTCCAATGTCGGCTAAAAACATGGAAAATGTTATGTTTTCTTTAATAGGATTTGTCTTGTAGAATAAATGAAATTTTGTTTTGCATTGTTTGGATATCATTGTTTTCACTACACAAAGGGTGTAAGATACAGGTTTCATTAATTGGTGGGATAGGGAAACGAAATCTACAAGTGGAATTTTTATGTTTTTTGCAATTTTTTGTGTGGTGATGAGTTTGAAATTGAATCATGTTATTTGAAAAAATTGTTGAATCGCAAGTCAAATATTGATCAATGAAACATATGACATCAAAATCAGGGGATTGTTGATATATTGGTGGATCTTGAATCCAAAGTAATCCATGGTCATGCGCTATTCCTTTACTTCAGAATTCAGTAATAAAAAAAATATTTCAGTTGACCAAATAATTCATTGTTTTTTTTTATCAAGGAACGTACTGACACAATTCTATGCCTATAATATCGACTAAATATGAACAATTGACGTTTGATCAATGGGTCAATGCATTCATCATCAAATTTGTTTTCGTGATTTGTTATGGAGTCATTCCTTTGTATTTTTAGTGCATTTAGTAATGGTTCCCAAAGATTCTTAATACTAGTGAATGTGACAAAGAAAGTTAGTCAGACAAGCTGTCATATCATTGAAAATATATATTTTTCCTAAATGTTCAAAATATTCAGATGTGTGAATTTTTCTTAAATATTGATATGAGATTGGTAAATTTAATAATTTTTGAATATTTGTTTTATTTTTGATGTCTTTAGTAGCTATTTTTTGTCCTTTTAGTTCCCCTTTACGAATAAAAATCCAGGCTGAGTTAGAAACCTCGTTGATCAAAATACGAATTGCTTTAAAAAATATGTTTGTAATATGTGTTGAAAATTCACCAAAAATGTTCAACAGTTCCCATTGTGTAATTTGTTGATATAAAAAATGATTGATAACATTAGTAGGGAGACTTGATCCAAAGAACAATGTCGAGAAGTTCAGCTCTTTAGAGAATTTGCCATGAAAAATGCCTAGGGGATTGAACCCTTTTGAAGTTTCAATTTGTATTATTATAGTATCAAGATCATGGATAAGGTGGGCCTTTGAATTACTATGTACAAGTGTTTGATTTTTTGGCTCTAGATCATTATTTTCATTTGGTGGGTCTAGTTCCTTCATTTTTGCACTATCGTTCTAATGGTCTTGCCTAATTTGATCAAAATGTTTTTTCTATTCATACTTGATTACTATTTGTTCTCTCTTGTATAGAGGTGTGTTGCACAGATCATGTAATACAAACATCGCTTTTTTGGGTCAAATATTTCCAGACAAACAAGCATTCTTATATTCCAATTTTCTTTTTAGCATCATTCCCACAGTCATATTGTCATTATTATCTCTAGGTAGTTTGAATTCTATATAGACTAGAAGGAACATTTATGATTTTTCATGTTAATCCAATTTGTGATGTTATGTAACCAAGTTGTCTTATTTATGAAAAATCCATTCTTGTTTCCACTAATACCTCTTCCAAATATGTCAATTGTGCAACGTAGATCAATTTTTCGCTTTGTCGAATATGAATAGGTGATGCAAATGTAGGCAATTTTTCATTGAGTATTACAATATTACAAGATTTTAATATTTGTTCATTGAGTTTAATGGATTTGAATTTTGATGTAGGCATCAGATAGAAAATAGTAGATAATATGTGTTTGTTAATAGATTGCATGTCCTTTCCAAAGGACAATATATTACAAATGCAACATGCATATGTAGGCATGTCTTGGATTGATTTCAAATACGCCTCTATTTATTTATTTGACTTTACATGTTTCTTTTGTGCTTCTTTTATTAGAGAACCTTGTGCTTGTATTGTGGATTTAAACTGATGTAAGTGAGCTACCACTTAGTATATCCATTGGAAAAAGAGGTAGAGACTTCTTTGTTATTTTGTGTCTCCATTGAAAAATAATTATTGTCCTCGTTTGATGATGTGAAATCCTTTTATACCTCAAGTAATATTTTTAATTTTTAAATTTTTTTTTCTAAGTAAAACTATATCTATTAAGAAGTCAAACTAGAGTTACAATTCTCATCCTCAGAAATGGATGAATCCATAATGGAGGGAATAGGCAAAACACTACTGTCCAAAACTAGACTTCCCCTAGAGTGGAAACCAACCTTGAAAATCCAACCATAACATGTTGCCCATAGCGGGAAACCAACTTTAGTAGCAGTGAAAAAATAGATAAACAAAGCTAAACAAAGATTGCAGATAAACCAGTAAATAGAGAAATTCGAAGAGTGAACTCTATGGAGAACCTTCATATGAGTTGTTGGGGGGAGGTGATTCTTCGCGAATGCGACAGATATATCCATAATCCAGAGTGTCCAGGCCTTGGTTCATGACCTCAAGTGGTTCATGCAGAGAAGGAGGAAGACCGAGGCGCTCCTTTGGAGAGTCCACAGAGGCAATATCCTATAATAAGGCTCGATTGTCCAGAGAGGCCATCACATTGTGGCCATCTTTATTCGAGGGGGTGCCCGAATGGCTGAACCCCGGGAGTCGCTTCTCTGCTACTGGTTCAAAATCACTGTCATCTGAATTAGAGCTAGAACCAGGCTGCATGGGGAGGGCTTTAAGTTTGTGGGGGAGGAAGGCGGGCTCAGCAGCAATGGTGGATTTACGAGCCCTATTCTTGCAACGGGAGGAGGAGGGTGGAGCATACAAATCAGAGAGCTGCGTGGGAGGAGCCAAAGGGTCAGAAAACATAGTGAGAGGCAAGGACGGAGCAAGGATGGAGGGCGATAAGTCTGCCATATCCTAGTCGACAAGAAGATTCAAGTCCATGTGGAGAGCATGTGGCAGAGGGGGCCACGGAGGGAAGCCCTTTCCCCCCGTTCGCCTGGAACGCTTCCGATGGTGTCATGGCATCTTAGCGATCCTAGGTAAGGCACAGTATTGTTGCAGAGTTGAGACAGAAGACGAAGCCCAGAGGCTTCTAGCCAGAGCCGAGGGGGGCCGAAGCCACACAAGCACAGGGAAGGCAAGCAGAGCAGGCTGAAGAGCCAAGGGAGGAGAGGGAATGGTGAACCTCATAGCACAGGAAGGAGTAAATTAACAAGACACTGAGTACGTTGAGGGAAGGGTGGCGCATGGGACTTTAAAGCCCAGACCACTCGAGTAATAAAGGCTTCGAGTATCCCCAGGCCATGGCACATGGGCACGCCATGTGGTGATCCAAAAAGCCACCCCCTGTAGCCCATCGAGACTATATAACACCTGCATCTGGGAGATGGAGGTCATTATGGACCAGGTCTGTACATCCTTGTATGGAGAACTTTATCATCAATGAAGGTGAGAGAGCTAGCCTAGAGAGGCGAGGAATGGTGGACTCCTTTGTTCATAAGGAGATCCGCTACCTTGTTAGCAGAGCGTCGCACATGGTGGAAGTCAATAGCCATGTCCATGAAAATTCATTACTTGAGCATGGTGATTCTGGTGGCCAAGCGCCAACTCTTGTTGAGTTTGGTGGCTGAAGATTCTGCCTAGAGGTGCTTGGCCATGTCAATGAGTATCTGAGAGTCGCTTTTGATGAGAAGGGGAAAGAGATGATGGTCTCTGGTTATGATGAGCCCTTGAAGTAGTCGTTCCAAAGATGTCGAATTATTTATATCCCATCCGATGGATCCATAGAATATTGTGTGCACTTGGCCTAGAGAGGTTCTGAAAATACCTCCAAATCTAGCTTGCCCTGGATTCCCTTTGGAGGCTCCATCAAAGTTTATCTTGTAGAATCCTCAGGGCGGAGGGGACCAATGTCCCGGAGAGGGCATCATTTGGTTTGAGGGGGGCTCAGGAATGGGCGAGGAGTGTAGCCAGAGGTTCCAATTGGCCTAGATGATCTATTCCCCTTGGAGAGTGGGGAGGTCCGAATCCTTCCATGGATGAAGAGATAAAGTCTCCTGCAAGTTGCTACAAACCATGTTCCATAGAGTTTCAGTAGAAGAACGTTGGTCTTTAAAAATACGGTGACTGCGCTCCTTCCACATCATCCAGAGGAGGTGCCTTGGGAGTATTGTCCATAGAGCGTTGAGAATGGCACAGTGAAAAGGGATGGAAGGCTAGCTCCGTATGGTGTTGATGATGCTCCCAGGGATTCTATTCGATCTTCTGCTAATAAGTGCCACTTTGTCACAAAGTACCATTGCTACCACACATTCATTGAAGATATGCGTAGTATTTTCCTCCCCGTTCCCGAAATTGGAGCATTGGGATGGGCCGATGAATCCTTTTGGACAGAGATTGTCCCAAGTAAGTAAGCGACGCTTACTAAGGAGCCAGAGGAAAGTGTAAATTTTTGGCCAATTTTTAGAATGCCAGACTTTGTCCCAGATGCCATCGGGCTGGTGAGGCGGTAGCAGCAGACTGTAGGCTTCGTTGGTGGAGAAGGTGCCACTAGAGGTATAGCCCCAACGGATATGGTCGAGATCCTCCGAGACCCGAATTTGTCACTTTTTGAGTCTTGACACCATCTCTAGGGTTAGATTGAGTCAAAATTAAGTTTGGAGATGATCGACCATTAGCCATTGTCAAAACTGGCCTCGGGAGATTGCTAAGTTGCTCTAGAAATTATTTACGCAAGGATGGGCCACATGTCCCAGGATGCCTGGCCAATTCGAGGTGGGAAAAAGATCTGCCAATTTCTGCATCTACTGCCAAGAATCATACTAGAAGTTTGCTGAGCTGCCTGACTTGACCTCCTAAAAACTTTGGTCATGGATAAGGGCACGATGCTGACTTTCCGCTCTCTAGATGAGGGAGCCTTCTTGATCACTGTCATAACGAATGAGGTTGCCCCGAGGCTAGTTGTGGGCATATTTGGCTGCCCACATTTGTACCCATGGGTTGTTAGTGTTAGAAACCCATTGCCACCAGATTACTGAGGTGTGGATCACGTAGCCCCAGGCCGCCTACCTGCTTGGGAATGCACACCTCTTGCCAATTCACAAGGGCCTATTTCCTTCTTGCCTTGTTTCCTCCCCATAGAAAGTTGTGTTGCAAGTCCTGAATTTCTTTGAGTACCCATTTAGGTGCTGCAAGCATGGAAATAAGGTACAGGGACATGGATTGAAGGACTAATTTAACCAAGATGAGCCGACTAGCAAGGTTCATGGCTCGATGAGTCCATAAAGATAGCCATGATTCCAATCTATCCAACAAATATTTCCAAGAGGAGTGCTTGAGAAAAGAATCAGTGAGAGGAGCGCCAAGGTATTTAGAGGGCAAAGCTACAATAGTGAATCCCAGAATTCTAGCTATGTTGCATTGGGTGATCAGAGGGGTGTTGAAGAAGAAAATCTGGGATTTGGAGTTATTGACTGAAGGTCCAGTCGCTAGAGAGAAGCAGTCCAAGATGGACTTGAGAGTAGAGGCCTCTTAGATGGAGGGTTGGCTGAACAACATGCTGTCGATGAACTATTGGTGCGAGATGGGAGGGCGTTGATGAAGACTTAGCCCTCGAAGAGAGTGGTCTTGAATACTAGCTTTAAGAAACATTCTTGTTCTTTGGGAATGAGGGTGATGAACGTGGCGTTAAGAGCTGGCAGCATCCAGTGCATGGATCAGGATTCCTCAACCATTTCCCAGATCTCCTTCCATAAATCCTGCCAAAATAAATGAAATAAGTTGGTGGTCAATCCATCTGGGCCAGGGGCCTTGCCTGCTTTAAGCTGTGCCATGGATTGATCCACTTCCTGAAGAAGAATAGGTCTGAGCAGCATCTGGTTGTGTTCATCCGTAATCAAAGCGAGGATATGTTTAGTGATGTTCTCGATGGCTTCCTGGTAATACAAGGGAGGTTCTGTGAGCAAAGCCTTGAAGTGGTTCGGGAGTTCCTACTGTATCTCTTCATGCGTCTCTAGGCTTTCCCCTTGATCATTGTGGAGGATAGAGATGCTGTTGGCCATTCTTCTTTGTATGGTGGAGCGGTGAAAGAAGGTGGTATTCTTCTCACCTTCTTTAAGCCATTGGATTCAGGACTTCTGTTTCCAAATAATTTCTTCCTGAAGTTATCGTTCCTTGATCGGTGATTTGAGGGCTTTCTCTTGAGTGTCGAAGGCCTCGGTGCACCCAAAGCTGATGAGATCTTGCTGTAGCTTCTCCATTTGAGCTACCAGATCTCTATGCTCTTGGAAAATGCTGCCGAAGGTGCTTTGATTCGACCTTTTCAATCTGGTTTTGATGATTTTGAGCTTCTACTGAATATTGTACATGATGGATCCACTGAAGGGGGGGATGGTATGCCACCAGTGCATCACCATGTCACGGAAACCTGGATGAGGGAGTCAAAATTGTTGAAAACAAAAGGGTTTGCGTCTGCCCTGACTCGGCCCCTCCCACTGAAGTTGGATGGGCCAATGGTCTGAACCTGTCGCCGGAAGAATGGAGGAGAAAATTTCTCCTCTGGCTTGGATGACTGGATCTGATACAAGGAAGCGATCTAGGCGTGAGGCAATTAAGTTGGATCCAATTCTGTGATTATTCCAAGTATGGAGGCCATTAGCAGTGGCGATATCAATGATACGGTTTTGGGTGATGAAATACTTGAAGTGTAGAGAATCAGCTTCGAGAATAGGACGGCCTCCACACTTTTCTCGCATACTGGTGATCATATTAAAGTCCCCGCCAAGGATCCAATGGGGGGAGGGGTTTTGAGGATGCAGAGTCGAGAGATCATCCAGGGTGCAGATCTTGCTGGCGATGGACTGAGGGAAGTAAACATTTGTGAGGAGACCTTTGAGGTGAGTTTCGTTTAGGTGAAAAGAGGCTTGAAGAAAGTGGTGGGAGGCATGAAAGTGAGAGAGGTAGATGATGGTGGGATTCCACGCAATGGGGATGCTCCCGGTTGCCCCATCTGAATCTACTGCTACAGTATCACAACCCAGCCAGAGACGGGATAGAATAGCATGAAAAGTATTACTGGTACATTTGGTTTCCCGCATAAAGAATATGGCAGGTTTGTTGCGACTGATACTATTTTTTATCATAAGACACTTTGAGGGACTATTGATCCCTTGAATATTCCATGAGGTGAGCTTCATTTAAACTTGGGGGTTTCAGAGCTGTGAAAAATTTCGTCAACTTGGGATATCTACCAGAATCCACTAGTTGATCACCCAATGTAATGAGCCTTTGTAAGTCCATTGATCTCACACGTTTCCTTGATTCTCTGATGATATTGATAGTTTCCCGGGGAATAAGTTCCCCTTGTTTTCCAATATGGATGCTTCCCTTTAACAACTACACCTTCAGCAGTGCTTCCTCCAAACTTTCAATTTTCCTAGGAGGTATGGTATCGTAAGCTTTTGAGTCACAATATTTTTCCAGCCCAGTTAGATCTAGATCTCCAAAGTCAATGGATTATGGTTCTTCAATCATATAGGTCACAACGTCCAATTTAGGTCTTACTGAGGGAGTCTTGAGAAGATTCAAGGGGGATTGAAGGTCCAGATCCATCACAACATGCTACATGGGGATGTTATTTTGAGCTGGCTCAATAGGGGAACTTGGGGAGGCTTTCAAGGTATCATTAGGGGCCACATTGCTCAAGATTGAAGAGTTCAAGCCCTCAAGGGGAGGCATGGTGCCAAAGGCGGGGACGTTGGAGATAATGGGATCAGGTTGAGGCTTCTCAAGAGTTAGATCCACATCAGGGTTGGCTAAAATTTGGAAGCTATTACTGGAGGAGGGGATTTTCAAGGAGGGGGAGGGCAGGGGAGCATTAGGGGGGGCGGGATTATTTTTAGAATGTCTTTTTCTGTGGGCTACCCGAGTAAAACCATTTGGATCTGAGGCAGTAGAGGGGGCAGAGGGAGCAGGGGGTCGATTTTGGGGCAGTCACGAAACAAATGGCCATGCATGTGACATTTTATACAGTGAAAGGGAGCGTGTTCATAATCTATGGATTGGATCCATTCAAATTCTTCATGCTAGAGACTTAGTGAGTCAGGGAGCGCTTTCGCCAGATACATATAGATGCAAATCCAAGCGTAGGCAGTGTATCAGTTATGTTTGGTTTCCTTAGCAATTTTGATGAAGTTTCCGAGGTAGTTTCCGATCTCCTTGAGGGTGATTTATTTCCAATACTCCTGCGGCAAGGAGTATAGTATAATCCAGACTGGTGCCCAATTGAGGTCTTCTTTTTCTGGGTTGAAACGTTCCACCCAATCCCTCACAAAGAGCCCTGCTGCATTGAAAAAGTAAGGGCCTCCATCCATGACTTGATTTTTGTCTTCAATGCAGGAGAAAATGATGTTGAAGAAGCACTTGGGGCCCAACTGTAGATCCACCTGACCTTTTGGCTTCCATTTCGCCTTCATCCAACCATATAGGGCTTTCTCAGTTGGCCATCGCCCAATAAATTTGCCGATTAATGCATGGTCATGCACATATTGAATGCGACCATTGATGCGCTCAACAGGGAGATGGATCTCTAGTCATTTAGACTGGATAGGTATGAAAGTCAACGATTTCGCAGGCTGCTTATCTTTAGACCCAATCCTGTCGCTAGATCGAGGCAGAGACTGAGAGGCTGCTGGATCAATTATGGGCGTCGAGTGAGGAGGCAGATTGATAGTGTGCGAGGAGCTGGGGATGTCAAATCCGTGAAGATCCCCAGTGTTTGGGGGAGGGGGGGGGGGGGTTACAGCCCCCCCCTTTGGAATCTGCCATGCTGGAGACAGGCGGCAGGATCAGTGAAGCCAGTGATAAGGAGGAGCCAGAAGCGACGACGGTGTCTTCAGAGAGACACAAGAGAGCCCTAGGGCTGCAGGCCTTCACTTCAATCTCAGCTCTCGGATCCTCTCATCGTCTATCATTTGTCTAATTTTTTTAATTTTATTGTTAATTGACGAATTCTTTAATTGAGTACGAGATCTAGTAAACCTAAATTTTTTGCTAACAAGATATCTAGAAGGTACACTTAAGATTGACTTACAGTTTTCTCTTTCAGAAATTTTTTGGAGCACTTTTGTTGTCTTTTAATTACGATTCATTGTTTAAAATTATGAATTTCCAGAAGTGCATGGAAATGTGCATCTGATGTAGATATTGGTACATGCATAAGGTACCAGACTTTGGAGGAATTTTTTGATTAACAGAATCTCAAGGAAATATCTTTTTGTTCTATATATATATATATATATATATATGTTAACATCAAGTAGTTCACATATCCATTGTACTGCAAAATATTTTCCCTCTATATGTCCATATGCATATGGAATTCATAAGTTTATAATATAAGCTTGTCAATCATTGATACATTTCTCTTGTTCAATGTTTTCAACATTCAGGTGTTGTTTTAAGAAATTGGTAGCTCTATTGTCATTGCAAATGAAACAATTGTAAAAAATTTGTGCACTTTTTTTTCCCATATTAGACATATCATACCATGGTGCAAATGTGCAAATAGACTCAAACAAAGAGTCATTGCGGTCAATGAAATTTTTTCAATAGATCAAGAAGCCTTGTTCAAATAAGCTTTTCTCAACTAATAATATGGAAAACTGTCCAATTGAGAATTGGTATGGACAAATGCATGAGATAATTCCTTTATCTATTGAAGCTAAACTATCTATGTAACAAGAGTGGTTCAAAATTTCCACATGTATGATTTTGGTTATGTAGAAAAATATTATATTGATAGCCATCAATGTCTAAATTGAACAATAGATATGCTTGTCCATTTGTAAATAGTAAAACATTGACTGAAACTGACAACCATTTGGAGAAACATTTGATATATAGCACATACCCCCATAAGCTAATTGTAGGTGGAGCACAAATAGAAGAAGGTGTAGACAATCCTTCCAAGTACATTTCAATATCATTAACATGATGAAGATATTGAAGATATTCCAGAGCCAATTATGTATGCAATGAATGCAAAGTAGCATCATGTCCATGAGATGAGCAATGTCGAAAGTGGTTTACAATTCCATGCTGTATTTCAGTTGAAGTATAGAGAAAGTGAAGAAAAACATAAAAAGAGTCAAATAAATAGTCAAGAGGATAATAGAAAAAATGTTGTAATTTATGTTAATTGAATTTTTGATAACTTGTGATCAATTTTTTGCAATTTTTATCCATTCAACGAAAAACTATTTTTCATTGCCACAAAGTATTTTGAGACAATGTTACAAATTTTCCAAATGTGACAATGATTTATAACATGAAGAGCATGGATTGCATTGAATTTTCAATTACCATGTATCATACTAGAAAATTTTTAGACCTTATATATTATGTAGTACACATTGTATTTGTGACTATCTTTTTTTCTTGGTTTTTGTTTGATAATAGTATAAAAATGAGTACCTATCACTATCACAAACGAGTAGATGAAATGATCATAAGGAACCTTGAAGATTTCATTCTTTGCAATTGAAATATAATTTAAAAGTAAATAAATTTATACAAATTTAAAATAATACCAATAAAAGTGTTATTAGTGTTTTAACAAATTTCAAAATACAATATTTAATTTGCAAAATTCTATAAATTTTTTTTTTTTTTTTTTAAATTCTTTTCAAAATGTGTAAATGAAATAGACTCCAAATATTAGTTTCAAAATCCGATTACAATATAACTTTCTATAATAAACAACTTTAATCTAAAATAGCAAACATAAAGCTACTTAAAAAAATAATCATATTCAAAATTTTATTGAAATAATAAACATATTCAAATGCTTATTACTATAAAGCTATTAATTTCGCCATGTCTAGGTTACTAACCTACTCTTGCATTATAAAGACATTATGCTATCAAATAAAATGTAAAGTATTTAGGTTCCTAACATAATGTTTATTTATTTTTTAAGACTTGGTGCAAGTGAATATAGTTCCAATTGATTAAGAATACCTATGGTTAAGGCATGAACATTGTAGTCTTTTGACATATGCACATCATAGTATTTTGACTGATTGTCATAGCTAGTGTGTGCATATGGGGGAACAAAACCCAGACATAATTGGTGGAAAAAAAAATGCATTAATGGAAAAAGTGACAAATAGGAAAACTAATTATTGATATTTCTATGTAGAAAGAAGCATCAAAGGAACATTGTCAGTTCTTTTATCAATAAAACAAACCACACATTTTTGTTTTTTTCACAAATACCTATGGAATTTTTTGTGATAAAAATTCTAGGTTTTTTGCTATATATATGATTTTAGAATTCTTCCATGTAAATTGTCTCTTTATGATTTATGACACAGTAAAATTAATCACATTAGTTATATATACTTTTTCTTCATGCCTTTCTTATACATAGTTCAAATGTATTCGTGGTCACTCACTGGTCATTAAGAGATTGACATACTTAAAATGAGACTACATGAGAACCATATTACTTTCAAAATTAGGATTATTTGCATTCTTAAAAGTAGCATTTATAGCATTGTAGCCATCAATTTATGCAAGGTACAGTAATATTTATAGAATTATAGCCATCAATTTATTCAAGCTACACAAGGCTTGTGTACAAAGACAAAATAACATTGCATTCAATGCTAGTGGAGCATACATACATACATACATACATACATACATATAATCTATTTTGTGCAAATAACAATGACCCAATATCAGGAATGTGTATTTGTATCATATTGTTTTCTAGTCATTAAAAGCATTATCTACTATGTCATAAATAACAAATAACATTCTAGTCACACATGAGTAAAGAAATTGCAGATAAAAAATCATCGCCCAATTGTAATCATAGTACTATAACTCCATTAAATTGAAAATGAAGGTGGGAAATGTGACTTTGTATCATATTCTTTGCTAGCCATTGAAAACATTATCTACTATGCCATAAATAAAAAATACCATTGCAGTCACACATGACTACAGAAATTACAAATAAAAATCATCACTTAAATGTAATCATAGTATTATAACTACATTAAATTGCATATGTACTTTAGTAAACGTGTCAATTTGGGCAAAATATATTGCACCAAATTGACTAGAAATGCAATAATCTAATATTTTATTGCTTCTTATCTTGGAATAAATATTCTAAGTAGACATAGATAGCATAAATAACTTTGAGATTTAGAGGTGCATGCAATATCTGTTGATTTTAGCATTATATTTTGTGAAAATTATTTTTCACTTGAGACCTAGTGAATCAACAAATTTATCATTTAAATCACACAAAAAACATTATTGCATGTTTTCTTTTGACAATCATTCACTGTTCTCTGGATTAGAACAAAGATAATGCATGCATCAACACCAACATTTCCACCAATTTAAACTGCAACTAATCTACTTGCCACAGAAACTGCATTTAAAATGCTCATTATTTTTCTTCTTCTCTTTTTTATTTACAAAATACAATTTATGATTATCAATATCCTCCTCTTCTATAATTTGTTGCACCTATTTTGATAGTTTTACAACTACACATTCCATGACTCAAAATCCTTCACAATTGCATAACACTATTTGCTAGCAGATTCCACCCAAACTAGGAGACATCAGCTGAACCTAGTATATCATCAAGTCAAATAATGATTTAAAAATCTAATAAATACCACTCTTTAAAGGATTTTTAGTATCAACTATATTAAATAGTACTAGGAAAAATTGTTCTAAAAGCTCATTTCGTTAGTCAAAGATGTTCAAATTTAAACAAATTACACATTGTGCTTCGAATCATACCAAACGTTAATCAACCAAAAAAGTCAAATCTAAGCATCTAAAATTATTTGAAAAAACTTATAATTGTCTTTAACTGTTTAGAAATTAAATTCTATTAATTACCACAATTGCAAATAACAAAATTTGTAACGTTTTTTAATTCCTTCTAGTTCTCATTTGTCTTTTATCTCTTTTCACTTGTTTTGAAAAAAGAATATGCATAATTTCTACATAAAAACATTAATATTATTTCATAGTTCAATTTAAAAAAAAAAAAATAGCTTGTCACCTAGACATAAATAACGTGTAATTTAACCCCAAATTAATGGACAAAAATAAAGTTCATTTAAAATTTATGAAAAAAATTCAAGTTCTGGATATTGTCTCATCTAGATAAAAGTATTTAGCACTTTAAAATTTAGAGGAAATTCAAACTTGCATAGAGGTCTACAACATCTTAATCAATAGGATCTCATATCTATAAAATAAAAATCACATGCATAATCAATCATTTCTTAACTAATATAGCAATCAATTTATCGAATTCTAAATATATATATTTCAAAGGCCTGTTATAAATATTATGAAAGAAGCAAAATAGTGCATGATCTATTTACATAAAATACCTAGATAGAATAATTTATTCTAGTGATTTGTATTCAAGATTCTATTTTTTATTGCTTAAATCAATTCATTTTTTTTGGATAGCCTTTGTTCATTGAATATCAAACAATGCATCATTATTTACAAAAATCACTAATAAAAACAATAAAATATTTCTAACTATACACCATTAAATAATAATAATATTAATATATAAGTTTTTTTTAAAAGTATTAATAGCACAACCCCCCAACACACACACATATATATATTAATTAACTATAATATTGTTGTAATTTTTGTTTCTTCTTAAATTTAAAATAAATGAGACAACATTACAATAACGTCCAAGAATACTAGTTGAATAAGCAATTTTAACATCCATATGATTTAAAATAAGAAATATAAAATAAATTACTATAATAATTTAATACTCTATTTATTTATATATAAAAACAATAAATATTAATAATAAAGCATTTTAGACATTATGTAAACAATTGAAAGAATATAACATTATTGAAATTTTAATATATGATTTTTTATATATATATATATATATATATATATATATATATATATATAATTAATTAATTAATTTTAATTTTAATTAATTATCTAATATTCCAAAAGTTAATTTAAAATTTTTATGAATAAAATTAAATTAAAACTGAAATAAAATTTTAACTCGCATTCACATCGCATTAAACTAAGTTGCTTTAAACTTTAATTCATAAAACTTAACAATTTCATCACTTTTTACAAATAAGCTAAAAAATATTTTCAAATAAAATGTATTATAAACCAAAATTTAAATATATTACAAAGGTGTATTTTAAATATAAATTGATAAAATAGTTAAAAAATATAAAAGAGTTTAATTATTTTATATACATTTTTAATTAATTTAGTTATATATATATATATATATATATATATATATATATATATATATATATATATTAGAATGCATTCTCTAAAATTGTAATTTAAATAAATAAATGTCAAGTTTAAAAAGAAATTGATTTAGACAAGGAAAAAAAACTCAAACATAACTTGCCTATTTGTATTTAAAAATAAAAATAAAAAATTAATTAACATTTTTTTTTTCGCTAAATGTCACACATTGAATGTATAATAACAAAAAATTTTACTAGATATTTAACTTTTAAGTTATAGCATATCAAATGATGATAGAACCCATTTAAGTCATTTATAAATAATAATAATAATAATAGCATGGCAAAAAATATATTTTCAATCTATATTGAATAAAAAAGTACATTATAAGCCAAATATGTATGAGAAGAGAAATGAAACATGGAAAAAGTAATAAGTTACAAATTGCATGTAATAAATGACATCATTACTCTCAAATCTCACCTAATATTAACATTAATGTATATGTGATTAATTTTGATTAAAATAATATTTAAATATAATGCATATTGCAACCTCTCTTGAACTTGTCAAGGCTCGCACCAGCTCGCATGAAGTATTTTAGCTGGAGCTGAATTAGTTGGGGAGTGTCAATAGTGGAGAGTGTCTAGAGATACCATTCAAACGATAAGGCCAACCTTCTACCTCATAGTGGGGGCCAACCTATGACTTGCTTGGTGCCATAAAAAATCTGTGTGTATAGTTTGGCATGTTTACAAGGAGCCGAAATGGTCGGGGAGTGTCATAGTACCACTCAAAGGATAAGGCAAAGATTTGAACTCACAGTCAGCCCAATCTTCGACTTGCTTCTAGGAGGACTCACAAAAGAAATATATATGTATAGTTGGTCTCTTCATAATTTATTATTTTGTTTTTTCATGTAACATATTCTTTGATAAATTTAATTTAAATTTTTTTAACTTTTTTTTCAGTAAAAAAATAAATTGAATAAATTATTCTTATAAGATAAAATGTTTAAAATATATGAACTCGTTATTCCTCTTTTAAAGAAAAAAATATGTGAATATGGTTATTTTTACGTCCTTTTTCTAATACTAATGATACAAATTAGTCAACAAGAAATAATATATATTATTATAAAAACTATTTTCTTGCTTATTTATATTTATAAAAAAATTAAATTTACATTAACATTTTTTTGCTATATGTCATAGTAAGTGTATAATAACAACTAATTTATTCTAAGATATTTAACTTTTAATTTATAACATATTAATTGATGATAAACCTGATCATAGACCTCATTTATTTCGTTTATAAAAAAAAATAAAAAAAATAATAGCATGAACATGGACTCTAGAAAACCAAATGCAAAAAATATATTTTCAATTTATATTGAATAAAAAAGTACATTACAAGCCACATATGTATGAGAAGATAAATACATGGAAGAGGGAATAAGTTACAATTTTTAAGTAATAAATGGAATCATTACTCTCAAATCTCGACACAAATGATAAAAAACATGAAGAAACATAATTCGACCATTGCTGCTCATTTCCTCGACCATTGCTGCTCATTTATTCGTAGAACAACTGAGTACTTTAATCTCACCTAATATCAGCATTAATATATACGCGAATATTTTTTATTAAAATATTATATAAATGAAATGGATATCGCAACCTTCGTTGAATTTTTCTAGGCTTGCACCAGCTCACGTGAGGTATTCTAGATGGAGTTGAATTGGTCGGGGGGTCTCAGTGGTCAAGACTGTCTAGAGAGATCATTCAAATGACAATTCTAACCTTTGAGCTCATAGTGGGGGCTGATATCTGACTTTATTTTAGTAGGGGACACAAAAGAAATATGTGTGTATAGTTGTGTGTGTTTACAAGGAGCTGAATTGGTTGGGGAGTGTCATAGTACCATTCAAAAGACAAGGCCGACCTCCGACCTCAATGTGAGCCCGACCTCTAACTTACTTCTAGGAGGGCCCAAAAAAGAAATAAATGTGTATAGTTGGCATGTTTATAATTTATTATTATTTTTTATATAACATATTATTTAATAAATTTAATTTAAAATACTTTATTTTTTTATCAATAAAAAAGTAAATGAATTGATTTGGCGAAAAATTCAAGATTATTGTCTAGACTATAAAGTTTTTTTTTATTAGGTTGATCATACAATTGGGATGTCGGACAATCATGTGTTTTTTTTGTTTTGTTTTATGATTCATTTATTCTATCGCTACCCCCACTATACCATATTTGGGTGGTTTCATTAGGTCGACTAGTTTGACAGTCACGAAATGCAAAGGTTGGGAGGTCGGCCAAATTATTTATGAAAAGGAAATTGTAGTCACACCGACTTGCTAGAAGGGTGATCAGAAGGTTGAGTATTCGGGAGGTTGTAATTTTTTTTACAAAATATTTCTGGATCTGACTTGCAACTTAAGTCTTCAAAAAATAAATAAAATATCGCTCAAAGGTCAACCTTTGTCAAGATGGGTCAGAGGTCGACCTTTTCCTTATGATTTTTCTCCACAAACACGATGACTTCCTGACAAGGAATTCATGCCCGAACTTCACTACAGCTTTCGTCTAACTCCAAAGAAACCCCAAAAAATGACATGGAGAGGGATGCGCTTATTCTTAATTTGATCTTTTTTAAACGTGCTCTTACAATTGTGGCTCAAATATGTTTGTTTATGTATAAATTTAAGGAAGAACTTACATTATAAAATTCCATCGTTGGAAACTCAGAAAACTGGTAGCATTGGTCTCGAAAGCTGTACAATATTGTTAGAGGTTGAATTATGTGAGATTGTAATATCTCATCAGTTAAACTATAATTTTTGTTCCAATAATATTAGTGTTTTGAAAAATAAATTAGTAGCAGCAATGTGTCCTATGACAGTGGAGTGAACGTAAAAGCCATGAGAAAACTCGCATAGAGAGGATGAAACTCTGAACTGCAACTTTAACGATCTAACATGGATTATTTATTTATTTTTTCATATATTTATTGCTCAATGGCGATCAAATTACGACATCGCAAAATTTAGAACCTTGAAACATTGTGTCTTTGTGTCTGGCCTAACTAAGGTTAGTGTTATTTTCTTCATCAGCTAGATATTTATGAAAATAGAAATCCAATTCCCTAAAAATTTAAAAGACCACGACATGGATTTAGGGTCGAGACCTTTCTCATGAGTGTTGTGAAAATGGAAACATGCGTCAAATTTTGACATCACAAATTTTAGAAAGAGAATAATGAACACATCCTTGTGTCTATGCATCGTGCCCGACTAAGCTCCGAGTTATTTTCTTACATGCCTAGATGTTTCTATCAAGAGAAATTCGACCCCCCGATTATCTAAAACACCATGATATGGATTTGGAGTCGGCACCTTATTCACAAGCCTTCTGAAAATCAAAATATGTGTATACTTCCAACTTTGTAACTTTTAGAGTGTTAAATTCCTAGAAAACTTCATCCTAACCACTACAAAAAAACATGGAATTTGGGTCAAAAGACTATTTAAAAGGATACCATATGGAATCGAGGTCAACACCTTGCTCACAGGACCTGCGAAAATGCAAATATGGTCTGACTTTCGATTTAGTTATGGTCAGTCACTACTATTTTATTCCTACAACATTGCATTCAAAGCATCGAAACTGAACCCCGCAATATGTTTAACACTAAAACTTTGGTGTTATTTTTATATTTCCCCACAAACTCCATAATTTTTGTTAAGAAATAAAAACATGCATTAAACCAGAGTTTTCTCGCAGGGAGATCTCAAAAACTCACCAGGTTTCCATTGATAGAATCGAGCAATCCGCTTATCCAAACAATTGTTGTTGTCTAAATTCTAAAGTATAACCTGTAAATTCCGTGAAACATTGAATAATTAGAAGTCCAAACTATGCACCACCATGATTAAGCCAAAGATGAATGTTCATACATTTACCTATCAAATGCTCATCGAGGAGGTCGATAACCCTGCAACCTGGCAGATAACCAAACACCTTCAGGGTTCCGCAGAAAATTTTTATTGCTCGCATCCAATTAAGTAAAAAAAAAAAGATGCAACGAATAACTCACTTGGTAACAATGGAAACTTGAGAATGAGTAGTTATGCCGCAAAGAAAATGCAAACACAGAAACAGTAATTCTAGCGTCAATGAGCGCCAGAATACCAAAAAAATAAAATAGAGCCTTTAAACATAGAAAATAACTGAATGTGCTTATCGATAATCTGTTAATAAATTGTCCAACAACACTCTTAAAACCAAACTTATGCCACCAAAGCTAAAATAAGTCGAACTTAACTCCTAGTTGTACGTAGAATCACTCTTTCTTGTACCTCCTACTATGTACTATCCGATCAAGTCGGTCTATCATCCATGGAAGGATGACGTCCACCCTTGAAATCCAAAACAGGGATGCGGTGGTGGGCTGACATCACCCAAAATTTTCAAGAAAAAATTTAAAGTTTACTATAGAAAATTGAAAACTTCCCGTAGCATAGACAAACTAATGGATACAAACCGATCATAAATATCACTGGATAAGCAGTGACATAATAAAAACTTAAAAATACTTAGTATTCAAATGAAGAAGAATAATATTACATCCGCATGAATATTTTCCATGAACCAATTGAAATTATCATAAAATATCCTTCCAATCATAGAATTAAATATTAATTTCCTAGATTGTTGCTTAAGAGTGATTGTGAAAGCATTGGAGTGACCCATAGGAGAGGGTGTGATATTCTTAAAAGGTAGGATATTACATGGATAGTAAAATAGTAAATTTACATAGAGATAATAAAATAAACAATAACACGCATACAATTAGATAAGCTGAATGTTTTTATGACGAGTGACATTGGCATTTCATTTTATTGGAATTATGAAATAGAATAAGATAAATGGAATTTCAATGATCGTGATGATAAACGGTTTATTTATTTATTTTTAAGATATTTGAAAATTAGATAAAGGAGCTTTTCGATTTAAAATTTATGGTGTTTTTAAGATATTTTTGAATAAATAATATTTCGGTATTGATATGATATTTAAGTAAATAAAATGAAAGGAAAAAATATTGTATTTATAGTGTAAAGTATGTTTCATTAATATAAAAAATTATATTATTATTATTATTATTATTATTAATTTAAAAATAGTATGTAGTATTATTATTTTTATAATATATTTTTTTTAATTTAATTGTTTTAAAAAAGTTTTATTCAATTTTATAATTATGAAAATTGTTTCATAAAATGATTGTTTAAAAAAAAATGAAAAGGAGAAATAGATTCTAATATTTGTATTATGAAGATGACGATGATTAATGTTCACTAAGATATGTTTTAGAGATTAATCATAATTCTTTGATATTTTATTTTTATACTAAAAAAGAAGTAAGAGAAACATTCTGAGATCACCATAATTTTGTTTAGGTAAAAGGTCAAGAAGGTTGGTAGTGTGGTAAATATTTTGAAAATTAGATTGAATTTGAGTATAATATGGAAAAGCTAAGATAAAGTAATTTCCATCTTCGTCAATTGGGGTTATCTTGGGTGGTTGGGCCAAATCATTGTTGTCTTCCTCACATACATTAAATCCCTGTTAGTGACATGATGAACTATAATGCCTTGATAAATATTGTTGTAATGGATTAATGCCTATGAATATTGTTTTATTGACTTTGAGCCTTATGAAATCTTAAGCGACCTCACTCTAGCCCTCGATCTAAGAGGGAGGTTGATTTCTTTCCTTGAATAACGTAATTTTCATCATCAACCTTCTTAAGATCGCACAAGTGGCAAACTCTTTCATTCCACAATGTTTTTGGAATTGACCAATGCCTAGTTTCACTATGAAGATAATGATAATTAGTTGTAATATTATAAATATTCATTTTCTTCTTAACATTAGTCAAGTCAGAGAGATAATTTTGGATTTCAATATTGGAGTTTATCACCTCCTTATAATATCGTAGTTTCCTTTTTTAGTCTCTCGCTCTTTATTTTCCCACACCTTCTTCTTAAATTTAGAAATAATGATATTTTTAACATTATTTGGATTATGCAAGATGATCTCCTCCTTTATTCCCCAACGGTCCATCCAAAACTGGCATCCTTATGCTACCCATTCTTGAGTTGAAGGTGGGGACTTTGGATAGAGTTAGAAGCAACTTTAGGAAACCTCTTGGCATCCACGTTGTATAAATTCTTCTGATAAATAAGATACCTAAGAAGATTCATGCTTTCAATGGGGGAAAGACTTGCTTCAATTAGAAGGATAAGGTAGGGAGTATTTCCTTTAATCTTGAGGTTGTAGGTTATAAATTAATGCTATATATGTTCAATATTTACCATTTTCGAAGAATATTAATGCTTGAAAATTAAATAAAAGGAATTAGAGTAATTATTTTTCAAAATATTATTTTTAAAATCATTATGGTTATTGTAATTAAAGAGACTTCGAAGAATATTTAAATTATGAAATTAGATAAATTTTTATTTTCTAATATTATGGGTAGCGAATATTAAAATAAAATGGTGATTATTGTCAAGTATCATAAATTTTACAATTTATTTATTTCATATAATTCACCCAATATTTTCCCAGCTCTTCCCACACCCTCCCCCGCTTCACTTGAGCTAGAGGCCCCCAATATCCCATACATATCACCCCCCACATTTCTTTTATCCTTTAAGAGACTATATTTGTTCTATTTTGAGCTTACCTCTTCATTCTAGATCATTAATCATTTATTTCTATTGACTTGTATTTTGGTTCTTCAACAATCAAATTTCTTCCTCAACCACTAATTTTTTTGTTCCCATTTAAGCACTCTTCTCATACCTTTAGCTTCAATCATCCCTGATGTTGGGTAGAGTCTCTACTCAAAATGCTAGAGGTTTCTAAACCTTCTACATAGTTTAATATAGAAAACCCATTCACCAACATTCATTTTGCTTAATTTAAGCTCAAAGTATCGAAATAATATTTTTAGTCAGTGAAATTAAGATTTATAAAATCTTCAAAGTATTTCAAGTTTCTATTGGGTTGTCACAAGTGGTTTTATTGTAATTTTCATGAAGGTTGGCTTCCCTACTATTCCCTCCTCAGCAATATAATCCATCATTCTTGGTAATTATCGTAATTTTGTTGAATGGATAGTGGTTGAACTATTTGGAGAACGTAAGCAGGGATTACATGTGATCTATAAAGTGAAGTGTATAGGGGAAATTGCTTGCCTTAAAGGATAATTTGAAGCACACATGCCCAATTGTCATTGTCACTCTAAACAATATATACTATGTGAATTATTAAAGCTTAGAAGTGGAATATAAAGGTGTTAATGTTGAATTGGAACTTATGCTATGAAGAAGGAAAGGCGACAAAAATAATGAGATTATAAGGAAAGAATGGAAGCTTGAATTTCGAATAAGCATACCATTAAATTTATTCTTCAAATGTTTATATTCAATGAAAATGAACATGAATTTGTAAATTTTATAGACAATTATAAGAGGAAACATGAAGAAGTAGAAGTCAGAATGGATTGTTTACATTTACCCATTTCAAAATTGACATGATAACATAAAATTGATTATTTTATATTATATTTAATTTATAAAAAATCACATTTTAACATATATCTATAAAAAAAAAATTATATCCAAAGAAATCGACAATTATGTCAAAGTTATACTTGCATGACATGGGACCAGTAACATTATAACCTCTTAATAAACCTATATGTGTCCCACACATGATCCACAAAATTAATTAAACCATCAACAATTAAACTACCCAAAAAAACATTTATAATTTTACTTTATTTAAACTATAAATATTAATTTAAATTATACGTATAATCAACGCAAAGCCTTAAAACCGAAGGTCCAACTTTAGAATCTATTCTCCTTATTTTTGTGGGGAAATAAACAACATGATGACCTACATGACCTATAAATCAAACAACATTCATAATTTAATTGGCGGAATGAAATGTGGTTGGTAAGAGTGTTTGGATCCCACCACACAACCATTATTTCGATACTGGACAAACAATTAACGACCCATATTTTGGTTGGTTGGTTTGCGTGAATGTCTAATCACTACCTATCATATTTAGGTGTCAAAGAATTCATAGTCGTCTTTTCACTTTGCACATTCATCTAGTTGTCGAAGAATTCATAGTTGGCTTTTCACTTTGCACATTCATATGACTAAATTCAAAATTTACTGTATTTAGATGATCTTCTCATGTTTTTAATTTAAAATTAATTATTTTAATTATATCTCAATTATAATCACATAATAATTTTGTGTTTTTAAGATTGTAAATTAATTGGTAATAATGGTGTATTGTTAAGGTATTTTTTTTTGCAACAATATTAGTTTAAATCTTGTATAGTATATTTTGTTGGTAACATGGTGTTGTCATTGATGTCAATTATGGGGCGAGTTGCATTGGCATTGATATCAATGAACTTTTGAAGCTTGTGCTAATGTTATCATGTGTTGTTGAAGTGTGGACATGCTTTGAAGGTGCTTGAGGGAGTGGAGTCACAATAATAGCAAGTTATGGATAGAGAAAGTTGGATTTTCTTTAGGTTATAGCAACTTCCTTGGGAGGATAACTAGCACAAAGAGAGGATCTCAACAACCTCCATGTGTGGCCGTGCTATCCCTGCGATGATCATCCATGGGTGCTAGTTTTATGCTAGCGACGATATCATGTACATGGAAATTATGATTTATGCGTGCACATAATTTACCATGAGCATATTCCAAGGTATTTTCCCAAGGTTTTTTATGGTATACAGTCATATTGAGTTGGTTGGCATTCTAGAAGGTCGTTGAGTCAAAGATAAGTCTCTCATTAATGAACATGATGGTGGACTAATTCAAGGAGAAAAATACTAGAATATGAATAGGAGTGTTTGGTTCTCCATATATTAGTGTCATTATTATTTGATCACTTTAGATATTGGATTTATAGGAGGAAGCTTTGTGAAGTAGAGGTTGGTTCCTTTGGGAGTGAGAGATATTGTGGAACATTGAGAGTCAATGGTTGAGGAATCATATCATTGTAGCAGTTCATGAGCGCGTGGACCAAAGCCTATAGAAAATTGTTCAATTTAGTTGTTGCATGTGGAGCATATGCCAAAGGATGGAGGAGCTATGGTTTATTATATGTTTGGAATGCTTCTATTGCAAGGGTGAATTATTTGAGTTTACCAATATATTGCTTTGTTGCTTGTTGCTGAGGTTGTAGAGATTTATATATGTTTCCATTGAAATATTTCTATGCAGCTATTATCATGTGTAGATGATGTTGGGATGTTGTATTGGTTGAGCTTGTATTACAGAGATTTATTATGTTGGAGAGGGTTGTGTTGCAAGATTTTTCAATCATTTAATGAGCATAGAGTATTATGTGAGTACAGTATGAAAATGGGAAAAATGTGGCTGACAAATGTTTGATTGCAGAGAGTAGTGGATCGAGTGTGAAAATTGTGAAATGAGATCCACAAGAAGAGCTTTAAGGTTTTCACCTTTAGTGAGGCAAGTGATGGCTTGTGAATTTAGGGCATAGCGATATCCTTTAGGTATAGGCCTAAGAACTCAAGAGTAGTGGATTTCGTCCAATGGTGGTTGGATAGACTATTGGGTGTTGGGGCATTGAACATGTGGTGGTTTGCAATGTCATGGGAGTGGTTGATTCTAGCAGGTGGTGGCCTGCAAATTTTATGAAGTAGTGGCTTCCGATAGGTTGTAATCTGAGGCAAGGGTTGCTCACGCGGTTATCAAGTTTTGGCTTTCACACTAGTGGTTTGCAGTGCATATAATGTACAAAGAATATTTCTAGTAATAATAAAGAAGTAGAATAAGACAATAGAAACAATTTTTTTTCCCAGTTGGGTTTTCCACCTGACATTTGACATCCTCATGTGTCTGATTAATGTGTTGTGCATTGTTTCTCTTATGTTTGTTTGATGATTAGTATGTTTCTGCTCATATGAGTCACATGTTATGATATGCTATTGTTTTATGTGATGTTGATTTTTAATGAATGATTCAGTTAATTGTGAAAGAAAGGAAAAAGTGGTAAAATTGTTGACCTAGGGAACAATACTGATTCACCCCCCCACCCCGCTCTCAATATTTTTCACACTTCCAACAATTGGTATCAGAGTGGGGCTCTTGGTTGTAACTTAATGACTAGAGAGTAGATCCGAGCAGTGTTGGGTAAAAAATTTGATTTTTTTCCTTTGAATGAATCCATGAGTGACCTTGCTTACTACTTCAAACTTCCAGGTATGGCATGAAAGTTTGAAATATTAGTTAATATATTATGGATCTAACAGTTGGCATATTTTATGTGATGGTTGTGCGAAAGATCCTATTCTAGCAAAAAATATTTAGAAAAATGCCCTAACAAAATGTGTGTTTTATAAAAATCTCAATAATGTATATTTAGATAAGATACTATATTTTACATTTTATAAGGATATATTGGGCATATTATATAATTTATTTGGAGAAAATATATGAAACAACAATGGATAAAAGAAAAATAAAAAGAAGGGCATTCAAAAAATGGAATTTCAACCATAAAAGGTGCATTCTCCTAGTGCAAGTTCAACAACTGGACATCAAGAGATAAAACCAGAAAATGGAATTTCAACAGTTAGAAATGTTCCCTAGAAAATAATATTTGAAGGTGTAGGTAAAGATGGGTTAATTTTGAGTTATGTTTTAGGCAAATATGAAGATGGTAACGTTGAGATGAATAGTCAAGATGAAGATGATATGATGTTGTTTAAGGATGAACTTGAATCGAATATGGATGTAAGAGATAGATTATTTGTTGAAATTCAAAGGCTAATAGTTGCATGCAAATATCAATAGAATTTTTGGAAAATCTATGATGCTAAGGAGGTCGATAACAAAGGAGAAAACATTAGCCTCAAAATTGAGTTGCAAGAAGAAAAAAGAGTTGAAGAGTTTGTGAGCAACCAACTAAAAGGAATAGAGGTGTGATTTGAAAAGATTGAAGTTGAAGTTTTCATATTGAGGAAGCATATTGATGAGAAGGACAATCAACTCAAGCAAATAAAGAGCACCTACATCTAGGAGACCTTTCGCTCTAAGAGAAGATTGTGGAAGATCTTTCAAAATGTAAAAAGAATCAAGACATATTTATTCCTTTGATGGACAAGGTAGAGTGTTATAATGTAAGAACTTTGGACATGTGAAATCCAACTGCAAGAGATTTTTTTTATATCTAATCAGCAATATGGGATATAATTTTTGTGACTTAGGATATTACGAGCCTTCAAGTATGCTATTTTTTTTAATGGATTTTGTTTCTCATGTAACCTATTTGGCCATCAGGCATTATATTTAAAATCTAGCCCATGAAGCAGAGCCTCGTTGTATGAAAGGTAGAGATTTGGCACATTTAGCAATGTGTTTGATCCCCTTGGTTCATATCTCAGTTATGTGATATGGTATGCATGTCACAACCTTGGTCACATGGCTAGAGATTGTATGATATTCAACTCCTCAAGGCAGATACGACAGAATGGGTGGATGATTCAGAGTAGACCTAGAAGAAAGATAGAGGAGAATTTCTAAGCAAACAAACATCCTAGGACCATGTGAAGGAAGAAAGAGAAACAACCCATGAAGTAGAGATATTAGCCCCCTCTGTAGTCCATGGTTAGTAGATGTATATTCATTATTGAATTTAAAAGTACATGAAAGGTGCATAACCTCAGGGGGAGAGTATGGTAGGAATATGATGAGTTTATGAAGTGCATGGTGTAGTAGTAGCATGGTATGTTCATGAGCCTTGTTTCCTATTCAAGTTTGCATGATCAACCTGCCCATTGGATGAATTATCAACTCATGAGGAGATATGCATGGTACTAGGGTTTCATGGCTTGTTTGCCATTTTTTATCTTCTTTTTCACTCATATGATTGTAGCAGCAACATACATTGGAGCATGGGTGAAAAGGAATGGAAATCAACCTTAGTGTAATTTCCATGATCATCATTTATAAGTAACACTAGTATGAGTCTTGGTTGGGAGCAAGATCTTGTTTGGTTCAACCATATGAGAGAGAGAGAGCGATGGTTTGACATACATAGTAGTGTATATTTATTTTTTTCATGTGTGCAGTATCAAGCCATGTATCATTCTTGAATTTATCATTTCGTTGCCTAGTTGAGTGATATGTCTTAGGTACATGGTAAAGAGATTCCTGATTTTTTTGAATTAAAGAGATGGGCCATAATTCAGTCATGTGTTGGATTATTGATGTCATTATAACAACACTTTAGATCATTGATATTTCCCTGTATTATTCTTATGAAGCCTTGTAATTCATTGTAAATCATTTGGGCATGATGTGGTAGTCCCTATGGAGTGGCCTCTTGCATATGGCAAGGAGGCAATGGCAACAACTAAATGTGTTGTACAACAACATGAAGAGCCTATTGTAGTCTATAATACATGTTCAAGGGGAGCATATTCAGTGAGAAAAAATCATGGTGTTGGGAAAGAGACTTGTTGGTTGATTGTTGGAAGAAATTCCTTGTTTCAAATTCACATTCTGTAAATGTTGGAAGTTGAACACATTTTCATTAGAAAACCTATTGTATCAGCCTTTCCTATTAGTATCACCATGATTTATTCAATGGTGTTTAGCTAGAACTGTCCACCCTTTTCCATTGATGTCAAAGGGGGGGAGTGAGACAACCACCAACATAGAGTGAGTCTAGTTAGTTGGAGATGAATGAGGTCAGTTTGAAGGTTTTGGTTGTACATTGAGATCAATGCCAAAGGGGAATATTTTTAGAAGCATCGTATTGGTATTAATTTCAACCATGGGCCGAACATTGATTTCAACAAGATTATGAAGCTTTTTATAATGTTATGGTGTGTTTTTGAAGTGTGGACAAACTCTGGAGGTGCTTGAGGAAGTGGAGTCATCGTGGCAACAATTTTTGGAAAGAGAAAGTATTATTTTCCCTAAGTTAGGAAAATTCCATCGGATTATAATTAGCATACAGTGAGGAATCAACAACTTCCTTGGGTGCCCACACTATCCCCGCGATGATTATCCATGGGTGTTAGTTCTATCCCAATGATGATGTCATGTACATAGAAATTATGATTTGTGGGTGCACATAATTTTCCATGAACGTATTCAGAGGTATTTTCCCAATGTTTTTAATCATATAGTTTCGTATTGAGTTGGTCAACATTATAAAAGGTGATTGAGTCAAATTTAAGTCTCTCATTCATGAATATGATGATGTATAGAGTCAAGGAGAAAAATATTGGAATATTAACATGAGTGTTTGGACCTCCATATCTATGTGCCATTATTAATTGATCACTTTAGATATTTTATTTATAGGAGGAAGCTTTGTGAAGGAGAGGTTGGTTCCTTTGAGAATGAGAGATATTATGGAGCACTGAGGGCCAATCGTTGAGGAGGGATATATTTGTATAAGTTCACAAGTGCATGGATCATAGCATGTATAAGATTTTTCGATTTAGTTGTTGCGTGTTGAGCATATGTCAGAGGATGGTGGAAGTATTTTTTATTATAATTATGACATGATTGTGTTGTAGGGGTGAATTATTCGAGTTTCTCGGTATATTATTTTGATCCTTTTTGTTTATGTTGCATATATTTATATATGTTTCCATTTGGGTGCTTCTATTATCATGTGTATATGATGTTGGGTTGATGTGTTGGTTTAGATTTTATTGCAGAGGTTGATTGTGTTGGAGAGGGTTGTGTTGTAGGAGTTTGAAATTATTTTATGAGCATAGAGGATTATGTGAGTCAAGTATGAAAATGGATGAAATGTGGCTAAAAAATGTTTGATTGGAGAGAGAAATGGTTTCAGTGTGAAATTTGTGAAATAAGGTCCATAAGAAGAGCTTGAACATTAGCTACTTTAATGAGGCAAGTAGTGGCTTACGAATTTAGGGTGTAACGCCATTATTTAGGTAGAGGCTCGAGAACTTGGGAGTGGTAGATAGATATACTATTGGGTGTTGGGGCATCCAATAGGTGGTAGATTGCAAAGTTGCGGGAGTGGTGCTTCCAATGTGTGTTTTCATGCAAAGTTGAGGAAGTGTTGGCTTCCTACAGGTTGCAGCCACGAGGATTCACTGAATGAACCTATGACATATCACATGCGTTCATGGCATACAAAAAAATACACCTAATTTGATTAAATATTGGAAAATGCCTCTATAAATCACATTATTTAACCCCCTACCAATACAAACTCAATATACCTTCCCAATTAAAAAAACCCTACTTTCACTAGATATTGTAGTTATCCACTTTTTCATTAACATTTTTATATACCCCTTTATATATTTTCATTAACTTTGAGCTCCATTTTTTATACTTGCCATTATAGAAACCATTTACCCCCTATTATATGCTCAATATATTATGCCATTTTTTCCTTAATATATATCTCCCAATATGAATGCACGTTGTATGGTATTGCTCCGCTATTGAAGCCCCCTGTGGGTTGTAGCCTAAGGTGATGGTTGCTTGTGTGATTTGCAAGTTGTGGCTTGCACAGGGGTGGTGGCCAATGCATATTATGTACGAAAAATATTTCTAATAATAATAAAGAAGTAGAAGCAACAAAAAACAATGGTGGTTTTGATGATTAGGGTTTTCCATCTACCATCCATTGTCCTCATGTGTATGATTGATGTGTTATGCATTGCTACTATTATGGTTATTCGATGATTAATATGTTTTTTCTAATATGATTCACATGTTATGATATGCTAATGTTTAATGTGCTATTTATTTTTAATGAATTATTCAATTAATTGTGAAAGAAACATAAAAGTGGTAAAAGTATTCACCTGTGGCACAATATTAATTTACCCCTCCTTTTAGTATTGTTCATGTTTCCAACATATTCAATGTTCTTAAGAGGTGTGTGATGTAGTTAGAGGTTATATTGGTAGCAATTAGAATCGAACCTTATCGAGTCTAACTTAATGTCCAATTCCTCTCAAGAGAAATTAATTTCATTCAATGTCTCGTCTTTCTCTTGAGCTTTGTGTCCATAATTTGGACCCTATTATGTTAGTATTCAATATTTTATTTTTTTCAACAAAAAAATTAATTAAAATTGCAATTATTTGAAGGATTATATATGTGTGTGTGTGTGTGTCTGTGTTCATCATAATATCTACTTTTGGATTTATCTAGATGTTTTTTTCCTTTTTGTTTTTATTTTGTAAAAATAATATAAAATTTATTATAATTTGGTTGTTAATTAATAATAAAGATAAACATTATCCAATTCCATCTTGCAATATAACTCGTAATTATTGTTCACGCAATGTAATGAGTCCCTCATGATTTACATAACTAATTAGAGTCAAATTTACATATTGTTTCAAAATTAAAAATAATTTTACTTTAAATAATGTCCATAAATGAAAGAGCCTTGAGAGTTAGCTCGATTGGTTGAGTTCCTTTTGCTAAAAGTACCTCACTAATGGGAGGTCATAGGATCAATTCACTTCAATGCCCTTGGGGTTAGGTTCTACTAATAAGTTTATGAGAAGCGATCCCTTCATGTGAATCTACCCAAATACTTCCTCGAAAGAAAAAACAAAAAAACTAAACAAAACAATATCCTTAGTAATCATCATTAAAGTAAATATATTTTTCATAATATTAATTATAATTAATATAATTTAAGAGACTTCTAGTTTCTTCCATGTTTTGAGTTGAACTATGCAAAACCCATCTTCAAACAAAACAATATCCTTAGTAATCATCACTAAAGTAAATATATTTTTCATGATATTAATTATAATTAATATAATTTAAAAAACTTCTTCTTTCTTCAATGTTTTGAGTTGAACTATGCTAAACCCATCTTCAAACAATGTGACACACCTTAATAATTAGAACTATATTATGTTAAATTATGTATAATTTTTTTTTTTAAACAACACTTCGTATTTACAATTATAAATGTGCTTATGCAATGAAATTTCATTCAAATAAAATGTAATATTTCATTTATGCATTCAAAAATACATTTTGAATAACAAGAAATTATAACCTCATTAAAAAATTATATTGTTGAATTTCAATTAAAAATTTTCATATATTAATTACTCTATTCCATTATTTTTTATATTGAATATTATAAAATATCTTTTATTATGAAGCACTTATTTATTTATTTATTTAAATTAATGATTTAATAACTTTGGATTTTTGAATTGAATAATTTTAATTTTATAACAATTTTTCGTTCAAATAATTTTGTACTTAGACTCGTGAGATGTAATAGTAACAATGAACTATTCCCTACTTGTTAGTATTTTTTAATAAAAATAAATATTGATTTTTAAGAGGTTTTATTATATCTACCTAATAGCATTCTAGTTGTAGGTTTCTATAATAAAATGATTTTTTATACTTTTTGTATTCTAGTTTTAAAATGGGGAAAATCTTGTCTTTAGGAAAGAGATCATTGAATGAACACTATTAAAGTGAAGTGTACAACAAAAGTAGTTGAAAATGTGAATTTAGCTTTGATTACAACATATTAACATTATGTTATGGAAAGAATTTTTTTTTTTGAATTTGCATATGTATGTCTTAATGTAGCTAGTGAAAATATAATCACATGTTTCTAAAGCCACCAAGATGAAAGTAACTAAATAATTATCAATAAGAGTTAAGATCATTAATCCTTAATATTCCAAAGGAATATAAGAAAATTTCACCCATAGTGAGACCACATTTATAGCTTTTGTATCAATGTTGAATTTTGGTTGCAACATTTTTTTAAATAATCCAACATTACTTAGAAACTAAGGTTTATTTACAAAACCTTATGGTTTGTTTGATGGGGATTTGAACCCTACGGTAAAAAAACATCATCCATAATTTCTTTATCCACAACACACTCGTAAATCACTTGTATACATGCAAAAAATTACTTAAGGGAAACTTATAGGCCATTGAACCTAGGAATCAAGCTATTAGTGTGATTAAATTCCTCAAGGTCTATGAATTAAGTTAGCTTGATCTAAAGGTTTATGGCTAAGGAAACATTATCCTCTGAAAACACTGGAAGGGAGCCCTTATCTAGTACTAGGGAGAAGTTGGGTGGATTTGTGTTATTTCAATCCTTGACAACAATCAAATTCTTGATAATTATTGGAGATTCAAGTGTGGTTATTAAAGTGATTATAGGAAAATTATGTCTCTTAGATAACAAGATCATAGTGATTATCACCTAAATAGAATAGTAAAGAAGGTAAGTAGCTACATCAAAATTTCCAATTACCAAGCATCATGAGCACTCAACTTGGAAGAAGATTCATGGTCTAAGAAATTGATCTATTAAAATGAGGGAAGTTGGAAAAAAATATGGGAGAAGATCATGTTTTTAGATCCCCTAGGTCATTAGGGTATGGAAAGGCCACATAGTATCTCATGTAAATTTTGCATGAGATCTCATCTAACTCATTGATTTATTATCAAGTAAAAACCCCAATCTTATCTCATGAATTTGGTTTTATGGTAATTTGCTAAGAAGGTGGGTAGTGGCCTAGATTTTGTTTGGAGCCTATAGCATCTATGTAAATGGGAATAGGTCATTTTATGCTCTAAATGTTAAGATGCATATACAAAGTTTATTTTCATTTGTTTCTACACCTGTAATAGAAGCCAAGTGTTGTTTATTTGCTTTTTGTTTTAAAATTTTGGATCTATATATGTTGGGATAATTCTAGAGTTATTTGTGGTCAGGAAATTACTTTAAGATTCAACATATTATGGAAGACCAATGTTCATGTTTTTTTTGTTAGGTTTATAGGGTAGATGATTTCTTTCTAATTACTCAATTTTTAATCTGGCTTATGAGTGAAATTCAACTTGGATCAAACAATCATAAAACGTAGAGATATTTGAAAATTAATAAAAATATTGAATTAGCATGAGGAATATATCCATCTACTTGAAGTTATTTGTTTTTGGAAACATTAAAAGTTCATTAGAAGGAAAATCATGGTTTCTATCCTTATTTTTAAAATATTCACGCGGTTTCTCCTTATCTATATAATAACTCTTTTTTTAAATTAAAAGATATTAAAAAACACCATCACCAATACAATTCCTTTAAATCTTATAAAAAATTTGAAAATGACCTGACTTTTATTTGATCAAATTATGGTTTCATGATAGAAAAAAGTGTCATTGCATGGCAGAAGTCCCTGCTTATTAGGGATTTGCATAGCCTCATTACCAATGTTGCAGATGTAATCATATGGGTGGCTTACTTGTTGCGGAAGCAAAATTTTGTGGGAATGTTTAAGCTCGTACCACAATTATTATCACTCGGGAGGAGAATATCACAGAAGTTTGCATGGTGTTGAACCACATAGGGGAAGGTAATCTGTCCATTGAATAATTCTCCATTAAATCCTACCCGCCATTGATTTTATGAGCGGAGGAAAATCTGGACCGTTGTAAAATTATTACCGTTGATATTAAGAATCTCCTTTTTTTCTCAAGAAATTCCACGACCCTTTAATTTGAACAAAGGGTTTGACTTTCCAGAATATCAATATGCTTTCACCAATGATCCATGCTTCAATCAAATTGATAAATAAAGAGATATTAGTGTTTCACGAAACAAAAATATAAAATTCTTGTCCTGAATCTAAAAAAACTTAACAATTGTTATGATGATATTAATACCTTAGAACTCTTAAGAACTAACATCAATTTAAAGGAAAAACATCACACATTTTGGAGCCGCATGTGAGGGAAGCTATATAAAAATAATTATTGTTCTCTTTCTCACGAAAGAACATAGAAATAGGAAAATTGTAATCCTATTTTATTATTATGTAATCTATTAGCATCCATTTAATTCTTATGTGATTTCTTATAATTATTCATATTTAGAAGCCATTTAATTCTTCGTATTATGTGATTTCTAGAAACAGGAACATTTTTCTGAGAAGAAGCAAAAGATAGGGCACTTCTTGCTACGCTTAGCAAGAAGCAAAATAAAGAACACCTAGCAAGGAAGAAAAAGAAAATGACTAAGTATGGACCCCACACCCCAATGCCATGTAAAATTAATGTGAAAAACATAAAACCGCTCATGAGAATAGCATATTCTAAAACGTAATGTGAAAAACAAAAGACCACTCATGAGAATAGTATATTCTAAAAAGTAATTGTCCGGTTCGGGAGAATCTCTAGGTGAGAGTGTGTTGTAAAGCTTTGTTTTTAATTCCATGTTCCTTGTGTTCCCATCTTCCTAATTTCAGTTCTTGCAGTTTAATGAAGGATTTGACTCAGTAATGTTCATATTTTCAAAAACACCAATAATGGTCACTTAACATGTAATTATGAACATAAAAGTGAATAAAAGTACTTTAAATCGCACCAGTAATGTGATCTTTTGGGAGATTAGGGATCCCATTGAGAAACATAAATTGTATGTTTGTTGTCGTTCAATTTCACTTTTTTCTTCAGAAGAAGAAAATAATTATTTAATTTTTTATTTAAGGAAAAGTAAATTGTAAATTCTTAAAATACCTTTTTAAGAGAAAGAAGATTGTTGATTCTTGGGTTTAAAGCCTTTATTTTAAAAATAGATTGAAACAATAAATTGTAAATTGTTTTAGATACTTTCTTTAAGGAAAAGTAAATTCACCACATAAAATGATGATTGATGGTGTGTTTCAGTATATAGATCAATTCTGAATTAATAAGTCCAAAATAATTGTGTTTCAATATGCCAAAAATGTTACAGGTATTTACATCTTTCTTTCTTTTTTTCTACGGAGCATTCTTTATTACTTCCTTCTCTTACTTTATAAGTGGTAGCTCGAACTAGGAATTTTTTTAATTACCTTTTCTTACTTTGTGAGTGGTAGTCGGAGCTGGGAAGCTTGTTAAGTAATTAGTTCATGAGTACAGACCTAGTTTTTGGGTGCCACATGGTTGGTTTGGGCTCTGTTGTAACAATCCCTAGTTGATTTTCCATGTAGAGAACTAAGACCAAGGTAATGGGACACATATTCCAAGCTAAATGGAGGGGAAAACATTATAGTGAGAATCACTTATGGTTAATTATTGGCTATGGAAATTGGCAAAGGCAAAGAGGAAATAATTGACATTTAATTATGAAAATAAAGGAAAATAGGAGAAAAGCAAGGTGTAAGAGACACAAATTTCCATGCAAGGGAAATTAGAGGAAAAATGAAGGAAAATGAAAGAAAAAGGAGACATCAATGATAAAAAGGAACCTGTGAATCAATTCGCAGATTTTACCTAACTTTTGAGTAGGTGCGGCAAAGAAGAGAGAACAAGCAGTTGGACAAACAAGAAAGCAAGCTAAGGACAACTAAAGGAAATTAAGGGAGCTCAAGGAGAAGGTTGGATCAACAACTATAGTCGGAATCTTTTGCAAGTAACATGTTTCATGTGTGATTTCCTTGTTCATTTTTAGATGCATTGTATATGCATGTGGTTCCTTCATTATGTGTTATCATCAGTACGATGAAAAGACCCTCTAGTGGATGTTTTTGAGGAAACCCTTATAAAAATACCCTAGACATCCGTTTGTAGTGGAGGTTACTAAAGGAAGTTGGTGGGTGGAATTTTTAGCAGATGTTTTTCTTCCGGTGTGTTTATCATCCTAAACCACACCGGTACGTTCAACTAGAGCCAGCATCGGTGTGCACAAAACATTGGCACATCGGGACACCGTGCACTTGGTACAAACCCACCCAATGCATCTTATTACTGTAGAGCACCGATGCTTTACAGATATTATGCACTGGTGCGTCCTAAAACCCCACACCAAAATTGAAACAACCCAGTGCGGTTTTAAGAAACTGCACCGGTGCACCTATAAAACCAACATACCGGAACAAGGTTAAATATATAAATAAATAAAAACGGCCAAAAATCCACATTTTTCACGTTTCAGCGCTCCATAGCTCTCAAGCACCGGTGCAAATTTACCTTGTGTGAGGCACCCTACCATCGGTGCTCCCATTTCACGCACTACTATTGTCCATTGCCCACCATCTCCACTTTGGATTTTGCAAAATGGTGGGAAAATTTAGTTTTGCAAATTCAATAGCCAATATGCCTCCTTGAGGGCCAATTGTATAGCTATTTTCCTTTTTTTTTCCATAATTAAACCTTTTAGTGGATTAGTTTTGTAAAATAGCTTAAAATTCACCTTCTTTAAAATAAATAAAAAAATAGCGTGTGGTGAGCTTGAGCCGTTCAGCTCGCACCGGTTTGTGGTGTTGCTTGTAAATTTACAAGCCGCACCGCCACCGATGCTAATAGTATCCGCACCGATTCTAGGGCGATACCAAATCGGTGCACCGTGATTTTTTAAAATTTAAAATAAGTGCGGTGCAGTTGGTTACACGGCCGCACCGTTGACCCTACCGAATAGCGAGAATGCAGTGCGCTGACGGAAATATCCACCCCGGGGTGAGTAATTTTGTCAGCACACCACATTCTAGTAATTCGACATGGTCAATGGTGCAACATGGTAAAAAACCGCACCCTTAACTATGTAGTGATGTCAGGAAGGTGGTGCGCTGACCAAACTATATGCCCTGGGGTGTATAGTTTGGTCCGTGCACCGCCTCTCGAGACTGGTCCATTGTCAATGGTGTGATCTGTTATACCACTGCACTGTTGACTTTAGAACAATGCTAGGAGGGCGGTGTGCTAAAAAATTCCAGGTGCAACACCTCTGGTGCGCTGCAAATTTTGTGGTGCACCACCTCTGTTGCGTGACAAAAAAAATACACACCATTACTGGTGCATGCCTGTTTTTTGTGGCGCATCGATTTTTTTATTTTTTTCAAAAAAATTATATTTGTATATTCCTAAATACATGTCTCATTTAATAAAAAAAATGTATTTAATATTTCAATCATTTAGCAAAGTGAAAGGAGAGAAGAGAGGGAACAATAATAACAACAAGCAGACCAGTATAACATGGTTCACCTATGGGAGGCACGAGAGAGGGAGAGATATGTGTACCCTCGTCCTGTTATAGGAGCTACCCAAGGGATCCTAAGGCAGGTAGGCCTCCTCAAGTTCTATGAGGAGGCTACATCCCTAAAGGGCCATGGTGTGTTTTTACGACATCTTATCCGCAGGTGGAATTCCCACCGACATGATTTCTGGGTTGGTCCTAACCAGTGATACGCACCCACTGAGAAGGACATCTATTTCATTAATGGCCTATCGAGGAGAGGGGTTTATTTTCCCTTGTTCCCAGAGGTTCCAGTTGGCTATGTAGTAGCGAGCCAATTGGTGTACTCCCAAAGATACATTAGCACGAATATACTGACTCCTGCAGATTTTTGGGTCTCTGGAGGTCAATTACATATTGCTTCATTTGGTAGTGAGGAGGTGAGGTGCCTCTCACTACTGATTTTGACCATTTCACACAACACCAGCGATGAGCAATGCATTAGTTGACCACTTCTATTTTATTTTGATTCTTTAGTACAAGAGCCACAACTTGTGAGGTGGTATTCCATTTTTTTGTGGCAATTTTGTATAGCTTTAGATAGATGTCATGCTCATGCACAAGGGAGGGTCAACATCCATTTTTCTTCAGAGCTATTTCGTTTATTTTTTGAGAGGTTTCCATAGACGAGGCCTAATTTTGTTCGACAGCCTCGTAGGTCGATGTTGCATGTACAGATGCACATGTGGGGATAGATGATGCCCAAGAAGAGTGAGTTTGAGTTTTCCACGAGGATATCGCATGATGCATTGGAGTTGCTAGCCAGTGTTGATGAGCATCCCTTCGTTATGGTCCCCTATCCTTATGTTGGTTTGGATTGGCGAGGGTGTGCCAACATCCTCTTCATAGATGATGAGCCACCAGATGATAGAGGTAATATTATTTTTTTATTTAAATTTATTCTAACATGTTCTTTAAATTGTTTTTGTTAAACTGTTTACTGAAATAATCTAATTATTGTTGTGTACTTGTATATGTTTTGCAGATATTAGGTATTTTGATGGCGATGAGATGCCAACGCCACCAAATGATCCAAGTGTGGATCCTAATGACCATCAGGATATGGCAGATGCCGAGGATCATGAGGCTGGTGCAAATAGACCTGGTCCTCATGATGCGTCGGTACCACGTTTTGATAGGCGTAGGCTTGACAGTAGATTGAGGATGGAGTTGGGCGACCAACTCTGTGCATTGTTGGTTGAGGCGGGAGTTAGGCCCGCCATTATGAGAGATATAAAGGCCGATGCTAGGCTGCTACAGATGTGGAGAGGCATGTCGCGTGACATGTTCAGCCTGATGCAGCATATCGTAGGAGCTACGCGCTTAGTTACGCAGTTAATGAGGGCCCTTTGACGTTATAGGCGTGGTTGAGACGCAACACGTCGATAGTCTACGAGAAGTGATGCATCATCTGATGATCACAATCAGGGGAGTGATCATTGTTCACCTCGCGTCGTGCCAGATGAGAATCCTGCAGCATCCACCAGTACTCATGATGGAGAGCAGGCTGGACCATTAACCACATCGAGTCAGCAGCCTGTAGAATCCAGTAGTACTCATGATCATGAGCATGCTAGACCATTGACCATGTCTAGTCATCACGATGTGAAGCTGACAGTGGATCGTGATCAGCATGAGGCACCAGTACCAGATCAGCAGGCACATGATGATCGACATGTATCTCAGCTTATCAAGGCTATAACATTGACTGAGCAGGCCTCCACTAATACTACTATTGATGATGTACCACTAGTTGATATTTGACATTTATATTACAGTTGTATATTTTTTACATTATATATATACATATGGTCCATGTATTTTATGTTCATGTTTCAACTGTACTTAGTTTACATGTTGGTGATCATGATGATGTGTATATTGTTAGGTCATGTTTGATGGGTTCATTTAATGTGCATCTTGCAGATAGATGTGTATGTGATAGCAGTTATTTGACATGAGATGTATATTTGATGTTTGTGTTGTGATGATGTTATACAATGTTAATTGTGTTTTGTTAGATGATCATGATCACTATGATGTTAGCGAATTGGAATGTGTTTTTTAGTCAAATATGATGTTTGTACAATGGTTATCATGATCGTGATGTTTATTTAATTTAATCTTAAATGATCATGATATTTATTAAATATTATGTCGTGATTGTAATTGAAATTTTAATTTTAATTGTAATTGTATGTAAAATATTTGTTAAAATTTAATTGTAATTGTAATATTTAATTTATTGTGAAATGATTGTAATTGTAATTGTATATATGAAAAATTTTAAAATTATAATTCTAATTCTAATTGTATGTAAAATTCTAAAATTGTAATTGTAATTGTATGTAAAATATTTGTAAAATTTTAAATGTAATTGTGATATTTAATCTATTGTGAAATGATTGTAATTGTAATTTTAATTGTAATTGTTTATATGTAAAATTCTAAAATTGTAATTGTAATTGTAATTCTATGTAAAATTCTAAAATTGTAATTGTAATTGTAATTGTAATTGTACGTGAAATTGTAAATGTAGTTCTTATTCTAATTCTAATTGTATGTAATTTTTTTGTAAAATTTTAATTGTATTACTGTGATATGATTGTAATTGTAAAATTGTTATTGTAACTGTAATTGTATGTAAAATTCTAAAATTTTAATTGTAATGGTATGTGAAATTGTAAAATTGTAATTGTAATTGTAATTGTAATTTTAATTTTAATTGTATGTAAAATATGTCATATTTTAATTGTATGTAAAATATTTGTCATATTTTAATTGTATTAATGTGAAAATTTTAATTGTATTAATGTGAAATGAATTTATTAAAATTTGTAAATTTGTATATTTTGTATAATTTTAAATAATTGTAAAATAATAAATCTAGAATAATATGAATTTTTGTAACATAATAAAGTTCAGAAAATAATGCAAATAAATTCATGTTCTTTAGAATTATCATTATTTTATTATGATCTTACATACAAAAAAAAGAACTTTGTAGAGTACGCCATTGTTTTTGAGATCAACATAATTGCAAATTATCAAGTGAAATATTGATTTTAATATTAACACAATGCAAATTGCCAATTATTCAAAATACATATTATAATGATTGGAAAAAAAGAGTCAGCTTATAAGTTATAAGGTATTTAAGTGCTCTTCTTTATAAAAACCCATCTTAAAAAGTATAAACATTAATGAAATAGCACATGTACCATATCAATGTCGGTTCTCCTGATCACCCTCATTATATTTGAGCTTGCATGACATGATAACACTATTGTTCTCAAAAATATGTTTTTATCTAGGGTCATGTCTCAATATGAAACACCAATCCCCATCCAGCACATCTGGGTAAAAAAACACTTGGTTGCAGTGTTTGGGGAAAACATAGGGCTCCTTAGCTTCATCCCACATCTTTCTAGAGTTGATACATATCAGCCTACTATCGTGATCTTCCCTTAAATTATTCTGAATGAACGTGTCCCACAACTTGCACCTAAAAATAACACATTGGAAAGAAGAAAAATCCACTTCAATGATCTCCTGTATCATTCCAACGTAAACTAACATGCCTCGTACTAGGTTTTGATCATGGTGGCTAGATCGACTGGATGACCAAACTCGACTTCCACTCCACATTCTTGTGTGATGTGTCCATCATCAGCATTTTATATGTGAAAATGGTGTCCATATGCCCACATATATGGGAAAAAATGCACCTATAAAAAAGTTAAAAAATCACAGTGTCATGTGTCGTATAGTAGCCCAACAATTAAAATATGAAATATAGATGTAATTACATTTTAAAGGTGCATTATTAAGTTTCAAATGTACATATAAATTAAATATATTATTACCGAGTTGTTGCACGAAATCCCTACGTTTAGCACATCCTCTTCAGCACGCGGGTAATGACCAATTGCACCGTATTTCTCTCTGACTTGGTTAGCAACCCAACTATTGGGACATATTTTTGGCATATTTTCTTTTAAATGATTGGGATAAGGCACACTTTTACCATTCAATCGTCTAGATTATTTCCTGTCACTATCCCCTTTTGTCCTCTTTTGTTTGTACAATGCGACCCACAGTTGTGTCGCTTCAGAATTGTAAAGAATGAATTTATTGATTTCTTCAATTTTTTCATTCACTGATGAAATCAAACTGACATTATATAGTACATACAGATCAAAATGTACATTATATCGAAGTCCAACATGAATATTTACTTTGTGTAAATTTGAAAAATTATAAGTCGCTTACTCTTTATCAAGCGCTTTCTTCCATTCGTTTGGAGCACCTCCCCTTCTCTTTTGTCTTCATCCATTTCATCGTCCCAAATCACCGCACCTGGTTTGTTGTCGATCTACTTGATGTACTCACTAGCATAATAGAAAGACTCATATGATATGTACCCCATTGCCATAGACCCCTCGAGTTTTTCCCTTTGTCGAAAAAAACCTTTCAATATCTTCATCTACCTCTCTAAGAAGAAAATCCAATGATAAGAAACCACACCAACTAATTCAACCTGATCTACTAGGTGGATTAGAAGATGAACCTGCAATTCCATGAAACTTGTCTGCAGGTTCTTCTCAAACATACAAAAAATCTCAGTTATCTCTTGACGTCATCATGGAATGCTGGCAACATGAATATCCTTTGATGTGATCCAACGTACAAATGTAGATAATTTAGATATGGCATGTCCTAGATCTTGAGGGAATTCAAGTTTCACACACCCACACATGAACAAAGGATAATGACACTGCAAAGTTATAAACACGTGCAATAATATACAAAATTAGTTATGTTTTATGATCCCTTCATGGGATAAAATTTATTAATATAAAAAATAATAAAATCATGATTTTGACATTATACGTACTCTTAGAAGATTCAAATGGTCATGCAATTTCAACCCCATCAAATGGTCATCCAAGACGAAGCAACACCGTAGTGAAGACCCATATGAATATGACACCCTCACACCCATTATAACTTCCTTTTCCAAAGAAATATCATTTTTTTTAAATCGATGGGACATCACCTTATTTGAAATACCATGAATTAGAGGGACGAGTGCCTGCCTATGATATTGTACTTTCTAATCATCTTGGCCAATTTTTCTTTTTAGTTTTTGAAGTAATAAGATCTTTCCTAACAGCTAATGTGTCACTTTGTTTCGATGATATGTGCCTCCATAAATAAGATGAAACCTTTTTAAATATACGCATGGGATCTAATAAGTGGGTAATCTTAAGATGTTCCCAATATGGGAGGTTATAAAAGATAGATTTCCTTTTCATCCCAATGGGAAATTTCTCAACATAGGTGTCGAAGAATTCTGGATCATTGAACATAGGTTCCCCATTTGAATCGAAATTTCTATGAACTATGAACTCCTTCTCCTTCTCTCTTTCATATTCTCTAAGCCATTTAGCTGGTGTCATTATTGGAGGCCTTTGGGTTCTCTCTTGTTTACCATTGAAAGTGGATTTTCTCTTCTCTAAGGGTGTTCTTCTAGGATGAATACCGTGGAGAAATCACACACTAGCTTTCGTAGGTCCTTGGACCATCTAGGTTTCAGATAAGGTCCAAAACATTTGCATCCAAAATACCCTTTTGTTACAAGACTTGCGAGATTATTGTATACAATTTATATGCATGGCACGTTAAAGAATACCATGAAGATCAGAATAATTACAATGAATTAAATAAATAATATGAAAAATAATATTGTTATGTATATAAAAAAATCAATAAACATGTAATTTACCAGAGAAAACTCCTAATCCTGGATAATCATGTGTCGTGTAAGCACATGTTTCGTATACATTTATCCCATCCCATAATTCCTTCAATTCATCTACCAATGGTTGTAAATAGACATCCATATTCTTCACTTGTCTTCTACCAGGGACTATGAGAGCCAACATAAGATGTTCATTTTTCACAGACAACTATGGGGGGATACTATTATTGATCATTATTACAGGCCAAATAGAATAGTTGTTCTTCTGGAGGGAATATGGGTTGACACCATTGATGGATATTCTGAGTCGTAGACTTCGTACTTCATCCTTGAATTTTTCGAGCCATGTATCTTCTATATGCTTCATGGCTATTGAATCAGTTGGGATTCTCATAACTCCCAACTCACTTCTATGTGAGGCATGTCATCCTTGCAACATAGCTAATTCTTTGCAACGAAAGAGCCTTTGAAATCCTTGGATTATAGGCATGTGCCTCATTATCTTAAAAGGAGGACCACGTGATCTAACCTTCCTTTTTATTTAGCATACCTATCATGCCCACATTTCAAACATATCTCTTTGTCTGCATATTCTCCTCTATATAGAATACAATCATTTGGACATGCATGATATGATATGTACTCAACACCCAACATTTTCCACAATTTTTTTGCCTCTTCGCAGCTACCAAGCAAGACATTATCACTCGGAAGAACCTTATCTTCGAATAACCTATAGTTGGTGATCATGAAAAATATTAAATGTACATTAATGTCGATATAATTATTAACGTTCATAAAATTGACCATTTGTGATGTTCATTGTGTGATTATATTTCTCAAATTTATGTATGGGGGGACTTTATGGTAACTTACCTCAAAATTTATGAGAAACATGCATTTGAAAAGCCAAACTATGCTTTCAAGTTGTACAGTATTGTCCCCAGCTGGGTAGACTTTGAATGGGTCCAAAGAGAGAGGTGGTGGAAGCAAATTTAAGGCTTTCGAAAAAGGTGTCAGCGATATGACATCATCCCCTAGCCGATCATCATCTTGGAATGCATCTAACAACATTATCTCCATGGCAGTCGTATCCTTTAAGTAATCATACATAGCAACCTCTATTTTATTGCTTCTATTTCTAGCTTGTGAATAACTACTATTGTTGTATTCATTCCTAATTGGTGAATCTGGACGTAGCAGGAATTGAATTGGTGGTTGATTCAACCATTCTTGGTATCATTCCTCTCTGATTTTTTCTCTTAATTCAGCCTTCTCTCGATTTGACAATGTTGTGGGGTGCAACGGAAGATGGTAAGTAGGTCGCTCATCATCACTAGAATCCTAATAATTTCAAAGAATATATTTGAACATGATTCGTACAAAATCTATGATATCAATTAGTAAGAACGTTGACAATGCATGATTAATTTCTTTGACGTTGAAATAATTACATTAATATACCAAAAAATTATTATTACCATCATTGTCCCAGGATTGTGGCTAGAATATGAAATATTGTTACAATTGGCAGGGTCAAGAGGATGTCCATTTTCATCTACCAAATGCACCTTGCGGTATGTTGCTCCTGATAAGAGCTTCCGACATTTTGGAGTTTTTTGATTTTTTTTGCATCTGAACTCGATTTTGAATCTGCATGAACCTGCAAATTTGTATACATTATAAATTTTATTAAGCTGATTGACATGGATAAAAAACATAAATTCACTTAGATAATGAAAATATAAATAAAATATGAAGTAAATATTACGTTTCGAGATGGATAGGGAGAAATCCATGATGTACGTTGAGAAATATTATGGAACGAGCTGGATTTTGAAGAATTATCCATTCGACGTAATTATGATATTTTCTCCCTGCATTTGAGAAAAATCAACAATAAATTTTAGCGCACACACCTAAAATTATTTCGGGTGCCTTTAAATGGACTTATTGTTATCAGTCCTTATGTACAGATAACCACACCAGTGTTTTTTTAGTTACTACGCACTGGTGTCGTGTTATTAATTGACGCACCAGTGCAGCGTTATTAATGGACGCACTAGTGACGAAAAGTCGCAGATAAAAAAAAACCAACTTTATTTTTTTTAAGTGAAAAAAAGTGGTAAATTGAAAAATGGTCGGGAAAATATTTTCGAAAATCTAATTTCATAAAACAATTCTTTAAATACTAAATTTTTTTCATTATTTCACTATTTTTTCAAAAAAAATCAGCCAGAGATTTGCACGAGACATACCTAGAGCAAGAGAGCACGAGAGCACTGTGGAGCAGCGAAATACTTTCGAACAGAACTATTCAGACAATCAAAATTCCAAAATTTTGGTGATTCAAACCTTGTAGCATAGAATTTCAAATGATCTCATGATTAAATTTTATTATTTTTTTTACAGCTTCTGCAGTATTTTTTACACAGTAAGTAAAACATTTCAATTTGTTATTCATTTTCAAAAACAAAAAAAACAAAAAAAAAATCCATTTTTACCCTAAACCCTTCATTCTTTTTGTTTCTACCCATGCTTCTTCTTGTTTATGTGATTTCATAATTAGGGCTTTTAATTTTAGATTTATAGGGTTTGTATTGTTATATATATATAGTCCTATGACATCCAACCCATGAGACGACTTGCATAGTTGGATCCTAATCCATGTCGGACCTTGCGTGAATTTAAAAAAAACATAATTTTTTTTAATCGGTGCGCCCTGCGTAACCTAGCACATCGGTGTGCTGGCTTATCCCAATGCACCGCACATGTATTGTTTGATAAAAAATTTAAAAACAATTTTTTTTAATTCATGTGCCATATGTAAAATAGGGCATCAATGTGCTATTTCATTAAAGCGCACCGCTCACATACAGTTTGGAAAAAACAATTTTTTATTTTGTGTTAATCGGTGCACCATGTAACATATAACACACCAGGTCTCCTAGTCGACAGAGAGCACCATATGGTGGTCTCTTGTTTGCATGGGGCGTTTATAAAAAAAGGTCGCACCTCCCCCTCCATGACACCACATGCTACAAAAACTAACACTAGACAATTTTTATTATTTTATCTGTGTTAATCGGTGTGGTGGTTAACATGTAACGCACTGGTGCTCCTTGTTGACATAGAGCACCATACAGTGTTTTATACTGTTTGGGCGCTGTGTTTATAAGACCATGATGCACCAACGTCGGTGTGTACACCATGAAAAGCACACTAGCTTCTTGATATTATTTTTTTACCTGAAAATATGATAATTTATTTATAAAATACATTAATGAATGATATGGTATATGTTTCATATTGATAAAGAAATGGCTGACAAGAGATCAAGTAACAAAAATACTGATAACACATCAAGAAAAGAAAAAATGCAAGTTCTTTATAATTCTTTTACAAAAAAATACTATTTTTGAAATATACGTAAGTTTAAATAATATGTATTGCTTACTCTGTATCATATAGAGCCACAAAATGGTGAATCTTGATAACATTATTTATGATATAGCACCAAAAGAGCGTAAAAGCTTGATGGAAAAATTGCAAAAGGATGAATCAGGTGAATGAAAAAATACTATTGATCCAATATTAGTTTCTTTTTTTAATTTTCACTAATAATATAATTAAAATTACTATATAACATGTTTCAAACAATATATTAATTCACATCTTTTTAATGTTCTACATGGACCAATAACTTAGAAAAGGAATGTTGTTCTAAGAAAAGAAAAAAAATATGACATGCAAATGAAAATGAATTGCTCCTTAGCTCATCTGGAGTGGTGCTGGAGGTTAACAAAAGGGGGAAATACTTTTACAAAAGTTTGAGGGTTCTAGTGGAGCGAATGTATAGATGTTCTTTCCACTTACAATACAAAAATCAATCCAATAATTCCAAGAACCAAATTTTATCTAACCTATAGGAAGAGTTTCCAGAGAATTGGTCAATGAGACATGTTAGACTTTTAATAGAAAAAACGTACAACAACAAAAAAAAGGCATGAAAAATTAATATTCCTTTAAATGTTTTTCTAGAATTATTTATAAATATCAATTTTGTTATATTTACTTTTCATATATCAATATAAAAATTAAATAGTTTATTGCCATGTTACATTTTCAGGAAGATTATGAAAATCTCAAAATATGGATGAGCTGATATCAAAAACATGCCAGTAGGAATGTCCAAAAGTGTGTACAAGGAGATGGTCAAAGAAGTGGACAAAATTGTATCGTAGGCGGAGACATCTCAATAACAATGTGCTTCAAATGTAATATGTAATCACTAAATTTTTTGACCATTAGGTACAATAAATAAACAATTGAGCATTAAATATTAATTTTCAAGTATTTTCTTGCAGAAAAGAAAAGAAAATGGAACCCATTATACACATAAAATAGGATGACAAGGAAGAAAAAGGGTTGATATCTAAGTTTGTGAGTAATTGTTACTTCCTTATAACAACTTAACTAGATTTCATTTTTGTATATTTTAATTTGTTTTACAAAAATCATCATTGAATGTCTTCAAACAGGTGCTAACATACAACGAAGAACCATCAAAGGAATTGATTGATATTGGGTTAAATATGGGTTGTGAGTATATGTTTGCATATCAGAAATTAATTGTGGAATTTGTAAGCATCTATTAATCTTGTTTTACTTAGCTCTGTCTATAATTAATAGAACAAAAAAATCTTTTATATTAAATATATGATTTGTTATGGGGTATAAAACTTGTAGGAAGCAAAGTATCTAACTATGCCAACAAATCAAATCTTGAAAGATGGCATACTACATGGCTTTTAAAAAATATGTATAGTTCATGTGTCAATTGTTGCTATGGTACGTCATTTATTTTTGATTTACATTGATGTATATTATTTAATATTGAAAATTTCATTATTCTCACCAATGTATATACACTCATTAGAGTTTATTTTTATGTTTGTAGATGGAAGGTGAAGAAGAAGAAAACAATCAACACCGTGAACAAAACATTCTTGAAAATAACCCAAGTCATGGAAGTAGCTTGATTAGTGACAATAGTTCAAGCGAAGACTGATGATCATTATGTTTGGATATCAAAGCAAGGCGATGTATTTTTTGAAATATTTGTTTGTGAAATCAAACATTTTGTTTAATGTAATGGACATAGTGTCCCAATTGAAAGACAAAGGGATACCAATAACTATCCCATTTTGTATGACAAAGATTGTCTTATTCATATATGTGTGTGTGTGTGTGTGTGTGTGCGTGTGTGTTTTAATTTATTCTATTGTGTTCTCCATTGTCGTTGTGAAATGAAACACCACTGATTAAATTTATGGATGATTAAAAATTATAATGAAGAGATGTGAAATCTCATGATATGATATAAAAAATTAATCCAAACATCACATTCAAATGCACTAATAAAAATTTAATTGATATGAATACTGTTATAAGAAATGTGTCGTCTTTTGATGAATAATGAATTTTAAAACATCACAATAATTATGATATGATATAACAAATTAATCCAAACATCAAATTCAAATGCATTAATAAAAAATAATTAATATGAATAGTGTTATAATATGTGTCAAATTTTGATGAATAATGAATTTTAAAAAATCACAATAATTGCACTATCACACGTCGATGTTTCTAAAAAATACAAAATGAACAACAGTGCATGTCAGTTACTGTATACTAGTGTGTTTGTATTATACAGTGCATCGGTTCGTTTCTGCAACCTATGGGCACTACACAAATACCAATACCAATTATAAATCTTGGTGCATTTGTGCGATACTGCACACCGGTGCGTTTGTGTGAGATTACGCATCAGTTCATTTGTACGACCTATGGGCACCACACAAATACCAATACGAATTAGAACAATCGATGCGTTTGTCTGATACTGCACACCGGTGCTTTTCTATAAGACTACGCACCGATGTGTTGATACAACATATGGACACCACACAAATCCCTATACCAATTAGAACGACCCCGTGCATTCTATCACCTACAGTGCACCTAGTGCGGTTTTAGACCTTTACTTCCTAGTGCATGCACGTTTGACTGGCCTGGGTCGACCGTCTATATCACACACACCGATGCTTTGACACCTTAGCAGTGCATTGATGAAAAAAACATCCATAATAACCTTTGGCTGCCCATGTTTTTTAGTTGTGTTGAAATTTCATTCAAAGCTTTGCCAAAACCTCTGTTACCAAAAATGATGTTGTATCAAATGTTTTTTTAACAATTTTGGGCAATTTTATAACACTAAAAACCTCCTTTATAACCTCCGCTAGAGGGTATTTTCCTTGTAGTTCAATGACATGGAGATTTGTTTGGATTGAAAGTGGTTTAAGCCTTGCCTTGTCATTTCCTGGATAGCCATGGTGTTGTAGGTTTCCCACTTATTTTTCTGATTGGTTCTTAGGTTCCCTATCATTGTGGTTTAGAAAAAATTCTCTGGAGCCTTAAAATAGCTTAGGTTGAGTTACTAGTTCCCGGAGCCTGCAGGTTGGGACAAACAATATGGAGCCTTGTGGGTTGAGTTATTAGTCCTTAGAGCCGTGGGTTGGAAAAAAATCTCTAGAGCCTTGATTTAGTTGCGGGTTTAGCTACTAGTTCGTGGAGCCCTAGATAGCTCGAGTAGAGACTGATCTTGTTAATGTTAGTGATTTATGGATCGTATAGGTGAGATCACTGTGGTTGAGGGTTGAGGTGCTTAGGCCTCTAGAAGCCCCAATTATTATTTTTTTGGTTTAACACTTATGATCCCACATTCATGCTTACAATATGGCGTGTGGGTGATTGTTTAAAAGTGATATTTGGTTCAGCTCAATATATGGTCGGGTGGTATGTGGAAGTCCTTGACTTTATTGGAATTTCATATGTTAATAATAGTTATTTTACTATTGTGATTTATGAGTACTTTTATTGGTTATCATGTTGACGTTATGGCTGATATCTTATGGTCTCTTGATCTAAAAATGGGTGGATAACTTGAAATGCATGTGCGCAAGCACCTCCCACTCAGTTAAACAAATAAATGATCGTGCTTATACATGACTATGCAGAATTTTATACTTGAAATACGTGTATGTTTTTTAACTGTTTAAGTACTTTAAGAACATTTTTTTTTCTTATATTTCACATGTGAAACAACCATATAATTCAAAAAATAAGCATCAACACATAACATCAAATTTAATATAGGAGTTCACCTGAATCTTGTGGGCTACGTCTTCTTGAGCCTTTGTCAACTGACTTGGATCTTTCGGATTATGATGAAAAGTTTCTTTTACAAGTTAAAAAATAAACTCCAATGGTTATCTAAACTGAACCACTGCATTTAGAATACCATCATACCCCTGTCATGGCTGTCATCACTCTGAAGAAAGATCTAGGTCCCCTTAGACTTGACTTCTGTTGTCGGTGCCTTAAGCTTCCCTAAGCTTCAATGTGGAACTAACCTTTTAAGAAATCATTTTTTGTCCTTAAAACCTCACCTACTATCTCCAACACATATCATACCTCCAAAATAGATTGATCATTTCCTCAAAATGAGCATTGGCTCCCCAATTTAGGCCTCCATCCACAAATGGCCCTAGGCTGCACAAAAATTCCCTGTGGATATTAGACCTTCAAAAGCATTCAAATGTCTCTGCAAATCCTTTCACTAGATTCAAGATGTCCAAAATAGACAGAATAGACTATTCACTTGCAGAAATTGGCCTCTGGATGCTCTAGTTTTGCCTCCAACACCTGGTGGCACCCCTTGGCTTTGGGTTCATTGAAAAATTCTATAAAGCATCTCAACTTTCATAAGTCCTCAAAAGCTTCTAAACAATCCATCAATGGATTCAAAAGTATCAAAATAATCAAAAATGACTATTGGTTTGCTGAGAATGGATACTTGCTGCTCTGGATAGGCATCATTCTCCTGTTGGCACTACATGGCCCTAGTGGCCCCTGGAAATTTTTTGAAGCATCTCGTCCTTTATAATTCCTCTACAGGCTCTAAAATCCACACCATTAGTTCCATAATTCCTAGAAAATCCAAATTTACTATCGGATTTTTGAGAAAGGCCTTTAGCTACACTGGCTAGGCCTCAAACTACTGTTGGCCCCTCGTGGCCCTAGTGGCCCCTTGAACTTATATGAAGCAAAAAACTACTAAAAATTCCTTTGATGGTGCTAAAAAACTCACCAATGAGTCTGGAATGTCTTACATAGTCGAAATTGACTACTCACACTCTCAGAATGGTCCAATCTAGCTCAAGATAGAGCCTATTCAAGTTTTTTTCAGTGACCCCTAAAAATCCTCCACCAAAAATGGTGAATTGCACTCAACTCTAGTTTAAAATGGCCAAACTTCCAAAATTTTGGAGCACCTCCAATTTTCCCACCAGCACTAACCATGGCATTAAATTATAACCGTCAGTGGATGGGCACATGCCCAAAACTCCGCGGTCTTCCTAACTGTCAGCGTGGAACTGTCGGATAAACTATGGTTTGATGGTTTTGAAACTTAGGTCATAGTGGATGGCTAACGAAATCCTTGGAGGTCTAACTGCGAACATGTGATAGGTGTGGAGTTTAACTGCTGGCGGGTTTGTAAATTTTTGCACCGGTGTTAAGCCCTTAGGTCCTGGGCTAAGGTTATATGGGGAGGGGTTGGCCCCTCCGCTCCCCCAAACGTTAAACCAGTCAACGTTAAATTCAACTAGTCTACCCATATGGTTAAGTGATAATGGTAGCAGATTTGGTTAAGACTTCTACACACGTGCTCAGAGGTCTTGGGTTGACTCCGGTGGAGTCCGACCAAAATTTTATTACACCTTTCCTATGATTGGCCCGAACCTCAACATGCAATTCATTGACCAATATGGTCCAGACACTTGTCAACATACAATTGGTCTAGAAGGAATATTCCAGGCAATATTCTAGGAATATTCCCCAGAATATCCTCTTTTTTTTTAATATTCATAACCTAGATAAACTTGGTCAAAGGCCAAAAATTGCAGTTTACTGGAATTTTCAAATCGCGATAACTTCTTCATACGGTGTCTGTTTTTTGAACCATTCACAGCGCCAGAATCAGGAAGATGATATCTATCCGGTCACTCAGGTTTAACACACTTTCAAACACTCTGAAATTTGAGCTATCACTTAGGTCCTGGGCTAAGGTTATATGGGGAGGGGCTAGCCCCTCCGCTCCCCCAAACGTTAAACCATTCAATGTTAAATTCAACTTGTACACCCATATGGTTAAGTTAGAATGGTAGCGGAGTTGGTTAAGACTTCTGCACGTGTGCTCAGAGGTCTCGGGGTCAACTCTAGTGGAGTCTGACCAAAATTTTATTACACCATTCCTGGGCCACGTGGCTGCCTATGGGCCTGCCACATGGAAACCTATGATTGGCTTGAACCTCAACATGTAATCCATTGACCAATACGGTCCTGACACTTGTCAGCATACAATTGATCTAGAAGGAATATTCCCTGGAATATATATATATATATATTCAAAACCGAGTCAAACTTGGTTAAAGAACAAAAATTGCAGTTTATTGGACTTTTCAAATCGTGATAAATTCTTCATATGGTATCAGTTTTTCAAACCATTCACGGTGCTAGAATCATGAAGAAGAGATCAATCTGGTCGCTTAGGTTCGAAACACTTTCGAACACTTTGAAATTTGAGCTATCACTTAGGTCCTTGATCCAAATCTGATCATCTCTATTCTAGTTATATGTTGGTTATATTATGTATTCTATATATGGCTCTTGACATGTTTTGATAATTCATTGAATGGATTATGAATGCATGGGCTAACAAGTGTTATTGCAACTAGTTAGAGAGGGCTTGGAGCCTTCTTGGTGATTCTCAAATGAAGTTTTAATCCCTATTGATTAGATATGCATTCATGACCTATAGCTTTCATGTTTACCATATGTTTTATGAAATTTCTATCACTTATTACCCATGTCTAGGTTAAATTCTTCCTTTAGTTTTGATTGGTTGAACTTGTCATGATCTTGTTTATGTTTTTGGAAATTTTATGGCAGTTTTGGGTAGTTTTTTGGAGGCTAGTCTAAAAAAATGGCTCATATCTCAGAACCGTTATCACTGAACAAGATTTATTGGGTCATAACTACACGGAAGCAGGCTTGTGAGTGCGGTTATAGCTTCTTAATCACATGCATGCAACATTGTGGGTGTGGTTCGAGAGAAAAATGTGTGAAAATAGTTTTAACTTTGGGATTTATCACTTAGGGTGGTTTGCAAGCTCCTTAGTGGTAGGTAGTCCCTATGGGACATGAGCTTATCTTCGGATTTTTGGACCCACTTCCATAACTGTAACTTGGATGTTGGGTCATATCATAGTGATGCTCAGCTCATGTTTATCTTGGAGAGTTTGTAAAAGTGGGTAAATTTTGGAGGCGCGGTTATAGGTTGATATCAGAGTGATGTTGAAACAATAGACCTCATGGTAAAAGAATATCAACATACAGGTTTGTATCTTTGGCATGTAGGCATGATGGCTAATGGTTGTTATATGCATCATGGTGATATGCATGTTTTTCATTGTTGTTGTGGTTACATGCATGATTGATGCTAGTTGATCAGTGCAATTATATGCACGTGCATCAGTCAATCATGCATGATATTTAATTTTTTTTTATATGCATTGTGGTCATATCAATGATGATTATTTTCATTATGGTTAAGCTCTTGATGTTATTATGTATCAAGCTAATCTGGAGTAAGTTGTGCAGATGTGATAGCCTCCCTTGAGATAAATTGTGCTATGATTTTTATTGTCTTCTATTTGGTTTATCTAACATGGTATGTTGTAGGACAATAGATGATCAGAGGTGAAGAGAATAGTAGTGGATTGTAGTTCACATGACTCCCCTTACATGTCTGATGTGAAAGCAGTGAAATGGGAAAGGTCAATTGAGTAGTAGGGAGAGGGATATTCTCCTGGTTTGGCATATACATTAAGGAGTCTAAGGGCATAGATTATAATTTGCAAGGATGACAATGAAAAGTTGACTGAGGCACAAGAAACTCTTTCCATAGCTCAAGAAAATAAATTTTAGGTTAATGCAATGATTCTCCAGAGCCTTTCATATTTGTAGATGTAGGGACAACCAAAGATTAGTCATGGACAAGAAGAAACACTAATGGGGCATGTGGAATAAATTCTCATGGAGGACACAAGCTGGATAGAGATGATACAGTCAGAGGTGGTAGATCTTTGGATACACTCGACAGTTGAGCTAGAACTCATGGATTTTATTCTAGCACTGGTTTTGAGAGATATCTTCATCATTACTACCAACATACCTATAAGAGGATTGAGAAGAAATATTTGATGCAGGAGTTCAAGAAAGCCAAGCCTCCTATTTTTTATGGGGATGTGACGAAATAATAAGATTAAAAAACATTGTTTCTTGGGATGAAGAAGTTTTAAGATTGCATGACTACTCAGAGAATATCAAAGCCATGATAGTTACCTTCAGTCTCAAGTGAAAATAAGATATCTGGTGGGAAGGTTTTAAGTGTTTCGGAGGCATCAAAAATGAGGAGATGATTCGGGATGAGTCTAAGGGACTCTTCAGGAAGAACTAACTATTTGAGGGGTATTATGATAGAAGTACCTGTGGCTTCTATGATCTTAGGATGTAGGTGAAAATGAGAGTGTGGGACCTCATTGGAAGTTAAATGTCGTTGAGAGAGGACATGGGTCTAAACCTATGGAGTAGGAGAGTAAAGTTAATGGAAGAGAACCATTGCAGTGTTGAACCTATGATGGAGATCACTGTCCTGAAGGATTTCCTTTGTATCAAAGTGGCATGGAGAGATTGTGATAGGCCTCAGATATATAGTGAATATGTGGCATGGATATTTGGGGATGTAGGTCAGAGCATTCCCTAAATATATGTAGCGTTGGATAACAAGCAGGAAAATCATCAAGCAATTATCATGGGGGCTTCAGTGAATGAACCTATGATATGATTGCATGTGTTTGTGGCATACTAAAAAATACCTCTAATTTGACTACATATTGTAAAATACCTCTAAAAATCACTTTATTTAACCCCCTACAAATATGAACCCAATACATCTTCCCAATTTAAAAAACTCGTACTTTCACTAGATATTGTAGGTATCCATTTTTTCAATAAAAAAATTTATACCCCTTTATATTTTTTCATTAACTTTGAGCTCAAATTTTTATACCTGCCAATATAACAAACCTTTACCCCATACTATATGCTCAATATATTATGTCATTTTTTCCTCAATATATATCCCCTAATATGAATGCACATGGTATTGTATTGCTCCCCTCGTGAATCCCCTCTAGCATTTATCATTGAGGTGGAGGTGGAACTAGAGCTGGGAGAGTTCTAGATAGAGCCCCAATTCATTTTGAAGCGAAAGGAGCCCATGTTTTGGGATCAAATAGTAGAGAAAGTTAAATTTCCTGAAAGAACTTTAGGGTCGAGGAAGATATATGGAAGATGGTTGATCATATTCAGACGTAATAGTAGGTTTTCAATTACATCTAGATTCGTCAAGGGAATTGGAATCCCTTTAGAGATGGTATGTGCATGTGTTGAGTTGCAGTGAAGCATGCTTGGTACAATAGATAAGGAAAATGGTATGATTTTATATCTATTTATGCACTGAAAATTGTGTGGTTATGGAAGTATGATGTAGGGGATTGCATGGAAAAAGAAACCACCATGAAATATTGAAGAAGGCTCGGGTTGAGCTTTCCCTTGGAAGCACTAGGAACCATGGGGCTAATTTATGGTGTCTATTTATAGTTTTGTGCTTTCATTGTTTTGTGATTTTTTTGCACTTGATTTGTAGTTTTTATTGTTTTTGATGTATGGCCATGCCACTTTGTTTGTGGTTGCTTGTATTTTTATGTTTTCCTTATCTTTTCTTCTTGTTCATCTCTTTTATGTTTGAGGGTACTAGGAACTGGTTAGGAAACACGAAATTTAATGGAGTTCTGAGAGAGCTAAATAAAACCCAACATGTAATGTAAGACCTGGATGAAACCCGATGCATGATCAAAGGGAAACTGAAGGCAAGAATATGGTAGTCTGTTTGGTTGGTTAGGTCCATTGGGATAAATGGATAGTGGTAGGACAATCATCAGAAATGTAACATGAAAGGTAAATTAAATGGATGTGAGGCATCAAATGCCTTGTCTATGTTGGGAACTATTGTTCTCAATGGTGTCCATGTTGTGCATGGATAAAGGGATTTCTCTTAACCTTGACCTCATGAACACTGGTAATTTTGTTTTGATCATGATTATTGTAATGTTTATATATAAATATATATAAGTGTGTGTATGCAAGAATTCCATTGTCTTAAAGGGTCATCAAATATCATTCTTCTGGAATAATGATTGTTTTATACAGGTGAACAACATGAAAATTTTCTTAGTTTGATGAGTAATCAAGTGCGTAGAGTATCCCTAGAAGATCTATGAGGTTAGTATCATGTGGATATGATTTGATAATATGTGCTTATAAATATTCCTATGTTTATGTTATGGACAAGAAATGATGAAGGATACATCAACGAAATGAAAGCAGCGTGATCTATGGCACGTAAGGAAAAGCATGGATAAGAAAAAGAGCCATATAATAGGTATTTGGGTTGTTTATGTAAGCAATAAGGTGTGGGAAAGACACTAGAGGAAATATTTCCTCATGGAGACAGAGTGGTCTCTAGATGTGCAATATTGTTGTTGTGTACATGTTGTACATTTTATGTTGTGTACATGTTGTACGTGTTATGTTGTGTACATGTCGTACATGTGTTGTGTTGTACACATTTTAGTATGTCATGTGTATTGTGTAGTCATGTGTCGTGACAAGTGTATTCATTGTGTTATACTATGTGTACGTATATGTGTTACATGGTACATTATGTTTAGGTGCATGTATTGTGTTTTACACCGTGTGTGGGTGTATGTATTGTGATGTACACTGTGTGTACCTGTATGTGTCAGGGATTGGTTCTTTGGATTCCTGGAGGCAATGGGATGAGGCCATGTAACAGCGTGGGTTCCTTCGAGTTTGTGGGTTGAGTTACTAGTCCCTGGATCCTATGGTTTGGAACAAATTCTCTAGAGCCCTAAAACAACTCAGGTTCCCTGGAGGCTGTGGGTTGGGATGATAGACGTGGGAGCCCTGGATAGCTTGGGATGAGACCAATATTGAGTTTTTGATATTAAGGGTTGAGATGGTATATTCTATGGATACCCTTGTTGCGGAAAATGAAGATAAGAGAAGGCACTAGGTGCTTTCTTGGTTTGGAAACTGATCCAATGTGTGTACAAAAATGACAAAGAACAAATGTAAAAGAAAAGAAAAATTTAAAGATAAGTATCTATATTTCATTTTAGTTTTAATTATGCACATAGTCTATGATTTTGATTTATGATGGTTGAGTTTTGAGATAATCATATTTGATAAGTTTATACATGGTGATGTGATCAAATATCTAATCTTCCTTATTGTGACAAGAGGTAAAAAAAAATTGCAATTGTAGCATATTGACAAGCTACCAATGTGGTATGGTTTAGTTTATTTTAATTCCTTTGAGTTTGATGGAAATTATGTGCTTGGTACAGGAAAACTCTTATTTTGGGTGGTTGGAACTTCCTGCAAGAGAAATAGCAGCAACAGTAAAAGGAATTGGAACATGCAATAGTATGGTGGTAAAGCATTAAAGAGCAAGGCCATTGTGGGACATTGGTACCCAATAGTGTCCATTGATTTCCTTGAGCATTCTATGACTGGTATGATGGTTTTGAGGTAGGAATATGCCTTGGTGTTTGGACCTTTTGGTGCAAGGAAACCTTGCCAAGAGATGGATTTCCCAATAATGGGATGCAAGTGGAACTTGGAAGGTCTGTGACTTCACGCAAGGGGGTGACCAGATTTCTCGAGGGACTAGGAAGTAGTAACGGGAAAGCCAGGGAATAAAGTTTTTTTGGTCATTGGTGATATAGGATTTTTTCCCACATCTGGCCAATACACCTACCAAATAGATCAATCAACATCCATGAACACCTTGTCATCATCCCTACATAAAGCCATAGGAATGAATCTCCCAAATCCCTGAGTTTTTTTTCTTAACTTCTTCATTTCTTTTCTTTTAAGGCCCAATGAACTTTGTTACCTTAGGAACCTCCATTCAGTCTAGGTTTCTCTACTCTGCACCTTTAGTGATCATTAGGAGGTTTTCCCTTGCCGGGGGTGCGTTGATTCTAGAAATTCGGGAAAAATAAAAAGAATCTCGAATCTTCCTCTTCTAGAAGCTTATAGGATTTTCTTCAACCATTTACCTTGGATAAGAATTTTGAATCCTATCTAATCCTACCTTGGATATTTCACCTCTTATTCCTTTATCTCATCCTCCCATTAAGATTGGATCTCAAGCCTAAATTGGTAAATGGAAAATAATTCCTAAACTACCATCCTCTCCTATATATTTATGACAATCCATGAGCTAGGCATTGGCTTTTGGAGATTTATTAGCCTCATGTTGTTGCTTTAGACCTAAGAGATTCATCATCACACACATTGAGGTGACATAAGAGGCACACCTTCTGGAAAGGAAGGACAAGTCAACTTGGGGATTTCTCTACATGATCAACTCCTATATTTGGTTGTAACTCTATCCATTTATATTAATACAAAGAGTACATTGTTTTCCTATATATGATTCTTGTGTTCATATTTTTCAATTTTTTGTTGATTAATTGAATGAAGTGATTGGATAATGCTATATAGATATCATAGATATTTGGCTTGTTGTGTTTGTATGTACAGGTTCTAATTATAGCAATTAGAGCTAGGATTGGAATGTACAAGAAAAAAAGAGAGTGAAGCTTACGACGAATTCCAGGTAAGCCTCATCTCATTATTGAATTACTTTAAGGGAAACGTTATATTCTTTTCTTTATGTTGTTCTAGACTAGGCCACTAGGTCTAGGGAAGATACTTCTATTTGTAGTCATAGATTCCACATAACAATTTGGAAACTCAATTTGAGATTGATTCATTCCCTTGGTGGTTTCCTTGTCCTTAGTACTTGTTTTCCTCTTCTTCAAACCTTCATTGTCTCACTCAGTCTGAATTAACCCTAGGAAAACATTTCAATAAGCTTCAGATGCATTTTTGTGTTAGAACTTGGCATACATTCATCAACGCACCCACTGGTTTGGAGAAAGAGCATTACAGTGCATCCTAGCCTTCTCGACACTTGCGTTGCAGTGCATCCTACACCTTTCAACACCTACACAGAGCCCATTTTGATGCAAAAAATTTCATGTTTTGATTTTCTCTTTTATTAAATTTGTTCTAGTTGGTCCTCCTTGTGTCCTTGATTATGCCTTTGTCTCTTAGGTTCCTTTGATAAGAATTTGTTTATATTTTTCTTTGTTATTGTCAATTAGGTCATTAAAAAAATGATTTCTTGATTGTTGGATTACTCGAAGGAATTTTTGTTTCGGTCATTGTGGTGAATATTTTCTTTTATCAATGATTAAGAAAATATCTTAGTTTTCATCTGAAAAATAAGTGGAATCCAAAAGAAAAATATTATGCATCATGCATTGCATATAGGGCTTTGATTTTGATTAGAATGGTGAAGCTGATGAGATTTATTGTTCCATCACTTGTTTGTGGTATTTTTGATTGATTTTTTCTTCCCCTACTTAGTTAGGTCTTTCATTGTTAAAAGGAAAATGAAAAGAGTTCTTTTTTTTTTCATATTAGTCTCATCATATGTGTGTTCAGGTGACATCGAGTTTTGAGCCTTGAAATCGAAACATAATTCAATATCAACTCTAAAATTCACCTCAATTAAGCTAAGGACCATTTGAAACTTAATGACACACATAGAGCTCTAGGCTAGAGACATCTTCTGGCATATTTAAACATAGGATTTTTCACTTTTTTTCAACGTTACATTTTGAGGGTGATATCTCGTTCCACATAAGTAAGTGTATCAGATTGTTTTCCATGTACCTCCAGGTATATTGGATAACACTCCATGCATGAAAATTATATGGGAATGCTCTAATCGTACGGTTATGCATTAGAAAACACTACCGCAGATTGTACTTCCAAGTATCACTGAGTATATTTTTGAAGTCCCCTATAAGTTTCTATCCTCCATCCATAGGTAACTGAGTCAACTGCCTTGTATTCTATGATACACAAAACACAAAATTTAGGGAGACTATCTGCGTAAGTAAATCCTTGGTTCACCAAGGTGGTATATTGTAGTTCATAGTTACTTGGTAAACCCTTTTTCCTAGCTACCCATTTTTTATTTATTTTTTTCATTAATTTATAAAATAAGTTAATTGAATGCGGAAAAACATTCTCAGGTCCATGGAATAACTCCTTAGTATATATTAGGTTAAGACTAATGGAAACAATTCCTCAGACCACCAATCAAGGAAATGCCTCTGACGGGAATCCTGGTCCTTTTCCTTCTTTTGGAAATATTTTTTCTCATTATATGGAAATGTTGTCCCTTCCTGGATTTACCATTGCTTTTCCATTTTTTTTTTTCAACCATTATGGTTCTGAATGTCCAAACTACTCCTCAACCAAGTTCTCCTCCACCTGAAAAACATCAACCTTAAGTTGATCCTAAAGTTGACCCTTTGCCTTCTTCACCTAGTTTTTATTCATCCCTTTCCTCCTCCTCACCTAGTGAAATTCTTGATACTAGTAACCAAGAAGCTAAGAAGAAGAAGAAAAGGACAAATAAGAAGAAGAAAAATAAATAGGGGGAAACCAAGAAACCATTTCTACCAATGCAACTAGTATGTAAAAATCTTCCAATAAACCCCACAAATCTAAATTCCCTTGCAAGTTATGTAAGGGTGACCACCTTCTTAGATATTTTCCTAGTATTCCCAAGGTATTATAAGTTTGGTCTATAGGCTCAGATCAGCCTTTGTCGTCATATTTTGGAGATCATGCTAGTGATAAACCATAAAATAGTGATAGTAAGGTTGATGGGAAGAAAGGGAAAGTCAAGTTTCGTTTATGTGAAGGGAATAATCCTATTCACCTTTGTATTTATATGGGTGAAGCCTTTAAAGTGTTGGAAAACCTTACAACTTCTTAGCCACGACTCTCGGTTGGTTACTAGAATCTTTCCACTAATCTTCCACTAGTTGATAATGTGATTGATCAAAATCCAAATCTAGTCATTCCCACTCTCTCTAAATGTGAATCCCGTGGGTTCATTTCCTACCAACCATTGGTTGAGAAAATGTTTCACTTGATTCCACCTTCAGTTGATTGTACCTTTCCCATAGAGAGTGAGTCTCATACAACTCAGGTTCTTCTCATTTCTTCAGATTCCAATGAACTCGGGGGAAATATTCTCATTCCAAAGGTACAAGAGGACATTGCTTCCATTCCCCCACCAAAGGAGATAATTAATCTCATTTCCATAGTGCAAGGGGGAAATTCTCTCATTCCCACAACACCCCCTCCAGTTAGTATGGTCACTTCCTTTGTTTGGAGTCAACTGGAAGGATATCATCTTCCTCCTTTTGTACCCTTCCAAATCATAATAAAAGATTATAATATGCCTGTATCTTTCATAGTCATAGATGAATGAACATATGTAAGTATTGTGTTCTAAAATTATTGGTAAGATTTTAGTTCCCTGTAGCTTGTGCCTGTTACCCATAATCTATTAGATTTTAATAGAGAAATTAGTCAACTATTGGGGATCCTTCCTCAGTTGCCTATTACTTTGGGAGGAAATATTGTCTATATCAATGTGATGGTACTCCAAGTCCCTTTGGATTTTAATTTACTCCTTGGGCATGACTATGTTTATGTCATGGGAGTTCTTATATACTCACTCTTTCATGTGGTTTGTTTACTGCATGAAGGAAGAATCATGACCATTGACCACCTTTCATTCATTGGTCCTAATTTGTCTTCTAATCAACAAAATTCCCAAAATGGTCCAAATATTAAATTCATATCTCCCCCACCACAGATTAATTATGTGGAAACATGTTCCATGCTCGTATCTACAGATGATATAGTAGACGATTTAGTGCATCATTTATTGTGGGAATTGGTGTCTGATATTTTCATTGGATCCTTTGATGCCTTCCAGAGGGTTGTTCTTCCATATGATGAAAAACTATTGGAAGCCATGGCCTTTTGCAGGTCATGATCAAGTTCCATGAGCAGAGTTCTTATTCTTGTATCAAGCTCATTAAAAAATTAAACTCATGAGAAAATTTCATGTTGTTCTATCAAGCTCGTTAAAATATGAAACGAGGTGTATGTGCAAATTTCCTTGTCATGTGTCAATCTCGTTAAAAAATGAAACAAGGTTCTCAAAGAAAAGTTCCTTTTCTTGTTTCAATCTCCTTAAAAAATGAAACAAGGTTTTCAGAGAAGATTTCCTTTTCTTGTGTCAAGCTCATTAAAAAATGAAACAAGGTGTCATGAACATAGTTAGTTTTGTTGGAATTATGATGTAATACACTGTCCTTGATGGCAACCTACTTCATGAGTTTCCCTTTGATAACAACCTATTTATTGAAGATGTAAAAGTGATGTATCTACAGGTAATTTTAGATGTGGAAGAAAAAGGAATTCCAGTCAGTGACAAAGGAATGATGAAGGTAAAGTTTCAAGATGTATATATGGTATTGATGAAGGGAATCCATGTATACCTGCAGGTTTGATGAAGGGAACCCAAGTATACATCCAGAATTAGTGTATACGTGGTTTTGGTGAAGAAAAGTCGCATATACACGCATGTACAAAGAAGAAAAGTCATGTATGTGTTGGCGCACTAATTTTAACCATACCAAGGGTCTTTACCATGGTATTAGCTAAAAATATTGAGCGCAATAATGAATATTTGATCTTGTCCAATAATACCACCACAGACACTTGTGTGGTTTTTGGCTCATGGTATTGGCTATGGCTCAATATATATAAGGAGGAGAATATCAGAGTGCAAGAATGTGCATGAGAATGAGAATTGAATGAATACTTTAGTATGAATTATATCTGCATGGATTGGGATATATTTAGTAGATAGATCTGATATTTTGATGCACTCATGAATACAATAATGGATCAGGATCTCCAGAGCTCAAATGACTTTGTATTTGCATGATCTATTTATGAGTTCTTTAGATCTGTGGTATGGCGCATAATTGTTGAAGTAAATGATGTGATATGAGCAAGATTTATGCTTTGAAGTGTTACGCAGTCCTGTAATATTTACAGATCTATATGTTGCTTTGTCACGGTGAAAGCACATATACCCACAGGTTCGTTTCAAAAAAAGCATGTATGGAAGTTGGGGTTTTTATGAAGATTGGTGAAGAAAATGTGTGATCATTTTTTTTGTGTTTCTGTTGTCGCTCAATGAAGTCTTCATGTAGATATGGATTGTTGAATACTATTTATACTTCTAATTGATTATGTATAAAGATGATTAGTGTCTGGTTGATTGAGAATGATGGATGTTGTTGACTGAATAAGGGTACGGTAAATCTAACAGAGTGTGCCTGAATGTCTCTGATCTGTTCTGAGTCTTTTTAGATCTCTAATTTTAGTATATAAAGTTATATATGCAAGTTTTTCCATAGAAAATCACGTACACATGTAGGTTACCATAAGTGAATTAGTGTATACATTTTGTTGTATGAACGATCAGGGTTGAAATTGATTCTGTGTGTTAATACAGAAGTATGAGTTTAATGATGTGATCTAGTTACAGTGATCTCATTTTTCTGTTTGAAGATTGGTTGATGGTTATTAACATTTTTCTACAAATGGTGTTGTGTTGAAGCTGTTGGATCTAGTGTGAAAATTTATGAAACATGGTCTGTAGTGGTTCTGAGGGTGGAAGCCTTTAGTGTGGAAGTCGAAGATTCCTACCACTAGAAGCTGGTGATCAGTCCAGGGGGTTGAAGCTCCCTACTAGTAGTGGCTGGTAAACGATATCAGGGGTTTGGAGCTCCCTTCTAGTAGAAGTTGGAGAATGAGATAAGGTTGTAGCCTTTTGCAGATGGGTGCCTGCGTACTGGTATGAGTTTGAATCAGTACACCATTGTTAGTAGTTTTCTATATAATAAATATTGAAGACATAGACGACAACAATGGTGGTTTTCTCCCAACTTGGGTTACCACCTTAAATATTGGTGTTAATTTGTGATTCCTTTGTGTGATGATTTAGTATGTTATTAATGCACATTTTTACTGCTTAAATGTCTTATGCATAAATAATGAACTGGGCTAATTAAATTTTATGAATATTTATTTGAATATTTATTTGAATATGAAATTATTTGGGTATACGCATGTTTCATTTAAGATAGTCATGTGCATATGCTAGTTGGACTAATCAGAGTCGTGTATAGAAATCAGTAAATAAAAATAAAGGATTGTGATTCTGGAAAATACTGATTCACCCCCCGCTGCCCAGTATTTTTCTCAACAATTGGTATCATAGTAGATCCTTCTGAAGAAGCTTAATGACTAGAAGGAAAATCATCCAAGATGAGCAATAAAGATGGAACAACATATATTAGACCACCACTCTTTAACAGAAACAATTTAATCTTCTGGAAGAAAAGACCAAGATTGTATCTTCAGTATTTTGGAGTAGATGTTTGGGCAGTTTTTGAAGGTGGTTACCAATATCCAGCTACAGTTCGCACAGATCCAGCAGCAAGGAAGAACTATGAAACTAATGCAAAAATTCTCAATGCATTATTGGGAAGCCTGGCGGAATCATAATTTTTGAAGGTTATGTAGTTAAATACAACAAAGGAGATATGGGAAAAAATCATTCTAAGCTATGAAAGTGATGCCAAGGTAAAAGTGTTAAACTCCAATCTCTCAGAATTAAATATGAAAATCTAAGAATGCATAATGATGAAAGTATTGCTAGTTTCTTTTTGCATCTATATGAGATCGTAAATCGTACGAGAAATATAGGTGAAAGAGACACAAATTTAGTAGATAAAATATTAATATCTCTAACTCCTAAATTTGAGTCAAAAGTGTCTTCTATTGAAGAGAAGAAGGATCTACATACTCGTATTATTGTTCAACTTCATGGGATCTTGACTGCTTTTAGAGCTATTGAAAAAGGCAAGGACAAGGAAGAACAAAAAGAACCATGTTATGTATTAGAAGAAGATGAGGTAAATTTTGTAAAGAAACCTCAAATTGGCACTAGAAGTTTTAGAGTTAAGCTTCCTTTCAAATGTTTTTCTTGTGGAAGAGTGGGTCACTATGCTACTAAATATCCTCATAAAGATAATAATGAAAAAGGTACTAGGAGATGTTTTGTCAATAGAAAAAGTTACTATACTCATGAAGATAGTGATGGATTATCAAATAGTGAAGAAGAAGAATCTGATCAAGCTATTAGACTGCTCATGGCATTTGAAAAAGACACTAGCGAGACTAAAGAAAATTTTATGGATGCTTTAGAAGAAAATTATTTTCTTGAAGAAATGAGTCAACTCAAAATATGTTTGGAAGAAAACAAAAGATGCATATATACTCTAAAGAATCAACTCGTAGAAAAGGAGAAGCACAATGAGAAATTCGAATGTGAAATAGTAAGTCTAAGAAAGGAACTTGAGAAAGTAAAAACTCTAAATTTTAGATTTTCTAAAGGATCTCAAACCTTAAATGAAATTATCAAGGTTCAACGTGGGTTCAACGCTCTCCTCTTTTTAAGACAGGTCTTGGAATCTATATTGATGAATGTTCTTAGTCAGAAAAATCCTCAGCTACAAGCTATCTAAATACATCAAAATCCAACCATCAAAGTTTCACCACTCATAAAAAGAACAAAGAAAATACTCAGGTAAAGCATGATCATTCGAGTTCAAGGGTGAACAATAATAGAAGTACCATTCAGAAGGTAAACAACACTAGAAGGTTCTATGATCGCAAAAATTTCTTCTTTAATGGACAGTGTTTCTCACGTCATAATTTTGGTCACAAAGCTACTCAATGTGTTGCATACAAAACCATCATGACTAGAGAAGCAAGAAAGAAAAGAAATGAGACAGGAATAAAGAAGAATACCTATAACAATTTTTCTCCTCTTCAAGACAAAATTGCATGTTCATTTTGCAATAACTTTGGACATGAAGAATCTGAATGCGGGAGAAAACTACAGCCAAAAGAACAAATATCCACAAGTTCTAAGGTATGGAGTAAGAAGGACTTAAAATTTGAGAACTATGCCATATCTTTATTTGGAGAAGGAGAAGAAAATAAATGGTACATTGATAGCGGAGGTTCAAAACACATGACACATGACAAAGACAAACTTATTTCATACAATGCATTATAAAATGAAAAGAACGTTACTTTTGGAAATGACTCTCCTTCTATCATTAAAGGTAAAGGATCTGTTTTTATAAAATAAGAGGTTAAAGCTAACAATGTTATGTATGTTGATGGATTAAAGCATAACTTGTTGATTGTTAGTCAAATTTGTGACCAAGGAAATGAATTTATCTTTCGATCAAAGTAGTGTGTGTTTCATGAACTTGACATAGGAAAAACTGTAATAAAAGGAAAAAGAACACAAATAAATTTGTATATATTGAAAGGTGGCCAAGAACAATGTTATCTAGGAAAATCTGCAGAAAATTGGTTATGACATAGAAGATTGGGACATCTAAGCTTTTCTCAAATAAGAAAATCAAGTAGGCTCAAAGTTGTTCATGATCTACCCAACATTACTTTACCAGAAATTACCATATGCAAGTCATGCCAATTCGGTAAGAAAGTCAGGGTTTAATTTAATGCCAAAGAAGGATCAACAAGTAAGCCTCTTGAACTTATACATACTGATCTTTGTGGACCTGTAAGGAAAAAGTCACCTCGTGGAGAAAAATACTATATATTATTCATTGATGACTTTTCTAGAATGTGTTGGATTGGTTTATTGAAACATAAAGATGAAGCATTTGAAAAAATAAAGGTCTTAAAAGCTTTAGTTGAAAATGAATTAGATATAAAAAAGCAAATTTCTTAGATCTAATCGAGGAGGAGAATATATATCAAATGAATTTTTTATTTCTGTGAACAATATGGCATAAAAAGACATTTTTCTGTAGCTGGAACTCTGCAACAAAATGGCATGGCAGAAAGAATGAATAGAACTATTCAACAAATGTCTTATGCTATGCTTGATGAATCTCGGACTCCCTACACCTTTTGGGGTGAAGCTACTCATACTGCAATAAATATTCTCAACAAGGCTCATGTTCATGTAAATAGTGATAAAACTCATTATGAACTATGGTATGGTAATACTACCACTCTGAAGCACTTTAAAGTTTTTGGAAGCAAATGTTATATCAAAAATAATGACGAAAATCTTGGTAAGTTTGAACCCAAAGAAGATGAAGGAATATTTGTTGGTTACTCTTCTAGAAGTAAAGCATACAAATGCTAGAATAAGAGACTTTGGAAGATTGTTGAATGTATTTATGTTATCATTGACGAATCTCTCACATCTCCCAAAAAGGGAAATAAAAAAAAAACAAGTATTATGATGATGAATGTTTTCCCTCATAAAATAACAATAATATAGAAGGATAACCTAATTAAGCACCAGAAGAAGATACATCAGAAATAGAAAAGGTTCCATCTAGGTATCTTCAAAAGAATCATCCAAAATCTCAAATTTTGGGAGAAAAGGAATTAGTGGTAAAAACAAGAACAACTCTTGTAGGATCTCCTAGTTATCTAGCACTTTTATCCACAATTGAACCACAAAATGTAAATCAAACTAGTAAATATGAATGTTGGATTGAGGCCATGAATGAAGAATTTGTTCAAATTGAAAAGAATAATACTTGATAATTGGTTCCAATACCTCACGATAAAAATGTTATTGGAACAAAGTGGATATTAAAAAACAAGTTAAATGAAAATGAAGATGTAATTAGAAACAAAGCTAGAGTTGTTTGTAAAGGGTATGCTCAACAATAAGGCATAGAATTTGAAGAAACATTTGCACCAGTAGCCATACTTGAAGCCATAAGAATGTTTCTTGCATTTTCAAGTTTTTGACAATTCAAGGTTTATCAAATGGATGTAAAATTTTTGTTCCTTAATGGTGATCTGGAAGAAGAAGTTTATATAGAACAACCATAAGGATTCATTTTGGGAAATGATGAAAAACTTGTTTGGAAGCTTAAAAAGGCCCTATATTGTCTAAAACAAGTCCCACAGGCATGGTACCATCATATTAACAAATATCTTCAACAACAAGGTTTCACAAAAGGATCCACAGACAGTAATTTATACACTAAAATTGGGGATGATAAGCTGGTAATTATTTTTGTTTATGTTGATGACATCATTTTTGGGAGTAATGAAGAATCCATGAGTCAAAAATGTTCTTCTGTTATGCAGCAGGAATTTGAAATGTCTTTACCTAGTAAACTAACATATTTTCTTGGCTTACAAGTGCAACAAGAAAAAGATGGCATATTTCTCTCACAAGAAAAATATCTCAAGTAGATTTTGAAGAAGTATGGGATGGAAGACTACAAACCTGTGAGAACTCTAATGGTGACCAGATGCAACCTTAGCTCTCATGATGATACTCCCATGGTAAACTAAACAGAGTATAGATCTATGATTGGAAGTCTGCTTTATCTAACAGGGACTATACCAGCTATCATGCATGTAGTTGGGATTGTTGGAAGATTCCAAGCCAATCCAAAGGAGTCGCATCTTCAGGCCATAAAAATAATATTCAAATATATACAAGGAACTAAATATTTTTTTCTATGCTATCCCAAGAATGTTGATCTTACTGTTCATGCTTACACAAATGCAAACTAGGCTGGAAATTTTGATGACCAGAAAAGCACTAATGGAGGGGAATTTTATATGGGGCCCCGATTAGTATCTTGGTTCAGCAAGAAACAAATTTCCATTGCCTTATCTACAACAATAGTAGAATATGTGGTTGTTGCATCATGTTTCACACAATTTCTTTGGATGATGCAAATATTACGAGATATTCCAATTAAATGTTCTCCTCCCATATCCATCCTATGTGATAATACAAGTGCCATCATTATCTCAAGAAATCTTGTTATGCATTCCAAAACTAGGCACATTACTATCAAGTATTATTTTTTACAAGAAAAAATGCTTGAGAAAAAGGTAAAATTAGAGTATGTTCCCTCCAAAGAACAAGTTGCTGACATATTTACTAAACCTCTTCCTAGAGAAGCATTTGAATATCCGAGACTGAATCTGGGCGTTTTCTCTGCCTCAGTTATCTAATATGTTTGATTTTAGAAGATTAAATTTGGTACACAGGTTTCATGATGCATAGTCGCGTATATATGCAATTTTCTCTCCATACCATCACGTATGGAGCTTTATGTCATAAAATATCTGGTTCAGCCTTCAAAACAGTCTTTTTCATATATGGTTTGGCTTTGTTCCTCAGGAGTTGATGGGTACATTCTGTGGTTCTAGTTTTCAACTTACATTTCCTTTCCTTGATATTTATCTTCTTGATGAAGATGTGTTGATGAATTGGTTGTTGAAAATGTTTAGGATGCATAGGTTTAGGGGGAACATTAGACTTGCTCGATATAATGCATTGTTAGCATTATATTGGTTAACTCTCTCTAAGGAGGTCCTTTGGTCTTGGTTATAATGTCATATCTATAATTTGATGTAAATATTTTCATATTCAGTCATGTAGGGACTTTTTCAATTTTTTAAACCCACTTGGTTGGGTGCTTGAGTCAAATAATGTAAACCCACTTGGTTGGGTAATTGAGTCAAATATGTAACCCCACTTGGTTGGGTGCTTGAGTCAAATAATGTAAGCCCACTTGGTTGGGTAATTGAGTCAAATATGTAACCCCACTTGGTTGGGTAATTGATGTATGTATGTGTCCTTGGTGATAGGAAATGTTCTTGAGTATTGAAAATCTATTCTGAAGCTTCAGCATGTGTTCAAGGGGAGTATGGTCCATCTGAGTGCAGCGCAAATCTCGACATTCTTGTATCGGTTCGCCCTTCACTCAGATCATGTTTTATTAAAATATTTAATAATTTTAATGGAGACCCTATGATCTGGATTTATGCAGGAACAAAACATAATACACATATAACCACAATTACAAATATTTATTGGAAATAACGCTTCATTTCATTAATACTAAAGAAATGAAATTTGCTTACAGAAAGAATGGAAATAAACTAGCTAGGGCACTGGTAGCTTATCTATGAGAAGAGATGTGGTGGTTACAAGCCTTTTAACTATGTTATAATGAGGCTAGAGGGCCTTTTTATTATTTATAAATAATGGAAAACCCTAAACATCAAAATCCCTAACCCTAGGAGATGAAGCGCCAAAACTTTGGGCCTCTTTTGGTTAAGTTGGTGTTTCAACTTCCTGGGGACGCAACTTTGGCATATGATCTCTGTTTGATGTGCACCATACCTCGTTAGAAAGATCTATCCAAGGAATAAAACTTTTATTGAAGAAATATTGATCCATGGACCCATGTTTCTCCCATTTTTCCCAAAAAACATCGTTTAGGGCCTCAAAATGGCTTCGGAAGTTTAGGACCCGAAAAATTGCTAAAAATAGTAAGTTGTGCCAAAACTGAAAAAATGAAAGAGACAATGGTGGGGCACCAAGTGGAATAGGTGGGTGGCCACCCATATCCACCTGGATCATTCGTCCCCCCTTAGGAAGCAATGGTCCCATTACATTGATTTCCCCCTTGTGATGAGGAAACTTCTGCTGAACTTGGTACCTGGTGAACCACTTGCCTTGGTGTAGGAGTTGGCCATCTTTGACAACCCGATACATTTGGATATTCTTTTGGCCAGTTTTATTGATTTGCGTTTCCATGATACAATCTTTGGTGGCCTATTCCATGCAGTCTGGGTTTAACTTTGTTGGTGTGAGTTGTTCTGCAATGTCAAAGGTGTCCAAGAGAGGTGGGAAGTAGGGACAAAGGCAGTCCACATTGAATACCGAGTGTAGACCAAGGAATGGTAGAATACTGAGCTCGAAGGCATTGTTCCCTATAGCCTTGGTGATGGTGTATGACCCATATCAGAGCAAGCAAAACTTGCGGTGGGGTCCAATGAGGCGTTGTTTCTTGTAATTAACATGTGCTCTATCCAATATTTCATGAACTTATTGGAAGATTTGCTCAATGCACTCAATGAAGTTATTCGCTTTGTCAGCTTTAGACTGGACATGAGCCAAATCAGCCTGAGTAGCCGCAAATGACATGGCTATGTCAATGGGACATAGTGGCTGGAATCCCAAGCCCACCTAAAAGGGGCTGTAGTCGGTTGAGTTATGGAGAGCCCGATTATAACTGTGTTGTACATACGGGAGGCTCTCATACCATGTGCATGGATGCTTTGAATTGTACATATGCAGAATGTGTACAACCATTCGGTTGACGCCTCTGTTTGGCCGTCAATTTGGGGATAGAAATATGTGGGCTTGGTGAGCTTGGTGTCTAGCATTGACCAGAGGCTAGACCAAAAGGTGTTTAGGAACTTGTTGTCCTGATCTAATATGATAGACTGTGCAATCCCAAAGTGCACCCACACTTATTCAAAGAAGATTTTAGTAGTAGCTTCTGCTGTGATATTCTTCTTGTAGGCCACCATAATGGCCATCTTCAAGAGTTTGTCGATGACCACGAAAACACAATCATTTCCATGCTTAGTAGAAGGAAGGCCCGACATGTAATCCATGCATATGGATTCCCAAGGCCAACTAGGGGTAGGTAGTGGAGTATAGAGGCCTTGCCTCTTGATGATTGGTTTGGCAATGGTGCAAGCAGTGCAGGATCTAATGTACTTCCCAACATCCTGTCAAAGATTCGGCCAATAGAAATACTTCTGAAGTACTGCCACTATTTTCTCAACCCCGAAATTCCCAACAACTCGATTTTAGTGTGCTTCCCATATCATCTTATCATGCTCACTTGAAGGAACACAAAGGTGTCCCAGGTGACATGATAGTGCCTCTTGGAGGTGAAAAATTGGAACTTGCATACCCCCTAAGAGTGCCTTGTATGTGTGGCTGAATTATGGATCGCTCTTGTAGAGAAGTGGCCAGTCAGAAGTTTCATGCCCACAAGAGTTGAGAATGGTGGTTAGCACCATGATCGGTGGTCGGCTGAGCCTTTAAGCAACATTATTGGTGCTACCCTTCTTGTACTTGATGTTCAAATGAATCTGTTTCAGATATGTGGACCACTTCTGATGGCGATCGTTCTGCAAATTCCATTGTGTCTATATGAACTGTAGGGGTCGGTGGTTTGTGTGGATGATTGTTTCCTTCCCAAAAATGTAATGCTTCCATTTTCGACAAGCCTTCATAATGGAATACATTTCTTTGTCATAAGTGGGATACTTGTGGATTGTGTCAGACAATTTCTCACTATGATATGCCATTGGATTCCCCTGTTGACTCAGAACTACCCAAATAGGATAGTCATAGACATCTTTCTAGATCTCAAATGGTTGTTGCAAGTCTGGTAATGTGAGAACTAGGGCATAATAGAGGTGATGTTTCAATTCTACAATTGCCTTCTATTGATATTCCGACCAAAAGAATTTCTCTTTCGCTCCTCCCTTGGTGACTTGACTCAGGGGCCCAATGATATGAGGGAATCCCAACACGAACCTGCGGTAGAAATTAGCAGGACCCAGAAAGCTATGAAGCTCTATTAGAGTGGTTGGGGTTGGCCAATCCCGAATGACTTTGATCTTGGTTGGATCCACATGCACCCCCCTTTCATCAATAATGTATCCTAGATATTGAAACTAGGTCATGCCAAAAGTGCACTTCTCCAAATTGGCACACAACTTGTGTTGCAGTAGTGTTTGGAGGACTTGTCAAATGTGGTGGAGGTGCTCTTCCCAAGTCTCACTAAAGATCAGAATGTCATCCAAGTACACCACTACAAATCAGTTGGTGAATGGCCACAATATTTCATCCATCAACCTCATGAAGGTTGTGGGAGCATTCATCAACCTGAAAGGCATGACCATCCATTCGAAATGACCCTCCTTGGATTTGAAGGCAGTCTTCCACAAATCGAAGGGTTCGATTGGTACATGGTGATACCCAGAATTCAATTCGATATTTTTGTAACATTTGTCCCCTTTGACATGTTCTAGAAGGTCATAAATCCATGGGATCAGGTACTTATTCCGGACAATGATCTTTTTTAGCGCCTTATAGTCAATACAGAGTCTCCAAGTCAAATCCTTCTTCTGTAACAACATGATCGAGCTCCCACAAGGCGATGATCTTGGTCGAATGTGACCTTTCTATAGTAGCTCCTAAATCTGCCTTTTGATTTCATCTTTCTCAAGAATAGAGCGCTAATAGATCAGTCCATTGGGTAGCAGTGCCCCTGGGGTTAGATCAATGGGGTGCTTGACCTGACAGTGTAGAGGCACCCCTGTGGGTGAGGTGAAGATGTCCCCGTACTCCTCCACAACCTTGTCCATTTGTTGTTGTAATGCAGAGGAGTCTTGTCTGGAAGTTGTGGCCACAATATTATTCTTTCCCTGGGGGCAGATCATAAGGAAAATAAATTTCCTGGATTGGGCAATGAGCTTACTGCATTGTTTTGTAGTAACCAATGAGATAGCGGCAGGCGGTGGTACCTCTGGTATCCTCTATAGCTTATTTCCCGAAGTAACAATAACAATGTGAGGTCGGGACTCATACACAGCATGTCGCTTCCGCAAGTATGGTTGGCCTAATAATACATCAGAAAAATTAAGAGGAGTAATGACACATAATACCTCATATGTGAAGGGCTTGATGCTGTAGGGAATCCAACACTACTGGTTGACGCAGAGATATCGTCCTTGTTGAAGCCACCCAATGGTGTATGTCTATGGGTGTGTTGCGGTCAGCAAGCCCAACCACTTCATGACGTCTGCTGAAATGAGGTTCTTTTGGCTCCCATTGTTGACAATCAACTGTAATGGGGAACCCTTTACCCACATTTGGGAGTGGAAGAGATGCCCCTCCTCCTGTTGATCTTCTTGTTCCTCCTTCTAGATCTTCACAGTGGCAATGGTGGCATTGGGCTCCACATCAATAATCTATTTCCCCTTTTCATTTCCCTTGTTAGGTTCTGATTCAGAGTCAGAGCATGCATATAATTCAGAAGCCCTCATCCTGGCCACCAACGACTGCTTTTCACGACACTCACTTGTGTTGTAAGTGCAACTCTTATGGAACTTACACCACTTACGAGTCCTTCTTTGGCTTCATGGTGTTTTTATTTTCTTGTGGATTTGGCAAGTTTTTTTGGTCCGCCACACCTTGGCTTTGTCCTTTTTTCTGCAGTTTGGGGGCAACTTTCCCTTGCTTTTGATTCGCAGATCCAAATTCTCACTTCTTCTCTTTGAATTTCTTCTCAATCGTGGCAGCATACCAGTATGTTGTACCAAGCAAGGAGATGTCGAGGAACTCCATTTCCTCTAGAATCTATCTGTGCAGACAACTGTGATACTTTAGCACCGAATTTTTCTCTGAATCTTTGATACCCAACTTTGTGCGCAGGGTATGGAACAAATTCTTCAGCTCATGCACTTCTTCATCCCTTTGTTGCTGCAACTTGGTCCACTGTATATAATTGTCCTCATAGCTCCCCACATGGTAGAATTGTTCCTTGATGGTGTCTCAGAAATAATTCCAAGTGGGTATGGCTAAGAACAAATATGGTTTTGTCTCATCCTTTTTCTCACAGTAGGTTTCCCACCAGTCCTTGACATGGGGGGCAGCTTTGAGGAGTGCAAAAATAATCTTCTCCTGGTCGAAAAATTTGTGAATCGAGAATATCCTTCTAATAGATTCAACCATCTATCTATGACATCTTCAAATGCTTGACCCTTAAATATGGGAATTTCAAAGTTTACTTGTACCTTAAAGGGAGTCGCACCTCTAGAGTGGTTGTTGGATGCAGATGCGTCACCGGTGGGCAGTCGTTGAAGGATCTGGGAAAATTTATCCATCATCATGTTCCTTTGTTTTTCGAGTTCCTCCTCAAGAAATATTTTGATAGGATCTCTTGCTCCCTCATATTTATTTTCGTCCCCCATCAGTGGCTATCAGGATTTGCGAGGTTGATCTTGCAAAGGTTCAACCAGATTGAGCCTTAACTCCTTATACCTCGACCTCATTAGGGACATGTAAAGAAGAATCGAGAAAAAGCAGACCGCTATGATATCACTGATCGATATTTATGCAGGAACGAAACATAATACACATATAACCATAATACAAAGATGTAGTGGAAATAACACTTCATTTCATTAATATCAAAGAACTAAAATTTTCTTACAGACAAAATGAAAATAAACTGGCTAGGGCGTTGGTAGCTTATCTATGAGAAGAGATGTGGAGATTACAGGCCTCCGAAATGTGTTACAAAGAGGCTTGAGGGCCTATTTATTATTTAAAAACAATATATAACCCTAAACATCCAAAACCCTAATCCTAGGAGATGAAGCGCCAAAACTATGGGCCTCGTTTGGGTAAATTGGTGTTTCAACTTCTCGGGGACATAGCTTTCACATAAGATCTTCGTTTGACACGCACCATACCTCATTAGAAAGATATATCCAAGGAATACAACTTTTGATGTGAGAAACATTATTCTATGGACCCATGTTGCTCCCAGTTTTTCCAAAAAAATTCGTTTAGGGCCTCAAAATGGCTTCGAAAGTTTAGGACCCGAAAAACTGCTAAAAATAGTAAGTTGTGCCGAAACTCAAAAAATAAAAGAGACAATGGTGGGGCCCCAAGTGGAATAGGTAGGAGACCACTAATATCTACCTGGATCACCCTAAGTCTAACTTAGGGAAACTAAATAGTTAAAGGGAATTAATAAAACATATTGAGAATGATCTAGAAAACAAAGATCAAGTAATGTTATAATCTTAGCCATTGATTGGAGATATAATATCAGTTGTTTATTTCTCAATGCTAAGACTATAAAGAAAGGCTTGAGGGTCATTTGGAAACACATACACAGATTGAATCTTGATATCGAATTATTCTAACAGAGCAGTGCTCAGATGAATATTATATCTAAGTGACTCAGTGCAGTGAGGGGTAGAGATAGCATCGGCAGAGAGATATTTTTTGAGCCGAAGAATCATCAGCAGAGAGAGGTAGAGAGACATCTAGAAGTGTTATGAAACCAACTCCAAAAATAGAAGAAAATATATATAGAGCCTGTGAAGGTGATGCAGAGGCTACGCAGAGCCAAGTAGGGCTACATAGAGGTTGCACAAGGGCTCAAAGGGTTTCTGAGATTTTAGTGTTGGAACTGATCCAGAAGTCAGAAGATGGGGTGTAAGACTGGGAGGCTGAGATCTATGATTCCGAGAGTCTGTTTGATCCACATATTGGGTGACACAGTGCTTAGAGGAGGTGATGCAAGGCCTACGCAGTGACTGCACAATGACCTCTAGGGGTAGCTTCTCTAGTGTCTTGATCAATCAGATTTTCCAATGATTGAGTGAGGTATTCTCACAATTTATTTCTACCAGTATTTCTCTTTGTAACTGAATAAACCTTGAGTTATTTAGAGATGTATTTAGAAATTTCTACTACTCAATAATACAAACCCTCAAATTTGTTGCATTGGTTTTCCCGCATTGGTTTTTTTTTGGGGACTTAGTCCAAAATAAATTTGTCCAATGTGTGATTAATTTCTTGCTCAATTTCCTTGTTTTTGAATAATTTTAATTAAGTGTATGCTACTTCATTAGTTACTTCAATAATTCAGATCTGAATTATTTCTGTAAATGTAATTTACATAGTAGGAGAGGTAACTCACATAGTGGCAGTAGGATTCCTTAGATTGTCAGATCTAGGAATTTTCACATGGTATCAGAGCATTTGATGTGAAATGGGAGATGAAGATATGACTTTGAAGAGAAGGCCAAAGTGTTGCAGCAACAATAGATCGAATCCCCAAAGGGATTGCACAGTTCTATCCAGAAGGGCTGAGGTTTCAAGGTTATATCTCTTTGAGTGAGTTGACAGAGAGGTAGGACTTCCAATTCAAGATTTTTTCAAGGCAGAGGGAGCAGCAAAGAGCTTTCACATAGAGCTACAGGGACGTAGTTTTCTGCAAGTAGTTTCTAGCAAGAAAAGTGTTAGAAAAAATAAAAAAACACATAGCGGGGAATTCTTCTTCATAGAGTTCCTAGCTAAGGAATTCAACATTCTTCTAGGACCTAGCAGTAGATCAGGAAGTAGATATATGAGCTCCAGGAGGAGTGTGTAATCCTACCTAGTGCTGCGTAGAGGGGGAGAAAGAGGAAGTAGTTTGACAGTTTTTCGACTAAGATGGAATCTCATGGTCTTAGAGATTAGGACCAGTTGAAGGGTTCCTCCAACTATGTAATCTATAAGGAAAGGCTTCAATTCCTTATGGATTAATATGATCTCAAGACGTTCATGGTGAATGTGGTTGTTGTACCTTTATATCTAGATCAACTTAAGAAGTATCAGTCTGATATGGCAAAGGCCAAGAGGATGATCCTTGATGGTGTCAAGGATCACATAGACTCTCACGTAGCTAGAAAGCACACCACCGGGGAGATGTGGGAGGCCTTCTCCTTGTTGTATGAAGGAAATTTCGAGCAGTGGTAGATGTACTTGGAGAAAAAGATTTGGTCGGTCCATATGCAGAAGGGGGAGCGCATTTCTCCATTCATTACGAGGCTTCAGGAGATTCGAGATCATTTGGTAGTCGTGGGATCGACCCCATCTTCAACAAATATGGTGAGGCTAGCCCTTAACATAGTCATGAAGGAGGGGCAAGTTTTTTCCAAATAATTTTTGGTAGGGCTACGCTTTCTAGTTGGGAGAATATGTGGTCAGCACTTCAAGAAGAAGAGCTAAGGAAAGATGTATCTAAGTGTAAGTTTCATGGCAGCAGTGAGAGCAGATCTAAGAGTATGGAGGAGGAGGAGAATGCATCCCTGGCATCAAAGGGAAGCAAGGGAAACATAGAAAAAAGAGAGATGTGGTAATATGGGGCACTTTTCATCACAATGTCCTTCGAAGATAAAGGTCAAGTATGAGAAGCATGATCTGAAGGTTGCGCCTGAAAATATCGAACATGATGAGTTTGCTATAAGTTCCCACACTTCTCGAGGAGAGAAGTGGGGTGGAATAGAACGGTGGAATAGAACTATAGTTCACTTTGAAATTTAATTGGGCAGTATCCTTGAGGAGCCCACCTAATGGATCATTACCTTGCTACGATAACCCATATTTGTAGTAGCAGGATTGAGGATTCTTCAATGGGAGCGAAGGAGTGATGAAGCGAGAGTTGTAGTAGGTATCAGCGCCTGATTATGATCAGAGAAAAAAAAATGTAGTAGTAGCATCACAGTGCACAAGAGTGCATTGTAGGACAAGTCATTGTTACACAGTGTTGAGAAACAACAATGCAGTACATCAGAGTGACAATGGAGTAGTTACTAGCAGTCAGAGTCTTCATCACTGAGGTGTATCCACTGAACACTTGTTCAGTTTTGGGTGAGTTTAGTTGTTTCTCTCAGCAGTTGAGTTTCAGTGTTAGTGTTATCAACATAGAAGATGCAACATGTAAGAGGGAGTTGTAGTACGGATGCAGCAGTGGTAGTGGAAGTGTCATGGGCAGCAGTACAGTGGCAAAAATAACGCAGTGGTTGATGGACATTAGCAACGTAAAGGATGCTTCAGGATCAGAGTAGTATGCAACAAGCATATTGTTAGACCACCTTCCTCGCTAAGAGGGAGTGTTAATTTTTGTAGCATCAGAAAGTGCTCTAAGCCCAAAATTTTGTGCAAAGGCTTAGACAAAGGTATTCCAAAGAACCTGGAATTTGTTTGTGAAAATTCCACTGAGATATTGCTTTATTAATATAATTAATTATTTTAATGGAGACCCCCAGTCTAACTTAGGGAATTAAATAATTAAAGGGCACTAATAAAACAAAGTGAGAATGATATAGAAGACAAATATCAAGTCATGTTCTAATCTTAGTCGTTGATTGGAGATCTAATATCATCCGTTGATTTATCAACGAGAAGACTATAAAGGAAGGATTGAGGGTCATTTTGAAATACACACACATACTGAATCTTGAGATCAAATTCTTCTAATGGATCATTGCTCGGACGAAGATAAAATCTAAGTGATTCAATGCAGTGAGGGGCAGAGATATTATCCAGAGAGAGAGAGATTTTCTCAGTTGGAGAATAATTAGCAAATAGAGGCAGAGAGACATCCAACAGCGCTATCGTAGAGCCAGTTAGGGTGACACAAAGGCTGTGTAAAGCCACATAGGGCTACGCACAAGTTGCATAGAGGCTTAGAGGATTTCTGATATTTCACTTTCATAACTGATCCAGAAGCCAGAAGCTGGGATGTGAGACTAGGAGGCTGAGATCTATGATTTCAGGAGTTAGATCAATCCACAACTGGGGTGACACAATGCTTAGAGGAGGTGATGCAGGGCCTATGCAGTGACTGCACAGTGGTTTCACTGTGACCTCCAAGGGTAGCTTCTCCAGTGTCTAGATCAACCAAATTTTCAGTGATTGAGTGAGGTATTCTCACAATTTCTTTCTTCCAGTATTTCTTTCTGTAATAGAATAATCCTTGAGGTATTCAGAGATGTATTCAGAAATTGCTACTGATTAATAATACAGACCCTCATATTTGCTGCACCAGTTTTCCCACATTAGGTTTTTCTTGGGACTTCGCCCAAACTAAAGGTTTCTTATGTGCGATTGATTTATTGCTCAGTTTCCTTGTTTTGGAATCATTTTAATTATGTGTAGGCTGATTCAGTATTTACTTCAATAATTCAGATATGAATTAATTTTGTAAATGTAATTTACATAATAAGAGAAGTAACTCATATAGTTGCAGTACGATTTATTATATTGTCAGATCTAGGAGTTTTCACACATGCATGTGGTTGAGAGGCTATAACTGCACTCACAAGCCTAATTTGATGCGGCTATGATACAAAAACTCTACTTCAGTGCCAAAAGTTCCAAGACCTGAGCCACCTTTTTAGGCTAGCCTCCTGACCACTTCCCAGAATTTCCTCCAAATTTCTATAAACATAAACAAGATTATGAGAAAGCGAAACATTCAAAACTTAAGCAAGAAATGAACCTAGACATGGCTAATCCATGATAGACATTTCTTCAAGCAGATGGTAAACATGAAAGCTACAGGTCATGAATGCAAATCTGATTATAGGGATTTGAACCTCATCTGAGAACCACCAAGAAGGCTCTAAGCCATATCTAACTATTTGTAATAACACTTTTTATACCATGAATTCATCAACCATTAAATGACTTATCAAAACATGTCAAGATACATAGATATAATACATCATATAACCAGAATAATGACCGTACGAAATAATCCATAATGCCAACATGATATCCCATACAAGTGCTCATAGATCACAATATGAAAATAACTCTTATTAACATACGAAAATGCCAACCCCATCAAGGACTTCCATTTACCACCTGCCCATAGATTAGGTTGAACCAAATATCTCTTTCAGCCAATCATCCTCACATCATATTCCAAGCATCAATGTGGGACCATAAGGGTTAAACAAAAGAAAAACTAACCAGGGCTTCTAGAGCCCAAACCACCTCAACCCTCAACCACAATGATCTTACCTATACGGTCCAAAATCACTAAAATTAACTATATCTGTCTCAACCCAAGTTTTCTAGATCTCCAAGAACTAGTAACTCAACCCACAACTAAATCAGGGCTCCCGAGAATTTGTTCCAACCTGCAGCTCTAGGTACTAATAACTCAACCCACAAGGATCCAGAGCATTTGTCCCAATCTATAGGCTACAAGAACTAGTAACTCAACCCAAGTTATTTAAGGGCTTCAGAGTAGTTTTAGAACCCATAGCCTTATGGAACCTAAGAACCAATCAAAAAACAAATGGGAAACCCACAACACCATGGATATCTAAGGAATGGAAAGGCAAGGTTGAAATCACTATCAATCCAGGAAAATATACATGTTAATGAAAACACTTAACTAAGGAACCACATGCATATACCACGCATACAACCTATTACCTATAATGAATTTCAGATGTATCTATTGATCCAATATTTTCCTTGCATTCACTTACTTTCCTTTACTTATCCTTAGTTTTCTTTCTTGTCCAAGTGATTGTTCTCTCTCCTTTGCTACACCTTATCAAAAGTTGGGAAAAAGGTTTAAACTGATTCTCAGGTGCCATTTTATCATTGATGTCTCCTTTTTATTTCATTTTCCTTAATTTTCTCTCTAATTTCCCTTGCATGCAAATGTGTGCCTCTTCACCTTCCTTTTCTCCTATTTTCCTTTATTTTCATGATTAAATTCCAATTATTGCATTTTTTCCTTTTCCAATGCCATTTCCAATGCAATTTCCAATTTCAATAGCCAATAATTGACCATAAGTGATTCCTATTATAATATTTCCCCTTCCATTCAGCTTGTAATACATGTCACATGAACTTGGTATTATTTATTTCCATGGGAAACCAAACAGGGGTTGTTACAAACCCCTCTGCCTTAGGGGAAAACCATCCTCAGTGTTCAATGATGCTGATAACCAACAAGACATGTTGCCCATGGAGCTTTATAACACAAGTCAATGCAACATTTACAATGACTTATTGTGGAAACCATGACCATCATATTGCTTATGGAGCTTTATAAACCTAGCTCGATGCAGTATTTACAATGACAACACATATATTTATGCACAGTTTCTTCAACCATCAAATAATCATACTATGTATGCAGCTTTATAACATAGCTTGATACAATATTTAAAATAATATACCAATATATACATATGCACATTATCTCTAACCAAAAAATAAAAAAGATATGATGTCTGCATCAACAAAAATGGAATCCAAAGGCTCACACCTCCACCGTCAAAGAAATACTAGGATTCACCTCCTTCCTGGGAAGTCTAGGATCCACTGCCACAATAAAAGTACACATCCAATCTCTAGCGCTACAATCCTTGTGCTACTTTTTCTATCAGTGTACAATTACTAGCTCAATGTCCCAAGGCACAGTCCCATTATTCTTTTGATTCCATCGGGAAATGCTAATTTTTATGCATAATATATGTCTATGGACATAAGTATATTCCCTAGACCTAGAGGCTTGGTCTAGAAGAACAAAAAGAAAAGAATATAATTTTTCCCTTAAATTAATTGAATAATGAGATGAGGCTTACCTAGAATCTGTCACAAGCTTCACTCTCTTTTTGTCTTGTAAGCTTCAATCCCATTTCCAATCTCTATAACTAGAACTTGCACATACAAACACAATAGGCCAAAGGTACACAATATCTATGCAGCATTATCCAATCAATTCATTCAATGTATCAGAAAAACATTGAAACATATGAAAATAAACATCATATATAGGAAAAATGTACTCTTTGTATTAATAGAAATGGAGAGAGTTACAACCAAATCTAGTTTTTGATCATGTAGAGAACTCCCCAAGTTGACTTGTCCTTCCTTACCATAAAGCACACCTCTTATGTCACCTAAATGCATGTAATGGTGACTCTCTTATGTATAAAGTAGCAACATGAGGGTAATCAATCTTCAAAATCCAACAACTACCTTGTGGATGGTAGTAAATATATAGGATAGGATGGTAGTGTATGAATTCTTATCCATTTTCCAATCAAGGCTTAAGATCCAATCTTGATGGGAGGATGAGCTCAAGGGATAAGAAGTGAAATATCCAAGAGAGGATTAGATAGGATTCTAACTTCTTATACAAGGTAAATGATTGAAACAACTCCTGGAAGCTTCTAGAAGAGGAAGCTTCAGTATTCTTTTTATTTTCCCAAATTTCTAGAATCAACCCATCTCTGGCAAGGGAAAACCTGCTAATGATCAGTGCAGGTGTAGAGTGGGGAAACTTGAACTGAACACAAGTTCTTAAGGGAACATGGTGCATTGGGAATTATAATCATGGAAATGATGCAGTTAAACCCAAAAACTCAAGGATTTGGGAGATTCATCTTAGGGATTTGTGTAGGGATGATGACAAGCTGTTCATGGATGTTGATTGATCCAGTTGGTAGGAATATTGACCAGATGAAAAAAAAAATGTCCTATAATATATTTCCCCTCAAAGTGAAAATTCAGAAATAATGGCTAATGACTGAAGTGCTTTACTTTGTGACAAGTCTGTATCAAGAAAAACCAATTGAGATCGTCACATGTTACAATAAATTTACATCATGATATTTTTGTTGAGGGAGGCATAACCATGCTCAACACATAAACTAAAATTACATGTAAAATGATAAAAATGACATGTGCATTGATGAAAAATGGTGGACCCATTATTCGATGACTATCTGATCATAGCCATCATGCTCTGTAATCACATTAATCATGAAATCGTAGCTCACATGGATGAAAATATATCTAGGGTATTCTATCTCCTTCACTCGATCATCAAATGCACGAGTCTAACCATGTGAATCAATCAACTGAGGTCAAACATGGTAGACATGATATGATTACTCACCAATGTTATAAGCCATTAACATACATGAAAGTAATCATCAATGATGTTAATGGATATCAAGGTACTATAGTACAATCCATATGGTGTGAATGAAAGATTTTAAGTCAAACACCACACATAATCTATCGGTCAAAGGCCAATGATGAAAACCTGTCGTTGAGAGTGAGGAAAGTTTCAATTGATGTATGCAATAACCAAGGTACGAAAAGGTGCTTCTAAGTCAACTTCTTGGATAATGAGTTGATGTCGACAGGAAGAGACCCATCGCAGGAGGGCCTTGATGTATCCCTTATCAACGACACATAATAAGTATCATTATTTGAGATAGAATGATGATGATATGAAATTGGTTTAGGAATGACAGACATGGAAAGAATGTTTTAGAGTTTCATAAAAAATATAGACTAAATTACTTCTCTTGAACACATCGAGGAACTGAATGGATTTGGAAGCATTGACCCAAAAATGAAAGCGGGGGCTTTAAAATGGTATGATGAACCAAAATACAAGAATATTTCCCAACCCAAAAGCCACAGAGATGAAGTGGAAGATTGTCATGTTCAAGAGTGACTCACTGCAATTATCAAGTCGAGTACCTAGTTTTCCCAATTTCCCCAACCATTGTTGGTCAGTGCCTCTTTATTTTTTAACAAGCTTGAGGAGGATAACATATGCTTGATCTATAAGTTCATCTTTTGGATGAATCCATCGTATGTTTATCGAGCCATGAGAAGGATTGGTTTAGTATCGTCATTTTCAATGAGTCCATTATTGTTTGATGCTTTTACAAGTCTAGCAAAGGTAAAAAATCAACATCATTTCCAGTTTTAGAGATTTTGAAAAATATGCAAAAAAGAAGAATCCAAAGGTTCCTTTTCATAGATAGTACCTTCAATCTGAAAAGGCAGAAATGATACCCAAGAGAACCTCTTATCCATGGTTGAAAAAGGTATTCCTTTTTCATAAATAGTCTAGCTCTGTCGAGAAAAGGTTTAAACTTATACTAAGTAGACATATTTTCATTTACTTTAACGAGTTTGAAAATACAAGTGCTAGAGAATATTTTCATATTTTGGAAGTATGAAAAGAGTTGAAATAGAACTCCTCCTAAAGGAACGAGTGGGATAAAGGATAGTTGTTGGTTCTTGTCATGATGAAACTGCTCAAAACATGTAAGGGTCAAGAGGGTGGATAATAAGACCACTCATCGCAGTGGTTCCTCAGGAAAGGGTAAAATAACCAAGTGAAAGCATATGATCGACCAAACAAATGGTGATAATGGAATGAGAAAACCAAGGCTCATCTGGAAGAAAAAGACTGATAAAATATGGAAATCACGAGAGATAGGATGAGAATGGTTTCATTTTTACACAAGCTTGAAACATGGGAAACTATGCTTTAAATTGGTTTCATTTTTACACAAGATTGAAATGGAGAAAAACTATGATTGGAATAATTTGAAAAATTGTGCTTGAAATAGGTTTGCATTCGCCCATAATAATGAATCAATTCATGGTACATGCCCCCAAGCTTCATTTCATTCGCCTAAGTAAACTACTGGTTACTAATAGGTGGATGGAATGAAGGTTCATTTAGGAGATCAACTGAAAGCCTCAACTGGGAATTTATGACATCTAATCAAAGACTCAAATTGAAGGGGATATATGTTTCATTTTTTAATGATATTTACATAGTAAAAGTGTTGGGAAAAATAATAAGAGGGCTCGGGGGGGGGGGGGGGTGAATTATTATTTACCAGAATCACAATATTTTACTTTTCTTTACTAATTTCTATACGCGATTACGATTAGTCCAAATAGTATATTCATGCAGATGTCTTAACTGAAACATGCGTATACCCAAATAATTTAATATTCACATAAATATTTGGAAACTTTACATAGCCCAGTTCATTATTTGTGCATCAGTCATTTAAGCAGTAAACATGTGCAGTAATACTAGAATAAATCATCACACAAAGGCATCACACATGAACACCAAGATTTAAGGTGGAAACCCAAGTTGGGAGAAAACCGCTGATGTTGTCATCTCTGTCTGCAATAATTATTATATAGAAAACTTCTTACAATTTTATATTGATGAAAACTCATACCAGTACAAAGGCACCCACCTACAGAAGGCTGAAACCTTCTCTCGTTCTCCAGCTACTACTAGAAGGGAGATCCAACCCCCTGGTCTCGTTTACCAGCCACTACTGGAATGGATCTTCAACCCCCTAAAATGATCACCAAATTCTACTGGAAGGAAGCTTAGACTTCCACATAGAAGGCTTCAACCCTCAAAACCACTATAGACCATGTTTCATAAATTTTCATACTAGATCCAACAGCTTCAACACAACACCATTTGTAGAACAATGCTAATATCCATCAACCAATATTCAAACATAACAATGAGATCACTGTAACCTGATTACATCATTAAACCCAAACTTATGTATTAACACGCAAAATCAACTTCAACCCTGATCATTCATACACAAAAATGTATACGCTACTTCACTTACGGTAACCTGCATGTATATGCGCTTTTCTATGGAGAAACCTGCATACATATCTTTATATAATGAAATTAGAGATATGAATAGACTCAGAACAGATTACAGACATTTAGGCACACTTTGTCAGATTTACAGAACCCTTATTCAGTCAACAAAATCCATCATTCTCAATAAAATAGACATTGATCATCTTTATACATAATCAATTAGCAGTATAAAAAATATTCAAACAATCCATATATACATGAAGACTTCATTGGTAGACAATAGAAACACAACATAAATGATCAGGCATTTTCTTCAGCAATCTTCAGAAAAACCCCAACTTCCATACGTGCTTTTTCTAATATGAAACCGCGGGTATACACGCTTTCACCGTGATGAACTAGCGTATAGATTTGTAAATATTACAAGACTTCATAACACTTCAAAGAAGAAAAATTGCTCAGATCATATCATTTACTTGATAAATTATGCTCCATACCACAGATCTAAATAACTCATAAATAGATCATGAAAATACGTAGTCATTACAGGTCTAGAGATCCTGATTGATTATTGTATTCATGAGTGCATCAAAATATCATATCTATCTATTGAATATAGTCCAATCCATGCAGATATAAATCAGACTGAAGTATTCATTCATTCTCATTCTCATGCACACTCTTGCACTATGATCTTCTCCTCCTTATATATATTGAGCCATAGCTAATACCATGAGCCAAAAACCACACAAGTGCCGGTGGTATTCCTGGACGGGATCAAATAGTCATTACTACACTCAATATTATGGGCTAATATCATGGTAAATACCCTTCGTATGGTTAAAATTAGTGTGCCAACACATACACGACTTTGCTTCTTTGTACAAAGTGGTAGCGTCAAGTAACATTCTCCAATCCTATATTCTTCGAAGTAATACCTATTAGTAGTCTTTATTCATTTACATAGGATCTACCCACATGGCTAGATCATCGAAACATTTTTTTTTACACCTCACTTAACAATAAACTAGATACTTGGAAATAAAACTGACACCTAATGAATTTAGACTTAGAAGCCTATTAGGAATCTACCTCCTATTTATTAAATTCACTAACTGTGGAATTAGATAATTACATCAATAAAATCCAAGTGCTTCAGTGGCACTAACCATCATCAAGCCACAAATACACCCACTCGATTTAGAAACCAATCATCCTACTTTTAAGGAAAAGATAATCATGATATTTGGTAACTGTATTTATGTTAAGATGGAACAGATGAAAACTTTTTCAAGGAGAAAATCTCTGCTGGAGTGTTCCACTGATATCCTTAAATGCCTCCACATGGCTAGATGACCTTCAATACACCTTCAAAATAACAAAATGCTACCAAATTCTGCTCACAGCAAAAAATAGAGTAAAAGAGGCAGTTTCGTAGTGTGGTTTTGTAGCAACTCCATTTAACCCATCTATGCCAATTTTAAGCCTTATTCTTTTATTTGGATGTGTTGGTTATACAAAATTAACTAGATACAAATTTTCTCCATCTTTGATTTTTCCAAAAACTGTGGTTTTTTCACAAAGAGTTTCTCGGTTCTTTGGAATACCTGTGTCTAAGCCTCTCCACCAAATTTGGGGCTTAGAGCACTTTTAAATGCTACAAAAATCAACAACATGTAGTCTTCTGGGTGTGGTTGGAGAGTAAACTATGTGAAAAGAGTTCTAACTCAAGGATTGATCAATTGGGGTGGTTTGTGAGCTCTTGAGTGGTTTTTAGTCCCTGTGGGATGTCATTTTGTTGTTGGTTTGTTGGACCCACTTCCATAACTGGAACTTGGAGGCCATGTCAAATCGTAGTGACACTTAGCTCATGTTTACCCTCGAGATCTTGTAAAAGTGGGTAACTGTGGGAGGGGTGGTTACATATGCACCATACAAACATAGTTTTAGGTTCACATCTAAGGCCTGAAGGGCCAATGCCATGTATCAGGACCAGAGGAAAACATTCCAGACAACTGCTCAATTTTATGAAAATCTCCTTCAAAGTGATCAATTATTAATTTAAAAATATAAACCACACATTCATTTATTGAAGCACACATTCACAGTTGTAATATCAAATGATCAGTGTTGGCGAGTTTTGATGATGGAATCACTGATACGGGCCAAGATATTTCTTTTTTATACCCTAATCCCAAGTAAAATATCTAGAAGAGATCCTTGAAAAATAGTCTCATTAATCAATAAGTTTTTTTTGTGAGTGGTTCACTACTTCCCAAGGAAATTCATAGGATTACTTGCGTACAATAGGAAAGATACAATTTCATGTGGTTCTTCGATTCCTATTATTTATCTAGGTGTTGTGCTATTTCTCTAGACTAATCAACCTACTGATTAGAATGGAAAGCAAGGTAGTTGTTCCCACCCCCTAAAATGGTAGTCGAGCAGTATGGGATTTAAATTTTCCACAACTATTCTCTAGCTAATTTAGCTTTCATAGCCCAAGAGTGTTATTCCTTCTCTTGTGTGCTATGCAAGAGGAGTGAAATATAAACAAGAAAGGGTCCCGCTGAAGTCCCTTAGAGAAATAATAATGCCCCTTTACCTGCCTCTTTATTTTCATAAGCTAGTATAAGGATAGGAGCATAGGTAGCAACGATAACATACGTAGTAGTAGTAGTAGTAGAATAAGATAGAGAATAGGTTGAAGCATATGAGTCTCAATACTAAAAAAATCATTGTAATGTATTATTTACTTTATTTATTCTTACTTGGAAAATTGGATCACATCCCAATTCTAGAAGTTCAGTATCCTTCGCTCATCCATAGCCCCCTTTAGTAGTGATTCGATCTCTCTTGGTTGAAACCCTGATACCAAAGATATCATATTCAAATAAAATATTATTTCTATCTCTAAGTAGGCTTTGACATTTAGATGAAGGGTAGTTTTGTTCCAAAATAAAGCCATCATCCAAATCATTAGGTTTGAGATTCAATTCGTAATTCCTAATGACAATTAAATATTCTTCCTTTTTTTTTGTGGGGTATGGTTTATTACTTCCTTCTCTTACTTTATGAGTGGTCGCTATAACTTGTAATTTTCTTAGTTACCTTCTACTTTATGAGTGGTAAATAGAATTGGGAATTTTGTTAATTAATTAATTAATGAGTAGGGACCTAGTGATTAGGACCCACATGACATGTTTGGGCTCTACACCATATAAACACATCAAAGACCCTAAAAACCAATGCCACGTATCAATACTACATGTAAACATTCTAGAAAGATACCCAATTTTAGACAACTCATCTTTATATGGAGCCATTATTAATTTAAAAATGTAAACCACACATCTATTTATTGAACCATGCATTCATGGTCGTAATATCGTAGAATTTATGTTGGCATATTTTGATGAGGGAATCACTGATATGGGCCTAGGTATTTCTCTATTATAACCTAACCCCAATTACGAGCTCTCGAAGAGAGCCATGAAAATTGTTCACCAAACACCCTAATATCCATAACTTCTGGGAAGCATATAAAAAGAGTATATGAATGGCATCAAGAAGAAAATTTCATTATCTATTGTGAGAATGCACATCACATTTTCCACTGAACAAAGTGTTTCTCAAATTACAACATTACATTAGCATTAAATGTGTTTCAAGCATCTAGAAAATATCCTAGACGATGATGGTGTCATTCAAAGATCATATCAATGGATTTCATGTAAGTTTCATAGAACCATTTTCTAATTCCATGTCTCGTGACTCTTTCTTTAATTCTATAATAATTATAGCATTATATGTTTGAGGTAGGGTTTGAGTCTAGAGGATTTATTGTTAGTGTTTGATTAATAGTAGTCCTCGATTGCTAGTAGATTATCAATAACTCAATTCCATGTCTCAAGGCTATTTCTTTAATTCTATAATGAATATGGCATTATATCTTTGAAGAAAGGTTTGCATCCAAAGAATTTATTGTTAGTGTTGGAATATTATGGTAGTTGTTGATTGTTGGTAGAGTTTTATTAATACAATATATTTTCATTTAGGCTTTTGAGACATCTACATTACAAGATGTTAATAGGGTAAACTTACCAGTTTGATATGCACTTCGATATGTAATTAAGATTTGAGAATGACTTAAAATAATTTATAACACAAACCCATTTACACTGGGTCAGATATGCACCTCACTATATATTTCAAAAATTGGGTACTTTAATTTTCATTTTTTTATTTTTGGGTTAATAACATAGACCCATATAGAGACATAATTGGTAGAACCAAAGAGCCATGTTTGGTACACCTTAGGGAGAGAAGTTTGATATGCTTGAATAATGGTTATTGGCTAGGGTATTAACACATTGTTTCTTTATAAAAGGCCTCTATAAACTTAAGCCTAATATGCACCTATATATTTCAATGTTAGTGTTTCAATTTACAACTCCGCTTGCCTAGATTTGATGCACCATTATAGTCACACGACACAAGCATAAAGTGTTCAAAGGAGTGTTCTCTCCCAACTAGGTTATTAGAACCTTCCTTATCTAGAGGAAAAAATTAAATTTTTCTCTAGACTTAATGGTGGGTTTCTAGCAATATTGAATATTATGGAAAGTAATTTGTAGAAGTTAGCTCTATATTTTTTTTAAAGGATAACATTACAATTTTGTGATATTTTTTCACTTATTTTTTCTATCAATGGGGATTTGGAATTTGTTGGAATCTTCGATAACAATTTAAGGATCACCAAAATAACTTTTACACTTATTAACACTTAATTGAACGATTCATTGATTTGCAACATATCGTAATGTCATATAAAAAGGTAACATATGCATAAAAAAGATAATATGAGAAACATAAAGAACATTATGGAACATAAACACAAGAGGAACTACACATAAAAACACATCAACGCATGTGAACACGAGATATAAGGTGGAAACCCTTATAGGAGAAAAACCACCATCTTCTTTGTCTTCTTCTTTTCTTCTTATTATGAATTTTTTTCTTTTAAATCTTCATATCACTAGCCACGACCAGTGTGCAAGCCACAACTTTCTGTCATGTGAGAAACCACTTGCTCTAGGACACTACTTGATGGAAACTGACACTGCTTGAAATTTTCAAGCCACCACCTATTCGAAGCTACCACTCCCTCAACTATGCAGGCCACTACCTGTTGCAGGCCACTACCCCTTGGATGCCCCAATGCCCAATAGATTTTCTAGCCATCACTAGACAAAAGCCACCACTTCCAAGTTATCAGTCCATGACCTAAAGGAGGAAACCACTCCATGACTTATAAATTCACTACTTGTCGGAAAGCCACCACTTTCCCTCTAAAGACCACAACCTTCAAGCTTCTGCAACCCACTTTTCATAAATTTTCAAACTAGGATCCACTTGAAATAATTCAAACACATGTAAGTATCATTTCGTACCATTTTCATACTAGAGCCACTATGAATCCAAGGTATTTGAGACTCCCAAAGGCCTCCCACCTATTTTTTATTATGATCATGTTAGTCACTTCATTCCAGAATGTGTTCCTCCAAACATCATGCCTTATAGATATCCCTATGCTCAAAAGAGTGAAATTGAATGTATGTTTGCATAAATTCTAGAGGTTGGTATAATTAAACTTAGTCAAAGATATTTATCTTTTATAGTAGTATTGGTGCACAAGAATGATGGGTCATGGCATATGTTCCCAAATTATAGGGAACTCGACAAACTCACTATTAAAGGTAAATTTCCCATTCCCATCATTGATGAATTTTTCGATGAATTACATGGATGAATTTACTTCAAGAAGCTTGATCTTCATTCAGGATATCATCAAATTAGAATGAAGGAAGAAAATGTTTTGAAAACAACATTTTAGAACTCATGAAGGTCATTATGAATTTTTGGTCATGCCTTTTGGACTTACGAATGCACCGTCCACATTTAAAGTTTTTATGAATTCCATTTTCAAACACTTCCTTATAAAATTTGTGATAGTATTTTTTGATGATATAATAATCTAAAAAAAGTCTTGGAAGGATCATATTCAACATGTTGACGCTGTGCACAAAATATTGGAGGAGAAAAAACTATATGCAAAATCCTCCAAATGTTTCTTTGGAGTATAGGAGGTGGAATATTTGGGTCATATTATATCTCATGAGGGTGTTAAGGTAGACCCTAACAAAATTAAATCCATTAAAGAATGGAAAACCCCACAACCCTAAAGCATATTCAAGGATCTATTGGGTTGAGAGGGTATTATTTCAATTTTGTTAGGGTATTAGTTGCTTATGGAGTCAAAGAAAGATGCATTATCTTTGACTCCATAAGAAACTAAGGATTTTAAACATTTTAAAGAAGAAATGTTCCAAGCACCAGTCTTAGCCACACCAAACTTCACAAAAACCTTTATTATGGAATGTGATGGCTCAAGAATTGGAATTGGTAATGTCTTAATGCAAGAAGGAAGACCCATTGATTTTGAAATTTGTCCCATCAAGGGAAATTATTTACAAAAATATATTTATGAGAAAGAAATTTTGGCAACACTACATGCACTAAAGAAATGGTGACTTTTACACAAATCTATTTCTGAGAAAGAAATGTTGGCAACACTACATGCACTAAAGAAACAGTGACCTTACCTAATCATAAGACACTTCAAGATAAAAACATATCATGATAGTATTAAATACTTTTTGGAACAAATTTGCTTTTATAAGAGAAAAAAAATGGGTCACAAAGATGTTGGGTTGTGACTTTGAAATCATCTACAGAAAAGGGAAGCAAAATGTTGTTGCAGATGCACTTTGAAGAAAGGATGAGGATTTGGAAGCATTTCCCTATGCCATTTCTATTATACAACATGATTGTATAAATGAAGCAAGGGATGAATGGAAGAATGATGAAGAGGTGTGGTTACTCATTCAAAAGTCATAAAAAGATAACAATATATCTAATACATTTATTGGAAAAATAATTCATTATCGTACAAATATAGCTTATAGATTTGTAATAATTCCTAACTCAAACAAAATATTCTTTTGGAATTGCACACCTCCCCCTTAGGAGGGCACTCAGGATTTTTAGAAGCTTACCATAGGGTCAAAAAGGAATTTTTTTGGGATAGCAATAAAGCTTATATTCAAACTTTTGTGGCAAAATGTTTGGTTTTCCAACAACATAAAGTTGAGAAAATAAAGACCCTCACTCTGTTACAACCTTTAGCCATTTCAAGTCAACGTTGGGAGGAGGTTTTGATGGATTTTATCATAGGTTTACCAAAGTCTGAAGGAAAGAGTGCCATAATGGTGGTAATTGATAGACTTACAAAGTATGCACACTTTTGTGGATTATCTCATCCTTTTAAATGTAGTACAATTCCTATTGCATTTATGGAAACAATTCAAAAGCTAAATGGGAACCCAAATATTATTGGAAGAGACAGAGATCCCATTTTCACTGGAAATTTTGGACATAATTATTTTCTTTCCGTGGTACTCAATTAGCTAATAGCTCATATTATCATCCTCAATCTGGCGGGAAAAATGAGATAATGAACAATTTTTTGCAATTATATCTTTGGTGCTTTGTTTATGATAAACAAAAATAATGGGATAAGTGGTTACCTTTGGCTGAATGATGGTATAGCACTTCCTTCCATACTGCAACAAAAATTACCCAATTTATAGCACTTTATGGATATCATCCACCATCCATCACATATATTTTAAGAGAAACTTATAAGGTTCAAGCAGAGGAAGATCACATCTATCATCAACAAAACATTCTCCAACTCTTAAAGGAAAACCTCACTCTGGCACATAATCAAATGAAACAAAAGGAAAATATTCATCGCAGTGAAAGAATTTTTGATGTATGTGATTGGGTATTTTTAAGGCTACAACCATATAAAAAAATGTCCCGCAAGAAAGCTAAGAAGTATAATAAATGATCACCTAAGTATTATGGCTTTACAAATTGTTGCAAAAGATTGGTACGATGGCATACAAGTTGGAGTTGCATGCATCTTCCTGAGTACACCAAGTTTTCCATTTTTCATGCTTAAACAAGTCTAATGGTAACAAGATCCCAATTCAAACAATATTTCCAAAACTTTATGAAGAAGGAAAGTCATATTGGATCTTGAAGCAGTCATGGAAACAAGAACTCAACAACTATGAAGTCAATCAATTTCAGAGTATCTCATTAAGTGGAAGAACTTACCCGTTGAAGATTCCACATGGGAGGATGACAATTTTATACATAAGCATCCAAAATTACTTAAGTTGTGAGGAATTTTTTTTTTGAAGGAGACAAGCATGTTAGATCCCTACAATATTGATTTAACCCCCTATTGTTATTGTTGTGCCCATGTAGCCCCCATATTTTTATTGTTTTTCCATTACATTAGTATTGTTATATAGGCTCTAATTATATTGTGACCACTTAGAATCCTATATATACCAATGCGGTCTTGTCATTTGTATCATTCAAGAATTTTTCAGTTATGTGATGTAAAGGAGCTTTCCCTCTCCAAGAGGATAATTTTCAAGTCATTGATCTATATTTTCTTTTTATTTCTGATCCGGTTGCATAACAACCTGAGTCTTCTTCATATCCTTGATGATATTATAATCGACATTGTATGCCACATTATATTCTTTGGTAGGATTATCTATGGAAGTTGGTGGGGAAAACTTGTTTGGCACTTCAAGTGTGTTAGACTTTGTTTTAGCATTCCTGATGTGTTCTTGGAAGACTGGGAACTTGCAGACTTAGATTGTGAACCTTGAGCTGGATCATTTGGGGGTAGCATCCTTCTCAAAAATTTGTTTCTCTGATCTTCAACTTTTAGCTCAGATACTAGTCCCTTACTCCTCAATTTATAATGTTTAGTTTTTTGTGTAGGAGGATTCTTACCAATTTCATATTCACTAGGAGTTTCATATTTAATACTTTCAACGAGATCTAAGGTGAAAATGGATTCACCAACATTTATATTGTCTTATGGTGGGGTTTTTTGACTTTCTTCCTTTAGTGAAGAATATTCTTCCTGTGTTGATTGATCATCAAGAACTCAATTCAACATAGCAGTCATGTGGAATATCCACTATGGGCATGTCTTCTCAGAATGTGTTTCTTGATGAAATGTGAAACATTTGTCCATACCCACAATGTCAATATTTAAAGCTACATTGGAACTTTATGAATATTGAGCTTGTTTATTAGTGTTTTTCTTAAAAAGGGGCTTGAAGAACTGACTAATGGAAGAAGCGTCACTAGTTCACTATAAATTAGATACTTCATTGGTCAAATGCTTCAATGATTTATTCAAACTCTCCATATAAAAGAATCTTTATCCTTAGTTTTTATAGAGGAGGTTTGGGGCTTCGTACTAGTGTCCTTTGAATCCTCTTGATTAGTAATCACTCTAATGGATTTAAAGATCTTTTTGACGGTTATGGCCTCATTAAATTTTTATACCAACATGCCTTTAGAAACTCCTTTATCGAACATGGAAATATTGGTTAGAAAGGACGAAGTATAGTAATATGATGTGATGGAGTCATGTGGTTGCACATCCTTGGGAAAATGATTTAAAATAGTAGTGAATCTCTTATTAAATTATTTAACTTTAATCTTTGATTCCCATATTGAGATTTCTAGGTTCCTTAAGAAACATGGTGGGAATTTTATCATCGATTGAATTTTTCCAAGAAAATATCCTAGAATTCTCTCTAATTGTATATTGAATTAGCAGGAAGGCTATGGTACCTTGTAGATGCCATATTTTCAAGTGTGTACATGAATAATATGAAAACAAAATCATCATAACAGACTTTAAATATTCTTAACTACAAATATAATTTATCAATGTGGTCCTTAGTTGTAGTTTTCTTATAAGGATCATGCATCATTAAAAACTTTTCTAGGTGTTTGGGTAAATGATATAGGGAAATTGCAAGAGCTAGTGGCCCTTGGGCCATCCAATCCAACTTTTGTTCGCCTGCCATGTTTTCACTATTTTCTTCCTTGTCACTATCCAAATATGAAGATTCTTCCTCTTCACCGTTCATTTTTCCGTTATTTTTTAACTCTTCGTTCTCATTATCATTCGACTATTTGTTCTTCGGTATAAATATTTTTTACCCATCTCCCTCAAAATTCTAGTATCGGGTGGTATCTTGTTTCCTTCATCTAAGTCTCTTTCATGTGAATTGGATAGGTCATCCAAAGATTCGTTCAAAAAATATTTAGTTGTAGCTACTAATATAGCGCCACGAGTTGTTTCTCTAGTTGACCACTTGGGAGGAAGAAGTGATGCAACCAAGAGATAGTCTAATTTCTTCATGAACTGACATGTGATGGGCCATAAAGATCTGAGTTGGTAATATGTAACTTCATATGCACATCATATACTATTTGGAGAAGGATATTATATCTCTAGAAGATGTGACAGAGGTGAACTCAAAAAATTATTGCCTTACTATGATAATTGAGGATGTGAATGTGAAGATCGAACTGCCATATACTGGCTACCCTCCTTATAGCACCAAATTGTGTTAATGGTGTTGGAAATTTTGAAAAAAATAGGGGATTTCCTTGGTATAAAGTCCCAATGAGAATCTACACCATTTGGAGTGGGATTCCCATATGGAATGATGGTCTGACTGCCATTTTGTTGAACGCAATGATTGCAAAAAAGAAACAACATATGAGAGAACCAAAATCACTTTTGAGACATGCAGGCATATTATATTTTTGAAATCTGAAAATACATTATATATAAAATTATTGCATGAATAAAGTAGATAGTGTGAGCATTTAAAAAAAAAATGATATGACTACTCTAGTAAAGACACACATGTAAGGAAAGAATTTTTATTTGATTGAAAAAATATTTTTCAAACAAACACGATCATGAAAGCATAAGGGACATAAAATTTCAATTAAGATATGTATTAAAGAAAACAAAATAATGTATTCACTTCAACACATGTGAATACAAACACATACCATAACCATTACAAGAGAGTTCTTACAATAAGTTTTCTTGCTTGCATAAAATATATGTTTGTCTCAAAGAGCTTCTTATGATTATGTAGAAATACCAATATGCACAATTATAAATACATTTCACTTATTACAATAGTGGAACAGGGAAGCCACAAAATTCTTCTCAAAATAAAGATCTCTCTCTTATATGCTAACAAGAGAAGCCAAGGCTAAAAGTCCTTTTTCTTGAGCTATGAGGGTCTATATATAAGGAGTGACGTCACTCTTGCACTTCCTTATGACTCTTGGTCTCCATTATGACTCTTTGGCTTCCATTTGACCTTTATAATTCTTCGTGACTTTTCAAATTATACATGATGACTTTCATTTTCTTCCATTTTTCTAATTACAAAATTTGACCTTTTACAAAATTTTGGCCAAAAATAAAATAAACACATTTATGTACAAATTTCAGGAAATTGTAATTCAAGAATTAGGACATGGATCTCCTTTGTGATTTACTGGTAGAAAACTTTATATTATTCTTCTATGTCTTTGAAATTTTGTGATATCTCCCACTCATACCTCAACCTACCCTCCAAAGCATCTGGAAATATTGTTTTCGAGGCCACTTGTATATTGTTCCATAACATAGTGACCTTCACATGCAACTTGACTAATTCGACGACATATTGCAGAACAGTCTCCTTGGTTACCTCCAAGTCCTCTTAAGTAGCCACATTTCTTATGATATCCAAAGCCTCCTTTATCTATTGTTTGATGGCATCTCTATGATTCAGCTCTCTAGGTGAACCTACTAAAGGTATCCTATGCATTCAAACCAAAGCTTCCAATCCATAATGAAATTTCATGTAATTGTATATACTGTTGGTTATATTTTTATTCAACTATTCATAAGTTTCCATTAGGATCTTCACTTCAAATCGCTCTAGTTTAGCCTCCATTCTTCCCTCTCTAGGAAAATATGCAGGTGCATTCAGGTATTTAGCGCCACATTCTTGAATAATATCTATATCCATGTGGGCTACCTTAACAATTTTCATATTTTCCATCACATCCTTTTGGATTTCATATAAAGGGGGCACTAATTTATGTAATGCCATCATTTCATCATATACATGTTTTATCATGTATTCCAACTAATGAAGTTCCTCGAGTGACTACAGAACTTCTCTGTTATAACCTCTACAAGACACCCATTGATATTCAATTATAATTTGTTCATTTTGTTGCATTACATCAACTATTTTTTTCTTCAATCGTTCAATCTCGAGAGTAAGATAATCAATTTTCTTCTTAGTGGCAACTTCAAAGGTTTCACCTATTGAAGCGATCACTTTTGGATTGGTATTTATGTTTGAAACAATCTATCTCTATATATTGATAGAGATTGGTTGCTCTAGCTCATTCAAAAAGTACTTGCTCCTTTCTTGAATGATTTTGTGCTTGAGTTGATCAAATGTGAAATTGGATATGTCTAGGTTTTTGTCTTCCCCTGGAGGCAGGATACCCATTTCACTGAGAGAAAGATGCCCACCTTTGAGAGGAGTTGAAGGTTGGATATTTAGAGTGGCTATTATTAACTCAACTTTCGTTGATTGATTCTCCTCTGATTTCTCACTGTCTATCTCTTTAGTTATTAGTTATTTTTCCAATTTCTTTTCAAATTCTTCTTCTTCTTGCTTCATCCTAGCTTCCTCTTGTTTTTTCTTCAAAATTTCCCCTTCATTCCTTTTCTTCACTTATTCTTCTCTCTTCCTCAATACCTATTTATTTTTCTTCTCTTGCTCTTATATTTTCCTTTCTTCTTCTTCTTCTTATCTCTTTATTTTAGATTAGTTTTTCTCTTTTCTTCTATTTTCCTATCCAACTACATCTTTATTATCTTTGAAGATTTGAACTTTTTACTTATCTATTTTTCATCTTCATGCTCCTATTTTCTCTTTAGTTCAATTTTTTTTTGGATGTATATCTCCTCTTGGTTTCTTCCCTCTAGCTCATCTATGACATTTTCTTGGTTTGAAGGACCTGCTTCTTCACCTGTTCCAGTTTCTCTAGAGGAATTTTAATGATTCTTGATTTTATCCTAGTCTTTCTAGGAGACTAAGGTATATTTTCACGTATACCTTAGCTTGGGACATTATTTCACAAATATTCCTCTGGGATCATGCCGGTTATATCCCATATAATTGAACCAAAGGCACTCCTATTCTACAATTTATTCCTCTATTATCTTCAGGCTCTTAAACTCGCATGATCCAATATGCAATGCAAAGATGGGCCATGGAGAATTATTTAACCCTTGCAAATAAATATACGACCCTGTGGAAATTTGATAACCGACTCCTGTTTGAAAATCTTATCTATGAAGAACAACAACATGAGATGTTGGCTTTTATATGCTCTAAAAACTCTGATGAATGTTCCCTAAGGAAATACAATCAATCTGCAATATATGCTAGAGATTCCCTTGCTTGAGCTATCATGCATGGTGCCTCGGTGACAAATATCATCTAATATAGTACTAAGATAAATAACTCAGTTATCCTCGCATATACTCCCTTGTACATTGTTTCCCAAAGTATCCTACAATACAGATGCACCATAGGTATCTCTTTAGCATAAGTCAACTTCCATTCGAACCCTAGGAATTCGTTCTTGGTGCATATTACGTCTATAAAATGTGAGGACATGTAGAATTCATATTGTTCACCTTCTGACACATTCTTCACTTTTGTGTCACTCTTCTGCAATTTTTTAGCTATGAGATCAGACCAATTGAAAATAGTTCCCTTACTGGCACATGGGTGCACCATATATACCCATTTTTCCTCAAATAACTTGGCGTTCTCATGTCCATATAACCTATATCACATGGCCATTAAGTATTGGTATGGTTTCTTAAACACATTTGTTCTATAAATACCATCAGGCTTTTGACAAAATATGTTCAGCTCTTGCCACCAAGTTTTGAGAATATACTTTGTATATTTTCCAAAACCAATATAGAATCTCGAGTTGATATATTCTTCAGGCTTAGGAATCTTATACTACATTTAAATATCATGGCCCTGATATGTTTCTAGTACGTATCCCTTTCTAATTCTTATGGTCATGTTTTGAGGGTCAATGTGTTGTAGGATCCACCAAATTGTCTCTACACAAGGTAGCACTAGATAATGGAAAGTGATCTTGTGAAACTTGGAACGATTAATTTTGAGGTAGATCTCTTCGTTCTTTTCATTTTCTAGAATCTCTTTCCTGGTGAATTATTTGAATATCTTTGGCCAAGAAAAGGTCATTGACTAGTCGATAAAACATGCCGTGTCCTTGAATATGGGTACTTTAGGCTCCAGACTATCGAATACTCCCTCAATACTAATTTCAATTATTTCTCTTACATGTCATTTCTCATGATTGCAAGGCATGCTTTTAGTAGAGGTTTATAAGCTGATAGAATGAAGATATTTTGTACCTCGAAGATGAAAATCATTCATGGAAAGGAACATAATTAGTCGAAGAAAATGTGTACTCTATCCTTGTTATGTTTGTGTAATTTATCATTGTGAAAAAATAGTGCGTTGGGCTTGGCATGGGTGCATAGTCTAGAGGAAATTTTTGGTTGATTGGGGATTGTAAAACTTGTGTAGTGCGCTAATGCTAATAATTAATGCATGCATATAGGATAGATGCAAATATTGGCATATCCGAAAACTAAAAGTGTGCAAGGTGTTAGTCATTGGGTTGAAAAGAAATATTCTTGGCGCGAGCAATGTTTGTAGTGATAGAGGAGATGAGACTAGGTTTACAAGATGCACAGTGTGATGATAAGAAACAAGGGCTCAATATGTAGGATTTTCGCGCTTCCTAGATCTATGTATTCATAGCTATGTTTCTTTCCTATGTTCGTGTGTTGTGTTATGGAATGGTTGAACATAGGTGTAAGCACATCCTTTAGAAGCAAGGGTCTAAGGCTGAGGCTTTAAATTTTGCGAGAAGGCCTAGTCAAGAAGGATAGGTAATTATGTGACAACCAAATCAAAACTTTGGCTAAGTGTGGGAAGTATGGAGACTAAGAGGGCACAAGAAAACCAATCCAAATTGAACTTCACATACAAGATATACCTAATTGAATATGAATTAGATACATTCAATTATCTAATTGAATATGAAATATTGTGGAATTTGAGGTGTAAGGGACAAAATTAGAGCACTGAAACATCAAACATACAATTGTAATTACAGGGTGTGAGAGAATGAGACTTACCCAGAAAAATTTTGCAACACAATCGCAGAGTGGAAGGATAGGGAGATCCCTTATGCTTGTAATGCGCCTGGACCTCCGAAGAGTAAAATAAAATTGTGAAATGAACATTTTGAGGTGACTTTTATATATAACCACTCCACATGTGCAATCAAGTTGTGCTTTTGGGATGCGACCAGGTGCAAAAATGTGTAAAAATCTTGGTATATTTCCATTATGAAGTGCACTAGCACTCAGAATAAAAACTGTACTGGGATTGTGAGCTGCAAATGTGCCTTGACTTAGAGATTTTGGAGCAAACCTTTAATGAATTCAAACACATATGCAAACTTGAAGCAAGCTTAAGATGACCTCAAACACTTGGAAAAATGAAGAGCATGATCTTACAAGAGGTTGATAGGGGCTCCAAAATTAGATGGAGTAGAAAATTTTGTAGGGAGGTTGTAGCAGCTAGACCATAAGCTTTCACAGGATTGATCCTCATCAATTATTGAAAACAAAATGTGGGTGGGCATGAAATTTTTTTAGGTATTCGACATTCAGTGAAATTAACATAAAAATATGATATCATAACTCACTACTACTATCCATACGAACTAGTCACATCCTTGTCACATTTTAAACAAATTTTATATAATGATAATAATGATTTTCTTTTTTTTCTCAAAAAAATTTGTTTTGCACTTTGACATTAAGATAATTTGCAAAATGTATTCAAACCCATTCAACAAATATCCATGAAAAATAATTAATTCTAATTAATTTAGTGCCTTCAACCATGTAAAATCTATAATAAGACCTCAATTTGTATGACCAATAAAATGTAAAATAAATAGTTTTAAATACTTAAAAATAAATAAAAATAAAAAATAAAAATTTATAATGTATTTCTTTAGAAAATCTCCCAAATTTATAAAACCTCCCAAATTTATAGTCGAATCCACGACTAATATGAAATTAAAAGATAAAAGCATTGGGATAATCTCAGCCTTCAACAAGGATTAATAAAAACATTATCACCTTTTTAATTTATTTTATTTAATTCACAATATTTCATGAATTCACCAAATAAATGTTCAACCATCACTATATTTTCAAAAAAAATTCTTATACATGTCACAATATTTTGGACATATAGATATATATATATTATTTTTTCACTAAAATTATTCAAGGGGATATTGAAATATATGGTTGAACCTACAACGTTGTCATAATTGTTTTTTCCCTTTACCCCGGAAGAGCGGGTGATTGTTAAACTAGTTTCTCCCGATTGTAGGCCCCCCTTGTTTGTGGGGGCTTAATAACCTCACATAACCTGTGATTACTTCTCCGACCATCGTGACCTTTGAAGCTTTATGTCTTTACCGGTATTCAATGTAATTATCAACACTAATATATTTGTGTTTATAGTGGAATTGGTACTTGTTTCTATGTAATTATTAATTAAACGTGTGACCTTTATTATTCACTAGCTTGCAATTATTTTTGAATAGCATTATTAACAAATATATATTATTATATATAATACATATGTTTATATTAGTATTTTTTGGAGCTTACTCAACAAAAAGTAAATGTGAATATAAAGTCTTATGTTTAAATTCTTAATTCTTAATTGCTTACTAACTCAATTATTTTACTAGTTAACCAAATAATCATAACATTGCTATTTAAAAAAATTTATTTCATTATAATAAAATTTTAATTAAAGAATAGATTTCAATTATCAATCATTTGATTAGGTTTAAATTGAGCATTACACATGTTAATAATTAAGTAATGTAATTAATCATGGTAAAGGATAGGATTGGTAAATCATTATACATATTGTATTTAATAATTTATTACCAACAAATATCTTCAAATACATTATATAAATAATGAGGTTATATTTTAGTAATGATTTATTTTTTTAAATATATTTTCTTTAATATAATATATATATATATATATATATATATATAAAATTATAATAAAGTGTAATAATAGAAAGAACACATCATGAATATCCAAATATTACATCTGTTGTTTTTCTTCTTCTCTTTTATTTTGATATTTATTATTTTAATAATTTATTTTTAAATTATAAAATCACTAAAATAGGAGTGGAAGTCATTTCTTATCTCATTTGTTAATGTTTAACATGTTGGAATAGTTTTAAAAATAAGGTTCTTGTATGTCTTAATTTCCAATTATTTTTAGATTTTTAGATCTTTGGAATCTTCTTGAAACCCATACATGATTATCTCCATAAATGTGAGTAATAAATGTTCATTATGCTATGGTCAAAGCTATAGGTCAAGTTTTATAGGCCCAAACCTTTTTGTGCTAACTTCATTTTCAATTTATGATAGCCCATTTTCAAGTTATTATGTTAATTACATTATAGAATAATACTCTATGCCAATGTAGCCATTTTACAACTCCCACACAAAAAATATCCTTTTTAAGGCACCAAATGAGTAATTTTCAATTTTTATCTTATTTGATGATTTTCAAGGTTGAATTTGAAAATAGATCCTACAAATTCACAATATTGATTCTTCATCCAGTAAAATACTAAAAACTATCATGTCAAATTATATGTTATCCATTTTGAATAAATTAAGATTTCTTTCACAATGTTTCTAAATAACATGACCAATGTCATGTTGAAGGCGACCCTCAAACCAATGAAAATAAGGATAGAAGGAATAGAATGTTATCCCTAAATGTGACATAAGTAACACCATCTTACAAATCTAACAATAAACTAAAATGCTCCATCTCTATCATTTAGAAAGTGAGTATTTTATAAGTTAAGAACTCACCATTAAAAAAAAAAAAACATTTAGTGTATCAACGTTTCTTAAATACACATCCATATGTTATGACTTGTCATATTATATTTAACTCAATGAACCATTGAAATTTCATGGGTGATCTGATTTTCTAGAAAATGAGGAGAGGATAAGTTTAGCATTATATTATAACAAGCAACATAATAATGAATACATGTGATATAATTTAAATATAGTTAAATTAATTAAAAGACTATCAATCTTTCGAAAAATGGAAGCTTATATAAGTACATGTAGAAACGAGAAACCAATGATCAAATAACTCTTCAACTTTGAGCATTAAATATAAACTTATCAAACAATTATTTAACTTAATTTCATATATATATATATATATATATATATTATTGATTTGAGTTAAATCAAATTCTCTAAAAACATCACTTCATAATTGTTGTTTTCACTAATTAAATAAGAACATAATGTTTTGATAAAATTTATATGAATTAAAATAATTAAAATTAGATTTATTTGCTAATTAATTAAATTTTAAATTTTGTTATTTTTTAATTTTACAAATTACTTATCTAAAATTTCAAATTTTGATTTAACTATATAATTTGTAAATATTTATTAAAAAAATAATATTTCATAGCACTAGCTAGTACCAACACTTTATTAATTTGAAAATGTATTTCTCTAGGTACCATGTTGTTACACATTGAATATATTTAATTTTTAGTAAATGAAAATCTAAGAGGCTTATTAATTTGTCTTCTAAATTAAAAATTCAAACCAAAATTAAAAGAAAAAAAATAAAAATTGGAAAACCAAAGATTAGAAGAAAAAAAACTATAATTAATTATACAAAGTCAAAATCTACAATAATATCTTGTAATTATTTTAAGATAAGAAATAAATATTTAAAAATATTATTTTAAAAATTATTATTTCATAACTTTAAAATATTGTTTTCAGAAGTCATGGTCAATAAAAAAAAAAAACAAAATAAGTCATGAGGGTTTTGACTAGATGTCAAAGTCAATATTATTTCAATATGCTTTGAGGATTTTCAATTAAATCCAAATTATTTTTTATATTTTTTGAGCTTAAATAATTAAATTTATTAAAAAATAATGTTCTTGAATTCATATAATCTGAATAATTAATTTTATTAAAAAATAAATAGTATAAAAATAAATATTTTTACATAAATTTTGATAATAAATATATACACTATTATAAATTAAAATTGGTATATATTATAATTATAAATCATCAAATTATTCACCAAATATACAAAGTCCAAGACATTGGCAATGAGCTAATGGTATATAATCAAAATGCTTCTAAATTGGAACCTAAATAACATAAATAATAGTATATGATAATAAAATGAAAGTTATATAACCCATAAATCTATTTATATTTGTTTTGTTCGATGTTAATGTTTGCAAATTTATATTGAGGACTTTGTCTTTCGATCCATGGTGTTAGTATTTAATGATATGTGACATATAATAACATATTATTGGCTTTAATTATTATTATTATTATTATTTAATTTAAGGTCACGTTCAAGCTATACAACAAATTGGTGTATGAGAGCCTTTTGTTTGTGGGACAACTGACCCACCTTCGAACAGTGATTTGATAGCTAAGTCTGTGAAGGTATACATACTCTACCCCACTTTGATTTTGAACCTTTGACCTCTTAGGAGAAAATACATGCTCTTAATGTTTGTTGTCATCATTGACTTGCAGTGAAAAACATAATAGGACAAGGAGAGATATGTGGATAAGACTATTTATATGTCTTCACTTCAAAAAATACAAGTCTAGTTATGGTTTCCCATTCATATAATATATTCATCAGATTATTAAATAGCCAGCTCTGCATTTGGGCAATACATATTTCTCAAGCCATAAGCCCATTAATACAGTCAGGTTGCCCATCATTAAATTTAAACCAGTACAATATCTAGTCGTAGACATATACTGCCCATTAAAATTATAGCCTGTTGAATATTGGTTGCTCTACATTTGTATACTCTCATAATTGCTAGTATAAAAATAGTTAGTAATAAGACCATACATATACCATTAAAGATGTGATAATATAATTGACCATAGTTACGAAATTCACTCATATTGGACAAAAAAAAATACGAGAATTCGGCAATTTGATTCTTATATCTAGTTGTGATAAAATTCGATTCGTTTAACATGATACTCGTCTATCTTCTGCCTAAAGGAAATGAAGTTCAGATTTTATGGGATATCCACATGCATAGAGCGGTGGCTGCTAAATCCAAAACAAATGGTAGCGTGATCGTAGCTTTTTGTCTTTCAATTTCATTGTTACATACAACACTTTAGAAAGTTGAGCTGTGAAGTTAGTAAATTGGATGAGTAATTGAAATTAATTGAAATTTTAAATAGGTTTAAATTAGAAAGTTGGGTTGTGAAATTAGTAAATTAGATGAGAAATTGAAATTAATTGAAAATTAAAAAAAATTAAAATTAAAATAAATTTTATATATTTTTGATATAAAAAAAAACTAAAATATATATTATTTACCAAATAAATTTAGATATATTTTAAAATTAGGAAGTGGTTTTAGGTTAAAGTTTTGAGTTTTGAAAATAAAATGAATTTTGGATGGAAGAGTGAAATATGGTTTTTTTTGGGGAGTTGTAATGTGAAAACTGTTTATACTAGCAATTGCACCATATGTTGCAAAAGAAACGTCGTAAGGCAATAGCATAGGAAATAGTAGCCTATAAGAAATAAGAAGGCAATAGCATAGGAAAGAGTAGCCTAGAAGAAACAAAATGTTGTAGAGAACTGAAGGAATGAAAGGAAAATTTTTCTTCCATGGAAGCGAGTCGTGGAGGTTTCAAAGATATTGATGATAAGAGTTATCAACAAAAAAATTTTGTTATAGATTTTGAAATAGGCAATTGGGGGTGAAAACATATATGTAAACCAACATAATATGTTCACATATATATAAATTTTGTTATAGATATTGAAATAGGAAATTGGGGGTGAAAATCCTTTGGTGATTAATAATCCAACACGTAACTCAAATAAGATATTTTTAATACATTTAAGTAAAATCTATCTAGCATAGATGTCAATAAAGAGAATTTTTATTAACAAAAATAGAGTTTACTTGAGCAGCAATTATCAGAAATTGTATATGAAGAACAATAGTCTTGGTATACAAGAAAGTGAATATCATTTTAATATGGATACATTTTTGGAAGTAGATATTGTTATTTATCTTATGGTTTATTTTCTTAACTCCAAACTTGGTTTATTCTTTCTCTATACACATAAGAAAAAAATACAAAGTAAATTCACAAATTTAAGTTATAGTTTTATATTTCATAATTACAAATCTAGTTTCTTATTAAAATATTTTACACATTCTAGGTTATTCTAAATTGATCAAGAATATAGAATTATTAGGGTGGTGCTCTATGTGCACTAAAATTCCCATGAGGTCCATCACAATGTATGGGGTTCATTGCAATCTTGGATATATTCTGTGAGTTGTTGTAATTTTTTGCTTGTGGCTACAACTTAGTTTTGGTTTTCACCTAGTTATCATGATTCAAAACTTTGTTATCATATTAGATCCTTATAGCATTATATAGATTATGTGAGTTAATGTGATGTTTTGTTTATCACAATGATTAAAAAATCAGTTATTATACCACACTATTGACTTTCTTGTTGTCTGTTTTGTTTATCTTATTAAAATATTTTACACATCCTAGGTTATTCTAAATTGATCAAGAGTATAGAATTATTAGGGTGGTGTTATATGTGCACTAAAATTCCCATGAGGTCCATCACAATGTATGGAGTTCATTGCAACTTTGGATATATTCTGTGATTTGTTGTGATTTTTTGCTTGTGGCTACAACTTAGTTTTGGTTTTCACCTAGTTATGATGATTCAAAACTTTGTTATCATCTTAGATCCTTATGGCATATATATATTATGTGAGCTAATGTGATGTTTTGTTTGTCACAATGATTTAAAAATCAGTTATTATACCACAATATTGACTTTCTTGTTGTCTGTTTTGTTTATGAACCCCTTAAAAAAACCAGAGGAAAATTTGATTTTACAGTGTGATCTCCCCAGTATGGGTGGGGGTTTCAAAAATTGGAGAGTAAATTGAGTGGTTATTGTTAGAAATTGTTGTATAAGATGGGAAATTTGGATGGTTTGTAGACAATATGGATGTCATAACATATATCTTTTTTGAATTTTTTAGTGTCTCTGGCCACCATGCATCTAATAGGATCCATTTCGACTAAGAACGTCAATACATCACTGTGCGAATGATAACTTGTGACATCCCTAGCCATTTTCTTTTATTATGGATCAAGTTATAAACTAATAACTTGTGAAATCCCTAGCCATTTTCTTTGATTGTGGATCAAGTTATAAACTAAAATATACTCTCTCTTCATAAGACTCTACATTATATATTGGATGGAGGGAAAGGTTATGATAAAAATTGTACAAAAAAACCCCTTAACGTTGTCTCAACTTACTCTATTGTTAATCACATAGTGTAAATTTTGTAAAAATATAATCTACAATAAGGACTGAGTGGGTTTTTTCTTTTGTGAGTTTTGTTTGGATTGAAAAAAAAAATTTATAAAAGCTAAAATTATGCAGTGAGAAACATTGTTTAAAATTTCATAATAAAAAGTTGAGTAAGTTTGACATCATATAATATGAAAAATTACAAGAGCTAAAATTAGGTAATTAAAGATATGTATATAGTTTTTTTTTAACGGAAGAAAGAGTATGTATGTAGTTACAAACTGTTATGTAGTTACAAGCTATTACAATTAAGTAATTAAGGGTAAATTTAGTGTTATTTAAGAAATGTGAATTATGAACATTCATCATTATTGTTCAAGATAAATCATGTCGTGTGAAATAATTTGGAAATTTAAAAAGATCACATATTTTAAAAATTTTCATTATTAGTTTAATTTTTTATATATTAAGAAATACTACTCATGAATAATAAAACAATTGTAACATAAATAATATATAACAAAAAAACCATGTATTTTTGGAATAATAAAATATTTGTAACAAAAATAATATAGAACAACAAAAAATATGTATATTTGGATGCATGAAATTTAGAGAAATTTTATTAAGTGAAATTTTAAAAGAATAATGGTTATAAACATTTAAAAATAATTTTATTAAATAATTAGTTTAGATCTATATTATTGATGAGAGGGATCAACGAGGTTTGCATATCAAGACATTTGATCCCTCTTGGCTCTTGGTAGATCTAGAGTTAGACCATCTTAATTTCCCCCTTTAGATAAACCACATTCCACATGAATACCATAAGTCAATACCATGGGTTGTTTTTATAGTTTAGTAAATAATTTTATTAAATAATTAGTTTAGATCTATATTATTGATGAGAGGGATCAATAAGGTTTGCATATCAAGACATTTGATCTCTATTGGCTCTTGGAAGATCCAGAGTTAGGACATGTTAATTTCCCCTTCTACATAAACCACATTCCACATGCATACCATGAGTCAATACCATGGGTTGTTTTTATAGTTTAGTATGATTTTTATTTTTTATTTGACCTTGTTAAAATGTTCATTACAATATGTCAATATTTTTATTTAATTTACTTTTATTTTTATTTTTGTGTAATTTGACAAAGTCACCAAAACTTAAATTCAAGCACTTATTAAAAAAAAACTAACATTATAAAAAACATATATAACACTTTAACTTGTGAATCTAATGGCCTAAAACATTTCAATCATCTAACATTTGATCCAATGGCTCAGAGATTGACACACTGGCACCTAGGGGAGTTGTTTTCAAACTATATATTTCTCAATGTTTAAGATGTATATTGTCGATTTTTTTCCGAATTCGATTTGAACCAGGTAACTATGCAATTAACAATAGATATGTAATCATTCCAAAATAAGGGGTAACCCAATCAAATTTCAAATAAATATATTAAAACATTAAAAAAAATAACAAAATTCAATTTATATAGTTAAACTATGGAAAAAAGTGTAAATTTTTTGAGTCAAAACAAATACAATATATCATGCCTATGAGAGGTATAATAACATATTTTATTATTTATATTAAAATTATGAAGAGGGTAGTATTAATAATAATAATAATAATAATAATAATATATTTTTAATTGTTTTAAGAGAGATTTTATAGTTAGTATTGGAAAAATAGTGTAGTGGAGTGTTAAATCAATGAAGTATTATATATATATATATATATATATATATATATATATATATATATATTCCTTATGAGATTAAAAAATTACATAAAAAAAAAATATAAAACATGTTAAAACAATTATCATGTACATATTTATGTAATTATATGTATTATGAGAGCTTTAATAAAATAAAAAAATAAGAATATTTTTATATAGCTAGATGTAAGATTAATTTGTAACATACATACTATTATAAAAACCAATATAGATCCATCTTAACTCTAAATTTGCTAAGTATTAAGAGGGATCAAATCTTTTGAGTTGCAAACTTTTCCTCAAGTTTTACGCTTGAAAAAAGCTTTGCATCTTGAGAAATTTGATCCATCTCAACACTTAGTAAATCCATAGTTAAGATGGATCTATGCTCATATATAGTTAGATTATTTTGCTTTTCTAGCCAAATAACTTTTAAAAAAAGTCGAAAATTTAGTTCAATTAAGTAAGCTAATTATCCAAGGCATATTGCCAAAAATATACTATAAATCATCAATTCAAATATGATCAAATCCTTAAAAATTACAAGATGCTATTATATTTGATAATTAACTCTGCCCTTATATGTAAAAATTTTTGAAAAAAAAAAAAAACTAAAATATCCACAAAATATAACGTAAATGATAAATTATGAACATGCCCATCTATTTAAGATATCTAAATCTCTTTCTTTCGTCAAAACCTTTAAAAAAAATACCAAATCCTTCCCCTCTTACCAAGGCAAGACAATGTAATAGAGACTTAAAAAAAATATAAAGCATAATCAAATACTCTTTGGCTATCAATTAATTTTAAATTCCCCATTTAAAATATCAATAATAATTTAATAATAATTTATTAATAATGATCATATATTATTTTTATATTTTATTATATGAAACTTGGAATAAAAAAATAAAAAAATAAAAAAATAATAATTTATATATTAAGAATTTGACTTCTGTGATCCATGAATTATGTATCAAATCTTTCGGTAAAAATCACATTGGAGAAATTTGTGTCGACGCGTTTCGAACCAGCTAGTGTGGTTCATCATCAAGACAAGATGCGAAAACTGATCTAAGCCTCTTCTTAAATAGATAAAGAAGCTCCAAGTAGCCGTTGTACAATAACGGCTAGTTTGACCAAAAAAATAAAAAAATAAAAAAAGGATGAGAATTTGGAAGCATTTCCCTATGCCATTTCTATTATACAACATGATTGTATAAATGAAGCAAGGGATGAATGGAAGAATGATGAAGAGGTGTGGTTACTCATTCAAAAGTCGCAACAAGATACCAATATATCTAATACATTTATTGGAAAAATAATTCATTATGGTACAAATATAGCTTATAGATTTGTAATAATTCCTAACTCAAACAAAATATTCTTTTGGAATTGCACACCTCCCCCTTAGGAGGGCACTCAGGATTTTTAGAAACTTACCATAGGGTCGAAAAGAATTTTTTTTGGGATAGAAATAAAGCTTATATTCAAAATTTTGTGGCAAAATGTTTGGTTTTCCAACAACATAAAGTTGAGAAAATAAAGACCCTCACTCTGTTACAACCTTTAGCCATTTCAAGTCAATGTTGGGAGGAGGTTTTGTGGATTTTATCATAGGTTTACCAAATGCTGAAGGAAAGAGTGCCATAATGGTCGTAATTGATAGACTTACAAAGTATGCACACTTTTGTGCATTATCTCATCCTTTTAAATGTAGTACAATTCCTATTTCATTTATGGAAACAATTCAAAAGCTACATGGGAACCCAAATATTATTGGAAGAGAGAGAGATCCCATTTTCATTGGAAATTTTGGACATAATTATTTTCTTTCCTTGGTACTCAATTAGCTAATAGCTCATATTATCATCCTCAATCTGGCGGGAAAAATGAGATAATGAACAAAATTTTGCAATTATATCTTTGTTGCTTTGTATATGATAAACAAAAAGAATGGGATAAGTCGTTACCTTTGGCTGAATGATGGTATAGCACTTCCTTCCATACTGCAACAAAAATTACCCCATTTATAGCACTTTATGGATATCATCCACCATCCATCACATCGATTTTAAGAGAAAATTATAAGGTTCAAGTAGTGGAAGATCACATTTATCATCAACAAAACATTCTCCAACTCTTAAAGGATAACTTCACTCTAGCACATAATCAAATGAAACAACAGGAAAATATTCATCGCAGTGAAAGAAGTTTTGATGTATGTGATTGGGTATTTTTAAGGCTACAACCATATAAACAAATGTCCCTCAAGAAAGCTAAGAAGTATAATAAATTATCACCTAAGTATTATGGCTTTACAAATTGTTGCAAAAGATTGGTACTATGGCATACAAATTGGAGTTGCATGCATCTTCCTGAGTACACCAAGTTTTCCATTTTTCATGCTTAAACAAGTTTAATGGTAACAAGATCCCAATTCAAACAGTATTTCCAAAACTTTATGAAGAAGGAAAAGTCATATTGGATCCTGAAGCAGTCACGAAAACAAGAACTTGACAACTACGAAGTCAATCAATTTCAGAGTATCTCATTAAGTGGAAGAACTTACCCGCTAAAGATTCCATATGGGAGGATGACAATTTTATACATAAGCATCCAAAATTACTTAAGTTGTGAGGAATTTTTTTTTTGAAGGAGACAAGCATGTTAGATCCCTACAATATTGATTTAACCCCCTATTGTTATTGTTGTGCCCATGTAGCCCCCATATTGTTATTGCTTTTCCATTACATTAGTATTTTTATATAGGCTCTAATTATATTGTGACCACTTAGACTCCTATATATACCAATGCGGTCTTGTCATTTGTATCATTCAAGAATTTTTCAGTTATGTGATGTAAAGGAGCTTTCCCTCTCCAAGAGGATAATTTTCAAGTCATTGATCTATATTTTGTTTTTATTTCTGATCTGGTTGCATAACAACCTGAGTCTTATTCATATCCTTGATGATATTATAATCGACATTGTATGCCACATTATATTCTTTGGTAGGATTATCTATAGAAGTTGGTGGGGAAAACTTGTTTGGCACTTCAAGTGTGTTAGACTTTGTTTTAGCATTTCCTGATGTGTTCTTGGAAGATTGGGAACTTGCAGACTTAGATTGTGAACCTTGAGCTGGATCATTTGGGGGTAGCATCCATCTCAAAAATTTGCTTCTCTGATCTTCAACTTTTAGCTCAGATACTAGTCCCTTACTCCTCAATTTATAATGTTTAGTTTTTTGTGTAGGAGGATTCTTACCAATTTCATATTCACTAGGAGTTTCATATTTAATACTTTCAACAAGATCTAAGGTGAAAATGGATTCACCAACATTTCTATTGTCTTATGGTGGGGTTTTTTGACTTTCTTCCTTTAGTGAAGAATATTCTTCCTGTGTTGATTGATCATCAAGAATTCAATTCAACATAGCAGCCATGTGGAATATCCACTATGGGCATGTCTTCTCAGAATGTGTTTCTTAATGAAATGTGAAAAATTTGTCCATACCCACAATTTCAATATTTAAAGCCACATTGGAGCTTTATGAATATTGAGCTTGTTTATTAGTGTTTTTCTTAAAAAGGGGCTTGAAGAACTGACTAATGGAAGAAGCGTCACTAGATTTTCACTATAAATTAGATACTTCATTGGTCAAATGCTTCAATGATTTATTCAAACTCTCCATATAAAAGAATCTTTATCCTTAGTTTTTATAGAGGAGGTTTGGGGCTTCGTACTAGTGTCCTTTGAATCCTCTTGATTAGTAATCACTCTAATGGATTTAAAGATCTTTTTGACGGTTATGGCCTCATTAAATTTTTCTACCAACATGCCTTTAGAAACTCCTTTATCGAACATGGAAATATTGGTTAGAAAGGACGAAGTATAGTAATATGATGTGATGGAGTCACGTGGTTGCACATCCTTGGGAAAATGATTTAAAATAGTAGTGAATCTCTTATTAAATTATTTAACTTTAATATTTGATTCCCATATTGAGATTTCTAGGTTCCTTAAGAAACATGGTGGGAGTTTTATCATCGATTGAATTTTTCCAAGAAAATATCATAGAATTCTCTCTAATTGTATATTGAATTAGCAGGAAGGCTATGGTACCTTGTAGATGCCATATTTTCAAGTGTGTACATGAATAATATAAAAACAAAATAATCATAACAGACTTTAAATATTCTTAACTACAAATATAATTTATCAATGTGGTCCTTAGTTGTAGTTTTCTTATAAGGATCATGCATCATTAAAGACTTTTCTAGGTGTTTGGGTAAATGATATAGGGAAATTGCAAGAGCTAGTGGCCCTTGGGCCATCCAATCCAACTTTTGTTCGCCTGCCATGTTTTCACTATTTTCTTCCTTGTCACTATCCAAATATGAAGATTCTTCCTCTTCACCATTCATTTTTCCATTATTTTTTAACTCTTCGTTTTTGTTATCATTCGACTATTTGTTCTTCGGTATAAATATTTTTTACCCATCTCCCTCAAAATTCTAGTATCGGGTGGTATCTTGTTTCCTTCGTCTAAGTCTCTTTCATGTGAATTGGATAGGTCATCCAAAGATTCGTTCAAAAAATATTTAATTGTAGCTACTAATACAGCACCACGAGTTGTTTCTCTAGTTGACCACTTGGGAGGAAGAAGTGATGCAACCAACAAATAGTCTAGTTTCTTCATGAACTGACATGTGATGGGCCATAAAGATCTAAGTTGGTAATATGTAACTTCATATGCACATCCTATACTATGTGGAGAAGGTTATTATATCTCTAGAAGATGTGACGGAGGTGAACTCAAAAAATTATTTCCTTACTATGATAATTGAGGATGTGAATGTGAAGATCGAACTGCCATATACTGGCGACCCTCCTTCTAGCACAAAATTGTGTTGATGGTGTTGGAAATTTTGAAAAAAATAGGGGATATCCTTGGCATAAAGTCCCAATTAGAATCTACACCATTTGGAGTGGGATTCCCATATGGAATGATGGTCTAACTACCATTTTGTTGAACGCAATGACTACAAAAAAGAAACAACATAGGAGAGAACCAAAATCACTTTTGAGACATGCAGACATATTATCTTTTTGAAATCTGAAAATACATTATATATAAAATTCTTCCATGAATAAAGTAGATAGTGTGAGCATTTAAAAAAAAATGATATGACTACTCTAGTAAAGACACACATTTAAGGAAAGAATTTTTATTTGATTGAAAAAATATTTTTCAAACAAACACGATCATGAAAACATAAGGGACATACAATTTCAATTAAGATATGTATTAAAGAAAACAAAATAATGTATTCACTTCAACACATGTGAATACAAACACATATCATAACCATTACAAGAGAGTTCTTACAATAAGTATTCTTGCTTGCATGAAATAGATGTTTGGCTCAAAGAGCTTCTTATGATTATGTAGAAAAACCAATATGCACAATTATAAATACATTTAGCTTATTACAATAGTGGAACAGGGAAGGCACAACTTTCTTGTCAAAATAAATATCTCTCTCTTATATGCTAACAAGAGAAGCCAAGGCTAAAAGTCCTTTTTCTTGAGCTATGAGGGTCTATATATAAGGAGTGAGGTCACTCTTGCACTTCCTTATGACTCTTGGTCTCCATTATGACTCTTTGGCTTCCATTTGACCTTTATAATTCTTCGTGAATTTTCAAATTCTACATGAATTTCATTTTCTTCCATTTTTCTAATTACAAAATTTTACCTTTTACAAAATTTTGGCCAAAAATAAAATAAACACATTTATGTACAAATTTCAGGAAATTGTAATTCAAGAATTAGGACATGGAGCTCTTTTGTGATTTACTAGTAGAAAACTTTATATTATTCTTCTATGTATTTGAAATTTTGTGATATCTCCCACTCATACCTCAACCTACCCTCCAAAGCATCTAGAAATATTGGTTTCGAGGCCACTTATATATTTTTCCATAAATAGTGACCTTCACATGCAACTTGACTAATTCGACGACATATTGCAGAACAGTCTCCTTGGTTACCTCCAAGTCCTCTTAAGTAGCCACATTTCTTATGATATCCAAAGCCTCCTTTATCTATTGTTTGATGGCATCTCTATGATTCACCTCTCTAGGTGAACCTACTAAAGGTATCCTATGCATTCAAACCAAAGCTTCCAATCCATAATGAAATTTCATATAAGTGTATATAATGTTGATTATATTTTTATTCAACTATTCATAAGTTTCCGTTAGGATCTTCACTTCAAATCGTTCTAGTTTATCCTCCATTCTTCCCTCTCTAGGAAAATATGCAGGTGCAGGTGCATTCAGGTATTTAGCACCACATTATTGAATAAGATCTATATCCATGTGGGCTACCTTAACAATTTTCATATTTTCCATCACATCCTTTTGGATTTCATATAAAGGGGGCAATAATTTATGCAATGCCATCATTTCATCATATACATGTTTTATCATGTATTCCAACTAATGAAGTTCCTTGAGTGACTGCAGAGATTCTCTGTTATAACCTCTACAAGACACCCATTGATATTCAATTAGAATTTTTTCATTTTGTTGCACTATATCAACTATTTTTTTCTTCAATCGTTCAACCTCGAGAGTAAGATAATCAATTTTCTTCTTAGTGGCGACTTCAAAGGTTTCACCTATCGAAGAAATCACTTTTGGATTGGTATTTATGTTTGAAACAATCTATCTCTATATATTGATAGAGATTGGTTGCTCTAGCTCATTCAAAAAGTACTTGCTCCTTTCTTGAATGATTTTTTGCTTGATTTGATCAAATGTGAAATTGGATATGTCTAGGTTTTTGTCTTCCCCTGGAGGAAGGATACCCATTTCACTGAGAGAAAGATGCCCACCTTTGAGAGGAGTTGAAGGTTGGATATTTAGAGTTGCTATTATTAACTCAACTTTCGTTGATTGATTCTCCTCTGATTTCTCACTGTCTATCTCTTTAGTTATTAGTTATTTTTCCAATTTCTTTTCAAATTCTTCTTCTTCTTGCTTCATCCTAGCTTCCTCTTGTTTTTTCTTCAAAATTTCCCCTTCATTCCTTTTCTTCACTTCTTCTTCTCTCTTCCTCAATACCTATTTATTTTTCTTCTCTTGCTCCTATATTTGCCTTTCTTCTTCTTCTTGTCTCTTTACTTTAGCTTAGTTTTTCTCTTTTCTTCTATTTTCCTATCCAACTACATCTTTATTATCTTTGAAGCTTTGAACTTTTTACTTATCTATTTTTCATCTTCATGCTCCTATTTTCTCTTTAGTTCAAATTTTTTTTGGATGTATATCTCCTCTTGGTTTCCTCCCTCTAGCTCATCTATGAAATTTTCTTGGTTTGAAGGACCTGCTTCTTCACCTGTTCCAGTTTCTCTAGAGGAATTTTAATGATTCTTGATTTTATCCTAGTCCTTCTAGGAGACTAAGGTATATTTCCACGTATACCTTAGCTTGGGACATTATTTCACAAATATTCCTCTGGGATCATACCGGTTATATCCCATCTAATTGAACCTGAGGTACTCCTATTCTGCAATTTATTCCTCTATTATCTTCAGCCTCTTGAACTCGCATGATCCAATACGCAATGCAAAGATGGGCCATGGATTATTTAACCCTTGCAAAGAAATATACAACCCTGTGGAAATTTGATAACCGACTCCTGTTTGAAAATCTTATCTATGATGAACAAGAACATGAGATGTTGGCTTTTATATGCTCTGAAAACTCTGATGAATGTTCCCTAAGGAAATACATTCAATCTGCAATATATGTTAGAGATTCCCTTGCTTGATCTATCATGCATGGTGCCTCGGTGATAAATATCATCTAATATAGTACTAAGATAAATAACTCAGTTATCCTTGCATATACTCCCTTGTACATTGTTTCCCAAAGTATCCTACAATACATATGCACCATAGGTATCTCTTTAGCATAAGCCAACTTCCATTCGAACCCTGGGAATTCGTTCTTGGCGCATATTATGTCTAGAAAATGTGAGGACATGTAGAATTCATATTGTTCACCTTCTGACACATTCTTCACTTTTGTTACACTCTTCTGCAATTGTTTAGCTATGAGATCAGACCAATTGAAAATAGTTCCCTTACTGGCACATGGGTGCACCATATATACCCATTTTTCCTCGAATAACATGGCATTCTCATGTCCATATAACCTATATCACATGGCCATTAATTATTGGTATGGTTTCTTAAACACATTTGTTCTATAAATACCATTAGGCTTTTGACAAAATATGTTCAACTCTTGCCACCAAGTTTTGAGAATATACTTTGTAGATTTTCCAAAACCAATATAGAATCTCAAGTTGATATATTCTTCAGGCTTAGGAATCTTATACTACATTTAAATATCATGGCCCTGATATGTGTCTAGTACTTATCCCTTTCTAATTCTTATGGTCATGTTTTGAGGGTCAATGTGTTGTAGGATCCACCCAATTGTCTCTACACAAGGTAGCACTAGATAATGGAAAGTGATCTTGTGAAACTTGGAACGATTAATTTTGATGTATATCTCTCCGTTCTTTTCATTTTCCAGAATCTCTTTCCTAGTGAATTATTTGAATATCTTTGGCCAAGAGAAGGTCATTGACTAGTCGATAAAACATGCCGTGTCCTTGAATATGGGTACTTTAGGCTCCAGACTATCGAATACTCCCTCAATACTAATTTCAATTATTTCTCTTACATGTGATTTCTCATGATTGCAAGGCATGCTTTTAGTAGAGGTTTATAAGCTGATAGAATGAAGATATTTTGTACCTCGAAGATGAAAATCATTAATGGAAAGGAACATAATTAGTCCAAGAAAATGTGTACTCTATCCTTGTTATGTTTGTGTAATTTATCATTGTGAAAAAATAGTGCGTTGGGCTTGGCATGGGTGCATAGTCTAGAGGAAATTTTTGGTTGATTGGGGATTGTAAAACTTGTGTAGTACGCTAATGCTAGTACTTAATGCATGCATATAGGATAGATGCAAATATTGGCATATCCGAAAACTAAAAGTGTGCAAGGTGTTAGTCATTGGGTTGAAAAGAAATATTCTTGGCACGAGCAATGTTCGTAGTGATAAAGGAGATGAGACTAGGTTTACAAGATGCACAGTGTGATGATAAGAAACAAGGGCTCAATATGTAGGATTTTCGCGCTTCCTAGATCTATGTATTCATACCTATGTTTCTTTCCTATTTTGGTGTGCTGTGTTATGGAATGGTTGAACATAGGTGCAAGAACATCCTTTAGAAGAAAGGGTGTAAGGCCGAGGCTTTAAATTTTGCGAGAAGGCCTAGTCATGAAGGATAGGTAATTATGTGACAACCAAATCAAAATTTTGGCCAAGTGTGGGAAGTATGGAGACTAAGAGGGCACAAGAAAACCAATCCAAATTGAACTTCACATACAAGATATACCTAATTGAATATGAATTAGATACATTCAATTATCTAATTGAATATGAAATATTGTGGAATTTGAAGAGGTGTAAGGGAAAAAATTAGAGAACTGAAACATCAAACATACAATTGTAATTACAGGGTGTGAGAGAATGAGACTTACCCAAAACAAGTTTGCAACACAATCGCAGAGTGGAAGGATAGGGAGATCCCTTATGCTTGTAATGCACCTGGACCTCTCAAGAGTAAAATAAAATTGTGAAATGAACATTTTGAGGTGACTTTTATATATAACCACTCCACATGTGCAATCAAGTTGTGCTTTTGGGATGCGACTGGGTGCAAAAATGTGCAAAAATCTTGGTATATTTCCATTATGAAGTGCACTAGCACTCAGAATAAAAACTCTACTCGGATTGTGAGCTGCAAATGTGCCTTGACTTAGAGATTTTAGAGAAAACCTTTAATGAATTCGAACACATATGCAAACTTGAAGCAAGCTTAAGATGACCTCAAACACTTGGAAAAATGAAGAACATGATCTTACAAGAGGTCGATAGCGGCTCCAAAATTAGATGGAGTAGAAAATTTTGTAGGGAGGTTGTAGCAGCTACAACATAAGCTTTCACAGGATTGATCCTCATCAATTATTGAAAACAAAATGTGGGTGGGCATGAAATTTTTTTAGGTATTCGACATTCAGTGAAATTAACATAAAAGTATGATATCATAACTCACTACTACTATCCATACGAACTAGTCACATCCTTGTCACATTTTAAACAAATTTTATATGATAATAAGGATTTTCTTTTTTTTCTCAAAAAAATTTGTTTTGCACTTTGACATTAAGATAATTTGCAAAACATATTCAAACCCATTCAACAAATATCCATGAAAAATAATTAATTCTAATTAATTTAGTGCTTTCAACCATGTAAAATCTATAATAAAACCTCAATTTGTATGAACGTAAAATAAATAGTTTTAAATACTTAAAAATAAATAACAATAAAAAATAAAAATTTATAATGTATTGCTTTAGAAAATCTCCCAAATTTATAGTCGAATCCACGACTAATATGAAATTAAAAGATAAAAGCATTGCGATAATCTCAGCCTTCCAACAAGGATTAATAAAAACATTATCACCTTTTTAATTTAGTTTATTTAATTCACAATATTTCATGAATTCACTAAATAAATGTTCAACCATCAATATATTTTCAAAAAAAATTCTTATACATGTCACAATATTTTGGACATATAGATATATATATATTATTTTTTCACTAAAATTATTCAAGGGGATATTGAAATATATGGTTGAACCTACAACGTGGTCATAATTGTTTTTTCCCTTTACCCCGGAAGAGCGGGTGATTGTTAAACTAGTTTCTCCCGATTGTAGGCCCCCCTTGTTTGTGGGGGCTTAATAACCTCACATAACCTGTGATTACTTCTCCGACCATCGTGACCTTTGAAGCTTTATGTCTTTACCGGTATTCAATGTAATTATTAACACTAATACATTTGTGTTTATAGTGGAATTGGTACTTGTTTCTATGTAATTATTAATTAAACGTGGGACCTTTATTATTCACTAGCTGGCAATTATTTTTTAATAGCATTATTAACAAATATATATTATTATATATAATAATTATGTTTATATTAGTATTTTTTGGAGCTTACTCAACAAAAAGTAAATGTGAATATAAAGTCTCAGGTTTAAATTCTTAATTCTTAATTTCTTACTAACTCAATTATTTTACTAATATATATTTGGAAGTTTTAGTTAACCAAATAATCATAACATGGCTATTTAAAAAAAATTATTTCATTATAATAAAATTTTAATTAAAGAATAGATTTAAATTATCAACGATTTGATTAGGTTTAAATTGAGCGTTACACATGTTAATAATTAAGTAATGTAATTAATCATGGTAAAGGATAAGATTGGTAAATCATTATACATAATGTATTTAATAATTTGTTACCAAAAAATATCTTCAAATACATTATATAAATAATGAGGTTATATTTTAGTAATTGTTTATTTTTTTAAATATATTTTCTTTAATATATATATATATATATATATATATATTTAAAAAATTATAATAAAGTGTAATAATAGAAACAACACATCATGAATATCCAAATATTACATCTGTTGTTTTTCTTTCTCTCTTTTATTTTGATATTTATTATTTTAATAATTCATTTTTAAATTATAAAATCACTAAAATAGGAGTGGAAGTCATTTCTTATCTCATTTGTTAATGTTTAACATGTTGGAATAGTTTTAAAAATAAGGTTTTTGTATATCTTAATTTCCAATTATTTTTAGATTTTTAGATCTTTGGAATCTTTTTGAAACCCATACATGATTATCTCCATAAATGTGAGTAATAAATGTTCATTATGCTATGGTCAAAGCTATAGGTCGAGTTTTATAGGCCCAAACCTTTTTGTGTTAACTTCATTTTCAATTTATGATAGCTCATTTTCAAGTTATTATGTTAATTACATTATAGAATAATACTCTATGCCAATGTAGCCATTTTACAACTCTGACACAAAAAAAAAACTTTTTTAAGGCACCAAATGAGTAATTTTCAATTTTTATCTTATTTGATAATTTTCAAGGTTGAATTTGAAAATAGATCCTACAAATTCACAATATTGATTCTTCATCCAGTAAAATACTAAAAACTATCATGTCAAATTATATGTTATCCATTTTGAATAAATTAGGATTTCTTTCACAATGTTTCTAAATAACATGATCAATGTCATGTTGAAGGTGACCCTCAAACCAATGAAAATAAGGATAGAAGGAATAGAATGTTATCCCTAAATGTGACATAAGTAACACCATCTTACAAATCTAACAATAAACTAAAATGCTCCATCTCTATCATTTAGAAAGTGAGTATTTTACAAGTTAAGAAGTCACTATAAAATAAAATTAAACATTTAGTGTATCAATGTTTCTTAAATACACATCCATATGTTATGACTTGTCATATTATATTTAACTCAATGAACCATTGAAATTTCATGGGTGATCTCACTTTCTAGAAAATGAGGAGAGGATAAGTTTAGCATTATATTATAACAAGAAACATAATAGTGAATACATGCTGTATAATTTAAATATAGTTAAATTAATCAAAAGAATATGAAGCTTTCGAAAAATAGAAGCTTATATAAGTACATGTAGAAATGAGAAACTAATGATCAAACAACTCTTCAACTTTGAGCATTAAATATAAACTGATCAAACAATTATTTAACTTAATTTCATATATATATATATATATAGTTTGTATTGATTTGAGTTAAATCAAATTCTCTAAAAACATCACTTCATAATTGTTGTTTTCACTAATTAAATAAGAACATAATGTTTTGATAAAATTTATATGAATTAAAATAATTAAAATTAGATTTATTTGCTAATTAATTAAATTTTAAATTTTGTTATTTTTTAATTTTACAAATTACTTATCTAAAATTTCAAATTTTGATTTAACTATATAATTTGTAAATATTTATTAAAAAAATAATATTTCATAGCACTAGCTAGTACCAACACTTTATTAATTTGAAAATGTATTTCTCTGGGTACCATGTTGTTACACATTGAATATATTTAATTTTTAGTAAATGAAAATCTAAGAGGCTTATTAATTTGTCTTCTAAATTAAAAATTCAAACCAAAATTAAAAGAAAAAAAAGAAAAATTGGAAAACCAAATATTAGTAGAAAAAAAGCTATAATTAAGTATACAAAGTCAAAATCTACAATAATATCTTGTAATTCTTTTAAGATTAGAAATAAATATTTAAAAATATTATTTTAAAAATTATTATTTCATAACTTTAAAATACTGCCTTCAGAAGTCATGGTCCAAAAAAAAACAAAATAAGTCATGAGGGTTTTGACTAGATGTCAAAGTCAATATTATTTCAATATGCTTTGAGGATTTTCAATTAAATCCAAATTATTTTATTTGAATAATTACATTTATCTAAAGAACATTTGAATTTATATTTTTTGAGCTTAATTAATTAAATTTATTAAAGAATAATGTTCTCTATACAACTTGAAGTCATATAATCTGAATAATTAATTTTATTAAAAAATAAATAGTATAAAAATAAATATTTTTATATAAATTTTGATAATAAATATATACACCATTATAAATTAAAATTGGTATATATTATAATTATAAATCATCAAATTATTCACCAAAAATACAAAGTCCAAGACATTGGCAATGAGCTAATGGTATATAATCAAAATGCTTCTAAATTGGAACCTAAATAACATAAATAATAGTATATGATAATAAAATGAAAGTTATATAACCAATAAATCTATTTATATTTGTTTTGTTCGGTGTTAATGTTTGCGAATTTATATTGAGGACTTTGTCTTTCGAACCATGGTGCTAGTATTTAATGATATGTGACATATAATAATATATTATTGGCTTTAATTATTATTATTATTATTATTATCTAATTTTAAGGTCACGTTCAAGCCATACAACAAATTGGTGTATGAGAGCCTTTTGTTTGTGGGACAACGGACCCACCTTCGAACAGTGATTTGATAGCTAAGTCTGTGAAGGTATACATACTCTACCCCACTTTGATTTTGAACCTTTGACCTCTTAGGAGGAAATACATGCTCTTAATGTTTGTTGTCATCATTGACTTGCAGTGAAAAACATAATAGGACAAGGGAGAGATATGTCGATAAGGCTATTTATATGTCTTCACTTCAAAAATTACAAGTCTAGTTATGGTTTCCCATTCATATAATATATTCATCAGATTATTAAATGGCTAGCTATGCATTTGGGCAATACATATTTCTCAAGCCATAAGCCCATTAATACAGTCAGGTTGTATATGCCCATCATTAAATTTAAACCAGTACAATATCTAGTCATGGACATATACTGCCCATTATATTTATGGCCTGTTGAATATTGGTTGCTCTACATTTGTATACTCTCATAATTGCTAGTATAAAAATAGTTAGCAATAAGACAATACATATACCATTAAAGATGTGATAATATAATTGACCATAGTTACGAAATTCACTCATATTGGACAAAAAAATATGAGAATTCAGCAATTTGATTCTTATATCTAGTTCTGATAAAAATCGATTCGTTTAACATGATACTAGTCTATCGTCTGCCTAAATGAAATGAAGTTCAGATTTTATGGGATATCCACATGCATAGAGCGGTGGCTGTTAAATCCAAAACAAATGGTAGCGTTATCGTAGCTTTTTCTCATTCAATTTCATTGTTACATACCAGCCTAGATCCATCTAACTCTGGATCTATCATGCGCTGAGAGGGATCAAATCTCTCGAGGTGCAAACCTATTTTTTGAGTGCAAAACTTGAGGAAAGGTTTGCACCTTGAGAGATTTGATCCCTCTCGGCGCATGATAGATCCAGAGTTAGATGGATCTAGGCTGGTTCCAGTCGGAGGCATCAACGTCACATTTTTCAGATTATTAAATTTTTTGTATATTTTTGAGATGTAAGATGGATCTAGGTTGGTTTCAGTAGTGTGCTGCCAAGGAAAATCTATCAAAGATATGATTAATTTTATCAGTAATATGTAAATATATCAAATATTAATATAATCATTTTAAATATGCTAAATATTTTTGAGATTGACTTGGTCATTTTAATTTTAAATTTTCTTAGTTACCTCGGTTCGTTGAGATGATAATTATTGTTAATAACTATAATGATGAAATATTTTTTTTAAATGCAAAGTGACAATAATAGTGTTGAAAGATAGAAAATGTGAATAATAAGAACGTACTCATGTTACAATCAATCTCAAACTATTTTCTTCTACTATTCTTATTTCCTCCCTTGTTAGTTTTTTTATCTTTTCATATCGATTATATGAAAAAGAAAATTTAAATCGTAAACCATTTAAATCTTTAGCTCGATCTGTTGTAGTAAACATGATACCTTGTCTCTCTTGCTCTCCAATATTAATATCTTAAATTACTATAACACAGAAATCAATCTACATTGTTAATAACTTTTTGTGCTTACACTAAAATCAATGCATATTGTTAATCCAATCACATTAATATTAATGTACCATCATATATCCAATTACATAAAATCATAAATCAACATATACATTGAATTCAATGCATTTAATGCAAGGAATCAAATAAGATTAGAAAATAACTTCTACATTGAAATCAATGCACCTAATGCAATCAATCGAATAATATTAGAAACCAACATCTACACTAAAATCAATTCATTTAGCGCAAACAATCAAATAGTATTAGGAATAATCTACATTGAAATCAATGCATCTAGTGCAAGCAATCAAATATAATTATAAATCGACGTCTAAATTGAAATCAACACATCAAGTGCAAGCAATCAAATAGTATTAGGAATCATCGCCTACACTGAAATCAATGCATCTAGTGCAAGTAATCATATATCATTAGAAATAAATATATACACTAAAATCGATGCATCTAGTGCAAATAATCAAATAGGATTATAAATCACCATCTCCACTTAAATCAATCCATCTAGTTCAAGAAATATTCTTCCCTCTCTCCACCCTCCATCCATATCTATATCCCCATCCATATATTTTTTGCTTGTCTCTATCTCACCCCCCTAAACACACACGCTCTCGCACTCCATATATATCATTCTCTTTGTCGATCACCCTCTCTCCCCATCTCTCTCTTCTTCCCTCTCTTCCCCTTCTGTCCCTCTCCCCTGCTAATATCTCTCTTTCCTCCTTTTGTCCTCTCTCTCTCTCTCCATCTTCCTTATCACTCACTCTCTCTCTCTCTCTCTAGGAACCAACATCTACACTGAAATCAATTCATTTACTCAAAGAAATCAAATAGGATTAGAAATCGCCATCTACACTGAAATCAATGCATTTAGTACAAACAATCAAATAGGATTAGAAATCATCTACATTGAAATTAAGTCATCTAGTGCAAGTAATCAAATATAATTATAAATCGACATCTAAATTGAAATCAACACATTCAGTGCAAGCAATCAAATTGTATTAGAAATCACCATCTACGCTGAAATCAATGCAGCTAGTGCAAGTAATCAAATATCATTAGAAATAAATATCTACACTAAAATCGATGCATCTAGTGCAAATAATCAAATAGGATTAGAAATCACCATCTCCACTTATATCAATCCATCTAGTGCGAGAAATATTCCTCCCTCTCTCCACCCTCCATCCATATCTATATCCCCCTCCATTTATTATTTTTTGTCTCTCTATCTCACCCCCCTAAACACACGCATTCTCATACTCCATATATATCAATCTATTTTTCAATCACCCCCTCTCCCCATCTCTCTCTTCTTCCCTCTCTTCTCCTTCCATCTATATATCTATCTTCCCCTTCTCTCCCTCTCCCCCATTAATATCTCTCTTTCCTCCTTTTGTCCTCTCTCCTTCTCTTTCCATCTTCCTTATCACTCTCTCTCTCTCTCTCTCTCTCTAGAAACCATCATCTACACTGAAATCAATGCATTTACTCAAATAAATCAAATAGGATTAGAAATCGCCATCTACATTGAAATCAATGCATTTAGTGAAAACAATCAAATAGGATTAGAAATCATCTACATTTAAACCAATTCATCTAGTGCAAGTAATCAAATATAATTATAAATCGATATCTAAATTGAAATAAAAAAATTCAGTGCAAGAAATAAAATTGTATTAGAAATCACCACCTACACAGAAATCAATGCATCTAGTGCAAGTAATCAAATATCATTAGAAATAAATATCTACACTAAAATCGATGCATATAGTGCAAATGATCAAATAGGATTATAAATCACCATCTCCACTTATATCAATCCATCTAGTGTGAGAAATATTCTTCCCTCTCTCCACCCTCCATCCGTATCTATATCCCCCTCCATCTCTTCTTTTCTGTCTCTCTATCTCACCCCCCTAAACACACACACTCTCGCAATCCATATATATCAATATCTTTGTCAATCCCCTCCTCTCCCCATCTCTCTCTTCTTCCTCTCTTCACCTTCCATCTATATCTCTATCTTCCCCCTCTCTCCCTCTCTCTCCATCTTCCTTTTCACTCACTCACACTCTCTCTCTCTCCACCTTTCTCTCTCTATTTCTTTCTTCTTACCTCTCTCCCCCTCCCCCTCCAAGTCCATCTCTCTTTCCCTCTCTCTCTCCACTCTCTCACATCCTCTCTCTTCCTTCCTCTCTTTCCCTTTCTCTCCCATCTCTCTCTCCCTCTCTCTCTCTTCACCCACCAACTATGTTACTATACCCCTCCCTCTCTCCTTATATCTCCTTCTCCCCCCTTATCTCCATCTCTCCTTATTTTTCTCTTTATCTCAGCCCCAAACATACACGCTCTCTCTCTATCTCTCCCTTGTCACTCCTTCTCTCTATCCACTTCTCACTCTCTATATTTCTTATTTCCTACATCTCTCCCCTTCCAACTCCATCTCTCTTATCGATCCCTCTCTCCTCCCCTCTCTCAAGTCCCCCCTCTCTCTCTCCCCTAAATCCCTCTCTCTTCGCTGATCTCTCTCTCTCTCTCTCCCCCCCCCCCAATACTCTCTCTTCCCCAATCACTCTCCTCCTCTCTCTCCCTTTCTCTCCCACCTCTCTCTCTCTCTCTCTCTTTTCCCTCCAATCCTCTCTCTTCCCCCATATCTCTCTCTCTCTCTCTCTCTAATCCTCTCTCTTCCCCCATCCCTTTCTTTCTCTCTCTCTTTCCACCCCTCTCTGTCTCCAACTACATTACTATATCTCTCCCTCTCTCCTTCTCACTTCTTCTCTCCCCCCTTCTTTCCAAACATCTTTCTTAGTCTCTTTATCTCACCCCTAAACATAGACACTCTCTCTCCATCTCTCCCTTATCACTCTCTCTCTCTCTCTCTCTATTTCTTCTTAGTTATGTAAACTAATGAACATAAATATTCATAAACATAAAGCAGATTATGGAGTAAATATGAAAAGAGGTTTTATTTACTTACCATACCTCTAGTTTATTTATATTTTTATTTATTTACCATACCCCTTTTCTTTACTATGGTATTTGGACCATAGGCTTGTTATATAATTAGATTTTTATTTATAATCATATTTTATATATTGTTGTTTATTTACCTTACCTCTTTATGCCTCTTTTATATTTATTTATTTACCATACCTCTTTATATCTATTTTATATTTATTTATTTATTTATCATACTTGTTTATACCTCTTTTATATTTATTTATTTACCCATGGTATTTGGCCCATGGTATCAATATTAATTTGTCCCATGGTATTCGTCCCATAGGCTTCATCTAAATAAAACCTCTTTTTAAAGTTTTTTTTTAATATAAAAAGGTTTATGGAATAAATATAATTTTATTTATTTATTTATTTAACATACATCTAGTTTATATATTTTTTTATTTATTTACCATAGCTCTGGAGTAAGTATAAATTCATTTTACAAATATTTAATTAAAAGAAATATTAAAAGCTTTTGGATTTTGATTGTTTGTGTTGAATTAACTCTTTTCCTTTGATTTAGGAAATGGTATTGACTTTAGTAAAGAGTAAAGATGTTTAAAATTTTATTTAATTTGGAAATTCAATGTGGTAATTTTTTTTGTTAAAGGTAAATTTATGATCCATTCAAATTCACGTACATAATTTACCATCCATTCAAATTATATAAATAATACATAATTGTATTAGAAATTGATACATCGGGAACAACAGTTTAGAAAGTTGAGCTGTGAAGTTAGTAAATTGGATGAGTAATTGAAATTAATTGAAATTTTAAATAGGTTTAAATTAGAAAGTTGAGTTGTGAAGTTAGTAAATTAGATGAGAAATTGAAATTAATTGAAAATTTAAAAAAAAATTAAATTAGAAGAAATTTTATATATTTTTGATATAAAAAAAACTAAAATATATATTATTTACCGACTAAATTTAGATATATTTTAAAATTAGGAAGTGGTTTTAGGTTAAAGTTTTGAGTTTTGAAAATAAAATAAATTTTGGATGGAAGAGTGAAATATGGTTTTTTTTGGGGAGTTGTAATGTGAAAACTGTTTATATTAATCAAAATTAATAGAAATTATTTAAACTTAAAAATTAATAGGAATGAAATGAGCAAAAAAAGTAGTTGTTATAGAAACAAGACTACATATTTTAGTAAAAGAAGTTGTTGTTACAGAAAGTAAACTATATATTTCTCAATGTTTAAGATGTATATTGTCGATTTTTTTCTGAATTCGATTTGAACCTGGCAACTATGCAATTAACAATAGATATGTAATCATTCCAAAATAAGGGGTAACCTAATCAAATTTCAAATAAATATATTAAAACATTAAAAAAATAACAAAATTCAATTTATATATTTAAACTATGGAAAAAAGTGTAAATTTGTTGAGTCAAAACAAATACAATATATCATCCCTACGAGAAGTATAATAACATATTTTATTATTTATATTAAAATTATGAAGAGGGTAATATTAATAATAATAATAATATATTTTTAATTGTTTTAAGAGAGATTTTATAGTTAGTATTGGAAAAATATTGTAGTGGAGTGTTAAATCAATGAAGTATTATATATATATATATATATATATATATATATATATATATATATATATATATAAGATTAAAAAATTACATAAAAAAAAAATATATATAAAACATGTTAAAACAATTATCATGTACATATTTATGTAATTATATGTATTATGAGAGCTTTAATAAAATTAAAAAATAAGAATATTTTTATATAGCTAGATGTAAGATTAATTTGTAACATACATACTATTATAAAAACCAATATAGATCCATCTTAACTCCAAATTTTCTAAGTATTAAGAGGGATCAAATATTTTGAGTTGCAAACTTTTCCTCAAGTTTTACGCTTGAAAAAAGCTTTGCACCTTGAGAAATGTGATCCATCTCAACACTTGGTAAATACATAGTTAAGATGGATCTATGCTCATATATAGTTAGATTATTTTGCTTTTCTAGCCAAATAACTTTTAAAAAAAGTCAAAGATTTAGTTCAATTAAGTAAGCTAATTATCCAAGGCATATTGCCAAAAATATACTATAAATCATAAATTCAAATATGATCAAATCCTTAAAAATTACAAGATGTTATTATATTTGATAATTAACTCTCCCCTTATATGTAAAAATTTTTGAAAAAAAAATAAACTAAAATATCCACAAAATATAACTTAAATGATAAATTATGAACATGCCCATCTATTTAAGATATCTAAATCTCTTTCTTTCGTCAAAACCTTAAAAAAAACACCAAATCCTTCCCCTCTTACCAAGGCAAGACAATGTAATAAAGACTTAAAAAAAATATAAAGCATAATCAAACACTCTTTGGCTATCAATTAATTTTAAATTTCCCATTTAAAATATCAATAATAATTTATTAATAATGATCATATATTACTTTTATATTTTATTATATGAAACTTGGGAATAAAATAAATAAATAAACAGTAATTTATGTATTAAGAATTTGACTTCTGAGATCCATGAATTATGTATCAAATGTTTCGGTAAAAATCACATTGGAGAAATTTGTGTCGACCTGTTTCGAACTAGTTAGTGTGGTTCATCATCAAGACAAGATGCGAAAACTGATCTAAGACTCTTCTTAAATAGATAAAGAAGCTCCAAGTAGTCGTTGTACAATAACGGCTAGTTTGACCAAAAAAATAAAAAAATAAAAAAATAAAAAATAAAAATAAAAAATGAAATAAAATAAAATAAAAAATAAAAAATAAAAAATAATAAAAATATAAATAAAAAAAATATAAATATAAAAATATAAATAAAAATATAAAAAATAAAAATAAAAACAATAAATAAGTAAACACGTAAAAATAAAAATTAAATACAAATAAAATAAAAATAAAAAAATAAAGATAAATACATAAATAAAATTAATAATCAATAAAATTAAAAATCAAAAAATAAAAATAAAAATATAAAACATAATAACTAAATAAATATAACAAATTATATAAATATACATTACATGAACCCAATTCAATATATTATTTGAAACAAATTAATTCCTTTATATATATATATATATATATATATATATATATATATATATATATATATATATATATATATATATATATAACTGATTAAATAACATAAAAAACTAGATTAAAAACAAATAGTAAACATAATTATGCTAAATGAATAATAAGTAATTACATAATAAAGAATAATTGAAACGAGAAAAGTAAAACAAGACGAGAGGCGACGAACCATGGACAAACAGAAGGGAAAAAAAATCAAAAAACCAAGAATGAAGGGTAGGGATCCAGCACCTGCTCACACTCCACCCATCATCCCTGTTAAGGTTAACATGCCTCTTTTCAATCTCAAGGGCCTCCCTAAACTTTCAGTGGTGGAAATGGTCCACCTTCGCAATGACCTCAGCATATTCAATGCAAATGTGATGCTTTGTCTTTTCAGCATGCTCTGCTAAGGCAGAGGAGCGAGACCTATTATGCTTTAGGTCAGCGGCATGTTCATGAATTCTTTGACTGATAGATCGACAAGTTTCACCAATATAAGGGGTCCCATAAGAGCATGGAATCAAGTACACACCCTTACCCTCCTTCGGGCATATTGGGTCCTTAACCGATCTGAGTGAATTCCGAATCGTGCAGAGGGGCTTGAAGGTTGAAGGAACACTATGTTTCCTTAGTATCCTAGCGATATTATGAGTCGTTCCCTGGATAAAAGGGAGGTGAACACCAGCAGACTTGTCATGATCACTTTTTTTTTTTTTTAACTGAAGCGGTTATGATTTATTAATAGAAAGCAGGTTGGGCTGAGCCTGAACAACAATTACATTTTTCAGAGATTACATTTGCTCCCTTTTCACTTAGGGGATGATTGCCATGGATGATTTTCCTGAATTAATGCTGATCATTCCTTCTTGTAAATTGCATCCAATATTTTCCAATCTGTCGGCTTCCTTGTTTAATCCTCTAAGTATGTGGAAGAATTGTACCGATGGGAAGTCTTTCAGAATTCTGTTCACTCTTGAAAGCTGTTTGTTTAACACCGGGTCCTTGAGCCCTTTCTTGTTTACCATCGTTTTGATCAGCAGTTCCGAGTCACCTAGAATGAGAACTTCATTTGGATTTTCTTTTCTGGCCATTTGGCAAGCTTTCAAGAGGCTGAGGATTTTAGCTTGATTGTTGGTTTTCATTCCAAGCCCCCAATTGAAGTCATTTTTTTCCCCATTCTGGAAGAAGATCACCCCTTCTGCTCTTGATCTCCCTGGATTGCCTTTCGAGGCCCCATAGAAAAAAATGATGCACTTGCCCTGGGATTTCCACCATTGCTGAAAGCTATCTTCTGATTTTCGAATCTGCCATCTTCCCTTTTGTGTTGGGCGATAGAGTGCTGGGAGACTGGCATTTCCTGTATAAGCATCCAACCATGCCCTTTCTTCATTTCTAAGAGAGTTGTCATCTTTGACAGAGGATTGATTCAGGGTTTGTAAGAGGAGTTTCTTTGCCTGTTCCACCACTTTTGCTGCGGGGAGTTCTATGTTATTGAAAATTATTTCATTTCTTGCAAGCCAAAGTTTCCAGCATACATACTTTGGTGCAGCAATCCACACTTTATGCCATATTGAATCACTGGCAATGTTGTGGGGATAGTTGGCTTTCCAAGAGGAGAACATAGAGTCGATCGTGCTTTGAATTGGAGGACACACCATCAGTCCTGTAAGGAAGATGGACCAGACCTCCTTCGTAAACTCACAAGCTAAGAACAAATGATTTGCAGTTTCCGAAGCTCTTTTGCAGAGGACGCATCTGTGAGGTCCAGCTATGTTCCTTTTACACAAATTATCTCCAGTCAGTATTTTGTTGTGAAACAATGTCCAAAAGAAGAATTTGATTTTAGGGATGCCGAAGCTGTCCCAAATCTACTTCCACACGGAAGCCAGATGTGGCGAATCTATTTTTCTCTGCATCTGGTAAAATCCTTGCCTTGCTGCGTAAACTCCGGTCTTTCCCCAGCCCCAAGTATCTTCATCATCTATGTGCACCGGGGCAAAGTCTGAGATAGCAATTTTAAGGACGTCTAACTGAGCTTTTAGATTCTCTGGAATTCTGGGGAATGTCCAACGCTACCAGTTCCCTTGTCTGTCCCAGCCAGAAATGTCAAAGATTTTCCTTATACCATTTGACTGTATCCATTCACGAATCTCAGAAATCTCATAAGTTTCAGATGGTGGGCGATGTCCCATGACACTGTCACTCCACAACATTGTATTTTTTCCATTGCCGGGAATTCGGTATAGGTAAGTTCTGAAAAACTCGATTCCTCTATTACACAGTTTCCAGGCCTGTGTGCCTTTTGGTGATTTCTCCATGCTGTAGGTTTTAATTGACTGGCACTTGAGATATTTCAACTTGAAGATCTGGCTGACAGGGTGATCAGGCTCTGCATGGAGCTGCAATAATAACTTGCATCCCATAGCTAAATTTGCATTCACAGGGTCGCAGATTTGTAGTCCTCCTTCCACCAACGAACGTTTCACCATATCCCAGCTAATTAAGTGAAATCTTTTGGTGTTTCCTCACCCGCCGTTCCACAAGAAATCACGAATGAGCCTGGAGATTTGATCTGATATAAGTTTTGGGGCCATCATGAGTGAGGCCTGATATATAGGCAAAGCCGATAAGACAGATTTAATGAGCGTTCGTTTGCCTCCTGTGGTTAGCCAGAAGCCACCCCACGCAATAATCTTCCTTTTAAATTTCGAGATGACTTCTTCCCAGAGGTGATTTCTGTTGGATCCCAGCGTGATAGGGAGACCCAGATATTTTATTTTTTCCCATTCTGCATATCCCATGTACCCCAGTTCATTTGATATTTTTCCAATAGTGTGCTGCTATGTATTCCACCCATACACAACAATTTTTCTCTCACTAACCAGAGCTCCCGAGATGCTGCAAAATTTCTGGAGAATGATTCTGAATGATTTTGCTATTCTTGAGGAGGCCCCTCCAAGAAAAATTGAATCGTCAGCGAAAAGTGCATGATTCATAGGATCAATACCTTTCACAATTCTGATCCCTGGTAGATTTCCAATTTGTTTTTCCAGGGTCAACTTCCTGCTCAAGGAATCAGCCTTCAAAATATATAGGAAGGGTGAAAGGGGGCACCCATGCCTCAGACCTTTGGTGGCTAAAAAGAAACTAGCAGGTCTACCATTTATCATGGGAGCGATCCAGATCTTCTCCAGGCAAGCTTTGATTAGATTGATGAATTCCTGACTGAAACCAAAGGATAAAAGGACCCCGTACAAGAAAGAACGATTTACTCTATCAAATGCATTGCACATGTCTAATTTAATGAGCATACCTTGTTCTTTGCATGAATGGCTTGAATGCAGCGCTTCCTGGACTTGAATGACATTGTCCAGAATGTGCCTTCCTTGCACAAATCCCCCTTGGGTAGGAGATATTAATTTTTGCAGTAGGGGTTTGACTCTGTTCGCCAGCATTTTGGCCATAATCTTGTAGGACGAGTTGCACAGGGAGATTGGCCTGTATCTGTCGAAAGAGCTTGGGCTTACTTCCTTTGGAACTAGGGCAAGGAAGGTGGAGTTAATACCACCTCCAACCTTTGCCTTCCTCATGAAACCTTGGACCATTCTCATCAGATCAGATTTAATTAGCTCCCAGCATTTCCTGTAAAAGTGAATTGAAAAACCATCAGGTCCTGGTGCTTTGTCTGGCTCCATGGACCATATAATATTAGATATCTCTTCTTCCGTGACTGGACTCAAGAGAGTGTTGTTATCATCTGAACTAACTAGATGTGGAATGTTTGTAAGAAATTCTGCTATATCCTCCTCACTCCCATCCTGTCCTGCGCTAAGGAGATTTTGATAATGTTCCACAGCGGCTTCCTTTATTTGTTCAAATCCTCTGCAGACTTGTCCACTTGATGTGGTGATTTCTGCAATGTGATTTCGCGAAAGACGAGCCCTGTATTGTCTATGGAAGTATGTAGTGTTTCTGTCCCCAGATTTGAGCCACAAGCCGCGGGACTTTATTCGTCAATATTCTTCCTCACTTCTGAAGGAGTCATATGTTTTCCTTTGAGCGGTTTTTTCATTATCTAATTCCATGGATGTGATTTCTTTCTCTTCCATTTCAATTTGGACTTCTTCCAACTGATTGACTGCTTCTTTTCGCTGGTTGGTGGGGGTATTTGTGGCATTCTTTATCCATTCTTTTAGTGCCTTCTTTGTATTTTTCATTTTTTGTTCCCACACAAAACTTGGAGAGCCTGCAACTTCTGTTCTCCAAGATGTTTGGACTGTTTCAAGGAACCCTTCCCTTTCTACCCAGAGGGGGCTAAAGCGAAAAGGAAGGGGGCCGAGGTCTTCTTCTTCCTTTAGGCACAATAATATTGGTTTGTGATCTGAGGTTAGTTTAGGAAGGATCTTGGAGAAAACAATTCTTTTATCCATCACAATAGAGCTGCTGGCGAGGAATCTGTCCAGCCTTGCCGCAATGTGATTTTCCCTTGTTCTATTATTAGTCCAGGTATATACTCCTTTCACTGGCTTGAAGTCTGCTAAATCCCATTGTTGCATGAGGTTTTCCACTGAAGCGAGGAAGGGTTCTCTTGTAGAGGTCCCACCTCTCTTTTCTTTTGGATCTAAGATTATGTTCAGGTCTCCTCCGATGACTATATTCATGGGGTTGTGTAGCTCCAAATAATCCGAGAGTGTCTTCCAGCACTCTTTTTTCTCATCATAGTGTACAAGGACGTACATATTAAACAGAGCTATTTTGAAGTTACTTGCAATATGGCGCAGCTCTGTAAATATCCAATGTTGGGTCTCAAATGAACGTTCTAAAGAGGAGTTTTTAGACCAGAATGTGCCTATTCCTCCAGCCGAGCCTCTAGCACTAACTGCCTTTCCTGAATCAAATTTCCAGCTTGTATTACTGGTGTTTAGAAGGATTTCCCCTTCTATTTTTGTCTCTTGGAGCATGAGTATGTCTGTGGATTCTATTTTCATTAAATCTTTGATAGCCTCTGCCTTTGTGGAATTCCCCAGACCCCTGCAGTTCCAAGAGACCAACTGCATCATTTATAACTAGTTGGGGTGGGACCACCTCCCTTGGGAGCCCTAGGTCTGGTATTCCTCCCGAGAGTCATTTCAATGGTGGCTTGACTTCCCAAGGTTTTTTTTCTTTCTAATTCTTCTTCCCTGGTTTCCCTGTTGGATCTCCTTCCAACTCGCTTTGATGGCCTTTCAGGATTCTCCTCATCCGATGAGCCCTCAATTTCTGCTTTCTTCTTTTTTTGCTTGATTATATCTGCATATGAAGGGGATGTAGTATTACTTAGATTTAAGTTTGAAGTGTTACCTGGATCTAGAGTGTCGATTTTGTTTGGCTGGAGAGTATCTTCCCGATCTGCCTCTGGAGGATCTGAGGGTGGAGTGAGAGATTCAAAAGGGTTTTTGTCTTCCGTTGTGCTGATGATTTCCTTGCTTCCAGCGCTTTGATTGCTTTCGCTTTCTTGCCCTGATTTGTTTCTTGTCTCTTTTCCTTTGTTTTTGAGATTCTGCCTGTTGTTTGCTGGTTTCTTTACTTGCTTCCATTGCTCTCCTTTTTCTTTCTCTGATGTTTCCTCATTTTTTTTCTTGCAGTATCTTGCGAAATGCCCGTATTCATGGCAGTATCGACATTTAAAAGGAAGCTGTTCATAGTCGAGCTCTTGGGAGTGAGTCCAGTCTGCCACTGAAAGTTTGATAGCTTCGGGTAAACCAACTTCAAGATCGAACTCAACGCAGATCCAGGCACAGGAGTACTGATCCTTCCTCAGTGCCTGGTCTATATATCTACCTAGAGAATTACCTATGGATTGCAGTGAGCTTTGACTCCAGCAGTGGAGGGGAAGGTGAGGGAGGCACACCCAGACAGGAACCGCCGTAGGAACGTCTTGAGATGGGTCAAAATCAGGGGACCATTGGTTCAAATACAGTCCTTGAGGGCCCATGAAATATGGCCCGTTTCTGAAGATCAGACTTCTGTCCTCGGTGTTTTCGGGCACAAACACGAATAATCCTTTGCCAACGAAGTGGATTTTTATTTCTTCTTTGACTAAAGGTGTCCAGTTTCTCTTTACCCATTCCTCCACAGCTTTTGGGGATGGCCATAACCCTATAAACTGTCCAATGAGGCCTCTTTCGGCAAGGTTCAACGTTGTTCGGCATGTTTCTTCCGTCGGCAGAGTTACCGTGGGAATTCTTCCCAGTTTTTTGACGAACTTAGGCTGAGGGCCTACCGATCGTTTCCCAGAAGCCGCAACTAAAGATCTGAAAGCTTCTATTTCTGGAGGAGTGGGGGGAGAAGCTTAAGAACCCCCTCCAAGATCCATCTTGGCTCAGAAATGGAAGGAACCAGCCTAATGCAACTAGGAAATCAGCGGCTCCTCCATGCAAGGACTCAACTCCAGAAAAACCCTTGGCCAAATAACACTGAGCAAAGGAGCAGCGTCGATGATCCAATGCGCCGCAGAAGACCTGTGCGTCGCGCAAGACAAAAAGCCACACGGAAGGGCTGGCCTGAGCGCCGCGTGATCCGGATGCACCGCGCCGGCAGCTCAATGTGTCGCACGTAGCAGCAACACCGTTACAAAACCCTTGAGGTTTGCAGAGCAGCGCCAGCCAGTGAAAAAAAATTGTCATTATCACTTTTAACCTTAGGATATTTTTCCGGTTTTTGGAAATTTCTACGACATTTAATCTTGCTATAACCATTTTTAAGGAAAACATTAAAAATATGAAATTTCTGACCTTCAAGGTGGTGCTCATCAGTGATTCTTAAGGCACGAGTGGCTAAGGTGTTGAGAACCCCTAACTTCTGAGCAGGGAAATGATGAGAGTCCGCATGCAATTCAAAGTGGATGGTAGTCTGCCCTTTCTTGATTTCCTTATTACTAGGAATGAATAAGGCTCTTTATTTCATCAAGTCTTTAGAAAGAAGACACATACTTAGCAGTATTTGCATGCGGACTCTCATCATTTCCCTGCTCAGAACTTAGGGGTTCTCAGCACCTTAGCCACTCATGCCTTAGGAATCGCTGATGAGCACCACCTTGAAGGTGAGAAATCTCATCTTTTTAATGTTTTCCTTAAAAATGGTTATAGAAAGATTCAATGTCGTAGAGATTTCCAAAAAGCGGAAAAAGATCCCAATGTTAAAAGTGATAATGACAAGTCTGTTGGTGTTCACCTCCCTTTTATCCAGGGAACGACTGATAAGATCGCTAGGATACTAAGGAAACATAGTGTTCCTTCAACCTTCAAGCCCCTCCACACGATTCAGAATTCGCTCAGATCGGTTAAGGACCCAATATGTCCGAAGGAGGGTAAGGGTGTGTACTTGATTCCGTGCTCTTGTGGGACCCCTTATATTGGTGAAACTGGTCGATCTATCAGTCAAAGAATTCATGAACATGCTGCTGACCTAAAGCATAATAGGTCTCGCTCCTCTGCCTTAGCAGAGCATGCTGAAAAGAAAAAGCATCACATTTGCATTGAAGATGCTGAGGTCATTGCAAAGGTGGACCATTTCCACCACTGAAAGTTTAGGGAGGCCCTTGAGATTGAAAAGAGGCGTGTTAACCTTAACAGGGATGATGGGTGGAGTGTGAGCAGGTGCTGGATCACTGCCCTTCATTCTTAGTTTTTTTATTTTTTTCCCTTCTGTTTGTCCGTGGCTCATCGCCTCTCATCCTGTTTTATTTTTCTCGTTTCGATTATTCTTTATTATGTAATTACTTATTATTCATTTAGCATAATTATGTTTACTATTTGTTTTTAATATAGTTTTTATGTTATTTAATCAGTTATATATATATATATATATATATATATATATATATATATATATATATATATATATATGAAATAATTTAGTTTCAAATAATATATTGAATTGGGTTCATGTAATGTATATTTATATAATTTGTTATTTTTATTTTTATTTTTATATTTTTATTTTTTAATATATTTTTATTTATTTTATTTTATTTTTATTTTTTTCATATTTATATCTATTTACTTAGTTATTATGTTTTATATTTTTATTTTTATTTTTTGATTTTTAATTTTATTTATTTATTTATCTTTATTTTTTATATATTTTATTTATTTATTTTTTTTTTTAATTTGTATTTAATTTTTATTTTTTACGTGTTTATTTTTATTTTTTTATTTTTTTTACTTTTTTATATTTTTATTTATATTTATATTTTTATATTTTTTTATATTTTTATTATTTATTATTTATTATTTTATTTTATTTTATTTTTTATTTTTTATTTTTATTTTTTATTTTTATTTTTTTATTTTATTATTTTTATTTTTTGGTTAAACTAGCCGTTATTGTACAATAGCTACTTGGAGCTTCTTTATTTATTTAAGCACAGTCTTAGATCAGTTTTCGCATCTTGTCCTGATGATGAACCACACTGGCTGGTTCGAAACCCGTCGACACAAATTTCTCCAATGTGATTTTTACCGAAAGATTTGATACATAATTTATATATTGTTTTTATATTTTATTATATAATTAATTTGTACATATTATCTTATATTTGAAAATATGATAAAAGCAAAATCTTTATACTAAAGATTGTCTTCTCTACCAATTATTCAAAATAAATATGATTTATTTTCTTAAACTTTGTATTATCCCATTATCTAATAAAAATGATTAATTAATTACTCTTAAAAAAAAATCCATAGTCTAACATTTAACTAGACACAATCATATATTTTATTTCCACGTGTGTAATTTGATTGTGTTTTACTCCCATCAAATTATGATTTTACACTCATCTTAATCACAAGTGAAATACTAATGCCATTCGTTCTCACATCCTCGTCTTAGGGTTCATCTATGGGATTTGGACACCATCATTAGCCCAATAAAGTTTGTATTTAATAATTTAATATTTTTATATTTATATTGAAAAAAAATATGATTATTTTTCTTTTTTTAAACTCAAAGAGACATTTGTGGAAGGACATTAATGGGAGGTAGTGGTAATAATAGTGACTTTGACATTAACCTTTAGTAATAGAGAATTGGACACCATCATTAGGTCAATAAAGTTTGTATTTAATTAATTTAATATATTATATTATATTGAAAATATTTAATAATATGATTCATATTTCTCCTTTCGTGATTTAAGATACCTTTGTACATGGACATTAATGGGAGGGAAGTTAGCTCCTGAAATGTTGTGGTAATAATAGTGACTTCATTACCCTTTCCCTTTAGTGTTAAGAGTAGTTGTACTTTTAGAGGTGTAAGCATGTGTCACTAAGGTATTTATTGATAAATGGCTCTTTTTGTTTGTCTTCCTTTCACTAATAAGAGAACTTATGAGTTTTTTCGGTTTAAAATTGAAGATGACATGTCTGAGGATTATCAACCAGAAGTCTACTTTAAAAGGTAATGTGTTATTTCTCGAATGTTCAATCACTGCATGCCAACATTACGTGGGCTTCAATAGCGATACATATTTTGGCATAGGTCTAATGAAACTATAGTCATTGGTTTTTAACTTACGGAAATGAAAGTATTCTAATAATCACCAATAACAATTAAGGTCACTTTTGAATATTCCAAAGAATTCCCCAGTAATTTGATGCATAGTGAGATAGTATTAGAACTTTTGTATTAGGAATGAAGTATGGTTACTACAATTTTATAAATAATCTAATACCATTTAGAAATGAGTTTGTTTTTTCGTTTTTTAATATGTTTATATATTTTTATTGATAGTCGACTTTTATTTTATTTTTGATAGTTCAAAAGTGAACAATATTTCTCATTACTGGTGTATAAAAACGGGACATAATAGATAAGGAAACTAGCGTTGATTATGAACAATTTAGGTCTTATCTATTAGAGAATATAAATTATAGATTAAAAATCCTTATGCATATGGATCGATTATAATTATATTATCTTGAAAATATATTTATGGCATTGTTATTTATTTAGGAAGTTTCTTAAATGATGGTTATAATTTATTTTTTTGAAATACACATTTTATTTCTATGTACAAGAGATGTGTAATTTCTTTCATGTTTAATTTTAACTTGACACATATTTATTTTAAAATAAAAATAAAATATCTTTAAATTAAAAAAGTATATATATATATATATATAGAGAGAGAGAGAGAGAGAGAGAGGGGGGTTAGTTTTAGTTAAAAGCATTATAAGAGAGCAATAACCCCACTCATATGAAGGAGATGTGATAAAAATATCTCACCCTTACTCTTAAACTATAAATGAAATATTTCGATTTCCATGTTAAGTATCATAATTTTTTATCAACTTTAAAGGGAGATAAAGTAATGAAAACAAAAATCTTACATTTTACGTGTGAGAAAAATGCATATTTCTTATACTTTTTAAAAATATATTAATATACGACTTAAATAAACTATTTGAATATCTATATTAACTAATATATTTAGATATCCACTTTATATATGTATATAAATAAAAGTATTGTGTATGTGTGTTGATCATAATAAAATACTTCAATATTAAAAAAGAAGAATAATTGAAAATAAGAAAATTCAATTACTTCCTAGTAAGAGGGATATGTGTAATTTATGCAATTAGTAAAATAAAAATAGATATGTAACATCCAACAAATATTAATAATAATAGAAAAATTTAAATAACAATAAATTTAATGTGAGGTTAAAAATAATATTTTTCAATATCTAAAATTAGGTAATATTAACATTTATTTAAAAATATAATAATAACAAAGAAACATTTTAATGGGATAATGTGGTTCATAAATAAAATATTTAAATATATATGTTAAGTAAAAAGAATTTATTTCAACTACGTATATATAATATATGAGTTAAAAAATACCCATACATATTACATAAAGTAACGGGAAAAAATAAATTCTTATGAAAAAAGATAATTTTTTATGGTTAAAGCATTTCAAGTAGTCTCTCTATTCTACATTTTGGTACTTTCTCAAACATATTTTTGGGTAATTATGTAGTCTATAGGTGAATCCATGAAGATGGGTTACAATTTCGTGAGAAATGCGCTCGAAAATCTCAATCTCCCACAAGTTTGGCCAAACTTTGGAAAATTTCGGCCGAATTTTTGAAATTAGTTTAGTCAAACTATTTTTTCCCTTAATCGGATTTTTGGCTGGAGGCAGAAAAACTAGCCTTAAAAGTTCGACCGCACTTTGTTCCTATAAATAAAGTGGCGCACACACTGCAAGAATTTTTTGATCAGATTTATGTTGCATTACCGTTGGAGAGCACTGCGAGATTTCATTTTTCTGTTGCCAGTGACCGTTGTAGAGGGTTGTTTAGGTGTGTTTTTTGCTTTGCATTGATCTTGAACCAACAGGGACCAGCAGGGGAGCAAGCAGAGCTGAAGGTGAGGTTTTTGTTTTTTTCCTTATGCTTGTTTTGTTGTGTTTGCAGGATTTTTGTAGGATTCTTGGGGTTTGTTTTGCGTCCTCAGTGTGCTCGTTCTTCCACCTTGTCTTTTTCTCTGCCTTCTCGGCATGCTTTGTCTCCTCGTCTCCTCGGTTCCAGATATTCTTCTGTTTTCAAATCTTCCTGCAAATCATTACTATGCCTACAAATGAAAATGAAACTACTAGCTCAGAAGCATTATAATTGTAGGCCTATTAGGTCCATCCATAACAACTGTTAAACATCACCAGGAATTGGATTTCGGAAGTCATCTTATGGGCAGTCCCTTGACATATCATCTATCTACTTTAGCCCGATTAAGTTCCAAGATACCGCTTAAGTTTAGGTCCTTCGATTCGACTTTAGGACAACCCACAGAATGAACGAGGAGCTACCTAGGCAGCCGATAACACCTATAGTTGGAGCTACCCGGTTTTACACTTATTTTACTTCAGGTACCCAACTAGATTAGTTTACGTTTCCCGCAAATGAAAATGAAATACGTATTAAAAATAAACAACTCATAATTTCTGAATCTGAAGCTGCTAAATGGAAATGAATTAAAAAGTAAAATTATAAAGGATTCATCTCAGTAAAACATCACAGATGTGTAATTTCTTCATTACAAGAAAAGTCCAATATTTTTAGATCTAACATTTACAAAATATGAAGTGATTGGAAAATGTCAATTTCAGTTTCAAAATAGAAATAGAAACACAGAAGAGATATTTCTAGGTAGATATTTCTTTATTCTATTTATGACACCCTGATAGATTATGAGATCCACTCCTTCGATGTAGAGAAGCTTTGCCTCACTATTATGTTCACCACCCAGTGACTATGACATTCTATATTTGGTCAATTCATTTTGTTTATGTGATCCTCACACCCTTGACATTATTTAGCATCCCAACCCAATTTTTGGGCACATGTAGCTAAATGGATATTTAGCTATAGTACACTTTGAAATGTTGGGTATTACAAAAGAGGTCTATTTAGTACAAAATTAATCTATTGCATAAAATGTTTGAAATCCTTGAGTGAAGAAGATTCATTCATAATTAAAACTCATTGGCTTCCGCTTGTCTGTGAAAATGTACAGAAATGCAACTTTCTGAACTGAATGTGTGTTTGAAATGGATTTTCACATAATGGGTATGTTGTAACTCTTATCCATTGGTTCAAGTCTCTCTTTATTGTGTGGGTTCCTTGAGTAGCTTCAAGGCCCTTTTCCTTGGGATAATTGAGTTGTAAAAGAAACTATCTTCTGCTCCTTCGCTTGTACATAGATCCCAAGGCATTCTACCTATAAAATATCATGTTCTTTTGGCCTCTTATATAGCTCAACTATATTCTCTTTCTGAATGGAGACTTGGTCAAATTGATTTCGTAACTAGGAAGTATAACCTTCTTATCTTAGATTTTTCATGCCCTCGCAATTGCTTTATTTGTTCTATATTAAGGCCCTTTACAACTTTATCTTACTTTCATAGGTTTCTTTTATTGTTTCATTTCATTAGAGTTTTCATGCCCTCACAATTGCTTTCTCTATTCTGTCTTAAGGCCCTTTAGATCTTTATCTTACTTTCATAGGATTATTTTATTGTTTCATTTCATTAGGCCTGATTGTAAGATTAATTCCTCTAGGTTTTGAAGCATCATTAAATCATCGAGATGTTTCGTATATAATTTGAATCTCCATAGAGAATTTGGATTTATAACTAAAAAAGATGCAATAAATGTTCATATAGCAATGTTGTTAATGTTTCGATGAGATAGAATTCTGATTAGACTTAGAAGTCTTTCGATTTGATGAGTCAATGATTTTGAAAGTGATTTAAGATTTAATGATGTTTGGTTTATTATATATATATGAAAAATTGAAAATAAATAAAAGACAAATAGATTCTTATCTTATTTATATGCTCTATATTGTATAAGGCTGGACGTATAGTCCTGTTATTTAATCTTTGTGATTCGTATCTTATTTATGTGCTCTATATTTGTTAGGTTCCTATATTACTAGTGTAGTCCCTTATTTTTGTTAGTGTAGCCCCCTTATTGTTATTTTTATACCTCTTTAACCCCCATATTGTTATTATTATGACCTTACATTATTATTGTTAGTTTGGCTAGGATTATATTGTGACCCCATGGGCTCCTATATATAGAAAGAAGGTTTTTTCATTTGTATCATCCAAGAATTGTTCATTTATGTAATGTAAAGGAGGTTTCCCCCTCAAAGTGGCTTATTTCTAAGGCATTGATCTCTCTTTTCTTAGATTTTTGGAGCTTGTTTCATAACATTTGGTATTAGAGATTTGAATTCTAGGGTTTCACTGCGTAAAATAGTTCATTGTGGAATTTTTGTTATACATTTTTCTACGTGGTTTCAGACACTAAAAACAAAAACCCATTTGGAAGAAATCACGATGAACGTCGTGTAAAAATTTTAGATCTTGGCTCGTAATATTTTCAAATATATGATCTGTGGATGTTAGGGTTTTTGCAGGCTCCTGAATTTCATATAAAAGAGGTGATCTTGGGAAAATCATCATAACTCTCTCTCTCTAAGCATCAGATTTGAATTCTACAAGAAGTAGCTGAAACTACATAGAATTTGGTTTTCTGTGTATCAATGTCAAATCCGAAGAAGGAAAAAATGACATGTGGCATGTCGTACAAGTTCTATCTACTAAACTAGTCCATAATTAGGTCATTGCGGGAGATTGGGAATAACTATGTATTGAAGAATATAAATTAGGTCAGACTTGTGGCATGCGAAAGAATGTTCAGAGAGCTACTACAAGACCGAATTTCAGATATTGAAGATGCAAAATCACAGAGATAATTCAGTTTTAATATTGAGCTCCTCAAAAGCAAGAAAAAGGTGTGTATTTTGTTTTTCAAATTGCATAAGTCTTGTTTGAAAAAACATTTAGAAGTGATTCCAAGGGAATGTTGAAGCATAGATATCAGTATTTGGTTTTAAAATTACCCCTAGAAATAATTCAACGCCCATTAAGCCCTCAAAGTAATCTACTATGACTCATGAAGGAGAAGAACTGTAACATGATATATCAAAATTACAAGAGCAAGTGCACCAAATTTCGCTCTCGCCCAGAGTAACAAAAAATGAAATGGAAGTTTTGAAGAAAGGAGTGGAAGTTAATATGGATGGTTTGAGGAAAGGCGTGGACTCTAAGACAGATAGTTTGAAGAATGAAATGGAAAAATTGGAAGAAAAAATGAAAGACAACATGGAAGACATGAAGAATGATAAAAAAACAGACATGGAAGGTTTGAAGGAAGCTTTGTCAAAGTTGATACAATAAATTATTCCTAATGGAGAAAAGACAGTAGAGGAAAATCATGATGAGAATAAAAGAAATATTAATCATGATTTCATAAACTCTAATGTTGGATTGAAGACCCACCATATTCCAAAGATCGATATGAGGAAGTTTGATGGCAAGGATCTTGTAACATGGATACTACAAATGGAGCAATATTCGGCTCTCAATAATGTGAAAAACACACAAAATTTATGCCTTGCAACTTTATATTTATAAAAAAAAATATTTGTATGGTATCGATGGCTTTGCTCCCGTAAAAAAATTGTCACTTGGTCAATTTTTACGGAGGAAATGATAACACATTATGAGGATACAAAGAGAAACACCTTCTTTACCCAATTGATAAATCTAAAACAAAAGGGTTCAGTGGTGGATCACATTGAGGACTTCAAAAAATTGAATATAAGGGTAGCTAATATTATAGAGAAACACATGATTGATGTATTCATAGGGAATTTAAAGGATAACATCCAACATGAGGTTCGCCTTTGGGAACCTGATTCATTGGAGAAGGCATTCAGGTTGGAAAGAAAAATTGAACGTGAAATTATGGTGACAAGGAAGTGTGCCACTCACATCTATAAATATGGAAGTGTTGCTACTCCTAGACTTCCACAACCTACAAGGTTGACACCACAACTATTGGAAGAAAAAGAGAAAAAGGGTTTTTCTATAGTTGTGATAGAAAATACACTAAATTTCATAAGTGTGATGAGAAGAAATTATTTTACATACATTGTGAAGAGGAGGAAGAAAATGAACACGAAACTTCAAAAGAAGAGGATATACACCAGGAACCAACCCTAGAGAAAGAAGAAATGAGTCCAACCATGCCATGTAATGCATTGGAAAGAAATACCACTCCTCAAACTCTCAATATAGAAGGACATATCAAGAAGAAAAAGGTAATAGTGTTGATTGATTCGGGTAGTACCTATAATTTTATTCATTGTAAGGTAGCCAAAGAATTGAATTGCTTCTTATACCTAGCACTAGAGTGTAAAGTGATGGTTGCAAATGGAGGAACTATAAATTTCTCTGGAAAATATCATAATATCAAGCTAACCATGGGGAAATATGTATTGAATAGTCCAATGATTTCCATTCCAATGGGAGGTGTTGATGTTGTACTAGGAGTAAAATTGTTACAATCCTTGGGGAGAGTAGCTTTTAATTTTCAAGAAATTTTCTTGAATTTTTTTTCGGAAGGAAAAGAAGTTGAATTACAGGGTAGCGTAGGGAAGTTGGGAAAGATAATAAGCTCTAATGTCATGAAAAACCTTCTGAAGAAAGAATAGTGAGGCATAATTTCACAATTATTCTCACTAGAAGTTCCAACATCGAAATCATCTATTTCTCCAGAACTCCAAAAAGCCTTGGACAATCATTTGAAGGTGTTTGAAACTCTCAAAGGACTCCCACCTATTCGTGATCATGATCATGCTATTCATTTGATTCCAGGAAGTGTTCCTCCAAACATCAGGCCTTACAGATATCCTTATGTCTAAAAGAGTGAAATTGAATGTATAATTGCAGAAATGTTAGAGGTTGGTATAATTCAACCTAGCCAAAAGACTTTCTCTGCTCCAGTAGTATTGGTGCACAAGAAGGATGGATCATGGTGAATGTGTCCGGATTATAGGGATCTCAATAAGCTCATTATTGGATGAATTACATGCAGGACTTTATTTTACCAAGTTGGATCTTCGTTCAGGATATCATCAAATTAGAATGAAGAATGTAGATATTCTGAAAACAAAATTTCGAACTCATGAAGGTCATTATGAATTTTTGGTCATGCCCTTTGGCCTTACCAATGCACCTTATACATTTCAAGGGTTTATGAACTCCATTTTCAAACCCTTCCTTAGAAATTTTGTGTTAGTATTTTTTGATGATATACTAATGTAAAATAGGTCTTTGAAGGATCATGTTTAACATGTTGACACGGTGCTCAAACTATTGGAGGAGAAACAATTATATTTGAAAACCTCCAAATGTTTCTTTGGAGTAAAATAGGTGGAATATTTGGGTCATATTATATCTCAGGAGGGTGTTAAGGTAGACCCTAACAAAATTAAATTCATTAAGGAATGGAAAGTCCCCAGAACCATAAAGCAGTTATGAGGATTTCTCTGGTTAATAGGGTATTATCGCAAGTGTGTTAATAATTATGGGAGAATAGCAACACCTCTAAAAAAATTATTGAAGAAAAGTGCATCTCATGGAATCCTAAAGAAACTAAGGCCTTTGAACATCTTAAAGAGGCAATGTGCCTAGCACCGGTCTTAGCTACACCAGACTTGAAAAAAAACTTTATTGTGGAATGTGATGCCTCAGGAAATGGAATTAGTTTTGTTTTAATGCAAGAAGGAAGACCCATTTCTTTTGAAATTCGTCCAATCAAAGGAAAGTATTTACATAAAGCTATTTATGAGAAGGAAATGTTGGCAATACTACATGCACTAAAGAAATGGTGACCTTACCTAATGGGAAAACACTTTGAGGTAAAAACTGATCATGATAGTCTTAAATACTTTTTGCAAAAATAACTATCTTTAGAAGAGAAGCAAAAATGGGTCACAAATATGTTGGGTTATTATTTTGAAATCATCTACAAAAAAGGGAAGCTAAATGTTGTTGTAGATGCACTCTCAAGAAAGGATGAAGAGGTAGAAGAGCCATTTCTATTATCCAACCATATTGGATAACTGAAGAAAGGGATGAATGGAAAAAGGATGAAGAAGTGTGGACACTCTTTCAAAATTTGGAGCAATATCCTAGTACATTTGATACATTTAGTTGGGAAAATGATTCCTTATGGTACAAGGATCTCTTATATCTTTGCAGGAATTCCCAACTAAAATGAAAGTTTCTTTTGGAATTTCACACTTCTCCCTTAGGAGGACACTCAATATTTTAAAAAACTTACCACGGGGTAAAGAAAGAATATTTTTGAGATGGAAATCTGATATTCAAAAGTTTGCGGTGGAATGTTTGGTTTGTCAGCAAAATAAAGTTGAGACAATTAAGCTCTCGATCTTCTACAACCTTTATCCATTCCAAGTCAATGTTGGAAGGAGATTTCAATGGATTTTATCACATGTTTACCTAAGTTCGAAGGGAAGAGTGTCATCATGGTGGTAGTTGATACAATTACCAAGAAGGGAAAATTTTAGGGGCTAATATTTGTAGGTGGGCTAATTTTCCATGTTTTTTCCAAAAAACAATATTCACCAATTTCCATTTTTTTAAATTGATTCGCCCAAATTTTATAGTATAAAATTATTTTCCCTTAAAATCACCAAAATTGTATATACAATAATATAAAATAATTATAAACCTAAATATTTTTACAAAAATATCATACAAAAAATTTACAATTTACATATTGGGGACTAGTAAGATTCACCAAGGTTTCTAAAAATTAAGATAAAATTACATCCTTAAAATTATCCCTGTTACCAAGTATGCACACGTTTGTGCATTATCTCATCCATTTAAATAAGTACAGATGCCACTGCATTTATGGAAATAATTCAATAGCTACATGGAAACCCAAAGATTATTGTAACCGACAAAGATCCCATTTTTACTGGAAATTTTTGCAAGGAATTAATTTTTTGTTTGGGTACTCAACTAGCTCATAGCTCATCTTATCATCCTCAATCTGATGGGAAAAATGAGACAGTGAACAAATTTTTGGAAGGATATCTTCATTGTTTTGTATTTGATAAACAAGCACAATGGGTCAAGTGGTTACCTCTGGCTAAATGGTCGTATAACACTCCCATCCATACTGCAGCAAAAATGATCCCATTTATGGCACTTTATGGATATCTTCCACTGTCCATCACATCATCTTTGAGAGAAAATTCTAAGGTTCACGAAGTGGAATATCACATCAAACATAACAACAAGTTCTCCAACCCTTAAAGGATAACTTAAATTTGGCACAAAATCGAATGAAACAACAGGCATATCAACATCGTAGCAAGAGAAGTTTTGATGTAGGAGACTGGGTATTTTTACGGCTAAAACCATACAAACAAATGTCCCTCAAGCAAGCTAATAAGGATAATAAATTATTGCCAAATTACTATGGTCCTTACAAGGTGTTACAAAAGATTGGTACTATGGCATATAAATTGGAGCTTCTTGCTTCTTCTCGAGTGCACCCAGATTCCCTTGTTTCATGCTTAAAGAAGGTTATAGGTGACAAAATTCTAGTTGAAACAATATTGCCAATACCTGATGAGGAAGGAAAAATCATATTGGAACCTGAATCAGTCACAGAAACAAGAACTCGACAGCTACGAAATCAATCAATTTCAGAGTATCTCGTCAAGTGGAAGAACTTACCCACTGAAGATTCTACATGGGAGGATGAGAATTTTATATAGAAGCATCAAGAGCTACTCAAACATTGAGGACAACAACTTTTTGAAGGAGAGGGGTACGTTAGGTCCCTATATTACTAGTGTAGTCCCTTATTGTTGTTAGTGTAGCCCCCTTATTGTTATTTTTCTACCCTTGTAACCCCCATATTGTTATTATTGTGCCCTTACATTATTATTGTTAGGTCGGCTAAGATTATATTGTGACCCCATGGACTGCTATATATAGAAAGCACGTTTTTTCATTTTTATCATCCAATAGCTGTTCATTTATGTAATGTAAAGGAGGTTTCCCCCTCTAAGTGGCTTATTTCTAAGGTGTTTATCTCTCTTTTCTTATATTTTTGGAGCTTCTTTCATAACAATATTGTATAAGGCTGGGTGTATAGTCCTGTTATTTAATCTACAGAATTGCAAATTTCTGAACTGAACATCTATTTCAAAAGGATTTTCACAGAGTGGGTATGATGTAGCTCATATCCATTGGTTCAAATATCTCTTTATTGTCTAGGTTCCTTGAGCAACGTCAAGGCCTTTTTCCTGGGGATAATTGACTTGTAAAAGAAACTATCTTTTGCTCCTTGGCTTGTAAAGATATCCTAAGGCATCCTACCTATAAAATAACATGTTCTTTTGGCCTCTTATCCATCTCAACTATATTCTCTCTTTCCAAATGGAGACTTGGACAACTTGATTTCTTAACTAGGTAGTAAAACCTTCTTATCTTAGAGTTTTCATGCCCTCACAATTGCTTTATTGTTTTGTATTAAGGTCCTTTACAACTTTGTCTTACTTTCAAAGTTTTTTTTATTATTTCATTTCATTAGAGCTTTAATTCCCTCACAATTTCTTTCTTTGTTCTTTCTTAAGGTCATTTACAACTTTATCTTACTTTCATAGGTTGATTTTATTGTTTCATTTCATTAACCCTGATTGTAAGATTAATTCCTCTAGGCATTGAAGCATCATTAAATCATTGATATTTTTCGTATATAATATGAAGCTCCATAGAGAATTTGGATTCATAACTAAAAAATATGCAAGGAATTTTTGTATAGCAATGTCAGCAGTGTTATAATGAGATACAATTTTGATTAGAATTAGCAGTATTTCAATTTGATGAGTCAATGATTTTGAAAGTGATTAAAGAGTCAATGATGCTTGGTTTATTATATATATATATATGAAAATAAATAAAATAGAGATAGATTCTTATATTATTTATATGCTTTATATTGTATAAGGCTGGGTGTATAGTCCCGTTATTTAATCTCTGTGATTCTTATTTTTTTTATATTCTCTATATTCTATATGGCTGGGTGTATAGTCATGTTGTTTAATCTCTGTGAAATGTGGCTCTGTCTGTCTATCTGTATTTACATAATTTTGTATCTAAAAACAATGTTTGTTTTTTTTCAATTAAAGAAATGCATTTGGAGTAGCTCTCAAGTCTATATAATTTTGTATGTATGTCTGTCTGTATTTACATAATTTTGTATCAGAAAACAATGATTTTTTTTTTTTCAATTAAAGAAATGCATTTGGAGTAGCTCTCAAGTCGATATAATTTTTCTAATTTTTCGGATTGAGCCAGAGTGTAATATGCATAAGAGAGATAATACTTGGTTAAGAAATGAAATGATATATTTTTATATTTTTCAGAGTTGAATGTGCTCTCTGATTAATCTAATTTTCATGCTCACTCATGGACCTCTAAATTTTAACCATCTCTAAAAGTAAACTTGAGAACATGATTACAAGTACCAACCTAAAATACATTTGAGAGGCTACATGATCTTGATATTGACACCAAATTAGACTAGATATGTTTCATAAGTGACAAGAAGAGTGTACTATACATAACAGTGATAATACCTGGCCAAGGAAAGAAATGATATCTTTTTATATTTTTCAGAGTTGAATATGCTATCCACTTAATATCATTTTTCATGCTCACTCATGCACCTCTAAATTTTAACACCATGTGAAAGAACACTAGAGAATTTAAGAAAAAATAACAAAATCACCATCCATTCAAAATTATTGCCTAAATTACCATTTCTTTTCAAAATCCATTTGAAATTAACATTACTGCAAAAACTAGACAAAGTTAATTTCAATATATGAAATTAATGGTAAAACTTGACAAAGTTATGTTTCAATATATGAAATCTATGAAACATTCCATAGGACTCTGATGACAATTCAACGATGTACTTCTCAAATTTGAGACCTATGTAGACTACACCTCTCCACCTAAAAATTAGACCAACTGTAGGTTGTTAGTAGGTTTGAACTCTGAATTTGAACTCTGAATTTCCTAGTAGTTAAGTTGGTTATAGATGCAGGAAGTCTTTGTCTTTGGGCCAATTATAATTATTTTAAATCAAATACTTAAAAAATGACAATCATCCTTTATCATTCTCTATCTCAAAAAAACAAAACCCTTCCTTTATCACTTTATCTCAAATAAAATATGGCCTTTGTGCAAGGTCGAACTTTCATTTCCAACAATAGCATAGCCATTATCAATAATTATGATTCCAAATGTGATTGTTGATTTAATTCCCACATGATAGTGTGTTTGTTTCCCTAATCCATTTTCATATAGTTAAAAATAATCCTAGATAATAAAATTTGTATTTAAAAATTTTGAGTTGAGAAACTAAAATGGTTTTTCCAAGGAAGAGAGAGTGACTTTCCCTCCTTTTTGATCTTTTGAAACATTTTTGAAATCTTTGGAAAATCTTCTTGCAATTTCCTCTTAGAAAGCTACAAAATATTTTGCAACTTATAAGGTGTGCTTGTTAGGAAAATATAAGAAATATATAAACTTAAAGTCCTCTCCATAAATGTCGAAAATAAGTCTATGTATCATGCAGACCAAAACCCACATTCTAGTGGAAATATTTATTGCGTAATAGTATAATAATAAAACCCTTCATGGATTTATTAAGAAACATTGGATATTTCGTTTACAGGAAGAAGTCCTTTTCAAACTTCCATGTCTATGGCAAAGAATATTTCCCTTTCCAATTTTCACTGCAGAGTGATATCGATTTTGTTTTTAGAAATTTCCCTTGGATTTCAGGTTCCTGCAAACTTTACCTAGACTAATGGTAATTTAAATTTCACCTAGAGAAATAGGTCACAAAATTAGACTTTCTATGCATTTTTATTCCCTTTCTGCTTCTCAACCTTTGGAAACTCGAAACTTTACAGGTTAGTCCTATCTCTCCAACAAAATAGTTGGATTAAATAGATAATCTTTAGAGGAAAATGAGATAGAATCTAATTTTTTTACGCTTGCACTTATACCCACATATAATTTGAACTAAAAATGGTATTACAAATTCTTTTGGACTTGACTTTGACAATTGGACTCATATCTAGAATATATACTATAGATTATTTCCTTTTTAATGTAATTAATGTTCTCATCTATGAATACATCCATTGTGCAAAGTGTTCTAAAAGATGATACATCTCCTTTAATTTGATTAGAGTGAATCTAAATTTTAATGTAGCTAGAAAATGGTAATAATGGCAAGTAGAACCAAGGCTATCAAAACTAATAGAAAATAACAACAACATGAGAATCCCATAGTCATTACACATACACATCCAATGTGTTGGACTTGAGGTAAGTAAATAAAACGTTTCCATGTCAGTAAAAATTTTAAATGATCCATCTAAACCTTAGAAAGAAATGGGAGATAAAGGGGACAAACTAGTGGAATTTTTCTTGTCTCCCATAAACTTTAAGGCATTTAATAGTTTTTTTGGAAACCACATGTAAATGTCATTTTTCAGAAGCCCGGGAATTAGAAAATACAAGAATTATGCTTTCAAAATCACATGTATATTACCTTTATAAAACTTTTAGGTAAATGTGTCTATCACCTCATAGGGGTCCACTATCACCTAACCAACCATAATGGATAGGATGTGTTGTTACTCTTTTAATAGAAAGGATGCTTTCAAAATCACATGTCTATCACCTTTATAAAAATTATAGCTAAATGCAAGGATTGTTTCAAAATCACATGTATATCACCTTTATAAAACTTATAGCTAAATGCAAGGATTCTTTCAAATTCACATGTCTATCACCTTTATAAAACTTATATAGCTATTTTTGTAGGGACGGTCCTAGTGTTTTTGGAAACCATGTACATGTCATCTCTTGCATAAACTTAACCATGTACATGTCATTTCTCCAATAAAATTTAAGGCATTTGCTAATTCTTTTGGATTCCATGTATATGCCATTTATCCCATAAACTTTAACCATGTACATGTCATTTCCCCCATAAACTTAACCATGTAGATGTCATTTCTCCCATAAACTTTAACCATGTACCTGTCATTTCTCCCATAAACATTAAGGAAAATTCTATTGTTTTTGGAAACCATGTACATTCCATTTCTTTTCTCCCATAAACTTTAATACATTTTCTAGTGTTTTTGAAAACCATGTACATGTAATTTCCCCCATAAACTTAACCGTCTACATGTCATTTCTACCGTAAAATTTAAGGCATTTTCTAGTGTTTTTGGATATTGTGCACATGTCATTTCTCCCATAAAATTTAACCATGTACATGTAATTTTTCCCATAACTTTAAGGAAGATTCTAGTGTTTTTGGAAACCATGTACATCTCATTTCTCCCACAAAATTTAAGGCATTTGATAGTGTTTTTGGAAACCCTGTACATGTCATTTCTCCCATAAAATTTAAGGAAAACCATATATGTATGTCATTTCTACCATAAAATTTAAGGAATTTGCAATAAATGTTCATTTAATATATTTTATTGATTTTTTTTTCAGGGATAAAAAATACCGCTAAACATGGTTGAAAAATGGACATTATGGATAGATGTTTCTTGCTATCCCAATCTAGGGAAAGCAGTGATTACATCTGTGCTTTGCAATATTGTGACTAACAAGTTCCTCCAAAGGAAAATGAATATATCGGGAAGAACAACAAATAATGAAGCATATTATATTGCATTGATAGAAGGCTTGGGAACAACTAGGGAGTATGGATAAAATGGAATTGTAGTTTTCACCAATTCTGAACTTGTGTGAAACTAGATGAAAGGCACGTACCAAGTTAATAAGGAGAGGCTAAAACAACTGCATGGAAAAGCAAACAATATTGTTAGACAATTTAAAATTTTTAGTATAAGAAATTGTGCAAATGTTAATAAGATGCATGGTGATCTATTATGTGGGGAAATGCCAATTCAAGATTCATATGTCAAAGATGAATTAGTATTGTATGAGGAAATGCCAATTCAAGATTCATCTCTTATAGATGAACTGGTGTTGAGACTCTCCTTCAAAATTTATTGATGAACATTGTAACATATATTTGATATGTGTGTGTTTTTTACTTATAAATGTGTCATTTTTAATGACCACGCGTTTTTTTAATTTATATACCAAGTGTTCTCCCACCATGTAAGCACAACTTAGTGAAATTCATGATTTATAAAATTAAAATGTGCAGGAATTCAACAAATTTTTGTTTAAAGTGAGTTTTACACATCCATTTTTTCTTTGAAAGTTTTGTGTTTTACATAATTTGTGTTTGTGCTCAACATTTGTGTACTAAATTTCAAAATAATTGTAAATTTCCAATATATATATATCATAGAGGATGATCGTTTGGCACATGATTCTTCGAGGCGAACATCAATAGAATATCATGCCTCTACGAGAGAGGGGGATCATGGATCGGGGGATGTTCATGGTATTTATATTAAATGTGCATGTTTTTAAATGACATTTGAATACATAATATTTTCCCCATACATACATGTATACATGTGGAATTTATTTTTTTTATTGAATACATATAATTTTATCCCCATGTACATACATGTATCAGTATGGAATTGTTTTTTTTATCAATTTTGTGAGTTAAATTATTTTTTAATAAATTTAATTTTTTATTTTTTAGGAGTTCGGAGGAAAAGAGTATCTACTCCAGCAATGGAGCTTGGCCATGGTTCACGCAATCGTGGTATGGTTTACACAATATAATCAATCATATGTATGTATGTATTTTTGAATTGATTATAAATTCATATTATTTTATGAAGCTTACCTCTCGTCACACGAGGGTAGTGGTGGTACATATTCCCCTAGTGGCCAATCAATAAGTGGCGGCCAATCGCATGAGGGTGATGGTATGCATTCCCCCTGTGGTCAACCAATGGGTGGTCATGTTGGTTCTCAACCATTGGGTGGTCATAATGGTTCTCAACCTGCTCAGGGTGGGCATGATGATGCATAGCCATCTCGAGGTGGCCATCAATCTTAATATTAATTTCATTCAATTATTAATTTGTTAAATTGTTTTTATCATTTTTTATGGTTAAAAAGAAATTTTTTTCACATTTTTTGTTATTTATACATAATTTTATATATTGATGTAGAGGGTGAAAATATTTCTTGAAAAAGACGTAGGCTAGACTGCGTTATTCAAGAAGAAGGTTGTACACTAACCACGACTTATCCTTCTGACATTTCTGATTTACCTTGGGAAACAAAGATCCAACAATGCACATTACAAAGGTGTGAACATACTTATTCAAAATTGAAGAAAGATATTTTGTATTTGAAATTCCCTGCTGAGAGTTAGAAAGCTTAGAAATAGCTACGCACTCCTCAAGCACAATTGTAGATGTTTACAAAAAGCTTAGGCCAACAACTAATACTTTTGTAGAAGTGACAAGGAAAATAAAGGAAATAGTGATGGGTCCTGATACATGGGATGATGTTAAACATAGACTTACAGAAGAAATGGAAAAATCTATTTTTAATTTCAAAGAAGGGTAAAAAAGAAAGATGCTAAAGGTGAAATATTTCAAGCACCCTGATATAACTTGCCATTTGTATGATAGACACCTTGCTACCTATGGAATACTACCATGGAACGAGGAGGTTCCTCTTTGTTTTGAAAAATTATTTTATTCATAATTATTTTTTCAGAATGAAACCCAATTATAATGACCTTCCCTCTGAATTTTTTTGTCATGAGAAAGGTCGATTATGTGACTGGAGGGGTGCTAAGCATGATGTTGAGTTTCCTCGCCCCACGCCACCATTAGCAAGCTGACCTCATCGTGAGGAAACTTTGCATTCAGAGATGGATGCCACTTCTCAAATTAGTTGAAAAGAAATGGATGCCATCATAGACAATGTTCAGACTGGACTTGGTTGAATTGATATTGGTCTGAAACGACAAAGAGCATGAGAGAATGCACGTGCTAATTTTGTGTATCATATAGATTATGAGATAGACAACATGAGTATTGAAGGCCTTAGAACATATGCAAAGCATTTTCGCAATGGTTGGCAGGACTTAATTATTCATGAGGAAGAGGGCATGGGATCGGTATGTATTAAGGGTTAGGGTGAATATTTTAATATAATTTTTAATGTACATATACATGTGTTATTTGTTTATGTTAATCTAACAAAAATGTATCATATGTTCACCATTTGTAGTTAACACGCTTAATGAACGAAAATTTTGATAATATCATTGTCGAAGATTCAGGTTCTCATAATCAAGATCGTTCTCACAATCAAGATGAAATGTTGGGAAATGTTAGTGTTTTTAAAGTGTTCATGATGTTGATGTCCAATTATTATTCAATTATTATATCAGTATCATGATGACATATTTTTAAAATAAATAATTGTGTACACGTGTATCTATATAATTAAATGTTAACAGATTTTGATTCTGTCTGATGTTTTCGCAGTGGAGCCACCCTCTTCTTTCCTGTTAGGAGATGTGGCAAATCCACTGTCACAAGTATTCAATTTTTCACTTAGGTTTAAGTTATAAATTGAGGTTAAAGTTTCATTAAAAAATAAGATCTAGATCTTGATATATTTTACAACTTTTTAAAATTTTGAATTTTAGGTTTGTGGAGATGATTTTCGTTCAGAACCACCCTCTTCTTCCCTGTTAGGAGATGCACCAAATCCACCATCATAAGTATTCAATTTTTCACTTATGTTTATGTTATAAATTGAAGTGAAATTTTCATTAAAAAATGAGATCTAGATATTGAGTTCTTTTACAATTTTAAAATTTTTGAATTTTAGGTTTGTGGAGATTATTTCCGTTCTCCAAGGACTTTAGTGATGGAGTGTAGGATGAAGATAGGAACATCTAAAAAATTTGAATAAAAAGTTGTCCAACTTTTTTTTTAATATTATTGCATTAGTTTATGCATTTTCATTTGAAAAATTTATATATATATACATACTTGTACATGTATATTGTATAGTTTACCATGGAGGATGTATTGATGGACGACCAACATGGGACAATGGAGAGGGAACTACGTGAGGTATTGCATGATTTTTTTTCATTTTGTTTTCAATGAAGTTCTACATTCTCATTCAATTTTAAAACATTAAATTTTAATGTTTACACATTGTGTAGGTTCCCCATTCTTCACATGATAGCACAAGGAGGCTTAGGACGCTGTTGGAAAATACACTTCAACCATATTCTCTATTTGATTGATGATGTAGATGCAGCATTTTATTTGATAGATAGTCTTAAATTTACTTTTCTATATAGATAGTCTTATTTATGCAGTCATATTTACTTCTCTATATAATTTGATACTTGTAACACTATACATTGTTATATTTACTTTTATTGTTCATGATATAAATTTTGGGCATATTTTACATTTTGGATAGTTGAACTACATTTACTTTTATTGAATGATTTTAAATTTTATATAGTTGTTACATTTGGAATGTAATCATATGTTGTTATATAATGTTAACTTAGATGATCTTAGATTAAATGTTTTGCTTTTAAAACTTGTTTTGTCACTTGTTATTTAAAATGAATCTAGATTGAAATTGAAAATTACATAACACAAGTGGTACATGTTACACATATGAACATGTGGGAATGTTATATAATTAGGATGTCTATTAAAGGTGATATTTAGGTACATTTTTCACATGATCATGTGTCATTTAAAACAATTATATATGGTTAAATACATATTGAAGTTCATGAATATGTAACAATGATTGAAGTACATAAATGCGTTTTTAATTTAGTTGTTACATTTTCCATACATGATCACATATTGTTATAACGAACGAACGCAGATGATCTTAGATTATATATGTTTTGATTTTAAAATTCAATTTGTTTTTTCATTTGTTATTTAAAATGAATCTATATTGAAATTTAAAATTACAAAACACATGTGGTACATGTTAAATGCATTTGAACATGTATGAATGTTATATAATTAGGACACACATCTATTAAAAGTGATATTTAGGTGTATATTTTCCACATGATCATGTGTTATTTAAAGCAATTATATATGTTTAAATACATATTTAAGTTCATGAATATGTAACAATGAATGAAGTACATAAATACATTGAATTAAGTTGTTACATTTTCCATACATGATCACATGTTGTTCTAATTAACCAACTTAGATGATCTTAGATTATATGTTTTGTTTTTAAAACTCAATCTGTTATGTTATTTGTTATTTAAAATGAATCTAGATGGAAATTTCAAATTACAAAACACATGGTGTAGATGTTATGCATTTGAACATGTGTGAATTTTATATAATTAGGATGTTTACTAAAGGTGATATTTAGGTACATTTTACATGATCATGTGTCATTTAAAACAATCATAGATGGTTTTACATATTTAAGTTCATGACTATATGTAAAAATGATTAAAGTACATTTGCATTTATTTATTAAATTTTGCATACATGATCACATGTTGCTATATAATGCTAGCTTAGATGATATTAGATTATGTTTTATTTTTAAAACTCAAGTTGTTTTGTCACTTGCTATTTAAAATGCATCTAGATTGAAATTGCAAAGTACAAAACAAATGTGGTACATGTTATGCATTTGAACATGTGTGAATGATATATAATTAGGTGTAGATGTCTATTAAAGGTGATATTTAGGTACATTTTGCATGCTCCTGTGTCATTCAAAACAATCATGTATATATGGTTTTACATCTTTAAGTTCATGGATATATGTAACAATGAATGAAGTACGTTTGGATTTAGTTGTTACATTTTGCACATGTACATGATGACATGTTGTTATAATGTTAACTTAGATTCAATATTAGATTAAATGTTTTATTTTTAAATCTCAAGTTGTTTTGTCATTTGTTATTTAAAATGAATCTAGTTTGAAATTGCAAATTACAAAACACATGTGTTACATGTTAAATACATTTTAACATGTATGAATGTTATATAATTATAACATACATCTATCAAAGGTGATATTTAGGTGTACATTTTTCACATGATCATGTGTCATTTAAAACAACCATGAATATTTAGAAATGAAAGAAAATTTGCATTTAATTCATACATTTTGTTTTTTAAATCATTTTTATAATTTATTAATATACAATACATATCGATGTATGTATCTAAAAACAATCATAAAATTCTAGGTGTTCATAGATGTATCAAACAATCATAAAATTTTAAAATTGCATTAAGACATCCAATACACAACATTTTTCATTGATGTACATAAAAAAGCTACTATGGACGTCAGTTGATAGTAAACTAGAAATTACAAAACACGTACCACACATTTTACATTCAAGAATGAATATTTTTGCTTAATAGATGTCTAAAACAAAATAATAACTTAAAATTTTCATTATATCAACTATGATAGATACACATCTACATTTTGCAATAATTACATAATGACATAAATTGTACTAGAGAATGTATGAAATCGTTTAAGACCAGATAATCTACATGTATGTGTACACGTGTATAAATTACTCGTGTGCATGTACCAAAACAATGTACATCCGCAAACACTTGTACATAACATAAAATATACATATTATAATATTTTAAAACTTAATAATGTACAAATAATTTAGGCTAGAAATTTCTAGTTGAGTTTTGTAAGTTCTAAAAGATGAATCCAAGGAGAAAAAATTATTGGGCAGCTCAATCAAAAAACTTCTAATGGAATTCCATCTTCAATGATCCATTAATGATCGACTTTTGACATTCTCCATTTCTTAGTTTTCAATTTTTTCTTTAATTGAACTTTTATCAACTTTATGCGTGCTGCATACACCAAGTGACTATATTGACAACTTATGACATCAGGTTCATAGTCTTGAAAGTAATCAAAATCCTAAATTTGATGAGTTTGTTGGAAAAAATAACCTTTCAATATAATAGACTCTTTGTCATATATAAACTCGTTATCATCATATTCTTCCTATAATTTCATCATTCGTTCAGTGCAACACATCAAATAATACTTCACATTTTCTACGTTGGTAGCAGGTGAAACTATAGCAAAAACATCTCCTTCACAATAAAACAAACTTACATAACTTTATATCATAATTAACATGAAAAATTAAATTTAAAATTAACATGTGTACTTGATTTTATTATATATTTCTAGATATTTATCATTTGAAATAAATTGTAATGTTACCTTCTCTAACAAGATCAGAAACTCAATCACCTTCAGATGATACTATAGTCTCCTATGATTGCATTCCTTCAAATTTTGCAACACACATTTTCCCCTTTGTATTTAGCTTTGTATGTTGTCAATCTTTTACATACATTTTGTTTTCACAAACATCATTGGTTTATGTGTTGTCTATGCAAACATGACAAAAATAAGAATATTTTATTTTATTAAATGAAAACACATTTTGGTACTGCTTTATTTTAATTAAATGCAATTTTTGAGTCCCTTTTATTGTTTCAACATCATTTCCAATAGATCTATCTACATCTTCGACCCCAATATGCCAAAAAGAGATATATGGAAAATTCAAACAAGAATATAAATATGTTATTCAAAATACCATCAAAGATAATCATTGTGATAAATAATGTTTAAAATTAGATCATGTACATATTAAAGTTCTACATCTCTCTCTCCATATATATATATAAGTTAATATATATATATATATATATATATATATATATATATATATATATATCCGTGTGTGTGCATGCACCTTCGTACTTCCCTTGACCGGTTAGTCTCATGGTTTAGTGCAGCGATGCACCATTGAACAACTTTTTCAGCTAAGACAAGTCGGTTTGCACAATGGTCCATTTGATATCTTCGAAGTGATCATTTAATGCATGCCCCTGCACCATCATGTTCTACTTTTCCATGACCAGTCTCAAAGAAATTCCAACAATGTTTAATGTGGATTTTCATATAAATACAACACAACCAAAAGAATGATCGTGACAATTTGAATTGACCTACGCATCCATCTGACCATATCTAATGCTCATTGAATTTTATTTCATGACTTTTCAACAAGTCATAAATATTTTTAAAACAATGATGTACAAAATATATATCATGTGTAAGATCGTCACTGATATAAAAGTGATATTTTTAATAACAAGTTGATTTTCACTGGTGCTTTCTATATGATCAAAACAATTTCAGCGTGTCTATATAGAATATGGTCAAGCATGGAGACTTTGTTAGAATGACAATATTAACTGTGTATTTCTTTTCATGGAACAAATGTGTAGTTCTCTGCAAAATCAAATATTGACAAAATGGTCATTGTGGAAAAACTTCATAGAATTTTTTGAACTACAGGTCCTACCATCGAGCTCTATGGGAATGCTTGGTGTATTTATAAATGTATACCACAAACTTTCTCCAAAACTCTATCGCAAAAAAATATTCTTCTTGTAAACCAATTATTTTAGTACTTATAGTAATACTTGAACCAATCCATGTATGAATATATTAATATCTCTTCCATTTCAATTTTATGTTGGAAAATGATTGATCATTTATATCAGTATGAAATTTGTTTTTAAATAAAGTCAAATTTCCACAATCATCGCATTTTTTACCACCAACACATTTATTTTGGTAAAATAATTCATGGCTTTCTCTTTCACATATAATTTAAGATATGAAATCATGTATAATGGAAGGATAATGCGAATATTTACAAAATGTTTTACCAAAATTAAGGAATGTGTCATAATATAACTGAAATTCCACATGATAACGACAACAACAAGTGTCGCATATAGTGATAGGTTTAACATACCATGGTTTTTGTTGCACAAAACCATTTATTGAGACATTAATTTCACAATTCTCTTCTATGAAATTGTTGAAAAACTCTGTCTGAATGGTGTCCAACATATTTTTTGCATGTTCTTCGTACTCATTTCCTGCTATTGTTCGTCGCATCACATCCCTTGATTTTGGTGAAACAAGTGATTTTTTCATCCAATATTCATATATTATTTTTTTAACATATTCTCCAAGTCTATATTTGTATGATTTCCTACAAATAACTGCCTAGCAAGAGATTTCATCATTTACATATATTTGCAATCAAAATTTCTGATGTTTGTGAAAAAAAAATTGTGAGGTCTGTAATGCTTGTGCCATATATTTTACCAAAGGATTCTCTTTACTACTTGATGAAACCACTGACATTTATATTTCTCTACGTACATCTAAATCACTTTTATTTCTAGATCTTCCAATTGACTTTAGAGCACTATTTATATTTTGTATCACATTTTCCTTGATTTTTTTTTATCTTTTGTTGATTTTTGAATACCCAATAAAGTCATAGCTTCTTTTAATTTATTTGATGTTAATATAATTTTCAAAATTTTGGCTTGAAATGCCACATATTCATCTTTGAAGAACATATCAATAATGCGCTTAACACGATATCGTATAACATGGTTAGCTTTTTTATCTCCATATGTGTCAGTGTCAACATTTTCTAACATATCATCATCGATATTGATTTAATTTGTACATATTATAATTAAATGTACAAAATGAGTTTACATATTCAATAAATAATTAAATTAATAAATATTTATAATTTCAATAATACACATTTAACATATATATACATACCTAGTGATTCAATTTCTTCACTTGAATTTCTTTTAACATTTTCAACATCTTCAATCATTGGTTCAATGTCTCTTTAAGTTCCTTTTCAAAATTTTCTATCTCATCATCAATGTTTTGAGGAATATCTCTCTCTGTTTAGAATGCAAAATATTTTTCAAATTTGTTCATCAAATAAAAATTAAGTTTCATAATGCACTAGTTAAATTTTAAATATCAAATTTATAATATTTACATTTACATACCTGCTTCAACTTCTAGTTGAGGTTGATTTTCCATTTCAATATTTAAGCGTTCTTCTCTCTTCTTCTTGTGATATTCTCTCCCATGTTCTCTACGAGCCTCAGGGTCTCTTGTTCGATCATAATTTCTCTTGAAATTCCTTTGATTTCCCATGATAATTTAGTATGAATCTAAACAATTTTCCTTCAAAATCATGTAAAAAAAACTCATTGTCAAAATTTAGACAAAAAATCAATTCAAAAAAGAATCATAAAAGATTTAATTTCAAAAAAAATCATTTTAAAATTTTTGTACAAATGACATACTTCAACCCAAAACACTTACTTTAAAAATTCCACCAAAAAAATGTCTTTTAAAAATGAAATGAAGCTCAGAATATTTCCTTCCAAGTCTTGCAAAAAAATTTCACTTAAAAACCTAGACAAAATCTCACTTTAAAAAATCATTATAAATTATTTACTTCATCCCAAAATACTTACTCTAACAAACTTTCACTTTAAAAAATACCTCCAAAAAAATTCCTTTGAAAATTAAGCCCAAAAAACCTCTAAAAAAATGTCACTTTAAAAAATACCTCCAAAAATGTCCTTTGAAAATTAAGCCCAAAAAACCTCTAAACAAATTTCACTTTAAAAAATACCTCCAAAAAATTTCCTTTGAAAATTAAGCCCAAAAAACCTATAAAAAATGTCACTTTAAAAAATACCTCCTAAAATGTCCTTTGAAAATTAAGCCCAAAAAAATTCATTTGCAAATGCACCCCTAATGAAGAAAGGTGCGAAAATAATGATTCCGTTTTCGGCTATTTATGTAGTTACGAATTCTTTTTTTCGAGGGGCTTCATTGAATTTTCCGGCCGACGTAATTTGCGAGCATAAGTCTGGTCGAACTTTTATAATAAGTTCAGCGAAAATTTTTTGTCGTTAAAACTAATGGGACAGAGAAACCAAAAAAAATTGCTGAAAACTATTACAAAATTTTGACTGAACTAAAACATTTACAACTACACTGCAGCTCGGCTCTGAACACATTTCTTCAACTTTGGAATGATTAAACTCCATCAAGGTTTATGAATTAACTTTCAGAACCAAGACAAACATTTACAGAATTCAATTTAATTTCAGGAAATATAAATTTTATGGAATTCCATAGATATTTACCAATTTTAATTAATTTTGTAATAAAATGGGTGTAAGCAATTTCTGAAGGTCATTATGATTCAGTGAAATCAAATTTTTACTAGTGGGACCTAGTTTGGTAAATTAGGGCCTGAAACCTTCTCGGAGTTTTTGAGGCATTAAATGATATTTTTGGGGGGTAAAAATTTACCACTTCAGAATAGAACATTTATTTCCTATTCTACATATGGATACCTTTCCAACGACGTAAGAATTGTGTCAATCAGAGTCTGTATGAGAAAGTTATGCCACTTAGAATTTGACCTTCCTATGTTCACCACCATAATTCAAGAGGATTTCACGAAATCTCCCATTATTCATGGAAAATGAGCTATCCATGTGATTATGATGTAGAGGAATCTATAATACTCTATATTGTAACGTTGGTTAAGAGTTGAGGTAGTCAAACCTAACCACTAGTAAGTTATTGAGTCGCGTTATAATGAGGTCACTAGTAGCAAAATGGGTTCCATTCTTTCGAGTGCATTTGTTCCATAGTGGAGAAAAATAACTGAGATGGATAGGAGATAGAGTACACAAATATGATTTTTTCACTATAGTATCCCATATGCCACAAGACATAATTCTTTGTACTCACAAACATTTTCTATTAAGGTAAAGAGAGCAGAGAAACCTCACCTTCCAGCTAGGTTTTCCTCCCAAAAGTGTTTCCCGTGTCATATATTGTGTCAGATGTGTGTGTGAGATTTTCTTTCATTGTTATCTATTTTTTTCATAATTTTTAATTCATATGCATGCACTACTAACAATATTCTACAAATCCAAAAAAATTAAAAATCAATGAAATTGTAATAGTGTACAACTTCAGATTTTAAATATAATTTTTAATAGATCTACTGTGATGAACTGTCTAATGGAGTATCCATGAAAATTTACAGATCAGTGTGTGTGTGTGTGTAGAGAGAGAGAGAGAGAGAGAGAGAGAGAGAGAGATGATCAAATCTTTTGATATATGTTGAGGTGCTAGAAATATGCCAACATAGGGGGGCTCCCTAGTATGAAGTCCCCATTATAACTCACACCATTTGGAGTAGGAGCCCTATCCAGATAATAGACTTGATGACCATTATTCTTAGGGATTTACCTTGGCTGCAATTATCACCATAAGAGACTATGCAAACAACCATTGAAGCGAGAAATTAAGTTGCCATTGTGAGGCATACAATTGCAATGTATATAAGGTACTTTCATAGAAGGGAAAATAAAGAGTGAGAATTTAGAATAAAAGAATTAGTACTTTCATAAAAGAGACACACAAGAGTATGGAAATAATCGTTGATTGAACTGCAAACTAGTTCATAGGATAAAAACAATCATAAAATAAAATAACAACGCACATTCGATAAGATAGATACTAAATCCAAAAAAACAATTCATTTTCATTAGTAACACAAACATACACTGCAAACAATGAAATAATAGTCTTACAATAATTCATGACATATGCATGAAAGTGCATTGGCTATTAGAGCTTCATATATTAAGTGAAAGTCTCGAGATACATAATTACAATGCTGCAACACAAGCTCCAATAGAGGAACATTAAGTCACTAATTTCTCCTCCAAATAATGATTTTCTCTCTTATGCCAAGCTAGAGAAGCCAAGTTGAAAAGTCCTTTTTTTTTAGCTATGAGGGTTTATATATAAAAAATGAGGTGACCCCACCTCCCATGTGACTCTTTACCTCCCTCGTGGCTCTTGAGCTTCTCATGTGACTTTTAAAATTCCTATGTGACCTCTGAGCTTCTTCATGACTTTGGGAATTTCTAGTGACTCTTCATGTTCCATGTGTGACCCTTAGGTTTATACACATTTTACATTTTCTCATTTTTTTGGAGATTAAATAATTACATTTTACCAATAATGTGGAAAAATACATTGACAACATATGACTATTGTGGTGAAACTTTAAGAAGACATTATTTGGCGACAATAACATAGGACTTCATAAGGACAAGCTCTTCCCTTTGTTGATGCCTTCAATTATTCATGATGGATCTTATACCTCATATTAATCCTAAAAATGAGTTAATTATAGTAGTATATCCTTCCATGTCATCTCGATATCCATCCATTTTCCATGGTCAAATATTCCTCTACTCTTGCATGATTTCATCTTTCTAACTTATCTCCACATGAGTCCTTCTTGTAACCTCTCTTGTTGAGATCCTCGATTATCATCATGCAATGATAGGATGATAACACGTGCAAATGAAATTCACTCATGGAAACACAACATCAATCCCATAATCACCTACTATACCCTTTCTCATGCGAGGCTTCCTGTGGTCGGATAGTGCACAAGAATTGAGAGAAAAGATTGGGTATTTCACAGTGCATAGATATAGGGGGTTTAGGGTGAGGGTCTGGGAACTTTAGCTGCACAATGCATAGTGGATTAGGAGAAGGAAAATTGAGTACTGCAAAATGGGTAAGTTTGGTTAGCAACAGTGGCAAGACTAACCCTTGTAACTGCGTAGTGTGTAGTGGCTAAGAATAACACTCCTCAGATTGCATGGTTGAGCACTACAGTGACCTAGAGATGTCCCTACTTTACATTATAACTATGTAATGTGGATTTGAGGAAAGGAATGACAAGGGATGCAAGGTATGGAACTGTGATTGTGCAATGCGTAGTGTCAAGAGAGAGGAAAGACATGAATTGTGCATTAGAAAATTCCCAGAGGAAAGGAAAAGAAGCTTATGCACTCTAAATATGGAATGTGTATTGCTTGAGGGAGATGATCCATGTAGTGCACATTTGAGTACTAAAAGGGATTAAGGATGCCATACTAACCTTTGTAATTTCATACTATGCGGTAAGGGCAAGGTTGGCCAAGGAATTGAAAAAATGAGCTTTGGAGGAGACAAAAATGGCAAGCTTAGTGGATGTAACTGCGCAGTGTGTAGTGGTTGAAGAAGAGGCCCAAGGGACTACACATTTGAGCACTAAAAGTGTCTATATATGGCCCCACAAGCCACTTAAAATTCACAGCGTGCAATTCATGATAGGGTTGATTAGGATTGCACAGTTCAGCAAGTGTAACCAATAGGGAGGAGTGATTGTGCTATGAGGTTTCTCAATGCACAGTTGAAGGAAGTTTTTCTCTATGGTTGTTCAATGCATAGTTCTAGGAGGTAATAAATCGATGACTATGGCTTATGGATGCACAATGTGTAGTACACTTGGTTAAGGGCTGATATTATTCATGGATTGCACAAGTTGTTAGGATCTAGAGGACTCCAAAATTGACAAATTGTGGGATTAGTGAGACAAAAGAGTAAGAACATATAATAAGCCTCGAACATTATCACACACAGATATGCAACCAAGCACATGACTAGAAGATACATAGTACCCAAAACCAATAAGCATACAATGAGACAATAATAAAACGACACGTATATCCAACTGCGGCACTTAAGATTTATATTTATGACACAAGTGTCGCAATGCAACCAAAAGGTGCACTTTGTTATAAGAATGTGTCCAACACATTATAATGATAAATAACTTCAACTAGTGCAAGATATTGTGATGGATATAACTCTAGAAAGTGTGTCAAGGTTCTCTTAAGATGCGTGAAAACAAGTGGAAGCAACACATGCAAGAGAAAGTTACACACAAATAAAGAAAAAGCGCTGCATGAAAGAATGAAAGAAAGAAAAAGAATCACTTATGATAGTAGCAATAAGTGAAAATGACACTTACAAATGCTAAAGAATTTGAAAGCGACATATGTGAAATCAAAAGAAAGAAAAAGTGACTCTTGTGAAAATGAAAGAAAGAAAACTCGATAGTCACGAAAGTGAAAGTGAAACTTGCGAAAGAGGAAGAGTGAAAAACTGACAGTTGATAAACTCACCCGAATGATAGTACAATGCAAATCAGAGTGAGAGAATGATTTTTTTTTCTTTGAAGTGCACAAAGATCGAAAGTGAAAGATGGCTATGCAAATAGCTCTTAGTTAGAATCTTTATACAAGGAGAGAAGGCATGCAACTAAGGATCAGGGTTCATAAGTGCATGTCCAAATACTGAGAGTGAGATGGCTACCACTAAGAGGTTTGAAAGCATTGATTTTGAAGAATGGAATTATCACTGTCAATGTGAGTTTCACACTGATTGTCCATAAGGACTACGTAGTCATTTTCCCTAAAAACTACACAATTACTATCCTAAAGGACTTTGAAAATTCTAGGAGTTTCATAATGTCTGCCACTAAGGACTGCGTAATTACTATCACTAAGTATTTTTCAGGAACTATTTCAAAGGAATGTGTAAGAAATGTTTTCAAATATTTCACAATTCAAGTCTTTAAGGGTAGACATTGACTCCTAGGCTTGATAGAAATGGGTGTGCTTATGAATATGTGAAAATTAAACATTTGTAAGAAATTGTATTAAAAAATTAGAGTCCTTAGAAATATACTTGAAATCTTATAAAAACATCAACCAATCATGAAGTTTATATGAACATCTTGAAATGGCAGATCGTAAGATAAAAAGGAGGCTCCAAAATTCAAGTGTAGTTAAAATTTTGGAGGGTATTTGTCCCAATGAAAAAACTTGGAGAAACATTGGAAGAACTCTAGCTTCTCTGTTTAGGTCTAATTTCAAGCACAAAGTATTAGTATTTTAGGAAGTGTTGATTCACCATGTAAATCACTTGAGTGTTTCCACTTATCCTGGTAAAAGATGTAGCTTCTCCTAGTATGTATTTCTCGTCTTTAAACACATTCATAATACTAGTAATACCTTATTTTTTTTTATAGAGGAGAAGGATAATAAGAATTTCAAACTTTTGATGTTCAGAGTTAAGAACCTTCCTCAGTGTTACTCCATTACTAGCAAGAATGTTCAATAACCTGATGGAATCTCCTCAAGGAGTCATAAGCATTGCTTCGCTGCCAGCAGACCTATTTAGTACCCCAACGAAGTTTCTTGGTTCACTTCTTTGCACAAGAATCCTTCCTATTATTTTACCCCTTATTTATTTTTAATATTCTTCATCATTTATTTATAATTTTTTTTTTTTTTTATCGTGGTAGAATAGGGATCTTGACTTATTTAATGAGCAAGAGAAGTTTGTTCCATATTTTAGGGTTTTAAAATATATTTGAAATTGGTATGTTCGTTTAAATTTTTCTCCTTTCCCTTGTCTACTCAATTGAGTTGATGGTTCCCAACACTATTCAATTACAAGGTCAGGTTAGTAATGGAGATCCTAAAATTGATATGGGCTTTATAGTTCCACCAAAGGCTTTCTGTTGAGAATGAATCATATTTTTCATCTGGCATGAATCATATTTTTTTCCTAGACATCATTGACTCTAAACATATGTAAACCCAAACAAATAAGGGGATTACAAACTAACCAAGCATTGTTCATCGTCAAAATTTTCCTTTCAAAGATTCGTTGCATTATCTTTGAGTCGTACAAGAGAAATTTTCATGCATGATCTTATTAAACATATAAAAAAAAAGAACATACATGACACAAAAAGAAAAACAAATGCAAGAAAGGAGAAAAAATGTAAGACTGAAATGAAACCAACATGCAAGATAGAAAACAAGAAAACAAAGAAAATTTAAAGACTAGATGAGGAAAAAAATGCAAGTTCGATGCAATGCAAATGAAAAACTAAAATTCATCTATACCTACACCTAATCTAACTGACTCGAAGGCCGAGGTTAAGTGAAGTGAAATTTCCAATGTAACCATTCAAGTTTCTCCTGTCCGGGAAACCGAAAGAAATGAAAAATTAATAACCATGTGAAACAATGTATAGAAATAAGGATGTTTACCTGAATTAACTATACATAAGAATCAAGGTCAAGGTTGCAGGCATAAAGGTGTTCTTTAGAAGATTTTTCTATCCAAAATGTAGGCTTACAAAAAAAAAGGGATGATGAACACGAATAATTTGAAGATATCTCTGAGACATACATCCATGCATGTTAATCTCAAGAAAGTGTTGGAACTTGTTATTAAAAATTGAACTCGTCATATATTATTCTTCCAACCAATCAATGATCAGATCATAAAAACAATCGGATGGAACACTTTTCAAAGATAAATATTCAATTATGAGATTTGTCTTAAGAAAAAAATCTAGCTAATATAACATAAATTGATATCATTGAGGCACTTCTTCAATACTATGGAGACCTGACATAACCATAAAAAAATGTTGAAGTGTCCCAATCCCTTGACAGGTATATGAACAATGTGGAGATGAATCTAATGGAAATAAACAACTTTCATCAGATAAACTAGAGGGAAAATAATTGATAATATGAGAAAAATTGAAGCTATTATGTTGATCAAATATGATATTTGATTCATGAGATGTTCCATTATTTAAAGATAAGGATGTGTTAAATCCATATATTTAACAAGCGCTTCGAATTGAAAAAGATTCCTCCTCATATGATGATTCTTAGAAATGATCGGTTCCTCTTTTCTAGCGTAGGAGATCATTACATTATATCCGATTATAAACTATACTGATACTATGAAAGTTGAAAGAATTAACATTGATTGGTGGTATAGAAAAATATGAAAACTAGTTAAGATACAAAGAGTAGTAAAACGAGGTTGACAAAAAATTAGAAACATGAGTCAAATCAGATCTAATGTCACTATAAAATGGAGGGATTAGATTCAAGCATTGAGTTAGAATAATGAGGATCAATTATGCCAGAAAAATGATTACTTTTATAACATATACTAGAAATATAAGAATTTTATCATTCATGGAAGGATTCGATATGGAGAAATATTGAAGTTTGTGACCTTTTTATTGAATACTAGGTTATGAAGCTTTGGGGATCCATGAAAGATATGCATTCAAGCCCTAGGTCTGATACATGAGATATGCATAAAGGAGAATTAACCAAACAATAATATTTTATCTGATCAAAATCTCTATCTTGAGGGTTAGGAAGATTAACTTTAAAATGCAAATAATCCTTCAAGGGTGAGATCACATCTATTGAAACTATATTGAGGAATGAATTAAGTGAGAGGAATTAGGTCCAATATATTTCAGGGATCTCATTAGGATTGCAAGAACCTGACATAACCATTTGCAAAATTTGAAGTTCCCTGAGTCCGTGTCAAGTACCTAAACTTTCTAATGGTGGATTGTCAAATTTGGGTGGCTTAGAAAAATCAACGGGTAGGTACACACTACCATCATCAGGTGTATTGCTAAAAATATTGTTGATGCCACTTATTTCATTATATTTAACATTTATCATAGGAGACTCTTGATGGATAGAGAGTTTAGATACATCAATCGGAAAACTCCCTTGAACATTTGAAGTTGTAACATCTTCCTCCTGACCTATGAAATATTTATAATTAAAAAAATCATAAACAATGGATTCAATCTCTTCATCATCTGATCATGAAGCCACACCATCCTGTACTATATTGTGATAAATATAAATAGGATTTATAGAAAACGTTGGTATACTAGAATCATAAAACACATTCAGGTACAATTAATAGTGTGCTAAAGCTGTGGAAATATGAGAAGAAGGAGGAGGAGAGACTCTAGTTGTGGCTAAATTAGATTCAAAATTCAAATTTTACAAATTCATATCATCTTGCAATAACAATGGGTTGTTATGAAAGTTATGATCTGTGATATTATTTGAACATTCACTGCCACATAGGACACTGCTTGGGTCATGGCAAGGAGTTGAATACAAGAGAATACGATGATAAAGTTGAATATTAATTGAATCAACACAGTATTTGTCATTACAATGGTTAAAAAATGACATACTAATGTGATTCTAGAATTGGAATTTCTCTTCTTTAATAGGGTATATTAAAGCTTCAACAACCTGGCCACCTATTTTTCTTGGTTTAGTATCTAAATATGTATGGAATAGAGCAATTCTAAGAGCATTCTGAACTAAAATATCATCCCATCCCATAACTAGAGATGGTAAATCACTCATATCAGATTGTAGATCGAAGGTCAAAAAATTTAAGTCTTCAGAGGAAAATAAAATATCATCCACTATGCTTGTTAACTCATCACTTATTATATCAACATTAAAATGAATGTAAGGGTGATGATTATCCAAGGTTTCAACTTGAGTAAGGATCTTTATATATTTTTACTAGTAATTAAAATTGCAAGGTGATTGATCATCATTTTGACATGGAAGAATCTGAAAGAAGGAAGAAATGTGAAAAATGTCTTCACCCTTTTTCTCCTCTACCTATGAGATATATCCTCCTTGTACCTTACCATCATGTGAACCAATGAATTTAGAATCAACATTATTTGGAAAAATTACTAGTCAAATGGATTCATTAAGTGAATCAAGGGACAAAAGGTCATGAGGTGTAAATGATAGAGGATGCCAAGTATTCCTTGAAGAAACACTACTTTAAAATGAACCATATTCAAGATTAAGTTTAAGAATGTTAGTGTTTTCTTGAATAATCAAGGGATTAATTTTATCCTCAGGATCCATGGATTTATTAGAACATTCAAAATTTTCTTTGATAGGATCTTTTCCATGGGGAGGAAATGAAGATGTGATAAGTGAATTGACAATTTCATTTTAATATTTCCTGGCTCCAACATGGACTGAAGGGACTACTCTATTTGGTAATGATAAAGGAGGAGTAGAAGGAACAAAAGGGAGAGTAGATTCCTCATTTGAAATTCTAAGTTTCTCGATACCTAGATAAGTTGGGAGACTTGTAAAGGATTAAAATTTAGATGGTTCCATATAAATATGGACTAAATACTAAAACTTTTCATTCATAAAATCCCAATCCACATATTCCTCAGAAAATTCATAACAAAGGTGAATAAATCGATCAATAAAAGTCTCTAATGACTCACGAATTTCCATTCTAAGTTGACTGATCCTTTTATATAAATATTTATAATGGTACATGTCAAAAGCTTCATGAAGTTCCCTAACAAGTTGCCCAAATTAGTGAATAGAAGCAACTGGTAATGTATGGCACCAACACTTAACGCAACATTTGAGTGTGAGGGTGAAAATTCTTGCCATGACATCCTTGCAATGTATTCCATTAGAAAGACAAAAGTTAAAAAAATCAAGTCATATGACCAATCATAGTTAGTTCTACCACACCATAAAATTCGAATTGAGACAAGTTGTGAATAAGTTTTGTAGGGATTTTAAGATCAATTTCTTTGTAAAAAAATTCCAGGATTATGAATTGGGAAAAATCCATTTAAGATGAGAGATTCAAAATAGACTTCATGGGCTCAACTTTTCATCTGACCCTCCTTCTAGCACCACTTGTTGATGGTGTTGGAAATCCACCAACACAGGGGGTCTCTTGAGTATGAAGTATCATTTATACATATGACCATTTGGATTAGGAGCCCCATCACGATAATAAGCCTGACCACCATTATTCTTAGGAATTTTCCTTGGTTGGAATTATCGACATAAGAGATTATACAAACAACCTTTGAAATGAGTAAGTAATTTGACACTGTGAGGCATAAAATTGCAATGTATATAAGGTACTTTCAAATAAGGGAAAATAAAGAATCAGCCCCTAGAAGAAAAGTAATATTATTATCCTAAAAGAGACACACAAGAGCATGAGAAGAATTGTTAATTAACCTGCAAAGTATCTCACAAGATAACAACGATCATAAAATAAAATAACAATGCACATTCAGCAATAAACATACTAAATCCAAATAAATAGTTTATCATTAGTATGTGTAAAAAAAATACACAATGCAAAAAAAATAAAAGAATAACCTTAAAATCATTCACAACAAATGCATGAAAGTGTGTCAGCTCTGAGAGCTTCATATATTAAGTGAAAGTCCTGGGACACACAATTACAATGTTGTAGCACTAGCTACAATAGAGGAACATTAAGTCACTACTTGATCCTCTAAAGAATGATATTCTTTCCTATGAAAAGCTATATAAGCCAAGGTGAAATGTCATTTTTCTTGAACTATGAGGTTGTATATATAACAAATGAGGTGAATCCACCTTCCATGCAATTCTTCACCTCCCTCATCACTCTTGAGATTCTCATGTGACTTTTCAAGTTCCTATGTGGCTTATGACATTATTCATTACTTTAGGAATTTCTAGTGACTGTTCATGTTCCATGTGTAACCCTTGGGCTTCCACACATTTTAAATTTTCTCCTTTTTTGTAAATAAAATAATTACATTTCACCAATAATGTGGCAAAAATACATTGACAACATATGACTATTTTGGTGACACTTTGAGAAGTCATGACTTGGCGACGACATTATAACACTTCATAGTGCAGCAAGGCAAAGATATTCTCTTCACTCATCTATTTAGTTCATCATGATAGATATTTCTTGTACTTCACCTTCATCCTCCAAAGGATTTTATTATAATACTAGAGCATGTTTTTCATATTTGTCTCCATCCATCTGTCATGGTCTTGAATTCCTCTACTCTTGTGTGATTGCATATTTGTAACTTGTCTCCATAGGCGGCCTTCTTGCAATGTCTCTTGATCACCTCCTTGATTATCATCATGCAATGATAGCTTGGTAACACCTACAGATGAAATGCATTCATGATAAGATAACATTAGTCCCATAATCACCTATTCTACACTTGCTCATGTAAGGTTTCCTCTAATGGGATGGTGCACACGGACTGATAGAGAATCCTGGGGATTGAACAATGCATAGAGCTAGGTAGTTTAGGCTGAAGGTCCAAGCACTATAGCTACACAATGCGTAGTAGCTAAGGAGAAGGAAATTCAAGGAATACACAATGGGAAATTTCGGTTAGAAAGAGTGGCAAGACTAGGCCCTGTAACTACGTAGTGCACAACGGCTGAGAGGAAGAAGCTTGGGATTTCATAGATAATGATTGCAGTGACCCAGTTTTGGCCCTACTATCCACTATAATTGCGCAATGTGCCGTTGAGGTAAGGAACTAAAATGGATCCAGGTTAGGGCACTATGATTTCATATTGTGTCATTGCAAGATAGATTCAAAACATGAATTGTAAATTGGGAAAGTCCAAGAGGAAAGGACATGAAGCGTAGACACTATAACTACACAATGTGAAATGCTTGAGGGAGACGATACATGTTCTTCATAGTTGAGCACTACAAGGGATGAAATGTGGCCATATTTTCCACTATGAATACGAAATATGAAGTAAAGGCAAGGTTGGAAAACACATTGAAAATTTGAGCTCTGGAGGAGACAAGAATGATAGGCTTGGGGACTATAACTGCACAGTGTGCAGTAGCTGAAAAAGAGGCTCAAACGACTACATAGTCGAGCAATTCAAGGAACCAAATATGGCCCCACTATCCACTGATAATGAATGTGTTTTGTGCAGTACAATTGACTAGGGGCTACATATTAGTCATGGATTTCACAATTTGTAAGGACCAAGAGAACTCCAAAATTGACTAATTGTGGGATCAGTGAGACAAGAGATTAAGAGGTTATAACATGCCTCAAACATGACCACAGACATATATACAACCAAACACATGACAAAAATATACAGAGTACCCAAAACCAACAAGTGTACAGTGAAATGATAGTAAAAGAACACTTCTCTCCAAGTGTGACGCTTAAGATGTACCTTTACGACACAAGTGTCTCAATGCAACCAAAATATGTCCTATGCTATAATAATGTGTCTAAAACATGCTCTAATGATAAATAGCATCAACTATTGCAAGAGATTTTGTTGGATATGCCTCTAGAAAGTGTGCGAATGTGTGCTTAAGATACGTGAAAACAAGTGGAGGTGACAGTGCATGCAAGGATGAAAATGACACACAAATAAAGCACAAGAGAGACATGTAAGAATTAAAGCACAAAAAAGAAACAATTTGGAGAGTAAGAATAAGTGAAAGCAACACTTTCAAAAGATAAATAAAGTGAAAGAGACACATGGGAAAGAAAAACAAAGGAAAAGTGATTCTTGCAAAAATGAAAGCAAGAAAAAATGAGAGTCGCAAAAGTGAAAGTGACAATTACGAAAATAAATGAACACAAAAGTGACAGTTGAGAAACTCACCTGAATGATAATACAATTACAAATAAGAGTGAGATAATGATCCTTATGTTCTGAAATGCACAAATTTTGAAAGAAAAATATGAATTTGAAGAGAGATATGACTAAGACTCTTTATACAAGGACAAAAGACATGCAACTCAAGATCGAGCTTCATAAGTGCATCTCGAGAGGCCAAGAGTGAGATGACTACCACTTAGAGTTGTGAAAACACTCACTTTGAAGAATGGAATTCTCATTTTCAACTAGAATTATGCAGTGACTATCCATAATGACTTCACATCCATTGTCCCTAACAATTTTGCAGGATTTGTCCTTAGTGAATTTTCAATGTCCAGGAGATGCTTAGTTTCTGCCACTAAGGACCGTGTAATTACTATCACTAATGATTTTGTGGGAAAGTTTTCCAAGAACTTCTCAAGCACTATTTTCCAAGGTTGTACAATGTGTGCCTTCAAGGGTAGACATTTACTTCTAGGCTTTCTAGAAAGAGGTGTGCTTATGAATACATGAAAATATAATTATTTGTAAGAAAGTGACTTCAACGCTTAGATTCTTTAGAAAAAAAAAATTAAACATGTATAAAAACATCAATCGATCACTAAGTGAATTTGAATAACTTGAAATGACAGATCATAATATCAGAAGGAGGCTCCAAAATTCAAGTGTAGGAAAATTTTGGAGGGTGTTTGTTGCAGTGACAACACTTGGTGAAACATTGGAAGAACTACAACTTCTTTATTAGGTCGAACTTAAGCATGAATTATTAATATTTCAGGAAGTATTGATTCACCTGTAGATTAGTCCAACTTTTCCCCTTATCCTGGTTAGAGATTTAGGTTCTCCTATCCCTTTCTCAACTTTAATAATATTTATAAGAGTAGTCATAACTCAATTTTTTCGATAGGGGAGAAGAATAATAGGAATATCGAGCTTTTACTATTCAGAGTTAAGCATTTTCCTTGATTTTTCTCTAGTGCCAGCGAACCTGCTCAGTACCTCGGCGGAGTCACCTCAAGGAATAACAAGCATTGCTTCACTGTCAGCAGGCATGTTCAATACTCCGATGAAGTTGCTTGATTTACCTACCTACATAGGAATATTTTTTGTTCTTTCACACCTTATATATTTTTCAATATTCTTTGGCATTTATTTCGAATTTTTTTGCATCGGAGTGGAAGAGGTATCTCAAGTTATTTAAGGAGAAAGAGATATTTTTCCTTGTTTGATGTATTTATAAGATATATGAAATTGATATGCTCATTTAAAGTGTTATCCTTTCTCTTCTCTACTCGATTGAGTTGAGAGGTTAGAACACCATTAAATTACAAGGTTGATTCAGGAATGAAGATAATAAAATATATATTGGCTTTGTAGCTCCACCAAAGGCTTTCCATCTAGAATGAATCATATTTTCCATCTAGACATAATTGAATTTAAATATATGTAAACTCAAACAAAGAAGAGGATTATAGACTAACCAATCGTTGCTTGTCATCACAATTTCCCTTTCAAAGCTTCACCAAATTATCTTTGAGCCATACGAGAGCAGCTTTCATGCATGATCTTATTAAACAAAATACAAGAAAAAAAACATGACACAACAAGAAAAGAAAAATAAAGAAAGAGAACAAATGTAAGACTGAAATGAAAGCAACATGCAAGAAAAAAAAAATGCAAAGAACATAGGAGGAACAAAATGCAGGGTCAATATAATGAAAAAAGATAAAATAAAATGCATCTAGACCTACTCCTAATCTAATTGGATAGAAGGTTGGTGTTAAGTGAAGTGAAATTTCCAATGTAACCATTCAAGTTGATCTCAGCCACAAAACTAAATATATGAACAATTAATAACCATATGAAACAATGTACAAAAATAAATATGTTTACCTAAAGTCCTTGCACATAAGAATGAAATTCAAGGATGCAAGCATAAATGTGTTCTTTAGAAGCTTGTTTTATCCAACCTGCAGGCTTACCACAAAATAAGGGTTGATGAACATGAATACTTTGAAGATATATGTCAAACATACATCCATGTGTGTTAATCTCAAGAAAGTGTTTGAACTTGGTACTAACAATTGAACTCATCAGGTATGATTCCTCCAACTAATCAGTGATCAGATCATAAAAATAGTCAGATTGAAAATTTTTCAAAGATAAAACTTCAATTATCATATTCGTCTTAAGATAAATAATAGATGAAGAAAAAATAATTTTATCTCTCTCAGACACTTCATCAAGAATATGGGGAACTAACATAACCATCAATAAACATTGAAGTGCCCCAACCTCTTGATAGGTATCTGAACAATGTGGAAATGAATCGAATGGAAAGAAAAAACTATTATCTCATTAAATGGAGGGAAAATAATTCATAAGATGACAATTGTTGAAGCTATCATGTTGATCATATCAGACGATTGATTCATGGGATGTTCCATTATTTAAAGATAAGGATGTGTTAATTTGAGAGATTTCATAAGCACTTCAAATTAGAAAAATATTCCTCCTTGTGTGATGATGCTTGGAAATAATTAGTTCCTTTTTCTAGTGTAGGAGATCATTACTTTGTATCTGATTATAAACTATTCTAGTAATATGAAGTTCAAAATAATTAACATTGATTGGTGGTATAGAAAAATCCAAAAACTAGATAATATATAAAGAGTAGCAAAACTAGGTTGGAAAATTATTATAAACACGAGTCAAATCATATCCAATAATGATATCAGCTTGAGGGATAAGATAAAACATTAATTTAGCCACATGAGGATCAATTGTGCTATGAAAATGATTATTTTCATAACATAAACTAGAAATATAAGAATTTAATCATCCATGGAAGGATTCTATATGGAGAAATATTGCAACTAGTGACCTCTGTCTTGAAAATTGGAGTGACAAGTTATGAAGCTCTGAGGATTCATGAAAGATATGCACTTAAGCCATGGTTCTGATACAAGGGATCTGTGTAAAGGATAAATAACCAAAAACAAATATTTTATCCGATCAAGATATCTATCGTGAGGGTTAGGAAGATTAACCTGAAAACACCAAGAATCCTTTAAGGGCGAGATCACATCTATAGAAACTATATCGAGGAAAGAATTAAGAGAGACAAGATTGACCCAATATATTCCAAGGATATTATCAGGATTGCGAGAACTTGACATAAGCATCAATAGGAGCAGAAGTGCCTCGACTCCTTGACAAGTCTCTGAACTTTATGATGGTGGATCATCGAATTTGGGAGGCTTAGAAATATCAACATGTAGGTACACACTACCATCTTTAGGTGTATTTCTAAAAATATTTTTGATGCCACTGATATGATCATATTTAATATTTAGCATATGAGACTCTTGATGGAAAGATAATTTGGATACATCAATCATAAAACTCCCTTGAAAATTTAAAGTTGTAACATATTCCCCCTGACCTATGAAATATTTACAATTAAAAAAATCATGAACAATGGATTCAATATCTTCAACATCTCATTGTGAAGCCACACCATCCTATACTAGATTGGGATCAAGATTGGAAAAATAGGGATCTAAAGAATTTATAGAAAAATTTGATCTAACATAATCATCAAACACATATGGGTACCATGAATAGTGTGATAAAGGTGTGGAAATATGAGAAGACCCTGGAGGAGAGACTTTGGTTATGGTTGAATTTGATTCAAAATTCCAATTTTGCAAATTCATATCATCTTGCAACAATAGTGGTTTGTCATGCATGTTACAAACTGTGAGATTATTTGAACATCCAATGCCACCCATGACACTGCTTGGGTTATGGCAGGGAGGTGAATACAAGAGAATATGGTGATAAATTTGAATATTAATTGAATCATCATAATATTTGTCATCATAATGGTCAAATAATGGCATACCAATGTGATTTTGGAATTGGAATTTCTCTTCTTTAACAGTGTATATTAAATATTCAACAGCCTGAACAGCTAGGTCTTATGGATTAGTATCTAAAAATGTATGAATGAGAGGAATTCTAAGAGAATTCTGAACAAAAAAATATCCCATCCCTCAACTAGAAATGGTAAACCAGTCAGATCAAATTGTAGATCGAAGGCTTGAATATATAAGCCTTCCAAGGAAAAGAAAATATCATCCACTATGCTTGGGAACTCATCACTTCTTATATAAAAAAAACATCAATTTCAAGGTGATGATTGTTCAAGGTTTCAACTTGAGTAAGTGTTTTTAGATCATCTGACTGGTTATCAAAATCGCAAGATGATTGATAATCATTTTGACACAGAAGAATTTGAAAGAGGGAAGAAATGTGAAAATTTTCCTCACTCTTTTTCTCTTCTACCTGTGAGATATAACCTCATTCTACCTTATCACTATGTGAAGCAACGAATTAAGAGTCAGTAGTATCTAGAAAAATTACCGGTGGAACAAATTGATTAAGTGAATCAAAGGACATAAGGTCATGAGGCATAAATGATAGTGGATGGAAATTATCCCTTCAAGAAACAATACTTTCAATTAAATCAAATTCAATATTAATTTTAAGCATGTTAGTTTTATCTTGAATAATAAAGGGATTAATCTTCTCATTAGGCTCCATGGATTTATTAGAACATTCAAATTTTTCTTTGATAGGATATTTTCCAATGCAGAGGAAATGAATATGGGATAAGTGTATCAGTGATTTGATTTTCATATTTCCCGACTCCAACATTGAAGGAGAAGGAAAAAAGGGAGAGTAGGTTTATCCTTTGAAACTTTAAGTGTCTTGAGATAAAGATAAGCTTGGAGACATGTAAAGGATTCACATTTAGATGGTCCCACAAAAATCCAAAATAAATATTGAAACTTTTCATTCATAAAATTCCAATCCACATCTTCCTTGTAAAATTCATAACAAAGGTGAAGAAACATATCAAGAAAATTATCTAATGATTCACCAGGTTTCATTATAGGTTGATTGATCCTTTTATATACATATTTATAATTGCACCTATGAAAACCTTCATAAAGCTCCTTAAAACATTTCTCAAATGGGTGAATAGAAGAAACTGGTAATGTATGGAAACAATGCTTAATATGAACTTCAAGTGTGAGGGTGAATAGTCTTGCCATGATGTCATTGCAATATATTCTACTAGGAAGATAAGTGAAAAAATTGAATCATATGACCAACGATAGTTAGTTCTCCCTTTCCATCGAATTTGACTGAGATAAGTGATGAATAAGTTTTTTAGGGATTCTAAGATCAATTTGTTTCGAAAAACATCTTGAGATTATGTTTTTGGAAGAAGTCATTTAATATTATATATTCAAAACAAACTTCACAGGCTCATCTTGTCATTTGGCCCTCATTCTAGCTCCACTTGTTAATGGTGTTAGAAATATTCCAAGACAGGGAGTCTCCCAGGTATGAATTCCTAATTAAACCTCACACAATTTGGAGTAGGATCCCCATCTGGGTAATACGCACGATCACCATTATTCTTAGTGATTTTCCTTGTATGCAATTATCAATGTAAAAAAATATACAAAAAACCATTGAAACAAGCAAGTAAGTTGACATTGTGAGGTATACAATTGTAGTGTATATAATGTACTTTCATAGAAGGGAAAATAAAGAGCAAACCTCTAGAAGAAAATTAGTAGCGCTATCCTAAAAGAGACACAAAGAGCATGGAAATAATTTTTTGTAAACCTGGAAAGTAATTCATAGGATAACAACGATCATAAAATAAAATAACAACACACATTTAATAACATACATACTAAATGTAATGAAATAATCCATTTTCATTAGTATGTGTAAACACAAACATACACTGCAAACAATTAAATAATAGTATTACAATAATTCATGAAATATGCATGAAAATGTGTCGACTCTAAGAGCTTCATATATTAAGTGAAAGTCCCAAGATACACAATTACAATGTTGCAACACTAGCCCCAATAGTGGAACATTAAGTCACTACTTTATCCTCCAAAGAATGATCTTCTCTCCTTTGCAAAGCTAGAGAAGCCAAGGTGAAAGTTCCTTTTACTTGAGTTATGAGGGTGTATATATAACAAATGAGGTGACTCCACCTCCCATGTGACTCTTGAACTCCCTCATGAATCTTGAGCTTCTCATGTGACTTTTCAAATTCCTATGTGACCTATGAGCTTCTTGATGACATTAGGACTTTTTAGTGACTCTTCATGTTCCATTTGTGACCCTTGGGCTTCCATACATTTTACATTTTCTTATTTTTTGGAAATATAATAATTATATTTCACAAATAATGTAGAAAAATACATTGACAAAATATGAATATTATGGTGACACTTTGAGAATTCATGACTTGGCGATGATAGCATAAGATTTCATGGTGCATCAAGGCCAAGCTCTTCTATTTGTTGATGTCTTCAATCCTTCATGATATATCTTGCTTGTACTTCATCTTCATCTCAAAAATGATTTGATTATTGTACTAGATCCTTTCATGCGATATCATTCTTCGTCCATCTTTCATGGTCCAATATTCCTCTACTCATGTGTGATTGCATCTTTGTAACTTGTCCCCACAAGTGTCCTTGTAACCTCTCTTACTGACCTCCCTAATTATCGTCATGCCATGATAGGATGATAACACCTAAAAATGAAATTAATTCATGACGAAACAATATCAGTCCCATAATAATATATTCTACCCTTTCTCATGTTAGGATTTATGTGATGGGATAGTGCACAAGAATTGAGAGATAAACCTAGCGATTCTGTAATGCATAGAGCTTAGAGCTTGAGGCTGAGGGCCTAGGAACTCTAGCTACATAATGTGCAGTGGATAAGGAGAATGCAATTCAGGGATTGCACACTAGGAAAGTTCAGTTAGAAAGAGTGGAAATACTAGGCCCTATAACTACATAGTCCATAGTGGCTGAGAAGAATATTCCCGGAGTTGCACGGTTGAGCACTAAATTGACCTAGAGATGGCCCTATTTTCCACTAAAAATACGCAATATAAATTTTATGCAAGGTATGACAGGGGATGTAGGTTAGGGCACTTTGATTTCACAATGTGTAATGGAAATAGAGAGGCAAGGCATGAATTGCACATTGGGCAAGCCCTGGAGGAAAGGACAAGAAGTTGAGGCACTGTAACTGCATAATGCATAGTGTTTGAGGGAGACGATCCATGTACTACGTATTTGAGCATTGCAAGGGACAAAGGATGGAAAAATTTTCCATTATAACTACACAATGCGCAATAACAGAAAGGTTGGCCAAGGAATTTCACAATTGATCTCTTGAGGAGACAAGAATGACAAGATTGATGACTGTAACTATGAAATGCGTAGTGGCTTAAGAAGAGGCTCAAGGGATTATTCAGTTGAGAACTTTAAGGGTCAGAATATAGCACCACTAGCCAATGGTAATGAAAAATGTGCAATTCATGTAAAGGTTGATCAGGATTGCGCATTTGAGCAAGTGTATCCAATAGGAAGGACTGATTATGCTCTTAGGTTACTCAATGCGCAGTTGAAATAGGTTTTCCTCTATGATTGTGCATTGCACACTTTTATGAGATAATGAATCTACCATTATGTCTTAGGAATGTGCAGTGTGCAATACACTTGGTTGGTAATTGTAGATTAGTATTCAATTGAACAAGTTGTGAGGACCAAGAAAACCCAAAAATTGAATAAGTGTGGGATCAATGAGACAAGAGAGTAAGAGCATATAGAACACCACAAACATGATCACACACATATATATAGCCAAGCACCTTGTTAGGGTCCTGTGATTTGGCCGATTGGCGAGCCAAATGACGATGTAACATAAAACCAAGCTTTGGATCCCAAGGACCTAGCCTTCCTGGACTCAGAGAGGGCTCTGGCCTTCTATTATATATGTGATATCTGTGCTCGCTATGGTGTTCTCGATATTAGGCTAGTTATGAAGTGAGTTTTTTGGCTTTAAGCTTGTGAGGGATAAAACTGATCAAAGATATAAAATCTGATAACAAGATGTAGATAACCGAAGCAGGCCAAAGGTCAAGGAAGCTATCGATGATGATGTAAGGACGTCGTAGGGCCACATTCGATTCACTCGTAGAAGGGATCTTTGGGAAAAAATGAGTAATGAAATCATCAAGTTTGTGAAAGACGAGGGATTTCAAGTGTAACTAGTTGATAGCAGACATAAACATGTTATAGCAAGCCATTTATCATGCTAAATGTAACTATGAGCTAATTAATACATAGAAATCAAACATTCCAGCCATGCATAGAAGTATAAAACCTTCCAACTTCGGGAAATGGCTATCAGAATTTTGGGAAAACACATAAGACAGACTAACAACTCATAAAACCATTCCGGAATGCCTAAACACAGTCTTTAAGTTATTGGGCACTTTGACAAACAAGCTTTCATAGTTTTAGGCAAAGGGCTAGATCGGGACTAGGCCTCCTTGGTTAAACAAGATGATAAACTAATCAGTCAAAGAGATAGTTTCATGGACAGAACTATGGACAGTCATAGGTAAGCAGGGCACACCATACATCCTACTCAACATGCATAGAACTTATGAATAAAACTAACAACAATACCTTAATTTACTAAAGAGCAGTTAAGAATTCTTTTATATAACTAAGGAAGAAGAAAACATAAAGCTATGAAGATTCAGGAATTTTGAGGTGCCTCCATGGGCATATCTCAAACTTAATCTCTACTGATCTATAGCATCAAGAAGCATGTATCATGAATGAAAACTAGAAGACAACAACAAAGCAGGAAACACTATACCATTCTACCATGTCATGGAATCCATCAACAACCCTTCATCATTCCTCAAAAGCATCCAAGAGGCAGTCCAAAAATCATAACACAAGTGTATTCTTCAAAGCTCATATGACCAATGTATTAATTCTTCTCTCAATTTCAGCCTCTGTTTTACAATGAAACCCATGGAATAAATAGGTTTGAGGGAGGAAAACCTCATGGAGCAACTAGCTATCCCATTGACCAAGTCAAAATATCTAAACTTGACCTTGAGGCTTTGCAAAGCCCAAGGCACAAAATATCCCATAAAATATCTAAGAAAATGCTAAAAACGGAAATTATATTGACTTTACATCATTTCCCAAGTGTAAAAATAGCTAAACGCACATTTGGGAAAAGCAGATTTTTGAGGTTCAAAAATTGCAAAAATACTTCAAATTTATATCAGAAAAATGTCCCCTTACTTGCTGGAGACAAATGGCAGCCTTCCTGGTGTCAAAACGAGGCTCATGATAGCTCGTTGGAAAGCTTTCTATGTCTACTTTCCAGTGCAACTGAAATCACCTCAATCTGATGCCCGAAAGTCCTCCAAATCTGTACCTGTGTGTAAAAAGCCAGGAAATAGCAGATTGCTGATATGACGGGCAGAATGTGCAAAAAGCGAGCATTTTTCGCCAATTTGAGGGGGCGAATGATCTATGAATGCTCTGAAAATATCTGGGGACCTGCTCATAGAATTATGGCATCAACTGGTATCAACCTTTTCCCTTGACAAATCCTCAAACTGAAATGGCGAAATTATGAGTTTTTGACCAAAGACCCAAAAAATGCCAAAAAACAAAAAGTTGCCAAAATGGGCCCAAAATTGGCATGCATGACCCTCAGGGGTCCCTAGCAATATGCTCCGAAGCTGAGGCCAAAATATCAAGGGCTAATGTGGCTTTCTCCTCTTTCCGTGCCAGGTGCTTCCCCTTTGCTTTCTTCAATTTCTCTTGGGCTGCCTTTAGTTTGCGCCGGGAAAACTGATTCAACTTCTGAAAGTGATGTGTCCTCTTTCTTTGTAGCTCTAGATCTCTGTTCACCCTTTCGAGCTTCATCTCCAAGTGTTTGTTGGCTCTTTCAAGCCATGCCTCTTTGTTTTCTTCAATTTTCTGCTCAAGGAGTGCAGTGAGAGGAAAGGCTTGGAGATGGGCTCGTTCTTCTTCTTTCTGCTTTTCCAAGGCTCTCTTAAGCCCTATGGTCCTAGGCCTCTTCCGCCTAGGCTGTTCTTCCTCTTCTTCCTCATCAAACTCACCAATGAGTTCTTCTATCCTTGCTTGCGCCTTAGCTGCCTCATTCTTATATTTGATCGCCCGTGCTTCATGGACAGTTGTGTGAACATTCATCTGTTTGTTTTGAATCTCTAAGAAGTGGTTGAAGTTCCTTGCCCTTTGAAGATCCTCCTCTAAGGTCTCAATTTGCCCCTCTTTATGAATTAGGAGGTTTTCAAGAAGGCGGGCCTCATTATCACTGTCATCGCTTTGGATAGGGATGACAGCCAATTCACCTCCATGCTTTGTACTTTCTCCAACTTTGCTTTTTCCTTTGAAGGCCAATCTTGCGCTTTTCCTCCTTGGCATGCTAGTAGGTGTCCTTTTGGGCGATTTCCTTTTGCTAGGAACAACCTTTGTCACTGTTAGAGTGGCAGCCTTGGACCCTCTCTTTCTTGCTGTGCTGAGCTTGGTTCTTTTGGGAGGAGGAGACATGACTGATTTACCCTTGACATCTTCTTGAACTTGCTGCTCTTCTTGAGGTTGCTGGATGTCTTCCTCTTGCTGTTTACTTTGCTGCCCCTGTTCGCCAACATTAGCTTGTTGTTCTTCATCAATTCCTTGTTCATTTGGTGCTTCAAACTGCTGCCCTTCTTCGCCAAAATCAAGCTGCTGCTGTGCTTGGATTTCCTGCTCTTTTTGTGGCTCAAGATATGGCTCAATTGATGCTTGTTGTAATAACGATAAAGAAGATATCAAGCTGCATTCTTCATCACCTTCGTCTACTCTTTATTCATCATCTCTATTTCTTGTTTACTCATCCCTTTCCTCTTGCTGCTTTTTACTACCCTCTCCTTCTTCCTGCTGACTTGGCTGTCCTGTAGTCATTCTGAGCCTTCTAGGAGTAGGCCTACTGGACAAAGGTACCGGGCGATGGATAGGCTGAGTGGGAGACACGTGGGCAGGAGGAACAGTAGAGAAATCTGGATGACTGTTGAATACATCCCATGGAACCTCTTTTTCTCTAGCTGGTGCAGGAAGATAATCTTGATCAGAGAATGATGGAATAGGGAAGGTATTTGCAGAGGTGGGGCCTTCTTCTGGATAGTAGATGCCATCTTCTCGATGCTCTTGAATAAAAAGTAAGGGAGGTTTAGTTGCCTGCTTCTAGTAAAATGCATCAATAATCGGACATGGTAGGCATAAACTCGATCAAACCTCCCTTCACAAGTGAAATATTTCATTATGACTTTCATAAGAGGAGCATAGCTGTCAAGGAGATATGAAAAATGGAAAATAGCAGTGAAAGCCTCTCTATGCTCAGGCTTGATGAAAGGCTTGTAATCTTCTAAGTCAAGATGAGCCTGTTTGAACCATTTTTCGCCATGATATGGAATCTTGGTGGCCTTGGACACATACCTTGGAGAAATCTTGAAATCAAGACCTGCCACTTGGAAATGTTTTTCCTGGAATCTCAGGGCGCATAAGTGTGTTAATGGCAAAAAACTTTTGACTTCTTCTATCTTCTGGCAGAAATCTAGGCAACCTACTTCATGGAAGTTGAAAAGGACAGATGGATGAGCATTAACCTCTTCTGTAGAGATTGGCTCATATCTTTTATGCGAACCGCTCCTGCTGTCTTGCCTTGGAGGCATTTTGACCTAAATATGCTTTGGAAGAAACAAACTGCCTCACTCTGTGTAAACTGCCCTGTTGGAATCAAACTTTGTCAATGTACTGCTTTGACAGAGAAACAATGTGATTTGGATGGTTTGCAACAAGTTTCTTATAATACACAACCTCTGCTCTCTTAAAAAGTAGCCTTCTACCTTGAATGTACCTTAGCCAATAGAATTTCTCAATAAGAGACCAAATAGTAGAATGAAGGACAGACTGTTAGGTGGAAATTGCTGTGAGAAGAGTCAAAATCACCCTGTTCTGTGAAGTTTTAGATGTCAATCAATACATCTGTATCTTTGCCTCAAGGTAGAATTTCAATCATTAACAACCTGCTCTTCTTGGAGTGCTAATGAATCAACAGAATTATGGCTATGCAATCAAATCTCAGTGTAGGTATATAGTCAAATTCATAGTTCTGAACAAGGTGACAGAATTTTGGAAAATGCCTCAAAAAGTTTCAACAAGGTCTGCAAGAGTCTTTACTTTGCAAAATAAGCAAGACCTCTTACCAATGTAACACCCCTGGTTATGTTAGGAACTACCTTTACTTTGGATGGATATCAACTTATCAATAAGCTTGAAAAACAAAAGGAAGTCAACCAACAAACACAGTGAATACTGTCCTTTTGTGAGAAGTGTGAGCAACCTTCCCCTGTAGCTTCAACCTATAAATTTCTGTTTGATCAAGAACCCTTTCTCCTACTAAAATTCACTGTTCTCTATATGTATGTCATTCCATCCAAGCAGTCATACACATCTCTCATACAAGCTAACCTTCGAGATGTTTCATTCTACGATCAAATTCACTGATTAGAAACGAGAGAGTAACGAGGGTTTAAAAGCTCCAAAAAGCTTGGCCGGGAGAGGCACATAAGAAGTTTCCTCTTTCAAAATAATTAAGGCCTCTTTCAATATAGAATACCAGTCATCTTTGGAAGAATGTCTTTATGCCCTCTGAAAATCCACTTGAAAATGATCCTTTGAAGAACAGAAAAACAGTCACAGTGATACAGTGAACAACTGTCTTTTGGTGGTTGAGTAGGGTAACCTGTGCCCTGTAGCCTTCAACAGTATAAACTTCTTTTAATCTAGAATACTAGTCTTCCTTGGGAAAAATCCTCTATACTTTGTGAAAACCAGTTTCTCAAATGTCTATGAAAAGCCAACAAACACAGTCAGAGTTTTCTGTCCATAGGATAAGGTGGCAGGTTTTTGAAATGCATTCGAAGTGCTGGCAGAGGTCAGTGGGAAATCCCAAACAATCAAGGCTTCTTTCAATGATCTCTTTCTCTTTATCTTGGATCAACGGATGTACATCAAAAAATACGCTTTTATCCCACTTTGCTTAATTTCGAAAATTTCAAAGGCAATTTCAAAAATACCTCTTTGAATTCGATGGAAAGATCATAAGGCTGGTGCACCTTGGCCAGTGGTCGGAGAGCGTGATGGAGGTTTCGCTGCGCGCGGCACTCTGCCTTGAAAAACCGTCACGCACAAACGGTGTCGGGAGGAAGTAGCTCTGACCAGTCGAGCCGAATTGCGGGTAATACTGGCCCGGCGTCGAAAACAATTATCTGGGAAGCGTGTCATAGCGTCGTTATTTTTATTAAATTCCTTAGGTGCGATCAGCGCGATTTACAATATGAAACTCAGCGCGTGTTTAAACTTGAAGTTTGTGTGCAAAATGCTCAGAAACATTCGAGTCTTCTTATGTTTTGGTGCTGAGAACTTTAGAGGAAGACTCACTTGTGATTTGGAAAATGCAAATTCACCCTCGACTTTGCTCTTATGTCGTTTCAAATTCTGCAACGGTCACCTTTATTTTTAATGTAAAATGAAATTTTTGGTTGGCTCTTGCAAGGTTTTCACAGCCTTTTTGACCTTTTTCAACAATACCCCTCGGCGTATCTGCAACTTGGATTTATAAGCGATGCATGCATTGGATATTTTCTATGTTTTTAGACCGTGTTAATCATGGATTAACCTCTTTATAACAAAAAATGGCTTGAAAGGTCAAACTCTGTTTTACTTATGCAGATGGGTTCGAAGGGCGATTCCTGCCAGTTTTGTTTCTTGGGTGACAACTTTAACACCGAGATTCAAACCTTGAATAATAACTTAATAACCTTCATTCCATATCTGCCACTGTGTTTAAAAATGCTGGTGATATTTATTATGTAAAGTAACCCCACTTTAACACTGTCAAGAAAATACCTGAAAACTGCTTTGTTTCTGAAAGGGTAGGTTTTGTATTGTCAACCTGTTTTGACAGCCTCGGTCTTTACTTGCTTCTTCAACCCTTTTCCCACTGTAGATGCCAAGTTTGCTGACCCTTTTTGGACTTGATCATGGCCTTCTGATTTGAGAAAGGCGCCTCTTTTTCAAAATACTTCCCTGCCTGTAGGTGTATCACCTATGATATCTTTGTCTTTTTGAATAATGAAAAACTGTGTTTGTTCCAAATCATCTAAACAATGATAGTCTATCAAAACAAACTCCTTTGCCTATTCATAAAATTGTATACCTATTCACAATGTCCTTTTGGGAACTAATCTTGAATTGCCTCCCATGATTTGTGATGTATATCTGAAAGGGGAAATCAATGAACCAGGAGGAACAGGTCGCTTTGAAACACAGTTATCATTTCCTTTGATCAGTGCATTGATATTTTTTGTAACAGACTCATTCCAAGGGTCAGATCTGTCCACTGCTTGACACTTTTGGTGATATTTTTAACCTGGAAGATCCACTTAGTAATATACCAGTGATTTATGGGGTGTCCTTGACATCTCCACCTGTTTGCTAGAGAAAAAATGGATCATCATGCTGCAGGGGTATTCTTTGACCTTTTGAGAGAGACTCTTTTCCCTTTCTTCAACACAAACTAACATGCTGCTCTTAGTGCTCTTTTGGAACTAGATGATGCCCACTGTGACTGAAATTTGACTAAGGTGTAAACTGTAGTGGTACCCACCCAGGCTTGATCATCATTTGTCTAAGAAGGTGCTTGCTTTTACAATCTTTTCTCTGCTCCCAGTACTGACGTGATATCTCTGATCTTTACAATGACAGCTTTGTACTTGTTTTGAAAACCTCTTCAAAGTCTGAGAGTATGCCCAAAATCTTTTTGTACTTTATAACCCTATATACTAGCTGCAGTATCTCTTGGGAAAACCAGGCTCAGATTTTACTGTCAAATTAGGACAAACTTATTTTGAAAAGGCACTTGTTCCATAAATGGAAATACTTCCAATAATGCCATTCTTTGATTAGCTTTGCATACTGCCCTAGGGTTTTTAAACTTCAGATCCTAAGCATTTCCTGTCATTGTATTGAAGATGCAAGCATATAAGATGTGGACCAGTTTTTGGCCTATTTCATAGATACCAAAGCTTTCATTAGACATCTTCTTCTTAATGAAAAAATGAAAATACCAACCTACTGTATCTGAATAAAAACTCTGTCTTTGTGGTGAGGTGCAGCTTGCAACAGCTGGCTACCAGACACTTTGATTAATGAAGTAAAAGTCTCTGTCTGGGAATTTGTATGCCATTTTCCTATGGGTAGGAAAACCAATAATTTTTGGAAACATAAACACCATCTGTCACCTGTGTAAAGACTTTTTCTTTCTTTCTTTGTCTCTTTCTACTGCATCTTTTGACCAATCAGTCTTTAAAAACATTCAATGCCTTGGCCATCTGCTCATGAACGAAGGAGGCCCTTCACTTGGAAAAGTATCAGAAGATTGTTTGATAAGCCTGCCTGACAAGGGTTTTTCTTGGATGTGATGGTAAGCAAACAAACTTGAAAAACATTAATACTGTCACCTCTGCTTGTAATCACTATTGTGCTTCAGAAAAACCCTAGTCAAGGTGTCACTATCTCACTGTACTGCTCTGAGGGGAACTGAAATGTCATCATTTGCTTTGGTCAACTTATGTCAATTTATTTGAAAGATAGTCTCTGTAACTATGGAGGTCAGCATCCTTTTGAAAGACAAACACCTTTTCTTCTGCCTGTGTAATGACATGATTTGTCAGCATTTCTTCAAATTGGTCTTGTTGGAATAGCAGGCTATTCATGATTAGAATTGTTTTCACTAATGATGTGTCTCTCCAAGGCTTTATCAATTCACATGATTTGAAAACTTCACATGACTTCCTTTTCAAGACCAAACTCTGTTTTCCATTGAACTTGCATACTTCAGACTCTAGCCATTTAGCAGTCATACTCACACACTCAGAGAAGCACAGATCAACTGTTCCTTGTTAGGTAAAAAGCAAACCTGGACCTTTGCAGTTTTAAAGTCAATATTGGCCAGCGCCCTCTGCTTGTAGATGAAGGAGGCGCCCTAACCCTCTACTTGTAAATGAAGGAGGTTCTTGGCCATGACAATTTACCAGTTTGCTGTGACAGTGGTGTCTTTCTCTTACTGTGATTTTCATCTTTGAAAGAAGAGAGTTGCAAGTTTTGATGCAGATGACCACTCTGTTTTGCGGATATGTCTTAGAGACTTATTTTCACATTTGAGAAAGCGATTGTTCTTCTAAATGTCGCTAATTCGCATTTTCTCCTGGGATGAGGTTATATTTCTGTCTTGCGAGAATCCATAAAAAAAACTGAAACACTATTAATCAGCTTGGCGTGGTTTTATAGAGCGCTAAAGACTGGGAGTGTGTAAATCATGTGACTTAAGTACATGATCTTGATTTGCAAGAAGTGGAGTCGGTCATGATTGATGCGACGGATGAGCTTTGTGCTTTTGATAGTTTGCCAAAATTCATGCAGCGCCACTTCTAACATAGGGGGGAGACTTTTGAAACAGACTTGGATTTTTCTTTTTGGAGCTGATGGGCAGACCAGTAGGGCTGAAACTAGAAAAAATAGTGATAATGGATTTTAACTTTGACAAGGGCGGACTGAAAAGTAAGAGGGCGAAAAAAGTTTTATGAGGGTTTTCTAGATGACAGATTGACATATGGAATTCAGCTTCTAGAAAACTCAACTATGGATATAGTCATCACTAACATGTAAAAAAAAAAATACTGATGGCTAACAGTGGCTCCATTTGGGGAGGGCAGCTCCTCGTCAGGAGGTGTCCAGAATTCAGATCCTTGGCTTATGAAGACCAGTGCTTTATCCATTGGTGCAAAATTCACCTTTCTTTGATGCTATTTCTGAAAAATGACAGCATGATTAACATCAATGATACTTCTACGTACCCCACTATCTTTCCTAACATTTTTTCTTCTCTTTGGCGCATTTGAACTAGCAGCCTTTTGAAAATGCATATTTTTCTTTTTGAAAAATGAACCTATCTATTTCTACTCTTATATCTGTCGGGAGTTCAGATTAAACTGATGAACTCCTTCATTACTCTACCTAAAGCTAGATCGGCTGTCAAGATTAAGCAGTTTGACAGGATTTTGTTCTCTAATCTAAAACATGAAATTCAAAAATGATCAAATCAGGATTAGACAGTCTGATTTGTCATGCATTTGCGGCATAAAAGACAAGCTGCACACAAATGTTATTTTGCAATAAAGGGAAACTAGACAAGCCGGGTTAAGATGTACAATGTATTTTTTCATCCCTCGCTTCTCTCTTTGGTTCTGTTTTAGGCATGTGGAACCAGAATCTCTCCCTAATCTAAGCTCTGTGATAAGTCAATCTTACACAACGTTGACTATCTTTGCACTCACTAACTTATCAGCAAATAAATTTAAACATGCTCAGCTATGATTAGGCTAGATAGTTGAACAAGACTTTGAAGCACTAGTAGCGGCATTTAGACTTGCTCGCTTTCTGAAAGACTATTTTTTTTGGAACATGGGGCCTTTGTTTCTATCTTCACTTGCCCCCTTTTCTGTCTTTTACTATTTTTGACTTTTCTATCTTTTACAATATTTCAGACAATGGTATGTACAATGAATGAAAGTGTTCCAAACTCAAAAATCTTGGAAATGACGGAATTTAAGCATCTTATCCTTGTAAGGATCTCCTCTCACCCTTGGCCCACTTAACTCCTGAAACGAAAAATTTGGGAAATTCTCTCTCTCTAACATGACATAAGGATTCATGCAAGAATCTCTGAACAGCCCAGTATCTTCCCGTTGTACCTCTTTGAATATCTGATTTCCACTCCTTTCCTTACTGTACATATTCCTCAAGTAATGCATGTATTCTTGGTCATTTTTGAAATAGATAATGACATCATCAAGGTATGAAAAAATGCAGAAATTTAAAACTGGGAACATGGCCTTCATGAACAGATTTCTGATATTGGGTGGTTTTGCAATTTTGAACTTGAAATCAGATCTACCTCCTGCAAACTGGAAAAATTCTTTAAGCTGTCTACTTTGCAAAGGAATTTTATGACCATGACCTGAAACATCATCTTGCGAAAATACATGATTAAAAGCACTTTTAATTGGTGAATCATGGTCTTGGGTAGAAAAAACATGATTTCTGTTATAGGGATATGCAGTATTATTTCTAAAATCAAAGCAGATTCTACGGCCATCTGTTTTATCCCTGATTATTTCAGTTTGTTTCAGATTGTTGTTTTTTCTCTTGTCAAAGTTATTCTTTGAGGGAAAGGTAGTGACACAGTATTTTCCCTTATTTTTCCTGTAGAAATTGGTATTCTGCATGAGGCTTCTGATTTTAGCTTTTCTGAGTTCTTCATGAAAAGACAGAAGATGAGCCAATTTTAGTAGTTCAGGTATGCTGGGATTGCAACTATCATTCTTACTTATAAGAAGTTTATCTGGCATTTTCTCTAGATTTTGAGCTGCTGAGGCTATAGTTAAAGTTTCATTTGCAGTAGGAGGGTTACATGATGGTAAATCTTTGAGGTATGGTAGAAACATTAAACTCCCTTGCTCCCGGGTTCCAAACAGGTTTATGATGTGTAGGTCTTCTAAAGCCTTTACCCGGAAGAAATTTCCACAAGTTACTGCTGGTGTTTGACTAAAGCTAGAGCAATTTGCTTGATAGTACATAAGGGTTTGCACTTCTTTCTCTAATCCTACTTCAGAAAGGGAAAACTTATTTTCCTCAAGACACAGTTGTTCATGATCATGATAGTTTTGAGTGTCTAGTTCATCATAAGGCATCAGGGACAACTGATGTGGTGGATCAAAGTTTATTTCAGTTTCTCCTGACTCTTCCTCCATGTTTTCATCAATATGCATAATGAAAGAGTTCGGGTCGGAATGCAAGGAACACATTGGAATGTTATCTGGCCTATCTTGACTGCTGATCATGTATTTCATGTGTGATTCTCGGTAGAGTATTCTGGTCTGGCCGAACACAGGAATGGTGGCATATGACATGTCCAGTTGGATATTCCCTTGGAGTTTGGCTCCCCAAGATCTGGATAGAAGCATCCCGTACTTGGGAGGAATGTTTGCCACTACTATATCCATGATTAGATGTTTCGCAGGTATTTGGGCCAGACTAAAACAAAGGTCTTTGATCAAACCCAGGCATTGGACTCTACTTGAATCAAATGAATACAAGTCTTTGTATGGTCTTGTGATTTCCAAGCCTAATCTTTCCATTACTACCTTCTACATAAGATTATGCGAAGCGCCGGAGTCTAGCATGGCATTGTGGAGGATTTGGTCGTGGATGTTTAGGCTAATGTAAAATGGAAGAGTATTTCCTTCTTGGAATTTTCCCTCTATCTTTGGACCAAACAAAACTTCAGGAGTGTCATCAGCCAGATTAACAGTGTTTGCATCATTCCCTAGATTTAAGACTTTTAGTACTTGGGATTCATAAGAGTTTTGGGCAATGCGTTCAGTAAGAGGCATGGTGATCTTAATCTTGGCGATTTCGCCTTCAAAGCTGAAAGGCAACTGAATTTTAGATACGTTTGTTTCAGTTTTTTCAGCTACGACCTTCTCTATGTTCTGAGTTTGTTGACCTTGTTTCGGGATTTTGTTGGCCATAGTTTCTTCGATGACCTTTGTAGAAGTACCAGAAGTATCTTAGAGAGGCCTAGTTTGGGTAACTTTAGCTTTGTTTTGGTCAGTTTTCTCAACCTTGATTTTTTCAATGCTTGATGCTTTCTTGAGGATGGTATCAGGGGCTTTAGCAGTATCTGAGTTACCTTTCCTGGAACTATCTTGGTTTCTTTTGCTTCTAAGGTCATAATGCCTGTGGGCTTCCATAATGGCATTCTGAAAATCTATGGCAGGGTCATCAAGATCTTCATAGTTGGTCTCATCCTGATTAGGAGAAAAGAACGCTTGTTCTTCTTCTGTGAGGTACACCTCACTCTCATTATCAGATCCTATGAGGTTTAAATGATGTTCATCAAGAGGTTCTGAATCCCTGTCATCCTCTTCCACATAGTTTTCATTGAATGGTGGCCTAATCTGTTGGTCATTTTCCCTTGGTCTGTTTTGGGGCTGCTCCCTCCTAAAGTTCTGGTTTCGGTTTCTGTTTGGAGGGTTTGGCTGATTGTCCCTAACAGGAGCCTTTTCATTTATTCTTTCCCACATTTTGGCCATTGTTTTGACTAAGTCATCTATTCTAGGATCTAGGGAAGGTGATGAAGTGGAAACCTCGTCTTTATATGTGACCTTTCTTTCCGATCTAGTCCTAGCCCTTTTTTCTGCTAAGTTGGCATCCTCTTTTATGGCTATTTGTTGCATTTCCTCTAGGGTTGGGGGATCTTTGTCTCTCAGATGATATGTCATGTCCGGATCGAAACCCTCGGGGAATTTTTCCAAGGCTAAACCAAGTGGGGGTTTGAAATCAGGTGGGAGGGAGTTATATACACTGTTGAACCTAGTACAGTAAGCTTGGACACTTTCCCCATTTTCCCGTTTTAGGTTGTTATATTCTGACAGGATTTGAATGGGGTTTCTTCGGATTTCCCACCTATTTCTGAAGACTTGATGTAGTTCCTGGATATTGTGGATACTGTTTGGAGTTAAGCTTTTGAACCATGTTTTGGGTTCACCACCAAGACTTTGGGCGAATATTCTCATTCTGACGGTCTCGTCTTGTACCTCCAGGTATTCATAAGCATCAGTCATTCTACTTATATGCTGTTGAGGTGTGGTGGTGTCTTCTCCAGTAAAGTGTGGGATTTTGTCTTGATATTTGTTTGGGAGAGGAGCTAAAGGTGGTGGTAACACCAAAGGTGCGTACCAGGCCGCCATGATTGGAGGTAATGGATGATGCACAAGATGAGGACTAGTAGGCTGAAATGAAGTGGTTTGAACAGTGGTGGTTTGACTAGGTGTGGCGGATGAACTTGGACTAGTGATCTGGTTTTGAGCAGATCTGGGATGATAGGAGCCAAACTGATAAAGAAGCTGGAAATCAGGAGGAGTGGTAGGTGAAGCTTCTCTACTAGGACTCTGTGGTGGGTTTAGGGGTTCAAGATCGTCAAAGTTTATCTTACTATATGATTTTCTTCTGGGAAGAGTTTGTGATGACTCTAATTCAAAAGGTGAATCTGTTAGGATAGCGAGATGTTTAGGTACAGATCTTGTTTTTCGGATGGATCTACCAGTAGCTAGATGATCATTTTCGGAAGCTTGCCACAGAATCTTCTCTGGGTCATCTACTATGATAGGGGGATTTGGGTCTGGATGGGATCTGGTGTTAATTCTTCGTGAAGCCAGATTTTGGATCCAGAGTTTAGAGAGAATGGTATTAGTGAATGCTCTGGATGAGTGGTTTCTCTAAAGCTCTACTAAGGTGAAGGATGGTCAAAATAAAAAGGAATGGATTAGTGGAGTCGCCAGGTGGAACTGGGTTGTTTTTGTGAAGATAACTATGGTCCACCACCAGTAACTAATCTGGGAATGTTTTTGGATTTTCTGAGTTTTATCTGCAGCCTATGGTTTGTTAAAGTATCCTAGATTTGTTTCAACTCTTTGCTAGGGTGATGAGAACAAAAAGAGTTTACTTCAAATGGATCTATGGACTGCTTGCTTGTTTAAGGTATCTAAAGGACCAAAGAGTCTATAAGAGTTTGCTAGACTATCATGTACTCAGTGTCCCACCATCTCCCGCTATGTTAGTGAGCGATAGGATAGGTCTATCGGATAGTAGCCTGGAGCTTGGTAAAATAGTAAGGCTTACTAGAGTTTAGTGGAGTCGCCAGGTGGATTATCAGTTTGTTTTGAGATATACTTGTATGGTCCACCACCAATACTGTCAAAAGCCAATCTAGGGGAGTGTTTTGGGGTTTTTTGAGTTTTATGTGCCTACAAGGTTTGGAAGAGTTTTCTATAACTGACTCATCATTTTGCTAAGATGGTGAAAGATCTATTTCTACCCTTCAGACAATATCCAAATTTACTAAGCTTGATTGAGACTTCAAGAGTTACTAAGGTGTACTTAGATTGTCACTAACTCAGAAGGTCCTACTGTGAGTGTCACTATGTTAGTGAGCAGTGGGATAAGTCAATTAGATAGTATTCTTTAAGGTTTCTTAAGGTCTAGGGAATCTAAGTTTTTTTGAACACTCAGAGTCCCACAGTGATCGCCATTATGTTAGGGTCCCGTGATTTGGCCGATTGGCGAGCCAAATGACGATGTAACATCAAACCAAGCTTTGGAGCCCAAGGACCTAGCCTTCCTGGACTCAGAGAGGGCTCTCTCTATTATATATAAAAGATATCGGTGTGTTTGCTTATGGTGTTCTGATATTAGGCTAGTTATGAAGTGAGTTTTTTGGTTTTTTAAGTTTGTTAGGGATAAAACTGATCAAAGATATAAACTGGATAACAAGATGTAGATAAACTAGGCTATGGGGTCAAAAAGGTCAAGGAAGCTATCAGATGATGATGTAAGGCTACTGTAGGGCCGATTTGATTCACGGTAGAAGGGATCTTTGGGAAAAATGGAGTAAATGAACATCAAGCTTGTGAAAGACAAGGGATTTCAAGTGTAACTAGTTGATAGCAGACATAAACATGTTATAGCAAGCCATTAATCATGCTAAATGTAACTATGAGCTAATTAATACATAGAAATCAAACATTCCAGCCATGCATAGAAGTATAAGATCTTCTAACTTCGGTAAATGGCTATCAGACTTTGGGGAAAACACATAAGACAGACTAACAACTCAATAAACTATGCCAGAACGCCTAAACATAGTCTTTAAGTTATTGGGCACTTGGACAAACAAGCTTTCATATTTTTAGGCAAAGGGCTATATCGGGACTAGGCCTCCTTGGTTCAACAAGATGATAAGCTAATCAGTCAAAGAGATAGTTTCATGGACAGAACTATGGACAATCATAGGTAAGCAGGGCACACCATACATCCTACTCAACATGCATAGAACTTATGAATAAAACTAGCAACAATACCTTAAGTTACTAAAGAGCAGTTAAGAATTCTTTAGTATAACTAAGGAAGAAGAAAACATAAAGCTATGAAGATTCAGGAACTTTGAGGTGCCTCCATGGGCATATCTCAAAACTAATCTCTACTGATCTATAGCAGTAAGAAGTATGTATCATGAATGAAAACTAGAAGACAACAACAAAGCAAGAAACACTATACCATTCTACCATGTCATGGAATCCATCAAAAACCCTTCATCATTCATCAAAAGCATCCAAGAGGCAGTCCAAAATCATAACACAAGTATGTTCTTCAAAGCTCATATGACCAATATATTGATTCTTCTCTCAAGTTCAGCCTTGTTTTACAATGAAGCCTTGTGGAATAAATAGGCTTGAGTGAGGAAAACCTCATGGAGCAACTAGCTATCCCATTGGCCTAATCAAAATATCTAAACTTGTCCTTGAGGCTTTGAAAATCCCAAGGCACAAAATATCCCATAAAATATCTAAAAAAATGCTAAAAACGGAAATTATATTGACTTTGCATCATTTTCCAAGTGTAAAAATAGCTAAACGCACATTTGGAAAAAGAAGATTTTTGAGGTTCAAAAATTGCAAAAATACTTCAAATTTACATCAGAAAAAGGTCCCCTGACTTTCTGGAGACAAATGGCAGCCTTCCCGGTGTCAAAACGAGGCTCATGATAGCTCGTTGGAAATATTTCTGTGTCTACTTTCCGGCGCAACTGAAATCACCTCAATCTGATGCCCGGAAGTCCTCCAAATCTGTACCTGTGTCTAAAAAGCCAGGAAATAGCAGACTGCTGATATGACGGGCAGAATGTGCAAAAAGTGAGCATTTTTCGCCAATTTGAGGGGGCGAATGATCTCCGAATGCTCTGAAAATCACTGGGGACCTGCTCATAGAATTATGGCATCAACTGGTATCATCCTTCTCCCTTGACAAATCCTCAAACTGAAATGGCGAAATTATGAGTTTTCGACCAAAAACCCAAAAAATGCCAAAAAACAAAAAGTTGCCGAAATGGGCCCACAATTGGCATGCATGACCCTCAGGGGTCCCTAGCAATATGCTCTGAAGCTGAGGCCAAAATATCAAGGGCTGATATGCTTTTCTCCCCTTTCCGTGTCGGGCGCTTCCCCTTTGCCTTCTTCAATTTCTCTTGGGCTGCCTTTAGTTTGCGCCGGGCAAACTGATTCAACCTTTGAAAGTGGTGTGTCCTCTTCCTTTTTAGCTCTAGATCTCTATTTTCTCTTTCAAGTTTCATCTCCAAGTGTTTGTTGGCTCTTTCAAGCCATGCCTCTTTGTTTTCTTCAATTTCCTGCTTAAGGAGTGCAGTGAGAGGAAAGGCTTAGAGATGGGATTGTTCTTCTTCTTTCTTCTTTTCCAAGGCTCTTTTAAGCCCTATGGTCCTAGGCCTCTTCCGCCTAGGTTGGTCTTCCTCTTCTTCCTCATCAAACTCACCAATGAGCTCTTTTATCCTTGCTTGCGCCTTAGCTGCCTCATTCTTATATTTGATCACCCGTGCTTCATGAACAGTTGTGTGAACATTCATTTGTTTATTTTCAATCTCCAAGAAGTGGTTGAAGTTCCTTGCCCATTGAAGATCCTCCTCTAATGCCTCAATTTTCCCCTCTTTATGGATTAGGAGGTTTTCAAGAAGGCGGGCGTCATTATCACTGTCATCGCTTTGGATTGGGATGACAGCCAATGCACCCCCATGTTTTGTACTTTCTCCAACTTTGCTTTTCCCTTTGAAGGCCAATCTTGCACTTTTCCTCCTTGGCATGCTAGTAGGTGTCCTTTTGGGCGATTTCCTTTTGCTAGGAACAATCTTTGTCACTATTGGAGTGGCAGCCTTAGACCCTTTCTTCCTTGCTGTGCTGAGCTTTGTTCTTTTGGGAGGAAGAGACACAACTGATTTACCCTTGACATCTTCTTGAAACTGCTGCTCTTCTTGAGGCTGCTGGATGTTTTCTTCTTGCTGTTCACTTTGCTGCCCCTGCTCGCCAACATCAACTTGCTGTTCTACTTCAATGCCTTGTTCAATTGGTGTTTCAAACTGCTGCCCTTTTTCACCAAAATCAAGCTGCTACTGTGCTTGGATTTCCTGCTCATTTTGTGGCTCAAGATGTGGCTCAATTTCCTGCCCAAGCTGTTGTTCCTGTCCTTCCATATCAAGCTGTTGTTCTTCATCACCACCGGTTCCGCCGTTCATCATCTCCTATCCGCTCGCCGCTCATCCCTTTCCTCTTGCTGCTGTTTACTACCTTCTCCTTCTTCCTGTTGTCCTGGCTGTCCTGTAGTCATTCTGAGCCTTCTAGGAGTAGGCCTACTGGACAAAGGTACCGGGCGATGGATAGGCTGAGTGGGAGACACATGGACATGAGGAACAGTAGAGAAATCTGGATGACTGATGAATACATCCCATGGAACCTCTTTTTTCTCTAGCTGGTGTAGGAAAATAATCTTGATCAGAGAATGATGGAAAAGGGAAGGTATTTGCAGAGGTGGGGCCTTCTTCTGGACAGTAGATGCCATCTTCTCGATGCTCTTGAAATAAAGGTAAGGGAGGTTTAGTTTCCTACTTCTAGTAAAATGCATCAATAATCGGACATGGTAGGCATAAATTCGATCAAACCTCCCTTCACAAGTGAAATATTTCATTATGATTTTCATAAGTGGAGCATAGCTGTCAAGGAGATATGAAAAAGGAAAAATAGCAGTGAAAGCTTCTCTATGCTCAGGCTTGATGAAAGGCTTGTAATCTTCCTAAGTCAAGATGAGCCTGTTTGAACCATTTTTCGCCATGATATGGAATCTTGGTGGCCTTGGACACATACCTTGGAGAAATCTTGAAATCAAGACCTGCCACTTGGAAATGTTTTTCTTTGAATCTCAGGGCGCATAAGTGTGCTAATGGCGAAAAATTTTTGACTTCTTGTATTTTCTGGCAAAAATCTAGGCAACCTACTTCATGGAAGTTGAAAAGAACAGATGGATGAGCATTAACCTCTTCTGTAGAGATTGGCTCATATCTTTTGTGCGGATCGCTCCTGCTGTCTTGCCTTGGAGGCATTTTGACCTAAATATGCTTTGGAAGGAACAAACTGCCTCACTGTGTGTAAACTGCCCTGTTGGAGTCAAACTGTGTCAATGTACTGCTTTGACAGAGAAACAATGTGATTTGGATGGTTTGCAACAAGTTTCTTATAATACACAACCTCTGCTTTCTTAAAAAGTAGCCTTCTGCCTTGAATGTACCTCAGCCAATAGAATTTCTCAATAAGAGACCAAACAGTGGAATGAAGGACAGACTGTTAGGAGGAAATTGCTGTGAGAAGAGTCAAAATCACCCTGTTCTGTGAAGTTTTAGATGTTAATCAATACATCTGTATCTTTGCCTCAAGGTGGAATTTCAATCATTAACAACTCCGTTTCGGAGTACAATGAATCACCGTACTAGAGGCTATGCAATCAATCTCGATCAGTACGTATACGTCAAATTCACGCTTCCGAACAAGGTGACAGAGTTTTGGAAAATGCCTCAAAAAGTTTCAACAAGGCCTGCAAGAGTCTTTACTTTTCAAAATAAGCAGGACCTCTTACCAATGTAACACCTCTCGTTATGTTTAGAAAAACCGTTACTTTGGATGGATACCAATTTATCAATAAGCTTGAAAAACACAAGGCATTCAACCAACAAACACAATGAATACTGTCTTTTCGTGAGAAGTGTGAGCAACCTTCCCCTGTAGCTTCAACCTATAAATCTCTGCTTGATCAAGAACCCTTTTTCCTACTAAACTTCCCTGTTCTCTATATGTATGTCACTTCATTAAACAAAAACATGCTCATAAAGTTAACCCCGGTGTGAGCATACAGTCAAATTCATAGTTAGAACAGAGGTAACAGGGTTTAAAAAGCTCCAAAAGCTTGAGTAGAGGCTATAAGAGTTTCCTCTTTTCAAAATAATCAAGGCCTCTTTCAATATAGAATACCAGACAGCCTTGGAAGAATGCCTTTATGACCTCTAAAAATCCACTTGACAAAGAGCTTTTGAAGAACAGAAAAATAGTCACAGAGTATCTAGTGAACAACTGTCTTTTCGGTGGTTGAGTAGGGTAACCTGCGGCTCCCGTAGCTTTCAACAAGATAAACTTTCTTTTAATCTAGAATACTAGTCTTCCTTGGGAGAATTCTTCTATACTTTGTGAAAATCATTTCTCAAATGTTTATGAAGAGCCAACAAACACAAATTTCAGAGTTTCTTTCTGGCCCATTGGATAAGGTGGCAGTTTTTTGAAAGGCATTCTAAGTGTCAAGTGTTAGGTCAAGGGTAATTCCCAAACAATCAAGGCTTCTTTTTCAATGAACCTCAACCATAACATGTTGCTTCAACATATATGCCTATGCAAAAACTACCTTTTATCACTTTCGCAATTTCGAAAATTTCAAAGGCAATTTCAAAATACCTCTTTGAATTCGATGGAAGATCCTTGGAGAAGCTCGTGCCACCTTCAGCAGTGATTCGGAGGCGCATGGAGGGCTTTGCTTCAGCGCACTCGGGCAGAGAAATAACGCGCGCACAAACCTGTCGGGTGGCTCTTTCACCCAAGCGCCGTTTAATGTGCGCCGTCGCGCATTCGTTGTGTATCCGTGCAAAATTCCTTCCAGGCACGTCGCGTAGTTTGCCAGGCACGTCGCGCGGTGTTTTAAACTTGAAACTGTGTGAAAAATGCTCAAAATCGTTCCAGTCTTCTTCGTTTTGGTGCTGAGAACTTTAGAGGAAGACTCACTTGTGATTTGGAAAATGCAAATTCACCCTCCACTTTGCTCTTATGTCGTTTCAAATTCTGCAACGGTCACCTTTGTTTTTAAATGTAAAATGGAATTTTTGGTTGGCTCTTGCAAGGTTTTCACAGCCTTTTTGACCTTTTTCAACAATACCCCTCAGTGTATCTGCAACTTGGATTCATAAGCAGTGCATGCATTGGAGATTTTCTATGTTTTTAGACCGTGTTAATCATGGATTAAGCTCTTTATAACAAAAAATGGCTTGAAAGGTCAAACTTTGTCTTACTTATGCACATGGGTTCGAAGGGCGATTCCTGCCAGTTTTGTTTCTTGGGTGACAACTTTAACACCGAAATTCAAACCTTGAATAATAACTTAATAACCTTCATGCCATCTCTGCCACTGTGTTTAAAAATGCTGGTGATATTCATTATGTAAAGTGACCCCACTTTAACACTGTCGAGAAAATACCTGAAAACTGCTTTGTTTCTGAAAGGGTAGGTTTTGTATTGTCAACTTGTTTTGACAGCCTCGGTCTTTACTTGCTTCTTCAACCCTTTTCCCACTGTAGATGCCAAGTTTGATGACCCTTTTTGGACTTGATCATGGCCTTCTGATAAGGCGCCTCTTTTTCAAAATACTTCCCTGCCTGTAGGTGTATTATCTATGATATCTTTGTCTTTTTGAATAATGAAAAACCGTGTTTGTTTCAAATTATCTAAACAATAACAGTCTATCAAAACAAACTCCTTTGCCTATTCATAAAATTGTATACCTATTCACAATGTCCTTTTGGGAACTAATCTTGAATTGCCTCCCATCATTTGTGATGTATATCTGAAAGGAGAAATCAATGAACCAGGAGGAACAGGTCTCTTTGAAACACATTTATCATTTCCTTTGATCAGTGCATTGATCTTTTTGTAACAAAATCATTCCAAGGGTCAGATTTGTCCACTGCTTGACACTTTTGGTGATATTTTTAACCTGGAAGATCCACTTAGTAATATACCAGTGATTTATGGGGCGTCCTTGACATCTCCACCTGTTTGCTAGAGAAAAACTGGATCATCATGTCAAGCAGGGTTGCCCTTTTCGAATCTTTGCTGCTTCTTCTTTTCCCTCTCTTCAACACAAACTAACATCTTGCTCTTAGTGCCCTTTTGGAATATGATGCCCCCTGTGAAACTGAATTTTGACCAAAGGTGTAAACTGTAGTGGTACCCACCCAGGCTTGATCATCATTTGTCTAAGAAGGTGCTTGCTTTTACAATCTTTTCTCTACTCCTAGTGCTGATGTGATATCTCCGATCTTTACAATGACAGCTTTGTACTTGTTTTGAAAACCTCTTCAAAATCTGAGAGTATGCCCAAAATCTTTTTGAACTTTATAACCCTATATACTAGCTGCAGTATCTCTTGGGAAAACCAGGCTCAGATTTTACTGTCAAATTAGGACAAACTTATTTTCAAAAGGCACTTGTTCCATGAATGGAAATACTCTCAATAATGCCATTCTTTGATTAGCTTTGCATGTTGCCCTAGGGTTTTTTAAACTTCAGATCCTAAGCATTTCCTGTCTTTGTATTGAAGATGCAAGCATATAAGATGTGGACAAATTTTTGGCCTATTTCACAGATAACAAAGCTTTCATAGACATCTTCTTCCTAATGACAAACTGAAAATACCAAACTACTGTATCTAAAGAAAAACTCTGTCTTTGTGGTGAGGTGCAGCTTGCAGCAACTAGATTTGCACCAGCGCTTTGATTAATAGTAAAAAGTCTCCTGTCTGAGACTGTATGCCATTTTCTTATGAGTAGGAAAACCAACATCTTTTGAAACATAAACACCATCTTTTGCTTGTGTAATGACTTTTTCTTTCCTTATTTGTCTCTTTCCACTGCATCTTTTTACCAGTCAGTCTTTAAAAACATTCAATGCCTTGGCCATCTGCTCATGAAAGAAGGAGGCCCTTCACTTGGCAGAGTATCTGAAGATTGTTTGATAAGCCTGTCTGACAAGGGTTTATCTTGGATATGATGGTAAGCAAACAAGCTTGAAAACATCAATACTTTTACCTCTGCCTGTGATCACTACTGTGCTTTAGAAAAACCCTAGTCAAGGTGTCACTGTCTCACTGTACTGCTCTTTGCTGAGGGGAACTGAAAAGTCACCATTTGCCTTGGTCAACTTATGCCAAGTAATTTGAAGAGGATCTCTGTCAGTATGGAGTTTAGCACCCTTTGAAAAACAACCACCCTTTCTTCTGCCTGTGTAATGACATGATTTGTCAACCTTTCTTCAATTTGGTCTTGTTAAAACAGCAGGCTGCTTATGATTAGAATTGTTTTCACTAATGATGTGTCTCTCCAAGGTTTCATCAATTCACATGATTTGAAAACTTCACATGAATTCCTTTACAAGACCAAACTCTGTTCTCCCTTGAACTTGCATACTTCAGACTCTAGCCCTGTTATGATCATCACTCACACTCAGAAAAACCTAGAGTCACTGTTTCACTGTTCAGTAAAAAGCAAACCTGGGCTTCTGCAATCCTTTAAGTCAATACTGGCCAGCGCCCTCTACTTGTAGATGAAGGAGGCGCCCTAACCCTCTGCTTGTAAATGAAGGAGGTTCTGGGCCATGACAAATTACCAGTTGTCGCAATGCTGGTGTCTTTCTTATTGTGATTTTCTTGCGTCGAAAGGAAGTTATAAGGTTTCGATGAATGACTCACGCATCTTTGCGTATATATCTCGTGCTCATTTTCTACATTTGAGAAGGGAAATCTGCTCTTCTAAATGTGTATTCAAGAATTTTCTCCGGGATGAAGCATGAACGTGCATGAACGTAATCCATAAAAAACTGTGAAACACTTAATAATCAGCTTGAGACTGTGGTTTATGCAGTGCTGAGACCTAGGGGTGTGTAAGTGGCGTGACTTAGAGCTTTGATCAACTTGATTTGTAGAGTGGGAGGTCTGTTATGAATGGTCTGTATCAGATGGAGGTTTTTTGGCTGGGATGCATCGCTAAAGGTAAAATGTCTAAAGCGCCACTTCAACATACCACAGGAGACTTTTTGAAATGTACTCGATTTTTCTCCTTTCGAGCTGATGCAGGCGTACCGTAGGGCCGAAACTAGAAAATAGTGATAATGGATTTTAACTTTGACAAGGGCGGACTGACAAGTAAGAGGGCGAAAAAAGTTTTATGAGGGTTTTCTAGATGACAGATTGACATATGGAATTCAGCTTCTAGAAAACTCAGCTATGGATATAGTCATCACTAACATGTAAAAAATACTGATGGCTAACACACCTGACCAGAAGGTATAAACTACCCAAAAGAAACACTTATCTCCAAATGTGACACTTAATATGTACCTTTACGGTAAAAATGTCACAATGCAACCAAAAGGTGTGCTATGTTATAAAAACGTGTCCAATACATGTCCTAATGATAAATATCATCAAATAGAGCAAGAGAGTGCGCTAGATCTACCTCTAGAAAGTGTGCCAAGATTCTGTTAAGATGCATGAAAACAAGTAGAAGTGACACATACAAGAGTGAAAGTAACACCCAAAGAAAGCACAAGTGACTCATGCAAGAATTATGTAACAACCTCAGGATAAAATTTCATGTAATAAATTTAATAAAAAAAAATAAGACCAAGTTCACGTGACACATATTCCAAGATAACATTTGGGAAAAAATATCCTAGTGGGTGTTCATTTCAATTTATTATGGCGAAGGAAATTGACAAAGGAATTGATAAAGGAATTGAAAAGGAAATGAGGAATTAATTGGGATTTTATTTATGAAAATCAAGGAAAATAGGAGAAAAATGAGATGAAAGGTCATAGGTTTGAATGAGAGGAAAAATAGAGAAAATTGAAGAAAATAGAGGCCTCCATGATAAAATGGCTTCTGAGGATCAGTTCATAGTTTTTTTTTCACTTTTAGCTCTGAGCTCTCTCTATTCTCTTATAATCTTGCACACTTAGAGAATTCTTGGAGCACTCTAGAATTGGAGAAAGAAAGGCAAAGGAAGGAGAAGGAAGCAAAGGAAAACACTGGGCAAGTAAGGAAACGTTGGATCAAGGGGCCTTAACAGGAATAATTGCAAGTAATAGGTTTCATGTGTGATTTTCTGGCTAGTTTGTGAATTCATGGTACATGCATGTTTGTATTTTCAATTATATTACCATCAAGGACATGACTTTTTCCAATTGAGAGAGTGGTTTCATCCTTGCCTTTCCATTTATGAATAGCCATGGTGTGATGGTGTTTTTTCATTCGGTTGAGCTTTTGATTCCAAATGGTTTTGGAACCAGGTGAGGTGGTCGTAGGAAAATTACCATAGGTCCTAGGAATCCCTTGAATGGTTTTGGTGGGATTGTTGTAAATCCTAGAGGTGGAGACATGCAAATTCCTTGAGGTATTGGTGAATAAATTTTGACACATCAAATCTTTTTTTGGTCCTAGTAATCCCTTAGCCATTTTTGGCAGGATTGTGATAAATCCTAATGGTGGAGGTGTTTTAATATCTGGGAATCCTTGGCTGCTTATGTTCTTGTTTTGGGCCTAGTGATCCCTTGATTGATTTTGGTGGGATTACGGTAAAGCTTGAGGGTGGAGGTTGTTTAATCTTTGTGAAGCCTTGGTTATTTTGTCTTGGGTCCCACATTCGTGCTTGGAATATGGCATAGACATGATTGGCTAAAATAAATATTTGGTTAAGCCCAATATATGGTCAGGTGTTATGTGGAAGTCCCCGACTTGGTCGGCTTTTTCATATGTTAATGAGAGATCTTTCCCTACTGTATTCCGTGAGTACTTTCACTTGTTATTATGTGGCTTTGATGGTTGCTCTATCATGGTTATTATTCTGGTTATATGCTAGTTATAAGCATGGTTTCATAAAAAGTTGTAGTTATCGATCTTGATATGTTTGATTTTTTTACAAACAATTAATGAATGCATGATATAAAAAATTCATGAGGTCATGGTATGTAGTTGGTGTTATCATTCATGATATTGGTATATTGATATGATTATGTGTGTGTGTGTGTGTGTGTGTGTGTATATATATCATACTAATATGGATTTATTTTGCAGATGAGATAACCTCCCTGAAACTTCACTAAGGTATGTTGATTATGTTAGTATTTGGTTTATCTAACATGGTATGTTTGTAGGAAGAAGAGGATCAAATATGACTAGAAAAATGGTAGATTGCAATTCACAATATTCTCCTTATAGATTATATGAGTAGAATAGATATGAGTACTCTCGAGACATAATAGACAATTTGAGAAGTTTAAAAGTGGAGATTAGAAGTTGCAAAATAGATAATGATAGAATCATTGAGTCACATGAAAGAATTTATAGGGCACAGGAGAAACAAGTACATGTCAATGCAATTATCCTTCAAATTTTTTCAGAATTGTAGAGACAGGGAAAACCATAGATCAATTATGGACATGAGGACATGACTAATGGGACATATTTTAGTAGGTCTCAAGGTGGGCACAGGTTAGACAGAGATGGCACAATCAGGTACGACGTATTCTTGGATACACCTCATAGGAGAGGCAGTGGTAATGGGTTTGATTATAGTTTTGGTTCATATAGATATTATGGTCATCATTGCTATCATCCTTATAAGAGGAGTGACAAGGGATATTTTTTGAATGAGTTCAAGAAATCCAAGACACCTACATTCACTGGAGAGTTGAAGAATTCAGAAGATGCAGAATCATGGTTTCTTGGAATGAATAAATGATTTGAGACATTGCATGACTATACAAAGAACATGAAGTCTAGGATAGGTATTTTTAGCCTCAAATAGTGAAAGAAAACATCTGGTAGGAATATGTGACATAACAACCAAAATAATTTAGAAATGTGCATGAATTCAGGAGACACTTTAGGAAGAAGTATTGGTTAGAAATTTATTATGACATAACAACCAAGAAGTTCTATGAGCTAAATATGGGATCGATGCCAACTGAGGAGTACACGACTAAGTTTCTGAAATTGTTGAGGTATGTACAGTATCTTAATGATGAGAACACAAAATTTCAAATATTTATTAGTGGAATTGTATTAGTATTTAAGGATCATATTGAGTATGATGAGCCTAGGTCACTGGAAGAAGTTATTGCAAATTTGAAGCACTTTTATGAGAAATCAAAGTGTAAGACCGAGTCTAAGCAGAGTTGGAAAGGGAATGACAAGATTAAAGGTAAATGCCCACCAAAGAAAAAAAGAACTTAGGATGCAAGTGAGAAAGATAATGATGATCCTTTCAAGAAGTTTAATGCATTTGATAAGGGACATGGACCTCAACCTAGAGAGTAGTATAATAGAGGTAATGGTAGGAGACAACTTCAATGTTGGATATGTGGCAAGGATCATCTCTAGAAGTATTTTTCATTGTATCTGGGTGGTAGGCCTTAGATCTATAATTTTTAGGAGGCGCATATAGTTGGGGATTTTGGGTAGAGCATTCCTCAGATTTATGCAACATTTGATCAAAAGCAGGCGGATCACCAAGAATCCATCATTGAGATGGAAGGTACGCTTTTTTATTGAGTTATTTCTATTTTGGCTGACCTTAGATCTAATTATAATTACGTTAACCCTGACCTAGTGGATAAGAGTGATTTGAGAAAAGAAGTGCAGGCAAATTCTTGGTTGGTGCAGTTCGTTACAAGTACTAAGAAAATAGTTAATAATTAGGTAAGAACTTATGCATGTGATTTTAATGGTATTCCTATATCAGCACATCTGAATGTGCTTTCATTGGGATCATACAGTATGCTTCTGGGTATGGATTGGTTGTACCTTCATAGGAATAAGGTGGATTTTTATGAGAACACTATTGATTGTTTGGATGATGATGGAGAGAAGAGGATCTTGTAGGGAAAGAAGAAGCTTGCATTGGTGAGAATGGTTACAACTATGCAGTCAAAGAACAGTTGTAGGAAAGGGTGTGTATTGTTTGCAGAGCATGTATCTAGTGATAAAGTAAGGATGATGTGGATGTAGAAGTCTTGAACAAGTATCTAGTTTTGCAGCAGTTTCAGGATGTGTTTCTAGAAGAGATTTTAGAGTTTCCACCTCATATGGAATTAGACTATTCTATTGAGTTGGTACCAAGAGAAACACCATCATCAAAGGAACCTTACAGGATGAGCACTCTAGAATTAGTTTAACTGAAGTTCCAATTGAAGGAAATGCTTGGAAAGGGATACATTAGGCCAAGTGTGTCACCTTGGGGTTCTATAGTAATGTTTGTGAAGAAGAAATACGACACTCTCAGGTTGTGTATTGATTATATGAAGTTGAACAAGGTGATGATAAAAAAAATTACCCTTTTTCAAGTATCGATGACATGTTTGATCAGTTGAAGGGAGCAACAATGTTATCGAATATTGGTTTGAGATCAAGATATCACTAGGTATGCATCAAAGAATATGACATCTACAAGACTGCCTTTTGTACCGGGTATGGACATTATGATTTTGGTGTAGTTCCCTTTGTTCTATCTAATGCTCCAAATACCTTCATGTGTTTGATGAATAGTGTGTTTCATCCTTAATATCTGGAAAATTTTGTGATAGTATTCATTGATGGTGTATTGATATATTATAAGAAAGAGAAAGAGCATGCCAAAAATTTAGTAGTAGTATTGATATTGATAAGAGAGCAATATAATCATGAAAAACTTATTAAGTTCAGTTTCATCCAAATATAGGTACATTACTTGGGACGTGTTGTTTCGAAGGAAGACATAGCAGTGGATCCAAAAAATATAAGAGATGTCATGGAATGGGAAACTCCTATGAATGTGGATGAGGTCAGATTATTCATGGGATTAGCAGGTTATTACAAGAGGGTCATTAAGAAATTCTCATGGATTCCCTATCTTATTACATGTTTGCATAGGAAAGGAAATAAAATTGAATGGACAGAGGAATGTGCAACTATTTTTGAGTAGTTGAAGCAATTTCTTACCAAAACTGATCCAATGTTAAAGATTATAGATCCAAATAAGAGAATGTGGTGGGTAAAAATGCTTGTAAGAGAGGAATTGGTGGAGTCCTGATGCAAGAGGGACAAGTGGAATGCTATGATTCAAGGAAAGTAAATAAGCATGAACAAAACTATGTGATGCATGATCTTGAGTTGGCGACGATCATACATGCATAGAAGATGTGGAGGAAATATATTCTTAGCATAAGGTTTTTATTCATGAGTGATCACAACGGGATGAGATACTTATTTGACCAACCTAATATGAATGTTAGGCAAGCTATATGGTTAGCTAGATTTAGTGAGTTTTATTTCAAGATAAAGTACATTAAGGGTAAGGAGAAAACGGTTGCAGATGCTCTTAGTATAAGAGTGCAGGTGAGTCATATAGAAACTATGAATACATATGGCATAGGTTTATAGGATCAGATATTATAGGAAGGACACATGATGATAGGTATAGAGAGTTTAGGCACAAGTTACAACAATAGGGTACAAGTGATCAAGATGCATATTCTCATCTCACGACAGATGGTTTGCTGAGGTTTATGGACAAGATCTATGTGTCAGATAACAATGAGCTCAAGAAGCTTATCTAGAGGTAATTTCATGTTAAGCCATATTCAGGTCATACAGGATATTAGAATATGTTGACAAATGTCAATAAGTTCTACTATTGTTTGAACCTAAAGAAAGAGGTAGCTGAGTTCGCCGCAAGGTGTTTGAATTGTCAACAGGTAAAAGCAGAGTGCAAGCATCTGGGTGGTTTACTACATCCAATTCCAATTCCAGAATGGAAATTGCATGTCATTTACATGAATTTCATTACATGTTTTCCAAGGACATCTAGGTAGCATGATGCCATCATGTTTTTGGTTGATAGGTTTACCAAGGTAGCTCACTTCATTCCAGTGAAGTCTACTTATTCAGCTAGTGAGGTATCTCAGGTTTTCATCAGGGAGATAGTGATATTGCATGGTATTCCGGAAAATATTGTATCTGACAAAGATGCCAAGTTCACTTCTAGGTTTTGGAAGGATTTATTTGCAGGTTTGGGTATAGAGTAGACCTTTAGCACATCTTATCATCTGCAAACACATATATATACAAAGAGGGCCAATAAGATTCTGGAGGACATGTTGAGGATGTATGTTATGCACCAATAAAGGAGGTGAGTGGAGTATCTTCCATTGGTAGATTTTTCTTACAACAATGGGTATTAGGAGTCACTAAGGATGAGTCCATTTTAGGTACTTTATGGGAAGAGTTATAATATTCCCATTAGTTGGAGGGATCTAGTGAATAAGGTACTGATAGGACAAGACATGTTGGAAGAGATGTAACATGAAATGAAGGTTATCGAGAAGAACATAGAGGCAACATAGGACACAAAAAATATTTATGAATACCAACACATGGTTTTTAAGGAGTTTCAAGCTTGGGAGCATGTGTACTTGTACATCAAGCCCAAGAAGAGCTCCTTGAGGATTGGGTCATGTGCCAAGTTGGCGCCTTGAAATTGTGGGCCTTTTGAGATCATTGAGAGGATTGGACCAGTGGCCTACAGACTTGCACTACCAGCGACAATGAAATTCCATGATATTTTCCATGTTTCATTAATTAGAAGACATGTGAAGGATGTTAATCATGTGATTGACTGTTATGTATTGTAGTTGGACCTAGAAGGAGAATTCCAACCACAACCGCAGTGCATATTGCAACGGAAACATCTCATGCACCGAAACAAAGAAATTGAGAAAGTAAAAGTGTAGTGGAAGCACCTTGGGCTTGATGAAGAAAAATGGGAGATGAGTGATCAAATGTGAGCTATGTATCCTTCATTGTTTGTTGGTTTAGGAAAATGAGTTTTTGGTAAGTGTACATATTTATGTAAGGTTTTTATTGTAAATACCACAATGAGTTGTGTTATAAAGCTCTAATAAGCGGTACGGTTGTCATATTTGTTTTTCTTATCAACAAGTTTTTCATTGTAAATATTGCATCGAGCTAAGTCATAAAGATCCATGGGTAGTATGTTTTGGTTTTCAGCATTTTTCTGGTCGTAGGTGTCATAGAACACCGAGAATGGTGTTCCCCAAAGGGGGAGGGTTCTATAACAACCCCAGGTTAAAAATTCATTTAATAAAGTTAATAAATGAAAAATAATACCAAGGTCATGGGACATGTATTACAAGATGAATGTTGGGAAAACATCCTAGTGGGTGTTCATTTCGATTTATTATGGCTAAGGAAATTGGCAAAGGCATTGGAAAAGGAATTGAAAAAGAAAAGTGCCATTAATTGACATTTTATTTATGAAAATAAAGGAAAATAGGAGAAAATGGAGATGAAAGGTCGTAGGTTTGCATGGGAGGAAAATTGAAGAAAAATAGAGGAAATTGAAGAAAATAGGGGCATCAATGATAAAAAGTCTTATGAGGATCAGTTCATAGTTTTTTTCCAGTTTTAGCTTGGATATATCTCTATTTTTTCATAATATTGCACACTTAGAGCATTCTTGGAGAACTCTAACATTGTAGAAAGGAAGTCAAAGGAACATAACTGAATCAAAAGAAAGCTAGGGGAAAGAAAATAAAAGTTGGATCAAGTAGCTTCAACATGAATACTTGTAGGTAACATGTTACATGTGTGATTTCCTAGCTGGTATGTGAATGCACAGTACATGAATGTGTGTATTTGGTTCACTTGTTGTCAAGGGCATGGGTTTTTCCAGGTGTGATAGTGGTTTCATCCTTGCCTTGCCATTTTCGGATAGCCATGGTGTGATAGGGTTCTTTCATTCAATTGAGCTTTCAATTGCTAGATGGTTTTTGAACAGGGTGAGGTGGTCATAGGAAAATTCCCATAGGGCCTAGAAATCGCTTGACTGGTTTTGGTGGGATTTTGGTAAAGCTTGAGGGTGGATACATGTAAATTCTTCAAGGTATTGTTGAATAAATTTTGAGGCATCCAAGCTTGTTTTTGGACTAGTAATCCCTTGACCAGATTTGGAAGAATTGCAGCAAAGCCTGAGGGATGAGGTGATTTAATCTCCGGGAAGCCCTAGATTTTTATGTTCTTGTTTTGGGCCTAGTAATCCCTTGATCAGTTTTGGTAGGATTGCAATAAAGCTTGAGGGTGGAGGTGGTTTAATCTCCAAGAAACCCTGGTTGTTTTGTCTTGATTTCCACATTTTCTTGGAATATGGCATGGGGGTGATTGGATGAAAGAAATATTTGTTTCAGCCCAATCTTTGGTTGGGTGGTACTTGGAATTTCGTGAGTTGGTTGGATTTTTCATATGTTAATAAGTTCTCTTTCCCTATTTTATTTCTTAAGTACTTGTACTTATTATTATGTGGCTTTGATGGTTGTTCTATCAAAGTGATTGTTTTTTTATATGTTGGATATAAGCATGGTTTCATAATACATTATAGTTATGACTCTTGATATGTTTGATTTTTTGACGAATGGTTAAATGAATGCATGATATAACAAACATTATTGCATCTATTATGAGAGGGAATTAGACCTTCTTGATTATTCTCAGACAAGTATCAGCCCCTTATTTTCAGATATGCGTTCATGACTTGTAGATTACATGTTCTCAATTTGTTTGACCAAATGCATATCATGTTCAAGGAAGTCTAGGTCAAGTTCTTCCTTCAAAATTATATGTCTAGCATTGTTTTCATGTCATTATTGATTCTAAGAAGTTACAAGAAGTTATGGGAAGTGGTTTGGAGGCTGACCTGAAAAGTGGGTTAAGAATCCAGGACTAAATTCTCCTAACTCAAAAAATTGGGTTGCAACTACATGGATGTAAGCTTGTGCATGCAGTTTGAGGCTTCCAACTGCATGGAGGCCTTGTTTTGGGTAAGGTTGAGGGCCCAAGGTAGATAAGAAGGGGTCGAGCTCAGGGTTTGGTCACCTATGATGGTTTCTTAGCCTCTGAGTATCATGTAGCCCTCTAGGATGTTGTGAGATGTCAGTTTGTCATCAGTGGTCAAGCCCACTTCCTTAATGGGACCTAGGAGGTTAGGTCATATCATAGCAACCCTTCCTCTCATGTATACCTTATAAGTCTAGTGAAATTGGGTAAATGTGAGAGGGGGCAGTTAGAAATGAAAGCAGGAAAAAGAAAAAATTGTTAGAGTAGAATTAATGAAAACGACAGTTGCAAAAGGTAAACAAGGCTAAATGACACATGAAAAAGAAAAATAAAGAAAAAATGATGGTTGTGAAAGCAAAAGAAAGAAAAAACAACAGCCACGAAAGTGAACTATGTTACCGATCAAACGAGAAATTTATTGATTACCCATTTTTTTTAGGTAGCAAAAAAATCATCCGATTTTGAAAAGTGCGGATTCATAGTAGACCTTCTTTTCAACAGATTTTTTACACCTTAATTTTTCTTATGTATTAAGTATGAACATTTTTTTTGAATGTTAGTGATTTTCATGTTGATTTTGAAAAGTGTTGATGCAACATCAACCTATTTTTTCAGAGGGCTTATTTTTGACACTTTAAATTTTGTAATGTATTAAATGTGAATAATGTTTTTTAAATGTTGGTGATTTTCATGCGGATTTTGAAAAACATTGAAATTTTTATTTTTAAGGAATATTTTTGACACTTAAATATGCTTATGTCCTAAGTATGCAATTTGTTTTTTTAAATGTTGGTTATTTTAACATTTTTCAAGTTGTCTTATTCATCTTCTTCTTTTTTCCTCTTAAGATGTTTATTTTTTAAGGGTTTTCCAAACATGTGTTTTTTTCTTTTCTTTGCAATGTTTTTTATAATTAAATTTTTAATTTGTTTTGCATTGTTTGAAAAAAATAACATTAATATTTCACACTAGGATTTTTTATATATCCATATATCATTAATTAATACTTCAGTACAGATAAAATAATAGTCACTAAAAAATAACAATTTTAAACACAACAAAAAATACACATTTTGCATATAGATATAATTAAAAAAATATGTATTTCATGAACTTTTCGCTAAAAAAGACATGTTAAATAATAGTTTTTTATGAAAAAATTCAATAATTTTTTTTGAATAAATAACAAATTTTATGAATTTTTTATGAATTTTATATTCAAAGGTGATCACACCTTAAGCCTTTTTTTCCAAAAAAAATGATTCAGATGAGATTTAAAGTAACAATAACCCAAAAAAAATGTAAAAAAAAAAATTGGAACATACAATTAAAAAAAAAAAAAACCAATAAAATTATTAAAAAAAACCTAAAAAATAAAAATTAGAAACATAAAAAGTTAAAAAAATAAAAAATATCGAACACTTAAAAAAAAATCATTTATTTTTTTTAATTTAACAAAAAAACTAAAAATTAAAAAAATATTGAAAAAACAATAAAATAAAATAAAAGAAATAAAAAACATTCAAAAAAACACAAATTAAATATTTTTTAAACAAATATAGAAAAAATAATAATAATTGTAATTAAAAAAAACATTTAAAAAATATTAAAGTTATAAAAAATAAATAAATTGAAACCCCGAGGCTTGGTCGAGCAGGGAGCTATGTGCAACTTCCTACTCGCCTAGGCCCTATGATCCTTAGGCAGGCAAGTCAATTTCGAGAATCAACTTGCCCACCCAAGGGCCACGAGGCCCGGTGCTTGCACGGGCTCAACTTCTCGCACGCCCAGGCCAAAGGCCTTGCACTTTCAACTTTTTTATTTTTATTGTTTTTATACGTTTTTTTTAATGTTATTTATTTTAACTTTTTTTCAAATGAATTTTTTTAATTATTATTATTTTTTGAATAGTTTTAATTTTTTAAAGGTTTTTTATTTCTTTATTTTTATTCTATTAGTTTTTTCAAAAAATATATATATATTTTAATTATTTCTTTCAAAGTTTTGTCACTTTTTTTTTAATTGATTTTTGTGTGTTTTCTTAAAAGTTTTTTATTTGATTTTAATGTTTTTTTGTTTGTTTGTTTTTTTTCATCCCTTCAATATTATTGATTTAATTTTCTTCATTTTTGGTTAATTTTTTAAGTTTTTTCTTAAATTATGTTTTTTTGAATTATTATTTTTATTTAAATTTTTTTTTTTTTCGGTTTTTCTTTTAGTTTTTTTTTTTTTTTTTTTAAAGTTAATTTTGGTTTTTTAACAATTTTTTTTATTTCATTTTGTATTTGAAAATTATATATATATATATATATATATATATATATATATATATATATATATATATATATATATATATATATATATATATATATATATATATATATATATTTTATATTTTTTTAGGTCATGTTTTTTTATTTTTTTTATGTTTTAATATATATTTTATTTACTTCTTATTATTTTTTAAAATTTATATGTTTTATTTGATTTTGTCTTTATTTTTTCAGTGTTTCTATATTTTGAATATATTTGATCAAATATATATGTCAAAATAAAATGTCTGTAGAAGTAATAAGTCTAGGAGAACAATTTTTTTATTGACGGTGTACCTCATTTGTAGACGGTAGGATTATGGAAACGACAAGTTTTTTTTGCGTAATCTCTAATTTTCTCGCTCAATTTCAATATTTTTATTAGTTTTGATTTATTAAATTCAAAGGATATATATATATATATATATATATATATATATATATATATATATATATATATATATATATATCTGTGTGTGTGTGTGAATAATGAAATGTATTTTTTAAAAACAATTTACAAATTTCAAAATCTTAAAATCATTTAAAAATAAAATATTTACACAAATTTCCAGAAAAACAAACGTTTTAATGGAGAAATTATCAAAAACTCCAAAATCACATATAAATTGATATTTTTTGTAAAGTTGTTCATTCATCATAACTGAAGTGTTTCCTATCCAGTGACTTCAATACATTATATTAAAAAAGACATTTTATTTAATAAATTGTTATTAATATGATAAACTTAAAATAAAAATAAATTAATATAAATTAAATGGTAATAAATTTTTAAAAGAATATTAATCCCACATGATTCAAAATTGTTGAAATTTTAAGGCTTTTCATAGAGGTGTTATTTTATCTGTAATGCCATGCCACAAAATCGTTGGAATTTTAAGGGTTTTCAGAGACATGATATTTTATCTTTAATTCCATATCTAAAAACCGTTGGAATTTTATGACTTTTCCGAGAGACGTGATATTTTATCTTTAATTTCTTGCCTATCCCTGAAATTTTAAGATTTTTCAGAGTCATGATATTTTATCTTTAACATCATTATTAAAAAAGGTTGAAAATTTACCCTGAAAAAAAAAAAAAAAAAAAAAAAGACAATATTCCAACATCAACACTTTTCGTTTTCAGGGTTTTTTTGCAAAAAAAAAAATTCCTTTTATTGAATTTTTCTTCCATTTTTAAAAGATGTTGAAATATTTCCTTGGTAAAAAAAAAGAAACATTATTCTAACATCAACACTTTTCGTTTTCAGGCTGTTTTTTCATGTTTTGGGGGGTTTTTTCGCTAGATTTCTCATTTTGAGATAATAATTCTTGTTTGATTGGTAAATTTGTTAGTGAAGATGACATTTACGAAAGAAAAAGTGCACAAAAGTGACAATTGAGAAACTCACTCGAATCATAGTATAGTTTCAACTAAGAGTGAGAGAATGATCGATATTATAGTTGTAACTAAGAGTGAGAGAATGATCCTTATACTCTGAAGTGTACAAAGCTCGCAAGTGCAAGATGACTGTGAAAAAAGATCTAAGCTCTACTCTTTGTAGAAGGAGAGAAGATATGCAAATAAGGGTCAGAGTTCATAAGTGAATTTCTAGAGACCAAGAGTGAGATGATTTCCACTAAGAGGTGTGACAACACTGAGTTTGAAGAATTTTATTCTCACTATCAATTGGAATTGTCCACTAACTTTCCATAAGGAATGCGTAGTCACTGTCCCTAATAACTGTACAGTTACTGTCCTCAGGGACTATGCAATGTTTAGGAGTTTTGAAATTTATACTACTAAGGATTGCACAATTAATGTCACTAAGGATTGTGCAGGAACTATTTCTAAGGATCACACAAGTCGTAGAAAATATCTAACACAATTATAATACCATGTAGAAATTATATCAATGGATTCAATTCGATCATGCAATGTACTAAAGCAAGATATTGAATCCTTCTACAATATTTGTGGAATATAAAACATGAACGCTCAATCACATGCAAGTAAGAGGAAGAAGTAAATCAATACACAACACCATATATTCCTGGGGAAAGAAACTGCTCAAAACCCCTCCATTATTATTGTATAATCAACCAAGGAATCATAAAACAATATGATGTATTTGTGATCACCACAACCTCATACACTCTACCAATTGCTTCACACTGATCTAGGAAAAAATGGACAAACACATATCCAATTATAATCCTACTATGCTTACACAATCCCTAGAGAAATAAACCCCTATTAAATAGGAAATCCAACCTTCCTTGATTGTGCAATTCATCATAGGCTTCATGTGGTTTTATAACAACATCTGGGTAGTTTTCTAAAAATACAATTGATATTTTACTTGCCTTGAACCTTTGACTCAACTGGGTATTCACCAGAAATAGCATGCATGCAGCTATAAATAGTGAATCATTAGTTACTTGGTATATCACTACCGGTGAATTAAATCTATTTTAATTCACTTGAGCTTCCACTAGCTCATCAAATAGTTAGAACTAGTTAAACTGATTTTAACTCAATTAATGTGAGTTAACTGATTCCACTCAACTGATCCCACTCACAGTACACTAGTGCTACAACTGTTAGCCACCTATAAATTTTGTTATACCAAATGGTGGCTAAACTTATTTTTCAAGATTTCGAGAGATAGTTTCCTTTGAAAACCTATCATCTTTTCAAGTCTTATGGTGTTCTTTATCCTTTGAATTAATCTTCATTGCTGTTTCACTATATGCCCTCAAGTACCTGTTGATTACCAAGAGAAAAAGCTACCTATGGAGTTCCATTTTCACTACTCACCTCTCCATTTCACTCTCACAAAATCCCTCAAAATACCTTCATTTAACCTCTAAAAACACCTTAACCTTCTTCTTACATGTATCTTCCTCTGATTTGGTTGTAAAAATCCCCGATTTAAGACTATCAGAACCCTCATTTGGCCTTAAAATCCCTATTTTTGGCCTAAAAATAGTCTTTCACTCTATAAAGGTATTAAGCGCATGAGGGCTTAAGTCACTGCTAGCCTTGGTTCTTTCCCTCCATGGGACCACACCCGAGCACTTATCCCTAAGCCCTCCTCTCCTCATATTTCTCCGCGAATGCGCCTTTTTCTTTATAATTTTTTCACTCGACGTTTTACCCCCGATGCAACCTCCGCCGTTGATCCCGTAGATCAAATGGTGATCAATGACCCTCCTCCCATCCTGCCATCCATCCGCTTCTTCCCCCCCGCTTTTCATCTCCACTGTCGATCTCTGAGATCCAACGGCTGCCACGTAGCCCCACCTTATGACCCGCCAGAACCATTACTTCGCTCCATGACAAAATACTGACATCACCATTGGGCCCACTGCTTCATCCACCTACGCAACTCTTCATCCATCGTGCTTCTCCTCCACCATACGATCTGTGACCCCATATCTGACGGCCAACGCATGATATTGCGTGATTTTCACCCCTCTTTCCTAGTGCGCTACTTCTGCGTGATAAAATCGGTTTCCCATATCCACGTGTCACTTAGTCAATGGAATCGCGTTCCAAAGGCCAAAACCACCTACCCCCATTTCGCTGCGTGAAAACCATTAATGGTTTTCCCAAAACCAACAATCCTTTTCTTCGTGCCATATTCAAATTTAAACCTGGTACAGCCTCCGCCATGGTTTCTCCATCTCTCCACTGCATACATCTACCTTCTCACTACTCCTCCGCCACCCTAGATGCCTCTACAAGCAGTCACAACCCAAACAACGCAGGATTTCATAACAGTTTGTTGTTTTGCAGGTTCTATGCCAGGGTTTTGAGCACCTGAATATCCCACGGCCCAATAAAGATGACACAGGGTCGAAGATGACGTTCCAAGACCATGATCGATGCAATAAGAAAATCAGCAGGGGTAATTTCCAAGGTTTTAAGTCAATAAGTCATGATCATTGACTATTTACCAAACCCTCCAGCATGTAAAATAACCTGTCAAGAAACAAAGGTTAAACACAGATCAGTGAAGTAATCAAAGATAAAGGTTTGAGCATATAGTTTGAATATTAAAGGACTCGAGCCTATAGATAGGACATGAAGGACAAAGCACAGTTCATGAAGACAAAAAAAATCAGACAAGGTGAACCATTCAAACCTCATGTACATCAGGACAAAGCAGATTAATTTATCAAAATATCTAAGGCCACCTGCAGCCTGCATTTCACCTAGAAAGATACTTTGACAGTTATCACACTGACAGCACATATTTAATTGTCACGACAGTTATTGTAAGGTATGGGAAACCTATATCCCATTCTTTCATCTATCTTGTCCCAGAAGGAATGACAGAAACTGTTGCAACCATCCAGAAGACACTCTTTGGAGTTATTTCCAACCTGCTTATATGTCCTGAAGTCAACGAAAATAGCAGAAATGATCCATCATTAATGTAATATGTATTAATTAGAGTGAAACATTGAATACACTCTTCCTCTGCCTTAAAATATCATTAAAATGTTCTTCACCTACTTTTCCCATTTTCTCTATAAAGACTCTTTGAAGTCTTATTGTAAAAGGTTGGCATTTGATGATTTCTAAGTAATACATAGATTGTTGCTTTGAAGAAGCATTGCTGTTCTGAAGAGTGTGGAAGTCCCTTATTTTTTCTGTTGATGAAGGAGGCTGCACCGTTGGATCCCTGAGCCTGGTTTTGGTGAAGTAATCTCTTACTGTTAATGTTGTTTCCCGTTTATCACTTTGTTCCATTATGCTTTGACTTACAGTAGGATAAAAATTTTAGGCAGAGAAATGTATCTTAGAAGCACCTCTGACCTGTTTATCCTTCACTATTTATATGTTTTCTGCTACTGAACATGACAGGGTATTTTAATATCTCTCTTGAACATTAATTTTGTTTTATTTCATAAATGGTTAATTCAGTTGTGCTAAAGATTGTTTATGTGTTCCCTCTTTCTTTGCCACTGAATGTTGTATCTGAAATATCCCTTTGATTATTAATTCTTGCAGTTTGATAGAGAGGTCTGTTTCAATCATAACCTCTGTTCCTTACTGTAATTATTGTGCTAAAGGACCCTATAATTTCAATCCTAGATGTCTAAGGCGTTCCCTATTCTTTGAATGCAATTGTATGTCTTTGTTGATTAAGCTCTCAACAGTGAACTTATAGGAGGAAATAGGGCATTCCCCGAATCCTATAATTCATTAAGAATGTTTTAGTTTGCATTTCTCCTTTTATTTTAGAGTTTATATTGATTAAGTCCAAAATAGTGAGCTTACTCGAGGAAATAGGGCGTTCCCCGAATCCTTTAAGTCATTGTGAAAGGGTTTAGCTTGCTTTTCACTCTTAGTCCTTAATGTTCATCTCATCTCACTTATATTATTCAACAGATCCTTGACTGAGTTAGATTTTCGCTCTGGTTTCCCTTCCTTCTCAATCAAAACTATTTGGATTTTCACATGACTCCATTGCCCCATGGCTTGTAGATTCCCATGCTCTATCTATACTGCATGAAACGAATTTTTCCAACAAAAAAAAACAAACAACCCTACACTTCATAAAGCCTAAAATCAACTACTAAAACTTTTAAGACACATCCTTATAAAAATATTGAGAGATCCCTCTCTAAGACTAGGAGGGCTAGATTCTAGAGCTCTAAAGCTTGGTTTGCATGTTGCCTTTTCACTTGGCATGCCAATCTGCCAAATCACAGGACACCAACATAATGGCGATCACAGTGGGACCTTCTGAGAGAAGCACTAAACATACACATCTCTGAACATTCAGAATTCCCTGTATTAAAAGAACACCCTGTGGACTTATCCCACCACTCACACCAACATAACGACGATCACGGTGGGACCTACTGAGTATATGATAGTCTAGCTAACTCTTGTGCACTCTTTAGTCCTTCAAATCTCCAAGAAAATCAGTTAGTGGGCCATAGAGTAGACTCTGTTTGTTTGAGCACCTTAGCTAAGTGTTGAGATCAGACATAGGACACTCTCATAACCATAAAAATGTACAAAACCCAAAAATATTTCAGATTGGCTTCATAATAAACATGGTGGCGGAACCATAAAACATTTTACCTTCACAAAAAGCTAAAAATTTTCCACCTGATGACTCCACTGGCCTCCAGTAGGCCTATTACTTCACTAGTCCTTGTAAACTCTCTTGGGAATGCACTGAGCAAACCAAATCATGCTGATGGTGGACAACAAAGTTTAAAACCTTCCACCTGGTGATTCCACAACCCCAAAAGACCTAATGAATCCATTGGAGGAAGACTCTGAACTGGTTGAATAGACACAGTGACCTCTTTTCTGATTTACAAGCATGATTCCAAGGATACAATGAAGATATGCCCCAATGAGTAGAGAACATATCCCTGGGTTCCCACATAAGATGCCCAGGTGTTTTGGGATGATAAGATTCCTGGTTTTCAAGGTGAATATTTTGAGGACCCACTTCTACATCTCATCAAATTTCATATACATGTATGGAAGGTAAATACTAAATGGCATGAATATTGCCTTATGAAAATATTCATGTTAACATTAGAAGGAAGGGAAAGGGACTGGTATGAATGGTTAGAACCTTGGAGTTTTTTTTCTTTGAAAGACATGCACCAAGTATTTTATGAGAAATACAAAGAAAACCCCTCATCCATACCATGGATTGCAAACTGTTGTGACCAATCTCAGAACATCATACAATACCTGTTAGATATTGATGAGAATTTGGTAGACATGCATCCTAAAGATCTGTTAGAATCCATTCAAGAGTTTCATATGCATCCTAACTATCACAAGAACCTAGATAGATCAGTTGAGAAAGAAATCAGTCAAGAAATAAAAGACATCCCTCAAGATATCCCTGAAAAACCGAACACTGATTTATCATCCCTTGTAGCTCAGGTCCAAGAAGACATCCAGCCTCAAACTCAGTCTTCACAAGAAACAGAGAGCTGCTGCACTTCTAATCAACGAAACACAAGAGAATATCCCCCTTTGACAGAAGAAGAAATAAATCAAATCATCAAGAGTCAGTCAGCATCTGAAACTTATTGTAAAATAAAAACTCTTGACCATTCACGCACTGAGCTTTGTTGTACATATTTAGAAAGCTCACTTGAAAATCAGAATAAAAAAAGACCTGCTGATAATCCAGTATGTATGATTGGTAGCATTAATTACATTCATGATTTTCCTAATTTTGATATGTCTAATGATGATGTTCTCCAAACAGAAGTTGATCTTGCAGGGCCATCATTAGTAGATTTGTGGGAGGAAGATAATGTCCACCAACTTCAAGAAAGTAATCAGCCAAGTCAAGCTATTTACAACACTGATGAAGAAAGCTTTAAAAGTGCAGAAGAGGGTGAAGGATCTCTAGATCTTTGCCCCACTTCATTACAATTCATCAGTAATAGTTTCCATGTGATTGGAAATCAACAGCCTTTTATCTCAAAGGTTGAGGGGGAAAATGATGAAGAAATTTTTGAGCAGGTTGAAACCAAGGAGCCTTCTCTTGAAAAAGAGGAAGAAATGGAACATACCCTTGCTCAAGAATACAATGACCTTTTCACAGAGCTCAGCCCACCAAATCAGAATATCTCAGAGCTACAAGAGGACAACACTGCAGTATATGATGAGTCCTCCAGTTCAGAAAAGAATGAAGATGAGGAAGAGTTTCTTTCTCAAAAGAATATTTTCCTTGATCTAGTGGAAGAGGAAGTAATCCTAGTTGAAACCTACTTGTCAAATACTCACAACCAGGTATTATTTCAAGATCCTTATGCTCATTTCCTGTAGACATTTAGAGAAGGATCAAAGGCCATCAAGAGCAGCTTGTTGCGGACAAAAAGAAACATTTTAGAATTTTCTCTTAAAAAACATAGAGAATGGGAGTGACCCTGCCTGTCCAACATGCTCAAAGAGTTGAGCAGAAACCAGTCATGGGATCATCTAATTGACTGGATGTATTGAAAAAGACATTTTGTCAGCTAGACATGTAAATATCTCAAGTTAGAATAGGGTAGGTAGGAATCTCAATAAAGCTCAGCCTGTGAGCATTTATTTAGTTGTTGATTTTACTTTGAAATAAAAATTCAAAAAATAAAAGAACATTAGAAAGGAAAGGTTCAAACATGCTCAAATCCTGAACCTATGAAGCATTAAAAAAAAAAGAATGGCTCTAATCAGATCAAAATCCAAGCCAAAGGTACAAAAAGGACTGGTTCTAATATGCTCAAAATTTGAACCAGCAAGGAAAAATAAAACAGCTCTAACAAGATCAAAACCAGAGCTCAAATGAAGAAAAAACGGTGACTATAAAAAGCTCAAAATTTGAGTCACAATAAGAAGGAAGAATGTTTGAATTTTAGATCTTTAGCCTTCAAATTTTGGTTTCGAATTTCTAAAAGTCCCAGTTCATGTGTAGCTTGTTTTTATGCCATGGACCCACAGCAAATCAGATAGTCTAATCCTGGTTTAGCTATGTTTTCAATTTCTGTTTTAGAATGTAGAGAATGAAATCAGTCAAACCGTTTAATCTTGGCTAATAGGTAGTTAGGTACTGAAATTTATGAGTTCAACTGCTTAATCTGAACTCATGGAGGAATAAGGGTAGCACTAGATAGGTTTATTTTTCTGTTTGCAAAATCATATGTAAAAGAGATGCTAGCCCAAGTGCACTCAAAGGAAGAAGAAAATGTTAGGACAAGTAGCTTGGGGTAGGTAGAAATGTTTGTTTCAAAAAGATCTCATGTTGCAGGTCACTGAAAGAACTTCCAAGATGCAAAATGTACCAGCAAGAAAGAAAAGAAAATTTTCCTAATGGATGAGTTATTGGACTGCTGAAAGCCAGAGATTTACAGCTGAGGTTCTTGACACCTAGAGAGCTAGTTGTCCTCCCAAGTGGAGCCACTGTTAGCCACCTATAAATTTTGTTATAACAAATGGTGGCTAAAATTATTTTTCAAGCCTTCAAGAGATAGTTTCCTTTGAAAACCTATCATATTTTCAAATCTTATGATGTTCTTTATCCTTTGAATTAATATTCTCTACTGTTTCACTATAAGCCCTCAAGTACCTGCTAATTACCAAGAGAAAAAGTTGCCTATGGAGTTCCATTTTCACTACTCACCTCTCCATTTCACTCTCACAAAATCCCTCAAAATACCTTCATTTAACCTCTAAAAACACCTTAACCTTCTTCTTACTTGTATCCTCTGACTTGGTTGTAAAAATCCCTGATTTAAGCCTATCAGAACCCTCATTTGGCCTTAAAATCCATGTTTTTGGCCTAAAAACAGTCTTTCGCGCTATAAAGGTATTAAGCCCCCAAGGGCTTAAGTCACCCGCTAGCCCCGATTCTTTCCCTCCATGGGACCACACCCGAGCACTTATCCCTAAGCCCTCCTCTCCTCATATTTCTCAGCGAATGTGCCTTTTTTTTTATAAAGTTTTCACCCGACGTTTTACCCCCGACGCAACCTCTGTCGTTGATCCCGTAGATCAAACGGTGATCAACGACCCTCCTCCCATCCTGCCATCCATCCGCCTCTTCCCCCACACATTTAATCTCCTTTTTTAATCTCTAAGATCCAACGGCTGCCACGTAGCCCCACCTTATGACCCACCAGAACCATTTCTCCACTCCACGACAAAATACTGACATCACCACCAGGCCCACCGCTTCATCCGCCCACGCAACTCTTCATCCATCACGCTTCTCCTCCACCATACGATCTGTGACCCCAGATCATATAGCCAGCGCGCGATATCGTGTGATTTTCACCCCTCTTTCCCAGTGCGCTACTTCCGTGCGATAAAAGTGGTTTCCCATATCCACATGTCGCTCAGTCAATGGAATCACTTTTCAAATGCCCAAAACTGCCTACCCCCATTTTGTTGCACGAAAACCATTAATGATTTTCCCAAAACCAACAATCCTTTTGCTCGCGCCATATTTAAATTTAAACTTGGTACAACCTCCGCCATGGTTTCTTCGTCTCTCCACTGCATACATCTACCTTCTCACTGCTCCTCCTCCACCCCAGATGTCTCTGAAAGCAGTCACAGTCCAAACAATGTAGGATTTCATAACAGTTTGTTGTTTTGCAAGTTCTATGCTAGGGTTTTGAGCGCCTGAATATCCCACAACCCAATAAAGATGACGCAGGGTCGAAGATGATGATCCAAGAGCATGATCGATGCAAGAAGGAAATCAGCAGGGGTAATTTCCAAGGTTTTAAGTCAATAAGTCATGATCATTGACTCTTTACCAAACCCTCCAGCGCGTAAAAATACCTGTCAAGAAACAAAGGTTAAACACAGATCATTGAATTAATAAAAGATAAAGGTTTGAGCATATAGTTTGAAGATTAAAGGACTCAAGCCTATAGATCGGACATGAAGGAAAAAGCACAATTCATAAAGACAAAACAAATCAGATAAGGTGAACCAGTCGGACCTCATGTACATCAGGATAGAGCAGATTAATTCATCAAAATATCTAAGGCCACCTGCAGCCTGCATTTCACCTATAAAGACACTTTGACAGTTATCACATTGACAACACAAATTTAATTGTCAGAACAGTTATTGTAAGGAATGGGAAAACTATAGCCCATTCTTTCATCTATCTTGTCCCAGAAGGAATGACAGAAACTACTTCAGCCATCCAGAAGACACTCTTTGGAGTTATTTCCAACCTGCTTATATGTCCTGAAGTTAAAAAAAACAGGAGAAATGATCCAGCATTAATGTAATATGTATTAAGCAGAGTGAAACATCGAATACACTCTTCCTCTACCTTAAAATATCATTAAAACTTTCTTCACCTACTTTTCCCATTTTCTCTATAAAGACTCTTTGAAGTCTTATTGTAAAAGGTTGGCATTTGATGATTTCTAAGTAATACATAGATTGTTTCTTTGAAGAAGCATTGGTGTTCTGAAGGAGTGTGGAAGTCCCTCTTTTTTCTGTTGATGAAAGAGGCTGGACCTTTGGATCCTTGAGCTTGATTTTGGTGAAGTAATCTCTTATTGTTAATGTTGTTTCCCATTTATCACTTTGCTCCATTACGCTTTGACTTATAGTAGGATAAAAAGTTTAGGCATAGAAATGTATCTTATAAGCACCTCTGACTTGTTTATCCTTCACTGTTTATATGTTTTCTACTACTGAACATGACAGGGTAGTTTAATAGCTCTCTTGAACATTCTGTTTTTTTTATTTCAGAAATGGATAATTCGGTTGTGCTAAAGACTGTTTAGGCATTCCCTCTTTCTTTGCCTCTAAATGTTGTATCTGAAATTTCCCTTTGATTATTAATGCTTGAAGTTTGACAGAGAGGTCTATTTCAATCATACCCTCTGTTCCTTACTGTAATTATTGTGTTAAAGGAACCTATAATTGAAATCCTAGGTGTCTAAGGCATTCCCTCTTCTTTGAATGCAATTGTATGTCTTTATTGATTAAGCTCTCAATAGTGAACTTATAGGAGGAAATAGGGCGTTTCTTGAATCCTATAATTAATTAAGAAGGTTTTAGTCTACATTTCTCCTTTTCTTTGAGTTTTTATATTGATTAAGTCCAAAACAGTGAGCTTACATGAGGAAATAGGGAATTCCCCTAATCCCTTAAGTCATTGTGAAAGGGTTTAGCTTGCTTTTCACTCTTAGTCCTTAATGTTCATCTCATCCCACTTGTATTATTCAACAGATCCTTGACCGAGTTAGATTTTCCCTCTGGTTTCCCTTCCTTCTCAATCAGAATTATTTGGATTTTCACATGACTTCGTTGCCCAATGGCTTGTAGATTCCCATGCTCTATTAATACTGCATGAAACACATTTGTCCAACCAAACAAAAAAAACAACCCTACACTTCATAACTAGCCTAAAATCAACTACTAAAAATTTCAAGACACATCCTTATAAAAATATTGAGAGATCCCTCTCTAAGACTAAGAGGGCTATATCCTAGAGCTCTAAAGCTTGGTTTGCATGTTTCCTTGTCACTTGGCATGCAAATATTCCAAATCATGGGACACCAACATAATGGAGATCATGGTGGGACCTTATGAAAGAAGCACTAAACATACACATCTCTGAACATTCAAAATTCCCTGTATTAAAAGAACACCCTGTGGACTTATCGCACTTCTCACACCAACATAATGGTGATCACGGTGGGACTTACTGAGTATATGATAGTCTAGCTAACTCTTGTGCACTCTTTAGTCCTACAAATATCTAAGAAAATCAGTTAGTGGGCCATAGAGTAGACTCTGTTTGTTTGAGCACCTAAGCTAAGTGTTGAGATCAGACATAGGATACTCTCATAACCATAAAAATGTACAAAACCCAAAAATATTTCTGATTTGCTTCATAATAAACATGGTGGTGGAACCGTAAAACATTTTACCTTCACAAAAAGCTAAAAATTTTCCACCTGGTGACTTCGCTGGCCTCCAGTAGGCCTATTACTTCACTAGTCCTTGTAAAATCTCCTAGGAATGCATTGAGCAAACCAAATCATGCTGATGGTGGACAGAAAAGTTAAAAATATTCCACCTGGCGACTCCACAACCCAAAAATACCTAATGACTCCACTGGAAGAAGACTTTGAACTGGTTGAATAGACACAGTGACCTCTTTTCTGATTTACAAGCATGATTCCAAAGATACAACGAAGATATGCCCCAATGATTAGAGAACATATCACTGTGTTCCCACATAAGATGCCACAGGTGTTTTGGGATAATAACCTCCCTGTTTTTCAAGGTGAAGATTTTGAGGACCCACTTCTACATCTCATCAAATTTCACATACATGTATGGAAGGTAAAGACTGAATGGCATGAAGACTGCCTTATGAAAATGTTCATGTTAACATTAGAAGGAAGGGCAAGGGACTGGTATGAATCGTTAGAACCTAGGAGTTTGTTTTCTTTGAAAGACATGCACCAAGTATTTTATGAGAAATACAAAGAAAACCCCTCATCCATACCATGGATTGCAAACTGTTGTGACCAATCTCAGAACATGATAAAATACCTGTTAGATATTGATGAGAATTTGGTAGACATGCATCTAAAGATCTGTTAGAAGCCATTCAAGAGTTTCATATGCATCCTAACTATTACAAGAACCTAGATAGATCAGTTGAGGAAGAAATCAGTCAAGAAGTAAAAGACATCCCTCAAGATATCCCTGAAAACTCGAACACTAATTTATCATCCCTTGTAGCTCAAGCCCAAGAAGACATCCAGCCTCAAACTCAATCTTCACAAGAAACAAAGAGCTACTACACTTATGCTCAAAGAAACACAAGTGCATCTCCCCCTTTGACAGAAGAATAAATATATCAAATCATCAATAGAAAGCGAGCATCTAAAACTTATTGTAAAATAAAAAATCTTGACCATTCACCCACTAAGATTTTTTGTATAGATTTAGAAATCTCACTTGCAAATCAGAATAAAGAAAGAACTTCTGATAATCCAGTATGTCTGAATGGTAGCATTACTTACATTCATGATTTTCCTAATTTTGATCTGTCTAATGATGATGTTCTCCAAACAGAAGTTGATCTAGGAGGGCAATCATTAGTAGATTTTTGGGAGGAAGATCATTTCCACCGACTTCAAGAAAGTAATGAGCCAAGTCAAGCTATTTGCGACACTGATGAAGAAAGATGTAAAAGTGAAAAAGAGGGTGAAGGATCTATGGATCTTTGCCCCACTCCATTACAACTCATTAGTAATAGTTTCCATGTGATTGGAAATTAGCAGCCTTTTATCTCAAAATTTGAGGAGGAAAACGATGAAGAAATTTTTGAGCAAGTTGAAACCAAGGAGCCTTCTCTTGAAAAAGAGGAAGAAATGGAACATGCCCCTGCTCAAGAATACAGTGACCTGTTCACAGAGCTCAGCCCACCAAATCAGAATATCTCAGAGCTATAAGAGGACAACACTGAAGTATATGATGATTCCTCCAGTTCAGAAAAGAATGAAGATGAGGAAGAGTTTATTTCTCAAAAGAATCTTTTCCTTGATCTACTGGAAGAGGAAGTAATCCCGGTTGAAACCTACTTGTCAAATACTCACAACCAGGTATTATTTCAAGATCCTTATGCTCATTTCCTGTAGACATTTAGAAAAGGATCAAAGGCCATCAAGAGTAGCTTGTTGCAGACAACAAGAAACATTTTAGAAGCTATTGTTAAGAAACAAAGAGAATGGGAGTGATCCTGCCTATCCAACATGCTCAAAGAGATGAGAAGAAACCAATCATGGGATCATCTGATTGACTGGATGTATTGGAAAAGAGATTTTGTCAGATAGACATGTAAATATCTCAAGTTAGAATAGGGTAGGTAGGAATCTCAATAAATCTCAGCCGGTGAGCATTTAGTTAGTTGTTGATTTTACTTTGAAATAAAAATTCAGAAAGTGAAAAAACATTAGAAAGGAAAGGCTCAAACATGCTCAAATTATGAACCTATGAAGAATTAAATAAAAATAATGGCTCTAAGTAGATCGAAATCCGAGCCAAAGGTACAAAAAGGACTGGTTCTAATATGCTCAAAACTTGAACCAGAAAAGAAAAAGAAAACAACTCTGACAAGATCAAAACTAGAGTTGAAATGAAGAAAAAAGGGTGACTCTAAAAAGCTCAAAATTTGAGTCACAATAAGAAGGAAGAATGTTTGAATTTCAGATCTTTAGCCTTCAAATTTTGGTTTCGAATTTCTACAAGTTCCAGTTCATGTGCAGCTTGTTTTTATGCCATGGATCCACAAAAAATTATATAGTCTAATCCTACTTTAGCTTTGTTTTCAATTTCTGTTTTAGAATGTAGAGAATGAAATCAGTCAAACATTTTAATCTTGGCTAATAGGTAGTTAGGTACTGAAATTTATGAGTTCAACTGCTTAATCTGAACTCATGGAGGAATAAGGGTAGCACTAGATAGGTTTATTTTTCTATTTGAAAAATAATATGTAAAAGAGATTCCAACCCAAGTGCACTCAAAGAAATAAGAAAATGTTTGGACAAGTAGCTTGGGGTAGGTAGAAAAAATTGTTTCAAAAAGATCTCATGTTGCAGGTCACTGAAAGAACTGCCAAGATGCAAAAAGTACCAGCAAGAAAGCAAAGAAAATTTTCCCAATGGATGAGGCATTGGACTGCTGAAAGCCAGATATTTATAGTTGAGGTTCTGGACACCTGGAGAGCTAGCTGTCCTCCCCAAGTGGAGCCACTGTTAGCCACCTATAAATTTTGTTATACCAAATGGTGGCTAAACTTATTTTTCAAGCCTTCAAGAGATAGTTTCCTTTGAAAACCTATCATCTTTTCAAGTCTTATGATGTTCTTTATCCTTTGAATTAATCTTAACTGCTGTTTCACTATAAGCCCTCAAGTACCTGCTGATTACCAAGAGAAAAAGCTGCCTATGGAGTTCCATTTTCACTACTCACCTCTCCATTTCACTCTCACAAAATCCCTCAAAATACCTTCATTTAACCTCTAAAAACACCTTAAACTTCTTCTTACCTGTATCTTCAACTAATTTGGTTTTAAAAATACCTGATTTAAGCCTATCAGAACCCTCACTTGGCCTTAAAATCCCTATTTTTGGCTTAAAAACAATCTTTCGCTCTATAAAGGTACGAAGCCCTTGAGGGCTTCAGTCACCCGCTAGCCTCGGTTCTTTCCCTCCATGGGACCACACCCGAGCGCTTATCCCTAAGCCCTCCTCTCCTAATATTTCTCAGCAAATGCGCCTTTTTCTTTATAAAATTTTCACCTAACGTTTTACCCCCGATGCAACCTCCGTCGTTGATCATGTAAAACAAACGGTGATCAACGACCATCCTCCCATCTTGCCATCCATCTGCCTCTTCCCCCTCGCTTTTCATCTCCACTGTCGATCTCTGAGATCAAACGGCTACCACGTAGCCCCACCTTATGACCCGCCATAACCATTTCTCCGCTCCACGACAAAATACTGACATCACCACCGAGCACACTGCTTCATCTGCCCGTGCAACTCTTCATCCTTCACGCTTCTCCTCCACCATACAATCTGTGACCCCAGATTTGACGGTCGCGCGATTTTCACCCCTCTTTCCCAGTGCGCTACTTCCGCGTGATAAGAGCGGTTTCCCATATACACATGTCGCTCAGTCAATGGAATCATGTTCCAAACGCCCAAAACCGCCTACCCCCATTTTGCTACGTGAAAACCATTAATGGTTTTCCCAAAACCGACAATCCTTTTCTTCGCGCCAGATTCAAATTTAAACCTGTTACAGCCTCCACCATAGTTTCTCCGTCTCTCTGCTGCATACATCTACCTTCTCACTGCTCCTCCACCACCCAGATGCCTCTTCAAGAAATCACAGCCCAAACAATGCAGGATTTCGTAACAGTTTTTTGTTTTGTAGGTTCTATGCCAGGGTTTTGAGCGCCTGAATATCCCATAGCCCAATAAAGATGACATAGGGTCGAAGATGATGATCCAAGACCATGATCGATGCAAGAATGAAATCAGCAGGGGTAATTTCCAAGGTTTCAGGTCAATAAGTCATGATCATTGACTATTTACCAAACCCTCCAGCGCGTAAAAATACCTGTCAAGAAACAAAGGTTAAACATAGATCAGTGAAGTAATAAAAGATAAAGGTTTGAGCATATAGTTTGAAGATTAAAGGATTCAAGCCTACAGATCGGACATGAAGGACAAAACATAGTTCATAAAGACAAAACAAATCAGACAAGGTGAACCAGTCAGACCTCATGTACATCAGGACAGAGCAGATTAATTCATCAAAATATCTAAGGCCACCTGTAGCCTGCATTTCACCTATAAAGACACTTTGACAATTATCACACTGACATCACATATTTAATTGTCAGAATAGTTATTGTAAGGTATGGGAAACCTATAGCCCATTCTTTCATCTATATTATCTCAGAAGGAATGACAAAAACTGCTGCAGCCATCCAGAAGACACTCTTTGGAGTTATTTCCAACCTGCTTATATGTCCTGAAGTCAATGAAAATAGCAGAAATGATCCAGCATTAATGTAATATGTATTAAGCAAAGTGAAACATCGAATACACTCTTCCTCTGCCTTAAAATATCATTAAAACTTTCTTCACCTACTTTTCCCATTTTCTCTATAAAGACTCTTTGAAATCCTATTGTAAAAGGTTGACATTTGATGATTTCTAAGTAATACATAGATTGCTGCTTTGAAGAAGAATTGGTGTTCTGAAGGAGTGTGGAAGTCCCTATTTTTTCTGTTGATGAAGGAGGCTAGACCTTTGGATCCCTGAGCCTAGTTTTGGTGAAGTAATCTCTTATTGTTAATGTTTTTTCTCGTTTATCACTTTGTTCCATTATGCTTTGACTTATAGTAGGATAAAAAGTTTAGGCATAGAAATGTATCTTAGAAGCACCTCTGACCTATTTATCCTTCACTATTTATATGTTTTCTGCTACTGAACATGACAGGGTAGTTTAATAGCTCTCTTAAACGTTCAGTTTGTTTTATTTCAGAAATGGATAATTTAGTTGTGCTAAAGACTGTTTAGGCGTTCCCTCTTTCTTTGCCACTGAATGTTGTATCTGAAATCTCCCTTTGATTATTAATGCTTGCAGTTTGACAGAGAGGTTTGTTTCAATCATACCCTCTGTTCCTTACTATAATTATTGTGTTAAAGGACCCTATAATTGCAGTCCTAGATGTCTAAGGTGTTCCCTCTTCTTTGAATGCAATTGTATGTCTTTGTTGATTAAGCTCTCAACAGTGAACTTATAGGCGTAAATAGGGCGTTCCCCGAATCCTATAATTCATTAAGAAAGTTTTAGTTTGCATTTCTCCTTTTCTTTGAGTGTTTATATTGATTAAGTCCAAAATAGTGAGCTTACTGGAGGAAATAGGGTGTTCCCCAAATCCTTTAAGTCATTGTGAAAGGGTTTAGCTTGCTTTTCGCTCTTAGTCCTTAATGTTCATCTCATCTCACCTATATTATTCAACAGATCCTTGACCGAGTTAGATTTTCCCTCTGGTTTCCCTTCCTTTTCAATCAAAACTATTTGGATTTTCACATGACTCCATTTCCCAATGGCTTGTAGATTCCCATGCTCTATCTATACTGCATGAAACACATTTTTCCAACCAAACAAAACAAACAACCCTACACTTCATAACTAGCCTAAAATCGACTACTAAAACTTTCAAGACACATCCTTATAAAAATATTGAGAGATCCCTCTCTGAGACTAGGAGGGCTAGATCCTAGAGCTCTAAAGCTTGGTTTGCATGTTGCCTTGTCACCTGTCATGCCAATCTGCCAAATCACGGGACACCAACAACAACTACTAGAGGACCCTATAAATAGAATCACTCTACATGCCTATCCTTTTACCCTCATCTCGAAATTATTGAGCTAACTAAGTCTATCACACTTAGTTAACTATTACAAGTTGTTATGAGATAAGATTACAATTAATTTTCCAATTTATTTAAAAATTTGTTGCACACTTAATGTGTCACTAAGATCCATCACTGTGTGACCTATGATCTCACACCAGTGTGTGTTGTTTCTGAATTCCAATTTCATTGTTTCTTGTTTCAAATTTCAACACTCCCTCTCAACATGAAAGGATTCAATCTATCCTGATCTGGTACCTTTGGAATGTTCTACTTCCTAGTGTTGTTCGCACATGCAACTCTCCTGAAACTGAATAGACTCAAAACAACTGAATCAGTATAATGCATCTATCATCAGAGTCTTCTGACTACTGCTAGCTATTGCACATGTCTACTAGACTCTATGCATTGCTGGCATATGCATCCATGCACTTCGCACTACTACCAACTCTGATCTGTGCTCCAGTATCTGACACCTCGCACTCTGATCTTTGTCCTCCTAACATCTGATTGCATGAATCTAACTAATCCTTCCTCCTACTGTTTCATTGTGGTCTCCTCATAGCCAATTCTAATAGATGAGACACACCATCTCAATGGACCCTGCCCAAATTTCTTCTTGGGATCATATATGCACATCGCCCCACCTCACATCTGGAGGTATAGTTGCATGTACTCCCTCTGCTCATCTGGCTTGAAATTTCCCCCTCATAGAGGTCTCGGTTTTCTTCACCTTGTATATCCACATGGATCCAACCACTAACTTCCCCACTAGTCTTGGGACCACTTCCCATGCACTGTTTATGATAATGGAGTCATACTCCTCAACCATGCCATCAACCCATGTTGGTTGTAGCACCACTTCCTCAAAAGAGGATGGCTCTATCACAATACACTCGCTCATAAGAGCCATGTATCTAGTATACTTGTCTAGGGACGTTATCTTCCTGCGTTGTTATGCAGGTGCACATACATTCTCTGTCGCATGTAGCATCAATCCGTCAGCCTCTCTAGTGTGATTCCTACCATTTCTTGTAGATGGCTCTGCATGAGGGGTTTCTGCCACTCCATGATCCTCTGCCTATGGCTCTTCCACATCTTGAGGTTCATCCTTTGGAACTAAGAGTTCCTCATCTACATGCAAGTCAAGCTCCCTCTCCAGGGACAATCACATGGCTTTCTCCTCATAAAATTTAACATCTCTATCAACAATTTTCTTCCTATTAGTCGAAAAATACACCTGATAGTTGTGGGGAGTATCAGTGTACCCCAAAAATATCCCAACCTCTGTCATTGGTTCTAGCTTCTTCCTAGCATCTTTGGTCACATAACTATAGATAGATGGGCCAAAAATTTTAAAATATGAAACATCTTTTTTCTCACCTAAAAAATCCTCCTCTAGTGTACTCATGCCAAGTATCCTATGAGGACTACGGTTCTACACAAATACCGTTGTGTTGCATGCCTCTTTCCATAGATGCAACATTAGGCCCTGATCATGTAACATAGCTCATGTTACTCCCACAATTGTTCTTTTCTTTCATTTTGCAACCCCATTCTGTTGTGGGTTATGAGGCGCAATAAATTCTCTATGAATTCCTTCTTTGGCATAGAAGTTCTTGAATTCATTAGAGATATACTCACCACCATTTTCGCTCGTTAGAGCCTTCACCTCCTTCCCTGTATATGCTTTGAACTCACAAAACTTGGAGGACACCTAATCATTCTTCTGCAGAAAGAAGATCCAACACTTTCTAGAAAAATCATGAACAAAAATCACATAATACCTGTGCTTTGTTGTGGAAGATGTAGATAATGGTCTACACACATCTGAGTGAACTTTCTCAAGGATTTCCATTCCTCGGTTCTCCTTCTCATGGAAATTTTCTTTATTATACTTCCCCATAGTACATCCCTTGAATGTGTCTATCTGTGCAAGAGTACCCTTTGGAAGACCTGTAGAAATCTATTGCATGATCCTCAAAGCACTATGTTGTATATGGCCCAATATCTTGTGCCATAAATCACCTATATCCTAGCTCACAACCTTCCCTTCTTTACTGCTCAATGTTGCGCAACCATCTACATCAAGTTTGTAGAGTTCCTTCACACGAACTCCAATATTCTTTACATGTGCTGAGGCTTTTTGACGAAGGAATGCCTTTCCTTCATTGAAAACCACATCATATCCAAGATCCTCCAACATAGTAACTAAAACTAAATTATTTTTCAAGCCTCATACATGCATGTAATTTTTTATTATAAAATATTTACCTGACTATCTCAAGAAAGTAATTGTAGCAATATCAGTAGCACTATACCTCCCATCATCACCTATCTCGATGCGCATCTGAAAATCCTTCTCCTCCAAGCTACTAAAGAGTTCTTTGTTTCCTGTCCTATGGAAAGATGTTCCACTATCCAAGTACCACATAGATCCCATCACAGTTGACGCCATGCTTGCGATGAGAGATAATTCCAACTCAAACTATGTGGCCAAATCTTCACCTACTGTAGCTCCTGTATCCTTCTTGTTGTTCTTCTTATTTTGTGGAAACTTTGTGGCATAATTTCCATGATCATGACAGTGTAAACATTTCACCATTAACATGTCATGCTTCGTGTCTTCTTTGTTGGTCTCAGATTTGGAATGGGAATTCCTCCCCTTCCCCTTCTTTTCCTTACCATCCAAGGAAAAATTTTCCTCATCATCAGTCTTGGATGAGGATCCATCCCCGATATTTTGCTGAAACTCTTATTGAACTAAATCTGACCAAATTTTCTCCCAATCCGGTAACTTATCCTCTCGTTCATAGAGTCTTGGTAACTATGCCAGCTCTTGGGAAGGCCTATAAGTGCTAGGTTGATCAATTCATCATCAGCTACAATAACCGTAAAACATCCAAGCTCATCTCAACATTGAGTGAACTTGGTCAAGTATTTCTGGATTGTGTCACCCTTCTCCATTTTTATTTTTCTGAGGTTGTCCTTGAGTGCCAATTTTCTGTGCTTACTGCTACTTTTAAAGAGATCTATCAAGGCCTTCCACATAGCATAATTATTTTCCTTTCCATGGAGACTCGAGACAATATGATCTCAAACTCCCTCTAACAAGATCCTTCTCGCCTTTTCTACCTTCTTCTGCCATGCATCAAGAAGTTAGGCATATGCTGCTACGGGCTTGGAAATATCATTTCTATGAATTCCTTCACCCCATTTTACTCCAACACTGCCTCCATCATGTCCTTCCATGAAATATAATTCGAATTTCCCTCAAGTGCATATTCAAGTCTCAATCCATTGAAATACATCTTGATCCTCTTATATCTTGAAAGAAAGTACCTACAAATTTCAATATTGTTCAAAAAAATCTCAATTTATTCTCCACTATTGTGATTCCTAGCATCTGATACCATGTATAAAATATCTAACACAACTATAATACCATGTAGAAATTATATCAATGGATTCAATCTAATCATCCAATGTATTAAAGCAAGATACTGAATCCTTCTACAATATTTGCGAAATATAAAACACAGTTTCTCAATCACATGCAAGTAACAGAAGGAAGAAAATCAATACACAACACCAAATATTCCTGCGGAAATCAAATGCTCAAAACCCCTCCATACTTATTGTATAATCAACCCTGGAATCATGAAACAATACAATGTATTTGTGATCACCACAACCTCATACACTCTACCATTTGCTTCACACTAATCTAGGAAAACTTGGACAAACACATAGCCAATTATTAGCCTACCCTTCTTATGCAATCCCTGGAGAAATAAACTTCTATTAAATAGGAAATTCATTCTTCCTTGATTTCATAATCCATTATGGGCTTCTTATGGTTTTATAACTGCATCTGGGAAATTTTCTAAAAATACAACTGTTAGTTTACTTTCCTTGAAACTTTGTCTCAACTGGGTCTCCACCAGAATTAGCATGCATGCAACTATAAATAGTGAATTATTAGTTACTTGGTATATCACTATTGGTGAATTAAACTTTTTCTTCCACTAGGTCATCAAACAATTAGAACTAGTTAAAATGATTTTAACTAAATTAATGTGAGTTAACTAATCCCACTCACACTACATTAGTGCTACAACTGCAACTAGACCCTGTTAATAATATAATCACTCTACATGCCTATCCTTTGAACCTCAACTCAAAATTCTTGAGTTAACTAAGTCTATCACACTTAGTTAACTATTACAAGTTGTTATGAGATAAGATTACAATTAATTTTCCAATTTATTTAAAAATTGGTTGCACACTTAATGTGTCGCTAGGATCCATCACTGTGTGACCTATGAACCCACACCAGTGTGTCTGTTGTTTCTGGATGCCAATTTCATTGTTTCTTGTTGCAAATTTCAACACAAGCATTTTTTTCCAAGATTACGCAATGCCTGTCATCAAGGGTAGACATTGAATCATAGGCTTTCTAGAAAGGGGTGCGCTTATGAATACATAAAAAACTAAGCATGTCTAAGAAAGTGGCTTCAACACTTAGAGTAGTTAGAAAAATACTTGAACACTTATAAAAACATCAATTTATCATGAAGTGAATATGAACAATTTGAAATGACAGATCATAAGATCACAAGGAGGCTCTGAAATTCAAGTGTAGGAAAAATTTTGGAGGGTGTTTGTCACAACGAAAATAGTTTTCGAAACATTGAAATAATTCCAACTTCTTTGTTTAGGTATAACTTTAAGAATGAAGTCTCAGTCTTTCACGATGTATTAATTCATCGTGTAGATCACTCCATATTTTTCACTTATCCCCTTTAAATATGTAGTTTATCCTATCCCTTTCTTGGATTTAAACACATTTATAAGACTATTCATAGCTCAACTATTTCGATAGGGGTGAAGGATAATATGATAATTGAGCTTTGATGTTTAGATTTAATCACTTTCCTCCATTTTTCTCCGTTGCGAGTGAGATATTTTAGTACCCCAGTGGATTCACCTCAAGAAATTTTTCCATCACATATTCTTATGGTAAATAGCATCAACTATTGCAAGAGTGTATGTTGGAGCTTCCTCTAGAAATTGTACCAAGGTTCTCTTAAGATTCCTAAAAACAAGTGGAAACAACACATGCAAGAGTGAAAGTGAAAAAGAAAAAAATGCAAGAGACACATGCAAGTATGAAAGAAGGAAAAAGGAGCACTTGTGAGAGTAAGAATAAGTGAAAATGGCACTTTCAAAAGCTAAAGAAAGTGAAAGAACACATTTGAAAGAAAAAAAAAACAAAGGTGATACTTGAAACAGTGAAAGAAAGTAAAAGCGACAATCACGAAAGTGAAAGTGACACCTATAAAAGCAAAAGTATGAAAAAGTGACACTTGAGAAACTCACTCGAATGATGGTGCAATTTCAACTGAGAGTGAGATAATGCTCCTTATTCTATGAAGTGCACAAAGCTCGAAAGTGAAATATGATTGTAGAAAGAGCTCTAAGTTAGACTCTTTATACAAGGAGAGAGGAAATGCAACTAAGGATCAAGGGTCATAAGTGCATGTCAAGGTACTAAGAATGAGATGATTTCCATTAAGAGGTGTCACAACATGGATTTTGAGGAATGGAATCCTCACTGTCAACTATAATTATGTATTTATTGTCTAGAAGGACTGCACAATCACTTTCCTTAACAATTGCGCAGTTATTGTCCTCAAGGGATTCACAATGTCCAGGAGTTGCGCAATGTCTACCACTAAGGACTGCAAAATTACTATCACTAAGGATTGTGTAGGCACTATTTCCAAGGACTTTGCAAGCACTGTTTTCCAACACTATGCAATACTTGTCTTCAATGACAAACATTGACTGTTAGGTTTGCTAGAAAAGGGTGCACTTGTGAATACATAAAAAACTAAGCATGTGTAAGCAAGTGGCTTCAATATTTAGAGTCTTTAGAAAAAAAATTGAACACTTGGAAAAACGTCAACCTATCATGAAGTGAATATGAAAAACTTGGAATAAAATATCATAAGATCACAAGGAGGCTCCAAAATTCAATTGTACAAAAAAATTTAGAGGGTGTTTGTCCCAATGAAAATAATGTACAAACCTATTTTAAATTTCCAAACTCAAAAAAAAAAAAATTTGCACCTCAAGGTATTTGATCCCTCAACACTTTCTAGATCCATCATTATTATAATTATATACTAATTATACTTATAAATCAAAGTATAAATAAGATTAATATCCTTAATATATATAAACTTTGCAAGTGCTTTATAAAACAAACAACAAATAGTTAGTACAACCACATTGATAGGTATAAATATATAATAACATCAAAAAAATTACCTCATTATACATTTGACATTGTCTAGATCTTAAAAAAATCGTAAAAATTAATTGAATTATAGATTTATTTTAAACTATTATTATCGTTAATTATAAAAAATATTAATATATTAATTAAACATAACTACGTTTTTAAAAACATGTAACAATATATTAACCATGGAGATTCACCACCACTTTATCATGGAAATTCTTAATTTGTAAATAGCTCTTCTTACAATACCATGGCCAATACCATAGCTTTTCAATATCACATGCTCAATATAACGTGTTGATATCACATTTTCTTTAATTAATTAATTTGAGATAAATTAATTAAAAAAGCATAGCTAACTTGGAGATAAATCTTAACCCTCGATTTGTAAATACTACTGTAAATATTCTAGCACATTCCATGAAAGTTAAATATCTATCATCCATCTAATAATTATTGATAATTATATTAAAATAGTGGGATGCTTCTTATGAAATAGACATGCCTATTGATGTAATTGGATACTTTTAATCTACCTTAAAAAACTAAACAAATATATAAGTACATGTAAGTTGCCTTTGGTATTTTCAAGTATAAAGAAGAGTTTTTTTGAAAATAATTTTTTTTTATATTAAAACGATAACTTATATATTTATATTCCAAAATTTCACTAGATATTCCATAAATTAGATATACTTAGTAAATATCCAAGCCTAAAAGGGACATGAATCTTTATAAATGAGGATTGTATTCGAGAAGACTAATTTGAATAAAGGAAATATGATTATAAGGTAAAGGAGACAAGAAAGGAAGGAAAATGGGAAATCATTAGAAATAGAAAAGTTATTATTAGAGATAGAGACTAAAATAATAGTGATAAATAAGAATAATTTGGGAACACTTTGGATCTTCTTCTTAAACTGTTGTGGCTTTCCATGGCATACAATTCCTATGTTAAGTTGGATATTGTTGATGGTGCTACACCCACCAACATTCAAGGGATCTCCCTGATATGAATTCCCAATTATACTTCACACCATTTTGTGTAGGAGTTCCATACTAAATATGGCCCTGTTGTCGATGCAGTGGGTTTTAATGATGTGCCTTGGCTGCAATAACACATAGAGTGATGTATGATGACTTTGGTGAGAACAAGTGTGTGACTCTGAGGGAATTCAAATGTAATTCATGAATTTTCTAAAAAGCAAAGGGAAAATGAGTGAGAACCTTATAAGCCTATAATATTATGCATATTGACAGGAATACACGAGCATAAATACATCACAAGCTAATATGTGAAATAGTTCACAAGTTAATATTATCGAATTATACAACAACACACATTCAACAAGATTCATACCAATAAAAATGAAATAGTTCATAAGCATAAGCGTAAGTTCAATAATATATATCGCACATACAACAAGAATAGTCCTACTATATTCACAACAAATTCTTGAAAATGTGTCGGCTCTGAGCTTTTATTAAAGTAAAATTTCCAATCATACATATATCATCCATGGACCACTAGCCCCAACAGTGGAAAATCAATTCCACACCTTCTCCTCCAAATAATGATACTCCCTCTATGCTACGAAGAAGCCAAGGATCTCACAAAACTCCTAAGCTCATGATTCTAATCCTAATCCTAGACAAAATATTTCCTCCCAAAAGCCCTTTACATGAGTTATGAGTATGCATTTATAGCAAAAGGGGTGACCCTTAAACTTCCCCTTTGTGACTCTTGAAATTCCTTCATGACTCTTTGAATTCTTTACAAATTGACTCTTCACATTCCACAATTAACACTTGGAATTTCACTTACAAATTATTTACAAAACAATATTACGATTTACTCATACCCATATAGGAAAAAAATGGGTAGAGCCAACTAGACATCCTAATAAGACCAAAAAAATCATACTTGAGTTTGGGAAAACTCTAGCTCCACAAACTCCAATTGATGTTTCTCGGTCACGTAATGGTACCAAGCTCTATACTCTGCAATGAGTCCCTCAAAATGTGTGATGCTGTGAGGCTAGAAGTGGAATCTAGCCTCCATGGCATCCAAGTACACTCACGTGGAACCAATATGTAGTTTTATATTTAACATGAGAAGCATCGCGTTAATTTCGACAGGACCACTGATGTACTTCTGCATATTTTTCCTATTCACTTCAACATCTTCTCTAATGGAAATTTGTCTACACTGCTCCAAGTATTCATCTATCTCCTACCTGACCTGGTTCCTTTGTTGGGTTTAATTGAGTGAGCCAACTGATGGGTCATTGTAGGACTTCACCAAGAAATCCACATTTTTATACAATCATGCATACGAGGTTTGAATGCCAACAATGAAAAAGTAAAGTTGTTTGTTATTCTGGATGAGTATCCAAACCTTTTTTTTCTCTAGCTCTGATTCTTTCTTGGATTTCCTTCCCAAATCAAGCGGTGCCCCTTTGTATCACATTAATCATTCATGCATGACAATAATGGATTCTTTTACAACCTTCATACTTTTGACATAATATTTATACTTCTGTTGCAAACTGTGCAAGTGGATACATGCCTTATAAATGACAAAAATATCCTCATAAATATTTTACATTGGTCTCTCCTAGTGTCAATACTTCACCAAGTATTGCTACCTTTAGTTCCACCAAGGGGACCTGTGCAAAAGCTACTTTCAGAGTTGTTGCTCAGATTTGTTCAACCTCTTGCTTAATACTCTGCAATTTCTTTGCTATTTGCTTTTCTCAGCCATCAAATACTCAGTTTTTGACTTACCTGCACCTACGAAGGCCAAGTTGGATGCGGCAATGGAATTGGTATTTTTTGTGGTGTCTGCAAAAATCATCCTTTCTCTAATAAATGCAAGATATGAGAGGTCATCCGGAAAATTTTTATTCCATGTTTGTACAATATTTTTATGAAGTTCATCATAAGACATATTGTACGTGTCCATAACTGGATCATCATCAAGAGGGAAAAATTCCTCTTCCTCTCTTGGAGCTAACTCTGTTGCTAGAGGAGCTAGAGACTGAATGGTGACCTACTGTGTGCTTGGAATTAGGTCGACATCTAGATTATATGACTTCGGTTTCACCTCCATGTCTTCAATCTCAAACAATTCTTCAATTTTCTTAGCAATATCCTTGTCTTGCATTTGTCCAATCTCCTCCTCTAGTTTTCAGTTTTGTTCTCGTTCTTCAACTTATTCCTATGATGTTTCTTCTACTATTACTTTTCACCTCTCTCCTTCTTCTTTATTCTGATTTTCTTATTCTTCTTTCTTTTTCTTTTCTTCCTCGAATGTCCTCTTCTCTTCTCTCTTCTTCTGCTCTGCTTCCTACATCGTTGGTTTCCTCCTTGCCTCTACTACAAAAGCCGATTTCATAATGACTAGAATTTTTTTCATCTTGTGGCTTCATTCTCCCCCCAGGCTATATGAAACCTTCCTCTTCCCTTTTCATGCACGAGATTGCTTTCTTTTGCTAGTAGTGCTTCTGGAGTAGCTTTCTTCTACAGTGTCACCTATGAAGTTCCTGTAAAACTAACTAGATAGCGAGACTTGGAGGAATCATAAATATTATTTCATGGTTCCTCCTTTGGCCAGTAAAATGTCTGGCTTAGCAACTAAAAATGAATTCTCACATAGTTGTCTCTAAAAACATTCTAAGGATCGTATAGATTAAATTCTAGAGTACCGAATGAAAAAGTATCTATCACCTTTCCTTCGGTATCCGTGAATTTTAGATTCTTGATCTCATACAATCCAATTTTCATACGAAGAGTTGGCCAAGGTTATTTCTTATTTATATGTAAATTTTCTAACAATCCTATGGAGATATTAGATGGAACTTATTATATTAATAATTTATTGGTGACATACCTCAGAAAAATATGTCGCGACTTCTATCTATTGAACATTCTAAGGAAGGTTCCATCGAGTGAGGAAAACCAATATGTTATCTCCGACACTACTTCCATTGCCCCACATGACATGCAAGGTGGTTCTTCCTCAAAAATCAACATATATAATGGAATTAGGAAGTGGTCAGTTAGATTTTCCATTACTCCTCTCTGGCTTCACTTTGAAAGTATTTTGTAGTGGATGTGCAATACAGGGTCTCATGGTGTCCAAGTTCAATTCAGGCTAGGGAATAAATTGTGAGCATAGATTGCATCCATTAGATATGCGAACATGTAAAATATATCTTTCCCTCCCTTGGAAGGATTAAGGGTGTTAGGTACATGGATACTTAACTATTAAGCCAACAAGTCTTACCAGTTGAACAACTTCCCTTCCATCATAACTTGGTTGAATAGGAAAGTCCACCCTTCAAGAAAAGTCTCAGTGCTCTGTTCACAGTATATTTTGCAACATAGAATAATCAAGAGCTGATAGGCCCTCCTGAGAGACTTTTTCTTGTAGGTGTTGGTGGGTGTCTGAAGAAACTTTGATGCCTCTTTCACCCAACTCTTAAAAATTTCCTTCATGCTCAAATAGATAGTGGTAGCATAAAATTAATAATCCATGAGAGATTCTGGCTCTAAAAAATGCTACATAATATGATGACTTGATTCTAGAAAAGAAGAAATTCTTTTTCTATTGGCAATTTTCAAAATCATAGTCATAACATCAATATCCAAAACTATCTAGTTGAAAACTTCTGCACATCGAAACTCTCGATATCCGCATGCAACCCTATGTAATCCAATCCATTGAATATTATCATATACTTTCCAGTCCTATATATATGCTTTGAAGCTTCTTGCTGAAAAAGATCCATTCACTTTCTACTATGTGATATTTGATTCCTTTTCCATGAACAATTGGGTATATGAATAAACTGGCAAGTTTATTGGTGTACTCTCAACTGTGTCCTCGATAATTCTCTCTATGGTATCCTTTGAAGTATCTCTCTTGGGTGCCATGATAACAAATGTGTTGGAAATATTGTCATTGACGGCAAAGGAGCAGAAATAAGTATCACCATAGAAGCAAAAGAGCATCGATAGAAGCATAACCTAAAGTAGAGAGAATGCAACTAACAAAGAAGCAGAAAAGGCATGCAACAAGAAAAATAATCCCAATTTGGAGTGAATAAAGAATATAATATCAAGCTTAGCAGAGATCAGCGCACTTAGAATAAAAAAAAAGCTTAGGAGGAGTAGCATGGAGGGATCAGTGTCACAGAGCGGGACAACGTAAACAAATGGAAAATAGACTAAGGTAGAAGAATTCCAAGTGAGGTGAATGGATGGTCACGATTAGATCGCAATATCAAAGGCAAGAAATGAATGGATAAGATTCATCGCAAGATAAGTAGGGTAGAAACCAATTGAAAGTGATAGCAGCAGCAAGGACCGTAGATCTAGGCAGATCAATGGTGACGATCACATCGACGGAGATCAAAATCGCAAGTCATAAGGTAATTGTTTCAATTTGCGATGTGATGTGATCGCATATTGCATATCGCATAAGATATGAGTTCGCACGGTATGGTAAATTATATGCGATAGCTGATATTGCGATATTGCAATAGTCGATATTGCGATGCAATATTACCATCACATATCAAAATCGGGGCAGGAGAAAAATCGCACAAGCACAGTAGTCACAGAAAATTCAAAGTGCTATATGATGACGTGGACCTGGCCGCATATCGCAAATCGCAATATCGGAGGGGTGAAGATCGTAGGAGCAAGGTTGAATCGCCAAAATGCGAAATGCAATAAGAGTACCGGATGCGATGCAACTTCAAAAAAAAAGTCAAAAGGATTTCAAATCCGAAGGTATAAGGTTTCCCTTTGAGAAATCACATTGGGGGTTGGAAGAGCTATGCATAGCAAGAAGCACATGGGAATGCCGAAGTGCGAAGTGTGATAAAGAGAGCGGACGCGATGCCGATTGAAGCTAAAGCCTAAAAGTTTTCAAGTCCGGAGGTATGTGATTTTCCCTATGTAAATCGCATTGGAGAGCAAAGGATCCATATATCAAAGAACGATGGAAATATAGAAATGCGATAAAAAGTGGATGCAATATTGTTTAGAGGTAAATAGTAATGTATTCCATGTCCACGATTAATGTATTCTGCGTTTTTTATGAAGAAAATAGTGGAAGTAGAGGTTGACTCGGGTAACAAAAGAAAAGGTTGAACACGGCAAGGAATGGCTCGCGTAGTTAAAAGGACCCGATCCCGTGCAGAACAGTGTGATGCAGTTACGAATATGAGTTAAGAGGGAAGGTCTAAACGCAAAGGTAGTACTCGAGAGTATAAGTGACCCAACACAAATAGAAGAGCATGGACCAATGCAGGTAAGATATGCAAGAGGCGGAGGATGTGTAAAACGTAAAGGCACCGGTCAAGTCATAAAAAGACGGTTGTGCAGAACAGTTAGAAATATAACAGTAGGTAGAGAAGATAAAGGGACAGCAGGTAGAGAAGACAAAATAAACAGAAAAGCAAGAGGCTGAAAGGGTTGAATTGAAATAGTGTTGTAACTGCAAATGTAAATTCATTAATTATTTTTATTGTATGTGATGCAAAGGAAATTCTCTGTAGGCGTACGAAAAACTCCATGAGTGTTGTAATGATTATTTCTCATGTAATAACTTGAACTAAATAATGATGAATCGAATGGGTGGAAGGCATAGGGTCAGGCCTATTCACTTCATATTCCCTGTAGAATTCAATCAGTCAAGAGTTATCTGTATAAGAGATGTAATATCAGTGGAAAGAGAGAGGTTAGAGAACTGAAGAATGGATGAGAGAGGAAGAAGAATGTAAGAGAGCTGCACGAGGTTAGAGAGTGTAAGAAGAAGGAGGAGTAGATAGAGAATTTTTGAAGATTCAAAGATGATATAAGGCAGATATGAAGGCTGGAGGACAGTAGTGAAGAAGGAACAAAAAAGAGTTGATATCCAGGTAATCAGTATGTGTTTTCATTGTAGTGTGAGGAAGTTGGTTCTTCCATATCAAGTTGTAGCTTGATCGATGTCTATTTGTAGTTGGCTGAGGTAGGAGCCTCCTGTAGGTTGTAGCCTACAGAAAATAGATGGGAGTTGGAGCTTCCTTGCAAGTTTTAGCTTGAATAATTGAGTTAGAGGTCTCCTGTAGGTTGGTGTCTACAAAAATCTGTGGTGAGATGGAGTTGGAGCTTGCCTTTGCATCACAAAAATAATAAGATGTGGTTTTCTCCCTTATGGGTTTCCACTTATATCTATTGTCTATGTGTATGATGATTATGTGTAGATATTATGTATTTAAATCTGCTTAATACTTGCTCCTCACTTATTAAGATTGTAGTTTCATTATATAATAAATTGATCATCAAATGGAGGTGTAAATAATTTTAAAAGAAAGTTTTAAATTCCATGAATGCAGTAAACTGATTCACCCCCCCCCCCCTCTTAGTTTAACTAAGGGTTCAACATTTGGTGTCAGAGACAGTTCCTTCTGTATCAGTTTAACAACCGGAAGGAGATCCTAGGTCCCCAAGATGGCTAGTGTCTGCTCAACTTAGTGTTCCTAAATTGATGTCATAAATTGTCAACCAGGGCTAGTAAAATGTTGAAGTGAAGTGCACTATATGTGCCTAGGTGTCTGTTTCTCACTATGCTGTGTTTAGTGTTTTTCCAATGTTTTTGATTTTGTGTTTTTATTCTAAGAGGAAAATAACTAAGTGTTGGTAAAGAGAAGTTGTTGGTCACACTAAAACAGAGCAAAACCTATTCTAAACTATGTATGGAACTTGAGAACAGAAAATGCAATACTTTAACAAGAAAAATATCTCATAGCATGAACTCAATAACTCATAACATGAACTCAGTCCAATTCATTCATCAGAAATATGTTGGAATAATTTGAAAAAAAGGATAAGTTTAATGTAATGAGGTTCTTCTAAGTAAACAACAATCTACAATATCATAGAGAAAATCTCATCCATGGCTAGAAATTTTTTGGAACACATTTGGAAAAAGATAGTCTGCAACCTAGTGAAGAATTCTACTCTAAATTAACCTATGACACCGAAATTAATCCATTCCACAACTCAAAATATCACTGTTAAACCTCATTCAAGAATTAGAAATATTTTGGAATAACTTTGGAAAAAGAGGTAGTTTGTGAAATTATGAGAAGTTGCAGAACAATCAAGACTTCAAAATGACATTACCAATTCTTGTTCTTATGATGATGATGTATTAGTAGAAATTAAGAACAAGAGTGGTTTGTAAATAATGAAGGCCATCAAGTCTAACTTAACAACTAGAATACAACTGACTAATAAGACTAACAATACAATGGATAAAAATGAACTAGAATGAAATCATTCAAACTTGAAATACAGTGAACAGAATTGAACTAGAGTGCCATTAACCTCCGGAGTTTTTCAACTAAACTAAAATGCAACGAATCACTGAAATACTACAGCTCTGTCTCATTCGGTGTTAGTGGTATTTTGGAACAATTCCTAGAAAAAGACTGGCTATAACATGTGATGTAAATGAGCATAAAAACATAAAGTTAAAAAACGCAACTAAGCTCTAAAACACCACAGCTATGTCTCATTCAGTGTTAGTGATATTTTGGAATAATTCGTAAGAACAAGACTAGCTGTAACAATTGATGTAATTGAGCACAAAAACATAAAGTTCAGAAAAATTCAACTAATTCCTAAAATAATACAGTTATATCTCATTCAATGTTAGTGATATTTTGGAAAAATTCGTAAGAATAAGACTTACTGTAGCATCCAATGCAAGTGAGTATAAAACAAAAAGTTCAGAAAATTGCTTAAGCTAGGAATGCAACAAGACTAAAGTTACTTATCTAAACAATGTGCACAGAGCTTCTCGAGTAGTAGGGGCCCTCTACCACCGGATTAGCATAAAAATCTCCTCAATATTGCCTCATATCTTGCAATAAAGCAGTATTTATTTCATTAAAGGAAAATTATTTCAAAAATAGAGTATTACGGTATTTTGAGATCTAGAAACAAAACATCAATCTAGCTAGTTGTCTCTCGATCTTCCAAGTCATTCTTATAAAAGATGCATAAATACCCTTGAGAATAAACAGGAAAAATTGTCTTTTTCAATCAAAATCAAATTAGAACTCTTATGGAAGCCTCGTACTTTGTTGGAGACATCTGTAGAGTCCCTGTCCTGGTAGGAAGCTGCTTCTTGGCTTTGATCTCTTCCACGTGCATAACCACCTATAGCTTCTTTCTCAGACTTCATAGAGAGCAATAAATGATGTGGAAGTGTTGTGGAATTCAACCATATGCATTTTCCCTTGTAGTGACACCTGTAACCTGTGAGAACATGAAGATAGCTGCGGAATAGGCGACTGGCTACAGAATGGCTGCATTCTATAGCTGAGTCTAGTAAAAAATTACTACAACAACAAAACCATGAAAATATAGCAAGTCAGTCATTGTATACATTCCTAAAGTGACTTTAATCAATCCTATTGACCATTTAAGCCTGTAATTGATAAGGGACAAAGGAAATGAAGTGAAATTTGGTGAAGGGAAAGGACATCTTTGGGGCTCAACATACCCCCACTGCAAAGTTTTTGCATGTCCTCATGCAATCAACTCATATATTCCGAGACTTCTACTAGGACATCTAGGCTCCTTCTTCTGCTTTTCCTGATAATCAATGGCCTCCTAAGCTTCTTTATGACCAACTTGAATCTCAAAATTTTAAGTGCCCTGCTCAAATTTTTGTTTTTCTTCTTCAATTTCTCACTAGCCTTGTACAATTTTTCCATTTGTAGAGAGAGAGTTGTATTCATATCACTTTTCAGCTTAACCTGCTCCCTTAAAATGTCATTCTCATTCTTGATATGCCTATTGAGTACTTCTAACTCATATTTATCTCTTCTTAGCATATCAATTGCAGATTATGGTGGGCTAGGAGTTCTGTCTCTACTTTTTGAGGCTCTATTTTCTAATGTCTCAACATAATTATAAATTTGTTGTTGTGCTGGGTCTATCTCCAGAGCTCCTTCATCAAGATCCTCCTCGTACTGGTACTTAGGTGATCTAGCAGTTGGTGTCTCTTCATCCTCAATGTTTATAATTCTCGTTTGTCTAACCTCTGTTTTCTTCAATATACCTCTAAGCCTGTGGCTTCGTCTTGGTTGAGATGGTCCTTCACCTCTCTCCTCGGCATACCTTCTTATCATCTTCTCCTTTTTAAGCTATTTCTTAATTTCAACCAATTTCTCATAAATTATCTCCTCACTATCCTCTTGTATGGACTTACCAGTTTTAGTTTCAACAACTTTGGAAATTTTCCTTCTCCTGCTTCTTCTTGTAAGTTTGCCTTCAGATGGAGATTCCTTGGGTTCTTCAAAGTGATTCCTCACTAGAAACTCATCCCAATTATCTCCCACTTTTCTCAAATGATGTTCAATCAGGATTTTAACTAGGCCGTGGTGGTTCAAAGTGGTTTCCAGGAATTGAATCCTCTTTTGAACATTATAGGCCATTCTCTTCAAACTATGAATTAGGAAAAAGGGTAAATTGATTTCTTCATCTAAGAAATGCATCATTAGCCGAATATGATAAATATATAAGGTACCAAACTTTCCCTCACAAGTTATAAACTTTTGCAAAATGAGCAACATATTCCGCCATTTATTCTTCAGTGTTGAGCTAGGAATGCCCTTCTTAAAAATGGAAACATCCATACCTGGTGTTTTAAGCATTTGCCTCCATGCCTCATTTTGAAATTCCCTATTTTTGAACCATCGTTATCCTTGCCTGGGTAATTCCACTGCTTCTGCAATGAAAGCTTCTGTAATAATGAATTTAACATCTCCTATTTCGAATTCTGCTCCATTGAAGGACTGTACAAATGTTTTAGTTACCTCTTTATGAAAACCATTGAATTTTTCCAAAAATTGTAACCACCCAGCCTGCTGTAGCATTTCTCTAATTTGTGGGTAACCCTCCAAGTATTTGGTTTCGACTGGTTCGGACTTTACTATGAGACCCATGGCTTTTCTTCTCAACCTTCAATTTACTACTCTTCTATCCACGGTGAAAATGGCTGTTAAAGAGTTGTTTTTACCCCAAAGATGTTTTCTCTGTTTATGAAGTAGGAATTAGCTACGGAAGGATGATATGAAGAGGTTATAGAATGAGTGAAATGTAGTGAGGGTGATTTACACGAATTAATGAGTTTGAGAGCCATCATGGGAGAAAATACCGCGGAAATATTTCGTGAGAAATTCAAAATCATCACTGAATACTTCGGCCTAGTGACGTGACTGATTAGGTCACTTCAGTACTTAACCGTTAAGTTTTAAATGATGATTTGATATGGCGGAGTGGAGGGGATTTTGTCCAAATTTTTTATGATAGGTTTTAATAGGCATGATCAACATGAATAATTAAAACAAATTTTTGAATCATACATGACTTAACTATACTATAACTTTCATGTTCTGTCATCATAATAATTTTACAACTTTACCTTTGCCTTTCCTTTAATTTTTATGGTTTTGATATGCTTTGTCCTCCTTTGAAAATAATTGATTCTTCTGTCTTCATAATTCCTTTTATTTTTCTTGTTGACATAGGTGTGTAGGGTCAATTTGTTGCTGAACAAGTGTTGCTGGATAATTGCCTTCAGGATATTTGGCTACAGAATGTCTAGCTGGCTGCAGAATGTCTGACTAGCTGTAGAATGTACCTGTAGGAACTTTGAAACATGGAATGGAATGTTGTATGAAATGGATCATAAAATATGGTGGAATGGCTCAGGAGTGAAGTGAAATGTAATGGAATGAAATGAATCACAATTGTGAAGTGGAATGAACCATAAAAAGTGGTCTGCAACTCATGATTTGTAATACTCAATCTGCAGAAAGAGATCAAATTTAGAAATCTGAGACGGAAATGAAATGGACCATGAAATGGAGTGAATGAAGTATGGATGAATGGAGTGAATTAAATATGGATGAATGGAGTGAAATAAATATGAATGAATGGAGACATGATGGAGTGATACTTATGATTTTGTGATAGCTAATTGCAGAAAAAGAATAAATTTGAAAAGCTAAAGTGTCAGAAGGATTCTGATTTTCACTTTATCTTTTCTGTATAAACATGCTAATCAGTAATTAGTTTTCATGTTTATACTTTATTTTTATTTTTTTCATTTGAATTCAGAAAATTCAACTAAGTTGATGAAGAAGAAAAATTCTTCTTCATTAACTTCACATTACTGTTTTCCTGGAATCTCTTGACAAATTCTTCTCTTGAAAGTGGCTTATGATACAGCTTCAATATATGACCATTTACAAGAAAACTGACCTTCTCTTCATCTATTGTCCTGATTTTTATTGCTCCATTGTCAAAAATTCTCATAATTTCATATGCCCAAGCCAATGCATTTGGAATTTACCTTGAAAATCTTTGAACTTTGAATCAAACAAGAGAACCCAGTCACCTTCTTTGAACTTCTTTTCCTTGATGTACTTATCATGCCATCTAGTCCTTTGTTGTTGGACTATACTTTTTTTCTGGACTACATCCTGTCTGATCTCATCCAATTCATTAATCTGCTCCAATCTGTGCTTTTGTGCCTCTGTTAGATCAAGTCCTAGCTGAACTGCCATTTTAAAAGTTTGAATCTCGAACTCTATGGGAAACAAAACTTGTTTTCCATAAACAAGTTCATAAGGAGTATGACCTGTTGTGCTTCTCCATGTAGTTCTATAGGCCCACAAGGCTTCAGGAAGCCTATCTGCCCAATCTCTTCTATGTAAATGAGCAGTCTTTGTTAAGATCCCTTCAATGACCTTATTAGTAGATTCCACTTGACCATTTGTTTGTGGATGATAGGGAGTAGATTTTCTGTGTCTGATTCTGTACCTCTCCATCATTTGTTCCACTAGCCTTGATGTGAATTGAGCTCCTTGATCTGTAACAATTTCCTTTGGGACACCAAAACGAGTAAAAATATCCTCAAAAAGAAAATTAACTACAGATGCTTCAGTAGCAAAAAGTAATGGCTTGGCCTCTACCCATTTGGTAACATAATCAGTACAAACTAATATATATTTCTTTTGTCTTGATGGAGGACTAATAGGTCCTACAAAATCTAAAGCCCATTTTTCAAAAGGTTCAATATGTACCTGAGGCTGCAATGGCATCTCACCCGAAGGAGAAGGTTTCCCTACCCTTTGGCAACTGTCACACCTTTTGACATACTCTTTAGCATCTTTAAAAAGGGATGGCCAATAATATCCTAAATGAAGGACCTTATAAGTTGTCCTCTTATCAGCAAAGTGTCCACCACAAGGTTCATCATGACATGCTTTGAGAATCTCAGGCATCTCATCTTCCCGAACACATCTTCTAATGATAAAATCTGGACCTGTCTTATACAACTCATTAGCAACCCATGAATATTTTGCACTGTCATAAATGATTTTTCTTTTATCTCTTGCATTCATTATTGAAGGAAATTTTCCTGAAACTAAATAATTAGCAATGTCAGCAAACCAAGGAGTTTGAGTAGAAATTGCAAAAAGATATTCGTCAGGAAATTGATCTTCAACTGGAGTGTCATCTTTGATGTTTTGGAGTCTAGATAGGAAATCAGCTACTGTGTTTTGTTTTCCAGGCCTATCTAGAATGGTAATGTTGAATTCTTGTAAAAGAAATAACCATCTTATGACTCTGCCATTAGTAATTGATTTTTTCATTAGATATTTAATTGCAGAGTGATCTGTGTGAACAAAAGTTTCATAGCCTGTTATATAGTGTCTGAATTTATTTATGGCATGAACAACAGCTAAGAACTCTTTTTCAGTTACAGCATAATTTAACTCTGAAGGAGTCAAATTTTTACTTGTATAGTAGATGGCGCAAGGAATCAGGTCTTTTTGTCCCAATACTTCTCCTAAAGCTGTATTCGAGGCATCTGTTGAAATATGAAAAGGTAATTTCCAGTTAGGTCCCCTTAAAATAGGTGCTTCAAAGATTTTTGTTTTCAGGGTCTCAAAGGCTAACTGGCAATCAGGATTCCACTTGAATTCATAGTCCTTGGTAAGTAATTTGAAAAGTGGAGATGCTATCTTGGTGAAGTTTTCTATAAACCTTCGATAATATCCTGTAAATCCGAGAAAACTCCTAACATATTTTTGACAACTTGGAATAGATAAGTTAGAGATGACTTCAACTTTTGACTCATCAACTCTAATCCCATCCCCTGAAATGTGATGTCCCAAAACAATTCCTTCAGTAAAAATCATAAAACACTTCTCATGACTTAGTGAAAGATTTGCTTCTTTACATCTCTTTAAAAAAAATTCCAAGTTTACTAAAGCTTCTTCAAATGTGTTTCCATAAACTGTGAAATCATACATATATACCTCTACACAATCATGTATTAGATCTGAAAAAATTCCTAGTACTTCCCTTTGAAATGTTGCAGGTGCATTGCATAATCCAAATGGCAATACTCGGTAAGCATAGGTACCCCAAGGACAGGTAAATGTGGTTTTGTCTTGATCTTCAAGTGCTACTTGGATTTGGTTGTAACCACTAAACCCATCTAGGAATGAGAAGTACTTTTTGCTAGCTAATGTATCTAACACTTGATCTATGAAAGGTAAAGGAAAATGGTCTTTAAGAGTATATTTTTTTAATTCAAGGTAGTCAATACATACCCCCATTTACCATTTTCTTTGGCACAATTACCAAAGGAGAAACCCACTGACTATCTGAAATGGGATAGATGAAGTTGACATTTAACAATTTTTGCAATTCTTCTTTAACAATATCCCTAAGATTTGGATTCATCTGTCTTTGAGGTTGCCTGATTGGTTTACAATTTTCTTCTATATAGATGTGATGAGTGCAAGTCTTGGGGCTTATCCCTTTCATGTCAGTGTACTCCCATGCATATGCAGAAGAATGTCTTTGTAATATCTTGACTAACTCTTCTTGTTGAGATTTTTCTAGGTTCTTGTTTATGTTCAAAGTTTTTCCTAGAAATATCTCACTTGTAGAGCTGCCAAATTTATCCATAGAATGAAGAGACATCTTCCTTGTTGACAAAAACTCAATGTTGGATCCCTCTTGAAATGGTTCATGTTTGTATTCTGAAGAGGATTCAAAGTTTTCTAGAGTATTCAGAATTTGATTATCTTCACTAATTTCTGAAATTGTGAAGAGAGGTTGTAAGTCTTCTTCATCCTCTATCCATTGAGTATCATATAAATCTGTAATTGTCCTTGCTGGAGGATACAAAGTGAATTTCTTAGTTGAACTAACATCAGAGATATACATATCACCGGATCTACAACTAATGAAAGCATCAGCTGTAGCTAACCAAGGTCTTCCTAATATAATAGGATGCCCTCCTAGATTATTCTTAGGAGTTAGGATCATAAAATCCACAGGATACTCCCAAGAATCTAAGGACACTGGAATGTCTTCTATTACCCCATCAGGTTTAATCACAGATCTGTCTGCTAATTGTAATAATGTGGGTGTAAAAAGAAGATTAGGAAGTTTTAGTTTATCCATGATTTGTCTACTCATGATATTGATTGCTACTCCTAAATCAATAAGTGTGTTTTGGATCTCAGTTCCATTGATGTGTATTTTAACAACTGGATTTCCTGGGTCTAGATACTTTGGAATATCAATCTTACCCATCATGATATCTGCTATTTTTCCTGCCAGTTGAATTTTCTTTGTCTCTCTTATTCTTTTTCCTGTTTTCTTCATGCTCAACTCCTTTATTGTCTTTGCTAAGATTGGAATTTCCTTGATAGCTTGCAATAATGGGATCTTAATACAAACATTTCTCGGCTCATCTAGGAAATCATAATTAGGCACCATAATTTTTTTTTCTACACCTCTATCAATTTGTAATCTTTCTGGAAAGGGAGGTGTAGAAGTGGATGTTGATGGCTGTTCTAATATAGGAGTTGAAATTATTAGTTATTTTTGTTTTGATTTTTCAATGTTTAGGTCTTGGAAAGGTGTGTTCTCTTCAAGACTTTTATTCACCAGTAGAGAATCCTCCTCAGAGTTGTTTTGCTCTTGTATGATTATATAGGGTTTCTTATTTTCAAGTATTCTTCCAGACCTAAGTTGAACAACACTAAGGTCTAAAGGAGTAATCAAATAAGTTGGAAACTGTTGGCCTTCTATCATGTATGTATTCTGAGGATTTTTATTGTTGGGGTTTGGTATGGGTTGGGCAGGCAACTGATTTGTTTTCTGAGGAAATGGTATTGGAAGTGGTGGATTTTGAGGATTTTGTTGAAAATTCTGTTGAGGAGGGAAATGTGGATATGGTGGATATTGATAGTCATGAGAGTATCTTCCATAGGGATTTTGTGCTCCTTGCGCCCAAGTTTGAGATTGATTTTGGAATTAGGGCCAAGGTTGCTACCAAGAATTCCAATTTGGTGGGGGTTGATTATACATCTGATCATGGAATCCTTGTGTTTGAGGTCCTTGCCACGGCCTTCTAGAGACAAAATTGAGAGATTCTATGGAATTTGTAGAGGTTTCTTCTTGAAATACAGCTTTAAGACCAGGGAGTGAAGGACAACTCTTGGTCTCATGTTTTTATGAAAACGTTACACAGGTCTCTACTACTTTTACATCCAAAGGGCACTCTCTCAAGGCATGCTTCTTTCTAATTTTCGGACAAAAGATTGCTAAGGCATCAGATTCAGTTTTTTGCTTGTTTTGTAATTTAAGGGTATCTATTTGTTCACTAAGACTCCCCAAAATATCAGATTTGAATTCATCAGGCATATGTCCTATTTCTGCCCTACTTACTGTCCCAGAAGCAGATTTACTTGCCCTTGCAAGAGCAGGGTCTCTTGGTCCTTTTACAGTTTTAGATTTCCCTCTTGAAAGGTTGATACATAATTCAGCTATTTCAGGTAATGTGAGCTGAGATATATCCCCTTTTCCCATCATGTTAAGTATATCTATCCATTCATCCCTAATTTTCTTCAATAAGAGAACTTTCAAAGTGTCTTAATCTAAATTTTCCATTTTTTCCCTCTTGATGTTATAGTTAAACCTCTCCAACAAATCTTCAAAATTTTCATCCTCTTTTTGTAACATTTTAAACATTTCCTCCTTATGGTTGACTGGCATACAGTAATCCAAATACCTCTCTAGAAATACTTGTTTCATGTCTTCCCATGTCCTAATAGAACTGTTGATCAAACTCATAAACCATTTTAATGCTGCTCCTTTCAATGTTGAAGGGAATAGTTTAAGTTTTTGAGCATCTTGTAAGTAGTCATAGGTTCTACATAGGACTTCAAATTCAAATAGGAAGGTTTTAGGGTCTTCATTTTTGAGTCCATAAAAGTTTGGAAGGACAGAGGGTGAAATTTTTTTCATAGTTTCATTGGTTTCTTCATCTACTATAGGAAACCCAAAAGAGCTTCCCATTTCTCTTCTACCTCTTCCTCTGCCTCCTTCTCCTTCTACACCTCTACCTCTACCTCTACCCCCTCCAAATAGTGTGTGTTCTCCATTGAAAACTCCTCCTCCCCCTTCTTCTGCCATAGTTGATTCTTCTGTGGAAGTTGAAAAGTTTATGTCCCCAGCAGGGGTCTCAGGATATTCTTCTAAGACAGGTTCAGTGGATAAAGTGGAAGGTCTTTCTAATGGAATATCTGATCTTAAGTTCTTTGGAAGTCTTGGATCAGTAAAGGATGGAATGTGGGTTTGAGTTGGAGGTGTGTTGGCCCTTGGTCTTGGTGAAACAAGTGGTGTTCTAGGAATCAAGCTTCTGCTTCTTATGAATCTACCCCTTGAGTCTCTTTCTCTACGCATGTCATTGTTTTTGGGAGGTAAGAAACAAGGCTACCTAGTTACACTTCCCCGGAAACGGCGCCAAAATTTCTGCTCAACTTAGTGTTCCTAAATTGATGTCATAAATTTTCAACCAGGGCTAGTAAACTGTTGAAGTGAAGTGCACTATATGTGCCTAGGTATCTATTTCTCACTACGTTGTGTTTAGTGTTTTTCCAATGTTTTTGATTTTGTTTTTTTATTATAAGAGGAAAATAACTAAGTGTTGGTAAAGAGAAGTTGTTGGTCACACTAAAACAGAGAAAAACCTATTCTAAACTATGTATGGCACTTGAGAACAGAAAATGAAATACTTTAACAAGAAAAATATCTCATAGCATGAACTCAGACCAATTCATTCATCAGAAATATGTTGGAATAATTTGAAAAAAAGGATAAGTTTAATGTAATGAGGTTCTTCTAAGTAAAAAAAAATCTACAATATCACAGAGAAAATCTCGTCCATGGCTAGAAATTTGTTGGAACACATTTGGAAAAAGATAGTCTGCAACCTAGTGAAGAATTCTACTCTAAATTAACCTATGACACTGAAATTAGTCTATTCCACAACTCAAAATATCACTGTTAAACCTCATTCAAGAATTAGAAATATTTTGGAATAGCTTTGGAAAAAGAGGCAGTTTGTGAAATTATGAGAAGTTGCAGAACAGTCAAGACTTCAAAATGACATTACCAATTCTTGTTCTTATGATGATGATGTATTAGTAGAAATTAAAAACAAGAGTGGTTTGTAAATAATGAAGGCCATCAAGTCTAACTTAACAACTAGAATACAACTGACTAATAAGACTAAAAATACAATGGATAAAAATGAACTAGAATGCAATCATTCAAACTTGAAATACAGTGAACATAATTGAACTAGAGTTCCATTAACCTCCGGAGTTTTTCAACTAAACTAAAATGCAACTAATCACTGGAATACTACAGCTCTGTCTCATTCGGTGTTAGTGGTATTTTGGAACAATTCATAGAACAAGACTAGCTGTAACATGTGATGTAAACGAGCATGAAAACATAAAGTTCAAAAATGCAACTAAGCTCTAAAACACCACAGCTATGTATCATTCAGTGTTAGTGATATTTTGGAATAATTCGTAAGAACAAGACTAGCTGTAACAATTGATGTAATTGAGCACAAAAACGTAAAGTTCAGAAAAATGCAACTAATTCCTAAAATAATATAGTTATATCTCATTCAATTTTAGTGATATTTTGGAACAATTCGTAAGAATAAGACTGACTGTAGCATCCAATGCAAGTGAGTATAAAACACAAAGTTCAGAAAATTGCTTAAGCTAGGAATGCAACAAGACTAAAGTTACTTATCTAAACAATGTGCACAGAGCTTCTCGGGCAATAGGGGCCCTCTACCACTGGATTAGCATACAAATATCCTCAATATTTCCTCATCTCTTGCAATAAAGTGGTATTTCTTTCATTAAAGTAAAATTATTTCAAAAACAGAGTATTACAGTCTTTTGAGATCTAGCAACAAAACATCAATCTAGCTAGCTGTCTCTCGGTCTTCCAAGTCATTCTTATAAAAGAAATAAATAACTACCCTTGAGAATAAACAGGAACAAGTGTATTTTTCAATCAAAATCAAATTAGAACTCTTATGGAAGCCTCGTACTTTGTTGGAGACATCTATAGAGTCCCTGTCCTGGTAGGAATCTGCTTCTTGGCTTTGATCTCTTCCACGTGCATAACCACCTGTAGATTCTTTCTCAGACTTCGTAGAGAGTAATAAATGATGTGGGAGTGTTGTGGAATTCAACCATATGTGTTTTCCCTTGTATTGACACCTTTAACCTATGAGAACATGAAGATAGCTGCGGAATAGGCGACTGGCTACAGAATGGCTGCATTCTGTAGCTGAGTCTAGTAAAAAATTACTACAACAACAAAACCATGAAAATATAGCAAGTCAGTCATTGTATACATTCCTAAAGTGACTTTAATCAATCCTATTGACCATTTAAGCCTGTAATTGATAAGGGACAAAGGAAATGAAGTGAAATTTGGTGGAGGGAAAGGACATCTTTGGGGCTCAACAGCTAGTCTAGAAGGATGCTCAACAATTAAAGCCCCTTTGTTTACTGGCACTAACTATGCCTTCTGGAAAATAAGAATGATGACATACATAATGTCTCTAGGAATATAATTTTGGGCTTTTGTGGATTTGGGATATGCCCCAAAGGATTCTGACACAGAGAAAGAAGCCAAACAAGATTTTATAGCTAATGCCAAAGCCATGAATGCTCTCTTAAGTGGCTTGTGTGAGGCAAAATTTATCAAATTAATGCACAAAAATACTGCCAAAGAAATATGGGATACATTAGAAAGTATCCATGAGGGAGATAAAAAGGTTAATATGGCCAAACTACAAGTCTATCGAGCTCAATTTGAAAATATAAAAATGAATGAAGAAGAAGATGTTGCCAGCTTATTCTTAAGGGTTGCAGAAATTGTGAATAACATGAAAGCTCTAGGAGAAACCATTAAAGAATGTGTAATTGTTCAAAATATATAGAGATATTTACCATCCATTTTTAACCCCAAGGTTTCTGCCATAAAAGAAACAACTGATTAGGAAACATTTACCATGAACCAATTACTTGGAAACTTAACAGCTTATGAGATGATACTTCCACAGAGGAAGTCAAATATGAGGGAGGAAGACTTTAAGGCAGAGAATTTCAAAGAAGAAAAGGAAGATACATTCCCATGCTCTGATGAAGAAGAGGCCAAATTTGTCAAAACATTGGATAGAGGCTCAGGCAAGTATAAAGGTAAACTTCCATTTAAATGCTTTAACTATGGAAGAGTTGGGCACTATGCATCAAAGTGTCCTTACAAGAAAACAAAGACTCAGACTCAAGAGATAGAGAGAACCAAAACAAATAACTGGCAGAAAGGGAAGAGATTCAATAGAAAATCACTTTATGCTCAGCAAGATAGCAATGCATCTGAAAACTCAGATGAATCCTCAAATGAAGAAGGAACCTCTGAATCTGCGTTGATGGCCAAGGAAGAGTCTGAAGGATTCCTTCTAGATGATGAGGAAGAAGGTGAGGTAGATCTTGAGGGGGAGATAAGAAGTGCCCTGGAGGAAATAGACAGACTTAAACTCAAGTGCAGAAAACAGAAAGACATTCTCCTCAAATATGTAAAAGAAGAACCAAATTCAAAAGACCTCATTCAGTTGAAAATAGAACTTGAATAAGCTAAGAAGGTGGAAGACACTTTACTAAAGTAAATGAAGGATAAAGTTTAGAAGCAAGAGAATTTGGAAGAAGAAGTAGTATGCCTGAGAAATAAATTAGAAAACACCCAAAGGGATTTGTGAATGAACACTCTGTAAATGACAAGCTCTAATACCAAATGTTGAACCCTTAGTTAAACTGAGAGGGGGGGGGTGAATCTGAAGTGATCGCACTATGGACTTTTAAAACTTTCTTTTAAACTTATTTACACCTCCATTTCATGATCAAATTATTATATAATGAAACCAAAATCTTAATAAGTGAGCAACAAGTATTCAGCAGATTTAAATACAGAATATCTACACATAATCATCATACACATAGACAACATATGTAAGTGGAAACCCATAAGGGAGAAAACCACATATTATTATTGTTGTGATGCAAAGGCAAGCTCCAACTCCCTCTCACCACAGATTTTTATAGACACAAACCTACAGGAGGCCTCTACCTCAATTCTGCAAGCTACAACTTGCAAGGAAGCTCCAACTCCCATCTATTTTCTGCAGGCTACAACCTACAGGAGGCTCCTACCTCATCCAGCTACAACTGGACATATATAAAGCTACAACTTGATGTGGAAGCACCAACTTCTTCACACTACAATGAAAACACATTATGATTACTTGGATATCAGCTCTTTTATGTTCCTTCTTCACTGCTGTCCTCCAACCTTCATATCCGGAGGACAACAGTGAAGAAGGAACAGAAACTAGGTTACAAACTACGTGAGCCTTTCCTTGCCGTGGTCAACCTTTTCTTTTGTTACCCGAGTCGACCTCTGCTTCCACTATTTTCTTCATAAACAACACAGAATACATTAAACCTGGACATGAAATACATTACTATTTACCTCTGAACAATATCGCATCCACTTTTTATCGCATTTCGGTATTTCCATAGTTCTTTGCTATATGGATCCTTTTCTCTCCGATGCGATTTACAAAGGGAAAATCACATACTTCTAGACTTGAAAAATTTTAGGCTTCAGCTTCGATCTACATCGCGTCCGCTCTCTTTATTTCACTTCGCACTTCAACGTTCCCATGTGTTTCTTGCTATGCATAGCTCTTCCAACCCCCGATTCGATTTCTCAAAGGGAAACCTTATACCTTCCGATTTGAAATCCTTTTGACTTTTGCTTTGAAGTTGCATCACATCTAGTACTCTTATCACATTTCGCATTTTGGCGATTCAACCTTGCTCTTATGATCTTCACCCCTCCGATCTTGCGATTTGCGATATGCGGGCCAAGCCCACATCATCATATCGCACTTTGCATTTTCTATGACCAATTTGTTTGTGCGATTTTTCTCCTGCCCCGATTGCGATATGTGATGGTAATATCGTATCGCAACATCAGCTATCGCAATATCACAATATCGGCTATCTCATATAATTTACCATACTGTGCAAACTCATATCTTATGCGATATGCGATATGCGATTGCATCGCATCGTAAATTAAAACAATTACCTTGTGACTTGCGATTTTGATCTCTACCGATGTGATCGTCACCGTTGATCTTCCCAGATCTACGGTCCTTGCTACTACTGGCACTTCCGATTGGTTTCTATCCTGCTTATCTTGTGATGAATCTTATCCATTCATTTCTTGCCTTTGTTGTTGCGATCTAATCGTGACTGTCTGTTCACCTCAATTGGAATTCTTCTGCCTTAGTCTATTTTCCATTTGTTTACGTTGTCCCGCTCTGTGACACCGGTCCCTCCATGCTACTCCTCCCAAGCTTGTTATTTATTCTAAGTGCGTTGATCTCTCCTGAGCTTGATCTTCTATTCGCTATTCACTCTGACTTGGGATTCTTTCGCTTGCTGCACACCTTTGATGCTTCTTTGTTAGCTACATTCTCTTTGCTTTAGGTTATGCTTCTATCGATGCTCTTTTCCCTCTATGGTTATACTCCTTTCTACTCCTTTTCCATCAATGAAAATATTTCCAATAGTCTCCCCCTTTGGCATTGATGGAAATACATCCACCAATACTCCAATAATTCCTCCCCCTTTCATTCTGAAAGGTGTGTTTCTTCCTCTGCTTGCTTTTTAGAAGACCCTTTCTTCTTTTGCTTGCTTTTCCTCCCCTTTTGACATCAATGACAAAGGGCTGCACATTTCCTAATGTAGTTTCTATATTTTCATTTCCTCTGATCTTGAGGACCTATTCCATGCACTGCTCCATTTTTCTAGCTCTTTTATGACAATTTACTGACTTCTCTCCCCCTGGAATGATGCTTTCTTGTCTTATATTGACTATCACTTGTGTTCTGCACTGATCCTGTTTCTTGTATGCAGCCCCTTCTTTTCTTTTATTTTTTGATTTTTGATCATGTTAGAGAGTAACATCTGTAGACACTACCCATAGCTTGTATCTTAGATATTCGAATGGTTCTTTAGCAAGAGTTTTTGTGAATATGTCTATTGTTTGTTCCTTAGTTGGTACATATTCCAACTTCACTAATTTCTATGCTACTTATTCTCTGAGGAAGTGGTACTTTATTGGGATGTGCTTTATTTTTGAATGAAGTACAGGATTTTTTGATATACTTATTGCACTTGTATTGTCACATTTGATAGAAATGGGTTCATCAATCCTTACCTTCATGTCTTGGAGAGTTTGTTTCATCCACATTACTTTTGTGCAATATGCAGCTGCTGCTATGTATTCTACTTTTGCTGTAGATAGAGAGATAGAAGTTTTCTTCTTGCTTAGCCATGCCACCAGACTTTTTCCCAAATAAAATGCACCTCCACTTGTGCTTTTCCTGTCATCCACACAGCTGGCCCAATCTGCATCTGTGTATGTTGTCAATGTGAAGCTTTTTCCTTTTGGATACCATAGGCCATAATGTGAAGTTCCTTGTAGATATCTAAATATTCTCTTGATTGCAAGTAAATGATTTTGTTTTGGTGCTTCTTGAAATCTTGCCACAAGTCCTACTGCCAACATAATGTCTTGTCTAGAAGTAGTTAGGTATATTAGACTTCCTACCATGGATCTGTAAAGTCTTTGATCTATATCTGCAGATCCATCATTAGCACATATTTTGCATCCAGTGATCATGGGATTTGTCACAGGTTTGCAGTATTCCATTTGGAACCTTTTTAACATCTCTCTTAGGTATTTTTATTGTGAGATGAATGTTCCTATGTTATTTTGTTGAATTTGAAGTCCTAAATAGAAGGTGAGCTCTCCAATCATAGACATCTCAAATTCTAATTTCATTTCTTCAGCAAATCCTTTTGTTAACACATCTTTTTTGCTACCAAACATGATATCATCTACATATACTACTACAATTAAGAGTTCATTTTCATTAGCCTTTATGTACAAATTGTTGTCTACTCCTCCTTTCTTAAAACCTTGTTTTTGTAAGTATTTGTCCAGCCTTGAATAACATGCATGAGGAGCTTGTTTCAGCCCATATAAGGCTTTCTTTAATCTGCACACATAGTCATGTTTATCTATTAAGGATAATCCTTCGGGTTGTTCCATGTATACTTCTTCCTCTAAATCTCCATTCAGGAAGGTAGACTTCACATCCATTTTTATACCTTGAAATCATGATAACATGCAAAGGCCAAAAAAATTATGATTGCTTCCATTTTGGCTACAAGGGAAAAGGTTTCATCATAATCAAGACCTTTGATTTGAGAGTATCCCTTGCATACAAGTCTAGCTTTATTTCTGATTACCTGACCTTGTTCATTCATCTTATTCTTGAATATCCATTTTGTGCCAATGACATTTTTCCCAATGGGTCTTGGTATTAACTCCCAGGTATTGTTTTTCTTAATCTGGTCTAGTTCTTCATTCATAGCATTTACCTAATATTTGTCTTTTCTGGCTTCTTCGAACTTCTTTGGCTCTATTTGAGATAGCATGGCTAGGTATACTTCTTTTGTCTGTTCAGCTAGTTGTCTTCTAGTATGGACGCCCAAACTCTTGTCCCCAATGATTTGATCTTTTGGATGGTTCTTTTGAGTGTGTCTTGAGGAACCTTTTGAATTTAGTTCAGTATTTTTTGTTATCTTTATTAGTTCATCATTATCTTGGTTCTCATCTTTAAGATCATCTGGAGGATTGGTGCATCTTGTGCTTCTTGTTCTATTTGGTAGTTCTTCGTCAAATCTTACATCAATGCTTTCCACAATATTATGTAGTATTATGTTGTAGCACCTGCAGCCCTTAATCTTGGATGCATATCCTAAAAATATTCCTTCATCAGCTCTTGCATCAAACTTTCAAAGGTTTTCATCATTAATTTTTATGAAACACTTTCTTCCAAAGACTCTAAAGTGCTTGATTGATGCTGGTTTACCATGCCATAATTCATAAGGAGTTTTGTCACAGTTTGGTCTTAAATGTAATTTGTTAAGAATGTGAACAGCTGTGTGTACTAATTTTTCCCAGTAGGTTTGGGGAATGTTACTTTCTTGCATCATGGATCTGGAAATCTATTGCACTGACCTGTTTTGCCTCTCTGCCACTCCATTCTGTTGAGGTGTACAAGCAATTGTAAACTGTTTCTTTATCCCATGTTCATTGCATAGCTCTGCAAAATCATAGTCTGTGAATTCACCTCCTCTGTCTGATCTGATGCACTTTAGCTTGCATCCTGTTAGATTTTCTGCCAATGCCTTGAATATTTTGAATTTATCAAGTGCTTCCGATTTATATTTGAGAAATGCTACCCACGTCAATCTGGTAAAATCATATATTATCAGCATGAAATAATATTCTCCGCTTGGTGCTTTAGTTCTTGAAGTTCCACACAGGTCCATGTGTACAAGCTGAAGAGGCCAACTTGTAGATAGTATCTCTTTGGTCTTGAAAGATATGAGGGTACGCTTGCTTAGTTGGTAGGATTTACATATGGTATTTGAATGCTTCTTTATTGCTGGCATATCTCTGAATGAATTCTTCTTGCTCAAACTGATGATGTGGTCAAAGTTTAGGTGTCCCAATATTCTATGCCATTACCATGATTCATCAAGTTTGCTTATGTGACATGCTTCATTCTCTTATTTCACTATATAGACATTAATTTATGTTCGAACACCTTTGATCAAGGTCTTTCCTGTGATGCTCGATCTTACTTCATAGTCTTGGGCTCTAAAAAGGACCTCACAACCTTTATCACACATTTGACTGACGCTTAGCAGATTGGATTTTAGCCCATCCAAAAATAGTACATCTTGAGCCTTTCCTCTTCCATTATTCAGAATAACTGAGCCTTTTCCTTTGATTTTCCCTGCTTTATCATTGCCGAATGTTACATTACCAGATTTATTTTCATCAAAGGTTACAAACTTGCTTCGATCTCCAGTCATATTCTTTGAACATCCACTGTCCAAATACCATTGGATTTTCTTATCTTGAGCTATTAGAGCCAGGTCAAAATTATTCAACTTCTTTTTCCACTGCATGCATCCTTTTGTTTGCTACCTTTCCTGAGAAGATGGACCACATTATCTAAGCGGACATTTGTGAGACTTGTGCCCAATTTTAATGGATAAGATTCATCGCAAGATACGCAGGGTAGAAACCAATCGGAAGTGCCAATAGAAGCAAGGACCATAGATCTAGGCAAATCAACGGTGATGATCACATCGGTGGAGATCAAATTCGCAAGTCACAAGGTAATTGTTTTAATTTGTGATGCGATGCGATCACATATTGCATATCGCATAAGATATGAGTTCGCACGGTATGGTAAATTATATGCGATAGCTGATATTGCGATATTGCGATAGCCGATATTTCGATGCGATATTACCATCACATATCGCAATTAGGGCAGGAGAAAAATCGCACAAACAAAGTGGTCATAGAAAATGCGAAGTGCGATATGATGACATGGACTTGGCCCACATATCGCAAATCGCAAGATCGGAGGGGTGAAGATCGTAAGAGAAAGGTTGAATCGACGAAATGCGAAATGCGATAAGAGTACCGGAAGCGATGCAAATTCAAAGCAAAAGTAAAAAGGATTTCAAATCCAAAGGTATAAGGTTTCCCTTTGAGAAATCGCATCGGGGGTTGGAAGAGCTATGCATAGCAAGAAACACATGGGAACACCGAATTGTGAAGTGCGATAAAGAGAGCGGACACGATGCAGATCGAAGCTGAAGCCTAAAAGTTTTCAAGTCTGGAAGTATGTGATTTTCCCTTTGTAAATCGCATCAGAGAGAAAATGATCCATATAGCAAAGAATGATGGAAATACTGAAATGCGATAAAAAATGGACGCGATATTGTTCAGAGGTAAATAGTAATGTATTTCATGTCCAGGCTTAATGTATTCTGCATTTTATATGAAGAAAATAGTGGAAGTAGAGGTCGACTCGGGTAACAAAAGAAAAGGTTGAACACGGCAAGGAAAGGCTCGTGTAGTTAAAAGGACCCGATCCCCTGCAGAACAGTGTGATGCAGTTGCGGCTGTGAGTTAAGAGGGAAGGTCTAAACGTGAAGGAAGTACTCGAGAGTATAAGTGACCTAGCACAAAGAGAAGAGCATGGAATGATGCAGGTAAGATATGCAAGAGGCGGAGGCTGTGTAAAATGTAAAGGCATGGGTCAAGTCAGAAAAATACGGTTGTGCAGAATAGTTATAAATATAACAGCAGGTAGAGAAGATAAAGGGACAGCAGGCAGAGAAGACAAAATAAATAGAAAAGAAAGAGGCTGAAAGGGATGAATTGAAATAGTGTTGTAACTGCAAATGTAAATTCATTAATTATTTTTATTGTATGTAATGCAAAGGAAAGTCTCCGTAGGCATAGGAAAAAATCCATGAGTGTTGTAATGATTATTTCTCATGTAATAACTTCAACTGAAGAATGAGGAATCGAATGGGTGGAAGGCATAGGGTTAGGCCTGTTCACTTCATATTCCCTATATAATGTAATCATTTAGGAAGTATCTGTATAAGAGATGTAATATCAGTGGAAAGAAAGAGGTTAGAGAACTGAAGAATGGATGAGAGAGAAAGAAGAATGTAAGAGAGTTGCAGGAGGTTAGAGAGTGTAAGAAGAAGGAGGAGCAGATAGAGAATATGTGAAGATTCAATGATGATATAAGGAAAATATGAATGCTGGAGAACAACAGTGAAGAAGGAACAGAAAAGAGATGATATCCAGGTAATCATCATGTGTTTTCATTGTAGTGTGAGGAATTTGGTGCTTCCATATCAAGTTGTAGCTTGATAGATGTCCAGTTGTAGCTGGCTGAGGTAGGAGCCTCCTGTAGGTTGTAGCCTACAGAAAATAGATGGGAGTTGGAGCTTCCTTGCAAGTTTTAGCTTACAGAATTGAGGTAGAGGCCTCCTGTAGGTTGGTGTCTACAAAAAATTGTGGTGAGAGGGAGTTGGATCTTGCCTTTGCATCACAACAATAATAAGATGTGGTTTTCCCCCTTATGGGTTTCCAATTATATCTGTTGTGTATGTGTATGATGATTATATGTAGATATTCTGTATTTAAATATGCTTAATACTTGCTTCTCACTTATTAAGATTGTGGTTTCATTATATAATAAGTTGATCATGAAATGGAGGTGTAAATAAGTTTAAAAGAAAGTTTTAAAAGTCCATGAATGCAGTAAACTGATTCACCCCCCCCCCCACCCCCCCCCGCCCCCCCGCCCTCTCAGTTTAACTAAGGGTTCAACACAATGAATAATGAAGATAAGTGCTAAACAACTATGATACCCATAGGAGGAAAAATCACTCATGGAAATAATAATTAGCTTTAGCAAATCAACTTGAAAAGAAATATCAGGCAACAAAATAGTGAGGTAATGAGGAAAATTGCATAATTATTGAGGTCAAGGGAGGGAGACTGGCTGGAGGGATTATGCATTATGTTATCTTAGTAGCAAATGATGCAGCATGGGGCTTGAGAGTTTGCAATGCACAGTTCATTCTGGGCACAATGAGGGAGAGATTGAGCATTACACAATCTCAGTGGCCACGGTGGCAGGACTAAGTCCTGGAACTATGAAATGCGTAGTTGAGTTAGCATATACTATACATTGTGTAGTCTCAAAGGCCAATCTAGAAGCCTGAGCCTTGGACTTGTGCAATGCCCACTTCGACAAGGCAAGTGTTGACCAAGTGAAGTGCATATATTCCAAATGATGGTGTGGGAAACTAGCAGATATAAGTGATGATGTAAGTTAAAGTGTAGATTTTACTAAGTATGGATAGATCAATGAAAATCAATTGTAGAAAATGAACATATGGAAGAAAAAATAAGCATGCAAGGAGAGTCGCTGAAAGGACGATCATTGGTTTACAAAAACAAGAAAAATAATGCGACACTTATAAAAGGCGAATGAAAAACTGAAGCACCACTTTTACAAGCTAATATAAGTTAAAACTTCAGCAACCAAGCAAAACAAAAATCACAAAACAAAAACTACAAAAATCAATAGAAAAAGTAGCAAAAGACGTCAAAAGAAAAACTCACATAGAAAAGCGAAAAAAAATTCACTAAAGGCTCCTTGATCTCCATATGAATGCTATAGCTCTAAGATCTAATGTATAAATTAACTCTAGAGGAATATATTAAATATATTTGGTTGAATTAGGGTTTAGCCTTTAGGATGTGCATGCCTAAAATCAAGGGAAAAACAACACTTGGCAGAAAATTCAAAAAAATAGTAATTGTGCCACCTTCAGGAAACTAATGATGACTCACTTTTTTCTAGAGATTTTTTTTCTTTTTCAAAATTTTCCTTTTTTTCTTTTGTGAGGAAACTTTTCATCCACACTACGTAATTTCCCAGGATTGCACAATTCTCGAGGATTTGGAAACTCCTTGACTTAATGCATTATGTAGTTTCTAAGTTGATGAGATGCTTTTCACAATTTACAAGCTTAAGATTGGGCTGCCAACCATAAATGCACAATTTCCAAGCTCAATTCTGGCTTTCTAGGAAGGATTACGCAATTCTAAACCTCAAGTTGGTATGCCTTCCAAGATTGAGTAGTTTCTGGAGGCAAGCCAAGAACTGCAGCAAGGTCAAGTCAAGAGGTTATATTGTGACCAAAAGGTCAGATCAGTATCAAAATAAGAAAACATAAGCACAACATGAAAGTAAATTCTTTGTCAAAACATGAATACTTGACGATAGTAAAAGATAAGCTCATGTAGATAGAAGGAAAGGCTCCAAAATCAAAGCATGGGAAAATGTTTGGAGGGTGGTTGTAGCAGCTGCAACACTTGTAGACACACTGGTAAAACTCCAGCTCTCTATATCAGTCTAGGTCTAACTCTTCAGGAATTATTGTTTAGTTCTTTAATCACTGTAGCTTCTTTACTTATATTGAGTTAAAGACATAGTCCCTACTATTCTCTTCATCGACGACACACGTAGCCCAGCCAAGTCGAACTAAGTTTTTTCTATTAGGTATGATGGTTTTATTGATATACAAGTAAAATAAGTGTTAGAGTATTAGTTTTAATATACAATGTTTCTTTGTTACAAGCAAGCCTGAACAGTACCCCAACAGATTCACTTCAGGGATACAAACATTGCTATGTTGCTAGGCTTCCTAGACAATACCCCGACATAGTTGGTTTCTTCACCTCCTGGTGCAGGAAGCCTTTCTCTTATTTCACCCTTTATTTTATTTTTAATTTTTTGTTCATATAAGTATGCATAGGCACTTATTAATTTCATGGGGTGGAAGATGGATCCTGACTTATTGAGAGTAGACAAGGTTGTCCCTTCAAAGAAGGATATTTATATGCCTCTGAAAAACTTGTTAAATTTTCCTCCCCTCCTTACTCTACTCGACTTAGTTGATGAGGAATAACCAAAAATTATAAAATACTGATTAGAGTAGGCAGTACTAGTTATAGATTCAAGAATCATAATTCCACTCTGGTTTTTTTTTTTTCGAAAAAGAGTGTATTTTCCATAAGAGTATGATCGACTAAAATATGCAAGCTTCATGAAAAGAGAGGGAATAATATATAACCAAGCATTGATAGTAGGAAAAATTGCTCTTGAACTTAACCATGCTTGCTTTGAAAACCAAACACTGTGTCATGCAGAATCTATCCTACAACTAAAAGGAAATGAAAAGAAAGGAGTAGAGTGGAAAGTAAATCACAAAAAAAACAAGGAAAACAACAAACAAACTTCTCATACTCCTAACCTAATGGAGAATTTACCAGAGTTACGTAAAATGAAACTTCAAGTGTAACCATTGACACATTAGCTAGCTTATATGGGCAAGAGAATGCATATCAAAGAGGATATTAAAGCATAATGATAAACAAGAAAGATGAAGTGATACATAACATAACATTTGAATTTTGATAATGCATGTAGAAAAATATGAAATAAAATCATATGCAAAGTATTATGTGGATGCATTATGGTGTTTGAACACATTACGACTCAAACATACGTAATAGAAAACTTTCAAAATTCAAAATTGGGTTAACATAAAGAAATAATAAAAAATGTGTTTCATAACAGAGATCGCCATGTACGAATCCTCCAATGACTGAGCGATAGGATCTTGCAAAACAAATGGAGGATGTGAAAATTATGAAATAGAATGATTTTCAATTTGTGTGGTGGAGTGATGAGGAGCCTTGAAAGATACAGTGTTTTTCTTATCAGAATTGGAAATGGCCTCAAGATAATGATAAACTGACATAACCATCAACTTGGGTTGAAGTGCCTCAACAACTTGAGGAAGTTCCAACCTATTGGAAGATAGATCATCAAAGACTGGTGGCTTATAAATATCAAGGAAAAATTAGAGTCTTGACCAGATGTATCGGTTAATATATCACAACAACTATGATAAAAAATTTCAAGATTGAAAATGGAGGCATCCTCATGATCTGATGAGTCATAAAGAGGGGAAGATTGGAAACAAGAAATTTCACCCTTTATTTCTTCAGGATTATCAGATGATGGATTGGACAAATCAAGAAGAGAATATTTTTCCTCGGTGCATTCAGATGTAAAAATGAAATTCCATGAGTTCTCGGTGTGATCAGAGATAACATCATTAGAAACTAATTATTTCCAATATTCAACAGGAATGACAGAATCATGGAAAATGCGAAGATATATAGGGAGATGTGTGGAAGGAGAGACATCAACCTTCGTTGCATATTCTTGTTTAGATGTATAATCCCACACATAATCATCGTAAATTATGTCACAATTTTTTCTCTCAACACCAACTCCATCCTCAACTTTATCCTCATGAACATCAAAATCAATAGTTGAAACGAGTGAGCATAACAACTCATAGTCGAGAGGATCAAAAGAACCAATAGATGGAGAATGAGGAGATATAACATCATCACAAACATCAGACTCATAGTCAAAACCTGCACTCAAGTTCTAAGTATGTGGGGTGGTAGAATATGGTCCTAAATTAGTGGATGAACTCTTAAGTTTTTCCACCTCAACCTATGGAAATGTAGCTTTTGGATGAGGAGGAGACAAAGAATCACTTGGGACAACAACTTCATTCGTTCCAAATTTACGAGCTCTATAACTAAGGTATGTTGGGATACTTTTGAAAAATTCATATTCTTACGGATTCATTGAAATATGAACAATAAATTTATACTTCTCTTTCATTAAATTCTAATAAATATCATCTTCACAAAATTTAAAACAAAAATGAATGAAATGATCATGAACTCAACTTGAATTATAGCATTGAGAAAAGGATAATTGGAGGTTTGAAAGATTATTATGGGATTGTTAACAATTGTAATTTGATCTAAGTTTGGGTGTGGAGTAAAAAAATCTTCCTCTTTGAGACTCTTGTCACCCCTATTATTTTATATGGATGTGAGGATTGGGGTTGCAGTATATCTAGATAATCATGAAAGAAGATTGGGTTGATCCAAAACTATTTTATAACCTACAAACTCAATATTAAAGGGGATACTCCCTGCCTTATCTTCATTATTGAAGCTATCATTTGCCCCGTTGAAATGATTAGTTATATCATGTATAGGAAGAAGCTATACAACATGGAAGCGAAGAGGTTCCCAAAAATTGCTTCTATTCCTAGCCAAAACCCCCACCTCTAGCTCAAGCAAGGTTGGCATAATCTATAAGAATCCATAGTATTGGCTAGACCATTGGGGAGTAAAAGACGAGATCATCTTGGAAAATAAATAAAATATTAAAAAAATTATTACTTCCAAATTTAAGGGAAAGTTGTGGGAAGATAAGAAGTTAGAGGGAAAAAGGAATCTAAGGTATTATAAGCAGGTGATCAAACCCAATATTTATAACCAGAATTATCTTTATGTCTTATAAAATGAAGCAACACTTCTACAAGCTAATATAAGTTAAAATCCCAGAAACTAAGCAAAACAACACTCATAGAAGCAAAATGACAAAAAGTGACATAAAAAGAGGCAAAAGACGACAAAAGAAAATCTCACCCTGAAAAGTGACGTAAACTCCACTGAAGGCTCCTTGATCTCCTTGTGAATGTTACAGTATCAAGATCGAATCTACAAGTTAGCTCTAGAGATGTCTATTAAATATATTTGGGAGGATTAGGGTTTATGACGCGCATGCCTAAAATCAAGGAAAAATGATACTTTTGGAAAATTCCAAAAATAGACATTGTGTCACCTTTAGGAAACTAATGATGACTCCCTATTTTCTGGGTATTCTTTTTCTTTTTTTCTATTCTTCTTTTTCACTTTTCTCAAGAAACTTTCAATGCACACTGCCAATAAGGATTACACAATTCTCGAGGACTAGGAAACTCCCTGACTTAGCGACATTGCGCAATTTCTGAGTTGATGAGATGCTTTGTGTAGAATTTTAGCTTAAGGCTGGGCTTCCAAGTAGAGCTGCACAATTTCCAAAGGTTGGCTTTCCAAGAAGGATTGTGCAATTCTGACCCTCAGGTTGTCTTGCCTTCCAAGATGGCGTAGTTTCTAGAGGCAAGCCCAACACTTTTGCAAGGTCATGTCAAGAGATTATCTTATGACCAAAAGATCATATCAATATCAAAACAAGAAAAAAAAAACAACGTGAAATAAAAGTCTTGATAAAAACACAAATACTTGACGATAGTAAAAGATAAGCTCCTATGGACAAAAGGGAAGGCTCAAAAATCAACGCATGGTTAAAAATTGGGAAGGTTGTTGTAGATACTACAACATATCCTAAGTGATATTGATCTTATCTTCTTAGTTGAAACATGGGAGCATGATGAATATAATGTCCCCCACATAGATGGATTCATTCTTTGGTTGTCTTGGAACAAGAAATCCTCTTCTAGATGTTTTGGTGGAATAACATGTTATATAAAAAATAATATTTATTCTCACATTCGGATTTATAATATTGACCCCCTCAACCAATACATTCAAATCAAAATTTCTGACTCTAAATCCAATAGGATTTATCTAATTTGTTATTTTTCTCCTATTAATGCTACCTCTTATAAGAAAAACAACTTGGATAAGAACTACCCCTTAAATACCTTAGAAAAAGTCATTCAAAGTCTAAGAAATGAAGGCAATATCTTCATGCTAGGGGACTTCAATGGTAGAACTAATACTAACCAAACTACTCTCCTAAGTAATAACTCTCACCCAAATCCCTCTGGCTAGATGAGTACGTTGAATTAGATAATAGATTCGAAATAAATTTTGAAGACATAACTAAGAACTTATTTGGTGTCGAGCTAATCAATATTTGTAGTTCACAAGATATTATAATTTGTAATGGGATTAATAAGTGACCAAACTCTAGCTATGTGACTTGTATTCATGGCCTTGGAATTATTTTCGTGGATTATGCAATATCTTATACCCATATTATTAGGCTTATTGTAAATTTTGACCTCCTAACTGAACATGAACCTAACTCTCTGACCACAAACCTCTAACCTTGACTCTAAACCTTGACATTCACACATGACACATACAAGATAATTGTGAGAGTCAAAGGAAAATTCATTATGACAAGAGTAAAATGGAGCTCTTCTTAAAGGATTTAAAAATGTATTTAAGTTTCTTAATGTATAATGATAACATTGATCACATATACCATGGTTTTACTATAACCCTTTCCACTACAATTAAAAATTGATCTACTGAGGTGTCCTATAAAAATAATAATAGAAATTTCAACCCTTGGTATGATAATGATTGTAAAATTTCCAGGGAAGCGATTAGAGATGCTCCTAATGAAACCATGAAGCTTGAAAAGTTAAATATGTACAAAGCTCTTATCAAAAGGAAGAAAATATCTTATATAAATAGGAGAGAATAGCATCTTCTTCTCCTTTCTAAAATTGATTCTCGGAAGTTTTAGAGGAAAATTCTTGTTCATAAAATGAAAGAAAATAATTCGATCCCCTTAAAGTGCTATAATATATATATTAAGAATATATATTATTCCCCTCACATCATGGGCACTATTTTGAACACTCCTATAGAGGAGGATATCTTTTCTTTGGAAGATGTGGAGTTCAGGATTAAGAAACTTGCTAATGGGAAAGGTAGGGATATCAAAGGTTACCAAGCTAAAATTTTCAGACTAGGAAGGTTTGTCCTCATCCATCATACACAGAAACTCCTCAATTTGGAAGTGAAACAAGGCTTCCCTAAGTCTTGGGAGAAAAATCCTTATTGTTCCTATATTTAAAAGTGGGAATAAAAACACTCCCTCTAACTACAGGACCATTATTATTAGCCACTTTTTAGCAAAACCATATGGGCTCATTTTGGAAATGAATATTAGCCTTTGGCCTGAAAGCCATGGAAAAATAGGTAAATGGAAAGCTAGATTTAGGAGAAATCATTTAACTATAAAACATATTGTTACTTTAAGGATTTTTGTGGAGGAAATTAACAATAATAAAATTGATCTCTTATGTTGTCTTGTTTACTTTAGAAAATCTTATGACACAGTTACTCGAGATAAAGTATGGAAGAGAGTAGAAGTGATAATGGTTCCTCTTGAGTTAAGGGCTTCTCTAACTAGGTTATATGAAAAATTTATTGTTAAACTTAAGACCACTCAATGTTGGTTAGAAGAAATTAAATGCAATATCAGAGTTAAGAAAGGATTCCCCTTATCCTCGATCCTTTTTAGCATTTACATTGATAAGATAGAGTATTTTTTGGAAGTTTCAGGATGTAATGGTTCCAATATTATTGGTATGGCGATTACTCTTATTATTTATGTCAATGATATCATTCTTCTAGCTAGGAGCCATGCCATTCATGAAAAGAAGCTCAAAATCCTCCAAGACTACTGGTCCAAGATGCGTATGACGGTTATTACTAACAAGACTAAAACCATGGTAATTAAAAATATTTATATCAACTATGATAATTTCATTTATCATAATAACTACTTGGAAAATGTTTCCTCATATAAATATCTAGGAATTAATATTCAACATCAACTCAATTGGAATTATAGCATTAAGAAAATGATAATTCGAGGTTGGAAAGATTATTATGGGATTCAAAACAATTGTAAATTGACTAATATTTGGGTATGGAGTAAAAAAAAGTTCCTCTTTGAGACTCTTGTCACCCTTGTTATATTATATGAATATGAGGATTGGGGTTTCAGTATATCAAGATAATCATGGAAGAATATTGGGTTGATCCAAAACCAATATATAACCTACACCCTCAAGATTAAAGGGAATACTCCCTACCATGTCCTCCTTATTGAAGCTAGCATTTCCCCCATTGAACATGGTTATGGTTAGGTATCTCATGTATAAGAAGAATCTATACAACATGGAAGCCAAGAAGTTCCCAAAAATTACTTCTATTCCTAGCCAAAACCCACACCTCCAGCTCAAGCAAGGTTGGCATAAGCATGCCTAGTATTGGCTAGACCATTGGGGAGTAAAAGAGGAGATCATCTTGGAAAATAAAGAAACTATTAAAAACATTATTACTTCCAAATTTAAGGGAAAGTTTTGGGAATATAAGAAGTTAGAGGGAAGAAGGAATCTAAGGTATTATAAGGAGGTGATCAACCCCAATATTTATAACCAGAATTATCTTTATGTCTTGGCCAGTCCTAAGAAGAGAATTAAAATTTCCAAGATAAGAATTAATTCTCATGAGTTTCAAAGTGAAACGAAGCATTGGTCAATTCCCAAAATACCTGGAGATGAAAGATTCTATCCCCTTTTGTCATACTAAAAGGGTTGAAGATGATTTTTTTTTCTCTTGGACTTCCAAAATTTCTTCTAACCCTAGCCAAAAACCCCACCTCCCACTCAAGCAAGTTTGGCATAAGGATGTCCATTATTGGCTAGACCATTGGGGAGTAAAAGAGGAGATAATATTGGAGGGTAAAGAAAATATTAAAAACATTATTACTTCCAAATTTAAGGGGAACTTAAGGGAAGATAAGGAGCTAGAGGGAAAAATGAATCTAAGGTATTATAAGGAGGTGATCAACCCCAATCTTGACAACCAGAACTATCTTTATATCTTGACCAGTCCTAAGAAGATAATTAACATTTCCAAGATAAGAATTAATTCTCACGAGTTTCAAAGTGGAACCGGTCATTAGTCAATTCCCACAACACCTTGGGATGAATGATCTGGATCTTAGAGGGAGGCCCCCAAGGCCTGAAAATTTGAAATTCCAGAAAAAAAAGGAAATAACACACAATAAAAAAACCACAAAGAAACGTTTTCTATTAAAACAAAGAATAACTGTAAAAGCTACATTGTGGTGAAAAATCTACACTTTTACAAAATGTGACTTGTTATTTATAGTATTTTTTAGTTATAATACCATGGGTAAATTCCATGGGTGGGTAAATACCATGGGTAGATGTCACTTACAATACCATTGGTGGATAAATACCATGGGTGGATGAATATCATGGGTGAATGCCACTTACAATACCATGGATAGATTCCATGGGTTGATGAATACCATGGGTGGATAAATACAATGGGTGAATGGATACCATGGGTGGATGCCCCTTTCCATTTGGATGATTCATCCCTCCTTAGAATCCTCCTGAAGAATCTTGTGTTGAATATGAAGAGCGACTGAAAAGAATGGTTTTGTGTGGTTAAACCATAACCTTGATGAAAAAATATTCAAGGGTAGAGAAACCATGTAATGTTGGTGACCAAATGTGATACTGATAGTACACGACCTAGAAAATGGACTTCGATGAAGTGTAGGTTTGTGGATGACCCATAACCATGAGAAATGAATATCCAAGGATCGATAAACCATGTAATGCTTTTGACTATGTGTTTACGGTAAAATGTGTCCAGCCAATAGTAGGGGATATCCCCGGTAAAAAGTCCTAACTAGACTCTAAACCGTTTGTGATAGGGATCCCGTCCGGGGTGTGGGTCTGGCTACTGCTTGATTTTCCTTTCCTTTGGATGCGATCGAACTCTGTAAACCTATGGACACACGCTTATTTGGATGATACAAAACACATGATCGATGAGTCTTAATGAACATATAACACTACGAGTAGCAATATGAGTACTAAAGCATGTAGCCGAAGGAAATGCTGTCAACAGCATGTCATTAAGGTCATGCCTGCAAAAGCCGTTCTAGCCACAGGAGAACAATTTTGTGTGGCAGAACACCCTTCACTTCCTTGAACGATTTCAGAGATGATATAAATGCCAGCAAACAAAGTTGTTAACATTCATAGAAGAAGAAGTTTAAGCTTAAAATAATTAATACATGTTTAGAGAACTATAATGCATCAATGAATTAATGGAAAACGCAGTTTCATTAATCAAAAGATATTAGAAACATAAGTGGAATACTCATAATGTTCACACATCAGTCTACATCAGATCCAATAATGGAATCAACAAGTGCTTGTATTCATATTCAAAAGTGTATTCCTTCCATACAATTCTCTATCCTCCAATGGAGTCCCAAAGGAAAGTCCCTGGCACAATCTCCCGAAGGAAGTATTTATAGAACAAAACTCGCCTTTTGGGCTTCCCTGACTTTTCATCTTCCTGACCATTGAGCTGCCTCGCGACTTAGTACATTTTGCGACCTATGACCTCGGCCACTGTTGCGACCTGCGACCCCACTGGATTTTGCAACTTGTGACCTCGAGAAATCCATGACCGCCTCACGACTCGGTGGAGGTCACATAGTCGGGTAGTCGCAACAGTTGAAGCCTCCCTTAGATGTGTTGTTTTGCGACCTTGCGAATTCATTAGATTTTGCGACCTACGACCTCTAACAATCTATGACCCGCGACCTTTGGGAACTTGCGACCTGCAGCTTGGCGTTTTATCCCTTCTACATTTCTCTTTCAAAGATATCAGAACATTGTTCTCCGAAGGATAGCCTTAGCTCTCGCCACATGAAACAAAAGCTTCTATTTGCTGGTGATGCCATTGCCGTGTTAAGGGAACTTGTATGAGTTGATAAGTGGGAGAGTGGTGTTTATGTTTCAAGTGAGATACTGAGCATCTGCATAATGCGGGTTTTGTTGTTGGTTTGAAACCCAGTTGTGCATCTTCTAGCGGCTCTCTTTCTTTGGTTAGACATTATTGTTTCCTTATGTTACTTGCTTCTCGTAAATATTCCTCCTGGGGAATTATGACAGTTAGCGGCCTATTTCAAGTTTGACCAAACGGTAAACTCTTATTGTTCCAAGGAATAGCCATTCCTTTACCTGGTTGGCTGGCTTCTGTACCAAAAAATATCGCATACATTAGGGGGTATGCTACGTGGTTTGCAATGCATTTGGTGTGTTGTAGCCACACTCTTCCTAAACAATTTATTAAACACTTTAGAGGCAATCAAGTGCTAGCATCCAACCACAAGGATACGTCCTCAAAATGAGGTTCCACGTGTTCTCGCAAGCATTATCCTCTTAGGGACGTAAATAATAAAACACCCATCCTTCGCAAAAATGGTTTTGCATGAGGTCGCAACCTTGGCGTGGGGGTCGCGCAGTTGGAAAGTCGCACTTGGTGTGGGCTCTCCTAAGTGTGACTCTATGACTTGGTGACTCAGGAGAGGTTGCAGAGTCGCATCCCTGAGTCCTAATAGGAGTTGCGACTATGCGACCCAAGAGCAGCTGTGACTTGAGCAGGTCACAAGGTCACGTTCTCATGTTCTTGGTTCTTTGAAGCATGTGACTTGGTGTTATGAAGTTGTAACACCCAAAACTGTGCAGCTGTGGAGGGGGGATATGACTTTTCAAAATGAATTGGGACCACTGATTTCAAATCCACAATCTAGGTACCTCTGCCAATATATTTTGATGTTTCTAGCCCACACAGAAACGTAGTGGGATCGATGAAGCTTGGAACTCGAGCTAATGCTAAAAACACATTCGGCACTTCCCTTTAATGTTGTGTTTATAGGGATGCCTCACGCGAGTTCGTGGCTACAACTAACATGCCGTGTCCTCCTAAAATTCCCTGGAAACCGGAGCTTCTGATGTTACTTCCTTGCGACTTCGATGACCCGCGGCTAAATGCAATTTTATTCTGGTCTCATTTCCTATACGTGATCGCATGAATGTAGCCCCGGCATTGCGACTCGATGAGGTCGTTGAGCAACAGCGTCCATGCATTCCAGGTCATATTCTTCCTTTCAGGTTGGCCGCAAATGGCCTTCATCAGGTCGTGCTCTCTCTCCCTTGCATGGCCTCTAATGATGTTATATTAAGATGCCACGGATGTATTTTTTTAATCCCCCTTGCACGATCTTCCCAAGGTTTAGTGAGGAAGGATGTTGATATCCCTAGCATACAAATTTCTTTACCCAAATTTTCCTTACGCAAATGCGCACATGCCATGCAACTTTTTTAGGACTTCACAGGACATAGCTCTTTGAGTGTCCAATAAAGTATGCTTTTTATGGATTTGGATTTAGGCCCATGTTGACCCATGACTTTATTTTTTAATGCACAAACCATTCAAATTCTCCTTCATTATTTACATCCTTACGTACTTATTTGAAACGCGCGGTCCTTTGCAATGGTTACCATGCAAATTTTGAGGTTTTTTGGATGTGATGGAAAAATTGAAAACTCATCCTTGCAGTGCTTTTTAATAATGTGGCAGTGGGCTCCTTAATGAAACGGATACGTTGTCGAATGTATGTTGATATCATTTTTGACTGATCCCCATAAATTTAGTCGTATTAATATTTTTCGACCGTCGTTCCTTGATTAGTTTGAGAGTTTTTATTATTAATCCATTCACTGTCATTTTCCGCATGGTAATGATTGATGCATTCCAAGATCAAAATCCTGTTGGAACGAATATGTCTGTAACTTCCTTAGCTTCAAGGTAGGAAACATAATCTCCAGTCTAACAATCTTTCTTGCTTGAACTAAGGGGGTCTTTTCACCATAGATTTTTTTATCTGGTAAATAGTTGAAATCTGATGCAATTAAGACATATTTGGTAGTGCTCCTTGCAAAACCTCTGATAGTTGCAGGAAACCTTTCGACAATGTCCATGCACCCTTTAATTAGTGGATCTTGCAAGGGTCAGAATATCTCCGAGAAGGAAGACTCGTGTTGCTCCCTCCTAAGCCGGACCTCCATCCAAGGAGAACTTTGATCTTCGCTATAGATAAGGTCATGTGGAAAATTGTCAAGAACCTCAAGCATTATAACCCAACATGGCTGCGCATTCACATTACCCCATCCGCGTCTGTTAGTTACATCCCAACATTCTTCATGAAATTGTTTTACATGACTTTTCACTTCACCAACAATCTCGACTTGTTTCTTTGCCAAAGCTGGGCTAATTTTTACAGATGCTTGTCATCCACCTTGACGAGTTTTTCAACTATATAATTATTTATCATCCCTATATGGACAAGGTATGGAGGTGCCTTGTTCCGCAACTGTTCCCTTGTTGTTTTAGTTTTTTACCCTCAGTGTGGTGATGATATTGTTGGGTTTACCATCCGTGGGATTGTCCTGCATGAGACATTATAATATTTGTTAGTTTGCAGTTAGCTTTTAGAGGATGATGCCCCTCAACTAATCTACATGAGCTTATGAGCTTAAATGAAGTACCCAAAAAAAATGCCTAATGATCCATGGTGAGAGGGCTTCTAACGAATATACTTAATGCATAGAGAAGTTTCCATTCGAGTGTATGCATGATGATCCTCCCACATATGGCGTGGTTGCGGCGAAATAATCTCGTCATGATGGTGAGAAGGTTCAAAGACTACAGGCCGAGTCAAAAACCCTAATGGCTAAGCGAGCAGGAGGACCCAAAATTTTAAATATACCCAAAATTTCGGGTGGTGTTGTAGCGGCTACAAAAAATGGTGAACCACTAGTAGAATCCAGCATCTCTGTCAATGTCCCAACAATAGTCTGAGTCTAGATGGGTATGCAAGGGAATATTGAACAAGCTATGTGGGTATCACTTTTGCATTACTTTGACCTTTACAGATATGCCCAGTCCTTGTGCCTCGGCTAGGTCTCGTTAATTAGAATGTGTCAAAGTGGAAGTTCATGGATGCCAATGGTTAGTTGATGACGTGGAGAGCAGGGCAGCATGCTTATTATATTCAGAATTTTAAAATAATTTTTTGGTGTTGCTCCACTGCCAGTAGGCCTAGACAATACTCCGGCGGAGTCACTTCAATAAATCACAAACGTTGCTCTGCTGCCAGCGAGCCTAGTCAATACCCCGACGGAGTCGTTGCATTACCTCTCTACGCAGGAAGCCTTTCTCAATCCTTTACCCTTATTTGTTTCATGTGCTTGTAGCACTTATTTTCATGTGCTCGTAGCACTTATTTTTCATGGGTGGATGAGGGATCCTGATTTATTTTACGGGCGAGAGAGGTTGTTTCTTGTTTGACAGAAACTGAAAGATATTCTGATTTGGGTTTGCCCTCATGCCAAGTCTTCACATCCCATCAACCACCCACAGGCGAAACGTGAAAAACAGATAATTAAGATGCTTGAGACTATGCTAGGCATAAGGCTCGGGTTACGGGTATAGGCCATTCGAACTCGCTAGGGTTCCCCACAAGGAACCGGCTCGTATTTCCCTGGCCAATGAATTTAAACTCATAGGTACTATGTTGGGAACGTGATTTTGATGTCTTGTCCTGAGAGAAGCTACCTCTTGAGGAAACCCCTACAACCTCACGCAAATAATGGAGTTATGGTTTCAGCAATTAGGGAAAACAAGTGAACAAGGTCATCAAGGTTTCAATGAGGGCTCATGTAGCGGCATGCAATGTATGGGAATTCTTCAAGCCACGTTAATAACCAATGAGAATGATGCGAGGAAGAAAGCGCACAACACAATGTAACTGACAAGGATTATGACACCATGAAATGCCATGTGTGAGAAGGATAAACTATTTACCGGTGGAAAACAAGGCAAAGCACATGCGGTGATTATCTGACATTATCCAGGAACAAGCATATTGAAAAAACACGAGTGAAAAAATAAATGGAAAATTATAATGCATAAACCATTAACTGCAAGAAAAGACAACAAGCATAATTTTAAACCCTAAAGCAAAAATTTCACATGTAAACCTAATTAAAAACTTGAACTAACAAATTTTATTAGCAAATCCTAGCTAGCCTAATCAAAACCCTATTTTAACCAAAGAGGCGGTCGGGTTATGTGAAATCAACTTTCCAATGTAGCCACCACATTAGTTCCTGCCCTGCAAGAACAACAATGTCTGCAATCAGAGCCAGCATATAAAATCGTGCACCAACAACAAGACTTACCTGAAGAGCATGTGCGATAGCAAGAAAGTCATGGATACTTACCAAAGAACGTGCCAGAATGGATTGTGCTAGCTAGATTTCACTTTCATCTTGATACATAGAAATATGTATTTGAAACATAAAATCATTTATCAATGACACACATCCATCCACGCACAACCTTAGGTCCGATGGAAGCGGGGAAAAACATTTCCTATTTGCAAGTATATTCATTGGATAGGATTTTTCAAACCCATCGGGAATCTCATCATGATTTTTAGGATGATCACTTTGATAGACCCAAAAAAATAGGCATCCGCTAGGAGAATTTGAGATGCTTGCGAATCCACTTGCAGAAACCCTAATTTTGAAAGCCCTGATTCGAAGTTGTCCATGGGTTTTGTCGAGGATGCGAGGATATGAAGCAACCTTCAGTGGAGGCCGACATTCCTCACCGTCCTGGACAAGCTCCGGACCTTTGAGCGGGGGGCTTCCAAACTTAGATGGTTTCGTGAGATTAACGGACGAATGGGTGTGATCATCAATTGTAGTGATTGGAAAAGTGTCAGTGGGATTTATATCAATTCGGCCAAATTTTTGCGCACTGGCGGATTGACAATCCAATGTATCAGATTCTTTAGATTTCCCAAGATGGGGTGAATTGACCGGAATATTTTCAGGCAGTAGAGAGGTTTGCCAAAAATAACACGCGTGTGCTTGAGTGCAACTGGTGCTGGCTGGGAAACAACTGAAAATATTAGAGACCATGGCCATTGTTTTCCTTCCAGTGAATAAATTAGGGTATATCGGTTGTTTCATACCAACTATTAGGGGACAGGAATATGTGCTCAGGGAAACATCACTCGAATGGAAGACATGCCCAGATGAGCTGATATCTGATGTCGTTATGCTGAGAGGAGTGTGATTCATGGGAATCTTCACTTCAGAAACCCTAATTCGAGAAAACCTAGTTGGATCTATTTGAGGGGTCTCATCAGGATCGGAAGAACTTGAGGTAATAGCCAGAAAAAGTTGAATTGTTTCGATTTCCTGATAGTTCCTTGAATATTCACAAAGCGGATCATCAAATTTCGGTGGCTTCATATGGTCGACAAATAGATAAAAATGACGGTCCTCAGTGGCATGAGTGAATATGTTTTCAGATAAGTAGTGATCACTGGAGCTATCGATTCGATCAAGTTGGGTACCTCGCACGTTAGGCTCCTCGGGAGTTAACAATTGGGATGGATCAATAAAAGAGATATCTTGAAGTTGCCAAGACATGAAGTCACCCCTTTGGTTGTTTAAATATTTCAGATGAAAAAGATCAAATCTAAGAGATTCATCAATTTTGTAATGTGATTGTGAAACACCACCCGTGCGCTTTTGATTGTCACCAATAACAGTACAAGAAAATTTTGAATGACTTGAAGAAATTACTGGTGCGGAAGGCTCATGAAATAAGTCAGAGAATAATGGATGAAATGATTCAGATGCGAGGGTATCAACGGTGCAAGGAATTTCATCTCACACATTGGTGTCATCCGGAGTGAACAATGGTCTTGCATGCCTAGGACGGTCCAATGATTTTGTAAAGTCAAATTTATCTAGGACAAGATTCAATTTATTCTTAGCATGCGAATAAGATTTAGGATTGTGTCCAGGGAAAAAATTCAATGGACTCGAGATAGGTTTCATGAACCGGGAGATATAATGGGCCACTATGGTTTTCAAGCTCTGATTCGACACAGTGCGTGAAAGATTTAGGGGTGGCACAACAGGTTTTTTCTTCTTGCACACGTCTATCATTGCTCAGAACTTTTTAGGTCACAACTCCACTACACGGAAATTCAGGAGGATGAACAGGAATATCACGAATAGTAATACTCTCCTTGGAGGCCTGAATGTGGTCTGGACTCGGGGAGATGGAAAAGGAAACATTAGGGACAAAGTCTAAACATCTGGCAACCTCTGGTTCATCATAGGGAACACTAGGATTAGGCTTGGTTGCTAATTGAAATTGTTCAAGGGAAACGGAAATCACATACCTGAACTGTTCACTTAAAAATTTCCAATCAACATCCTTTTCAGGGAACTCAAAACAATAATGAACAAATCTGAGAGGGAATTCATCTAGAGGTTCCTGAGGTTCCATTTTGATGTAATTTAACTTTATTAACACATTCTGAAAATTGAACCTATGAAAAGCTTGTTGTAATTCATCAGCAAGTTGCTTGTACGAATGGATAGAAGCTTTCGGCAATGTGTGGCACCATTTCTTAACGCGACCTTCGAGAGTGAGGGAGAAAAGCACACAAGTCAACCCTTCATTGTCAATTTCGTAGCACTCACAAAAGTCACAAAAATCTAAGAGGTGTTTGGTTATGGAAACTCCATTTTCACCATCTAATTTTAACTGGGAAAAGTGATACATAAGTTCATCAGGGATTGAGCATCGAGGCTCATAGAAATCCGAAAAACATATCGGGAGGATGATTTGGGGATGAGCCATTACAGATATGAGATTAACTGCAGGCTCTAAGGGCTCAACTTATCATCAGGCCCTCCTTCTAGTGCCAATTCTATTGACAGGAAAATATGTCCGGCCAACAGCAGGGGATATCCCCGGTAAAAAGTCCCAACTAGACTCTAAACCGTTTGTGATAGGGATCCCTTGTGGGGTGTGGGTCCGGCTACCGCTTCATTTTCCTTTCCTTTGGATGCGATCAAACTCTGTAAACCTGTGGACATACGCTTATTCGGATGATACAAAACACGTGATCGATGAGTCTTAATGAACATATAACACTACGAGTAGCAAGATGAGTACTAAAGCATGTAGCCGAAGGAAATGCTATCAAAAACATGTCATTAGGGTCATGCTCGCAAAAGACGTTCTAGCCACAGAAGAAACAATTCTGTGCGGCAAAACACCCTTCACTTCCTTGAACGATTTCAGAGATGATATAAATGCCAGCAAGCAAAGTTGTTAACATTCATAGAAGAAGCAGTTTAAGCTTAAAATCATTAATACATGTTTAGAGAACTATAATACATGAATGAAGCAATGGAAAATGCAGTTTCATTAATCAAAAGATATTAGAAACATAAGAAAAATACTCATAGTGTTCACAAATCAGTCTAGATCAGATCCAATAATGAAATCAACAAGTGCTTGTATTCATATTCAAAAGTGTCGTCCTTCTATACAATTCTCTATCCTCCAATGGAGTCCCAAAGAAAATTCCGTAGCACAATCTCCCTAAGGAAGTATTTATAGAAAAAAACTCACCTTTTGGGCTTCCCTGACCTTTCATCTTCCTGACCATTGGGCTGGCTCGTGACTTAGTAGATTTTGTGAACTGCGACCTCGGCCACTGTTGCGAGGTGCAACCCCACTGGATTTTCTGACTTGCGACCTCGAGCAATCCGTGATTTCCTCGCGACTCAATGGAGGTCGCACAGTCGGATATTTGCAACAGTTGAAGCCTCCCTCGGATGTGCTATTTTGTGACCTTGCAACTTCATTAGATTTTGCAACCTGCGACCTCTAAAAATCTACGACTTGCGACCTTTGGGAAATTGTGACCTGCAGTCTGGTGTTTTATCCCTTCTACATTTCTCTTTCGGAGATATCAAAACCTTGTTCTCTGGAGGACAGCCTTATCTCTCGCCACGTGAAACAAAAAATTCTATCTACTGGTGATGCCATTGCCGTGCTAAGGGAATTTGTATGAATGGATAAGTTGGATAGTGGTGTTTCTGTTTCGAGCAAGATACTGAGCATCTGCATAACGCGGGTTTTTTTTTAGGTTTGAAACCTAGCTGTGCATCTTCTAGCAGCTCTCTTCCTTTGGGTGGACATTACTGTTTCCTTATGTTACTTACTTCTTGTAAATATTCCTCCTGGGGAATTATGATGGTTAGCGTCCTGTGTCAAGTTTGACCAAACGGTAAAATATTCTTGTTCCAAGGAATAGCCATTCCTTTACCTAGTTGGTTGGCTTCTTTACCAAAAAATATCGCATACGTTAGGGGGTATGCTACATGGTTTGCAATGCATTTTGTGTGTTGTAGCCATGCTCTTTCTAAACAATTTATTACACACTTTAGAGTAAATCATGCGCTAGCATCCAACCACAAGGATACGTCCTCAAAACGAGGCTCCACGTGTTCTCACAAGAATTATCTTCTTAGGGACGTAAATAATAAAACACCCATCCTTCGCAGCAATTTTTTTGCATGAGGTCGCAACCTTGGCATGGGGGTCGTGCAGTTGGAAAGTCGCACTTGGTGTGGGCTCTCCTGGGTGCGACCCTGTGACTTGGTGACTAAAGAGAGGTCGCAGAGTCACATTGATGGTAAGTCGCATCCTTGAGTCCTAAGAGGAGTTGCGAATATGCGACCCAAGAGCAGCTGTGACTTGAGCAGGTCGCAAGGTCGCATTCTCATGTTCCTGGTTCCTTGAAGCGTGTGACTTGGTGTTATGAGGCTGTAACACCCACAAATGTGTGACCGTGGAGGGGGAATATGACTATTCAAAATGCAGTGGGACCGCCGATTTCAAATCCACAAGATGGGTACCTCTGCCAATAGATTTTGATGTTGCCGGCCCACACAACAACATAGTGTGATTGATGAAGGTTGGAACCCGAGGTAATGCTGAAAACACATTCGGCGCTTCCATTTAATGTTGCATTTAGAGGGATGCCTCACGCGAGTTCGTGGCTGCGGCTAACATGCCGTGTCCTCTTAGAATTCCCTGGAAACCCGAGCTTCTGATGTTACTTCCTTGCGACTTCGATGACCTGTGACTAAATGCAATTTTATTCTGGTCTCATTTCCTAGACGTGATTGCATGAATGTAGCCTTGACATTGCGACTCGATGAGGTCATTGAGTAGCAACGTCCATGCATTCCAGGTCGTATTCTTCCTTTCAGGCTAGCTGCAAATGGCCTTCGTCAAGTCGTGCTCTCCCTCCCTTGCATGGCCTCGAATGATGATATATTGAGATGCCACGGATGTATTTTTTTTATCCCCCCTTCACGATCTTCCCAAGGTTTAGTGAGGAGGGATGTTGATATCGCTAGCATACAAAATTCTTTACCCAAATTTTCCTTACGCAAATGCACCCATGCTGTGCAGTGTTTTTAGAACTTCGTGGGACATAGCTCTTTGAGTGTCCAATAAAGTATGATTTTTATGGAGTTGGCTTTAGGCCCATGTTGACCCATGAATTTATTCTGTAATGCAAAAAACATTCAAATTTTCCTTCATTATTTACATCCTTACGTACTTATTTGAAATGTGCGGTCCCTTTGTGATGGTTACCATGCAGATTCTGAGGTTTTTTTAATGTGATGGAAAAATTGAAAACTCATAGTTGCAGTGATTTTTAATGATGTGACAGTGGGCTCTTTAATGAAATGGATACATTGTCGAATTTATGTTGATAGCATTTTTTACTGATCTCCATAAATTCAACCATATTAAGATTTGTTGACCGTCGTTCCTTGATTGGTTTGAGATTTTTTATTATTAATCCATTCACTGTCATTTTCCACATGGGAATGATCGATGCATTCCAAGATCAAAATCCTGTTGGAATGAATATGTCTACAACTTCGTTAGCTTCAAGGTAGGAAACATAATCTCCAGTGTAACAATCTTTCTTGCTTGAACTAAGGGGGTCTTTTCACCATAGATTTTTTTATCTGGTAATAGCTGAAATCTGATGAAATTAAGACATATTTGGTAGTGCTTCTTGCAAAACCTATGACAGTTGTAGGAAACCTTTCGACAATTTACATGCACCCTTTAATTAGTGGATCTTGCAAGGGTCTGAATATCTCCGAGAAGGAAGACTCGTTCTGCTCCCTCTTAAGCCAGACCTCCATCCAAGGAGAAATTTGATCTTCGCTATAGATAAGGTCATGTGGAAAATTGTAAATAACCTAAAGCATTATAACCCAACATGGTTGTGCATTCGCATTACCCCATCCGCGTCTGTCAGTTGCATCCCGAAATTCTTCATGAAATTGTTTTACATGACTTTTCACTTCACCAACAGTCTCGACTTGTTTCTTTGCCAAAGCTGGACTAATTTTTACAGATGCTTGTCATCCACCTCAATGAGGGTTTCAACTGTAGACTTATTTATCATCCCTATGTGGACAAGGTATAGAGGTGCCTTGTTCCGCAACTGTTCCCTTGTTGTTTAAGTTTCTTACCCTCGGTGTGGTAATGATATTGTTGGGTTTACCATCCATTGGATTGTCCTGGATGAGACATTATAATATTCGTTAGTTTGTAGTTACCTTTTAGAGGATGATTCCCCTCAACTAATATACATGAGCTTATGAGCTTAAATGAAGTACCCAAAAAAAATGCCTAATGATCCATGGTGAGAGGGCTTCTAACGAATATACTTAATTCACATAGAAGTTTCCATTCGAGTGTATGCATGATGATCCTCCCACACATGGCGTGGATGTGGTCAAAGAATCTCATCATGATGGTGAGAAGGTTCAAAGACTACAGGCCGGGTCAAAAACCCTAATGGCTAAGCGAGAAGGGGGACCCGAAATTTTAAATATACCCAAAATTTTGGGTGGTGTTGTAGCGGCTACAACACTATGATACTAACAGTTTGTGGCCTAGAAAATAGACTTCGATGACAAGGATTTTTTGTGGTTGACCCATAACTGTGATGTTTGATGTTGATGAAGTAGCAAGTTCCTACATAGCCTGGGGTGAGAGGGAACGTCTCCAAAAAATGCTAGTCGAATGATGCTATGCTAAAACTGATGAATGTGAACCAGGTTCCTACTAAAGTGAGGTGAGAGGGTACGTCTCTAAAGGGAACCTTCTCTGAATGTTGCTCCAGATATAAAAAATAATTTAAAATGGGCATAACTTGGTCCATATAACTCAGATTCCTTATTATACTTTGTTTTTGGAAATAGAATCACCATTTTGCATCTTGTCATGTGATTTAAATCCCTATCTGGTGATCGAAATCTAAATCAGGGGAAAAAATTTGCTCAAAATTCAGAGTGTTCAAAAAGGTGTGGAACCTGAACAACCATGATCGGCTCGTCACCCTAATTCCGGCGCAATTAGTTTCATCAAAAACAGACTCCGTATGAAGGAATTAGAGCCCGCTAACCGCTGTGCAGAACATGCAAAGTTTGGACAGAATGTTGAAATGGATGTTACTATGCATCCACATAGCCTAGTCAGCAAAAGGTATATTCTAGGGAATATTCCTTAGAATATTCCCATAATATTCTCCAGGTGGGCCACTCAGGTGCTGACACTTTTTGTGTGGTGATTGGTCAATTTTAGGTGTGTTGGTGAAATGTTATTAGCTATTTGTAAGGCAATGAGAAGATAACACATGTCTAGCCCAGAGGCTGCCATGTTCGCCTCCCAAAGGCAAAAATGTGGCTAAGTGTCAAATATATAACGTGGTAAAATTTTATGGAGGCACAAGGCCTGACCGCGTGATCTCCCATACACCATGCCCACAGTTTACCACCATGACACTAAGTTATGTCTTAATATACATAGCGTGCAACATTCATTTAAGTTTTCAAATTGAATTTGATGGGGGGGAAAGGGGGCCAGCCCCGTGGGTCCAACCCTCATGCCATATGACCATAGCGCATAACTAGAGGGCGGAGCACAATGCTAAATGCACCATTAACGCACTAATCACTCTTAACCACCGCCCCGAATCATGCTTAAGCACTAATTAAGCACCAGTTTAGTTTGGCGAAGTTTTTGGACCAGAGCCAACTTCGGCGGAATTATCTAAACTAACTCCAGTTAACTCCAGTCTACCAGATTTGGTGGAGGTTTTCTAGGAGAAATTGTTAGATGTCATAACTTGGGCAGTTTTCGACCAAATTGAGTACACAAAGAGGCTAGGTAGCCATTTTTGAGCATTTTTTAATCATTGGAACAGGTTTCAGAGGCAGCGGAGCACTTATTTATGGGTTTTCTCCACTTGAATATTAAACATGCCTAGGGTCACCAAGAGAGGAGGCCATGCCTAGAGTACTTGTAGACCAATTGAAGAACCAGAAGAGGCTACTCATGGCTCCATCAAATGGCTTGTGTCTTGCTGTATGATGTATTTTTCTTCCATGTGCTTAATGGTTTTATGTCTACAACTGTTTCATGGAATTACACATTGAACGACAACAAAAAGAAATTCTTGCGGTAATCTGAAAGATCAGTAATATTCCTAGGCAAATAAGAAACACAATTTTAATACTGATGAGGGAGCTTGCTTAGCATTAAAATTTTTACCCATATTTAGATCAAGTTGGTATGAGAGCTTCAGGTTCATTGTTGCTTGTGTCACTTTGTGCAAAGAGGGTTTTCTATTTGCAAAATGAAAATGATTACCAGGTTGAAGCTCCGGAAAGGAGAAGGAAAAATTGTTGGTATAGCTTCCCAAGTAGGAACAAGGAGAAGGAGGATCAGGTTGCCAAAAGTTCCACCTCAAGTTTCACCTTCAAGAAATATCGAGGCTTTTAAGAGCATATCTCAAGGAGAAGAGCCTACAAGTCTCACAAGGGAAGAAGGTAAAATAAATGGTGTTTCACCACCATATTCACCACAAAATTATTTTTTTCTACAAATTTGATGCAATTTGCTGATGTAGAAAATCCTTCCAAGATGGAAGATGGATATATTTATGCCTTTTGTCCACATGATGTGGAAGAGGTTCAATCGGCACCTTATTTTGAGGAGCTGAAATAAGAGGAAAAAATATTCCAAGAGAACACCTTGAGAATATGGAAGGAGTATGAAACCATATTGTGTCTCAATCAAGAGATGGGACAAATGGTGAGCATGCATATGCTTCTTATTTATATGCACATATTGATGAAAATTATTTTGCAGCCTTTGAAAGACACAAAAAAGGTATTGGGTCAAATATCTTGGAAAAGATGGGATACCAAGAATGCTTAGATCTTGATGTAAATCATCAGGGCATCAAGAACCCAATAGAGGTTAAATAAAGGCCTAAGCATGAAGGCTTGGGGTATGTTGCACCAGAAGAATGGTCTTCCGATGACAGCGATTGGGGATCATGTACCTACTGTCACAAAAGAGGACATGGAGAAGAAAGGTGTTGGAATTTGAATCCATAGCTTGTACCTATTTGGTTCTCTGGATAGATGCCACTGAAATGATGTCAAAGAAAATTTCAGCCAAAAAAAGTTTGCAGTCATTGTAGTTTGTTTATGTGTTGACACCAAGAAGAGAAGGAGATGGGAAATTAATTATTACAGATGTGGAATTTGGAACTGTGGAGGTAAAAGAATGGTCATTTCTTCTCTATTTTTACTGATGTTTTAATTCACTCTTATAGTTCACTCAGATGGGCTTATTAGAAAATTGGTTTCCAAAAGAGAAGCTTGCATCAAATGGATGTTTGTGCAAAGGAGGAAACTGATTCTCAATGGGAAGGAAAGTTAGCTTTCCAAGCATGGAAGGATCACTTTGGTACAACAAAGTGTTACATCAGCCAACAAGTGCTAGATATTTGGGTCAGCAGCAAAAGGAGAATAGTGATTGAAGAGCCAATCGATTACCAAGGCAAGGCATGTTAGTGACCGAAGTGGTTGTCATGATGATTTCTCCAAGTAGAATCAATATGATAGAACTTGGGAGACATAAGAGTATTGAACTCTCAGAGATAACTAGATTTTATGGGTCCAAAAACATATCAGTGGGAAGGTGTGATCAGAATCTCAATCAAGGGAAAACATTTGCTCAAAATTCAAAGTGTTCGAAAAGGTTGGGAACTCAAACGACCATGACTGGCTTGTCGTCCTGATTCTCATGAAATTTGTTTCGTTGAAAAATAACTCCGTATGAAGGAGTTAGAGCTCGTTGACCATCGTGTAGAACACACAAAATTTGGACAGAACGTTGATAGGGATGTTGACTAGGCATCTATACATCTCAGTCAACAAAATTTATATTCTAGGGAATATTCCTTGGAATATTCCCCACCTGAGATGCCTAGGTGCTGACACTTGTCACGTGGTGATTGGACAATTTTTAGGTGTATTGGAGAAATGTCATTGGATATTGGTAAGCCAATGAGAAGCTGACACGTGGCTAGCCCGGAGGCTGCCATTGTCCCACCCAAAGGCATAAATGTGGCTAAGGGTTAAATATATAGCGTGGTAAAATTTTATGGAGGCGCAGGGCTCAACCCCGCGACCTCCCACACACCATGCCCACGATTTACCACCATGCCACCACGTTATGTCTTAATATACATAGTGCGCAACATTCATTTAAGTTTTCAAATTGAATGTGATGGGGGAAAAGGGGGCCATCCCTCATGCCATATGACCATAGCCATAACCGGACGGTAGAGCCTAACGCTAAACGCCCCATTAGCGTGCTAATCGCGCTTAACCACTACCCCTAATCATGCTTAAGAACTAATTAACCATGAATATAGTTTGGCAGATTCTTCAGAGGAGCACCAACTTCGGTAGAATTTGCTAAACTAACTCCAATTACATCCATCCTACAAGATTTGGAGGAGGTTTTCTAGGAGAAATTGTCAGATGTCATAACTTCGGAAATTTTTGACCAAATTGAGTACAGGAAGAGGCTAGGTAGCCATATTTTAGAATTATGGACTCATTGGAACATGGTTTGGAGGCAGAGGAGCACTTCTTTATGGGGTTTTCTCCACTGGAAGATTAAATATGCCCAAGGTCACCAGGAGAGGAGGCCATGCCTAGAGGACCTGTAAACCAATTGAAGAACCAGAAGAGGCTACTCAGGAGTTTATGGATGCTCTGAATCCATTGGTAACTTATTTTTTCTATTTATAACACATCTTCAAGTTCAAATTGCAGGTTGAACCAGGAGGGTGTATGGATCATTCAGATGTTGAGCCAGTTCTTGGAGGACTTTGAGATGGAGATGATCTTGCAGGGATCTTCTAGCCTCCATATGTTTACAGCAGCAGCCTTTGCAACAGTGTTGTAGCATTTTTCTCATATTTTCTCTTTATGTGTTTTAGAGAAAAATACTGTTTATGTACCTACATTTATTGAAGTACAAATTTGATGCTCTGTCATATTTGGGTAAGGGATATTAGTAATATGCCCATGCATTGTTGATAGTTTTAGGAATGACTATAGGTCAGTAAGTGTATGGTAAAGGGACTATGCATGAGTTGTTTCTTTTTAGGAGAAACTTACCATTTCAGTTCATCACATTGATGTACTCTTCATTTTGAATTTGGAACATAATAACAATGAATCATTCCTTAGAGCTAATTCAAGGATATGTAGCCCAAGTGGGGTGAAATCCTTCATCAAATGGCTTGTGTTTTGCTGTATGATGTATTTTTATTTCATGTGCTTAATGGTTTTATGTCTACAACTATTTCATGGAATTACACATTGAAAGAGAATAAAAATAAATTCTTGTGATAACGAAAGCTCATTAAGATTCCTATGCACCTAAGAAACACAATTTTAATACTGTTGAGGGAGTTTGCTTAGCATTAACAATTTTACCCATATTTAGATCATATGGATGCTCTGGAAACTCCCATTCATGCTACAAATATCTAGCCATCACAAAAGTTCTGAAAAAATAGTTGATTTTAAATCAGTAATATCTCCCTCATCTGAACTCAGCCATTTTTTTTTTGAAAATGGGTAATTTTTCAAGAGAAGCTCATATCTGCACTTATTTTTCCTGAAATTCTCCATAAAAACTGCAAAAAATGATAGGAGAACGACCTTCCATGAATTGTTATTAGAAACATTTCTACAACACAACTGATTTAAATCGGTGATATCTCCCTCATTCAGAATCCAATTCAGCCAATTGTTTTTTTTAATTTGGGTTTTTTTTCACAAGAAATCCATATATGTTATTTTTTTGTAAATTTTCCACCAAAAGTTTCATATCTTATATGAAAACTCGCATCCCAAAAAATTATGCAAATAATGAAAAAAATGGTCTTCCCACTTTTCCTAAGAAAGTGCTCTGTGTAGGTCGTAGCGCATGCATGAAGTTTGCTGAATATTGCTACAAAATTTTGAAACTGAAATATGTGTCAAACCCTCATTTTCATGGAGTTGTAACCTAAATCTAATACCATTGATCCAGATCTTGGGGGGAGGCCCCCAAGATATGAAAAATTGAAATGCCAGAAAAAAAAAGGAGAGAACTCACAGTAAAAAAACCAGAAAGAATTTGTTTTTATTAATACAAAGAATAACTGTAAAAGCTATATTGTGGTGGAAAATATGTCCTTTTAAAAAATGTGACTTGTTACATTTAGTATTTTTAGTTACAATACGAGGACTAAATTTGATGGGTGGGTAAATACCATGGGTGAATGAATACCATGGGTAGATGTCACTTACATTACCATGGGCGGATGAATATCATGGGTGGATGCCACTTACAATACCATGGGTGGATGAATACCATGGGTGGATAAATACCATGGTTGAATCAATACCATGGATACATACCACTTTCCATTTGGATCAATGAAAGAGTCTATCACCTTTTGTGATACTAAAAGGGTTGAGGATGAAAAACATTTTCTCTTGGACTTCCAAAATCTTACTCACATTCATTATAATTTTCAAAATATTTGGGCACTACCAAATTTCTTGACTTGTTATGTGAACAAAACTATAGGGATCTAGGAACAATTCTCTCCCTTATTTTCAATTATAGAAATAAAATATTAAAATATATCAATTACTCCCTTAATTTCTTAAGGTTTGGTAGACCATATTGGTCTTAGTGGAAATTCAAACATCATATATATAATTGAAAAAAAAAAAAAAATTATGATAATGAGAGTATTAAAAACAAGAGCCGCATGGCGGCATGTCCCTTATTTTTTGTATAAATATTTTTTGTATGTAGTTTATTTACTTTTTAAATACTTTGAATTTTTCTTCAGTCTAGTTCATTTTTCTTGCGGATCTTGCGAATAAAACCAATGGTGTAAATGAAGATGCAACTGGAAATCTTCCGAATGAGAATGGATTACAAGCGGTTGAATAGTACCAAATGAAATAAATGTTATATTTTGTTTCTAGAACTCTCATTGTCTAGGCTTTAAATATAGACAATTAATCCTCTTTATTTAATCAAATTGCGTTTGAATAATATTCCTTAGTTGAATTTTTTGCACCAGTCATATGTGAAGGTAACATACTGGGAGATTTGAAGAATTCCTGTATAACTAGAGTGGTTCAAGGTGCTAAAATTCAAGTTATATTGCACCTATATCTCATATGGGAGAAGATCGGGTTCTAGAGATTCATCGGATTCTGAGGCTACTATTACAACATTAGTATGTTCCGATATTGAAAATATTGCACTAGGAAAACATCAATGTTTTGGCCTGATTGATGATACTAGAACCAATGCTTGCCCAACATCTAACAAAATTGAAAACTGAGGAGAACATGAAATGGTCATAGTTAATCAGAATACTATTAATGTTGACCATTTTCACATAAATGACGAAGAAAACTTTGGATTTCTAGAAATATCTTATCCTTTTGAAGTCATATCACAATCCTTAAAATGCCTTATGGAGGGTGTATCAACCTTCTCAGTAGATAATGAAGATTAAGATTAAGGGTTGCATGGACATATCGAGTTGATGGAGTGTCATTATGAGAATGAAGTACATGAAATTTATAGAAGGCATCACCAAGCTATATAAAAATAAATAAAAATTGTAAGTAGAATAAGCAACCAACATCTTCATGTTCCTAGTCTTCTAGATCATCTTAGTATAAGCATATTTATGGGCATGGAACTGCATGGAAACTATAGTAAAATACACTTGAAAACTCTAGAAGGGTATATTTAAAGGAAATTATGACAAAGATGAACAATTCACTTGCTACACTTTGCAATATTCCTAGGGATGATGATCTTTAAAAATGTGTAAACAAAAAGCATCTGGAAATTTAGAATGTTTGAGGCTTTCTTCAAATGTATATTATCCAAAATAATCTTTCTTGGTTCACAATAAAGTTCACCAACTTACAGATTTACAAACAAATTCCATTGTTAAAGTTCACCTTCATGAGTCATGTATTGATATTTCCAATGAAAATTTGTGTACACAAAGCCATACACTTCTATAGTAAACCTTAGACATGGCACAAACATTATTTTTAATATAGATGATCACAATGGTGATTTGAAATATTCAAATTTCGGTACAATGATACAATCTTGAAATAAGTGTTTTATAGAAAACCACATTTTCAATCCTTCATAATTTCCTTCAGGGGTTCACGAACAATACAAGGGAATCCTAAAGGAATATTTAATAACTAGGCAAGAAAATGAATCTGATCCCTTAGGAAAAGGTGGTTCTTGTGAAATGAAACAACATCTTTTGAATGGGATGATGCCAAAAAAATGATTTTTCTAGATCATATGAAAATGTAGTGTCTCATCCTATTGAGTGTGATGTGGCACCTCATTTGTTTGAGGTGTTCAAACAAAAAAATTAAAAATGTATTGTTGTACATGATATATGTTTTCCAATCAATATGTAAAATTGTGTAACTATGTAATTCTTTGTAGAAGAAGCATGCAAAGCACCAAAAAAAGAGAGAGAGAAGCCTCGATCATTAAGGCTTCAAAAATAAAATCTGTTGGAAATGTTGTCATTGATGGCAAAGGAATTGGCATCTGAAACAGTAACTAGGAACAGAGAAAAGAAATGTAGCAGAGAACAAAGGTCAACAGAGAAGAACAGAGAAAGAGTGCATCTACAGAGAGCAGTATCAGTCAAGGAGAAAATTGAATTCAGTAGGAAGGATATTTGAGTCCCTGTGGAATTAATTCATGTGTGAACATATGTATGCATCTTGATGGAGGATAATTGAAATCCGTGATAAGTAAGAAACCCTATGAGGGGATTAATGGTGCTCTGTATGTAGTTCAAGGAACCGATGCTAATACGGTCGACTGTGTATCCCAAATTGGTAGACAGTGGAGTTATATATATTCAATATTGAATATAAGACTGAAGGTAAATTGGGATCAATGTTGGGGATTGATCTCGGAATTTTTTGTGCCTTTATTGAATTGAGCAAGTGTAATATATGAACGTGTTCTTGATGAAGGAATTGTGAATCCCTGCAACCAACACGGAACTCGGTGACTGAATTATGTGAATATAGGCTGTCGAAGCTATTGAAATAACTTAATTCCGGAATTTTAACCACAAAGGAGGAACAAAGACAAAGTGCTTTCAGCCATCACACCACTTTCGACAAAAAAGCAATATTCAAGAGGTTGGGAGCGATTCCATAGAATGACGACACGCGTCCCTCAACGGGACCCAAACCGCCGGTTACCATTCCATCGTACGTTAAAGTCCGACGTTGGATGCCGCGATATGGTTAAGCGTCACGATCTAAAGGGGGAGCCACTGGGACAAGGGCTACATGAGGAAGGTGCGCGATGATAACCAGCATTGGAGGAAAGTAGCATGTGATTGGGTCGTTGACTGGTGAAGGCCCAGTTTAACTTATATTGATTGGGAATTTTTAATGTTTGTGTTTTTAACGAAGGTTTGTTTAAATTAAATATAATTTATGACAAAAAGCGATTGGGCCATCACTTTGAATGTTATTCCAAAGGTGGTGATATTTTCCATGGTCGAGCTCAGAAATTGTAACCAGAGTGTGGACTAAAAGAAGTATTGAGCAAAATAATTCACCAAATATGTGATATGATTAATATTCACATCTGCCGAGGGATGAGTAAGGGCTTGAACCTTATGAGAAATTTGGATTAATATCTCAATCTCAGATTGAGATATTAAAAAGCCTTAGATTAATTATCCAATTGCCTGACCAAGAAAATAAGAACAATGAGAAGCTGTTTGGGGCTTGGGTAAACCCCACTGGATTATCTATTTGATCTCGTCTAGGAATACCATCAACGGTTGAGTGGTTTTGACTCATGGTATTAATAAAGGCTAAAACTATATAAGGAGAAGTGGATCATAGTTCAATGTGTGCATGTGGAGGGGCTGTTAAAAGAATAAATCTCTTTAAGAGATATCTGCATGATTGAACTCTGTTTTCTGATAAATCTGAATCTATGATGCACCTATGGAGTTGATGAAGGTTCAAGATCTCTAGATCTAGAAATGATGAATCTCTAGGAATATCTGCAAAGAAATAATGAAGACCTGACACAAGACTGATGAAGAAATTGAAGAAATTTGGTGGATCTGAGTGTTGAAGTCCTCAGCATGAAAGTGGAAGCTTTCTGCCAGTACAAGCTGGTGTTAAAATCAGGGGAATAGAGCTCCCTTCCAGTAGTAACTGGAGAATGAGAGAAGGTCGTAGCCTTCTACAGGTGGGTTCCTGTGTGCTGGTATAAGTCTGCACCAGCACAAAAATTGTAAGAAGTTTTCTTTATAATAAATATTGAAGACAGAGACGACAGCAGTGGTGGTTTTCTCCCAAATTGGGTTTCCACCCTAAATACTGGTGTTCATGTGTGTTTCTTATGTGTGATGGCTTATTTTGTTATTACTACACCTGTTTACTGCTTCATGGATGATGCAATAATCTAAGTAAATAATTAAATAAGATCTCTGATAAAAAAATTTCAGTCAAATCTAAATACTAATTCACCCCCCCCCCCCCTTCTCAGTATTTTTCCCAACAATTGGTATCAGAGCAAGTCCTTCTAAAAAGCTTAGCCGCTAGAAGGAAGATAAATCAAGATGAGAAATCAATATGGAATAGCATTGATCAGGCCTCCTCTCTTCAATGGAAACAATTTAATCTTCTGGAAAACAAGGATGAGATCATATCTTCAGTCTCTGGGTGCAAATGTATGGGCTATTGTTGAAGCAGGATATCAATATCTAGCCGCAGTACCAACAGATCCAACAGAAAGAAAGAATTATGAAACAAATTCAAAGGCGGTTAATGCTCTATTGGGGAGTCTAACTGAATTGGAATTTGTCAAAGTCATGCAGCTAAATACAACAAAGGAAATATGGGACAAAATAATTCTAAGTTATGAAGGTGATGCAAAGGTAAAAATTTCTAAACTCCAAACTCTCAGAATTCAATATGAGAACCTAAAAATGCATAATGAGGAGAGCGTTGCTAATTTCTTTTTACGTCTTGATGATATTGTAAATCGTATGAGAAATCTGGGAGAAACAATAACTGAATCTACTTTGGTTGAGAAATTTTTAAGATCACTAACGACAAAATTTGAGTCAAAAGTTTCTGCTCTTGAAGAAAAGCAGGATCTTCAAAATCTTACTATGGTGCAACTTCATGGCATACTAACTACATATGAAATGAGAAGAGGAGGACCATCTGAAGTCAAAGAAGCCGTCTTTAGAGCTTCTACAAAAGGGAAAGAAGTACAAGAGACAGAAGGATCAGGGTATATCTCAGAAGAAGATGAGGTAAATTTTGTAAAGAAACTCCAACTTGGCACAGGACGGTTCAGAGGTAAGCTTCCTTTCAAATATTTTGCTTGTGGAAGAGTTGGTCATTATGCTGCTAAGTGTCCTCACAAAGAAACACATGAAAAAGGGGGAAGGAAGTTAGCAATATGAAAAAGAACTCGTTTAGTACCAGAAAATATTATACTTCATGAAGACAAAGATGGGTTATCGTACAAAGGAGGAAGAATGTGAATGATTCAGATTTCTGCTATATTTGAAAAAAGAGTCTTAGAGAAGAAAAGGATACTTTTATGGATGCTTTAGAGGACAATGATTTTCTTGATGAAATCAATCAACTCAAAATATGCTTAGAAGAAAGTAAAATATCCATAGAAACTCTAAAAAACCAGCTTCAAGAAAAGGAGAAACATAATGAGAAATTAGAATGTGAAATAGTAAGTCTAAGAAAAGAAATTGAGAAAGTAAAGACTTTGAATCTTAGATTTTCTAAAGGATCTAAAACCTTGGATGAGATTATCAAGGTACAACGTTCTCCTCTTCTAAAGACAGGTCTTGGATATATCGAAGAATCTTCTTAGGCTTCAGCACCAAATTATCTAAAAGCAGCTACAACCAGTACACAACATTCTACCCCTCAGCAAGGGAATAAAGAATCTTTACAGATAAAGCATGACCATCTCAATTCAAAGAACACTAACAAGAGTACCTTTCAAAGAAACAACAATCAACAGGTAAATTCAAGTAGAAGATTTCATGATCGTAGAAATTTCTTCTTCAATGGACAATGTTTCTCATGTCACAATTTTGGTCATAAAGTTGTTCAATGTGTTGCATATAAAACCATCATGACAAGAGAAGCAAGAAAGAAACGGATTGATAGTGGAACAAAGAAGAATACATATAACAACTTTTCTCTTCTTCAAAATGAAGTTGAATGTGCTTATTGTAATAACTTTGGCCATGAAGAATCTGAATGCAGGAGCAAAGTCCAGCCAAAATAGCATCTTCCTTCAAGCTCCAAAGTATGGAAAAAGAAGGAATTACAGGTTGAAAATTGTGGCATAGCTTTATTTGCAGAAGGAGAAGAAAATCAATGGTACATTGATAGTGGATGCTCAAAACACATGACAGGTGACAAAAACAAACTTCTTGCATATAGTGCTCTAGAAAAAGAAAAGAATGTTACATTTGGAAATGACACTCCTACTGTCATTAAGGGAAAAGGATCTATATTTCTAAAAGAAAAGGTGAAAGCTAATAATGTCATGTATGTGGATGGATTAAAGCATAACCTGTTAAGTGTAAGTCAAATGTGTGATCAAGGAACTGAAGTTGTCTTTAGTTCAAAAGAATGTGTGGTACGTGATCTTGATACAGGAAAAACAATTATAAAAGGAAAAAGAACTCCAAGCAATATGTATGTATTAAATAAATGCAAAGAAAAATGTTACATGAGTAAATCTTCAGAAAACTAGCTATGGCATAGAAGGTTGGGCCATCTGAGCTTCTCTCAAATCAACAAATCAAGCAGACTTAAAGTTGTTCATGATCTTCCCAATATTACACCACCTGAAAGTATCATATGCAAATCTTGCCAATTCGGTAAGCAAACCAGAGTGCAATTTAATGCCAAGGAAGGTTCATCAAGTAAGCCTCTTGAACTCATTCATACTAACATATGTGGACTCGTAACAGCAAGTCACCACGTAAGAACAATACTATATCTTATTTATCGATGATTTCTTCAGAATGCAAGCGATTGGGTTGATTAAAACACAAAGATGTAGAAGCATTTGAGAAAAGACCTTCAAAGCACCGGTTGAAAAATAAATTAGATTCAAAACTGCTGTCTAGATCCGTCGAGGAGGACATACATCGATGAATTCTCGTAATTTTGAACAATACCAAGATAAAAAAGATAGTTCTCTGTAGCAGGCACTCCACAACAAAATGGCGTAGCAGAAAGAATGAATAGAACAATTCAGCAAATGGCTAGAGCTATGCTTGATGATTCTGGAACTCCTGACATGTTTTGGGGTGAAGCAGCACATACAACAGCTAACATTCTCAACAAGGCTCATGTTCGGGTAAATAGTGACAAAACTCCATATGAACTCTGGTATGGTAATTCTCCCCCACTGTGAAGCACTTTAGAGTCTTTGGGAGAAAATGCTTTATCAAAAATAATGATGAAAAACTTGGCAAGTTTGAACCCAGAGCAGATGAAGGAATATTTCTTGGTTACTTCTCTAGGAGTATGGCATATGAATGTTACAATAAAATACTTCGGAAGATTGTTGAATGTATTGATGTTGTTATTGATGAGTCTCCTGCAGCTCCAAAAGAAGAAAAACAAACAACATATGAAGACGATGATGACATATATCCTTCTACATCAAATAGGAATGATATAGACAGTGAACCCAATGAAGAACCCGAAGATGCTTTATCTGAAAAAGCTCCATCTAGATATGTTCAAAAGAATCATCCGGAATCTCAAATTTTGGGAGAAAAGGGATCAGGTGTACAAACAAGAAGGACTCTTGTGGGATCTTCTAGCTATCTAGCATTTCTATCCACTATTGAACCACAAAATGTCAATCAAGCCAGAAAAGATGAATGTTGGATTCAAGCCATGAATGAAGAGCTTGATCAAATTGAAAAGAATCACACTTGGGAATTAGTACCAAGACCTCATGACAAAAATGTCATTGGAACTAAATGGATATTCAAAAATAAGTTAAATGAGAATGGGGATGTCATAAGAAATAAAGCTAGACTTGTTTGCAAGGGGTATGTTCAACAAGAAGGTATAGAATTTGAAGAAACTTTTGCCCCTGTAGCTAGACTTGAAGCCATAAGAATGTTTCTTGCTTTTTCAAGCTTCCAACAAATCAAAGTTTATCAAATGGATGTTAAATCTGCTTTTCTCAATGGTGATCTAGAAGAAGAAGTTTATATAGAACAACCAGAAGGATTTATTTTGGGAAATGATGAAAAACTTGTTTGTAGACTTAAAAAGGCTCTATATGGTCTCAAACAAGCTCCAAGGGCATGGTACTATCGTCTTGACAAATATCTTCATCAACAAGGATTTTCAAAGGGGTCTGCTGATAGCAACTTATACACAAAAACTAAAAATGATAAACTATTTATTTTGGTTGTATATGTTGATGATATCATTTTTGGAAGTAATGAAGATTCTATGAGTCAGAAATTTTCTTTTGATATGCAACAAGAATTTTAAATGTCTTTACTTGGGGAACTAACATTCTTTCTTGGCTTGCAAGTGCAGCAAGCAACAGATGGCATATTCTTATCACAAGAAAAATATCTTAAGCAAATCTTGAAGAAGTATGGCATGGAATATTGAAAACCTGTAAGCACACCAATGATAACCGGATGTAATCTCAGTTCTAATGATGATTCCCCCAGGGTGAATCAACCAGAATACAGATCTATGATAGGAAGTCTACTTTATCTCACTGGGACAAGACCAGACATTATGCATGCAGTTGGGATTGTTGGACGATTCCAAGCTAATCCAAAAGAGTCTCACCTTCAGGCTGTGAAAAGAATATTCAAATATCTACAAGGAACTCAAGACTTTGGGCTATGGTATCCAAAGAATGCTGATCTTACTCTTCATTCTTACACTGATGCAGATTGGGCTGGAAATGTTGATGATCGGAAAAGCACTAGTGGTGGTGCATTCTATATGGGGCCTCGGTTAGTATCTTTGTCCAGTAAGAAGCAAAGCTCTATTGCCTTATCTATAGCAGAAGCAGAATATGTGGCTGTCGCATCATGTTGCACTCAACTTCTTTGGATGATGCAGAATTTACAAGACATTCAAATCAAATGTTCACCTCTTATCTCCATTATGTGTGATAATACAAGTGCCATCAGTATTTCAAAGAATCATGTTATGCATTCCAAGACCAAGCACATTCCCATCAAGTATCATTTCTTACGTGAACAAGTGCTTGAAAAAAAGGTGAAATTGGAGTATGTTCCATCCAAAGAACAAGTTGTTGATATATTTACCAGACCTTTACGTAGGGAAGCGTTCGAATATCTCAGACAAAAGCTGGGAGTAGTCTCTGAAATGCAGAAGATCAGATCTGCTTAAATTTAGAAGACTAAATTGGATACACTCCTGTTGAAAGTATTCAGGATGCACAGGCTAAGGGGGAGCATTGGTCATGTGGCAAGGATGCATTGTTGGCATTCTAATTATTTATTGTAGTCTAATCTCATGCTTGAGAATCCTTGATGTTGATTGAATGAGTCATTTTTTTTATTTCATTGAATATTATGTTTGAAGATGCAGCGTAATCTCAAGGGGAGCATGGTATTGTCGGTACAGAGGATCTTGATCAACCCTTTGCCATTGATGTCAAAAGGGGAGGAAAAGAAAAAAAAAGGGGGGCTTCTATAAGACAAACAAAGGAAGAGTATTGCCATCAATGCCATAGGGGGAGATTGTTGGAAATGTTGTCATTGATGGCAAAGGAATTGGCATCTGAAATAGTGACTAGGAACAAAGAAAAGAAATGTAGCAGAGAAAAAAGGTTAGCAGAGAAGAACAGAGAAAGAGTGCATCTACAGAGAGCAGTATCAGTCAAGGAGAAAATTGAATTCAGTAGGAAGGATATTTGAGTCCCTGTGGAATTAATTCATGTGTGAGAAAATGTATGCATCCTGATGGAGGATAATTGAAATCTGTGATAAGTAAGAAACCCTATGAGGGGATTAATGGTGCTCTGTATGTAGTTCGAGGAACCGATGCTAATACGGTCGACTGTGTATCCCAAACTGGTAGACAGTGGAGTTATATATATTCGTTGAATATAAGACTGAAGGTAAATTGGGATCAATGTTGGGGATTGATCTCGGAATTGTCTGTGCCTTTATTGAATTGAGCAAGTGTAATATATGAACGTGTTCTTTATGAAGGAATTGTGAATCCCTGCAACCAACACGGAACTCGGTGACTGAATTATGTGAATATAGGCTGTCGAACTTTCATTGGAACAACTCTTCGGAATTACGAACAGAACCACGAAGGAGGAACAATACAGGCGGTTTCCGGTTTTCATCGCACCACTTTCGACGGGAAAGAGGTATTCAAGAGGTTAGGATCGATTCCATAGAACGAGCGACACGCGTCCCTGAACGAATCTGCAACACCGCCATCACTGCGTGCCAGCGCACGTTAAAGTTCGACCAAGGATGCCGCGCGATATGGTTAAGCATCGTCGATCTGAAGAGGAGTCATCGGACGGTGGCCGTATGAGGAAGGTGCGTGAAGGATAACCACAGTACGGTGTCAGTATGTGATTGGGTCGTTGATCATATATGTGGGCCCAGTTTAACTTATATTGATTGGGACTTTTTAATTTTTGTGGGTTTAACCAAAGTTTGTTTAAATTAAATATAATTTATGACAAAAAGCAATTGGGCCATCACTTTGAATTTTATTCCAAAGGTGGTGATATTTTCCATGGTCGAGCTCATAAATTGTAACCAGAGTGTGGACTAAAAGAAGTATTGAGCAAAATAATTCACCAAATATGTGATATGATTAATATTCACGTCTGCCAAGGGATGAGTAAGGGCTTGAACCTTAGGAGAAATTTGGATTAATATCTCAATATCAAATTGATATATTAAAAAGCCTTAGATTAATTCTCTAATTGCCTGACCAAGAAAATAATTACAATGAGAAGTTGTTTGGGGCTTGGGTAAACCCCGTTGGATTATCTATTTGATCTCGTCCAGGAATACCATCAACGGTTGAGTGGTTTTGACTCATGGTATTAATAAAGGCTAAAAATATATAAGGAGAAGTGGATCATAGTTCAATGTGTGCATGTGGAGGGGTTGTTAAAAGAATAAATCTCTTTAAGAGATATTTGCATGATTGAACTCTGTTTTTTGATAAATCTAAATCTATGATGCACCCATGGAGTTGATGAAGGTTCAATATTTCTAGATCTAGGAATGATGAATCTCTAGGAAGATCTGCAAAGAAATAATGAAGACCTGACGCAACACTGATGAAGAAATTGAAGAAATTGGGTGGATCTGAGTGTTGAAGTCCTCAGCATGAAAGTGGAAGCTTTCTACTAGTACAAGCTGGTGTTAAAATTAGGGGGTTGGAGCTCCCTTCCAGTAGTAACTAGAGAATGAGAGAAGGTCGTAGCCTTCTGCAGGTGGGTGCCTGCATGCTGGTATAAGTCTGCGCCAGCACAAAAATGTAAGATGTTTTATTCATAATAAATATTGAAGACAGAGATGACAGCAGCAGTGGTTTTCTCCCAAATTGGGTTTCCACCTTAAATACTAGTGTTCATGTGTATTGCTTATGTATTATGGCTTATTTTGTTATTACGGCACCTGTTTACTACTTAATGAATGATGAAATAATCTAAGTAAAGAATTAAATAAGATCTCTGATAAAAAAATTCAGTCAGATCTAAATACTGATTCACCCCCCCCCCCCTCTCAGTATTTTTCCCAACAAAATCCTCCACCTGAAATTTGTTGGATTAATGGTACCTAGACCCAGGTTTAGATATGACTACACAAACCAACAAAACCCACTATTATCGGCCGTTTCGGCAATGATTTGTTGCGCAGACCGAAGTATCACCCGAGGCAATATTAGGGGATGCTAGAACCATGTTTCTGCATCCAGAGGGACTATGGATTGTGTCTTTTGGTCTTATCTTCTTTTTAACACTTATCAGAGCTTCACAGAACACATATGATAACTACGTAGTTGATGTTCAAATACTTCTATTTAGCTATCTTTCAAACTGTGTGATTCGACTTTAACATGCAGAAATCAACATAATAAATCATAACCCAGAGTTCGTGATGAAAATACAAATACAAACACTAACTTGGCATAGATAACATCAAAATACAGATAAAGAAAACATATAAGTACAAAACACCTATGTGTCTTCAAGGTCTTCTTTTATTACTTCAGATCTTCTTAATCCAACACTTTCCTCCTTGCGCACTCAGCTGTAGGAACCTTCCCTTTCACACAAACCTAGAATATAGATTCAATACAAAATTACATCCAAATGCATTCTATCATTCAATTCATTAGTTTTTTCTAAGAGCTATCCCTAGACTCCTTATATAGTATTTTCTTTTACAATACCATGGTCCAAAAACCATGGGCAGAGCTCAACGGATACAAAATATTCCCATATTTTTAAAAAAATAAGGGACTTTGACCTGCCCCAAAGCCCCTAAGATTCTAGCATAACTGCATGTTGTGAGCTTTTCTCCTCAAAATGTGGATTCTTTTACAAAAACTTTGATCTAGGGGTACCCTATCCAATAGGCCCCCAACACAAAGATCTAACTCGTCCCGAGTCACTCTACTAGTGTGCCCTCAATATCTTCTTTAATTCTACTTACTTCATCCTTCAATTGTGGAACTATCTTGGCACACTGCTTCTTGGATTCTCGTAATTCGGTCAAAAACTTCTTTGTGGTTGGCTCGAATGTCTTCTGCGCAATTTCCTTCTGCGTTTGGCGCAATGCTTTCATATGTTTCTCCACAATTTGTGATAGCTGACTAGATTCAACTTCCCATGGCTGCATTCTAGATGTGATAAGCTTCCTTTCTATGCAACTCATCAATTTTTCCCTGCAAAAACTTACCTTCTTGGAGATGGGTATACTGTAGTACCAGTGCTAGAGTCTTTGCAGTAACCTTAATATGGTCCATTTGTTCCAATTTATCACAGATTTTTGCGTCAATATTTTGCACATGAGGGTCCTCCTGTAGCGAGGCCCAAATGTCCATAATGTCTTCAAAGACTTGAATGCACTCTTAGAATATGGGTTCAACATTGTCAGTGGTAGCCTTAATCTCCGCTGCGCGCTGCTCTTGTACCTCTAGTGGAGTAGCAGGTTGTAATTACAACTACACCTCAACGATATTCATCTGTGTATCAAGTTGTACCTTGTCGACTTCGGCCTTGGCATATTTTACTGCCAGTGTGAGCTTTTCGACTTTATCCTCTGCTATTGCCTTGGCTTGAATCTAGAAATAAGCCAGTTCACTACAAACTTTGGTTATGGCTACCTCCAAATTTTGTCTGTGTGCAACTTCCTCAACTTTTTCCTACATGACCTGCTTATTTTCCTTATCCATTTCCTTTCATTCTCTCTTAACATCCTAGATAATGAACAAGCTACATTGCTCACGGATCTGCAACTCGTTTGTGACACCTTGGTGGAATGGGAGCGCAACAAGGTTGAGTTTGGTGTTCTTCCAATGTGAGGCTTTCGCCTCCTTCTTAGTAGTGTAAAATAATAGGGTACCTGCAAGGATCTGCACCATGCAAATATCAGTCATGATGGCTAGCTATTGCCCTATTATACTTTCACCTCCTAGTGCCCTGCTCGCTTGAGTCGCGCTTGCTTGGAGCATGCCCACTTTCATCACACTTGCTTGCACTGCGGTTACATGAACCCGTAATTCCTTGAGGCCCTTGTGGACCTCTTCCAATATGCCCATGTATTCGTCCTTAATATTTCCCTAAAAATTCTCGGTGATGTGTCGAATAGTGTCACCAATCTCATCGAAGTCCCCCTTATTGAGGACCTATGCTTCTAGGCCGACAGACCTGTTTGATTTCATCTTTTTCTGCACACCTCTGTCACCTAGTGTTTTCCATCTATTTATAATGTAGGGGGGGGGGGTCCGATGGATCAAAAAATGTATCATCGCCACCCTGATCATCACCCCCTTTGGTCTCCAGAGCATCCTTCTCTGTCTCTCGCTCTGCTTCTTTTTTAGCTTCCTTATCGATCACAAATTTTCTTCTTAGTGTCCTTATTCCCTGTATTTGTGTCATAGGTACTGGTCATCGTGCCACTCCTGCATCCCTTCTCTATCTCCACCCCTTCGAATTGAGTTATCCAATCACTTATCCATTAACTCACAATGTCTGCAACATCATCCTTGGTCACGAGATATGAAAGCTTGTACCAGACCTCTGTAGGCCCTTCTTTGGGTAGACGTGCACATGGTGAAAATCTTCTTTAAAATCAGCGACCTAGCGGTATTTTGCAAAAATAGGTAGCGATAGCCTTGGCTTTTAGTTGATCACTGTGCGCAGACTCATCTCAAGCCATACCCAAAATAAGGTGTTTTCTATCGCTCCTATCAACTCCTTTGAATGCCAGAGTGAGGCATATCTTGTAGCCTCGCAGATGTTCAGGTCCACAGTGGGGAATTGTGACTCATCGGGCTCTTTCCATGCCATCTATTAGCCTCCACAATGTCCCAACGCTGAGAAAGGATATCGATGGAGGCAACCTCAAACCAAGCTATCCCTACCAAACCAGAGAGGGCTCTCTCTATGAAATCACAACCAAAGGGTTTTGACTGGATGAAGAGTGGATTTTAGGCTAGTTAGGTCAACTCTAAGATTTTGAAAGCTTGATGGTTTTTCTGCTGGATCAAGGTTGAAAACTAGGTAGCTAGGTCAAAGTATCAAAGGGTTACAACTACAAATATATGAAGGAGAAACATATAAATGCTTTAGTGATCAGATTAGGGTTTTTTTAGTGTAATGTAGGGTTTGAAAGTGAAGGAGGATATTAATGATAATGTGTCATGAATTCATTAAAATATAAGGAAGAAAACATAAAACGATATTCCCAAACAAAAAAGAGCTTTATGAATAATTATTCTTATCAAACTTTTAGGAAAATCACTGAGGAAAGCAAGGCATGGAAAGGAAACATTTATCTCATTTAAATGAAATTATAACATAGAATATACAACATCAAAAACTCACTTCACACGAATTCCTAGATAATAGTTGCAACTGGTCCTTTTATTTTCTAAATAAATGATGAAGTGCAAGCTACAACAGTCTCACCCTCTGATTTCCAACCACCAAAATGACTAATAAATACATACATATAAACAAAACAAAAAATTCCCCTCTCTTAGGGGTCGAATCCTACAGTGGAGGAGCAGTTCACATGATTCCCTCACCTAAAACCTAAAGACAATGGAGGTTAACAAAACTCTCCTCAAGATAGATAAACTAATACATTTGAACATGAAATATATTTACAAGCATGTATCCACCTATTTTTCACTCTAACTAGCCTATTTACACCTCAATGCATCATTAAAACATCATAAATTAAAAATTACATTAGTAGAAGTTGAGTTGGATTGAGTCAACTGAGAAAACTATCTTCCAGGTAAAAACATAGCGAAATATTAGAAAAATGCAGCGTGTCAGGGGAAAATGCATCGAATTTGGTGCAAGAGCCTCCTGAAGGCATTTCTGAGGTCCAAATCCTAATTTGAAAGATGGTGGAGAAAGCTTTGCCTATTTGATACATGATAGAACCCTAAGAACTGAAAAATACTACTCCTACCCCTCCAAAAATCAATTCTCCCAAAAGTACTCCAAAAACGTAGCGAGCTTCTGAAAAACAGGGCGAAAAGGTGTTTATTAGGTGGTCTTTTGACATTTTGACCCACCGAAAGCATCGGCATGGTTGTCCCAGGGGCTGAAGTTGATGTAGAGGTCACTATAACCCAAAATATGTAAAAAATTTGGCATTTGGAGGCCCCTAGCAAAAGCGCAACGTGAGGCATGCTGTGTTTTTGGACCAAGGACTGTGCAAAAATTTCCAAAAAGTCCAAATATTTCAAAACTTTTCTACAAAAATAGGAGTCCAAGGTAGGTCCATATCTCTCTAACCATAACTCGTTTTGAAAAAATGAGAGAGGAATTTTTTCTTTGGCATGACAGGAATAACAACCACCTCCATTTTTCAAAAATACTTTCCCATTTGGTCAAAATCAAAGTTTAAAGTTTATCTCTCAAAAATTGGAAAAACGCAGTGCCACCAAGGAAAATCGTAGCGTAATATTGCAGGGAGTTGTTTACTACCTTCCTTAGCTCAAAATTCCTATATTAAGGTACCATTGGAAATATTAGTATTTCTGCTACACAATAGAGTCATCAAGCACTGCAAACGCCTTCTCCAAACCCCTGAAAATCTATCTTGAAGTCAGGATGTCCAGAAGTGTAGAAAACCTCGTGTAGCAATTTCATTTTGGAATTTATCCATAATAATAATACATGTGTATAAAATGAAGGAGGATTTTGTTCCTTGGTCTATTATGGACAAAAAATCTTTCATGTTTGTAAAATTCATCTCTATTTGGTCATAAACACATTTTGAAGAAAAATTGTCCATGTGTGCAATGTAAACCCTATCCAGCCAATATCTTGGAAAGGTGAAGATATGATTTCTTGGAATTTGGTGGGCTCATACCTACTAATCTTAACTTGTTTTCTGTATGGCTTCTTTCCTCCATCCATTTTTTTATATTTCACAACAAACCCTAGTGGGATGAAAGGGAAAAACAGGTTTTTACTTGGAAAATAGGGAATTAGGGTTACTTGATTTAGGTGATGGAATGTAGGGGTTAGGGAGGAGATATGTAGGTAGGTAAAATTTTGGGAGATAGATAGGGGTATTTGGAAACTTAGGGAAGTGGAGGATGACAAAAGGAGTGTAGGGATAGGTTGTAGGAATTAAAACACAGTCCTAACCCTAAAACTGCCAAAAACGTAGTGTAGGAACTAGGGTTAGGTATAGGGATTAGGGAAATGAGGGAGAAGGGATAGGGAAAGATTTGGGGAGGTGTGTAGGCTGTAGGGAAGGGTAGAGTATGTACGTGATTAAGTTTTTTTGTTTTCAATTCAAAAAATGGAGCTCACCCACCAAAAACACGGTGTGGGGACTGTGGGAGGATTTCACCAATGAAACACTAAAATAGATGTTGATGGGAGGTAGTTGGAACTTTAACTTACTTTTCAACAACTGATGAAACCTTCAATTTACTCTGAAAACCTTTGAAGATGGATTTTTTTCTTGTAGGCATTAAAACGTAGTGAAGGATCAAAAATGCAGTGTGGTGGCTAAAAACATAGCATGGCTCCCTGGAGAGGGTTCCAATCACCTTTTGAGAGTGTCCTTCGATGCCTGCTGTAATGAGATGGTATTTTATCGTGAGTGAGTTCTCAATGCCAATTAAATGAGTGAAATAAATGGACTGTATGGTCATTTGTAGCTTTTACAAATCAAATTATTCATAGTGGTGTGGTGGCCCACCATGGCTTTTTCACCTTTGTCTTGAAAACTTTGTAGCTTTGGAAGATCATAAATATATTACATTATATTGAAATAAAATTACACTTGAAAAAAAAAATTATTGAGAAATTTCCCTATTACTACTCCTTCATTACCGGATTTATTGATGAAATGATAGATTTTAATGAACTAGACCCTAATGACCTAATGGTCACACCTGATAAAATGAACTGAATGAAGACCATGGTGGTGTGACTAAGATGATAATTAAGACTTTGTAGTGATTACGCATCCAACTGAAAGATGGCAATGACCAGTACATGAAATTTTTTGAAAGGATTAGTAATGGATCTAGACACACTAGCGAGTGACCAATTTTTTACTTGAATACCTACTAAAACCATAAAAATTTGACTTAGCACCCTAAGAAAAACTTTGTAAGAGCACATTTAATCATTGTTGACAGGTAGAAATAACTAACACTAACATTGGCTCCAACTAGAGATGGCAGCTCCTTGGAGGTGTCAAGAACACCGTAGACAAAGTAGCCTTATCCATTGAGCATGGAGTCAAAAACTGAAAAGACCAAACTCAAAACTGAAAATTGACAAACAAAGTGAACTAACCTTGACTGAAAAAAAAAACTTACTACTCACTGAAACAACACTTACGGAACTTATTGATGGCAGCATATCATCGAGACTTTAGGGCTTCAAATCCTAATGAAACCCACATACCTGCTGAAGATGTATGTACAATAAAAGTGAAATGATCCTTCCATTGTAGCCAATCCAGGAAGTGGCTACTTACTTGAATCGCACTCACAATTCCTTGAGCAGGAAAAAAAGACCAAAACTAGATAAATCCAAATATCCAGTGAAAATGTGCTTCTAGTTCGTAATACAAGAAACTTTATCTCCCCTGTTGATTGTAAAAAATCAATAAAAGAATCCTCACAAATCTTAAATGTTACCTTGTATTTATCGATGCTCTCCTGACATGACTGAAAATTCTTGGGTGTGCTTTGTAATGAGAATCTTGCTGAATAAAATAGTGAAGCTGGTTGCCTGATCAAATTTTTATCATCTCTGTTTTGAAGCTCATAGCTAGCTAATGGAGAAAAGATTTGACTATAGAAGTCATCCAAAACATCAGCTATTGGATCACGGAAAACCTGAGAAGGATGTTGCAACTTTTTATACATTGTTTCCAATGAGACTACATGAATTTTTATAGGCTTGTCATCCTTTTCTTGGGAGATATTATCAAAAAAATTCCTCAAAAACTGAAATGCATCAAAACTTAATGGTACAGAATTATCCTGCTTCAATTCATAATATGTTTCAGGTTTTAAGCCTTTATATGTGGTCTGAAACTCAGTTCAACTCAGTGGCTATGATTCTGGAGTGAAAGAAGCTTCAATATCACAAGTGACATCTTCATCCAATTCATGATAAGGCTGCCCATTCATATTGTTGACAACTCGCTTATCTGTTTGCTTATATTTTTCTCTTATTTTCACAAATGTGGAGAGACATGAGGGTAATGATTCCTGATCAAAAATTTCATTATCTTCTCCACGCTCCATATCAAAACTGAAAGACTGATGATTACTAATCTGAGGAAATTTTTCTCTCAGTAATTGAAATGAAGCGAAACACAAGGGAAAAGAACTTTCACTTACTTTGAAATTTTCTGAATTCTCTTCATTGATTTCATGATCAATATGTATAGGCTGAGTGCTATATTTGAGTTTTTTTAATTGAAATTCCTCCTCCCAAAGACATGTCGTTGATTTTCTTGAAAATTCAACACTGATTTCAACAACATAGCCATCAACATACTTATCATAGTTGGGTAAATCATCAATATAAGGAATTTCATAATACATACACATTAGATCAGCAGATTTATTCTCCTCAGATTGATCTACAAATACATTTTCATGATTGTCTAAATGAATACGTAAAACAATAATTTTCTTATCTGTGGTGACTAGAATTAGCAGGAAAATGGTTAGGGCCAACAACCTATTCTTCTTCTGTAATAAGTGGGACATGGTGTTGTTGAACAACAAATTCATCTTTCATGATGATATTTTGCATCATTTTTTCCATTACTAATCTGAAATGACTTTATTATTTTTGTTGTGCTAAGTGTCTTTTCAGTTTATAAACATGTGCATACTTGTCTCATTAGTTTGTTTAAGGATTGAGGATTTCAACCATGAAATGTAGATGATTTTAGTGAATTAGAAGCATGAAAATAAGCACAAATAACACTGAACAATAGTGTAAAATAGAAAAATAATTCACCATATATAATCTACACAGCAGGCATGATGATGCAGTTCACCCCTCCTGGGCTACATCTGCTGGTCTAGCTCCCAATGGCATGTCCATCTTTCATTATGCTAAAACGTTTGCTATTACATGTAGTTATAGGCCTCTAATGGTTGTTTTATATGCACCAATGGCTCCAAAGTGCTCCAATTAGTCAAAAATGACTCTTCATTCACTCTGAATGGGCGAAAATTGAGTTTCCAACTCTTTTGCCCAGTTACACCTAGAAAAAATCCACTAAAAGTGGATAACTCCACTTAACTAGAGTTAATGTAGCTCCTCCACCAGAAATGGCACGCATTTCCAAATCTCCACCTATTTTAGCCATCACATTTAATGGTTAGTGGTTGGGGTGGCCACATGCCAACCCCAAACCACGTGGTGACCACAACCGTTGGTGGAACCAAGGCATGAAATTGTGCGTTGAATGGATTGAAAAATGGTTTAAATGTTATGTTAACTAAACCATGCAAATAAAACAACTGACCGTTGCCATGTGAAAATTCCAGAACCGTTGGATTGGAGACTGTGGTAATACTGTTTGAGTTTAATTGTGGGTTGTTAAAACATCGCCATTTGAATGCGCTTCCAGGGACCGTTGGCCAGTTGGGACCACCGGCGGTCCCCAACCCCCATAGAGTATTGCATTAAACCATATAAAAAACCTACAACCCTTTATAGTTAAGAACTACATGCAGATCAGGTGGTTAGAACAATGCGTGATCTACTAGAGGTCACGGGTTCGAGCCCTGCGGACCTCACAAAAATTTTGATACACCATTAATGAGACACGTGGCAGCCTCAGGGCTAGCCACGTGGCACCCTTTAATTGGTCCTCCAAACCAACGTACAACCTCATTAAACAAATAAAATGACGTCACTTGTCATCATGCAGTTGGCTCCAAGGAAGGAATATTCGTCAGAATATTCCTTTTTGTGACTGTGCAATCCACCTTGTTGACTGGGCACCCCAGTCAAACCTGTCACAAAATTTACTTTTTTGGAATTTCGATCAGAACGTGATATATCCCTCATACGACATCGATTTTTCGAACCATTCACGGCACTAGAATCAGGAAGATGACATCTACACAACCATCCTAGTTTCAACCCAATCTTGTAACTTTGAATTTTGAAAAAAATTTATGAACTCCTGATCAATTACAATTACCAAAATTTCGAGCTTCTCTTTGAAAGATTTCAAGTGCTCCTTCTCTATTTTCTCCCTCTCTTATACTTCCAACTTTGACCTTTTTACTTGAAAATTAGATTCCAAATCTATCGCATTTTCCTACATTTTTTCAAGTGTTTTAGTGTTCCTTTCTCTCAATTGAAACTATGTTTCTTTATCAAAGGCATCTCCGTAGTGTAAGAGAGATCAACCGGGAGGTGGATTTATATCAACAAGCATTGAATGATATACTTGATTGAATCTGGTTGAAAATTTTTGCATTGTTTCTCCTAGCTATCTATTCAAATGATTACATTCTTCTATAATCATAAAACAATACCTCTTGATCACCTATTTATCAAGGAAGACTTTCACAAACTAATGGAAATCGAAAATTCTTGTAGTTGGCAAGTTTTTGAACCATTTCTTAGCTTCGCCTTGCAAAGATAGAGAAAACATCCTGATACTGACATCATATTCTTCAACCTCAAAAAGGTTGAGAAATTTTTCAAAACTCTGAATGTGTCTCTTAGCAGTGATGTTACCATATTCTCCATCAAACCTGGGAAAATACTTGTAATAGTTTTAACGAAAATCATGGAGTACAGGAGGTAAGATGAGTGGCTTATATCTATCAGGAATTTTACAAGGTATAGGAGTATGTACAAAAGTTGTAGGATTAGTCTTGATCTCTTTAGGCTCATCAAGCTGAAGATGGTCAACATAAATTTTACAAGAAGAATCTTGACCAAGATCAAAAGCGTAAGGAGAATTTTAATTCACGATTTTCAAAGGAAAGGAATCTAATGCAGGTATCTGATATTTTCGTAAACACAATATACCTTGGAAAAGAGTCTTGACATACTCAGGAAAAGAGAATAAATAATTCACGACAAAAAAATGATGTCTTGAATGGAAGTCCAAGTTGAATACCTGATCTTCCCATGTTGTCCTTTCATGTTCCTGTTCGTAAGGTTCATCCTCCAGTGGAGCATTTGGATTTGATTTCAAACTGATTTGGAGTCACTAGGTGGATGATTTTAGCCTTCCTATGTCTGATCACTTTGCACCATCAACAATTAGATATGATCCTTTTCGTTATTTCCCCAGGAAGATTTGTCACCTCAATCCTAGGCAACAATGCCAAAAATGTTACCCTCCACAATGTCCCAAGGCTGGGAAAGGATATCGATGGAGGTAACCTCAAACCAAGATTTTAGTTTGGTAGTTAAACTTACCAAACTAGAGAGGGCTCTCTCTATGAAATCAAAACCAAAGGTTTTTTACTGGATGAAGAGTGGATTTTAGGCTAATTAGGTCAAATCTAGGGTTTTGGAAGTTTGATGGTTTTTCTGTTGGATCAGGGATGAAAAACAGGTAGCTAGGTCAAATTATCAAAGGGTTACAACTGCAAATATATGGAAAAGTATATAAATGATTTAGTGGTGGGCTTAGGGTTTTGTTAGTGTAGTGTAGGGTTTGAAAATGAAGGAGGACCTTAATGAGCATGTGTCTTGAATTCATTAAAACGAAAGGAAGAAAACATAAAATGATATTCCCAAACAAAACAAAGCTTTATGAAGAATTATGCTTATCAACATTTTAGGAAAATCACTGAGGAAAGAAAGGCATGGAAATGAAATATTTGTATCATTTACATGAAACTATAACAGAGAAAATACAACATCGAAAACTCACTACACATGAATTCCTAGATAATAGCTGCAACTGGTCCTCTGATTTTCTGAATAAAAGATAAAGTATAAGCTACAATAGTCTCACCCTCTAATGTCCAACCATAAAAATGACTAATAAATGCGAACATATAGACAGAAAAAATATTTCCTCTCTCTCAGGGGTCGAATCCTAGATTGGAGGAGTAATTCACATGATTCCCTCACTTAGAACCTAAAGACTAGGGAGGTTAACAAAACTCTCCTCAAGATAGAGAAACTGATACATTAGACCATGAAAGATATTTACAAGCATGTATCCACCTATTTTTCACTTTAACCAACCTATTTACACATCAATTCATCATTACAACATCATAAATGAAAAATTACACTCGTAGAAGTCGAGCTGGACTGAGTCAACTGAGAAAGCTAGATTCCAGGCAAAAACACAACAAAATATCAACAAAACGCAATGTGCTAGGAGAAAACGCAACGAATTTGGTGCAAGAGCCTTTTAAAGGCCTTCCTAAGGTCCAAATCCTGATCTGAAAGATGCTATAGAAATATATTCTTGTCTTCCACATGATAGAACCCTCAAGCACTGAAAAAGACTAATCCTAGCCCTCCAAAAATCAATTCTCCCAGAAGTACTTCAAAAAAATAGCGAGCTTATGGAAAACAGGGCAGAAAGTTGTTTGTGGTTTTTTAATATTTTGAACTACTAGAAAGTGCTGACATGGTTTTTACAGGGGTTGAATTTGATGTAGAGGTCACTAGAAACCCAAATATGTAACAATTTTCGCATTTGGAGGCCCCCATAAAAAATGGACCAACGATTTGCAAAAATTGCCAAAAAGTCCAAAAATTTAAAATGTTTTCTAGAAAAATAGGCCTCAAGGGTAGGTCCATATATCTCTAACCATAGCTCATTTTGAAAAAGTGATAGTGATTTTTTTTTATTTGGAATTTTATGGATAAAATCCTCCTACCATTTTCAAAAATATTTTCCCATTTGGTCAGAATTAAAGTTTAACATTGATCACTCAAAAATTGGAAAAACACAGTGCGACCAAGGAAAAGTGTAGCGTGCTCTTGAAAGGCATGTTTGACTGCCTTATTGAGCTCCAAATCATGATATGAAGGTACCATTATCAATATTGGGATTTATGATACACAATAGAGTCATAAAGCACTGCAAACACCTTCTCCACCCCCTAAAACATTGTCCTGAAGTTAGGTTGTCAAGAAATGTAGAAAACCTCTTGTAGAAATTGTATTTTTGGAATTTCTCCCAAAGAATAATACTTGTGTATAAACTGAAGGAGGTTTTTGTTCCTTGGTCTATGATGGACAAAAAAATCTTTCACTTTTGTAAAATTCATCTCTATTTCGTCATAAATACATTTTTAAGAAAAAATGTCCATATGTGCAATGTAAACATTAGGCAAACCATATCTTGGAAAGGTGAAGCTATGATTTCTTAGAATTCAATGGGCTCATACCTACTAATACGAACTCCTTTTTTGTATGGCTTCTTTCCACCCTCCATTGTTTGAGATTTCACAACAAACCCTAGTGGGATGAAAGGGAAAAACAAGGCTTTACTTGGAAAACAGGGAATTAGGGTTACTTGCTTTAGGTGATGGATGCAGGGGTTAGGGAGGAGATATGTAGGTAGGGAAAATTTTCGGAGATATATAGGGGTATTTGGAAGCTTAGGGAAGTGGAGGATTACAAAAAGAGTGTAGGGATAGGTTGTAGGAATTAAAACACATTCATAACCCTAAAACTGCCAAAAACACAACGTAGGAGCTAGGGTTAGGTATAGGGATTAGGTAAATGAGGGAGAAGGGATATGGAAAGCTTTGTGGCGGTGTGTAGGGTGTAGGGAAGGGTATAGTATGTATGGTATTGAGAATTTTTTCTTTCAATTCAAAAAATGGAGCTCATCCACGAAAAATGCAGCGTGGGGACTATGGGAGGATTTCACCAATGAAACACTAAAATAGATGTTGATAGAAGGTAGCCAGAACTTAAAATTACTTGTAATCGGATGATGAAACCTTTAATTTCCCCTGAAAACCTTTGAAGATCGATTTTTTTCTTGTAGGATAAAAATGCAGTGAAGGCTAAAAAATGCAGCGTGGTGGCTGAAAATGCAGCATGGCTTCCTGGAGAGGGTTCCAATCAGCTTTTGAGAGTGTCCTTCAATTCCTACTGTGCTAAGATGGTCTTTGTTGGTGAGTGAGTTCCCAATGCCAATTAAATGAGTGAAATAAATGGCTTGTATAGTCATTTGTAGCTTATGGAAATTGAATTCTTCATAGTGTTGTGGTGGCCCACCATGCATTTTTCACCTTTGTCTTGAAAAATTTCCAACTTTTGAACGTTAGAAATATATTGCATCGTATTAAAATAAAATTACACTTGAAAAAAAACTTTATTGAGAAATTTCCCTATTAATACTCCTTCATTACCATATTTATTGATGAAATGACAGATTTTAATGAATTAGACCCTAATGACCTAATGGTGACACCTGATTAAATGAACTGAATGAATACCATGGTGGTATGACTGAGATGATAATGAAGACTTTGCAGTGATGGCTCATCCAACTGAAATATGGCAACGTCCAGCACATGAAATTTTTTGAAAGGAGGAGTAATAGACCTAGACACACTAGCTAGTGACCAAATTTTTATTTGAAGGCCTACTGAAACCATAAAAATTTGACTTGGCACCCTAACAAAAAATTTGTAAGAGAAAATTTGATCACTGGTGACAGGCAGAACTAACTGACACGAACACCATTTGCACAAAAAAGAGAAAGAGCCACGCATAGTGGAATTGCTTGCACTCTTCTTGGGCTTGTCTATCGTCATCCATGAATTCCTTGCACAAATACAATACCTAGTTATATGCTATGCCTTTGCTACACTGCGAAGCCAAAGGCACTACTAGCGCTGAAACCTCTTCTGCATGGCACTTTCTCATGACCCTTCCAGCAAAAATGTGTCTGTAAAAGCACATTGTCCTATCCTTAATGGAATTAATGGAATATCCTTGGGTTCCCTTCATGATGCCATAATCTTGATTCATCTTGTCGGCCAACTACTTATCTTGATATTTGCCTACAAATTCTTCTGTGGGGTTCAATCCTTGACAAGGAATCACAGTGATCCTCCTGATCAACATCAAAACAATGGGGACTCTTTCCCCCATCCATAGATAATCATCATGCACTAGGGTCAGCAGCTGGCGCACACATATTTTATTAATAATAATACACCCAAAGTGAGAAACATATAACATGTTCACCAGCCCTGCATTCTGAATTCCAGCCACCCATTTCATTGGTTCTACCCTTGCCACTCTAGAAACTTCATAACATACAGAGCGCAAATACCGACTTGGCTCGAATTGAGGTTATTTGTTGTGTTAATTGAAATCCCAGTCTTCCATATGTAGCTATGGAAATTTTCCTAACCAATATCCTTCAACCAGTATTTCGTCAGGAAACAACAGTGTGAATATCTTATACTTCACCAGGTATGGGTCCTTCGTTGGATTCAAAACTACCGGATTCCTTGGTGGAATATATGGGGGAAACCTAGATACAGGTTCCATCCCCTCTACATAAATATCTTCGAGACCTTCTGGCAGAACTTCTTCCTCTTCTGATTCATCTATCTCGACAGGCTAATTCTGCCTATCCTGCGTCACTTTAGACCGTTATTCTTTTGGAATTTTTACCTGGGTGGCATTAAAATCATTGGTTTCTTCATCTTTTTAGACAGTGCTTTTCCTACGGTGGTCTGCTTCCTGGGCGACCTCACCCTGGGTTACATTGTTTGGTGGCATAACCATCATTGTGTATCCCCGCCCTGCCTTGATCAATGCCTCTTTGAGTGCTTCAAAACTGTAATCTGACATATAGTGGAATGCTCAACTCTCTCTTAGGGAAAAAATCACAAGGCGAATATTTAGAGCACAAAGTGTATGAATGTGGAGCGGGGTGCCATATTTATAGAGAATTTTAAATTCAAACACCACGATCTCTTTCAAGTGTGACTCATAAATTCATATTTGGCAGCAGATCTGTCGAGATATGCCCATTAAATACATCCCTCCCACTTATTTTAATGTCCAATTCATTGTCAAATAAATTATTCTGACTCCATCCATCATATTCTCATTGAACTTCATTATACCCTCCCTTATAGTGCAATCCTTCTTCCTTTGGTGCAGTTCCTTCCAGCTATGTTATAATCTTTCATTCTATGCAGTAATTATGTTATGATTAAGCCTTCCTTTGGCATAGAAATTTACTTTTTGAGTGTTTACAGGTTGTGCTATGTCAGGCATATTTACTTGAGGACCTACAACCTCGTGATGTCCTTCGGATTCAGGAATATTAACATTTCACGAATCCTCCTCGTCTTCTTCCGCAGTCACATTGTAACATTCTCGTGTGAGCTCTAATTTTGCATCCCAATCAGGCTCTACTGAAGTCATTGGCTCAGTGGTAATTTAAAATATTCATGTATGACTTATTGAACAACATATTTAATACTCTCCCAAAAATCCGCGAAGCTATAGGCCAATAAGAAACCTTTAGTCATCTCATACCAATATGTGGTGCCATGGCACAACTCGGTTTCAAGATACCACTTCTGTGGTATTATATACAAGGTGTGGAAGAATATGTGCACCAATTCAGGTTGAGGTTCTTGGCCCCAGACTTTAGCCTACCGAGACAAATGTTTGCGAGGATCATCCTTACCATTGTACTTTTCAGTGATCCTAATGTCTACATAATCAAACATGATCCCCATCAATCTTCGATATTCCTTCCATCTTGCTAGGTGTTCCATATGCGCTCCCCACCACCTAGCTAAGTTGGACCTCAGAGCAAAGTCTAAAGCTTCATATCATTTTTATTTGGGAACCTTATTCTCAAACTCATCAAGAAATAAGTTAACATAACCAGTGCCATCATAATAGGGAAATTCACGCACCTCTGAATCTTGATGTGACGCAAAAAAGTGATCTAGTAATTCTATTACACTGCTTAGTAGAAAATTTGTGCACTCGGTTTTTCTAATTCTCTATTTCTTCGTCGAAGTTTGAAACATAAGAGCTTTCAAACTTCCAACTTATCCTTCCATCATTGGTTGGATAGATCCAACATTAATCCTGTGAAAGGATCTTATAGATGTTGTTGATATCACCATATTCACTTGGAACTGGTTCTTAATATCGGGTGCCTTCAGAAGGGTCAAAAGGGACAAGAAACCTGGTACCATTCTTTTCAAACACCATCTTCCTGTTCTTCAGATTAATTATGGCCTCCATATCATAAGCCCAATTGAATCGAAGAAAATCAGGATATAGATTGCTATCATCAACAATCTGAATGACTTCGAAGTCTGATAACACACTTGCACCATTAATGTTTATTACAACGCCAAGAAATCTACCCATAGGAATGATTTTTTATTGATTGGTCATTCTTATCTGAATCGATGACCACTATAGGTTTGGTTTTCCCAACCGTTCCCATGTATTATTTGGAAAAAAACTTGCATTTGATCTTATATTAAGAATGGCTTGGTCCATTTCATAATCCCCCATATGTGTAGTTAACCACATTTCTCTGTCGATTCTCTTCTTATTCTTGTATAGCTTATTCATTGCACATCGTTAAGGTTGTGGCTCTTCTTTTCTAGCACAATTGTCAATCACCTCCTTCAATCCTTCCACAAATTTTTGATCCCTTAACAACTTCATAAATGTCTACAAAAGTGACTTCATAATGGATGGACGAACTTGCTTTATTTCGGTAACCTCCTTGGGTTTATTCTTTAGTGGAATCAGTTGTCTCTGTGTTTTTGATGTCGAAGCTTCAGGGCTCATAAAATTATTCTTCACTTCCATGAAGGTTTCCCTTTATAATTGTACATCGAACCCATTATTATTTTCTATAGCTTTCCGGACCCATGTATCCTCCATATGATTATTTCATTCCACTTTGCCTTCTATAGTATTTACACCACTTTGCGTCACTATGTTGATAGTTAGATCATCTTCGCGCGGTTCAACTCTCGTCATTTGTATGTTTTGGACAAGCTGTTGATTGCGCTTTTCCTGCGTTTTATCCAAAAAGGTAGGAAAAAATTCTATTTAATGATAAAATGTGTGACAATACTTACAATATACTGCAATAGGATTCTCACAACCCCTGGTGAAATTTCCAGGGTGACCGCAATTATAACATATGATTTGTATGCAACCTTGTCCAGCGCCTCCTCCTTGGCCACACTCTCGTCCTTGGAAACCTTTGCGTGCTATTGGAGATCCTTGATATTCACATCCTTTGAATTATATTTAGTATGCTCCATGACACTATTTCATCGTTAGATCATAACTTCGACAGTTCCTTTCGTCATGTCCCGCTGAGCTACAAAATTTAAACAATAGTTTCTTCAGTGACTAGATATACTTCTACAGCAAATGAAAATAGTGTGTGGGGTGTTGGCTTGCAACTTGGAATAGACTACACTAGATGATTTGTCCCATACTTGGTCCAACACTTGGCCCAAGCTTCATTGGACTTAGAAACCCAGAGCCCAAGTACTCTGTAAAAGCATGACACTGGTCCTTATAGTGGCCCTCTTCTTTGCACTTTATGCACCAAAATTATGAACATATGTTAGACCGAGCCACTTTTCCCTTCTTCAAATCCTGGAGTTCCATATGTAAGCTTTCCAACTAGGTTTGGACCTATTGAACCCCTATGATGGTATCTGCTACCAACGAAGCTTCTAGTTTCATCGTAATCTCCAAGGATTCCTCTTGGGTTGTGATATTTTGTTGTGACAATGGTATTCTAAGATGTGGCAATAGTGAAACTATAAACCACTCCTTGTCCTGCTCATTAGGGATCTCGAAGTTCACAGTGTCTTGAATCATTGATCTACTTCCCACAAAGTTTCAGTGACTAATTTCTTGATATCTTTTATCTCCATAATACACTGTAATTGTGATTTCGACTTCCTAAATTCAACATTCAACACAACATTTTTCTGATCCAATGTGGAATTCTATTTCATCACTGAGTACTTCATATACCAAGGCAAGTCTTTGTCCTACAACATTGTAACCACCTATTCTTTCTTCATATTCTCATCATTGATGTTTAGCGATATCCACACTACTTCTACAACAACAAAAAGATGCTCAAGATCATATGATTATAGGCCTTTAAACATAGCAATCTTCGTTGTCTGAGCCATGCTAAACGAAGGAGGTGGAGGTGGAGGAACAATATGGGGGTGGGTTGTGATGGAAGTGGAGGGTTGAGGAATCCCAACAACGCCCTAATTATCTCCAAATTCTATCCAAGTACTTCTAGGGGTTACAATGTTTCTTTCTCCTCGTTCGATTTTACACCCAAACAATGGAATTCACTCAGTATCAATGTAATTATCACGATCTACCCTAAATATCTTACTACGTCGCGTAGTTCTAGTTTTCCTTCCTCTAAACATCAATCAGATTGCATCCGCAACACACCCTTTTCACACAATAGCATCTTAATCTAGAGCTTCAATGAGGTGAAGTAGTTACCTTATGGGCCTTTGAGAAATATGTGCTCAGCTTTGTTATAGGACACAGATGTATCAATCATGAACTTAGTAATAAAGCCTCAAATAATACTATTAATGCAATAATCGACAACCCTTGACATATTTTTTTTTGTCTCCTTAAGTTTCTTAATTAAATTTGGGTTCCACAATGTAGGTCGTTCTTGAAATGGGTCGTATTCTCAGCTAATCTAGATAGCCGCTCATGCAACTCTTCAACGAAAGATGAGAAAAATATCTCGTGTTGATCGGTGAAAATATGTTTTTGCAAAAAATTTTCATTTTTTATAAGCAAATTTATGTTTTCTTGTGTTTAAAATTCACGCTCTTTCAGATATAACCAGCCTTGAATCCCTTAGTCAGATCTTGGTCCCGGAAACAAAACCATTTCCTGGCTTAATGGGGCTTAGACCCAGGTTCATATATGGTTGCGCAAACCAACGAAACCCACTATTACCGACCCTTAGGCAACGATCTACTGCGCAGACTGAAGTATCACCCTGGGGATGCTAGAACAAGGTTTCTGCATCTAGCGGGACTATGGAGTGTGGCTTTAGCTCTTATATTCTCTTTAACACTTATGATAGCTTCGCATAACACATATGCTAACTACGCAGTTGTTTTTCAATACTTCTATTTAACTATCTTTTGAACTGCACGATTCGATTTTGACATGCAGTAATCAAAACAAGAAATCATAGCCCAGACTTCATGATGAAAATAAAAATACAAAACCTAACTTGGCATATATAACATCAAAATATAGATAGAGAAAACATATAAGTAAAAAACAGAGATATGTCTTCAAGGTTTTCTTTTATTACTTCAGATCTTCTTAATACAACACTTTCTACCCCGCACACTCAGCTGCAGGCCTCTGTGGACTCACCTGCATACTTTCTAAGGTATCCATGCACTCATCTGTAGTAACCTTCCCTTTCGCACAAACCTATAATAAAGACTCAATACAACCTTACATCCAAATGCATTATATCATTCAATTCATTAGTTTTTTCTAAGAGCTATCCCTAGACTCCTTATATAGTATTTTATTTTAATGTATAGAAATATTCCCATCTTTTTACAAAATAAGGGACTTTGAATCAGCCCAAAGCCCCTAATATTATAACATAATTGTGTGCTTCGCTCCTCAAAATGCATATTATCTTACAAAAAATTCGATCTAGGGGTACCCTGTCCAACAATAGCCTAGGGTTGGATCGATGCATCATATTAGGTATATATTTTTCACTAGAACAGGGAAGAAAGGAACAAATTCAAAATTAAATTGTTGATTTAGAGGTAAATATCCTGGAGGTGTTATATCAGTCTAAAAATGGATATTTTATTGGCCTTCTCCTAAAGAGGTGAGTTGGCACCTGTTTTTCAATGATTATCATCTTCTTCTCCAAATATATTCTCAAATGATATTTCACTTGGTGAAATATAAATCTTTTGTAGTTTATAACATGTATTTTTGTTCCGAAAGCACTGTACATGAGAAAATTTGTATGCCCCAGTTCTTGTAAGATCAGAGAGGTCCTTATGTACTCTAACCAAATTCTAACAAAACCCAGTAGAAACTAGAATTTGATGAATTTGAGGCCTAAGAAGTCATACACAAAGAAGATGTCTCCACTAGAGCTCGAACTATGTAAAAAAAAATATTATTGAATTACTAGAAAGAGATTTGATTGAACCAAGCCGAAGCCCTTAGGCTTGCCCACAATTTTATTTCAATGACCATTTATAATAAAAAGCTATCTGATAGATACAAGACTGGTTTTGTAGTGCCACATCGACAGCTCCAATGGTGACTAATTCCATTTGGATTGAAGAATGCGCCCTTTGAATTTCAGAATAGAATGGAATATATATTTGGAGATTTGAAATTTTTATTTTATATATTGATGACTTTTTATTTTTTTCTTTTGATTTAAAGGAACACAAAAATCATCTGGAAATAGTTCACCATAGGATTTTTAAACAGATACTATTCCTCAGCAAACTTAAGCTTGAGTTTACAAAAACCAGAAATGAATACTTAGAACTAATCTTGTTTTAGTGAAAAATTTAATTGCAAGAACATGTGTTGAAGGCTTTATCAGAATCTGTATACTCTATTTATGACTGCAAAAAATTGCAGAGGTTCTTGGGAAGCCTTAACTACATTCGAAAAATTTATGAAAATCAAGCCAAAGTTTTCAAAATCCTACAAAACAGGCTCAGAGGAATAGAATGGACCTTAGCTATGATGATAATATTCCATATTATTAAACAAAAGGTCTAGAAATTCCAAGTCTATTTCTTCCATGACATGAATTTCCTTACATTTTAGAAACAAATGCATCAATGAAGTATGGGTAGGAGTTTTCATGCAAAATCATACGAGAAGAGAAGAAGTTTGTGCATATGCATCAAGATGTTTCAATGACACTAAACTAAAATATCCATCTTCTCATAAATAAATACTTCTTGTTAAAATTAAAATTAAAATATTGAGGTTGTTCCTTAATCTAGTCAAATTCATTGTAAAAACAAACTTGAAACTTTGTGGGAAGGATTATTAGAAACAAGGGGTTGCTAGAACAAGGAAACAACAAGATAATGAGATAGAGTCTATTGCTAGATGGATTTGGCTTTGAGATTGCATATAAAAAGGGAAAATATATCTATCTAGAAAATTTTGTTACAAGAGAAGCAAATACAAAAGAAATCAAGATGTTATGCTGTCCCCAATCCTCAACTTCATCAACACCTCCACCCTACTCCAAATGCTTTCTAGTGGGTTTTAATATGTAAATATTGTCATATGTCATTTTTTTAATTCAATGTCCCATAGATAGGGTTAAGGAGAGTCATTCATATTAATACATAATTGAAAAATGGAGCAACAATAGTCATAAAAATGTAAGTAGTATTGTGTATTTTGTAGAGTTGCCCAAGATGTTTCAAGGGGACATTATATTTACACCTTTTGTAGGAAAAATATACATTTTTTTGTATGAGTTTTGGTTAATCTATAAAAACTGTTGTAATATAATTATGTATGTAAAATATGCCAATAAAGTTTGGCTTATGTTCGAATGTAGCGCTATGTCCAATCCCTACAATCACTAGTCACTCTAGTTCAACATCTTGCTACACGAATGGTTCCCAAGGGATGAAATATTATGGACCATTAGAAAGAAAAAATTGATTGATTACCTATGAGAAGGCATCATAACAACAACTCAGTCCAAGTCATGGTTTTTATCTCAGATAGAACATGTATTCAACACACTTAGATTACATAGTACCATGCCACCAAAAAATCCCATCTATAAAGAGATATATCAATTTTATAGGTAAATTTGTAATCCTATAGATGAAGGTGTACCGAGCATGTATGAATCACCTATCTTTCCATGTTATAATATCATTCCACCTCATGCAGAAACTCACCTGTCACCAATACCACAACATTTATATTACTCAAGTGACAATGATAATAATGTATATCCAAGAAACTGATAAATTATTTGTAAGGAAGCATGGGAGGCTAAATTTCATGTCTAGTCACCTCACAATGAGCGTGATTGGTACCATCATATTCCAATAAAATCCCCAATGTTTAAACTTGGGATATATTTTTTGGAAAATTTTCGATGACTAAGTGGAGGGGTTTGTCCTCCAAAGTGAAATATTTTTTTATGTGAAGGTTCCACTATTTCATTTATTCAAAAAATAATTACATGGAGAGTAGCATCGTGCTATTGGTCTGCCCGAAGGTAAACAAGACTAGAAGCACAAATTGAAAACCTTAAGATTATATTTTCGATGTTTGACCATGGCTTGAGAAAATACACAAGCACTAAAAAAATTATAGACCAAACAAATAGGCACACATGCATGTTCCATCAAGGATACCATTGAAAAAAAGCTATTCAAGAGAATCATTCTGAATCCCTTAGTGGTGAAACAAACTACCATTATCAAAATTGAGCTAGTTGAGTTATATGCTCCTACAAAATTCCACTAAGTACCAATAGATTTTCGGTCTTGGCCAATACTTCTTTTCAACATGTAGCTAGTCACAAACGAGTCCTCTATCTTTGACATTGTTGCATGGAAAATCCGGACCAATCACTTTTTTTTTCTCCTACATTGTCATGCTAGCACATTTTTTTCATGAGAGTTCAGTTGAGGGATTCCTCCATTGGGTCCATAATTCACCGATTCCATATAGGCACAATGTGCCAAATCCTACCCTCGCTAAAACTATGTGACAATCTCTACATTTTTTAGGACAAAATTCCACCTCCTTCCTAGAAGTCATAAGCCATGATAACGCCCAACACTACTTGTCGTGTAGAGGCTTATGTGTATAAATGAGTCATGTCTCTGGAATCTTGGGATTACTTTGAAAGTGTTTCCAAAATCCCCATTTCTCATTGACAACATTGAAGAAGAAATGGAGGGTTGTTCTACTCATGATCAAGAAGTATGTCACCTATGAATTATGGTATGGAATTGTGTTATTTTGTCACCTTTGTTTGCTATTGCATTATGTACATTGATATGAAATCAACTTTCCATATTATTTACTCAATAGTCTAAAATAAAATGGCCATTAGTATATACTGCAATTCAAAGAATTTAAAGAGGAGTCTATAACACTATGGGCTAGTGAAGATTTTGGTTGAAGTTAAATTGCACCAACAACATGATAATTAAGAAGCATTTATGATAAGAAATTATTTCAAAGATGCACCTCAAGAGACAAAGGCCCAAGGTTTGAAAGATAAAATAACTAGAGAAAGGGCGTTGGAAACATATACTTTGAACCTTAAACCTATAAATCTCAACAAAGACATAGAGAAAAAACTCAAGGGTTCAAAATGCAAGAATAATAAAACCATAACATCTAAGGAAAACAGTCCATAACCTTTACTTTCAAATTTAAAAGAAGAAATAGGAGATGGGATTAGGGTTTCAAACCCTCAACCACAAAAACCTAAGGTACAACCAAGGAAAAATAAAGGAGGAAATCTATAAAATAAGGAAATGGGGGAATTAAGAGTGAAAACAAAAAAAAAATATGTAGGAAAAAATGAAAATCGTGCATGAAACCCTAAGCAAGGTGAAGTTGTACATAAGAAATTAAAGGTCAAAGTTGAGCCTTGAAAGACTACGAAAAGCCTTATGCAATCTACTAGAGACAAGTATCCAAGAAAGTAAAAAAAAAAAAAAAAAAAGGCTGCGTGCTAAAATTGTTTGTAAGAATGACAATAAGAGGAAGAGTCCAACTAAATCCTATGTATTTTCACCATCACTACATCCGAAGCTGGAATTGATAAGCCCAAAAATTTACGCCACATAGCAAAAGGACTATGATTACATTAAATCATTGACAAAGGATACACATCTATCAATCTTTGATCAAGTACCATCCCCCTATACTTATAGTTCACTTTGATTTGCTTCTAAAGAAAAGATGACAATAGAAAAGTTAAAAGAGGAAATCAAAGAATTATAAGTTTTAGACCGTCATATAAAAGGTGAAAATCACACATTAAAGAATTAAAATCAAAAGATATGAAAAAAATGCAGATGTGTTACCAAAAAACTAAAAACACTCCAATAAGTAAACAAGAGACTTCATTTAAAAGTTAAAATAATGAATGCTGAAATTTTGATGAAGAAGCTTAGATTTTCAATGGCAATGAAAAGGAAAAGGATGCCAAACAACAACTTGGATATTCTAATGTAAACCACAAAATTTTTCAAATAACAAGGAATGGCTTGAAGTTTTTGAAGTTTTAAATTTGCATGAGGACATGCAAGACCTACCGTGTGGAGGAATGTTAAAGCCTCAAAATGAACTTTTTTTCACTATTCTTCCATCATCGTGTTCATCATACTCAGAAACAGATCATATTAACCATATTATATACCAAGCTATGAGCTCCCATATCATATACCAAGTAATATTACGCTTTATTGTTATCCTTTTTTATGAAAATTAAAGCTATGAGCTACCATATTATATACCAAGTAATATCTAAGTTAATACGTCTATTCTTCATATATTTTCATGAATTCTTTTGTAAAAGTAGTTTAAATGTTATAGTTATTGAATTAGTAATTTTTTGGCCCAGAGGCGCAATCTATAGACCAATATGACTTTGATGTCAGGTATGTCATGTCCTCAAAAAATAATTGCTAATTTCGGCCAAAACATTAACCTAATCTTTAATTTTATATAACTTGAATATTTAGATTATATATAATTTTTTAACTTATTAATGGGCTGAGATTAATTATTAAAATACAACTATGTATTATTTATATAATTTGAATGGATAATATCTCACCCATTTGATAATTGCTTTATCTCACCCATTTTATAATTACCACATTGAATTTCCAAATTAAGTACAATTTTAAACATCTTTCCTCTTTACTAAAGTCAATACCATTTCCTAAATCAAAGGAAAAGATTTAATTCAACACAAACAATCAAAATCAAAAATATTTTAATATTTCTTTTAATTAAATATTTGTAAAATGAATTTTTCAAAAGAAAACCCATGTTGTATAGACAAATTAAAATATTTAAATATATAAATATTTCCCCATAAAAATTTCAATATTTAAAAATTTAAATAAACGTGAGGTATGGTAAATAAATAAAACCTATTTTTATACTTACTCCAAAGTTATGGTAAATAAATAAAAATATATATAAACTAGATGTATGGTAAATAAATAAAACCTTCTTTTGATATTTACTCCATAAACTTTTTTATATTTAAAAAAACTCAAAAAGTTAGGTTTTATTTAGATGAAGCCTATGAGATGAATACCATGGGACAAATTAATATTGATACCATGGACTAAATACCATATTTATAAAAAAAATATGGTAAATAAATAAATACAAAAAAGATATAAAGAAGTATGATAAATAAATAAATATAAAATAGGTATAAAGAGGTATGGTAAATAAATAAATATAAAAGAGGTATAAAGAGGAAAGGTAAAAAAATAAAAATATATCAAATATGACTATAAATAAAAATCTAATTATATAACAAGCCTATGTGCCAAATACCATAGTAAATAAAAGAGGTATGGTAAATAAATAAAAATATAAATAAACCAGAGGTATGGTAAGTAAATAAAACCTCTTTTTACGAACACTCAAAAAATGGGTTTTATTTAGGTGAAGCCTATGGTCCAAATACCATGGGCTAAATTATTATTTTTATTTTTTTTTGTAAATTTGTTGGGGCCGCACTATTTTCTATGCAAAAAGAAATATTATTAACCCTAATATAATATTAAAATATTATTATTATTATTATTATTGAATCTAATACTCATATTAATATATTATAATATTAATATTATTAAATTTAATAACTTTCGATTAATACAATATTAAATTTATTATATTATAATATATATATAAATGTATCATGATATATATTAACTCTAGATATATATGGGAGGGAAGAACAAAGATATAGAGTGATAGAGGTGGAGATATAGGGGGATTGACAAGGGAGAGATGGAGATAAACTAAAGGAAATGGGAGAGGAGAAATGAAGAGCGAGAGAGGGAGGCATAAATATGGAGGAGGGAGAGAGAGAAGGAGAGGGGGAGGGATATAGTGATAGGATTAGAGGAGACAAATATGGAAGAAGAGAGAGGGGGGTAAGAGATAAAGGGAGAGAGAGATGGCAGAAGAGAGAGGGAGGTAAGAGAGAAAGGGAGAGATAGGAAGGACCAAAGAGAGGACTTGAGGGTGGGATGGATAGAGAGAAGTTGCAGGGGGAGAGAGGGAGAGAAGAAGAAATAGAGAGAGAGAGAGAGAGAGGAAGTGGCAAGGGAGAGATGGAGAGAGAGTGTGTATGTTTAGGGGTGAGAAAAGAGACAAAGTAGGATGTATGGAGAGAAGGGGGGAGAGAAGGAGAGAGGGAGGGATATCGTAATGTAGTTGAAGGGAGAGAGAGAGAGAGAGAGAGAGAGAGATATGGGGAAGAGAGAGGGAGGTAGGAGAGAAATTAAGAGAGGGGAAGGATGAGAGAGAGGAGGAGAATGATGGGGGAAGGGAGAGTATTGGAGATAAGAGAGAGAGAGAGAGAGAGAGATAAGGGAAGAGAGAGGGAGGGAGGATAGAAAGGGAGAGAGAGGAAGGACGAGAGAGAGGAATTGAGAGAGAGGAGGAGAGAGGGATCGATAGAGAGATGAAGTTAAAGGGTGAGAGAGGTAGGAAATAAGAAATATAGAGTGTGAGAAGTGGAGAGAGAGAAGGAGTGACAAGGGAGAGACAGAGAGAGAGCATGTATGTTTGGAGGTGAGGTAAAGAGACAAAGAAGGAGAGATGGAGATAAGGGGGGAGAGAATGAGAGATAAGGAGAGAGGGAGGGATATAGTAACATAGTTGGTGGGTGAAGAGAGAGAGAGTGAGAGAGAGAGAGAGAGAGAGAGAGAGAGAGAGATGGGAGATAAAGGGAAAGAGCAGAAGGAAGAGAGAGGATGTGAGGGAGTAGAGAGAGGGAGGGAAAGAGAGATGGACTTGGAAGGGGAGAGAGAGGGAGGTAAGAAGAAAGACATAGAGAGATAAAGGTGGAGAGAGAGAGAGAATGATAATGAAGATGGAGAGAGAGGGAGAGAGGAAGAAAGGAGGAAAGAGAGATATTAGAGGGGAAGAGGGAGAGATAGAGATATAGATGGAAGGTGAAGAGAGGGCAGAAGAGAGATATGGGGAGAGGGAGGGAGTGACAAAGAGATTGATAGATATGGAGTGTGAGAGCATGTGTGTTTATGGGGGGTGAGATAGAGAGACAAAAAAGAAGAGATGGAGGGGGATATAGATATGGATGGAGGGTGGAGAGAGGGAATAATATTTCTTGCACTAGATGGATTGATTTAAGTGGAGATGGTGATTTCTAATCCTATTTGATTGTTTTCACTAGATTCATCAATTTTAGTGTAGATATTTTCTTCTAATGATATTTGATTACTTGCACTAGATGCATTGATTTCAGTGTAGGTGGTGATTTATAATATTATTTGACTCATTGCACTGGATGTGTTGATTTCAATGTAGATGTTGATTTATAATTATATTTGATTTCTTGCACTAGATGCATTGATTTCAATGTAGATGATTCCTAATCCTATTTGATTGTTTGCACTAAATGCATTGATTTCAGTGTAGAAGTTATTTTCTAATCTTATTTGATTGCTTGCATTAAATGCATTGATTTCAATGTAGATGTTGATTTCTGCTTTGATGTAATTGGATATATGATGGTACATTAATTTTAAAGTGATTGGATTAACAATATGCATTGATTTTAGTGTAAGCACAAAACATTATTCACAATGCACATTTATTTTTGTGTTATATTAATTTAACCTATTAATATTGGAGAGCAAGAGAGACAAGGTATCATGCTTACTACAATAACTCGAGCTAAAGATTTAAATGATTTACGATTTAAATTTTCTTTTTCATATAATCGATATGAAAAGATGACAAAACTAAAAAGGGTGACAATAATAATAGTAGAAGAGAATAGTTTGAGATTGATCACAATGAAGACTATTTGTAACATGAATACATTCGTATTATTCACATCTTCTATCTTTCAACATTATTATTGTCACTTTGCATTCAAAAAAATTATTTCATCATTTTTCATCATTAAGGTTATTAACAATATTTATCATCTCAACAAAATGAGGTAACTAAGAAAAATTAAAATTAAATGGCCAAGTTAATCTCAGAAATATTTAGCCTATTTAAAATGATTATGTTAATATTTGATATATTTACATATTAATGATAGAATTAATCATATCTTCGATATATTTTCCTTAGAAGCACACGACTGAAACCAGCCTAGATCCATCTTAACTTTGGATCTATCAAGCGCCGAGAGGGATCAAATCTCTCGAGGTGCAAACCTTTCCTCAAGTTTTGCACTCAAAAAATAGGTTTTCACCTCGAGAGATTTGATCCCTCTCGGAACTTGATAGATCCGGAGTTAAGATGGATCTAGGCTGGTGTAGCTACACATAATTTTGTAGTCGTTTATTAATTTCGTAGCTATCAAAAATCCAGATGGGTACAAGCATGGAAAAAGGGATTCAAAAAATGGAGATTGTTACAAATTCAAACCTCAAGCTCATCCACCTATAATTTTAAAGGTGGGGTCAAAAGACAACTGTGTGGTGGAAGAGTACATAGACTAGTAGCATAGTAGTTCAGGTATGGATCAGGTTCAATGTCGATCAAGTCAAATTAAACAATCATATAAATTATGAGAAATTCATCCATCTAACCCTGAATTTATCATACATGGATCCATTCATGTCTTCATAAAATACATAGGTAGATAGTGTATCAAATCTGTTCCAAATTCATGCATAATAAATTATAACAATTTTATTTGAAATTGTGTAAATATTCATAGTATAGATGAGGAAATACAATCTCTAATTCCAAAACATTATTGTTTATTATTAATAATATAATCTTCGTTGTTCAGGAGTTAATATGACCACATGAATGCATTTTATGAGCTATTTCATATTATAGAGTTTTTAACAGTCTAAAGTTTATAGAAGTTTTCCAACAATGCTTTATTGAACTAGGAGGGCCCCCTCTGTAAGGAATGTGTTTCCTATTATTTATTTTTCCTTTAATTTCATATTCTTTACACTTTACATGTAAATGCATAGTAATGGGTATCTGCATGAATGGTTAAATTGGTCAAAGAATGGTTTGACTTGATTGTAAAACTTGGGATTAATCAAATTGTTGGTTAGAATGATTATATAATTATCTTATGACAAGAAATATTTAGAGGTTGATAGTTTAACATCATTTAGAACTAGTACTATGTGGATTTCTTGAAATTGTATTTTGTTTTCATTATTAAATTTTGTTTTTCTTTATTAAAATATAAATAGTTTGCAAAGTGATTTTTAGTAAGTAAATTAGAAACCAAGTCTTTTATATATTTTTCATTACATTTCATAAGTTTACAAACTCATATTAATAATTTAAACATAATGAAATTCTCAAAATATAGAATAGAGCAACAATTAAGTCATTTAAAGTATACATGATCATGTATTTTAACTTTTGAATGTGAAGATGATGTATACTTATTATTATTATTTAAAATGTCTTAATAAGGGTTAAAAAAACTATTTAAATATTCATATTAATTTATTTATTTTATTTTCCACTTTATATATATCTATATCGAAAAAATACAAGATAAATATATATATATGTGTGTGTGTGTGTGTGTGTGTGTTTTAATGTTGATCACTATAAAATATTTCAATGTCAAACAATAAGAATTAATTGAAAGTTAAAAAAAAATGAATTACTTTCTAAGAGAGAGGTGTAATTTACTAAAGTATTAATATAAAATTAATATGTGGCGCTTAAAAATATTAATAGTAATAACAATAAAATTCATTGTGGGTCAGAAATAGAATAATACAAGTAAAATGTGTAATTCATTCAATTCTTAATATAAATTAGTATGTAGCATTTCAAAATATTCATAATAATAAAAAAATACAATATGGGTCATGAATAAAATATTTCAATGCTCATGTTAACTAAAATATTTCAATGTCAATTTTGTATATATAATATAAAGCAGTTGAAAAAAATAAATGAAGTAGCCCCTGACCTAGGCTCAACTCGGACACTATATCATGAATAAAATATTTCAACACTCATGTTAAGTAAAATATTTCGATGTCAATTATGTATATATAATATAAAGCAGTTAAAAAAAATAAATGAGCTAACCCCGACCTAGGCTTAACTGGGACACTATATATATATATATATATATATATATATATATATGAAAAAAAAAACTTATGGTTAAAACATTTCAAAAAAGTCTCACTATTTTACACTTTGGCCCTTTTTCAAGTATGTTTGGGTCAATTTTGTGTGTAATCCAACAAGGATATGTGGGAAGTGAAATCTAATCTATGTAGTATAGACAATTCAAGTGTCCAAAGAGATTTTCAAGGCATTGAATCCATTTATGCGTTCAAAATACAATTTAAACAATAAAAAATTACACATAAACACACACATATATCCAACCAATATATATCCATCTTAACTAGAGATTTATAAATTATCTAGAAGGATCAAATATATAAAAGTACAAAACTTTTTTCAATTCTTTCTCTCTAGAAAATGTTTTCACCTCAATTTCCCACTTAGCGCTTCCTAGATCCATGCTTAATATAAATATATATTGATTATTATTAATGGTCTACCCAATACACAATTCTATAGTACCAAAAGTTTCATTAGCTGTCAATATCTACCATCACAAAGTTTAAAACAATTATTATACGATTGATGGATTCAAACCCCCAAACACTTTACTTGAATATGGACATGTAAATACCTTACGGTTTTTATTAACCATGGATGGGATCATCTTCCATCAATGAAAATTTTCATGTAACTTTTTCAAATCATTCATGGAACCCTCAATTTGACTTTTATGATATTTTGAAATTCATCAAACCCAAGAGGCTCTACAAAAATTAATATGCAACTTATAGAACCTTGTCAAATTTATGGAATTCCACGTGGTATCAACCATCGAGAAAAATGAGATATAATTTTTTGAAAATTTTCAAATTCATCAAACCCCAATAGTATTAGGACTTGGAAAGAGTTAAATTTTAAATTGTTCATGGGTTAAATTATAATTCTTCATATTCTTCATGGGTTAAATTTTAGCAAATTGTGCAACCAGTTTAATAATATTTGCATTAGAAGTTAAAGAGGATTATCTCTATTGAAGAAAATTTTCAAATTTATGGTCAACATCATTTTCATTCAGCTTCAGTGATCATAGGTTGTGTAAATATCTCTCCCATAATATATTTCTTCTTTATATATAAGTGTTGTGTGTTTTATAGAGTGGATGTTTCAAAATCTACTCTATTTCAAGGTTGTTGTTCCCTACATAGAATCAATAATAAAATGGTTAGAAAGAAAAATGCATAAAAAAATGATCAAAGCAACTATATCTACAGAAGATCATGAGTTACAATGTTAGAAAAAAGAAAACAAAAATCTCTTTTAATACTTGATAAAAGAGTTACAATATTATCCTAGAGACACTAAACATATTTGATAGGGAAATGGATGTTATGACACTCCTAAAGGAAGGTCCCTTTTCTCCCTCTCTTTACAAGAAGGATCTCTACTCAAGAAGTTCTTTGAGAGCTATAATAGTGAACTCTATGAACTCGAAGTTATGCCAATTGTGAGATAATTTGGTAGTGTAACATTACTTTGAACTTCATTTTTATAATGGTCCCAAATGCAATGATATTTATAGGCCCAAGCTCATTCCTTTTTTCCCCTTGTCTCATTGATGATATTTGATCTTTGAGTGAGCTAGTGGGAGACAAGGGGAGTACTTTAGAGCCTCCTTAACTTCACTCCAATAGTGTAGCGGCTTAAAATGGAGCTCTTTAACATACTCCTATCACTTTGTGGTTTCCCATTTAATTTTATTTGGCACACAACTATGGAGATGTCACTTCTATAAATATACACAGTTATCAAAGAAATAACCACAATGATTTGTGCAAAATTCCTTTGGTGAATTTGCACGATTTGATATTTTCAATGGAAACCTTAGGAATCTTTATATTTTTCTTTATTTTTGATGTTTTCCAACAATCACTACTACATTTACTCAAGAAATTCTTGATCATTGGGTGTCATGACCGGTGCATTTGAGTGCACACTTTTTTGTGATAATAATAATAAATGTGTTAAAGTAGGTAAACTATTGCAGCTATATCATTTAAATGTTTGGTAAATGTTGATAGGAATCAATCCATGCTAACCTTCAAGACCCTTACCTCATGATGCATCTCACATTTCCAATATTAAAAAAATCATAAAAAACTAACTAAATTATAAATTAATTTTAAATTCTTAATATTATTAATTATTATGATAAGGTTGTCCATTTTGGAAGAGGGCTTCCATGTAAAATCCATTTTTTTCTTCCCCTTATATAAATATCATTATATGATTTTTAATGTAAATTTAAGTAAAACTTCAAACTATGGTTGAGGTGGAGGAGTGGACAGCTGAGGTGGAGGAGTGGATACAAATTCATAAATCTGAGGAGAGGTCTCGTGTGTAGTGTTTAACCCAAATCACACCCACCTCGTATTTTTCCCTTACCTATACCCTGAAGAAATAAATGGTATAAACAACATACAATAAATTTTGGCATGGGAATCCTGAGTGGAGGGCGGTGCACATACTATCCCCTTCATCATGGGATGTGCTGGAAAGGACCACCACCAACAAAGGAAAATTTGGCAAGATGAAGAAAAAGAGCATGAATAGTATGAGAATGCAAGTAAGTGAGAACACAAATGCAGTGGAAGAGAGCATACAAGAGTGGAAGTGCACGAGTGAATACATATGTAGAGGCAATATCGTAAAGCTAGTGCATTAACTGGGGAAACATCCATGTGACTGTGTTGAAACTTGAACTATGTGCCTTTGTCTTATTGGCTTGTGGGGAGCTCAACTCAGATTTGAGTCTCAGTGCTTGATGATTGAGCTGATAAACCACTTTGGTTCTGATTGGATGGTTGATAAAAAAATAGGAAGGTGATTTCAACCACAGTGGTGCTTGTTGCAAATATTGGATAAATGACTGAGTGTGTGATGAGTAAACTGATAAACCACTCAGTTCTTATGAAGTAAGATAATAAACCAATTAGATAGTGGGATTTTGATTATTGCATTTCCTTCCTTGAAAATACAGTTGATAAACCACCTATGTAGTGCATTCATTCTCTTGGAATTGAGTAGTTCCTTAACTAAGCCTTAGGTGAATCCTTGTGATTGATTTTATAGAGGTAGAAGAGTCATTGTGGAAATTATTGTGCGAGGGAAATTGATAAACCACTTGAAAGGTACACTCCCTCTCTTGTCTGTTTGACTTAATATCAGTGTGAAATTCCATTGACCAAGTAAATCCTTAGACTCTAAATCCAACTAAATCCTTAGACTCTAAATCCAACTTGGAGGTGGGAAGTCACAAATAATACTACAATGTAACTCGGCTATGGTTGGGTGGAGAATTTAACTCCCTCCAACAATTTCCAGCCATTTCAAGTTAAACAAATAAGTAGACGTTATTCATGTTCATGGAATTGTGAATCATAAAAATGTATGATACAAGATGTGTAAATGTAAGGATCAATACCACCTATGAGAATTTTTTTATATACCTATATGTTCATGGTGAATGATTTTATTTGAGTTTTTTTTTTTTTGTTATCATGAACCTCTAAATATATTTGATCGTTCATACTATTAGACCAGGAGGTAACTCCGCAAAACTCAATGTGTATTAGATGGAGATTGTGTGTGTACTTATACATGGAGGTGACGCTATTGGGATTCACTTCCCAATGACTCTTGGCCTTCCTTATTTACTAAAATTACAATAATATACAATATCACCCAACCCCTTAGGATTAGGTGTCAACATTCCCCACTTTAATATGAAGGGATGTTGGTGAGTCCAAGCATTGTTTTGAACTTTTCAAACTTTTCTCTTCCAAGTGCTTTGGTGAAGATGTCTGCGGTCTGCTCATTTGTGGAAAAATGATGTAGATGGATGGTTTTGGCCTGAACATGATGTCGAATCATATGGTAATTTGTATTGATGTGCTTTTTTTGATCATGGAACTTTGGGTTCTTGGCCAACTTTATTGAAAAAGTGTTGTCGATCATGAGTGGTGTTGAATGCATTTGTTTCATCTACAAATATTCTAGGATTTTCCTGAGCCACACAATTTCGTTTGTTGCTTCAGACGCTGCCACATATTCTACGTCAATTTTGGAATCTGCTAGAACTGACTATTTGCATGATCTCCATGAGACAGCTCCTGATTCAAGACTCATGGTATAACCTGAAGTAGACACCCGAGTTTCTTTGTCCCCATCAAATTCTGAACCAGAGTATCTGATCAAGCTAAAATCGCCTACCTGTGTATATTTGAGTCCAAAGTCTTGAGTCCCCTTCAAGTACTTTAGAACTCTTTTTGCAGCAGACCAATGTCCTTCACAAGGTTCTTACATAAACCTGGAGAGGATTCCAACAACAAATGAGATGTCTGGTTTGGTGGTAGTCAGGTAGATAAGACTTCCAACAAGTTGTCTATACTTCGTTGCATCCTCGAATTCCTTCCCTTCAATGGATGTGAGCTTCAAGTTTTGTTCCATTTGAGTGGTTAAGGGATTGCATTCATCCATGCCAAACTTGTTCAAAAGATCTCCAATGTACTTATTTTGAGAAAGAAATATAAATTTAGGATGTTGAGTTACTTCAATACCCAGATAGTAATGAACATAACCCAAATCAGTCATTTCAAAACCTTTCTTAAATTATTTATTTATGGATGCAATATAACTCTCATTATTCCCTGTCATTAAAAGATCATCTACATACACCACAAGATATACAACTATTTTTACAACTTTCTTAAAAAAAAAAATTGCATCATCAAGATCAAAATGTTTGAAGTCAAGTTTCAGAAGATGCTCAGTTAATTTCTGATACCAGGCTCGTGATGCTTGCTTGAGGCCATACAAGGATTTTATAAGCTTTCTTACTTTTTGTTCTTGGCCCTTCACAACAAATCCTTCTGGCTGGGACATAAAAACTTTCTCCTTTAGATCTCCATTCAAAAAGGTAGTTTTTACATCCATCTGATGGACTTTCCATCCCTTCTGAGATGCTAGGGAAAAGAGAGTTCGGATGGTGGCCCATTTTGCTGTGGGAGAAAAATTTTCTTCATAATCAACCCTTTCTTTATGTGCACAAAATTTTTCCACATGCCCAGCTTTGTGCTTGTTAAGTGAGCCATCTGCTTTGTACTTGTTCTTGTAGACCCACTTATATCCAATTGGTTTGGTTCCCAAAGGAGGATCAACCAGCTTCCAAGTACCATTCTTTATCAAGGCATCATACTCCTTTTGCATCACTTCATTCCATTCATCATGAGAAGCGGCTTCTTTAAAGGAAGTTGGTTCATGATCTGTAGACAAACTCAATTCAAAGTTATAAGAAATATCCATATCAACAGGTGAAACAGAATTATCTTCATCACCTTCATTTTGTCTAGTGGAACTTCTTGTTCCTATCTTTCCAACCTCATCGGGACAAACATTTTCTAGTGTCTTTATAAACCATTTGGGGGGACCTTTCTGAGATGGCCCAAGATGCTCATTTGACTGAGTTGGAATTGAATCAAGATTCAATCTCTCAATTCTGTCAATCACATCATTCAAGGTGTCATCCGTGGTTGGTTCTTCATGTGGGGAAGAGAGTTCTTCGGGAAATGATTCCATAGATTGATTCAGTATAGGAATCCCCCCTTCAAGATGTGGAATCTGGTTATCAAATTCTTAAAAATACTTTGCATGTGTGAATCTATCCAGGTGATCAAGTTGCCACTCAGCAACATTGTCAGTCTTGGGAGATTCAAGGAATATGACATCTATTGCTATTAAAAATTTCATATTGACTTCATCATAGTGACGATATCCTTTGGAGGTATTGGAATACCCCAAGAAGATACATTTTCGACTTGTAGCACCAAGTTTATTCCTTTTTACCTTGGGTATCAAAGCATAACAGGTGGAACCAAAGACCCTGAAATTCATTACCAAAGGAATGTGGCCATCCCACATTTCATAAGGATTTTTATTTCTGATTGAATTTGAAGAACACCTATTCTTTATGTATATAGTACATATAAATACATCAGCCCAAAACATCAATTTTAAATTCTTAAAAAACATCATGGACGGAACCATATTTAAAATTGTCCTATTCATTCTTTCAGCTACACCATTCTGTTGGGGATTATAGGGCACAGTTGTTTGATGTTTGATCCCATGTCGACGAAGATAATTTTCAAATTCGTTTGAAGTGTATTCTTTTCCATTATCAGTACGTAAAGAGCCAATATGAGTTTGTATTTCATTTTCAATCCATGCATGAAAATTCTTGAATGTTTGAAAATCATCAGACTTGTTCTTCAATAAGTAAACCCAACACATTCTAGTGTAATCATCAATAAATGTCATCATATATTTATTTCCATTTGCAGAAGAAACAGGCATAGGGTCACATAAATCTAAATGAATAAGCTCAATTTTTCTATGTGCTCTCGAATGTGAATCATGAAATGGCTATTTGCTATGCTTTCCTAGAATACAAGCATCACATTGCTTAAGTTTCCTAGGAATTGTAGGCAGTCTATTAACACCATTTTTCTTCAACAATTGAAGGATGTCATATTTTAAGTTTCCAAATATATCATGCCATAAAATACTTTATGGGAATGTACCTTCATCATGATGTGAACTGAATCCAAAGTTTTTTGCATGAGCACAGGAACCTTGCAACTTCAAGAGTCTTCCGTCTTCTATTCCCTCCATGACAAGTGAGTGATTTGATGATTTTCTGACCTCAACCTTGCCATCAAACATGTGAATGGAGTTTCCTTGCTGGCGGATGTGTACCAAGGACAACAAGTTTCCCCTCAACTTAGGAAGGTATAGAACCTCATGTACAAGATGATCTGGAAGACCAGGCAACTTAAGCCTAATTGTGCCAAGCCCTGATGGCTTGAGTTTGGATTTATCTATGAAGTATACTACTCCATCAACTTTGTCAGTAAATTATTCAAAAAAATATTTTCTAAATGTCATGTGACATGTTTCTCCTAAATCTAGCAACCAATCATTTCTCCAAGAAGTAAATGAAACATCAAAAAATATTCAGTTACTCCATTGTTACAATGTGATACAACATAATGAGCAGATTCAGGTGCTTTACCTTTGTCACTATCATGAGCTTTACCTTTTTCTTAATTTCTTTGCTACTCAATTTTATCCCAAGGTAGCTTACATGTAAGTGCATCATGATAGTCTTTATTGCAGCGTATGCAATGAATATCAGACTTCTCAGTTTGAGTTTTTCTGCCCCCCTTCCTCTGAAATTTGTTCTTCCTTTTCCTCTTTGGCCACCCCTTCCTCTAGAAGAATATTGAGCATGAATCTTCTCTCTATGTGCAAAGCATATAGTGTTGTGAAACCAGCTCCAAAAATAGAAGAAAACATATATCAATGCCTTAGAAATAAGCCACTTCGAGGGGGAAACCTCCAATACATTACATGAATGAACAATTCTTGGATGATACAAGTGAAAAAACCTCCTTTATATATATAGGAGTCCATGGGGCCACAATGTATTCCTAGTGGGGCCATAATTTAATCCTAGCTGACCTAACAATAATAATTTAAGGGCACAATAATAACAATATGGGGGTTACAGGGATATACAATATGACCCAGATACAATATGCCCCAGATATTCCACCTCTTGTATTCCAAAGAAACATTTGGATGTTTTTGCGTATAATCGTTTCTCCTCCAATAGTTTGAACACCCTTTCAACATGTAGAACATGATCCTTCCAAGACCTATTGTACATTAGTATATCATCAAAAAAAACTAACACAAATTTTCTAAGGAATGGTTTGAAAATGGAATTCATCAACCCTTGAAATGTAGAAGGTGCATTAGTAAGGGAAAAAGGCATGACCAAAAATTCATAATGACCCTCATGAGTTCGAAATGCTGTTTTCGGAATATCTTCAGTCTTCATTCTAATTTGATGATATCCTGAACGAAGATCCAGCTTGGTAAAATAAATTTCTCCATGTAATTCATCCAATAATTCATCAATCACAGGAATGGGAAATTTATCTTTAATAGTGATCTTATTGAGCTCCCTATAATCTGGACACATGCACCATGATCCATCTTTCTTATGCACCGATACTACTGGAGTAGAGAAACAACTTTGACTAGGTTGAATTATACTAGCCTCTAACAGTTCTGCAATCATACATTCAATTTCGTTCTTTTGGACATAAGGATATATGTAAGGCCTGATGTTTGGAGGAACACTTCCTGGAATCAAATGAATAGCATGAACATGATCACGAATAGGTGGGAGTCCTTTGGGAGTATCAAACACCTTGGAATGATTGTCCAAGACTTTTTGGAGATCTGGATAAATAGATGATTTTGATGTTGGAACTTCTAGTGAGCATAATTGTGCAATTATGCCCTGTTGTTCTTTCTTTAGAAGCTTTTTCATGACATTAGAGCTTATTATATTTCCTGGCTTCCCTGCAATACCTCGTAATTCGATTTCCTTTCCTTCCGAAAAAATTTTCAAGAAAAGTTCTTGAAAATTAAAATCTACCATCCCCAAAGATTGTAACCATTGTAATCCTAGTAAAACATCAGTACCTCCCATTGGGATGGAAAGCATTGGAATATTCAATACATGTTCCCCCATGGCTAGCTTGATATTATGGCATTTTCCAGAGCAATTTATAGTTCCTCCATTTGCAACCATCACTTGACATTCTGGTGTTGGGCATAGGAAACAATTCAATTCCTTGGCTACCTTACAATGAATAAAATTATGGGTACTACCTGAATCAATCAATACTATTACCTTTTTCTTCTTGATATGTCCTTCTAACCTGAGAGTTTTAGGAGTGTTAATTCCTTCCAATGCATTACATGATATGGTTGGACTCATTTCTTCTTCTTCTATGGTTTCTTCTTGGTGTATATCCTCTACTTTTGAAGTTTCTTCTTCATTTTCTTCCTCCTCTTCACAATCTATGTAAAATAATTTCTTCTCAGTGCACTTATGACCTTTAGTGTATTTGCTATCACAACTATAGTAAAGCCCTTTTGTTCTTTTTTCTTCCAATTGTTGTGGTTTCAACCTTGTAGGTTGTGGAAGTCTAGGAGTAACAACACTTCCATCTTTATAGGTGCGAGTGGTAGGCTTCCTTGTCGCCATAATTTTACATTCAAATTTTTTTTCCAACCTGAATGCCTTCTCCAATGAATCAGGTTCCCAAACGCAAACTTCATGTTGGATGTTATCCTTTAAATTCCCTATGAAGACATCAATCATGTGTTCCTCTGGAATATCAATTACCCTTATATTCAATTTTTGGAAGTCCTCAATGTGCTCCGCCACTAAACCCTTTTGTTTGAGATTTATCAATTGGCTAAAGAAGGTATTTCTCTTTGTATCCTCATAATGTGATATCATTTCCTTTGTAAACATTGAAAAAGTGACAATTTTTTTACAGGAGCAAAGCCTTCCATACCACACAAATGTATTTTTTTCTAAATGTAAAGTTGCAATCCGTACCTTCTGTGTGTTTCGCAAATTATTGAGAAAAAAATATTTCTCCATCTGTAGTATCCATGTTACAGGATCCTTGCCATCAAACTTCCTCATATCCATTTTTGGAATATGGTCGTTCTTCCATCCAACATTAGAGTTTATGAAATCACGATTAACATTTATTTTGTTCTCATCATGAGTTTCCTCTACTATATTTTCACCATTAGGAAACATTTATTGTATCAACTTTGCCAAACCTTAGATTTCTACTTTTAGATCATTCTTCATGTTTTCCATGTTGTCTTTCATTTTTTCATCGATCTTAGCTTCCATGTCATCCATCTTAGATTCCATGCCCACTTCCATGCCATCCTTCTTGAAACCATCCATCTTAGTTTCCATGCCTTTCTTCAAAACTTCCATTTCATTTTTTGTTTCTCTTTGCGATAGCGAAATTTGGTGCACTTTATCTTGTAATTTTGATATCTCATGTTGTGTTTCTTCGTCTTCATGAGTCATAGTAGAGCCTTTTGAAGGCTTAATGGGTGTTGAATTCTTTTTAGGGGGGAATTTTAGAACCCAATACTGATATATATTCTTCAATATGCCCTTGGAATAAATTCAAACTAATTTTTCAAATGAGACTTATGTAATTCGAAAAAAAATACACACCTTTTTCTTGCTTTTGAGGAGCTCGATATTGAAACTGAATTATCTTTGTGATTTTGTATCTTCAATATCTGAAATTTTTCCCAAAGTTAGCCCTCTGAATCATCTTTCTAATGCCATAGGTCTGACATAGTTTGTATTCTTCAAGACAAAGTTATTTCCAATCTCCCACAATGACCTAATTATGGACTGGTTCAGTAGAGCGAACTTGTACGACTTGCCACGTGTCATTGTTTGCTCCTTTGGCCCTGAAATTGATAGAAAGGAAACTAAGTTCGTGTACTTCCAACAACATTTTACAGAATTCCAATCCGATGCTCAGAGAGAGAGTTATGAAGATTTTCTCACGATCACCTCTTTGTGATGAAATTCGGGAGCTTGAAAAATACCTAACTTCCACAGATCATATCTCTGAAAATATTGCGAAAAGGGCTGAAATTTTGCGATGGTTTTCCTCAAGATTTCGGCTTCACGCTCTAAAAATTTCAGCTTCTGACTTCGTAGAATTTTTTTTATAGTGAAGATTCCACGATGAACTGTTTGGTGTAGCAAGACCCTAGAATCCAAATCTCTGATACCAAATGTTGTGAAAATAGCTCCAAAAATAGAAGAAAACATATATCAATGCCTTAGAAATAAGCCACTTTGAGGGGGAAACCTCCAATAAATTATATGAATGAAAAATTCTTGGATGATACAAATGACAAAACCTCCTTTCTATATATAGGAGTCCATGGGGCCACAATGTAATCTCAGTGGGGCCATAATGTAATCCTTTAAGGGCACAATAATAACAAGATGGGGGTTACAGGGGTACAACAATAACAATAAGGGGGTTACACTAACAACAATAAGGGACTATACTAGTAATATAAGGACCTAACATATAGCCTCTTCAGAAGACAGAGGGGCTATCATCTTTCCAAAAGCTTTCTCTCTTTCTGCAAAATGTTTCTCAAGGGAATCAAAGGTGATTTTCACAAGGTTTCCACTTTCTTGCAATGACTCAATATAATGTGAGTAAGTCGGATACAGTGCCTTAACATATTCTATGAGAGATATATCAACTTCTACACCAGTGTTCTTAATGTCATGCATGATAGATATTACTTCTGAAGCTAAAGCAAGAGGTCATCATTCTTCAATTCAATACTGAACAGCTTAATCATTAATTGAACAATTTCAAGTTCTGAATGTGAGTCATAGAGTTCTTTTAGCTTGCTCAAGGCTTCATAGGCATTTGAAAATGGTGTAATATAATGACTCAAATCTTCATTTACGGAAGCCGAAATCAAGGAATAGGCCTTGTAGTTCTTGTTTTCGGAAATGGCGATCTCCTTGTCTGAAGTGGGCTTTGCTGGTGGAAGGTCTGCTTCTCCTTCAAATTCCTCTCCACAACTCATTAAAAATGAGAGTGTGCTTGATTTTCCGAGACCATTCAGGATATTTCTCCTTGTCGGAGAGAAAAAATCCTACAATAGATATGATAGAATACATTCTTTTGAAGGAAAAAAAATACTTTGCTGTTAAGGTAAAAACTCAATTCTGGCTTCAATTCTGAATTTTTTTTTTTTTTTTTTGTAAAAAAATTGGAGAAAAAATAGAGGTGTTATCTGAGGGAGGTATTTTCTAGGGAAGGTGATTTCTAGGGAAGTTATTTTATGGGGGAGGTGATTATTGGGGGAGGCCAAAATGTAAAAAAAATTAAAAATAAGAGGCCGAAATAAAAAGGGAACGCAGAGAATCTACATGGGAGGGGCAGGAGGGCCAAGCGGCCATGAGAGGGGAGGGGAGGGCCGAGTGAGGGGGGATGGGGAGAGAGAAGTGAGCAGGTGGGGAGGGAAAGGATGGGGAGTGAGCAGTGAGCGGGTGGTGAGGGCGGGGATGGGGAGTGCAGTGAGCGGGTGGGGAGTGTTGTGAGCGGGGGGATGGGGAGTGAGGTGAGGGGGATGGATGGGGAGTGCAGTGAGTGGAGGGATGGGGAGAGGGGTCGCACATGATGATTGTGAGCGAGCGAACTGTGAAGGGGCGGGGTGTTGTGAGCGTGAGCATGAGGGAGGGCCAAGGAGTTTGAGGGAGAGCATAGGGATGAGCGAATGGGAATGAATGTGAACAGTAAAAAAAATTGTACAGTAAATTTAATTGTGCTAAGAATTTGAGCAGAAATTACACAGTGGTGTGCATAAACAAAAGTAGGTAGAATGTGCAGAAAAAAAAAATTGCAGAATTATTCTAGGAGTGCTAGAATGCCAGGAGCAGTAAAACAGAAAATTGAATGCACAATGACAGTCTGCAAAAATGCAAAACATGAGGGAGTTACACCAAAGGCAGGAATGCCAAAAATGGGACTGGCTCTGATACCATGTCAGACCAGGAGGTAACTCTGCAAAAATCAATGTGAATTAGAAGGAGATTGTGTGTGTACTTATACATGGAGGTGAGGCTATTGGGATTCACTTCCCAATGACTCTTGGCCTTCCTTATTTACTAAACTACAATAATATACAATCTCACCCAACCCCTTAGGATTAGGTGTCAACACATACTTCATGAACTACAAAGTTATTTACATGAATGTGATTGGTTTCCTAAGTCCCATTTGTCAAACATTATTGAAATTTTTTGATATGGCTATGAATTAGACAGATCACTATTTTAGCTTGAGTCTGTAAACTAATTTATAAGCGAAGGAGATAATTCCTTAATTTTATACTAAATAAATAATGAATTTACTCATATAGTTAGTTATTTTAACATCATTGTGAGAATTACATGGTTATGCACCTTTCTATGTTGTGGGATGTTGTGAGATTAACAAAATAAGCAAGGCATATTTTTTTTCTTTCATAAAATTGGATCCATTCATGTCTTTATAAAATACATAGACTAATATTGTATCAAATCTGTTCCAAATTCATGCACAATAGATCATAACGATTTTATTTGAAATTGTATAAATATTCATAGTATATATGAGGAAAGACAATCTCTAATTCTAAAACGTTATTTTGTATTATTAATGATATAAGCTTCGTTGTCTGGGAGATAATATGACGACATGAATGCATTTTATGAGTTGTTTCATATTATAGATTTTTTATACAAGTTTTTCAACAATGCTTTATTGATCTAGGAGGCCCCCCTGTGTAAGGAATGTGTTTCCTGTTCTTTATTTTTCCTTTAATTTCAGTCAAGTGAATTTGTTTTAATTTAATTCCTTTAATTTCTTGTAAAGTTGTTCTTTAGAGTTTCCATGTAAATGCATAGTAAAGTGTATCTGCATGAATTGTTAAATTGGTCAAAGAATTGTTTGACTTGATTGCAAAAATTGGGATTAATCAAATTGTTGGTTAGAATGATTATGTAATTATCTTATGACAAGAAACCTTTAGAGGTTGACAATTTAAAAGAATTTAGAACTAGTACTATGTTGACTTCTTTAAATTGCATTTTATTTTCATTATTAAATTTTGTTTTTCTTTACTAAAAGATAAATAGTTTGCAAAATGATTTTTAGTAGGTAAATTAGAAATCAAAATTTTCATATATTTTGCATTACACTTCATAAGTTTACAAACTCATATTGGTCATTTAAACTTAATGGAATTCTCAAAGAATAGAATAGACCAACAATTAAGTAATTTAAATTATAAATGATCATATGTTTTCACTTTTGAATGTGAATAAGATGTATGCTTATTATTATTATTTAAAATGTCTTAATAAGGGTTAAAAAAACTATTTAAATATTCATATTAATTAATTTATTTCATTTTCAACTTCATATATATCTATATAGAAAAAATACAATAAAAAAAAATGTTTTAATGTTGATCATAATAAAATATTTCAATGTCAAAAAATAAGAATTAAATGAAAGTTAAAAAGAAAAAAAACAATCAGTTCCTAATAAGAGAGAGGTGTAATTTACTAAATTATTAATATAAAATTAATATGTGGCAATAATAATAGCAATAGAATTCATTGTGGGTCAGAAATAGAATAATACAAGTAAGATGTGTAATTCATTCAATTCTTTATATAAATTAGTATATGTCATTTCAAAATATTCATAATAATAAAAAAATACAATATGCGTCATGAATAAAATATTTCAATGTCAATTATATATATATATATATATATATATATATATATATATATATTATATATATATATATATATATATATATATATATATACGTGTGTGTGTGTGAAAAAAAAACTTATACTTAAGAAAATTAAAAAAGTCTCACTATATTACACTTTGACCCTTTTTCAAGTATGATTTAGGTCAATCTTGTGTATAATCCAACAAAGATATGTTGGAAGTGAAATTTTAATCTATGTAGTATACACAATCCAAGTGTCCAAAGAGATTTTCAAGGCATTGAATCCATTTATGCGTTCAAAATAAAATTAAAAAAAAAAAATTACACATAAACACTCACATATATCCAACCAATATATATACATCTTAACCATAGATCTATCAAGTGTCTAGAGGGATCAAATATATAAAGGTGCAAACCTTTTTTCAATTCTTTATCTCTAGAAGATGTTTTAATCTCAATATCCCTCTTAGTGCTTGCTATATCCATGCTTAATATAAATCTATATTGGTTATTATTATTGGTGTACCCCAATACATAGTTCTATAGTACCAAAAGTTTCATTAGCCATCAATATTTACCACCATAAAGTTTGAAAAAATTATTAGATGATTGATGGATTCAAACCCATAAACACTTTAGTTGAATATGGACATGTAAATACCTTACAGTTTTATTAACCATGGATGGGATCATCTTCCATCAATGAAAATTTTCATGTAACTTTTTCAAATCATTCATGGAACCCTCAATTTGACTTTTATGATATTTTCAAATTCATCAAACCCAAGAGGCTGTACAAAAATTAATATGTAACTTATAGAACCTTGTCAAATTTATGGAATTCCACGTGCTATCAACCATTGAAAAAAATGAGATGTAATTTTTTGATGTTTTTCAAATTCATCAAACCCCCAGTAGTATTAGGACTTGGAAAAAGTTAACATTCTCAATTAGTAAAAGCCTCCAGAATTATTCATATTGTTCATGGGTTAAATTTTAGCAAGTTGTGCAACAAGTTTAGGAATATTTGAAGTTGAAGTTAAAAAGGATTATCTCCATTGAAGAAACTTTTCAAATTTATGGTCAACATCATCTTTATTGAGCTCCAATGATCATAGGTTTTGTAAGTTTCTCCCCCATAATATCTTCCTTCTTTATATATAAGTTTTGTGCACTTTTTGGAGAAAGGATGTTTCAAAATCCACTATATTTCAAGGTTTTTGTTCCCTACATAGAACCAATAATCAAATGGTTAGAGAGAAAAATGCATGAAAATTTTGTCAAAGCAACTATATCTACACAAGATCATGAGTGACAATAATGGAAAAAAGAAAAAGAAAAAATCTCTTTTAATACTTGATAAAAGAGTTAAAATATTATCCTAGAGTTATGACTCTCCTAAATGAAGGTCCCTTTTCTCCCTCTCTTTACAAGAAGGATCTCTACTCAAGAAGTTCTTTGAGAGCTATAATGGTGAACTCTATGAACTCAAAGTTATCCCAATTGTGAGATAATTTGGTAGAGTAACATTACTTTGAACTTCCTTTTTATAATCGTCCCAAATGCAATGATATTTATAGGCCCAGGTTCATTCATTTCTTCCCCTTGTCTCCTTGTATTGGATCTTTGAGTGAGCTAGTGGGAGACAAGGGGAGTACATAGGGCCTCCTTAACTCCACTCAAATAGTGTAGTGGATTAAAACTGAGCTCTTGAACATATTTCTTTCACTTTGTGGTTTCCCATTTAATTTTATTTGGCTCATGAACTATGGATATGCCACTTCTACAAAGCTACACAGTTATCGAAGAAATAACCATAGTGATTTGTGAAAAAATCCTTTGGTGAATTTTCACGATTTGATTTTTTCAATGGAAACCTTAGGAACCTTCATATTTTTCTTAATTTTTGATGTTTTCCAAAAATAACTACAACATTTACTCAAGCTAGTCTTCATCATTGGGTACCATGACCAGTGCATTTGAGTGCACAATTTTTTGTGATAATAATAAGAAATTTGTTACAGTAGGTAAACTATTGTAGCTATATAACTTAAATTTTTTGTAAATGTTGATAGGAATCAATCCATGCTAACCTTCAAGACCCTTACTTCATGATACATCTCACATTTCCAATATTAAAAAAATCATAAAAATTAACTAAATTATAACTTTATTTTAAAATTTTAATATTACGAATTACTTTGATAAGGATGTCTATTAATATTAACATCCATTTTTTCTTCCCCTTATATAAATATCATTATATGATTTTTTTATTGTAAATTTAAGTAAAAATTCAAACCATGGTTGAGGTGGAGGAGTGGACACAGATTCATAAATCTGAGGAGAGGTCTCTCGTGTAGTGTTTAACCCAAATCATACCCACCTCATATTTTACCCTTACCTATACCATGAAGAAATAAATGGCATGAACAACATACAATAAATTTTGGCATGGGAATCCTGAGTGGAGGGTGGTGCACATACTATCCCCTTCATCATGGGATGTGATGGAAAGGACCACCACCAACAAAGGAAAATTCGGCAAGATGGAGAAAAAGAGCATACATAGTATGAGAATGCAAGTAAGTGAGAACAAAAAATTCAGTGTAAGAAATGATACAAGAGGGGAAGTGCACGAGTGAATATATATGTAGAGGCAATATCATAAAGCTAGTGCATTGATTGGGGAAGCATCCATGTGACCATGTTGACACCTGAACTATGTGCCTTTGTTTGATTGGATTGTGGGGATCTCAAGGGAGATTTGAGGCTCAGTTCTTGGTGATTGAGTTGATAAACCACTTGGGTGGTTATTGCATGGTTGATAAACAAATAGGAAGGTGATGTGAGCCATGGTGGTGCTTGCTGCAAAGATTGGATAAATGACTGAGTGTGTGTTGAGGAAACTGATAAACCACTTAGTGTTTGTGAAGTAAGCTAATAAACCTATTGGATAGTGGGATTTAGATTCTTGCATTACCTTCCTTGAAAATTCAGTTGATAAACCACCTATGCAGTGCATTCATTCTCTTGGAATTAAGTAGTTACTTAACTAAGCCTTAGGTGAATCCTTGTGATTGATTTTAGAGAGGTAGAAGAGTAATTGTGGCACTTATTGTGTGAGAGAAATTGATAAACCACTTGAAAGTTGCACTCCCTCTCTTATCTGTTTAACTTAATATCAATGACAATTTCCCTTGACCAAGTAAATCCTTAAACTCCAAATCCAACTTGGAGGTGGTAAGTCTCAATTAATACTACAATGTAGCTTACCTATGGTTGGGTGTAGAATTGAAGTCCCTACATTAATTTCCAGCCATTTCAAGTTAAACAAATAAGTAGAAGTTATTTTTGTTCATGGAACTATGAATCATGAAAATTTCTGATACGAGACGTGTAAATGTATGGATCAATATCACCTATGATAAGTTGTTTATATACCTATATGTTCATGGTGAATGATTTTCTTTGTGTTTTTTTATTATGGTTATCTCAAACCTCTAAATATAGGTGATTGTTAATACTTCATGAACTACAAAGTTATTTACATGAATGTCATTGGTTTCCTAAGTCCCATTTGTCAAACTTTATTGCAATTTTTTGATATGGCTATGAATTAGATGGATCACTATTTTAGCTTGAGTCTGTAAACTAATTTATAATCGAAGGAGATAATTCCTTAATTTTACACTAAATAAATAATGAATTAACTCAAATAGTTAGTTATTTGAAGTGAATTGTGATAATTACATGGTTATGCACCTTTCTACATTGTGGGATGTTGTGAGATTCACAAAATAATAAAGGCCTATGTTTTTCTTTCATAAAATTTTCCTTGGAAGCCATTTCTTCCTTTGCTCAGGATCTGGTGAAAATCAAGTATAATGGTACCGTTAAAATCCTTTACAATCTTGGCATAATTACATTTTAAGGTTGATTGGAGAGTCTTTATTTTATCCCTAATATTTGGTGGTCTTAATATAAGGCCGATCTCAAGAATTCCTGCTAAATTCCTTTGATTTCTCATTTTATTTCAAGTCTAGGTGAACTCTAGACTTCGTATCTAGGACCAAATGGTCTCTTAGAAGACTTGTATATAGGTCAGATATTTTTATGCACTTCCTCATGCAAATTTTGTAAATGGTATTCTAGGGTATCCAATTGGATGATACTTTTGCACCTTTGGAAAAATATCGAATATTGACCCCTAAGAAAATTATGGAAGGGGATAGGCCTTGTGGGACCAGTGAGCTTGGGTGAGGTGGAAAGTGCCATGGTGGTTTGGAATTGGCCACATACGTGCCACATCATATCCAAGGGTTATGTGGGATTATTCATGGTTACATGGTAGCTCCACATGGAACACAATATGGGTCACATATGGCAGTCCGTTATTGAGGTGGAACCATTTAAATGGTCAAAATTTAAAAAGGGCATAAATTCCAACCTGAGAGTCTAATGGAGATAAAGTTTATATCATTGGAAAGCTCTAAATGAGCTAGAAAAAATTGTGGTATTAGAAATTGGTTCCGAAAAATTTGAAAAAAAATGTAACAAACATTGTAGGTCATGTTAGAATAGTAAGTGATACCTTCCACAACTCAAGATAGGATAAGGTGGTGGGAAGGAATGTTAAATTCTATAATTTTAATTTAATTATAAAAAAATATTAGGTCAATGGGAGGGATTAAACCTCCATGAAATATTCTAGAATATTCTTAGTAGTAGTCAAAAATTAAAGGTTGAGATTTATCTCAAAAGTATTTATGGCATTTCTATTCTTTTAATTAAATTGATTAATTAAAAAATGTCATATGAAATGAATTATGTTTTTTTGGGTATGTGGTATAAATAATCCATGATATTGGCCATGGTATTGTAACATAGCCTATTTGTAGGTTTTGAAGCTCCATGGAAAAGTGGGGGTGAATCTGCATGGTTAAGATTTGATCAAAATCTGGATTAGGGGAAAAAAATTCTCAAACTTTAAAGTGCTTAGAATTGCACCAAACTAGAATGACAGCGACCGGCCCATCGCTAGGAATCCAATGCAACTCGTTACGTCAGAAACTAATTTCGGATCAAGAAGATATAGCTTGCTAACCTTCTTTCAGAAAAGGAAAATTTTAAAACAAATTGCAGAATAGTGACAACTTGATGACATGGCAACCCAGTCAGCATGTAGGGAATATTCTTCAGTTTTTTCCCTGTGGCACGGTGACAAGTATTGCAACAGGATTTGCCAGTTTGGTTTGAAGGTGAATTTTTTTTAGGAATTCTCTCCAAAGGTTGAATTTGAATTTTTTTTATGTGGGAGGACAACCCAACCAAGGGTTTCCATGTGTCTCCTCTGGTGGACCCTCTCCAGCTCTAAGGTTTAAATTTCATATATATTCTATGATCGAATTTCACCTTGTTATCGTATTTCGGATTAAATTTTATGTTAAGGTCCAATGGTTGGAATTTAATTTACTAACCAAAGTATGCAACTATGGTATTTGGGCCATTTAACAAAGGTTGGTTTGATATTTAATTAGGTGTAATATATTTTATTAAACCTATGGTTTATTAACCCGAAGGTTAATCCATATACCAAAGTCAGAATATGGTCATAGATTAATTTTGGTGGATCATGTATTAAATGGTAAGGTTTGATAATCCAAATTTTATGGGCATGATATTATATTGGAGAAAATGTTATACAACAATTGGGTGGAGTTCGGGGCTCGATCCCGCGATCTCCCACGCTCCACTCTCCGCCCATACCAATGGTCCATCACATGGTTCTTAATAATCATAGCACCCAAAATTTATTTAAACTTCAATGCAGACTCTGATGGCGGAATGGAGGGGGCCAACCTGCGGGCCAACCCTCCTCCCATACGACCTTCCCACAGAACCTCAGGCGCAGAGGGAAATCCAAACAACAGAATAATTTTAAGTAATGGATGATTATCCCACTAATCTGATATTTGTTGCTAATTAATCTAGTTTCTAATTAGCGGTGGATTTAGCGGGTGCCCCCAAATTTGCTGGAATTTCCAAATTTGTCAGGCTTATCTAGAGTCTTCTCCAGATTTGGAGGAGGAATCTAGGGGAAAATTTAATGAACCATATCTTGAGCAATTTTAGACCAATTTTGGCTCAAGAAGAGTCATTCCTAGAAAATTGGCATGATATGAATCCATTGGTATGTGTTTCATAGGTAGAGGATCAATTATAAAGGTGATTTTCTCACTTTGAATAAAACAGAAGCCAAGGGCCACCATGATGGAAGGCCATGCCTAGATCAAGTGAAGACCAATATTGGCTCAATAAGAGTAATTTTTAGATTATTTTGATGCTCTGAGCACAATGGATAGGTTTAAGAGGCGTTGGAGTACTTTTGAAAAAAAAAATCCACTTTAAAGATTAAAAAAGCCCAGGGCTACCAAGATGGGAGGTCAAGCCTAGATCGACTGGAAACCAATTTCAGAGATTTAATAGTCATTTTTGGGGTTTTTGGGTCTTCTAAAGCCAATTGAGTATGTTTAAAATCCATTGGAGCACTACAAGTGCATGTAATCAGACATTTTACTCTTAGTCCCAAGAGGGCCTAGCTAGTTTAAGCAGGTCCATGGAGATGTAGCGTTGGAGGGGTGAAATTCATTATTAGCTATTGTATTATGTGTATGTTTTGTGTTTTTTGTTATTTCTATGCATTTAATTTTTGGTATATGAGTTTTTAACAGCGAATTAACTCATAATTTTATCATCAAATACACATAAATCCCTTCATAATTGGTTAAATTGAGACGATCCTAAACACATCATTTTAATACTGATGAGAGAGCTAGGACAACAAAACTATTTTTCCCATATTCATATCAAGATTATTGTTACATGTTTTTTTAAATGTATATTTTTAACTCATATATTTGATTATTTTATAATTAGTACCAACAATAATAATTTCACTGAAGTTCTCTACAACTTAGTATTGGGGAGATGTTTTCCATAACATTACATTTAAAAATAATAAATAGATAATTAAATTAAAAAATTAAAAAATAGTAATAAAAAAAAATCCATAAATAAATACTTCAGTTTCTACCTTAATTTTATATCAATTTTATATATAAAGAAAAATTAATTGAAAGTAAAAAAATCCTAATTTCATCTTGTTAATTTGGCATCTCAGTGACAAATTCCAATCATGGGGCGAGATTCCTATTTTTGAGAGGACCAATTTCGACTTTTGAAGCACTTAATTTGGATAAGGGAAAGTGTATTTTTGAATTGAAGCCCTGATGTGCACAAAAATACAATTCAACCCTAACAAAAAATTGGAGACTCTTGGAAGCCTATAAATATAAGCTAAGTGACCATCATTTTTACATAATCATCAATTATATTCTTATTCTCTCTCTTCATTGGATTGGTCCATACCGGTCTGAAATTTGGTTCGCAAAGTTTGGTTCATACAAGTCTAAAACTACAGGGTCAGAAGTTCACTTATGTGATTAGCGTTTTTCAGTTCTAGTCATAGCATTGACACGAGAATTTTTTGGTTATAATCGTAGGCATGAATCTCATCCATGTGATCGAAGCATATCAACCACATGCATAACTCTTCCTCCATTCAGTTGGGATCTATGGTTTCAGTTTGACAATTGACCACGGATTGAGAAAGCTAACTCTGATCAATATTGTTTCTGGGAGCATATTTCTAATATTGTTTGAATAATATTATTGGATATTTTTGTATGGGCTCACTGTACTCTCTACTGAACATCTTATGACAATATAATAGAAGAATAATTTCAAAGGACTTTCCCCCTTGTGGAGTTCTTCCATGGTCTTTAACCAAAGTTAGTGTTTCTTACTAATGTGTTGATTGCCTCCTATTGTCATTGCATTAGTGTTATATCTTTAGTTACTATTGATTGATGACAAATATTAATTGTTATTGAAATATTGCTAATCGAAAAATTGAATTGGGCTAAAGTAATTTAAATAGCATAGCGCGGTGTAAAAATTAACACATATGTAATTACTTTCCACTTCTTAATATGAGGGAGATATGTAACCCTTGTATTGCTTAATATGGAGTTGATAGGTGACATGTAAAAATAATATTGATATAGTAATTGAAATTATTTATTATATTTTCACTTTCCATTATGAGGAAATATGTGCAATTTATTCAATTCTTAATATGGAATTGACAGGTGCCATTTAAAAAATATTAATAACAAAATTAATTTTAATGTGGGTAGAGATTTCTTATTCCAATGATAGGTGCTTTCTAATTCAAGGTACTAGAAAGAATTGTAAATTCTTCCATACTTAATATATATTTTTCATGTAACACTTTAAAATTATATATATATATATATATATATATATATATATAGAGAGAGAGAGAGAGAGAGAGAGAGAGAGAGAGAGAGAGAGAGAGAGAGAGAGACATAGCACATTTTAATTGGAAAATGTGTGTCATAAATAAAATATTTCAATACAAACATTGTATATACATTGTATAAAACAATTGAAAATAAGAAATGTCTTCCAATTAAAACATTTTATGAATGTGTTTCTCAAGATGACTCCTTTTAAGTGTGGAGTTGACACATCGTGTGTGTGTGTATAATCAACATAGATCCATGTTAACCCTAGATCTATCAATTTTTAAAAGGGGAATTGCATGGTATGTGTGCATATATATATAATTAGTATAGATTCATGTTAACCCCAACTATATCAAGTGCCAACAGGGGAGGTGAAAAATTAATTTTTAACTTAATTTTTAAGTTTTGATTCATTTGAGCCCAAGTTAACATGCATCTTTTAAATAAAGTTATAATTTTATGATTTTTTTAACCTTGGCAATGTGAGATGTCTCATGAAATAAGTGTTTCGATGTTTATCATGGATTGGCGTATGTAGGTGTTTACTAGCCTTTTAATTTATATGGTTTCCCAAGTTATAAAACTAATATATGTGTGTGTATGTGTGCATGTGACAAGATTCTTAACCATAAATATTCATCCCCACTTTACAGTAGATATTATTAACCTGTACATAGGATCTGTTAATACCATGGTTTATCAATACCACATGAAAAAACAACCATAGCTCATTTCAAAGTCAAAATAATGTATATAAAGTTTATTTTAATTTAAATCCATAATTTATTTTTAAATTAAATTGAAAAGAAAAAGGGAATAACCACCTTTGAAATAAATATGAACCCTTTATCTGTAACTACTATTAAAAATATCCTATGGAGGTGTTGAAGCCTCGAAATCGTTGCAACAACATTGGGGGATGACCACTTTGTCCCGACCTTAAAGCATATCATTTTCTGTTTGGGATGATCGTTCCGACTGGTTAAACTAGGTTGAGTTACCTTTTCTCAATCTCTGATGGATTAAAGTATAACTTTCATTCACCAGTAGAGAAGAGACATCATATTAGCCTTCTTGCTGATGAGGGAAGAAAGTGATCCTTAAGCTAATCTGGAGCTCATCCAACCCACAACTAAAGTTTGCTTCTTTGTGAGGAGTACTTCTACGAATGTAGAATTAAATCTAAATGCAAAATTATTCTAGAATGAAAGCAAAAGGAACTAAATCCTAATCCTATCTCAATTAGGAAGATATAGATCTAACTCATCTGAGAGAAATATATTTAAATGATTGGGATTTAAATATGTCTGGATTACAATGAATATCTAGTTAACGAATTAATTCAATTAACTGACATTATGTATACCAAAACACATTCTATTCAGAGACCTCTTAACTGAAATAATCAACTAACAACACTTGCGAAGTAGTTCATAAAATGATGTTGATTGTTAAATCAATAATTCGAATAATTAAACAATAATATGAGGAAATAGTTCACAACATACCACTATTTGTAAAATCAATATTAAAGGACATATTTCTGAGTAAATAGTTACTCAAAAATCGGAATTCAACCCATAAGAGGAGAGATAAATAATAACATATAATTTAGGCAAATTACTCATACTGACAATAGTGTACACATATGAATAAAATGACACATTCTTGCTATCATAAAATGAAACCAGTATTTAAAAAAATATTATTATAAATATCAATTTATTAAATCTATTTCTCTGGCTTTGGTCTCCAATAGTCCTCTAAAAACTTTGAAATTATGTTGTTACAACAAGAGCTGCAGTAGTGAAAACACTGTCCATCATACATAATTCAGAATGCAAAAAAAAACCCTCAATAATACCCATATTTGAGATTTTCTCTCCTCTCACCTACAACTCTAAATCCCTGTTACAAAGGGGCTTTTAAGAATTCAAAATTGCAGAGAAGACAAACCCCACTTGTACATTCTACAATCTACTGTTTATAATATTTACAAAAGAATTCTCAACAAGAAATTTTGTTGAAGAATAAATTTGCTCCATCGATTTTCATTGGACCAAAATTTCATTCTTCTATTTTTGGATCATTCTCATTGATTTAGATCTTCTTCTTCTCATCTCTTCAACTATTTTCTTGCAAAAAAAAATCAAAACAAAATTAAAACGCAAAAATAAAATCAAAATACAAAATGTGAAACCAAAACATATCTAATCAAATTTAATTAAATAAACAATTTAGAAAGAAACAATATCTTTCTATTGATGCATGTGAGGGTCTAATTGGTCAAGTATATTATTGACAAATGGATCTACACTCACAAGAAGTCGTGGAAAAATGAGAATGCAGAAAATTAAACTCAAAAAAATAATTTTATTATAAAATTCGGAGCTTGATCTTATGTTGGATTTTAGACCCAATAAATGATAAAATATAGTATTGAAACTAATTTATAAATATTCTCCATGATTTTATATTTCCAATGAGCTATCTTGGGCCTCATTTGACCAAGTAAAACTCCATTTATGAGCTTCTAAAGTTAGAGTACTAAAATTGCTAGAATTCTGGAAATTCTGTTGCTTGGGCTAAAAATTGGAATTTTTAATTAAAAATATAATCCTGAATTATATTGAAAATATTAAGTAATTAATACTAATTTGAATAAATCGTTGGATTATCCGCAATTTTATAAAACAATGGTTGACGTTTCGAATCCCAAAGGGATTGTGAAGGGATTAATTTTAATTAATTACAAATTTAATTAAAACAAAAAATTAAAAAACAAAAACAAAATTAAAAAAATAAAAATAAAATTTAAAAATATACATTATTATAATATTATATAATTTCAGAATTTCTGCTTTTGTCATTTCGGGATTTTGGTATTTCGACATTTCCGGATTTCGGCATTTTTGAGATTAAGAGAAAGTTAATATTTACAATGAATTTTAACTGCAAAAATTGAAATATTATACATTTTATACATTTCTTTAACCCTGACAATAAAAATGATCAAACTTAAAAGAAGTTTCGTTTACAAACCGATTGACCAAATGAGGCGGAACAAGTATCATTGGAAAGCTCATGAAAATTTGGATTCAATGAAACAATCAAAATAGAAATCCGATTAAAAGAAATGAGAAAATTGTAAGACAATTAACTTAAATAAAAAATCATAAAAGATGCTTAGTCAAAAATTAATAGAAAGGGTCCCCATTATTTGAAGTAATGGGGAGGTGTTGGGTTTTCCCTACAACAATGGTGACACATTGGGAAGAACCATTTATCTCTGGTTAAAGATAATGGAATTTAATTTACCCAAAGGTTAAAAATAATGAAAATCACGAAATATTCTAACAGTAAAATATTTTCATACGTTCCACATAAATAGATTAAACAATATGATTTTGTAACAATAGGTACTCAAAAAAGACTTGAGTAAAAGTCATGAATCCAAATTTGGGAAAATTTATTTTAAAACTATCTCATACGAAAAATAGAAGAAGGTAGAGATAAGATTTTTTTTTTTTGATAAATCATAAATCCATTTTATGATTGTCTCTGACATCACTTTGTTGTGAGCGAGCCTGACTAGTATCCCAGTGAAGTTATCTTTTATGCCATACAAGCCTATTCCCGCTGTGAGCGAGTGTCCATAGCCCCAACAGGTTTACTTGTATTTCGCATGCTTCCTATTTTAATCACCCTTTTGATAAGTACATTTTGAAAGCTTTTAGTTTATGGTGTATTTGAGTGAAAGAAGTGGGATGGTAATAGATATTTTATGTTTATTGGACATAATAATTTCATAATGTTTACTCCAAATTCTTTCCCTAGAACTATCAATTAGAGGTTTTTATGTGGAGGGGTAGGAGAGATTCATTGTATTGAACTCAAATTAGTTCTTTTCTTGAAAAAGTAAACTCAAACCCTTAGTGTGTTCTACCATGAATACAATTTAAAGCAAGATGGTCTTATGGTTCCATGGGGATATGCATTTAATGGTAAATAAAATTCACTAAAATAGATAGAGTAAAAGATTTCCCATGTATGCTAATCATTGACAGGTGAGGAAAAAGCCTTTCACATAAATCATGGCAGAGTCACCAAAACTAAAATCAAAACCGAAAGCAAAAGGAAAAGAATTCCTAAGTTAAAGTAAGAAAAGAATTCAACAAAAAAAAAAAAAAATGAAAAAGGCGAAAGGTAAAAGAAAAATCTAAATTCGAAAGATAAACTCCAATAAGACTACTTATACAAATCTCTCAACAAAGGAGATAAAAGAAAATAAGCATATGTACGTTCCTTCCTATGTTGAGATTTTTTTTTTTTTTTAATTTTGCAGAGTTATAAAAATGAGGCTCTCAAAATGTAAAGGGTGAATAGTAGTTATGATAGATAATATATTAAATGAGAAGTCTTTGTCTGTTGTAAACTTTCTTGTTTCGAAATAAAACTCTGCAAAAACATCTTAACCACTTTCTAATAAAAGTAATTCTTTAAAGAAATAGACTAGAGGTCCAAAAACTCCCTAGTTTTGTTGATTTGATGAGGATCATTACTGCTCCTTTAAATAATCTCAAAGAAAACTGATAAAAAGAGAATGGATTTTCAAAACTGATCCGGTAGAGGTGTGAAACGTTCATGAAGACTTGTAAAAACAGAGTTCAAGATCACCAAAAACTAAAAGAAAAATTGAAACCAAAAGTGAAATAATGAAAATAAATGTATAATGTAGAAATATTACCTTTCTAATGTATCAAACATTCATGCATCATACGTAAAAGTTTCGTAAAAGTTTATAAAGTAGTTGTGATGACTTTCATTCCAATAATTTGAAGTTTTGTAAAAATGATTACAAGAGAATTTACATTTACCTGTAAAATAAGCTTCTAGGAGAGGAATTTGAGATTTAATAAATATGAGAATAAATCAAGTGTTAAATATCTAACAAACTTTTTCTAAAGCCAAAATAAATTTTAGAAAACTCTGAGTCCAAAATATTCTAGTGAATATAGTGAAATATTGTTATGAAACCAACTCACAAAATAGAAGAAAAGATATATCAATGCCTTAGAAATCAGCCTCTTTGAGGGAGAAACCACCTTAACATTACATAAATGAACAATTCTTGGATGACACAAATGAAAAAACCTTCTTTCTATATATAGGAGTCCATGGGGTCACAATATAATCCTAGCTGACCTAACAATAATAATGTAAGGGTAGAACAATAACAATAGTGGCCTATTATGGGGCACAATAATAACAATATGGGGACTACAAGGGGTACAAAAATAACAATAAGGGGGATGCACTAACAACAATAAGGAACTACACTAGTAATATAGGGACCTAACATGTCCCCCTCCTTCAAAAAAGTGTTGTCCTCAATGCTTGAGTAGTTATGGATGATTCTGTATAAAATTATCATCCTCCCATGTGGAATCTTCAGTGGGTAAGTTACTCCACTTGATGAGATACTCTGAAATTCATCGATTTCATAGATGTCTAGTTGTTTCCATGACTACTTTAGGTTCCAATATGATTTTTTCATCCTCATCAAGTTCTAGAAATATTGTTTGAACCAAAATTTTGTCACCTATAACCTTCTTTAAGCATGAAACATGGAAAACTGGGTGCACTCGGGAAGATGCAGGAAGCTCCAATTTGTATGCCATATTACTAATCTTTTGCAACATCTTGTAAGGACCATATTACTTTGGCGATAATTTATTATCCTTCTTAGCTTGCTTGAGGGACATTTGTTTGTATGGTTGTAGCCATAAAAATACCGAGTCACCTACATCAAAAATTTTCTCGCTGCGATGTTGATCTTCCTGTTGTTTCATTCAATTCTATGCTAAATTTAGGTTATCCTTTAAGAGATGGAGAACTTGTTGTTGATGCTCGATGTGATCTTCCACTGCTTGAACCTTAGAATTTTCTCTTAAATATGACGTGATGGATGGTGAATGATATCAATAAAGTGCCATAAATGGGGTCATTTTTTTACAGTGTGGAAGGAAGTGTTGTACCACCATTCAGCCAAAGGTAACCAATTGACCCATTATGTTTGTTTATCAGATACAAAGCAACGAATATGTCCTTCCAAAATTTTTTTAATTATCTTAGTTTTCCCATCAAAGTGAGGATGATAAGATCAGCTATGAGCTAGTTGAGTACCCAAACAAGAAAATAATTCCTTCCAAACATTTCTAGTGAAAATGGATCTCTTTCTCTTACAATAATCTTTGGGTTTCCATGTAGCTTTTGAATTGTTTCCATAAATGTAGTATAAATTGTACTCGCTTTAAATGGATGAGATAATGCACAAAACTGTGCATAATTGGTAAGTCTATCAACTACCACCATGATGTCACTCTTTCCTTTGGACTTAGGTAAACCTGTGATAAAATCCATTGAAACCTTCTCCCAACGTTGATTTGGAATGGATAAAGGTTGTAAAAGACCTGGGGTATTAATTGTGTAAATTTTATTATTTTTGAAAACCAAACATTCCGCCACAAACTTTTGAATATCAGATTTAAGGCCATCCCAAAAAAAATATCTCTTCACCCTATGGTAAGTTTTTAAAAATATTGAGTGTCCTCCTAAGTGAGAGGTGTGCAATTCCAAAAGAATATTTTTTTTTTTTAGTTGGGAATTTTTACGAAGATATAAGAGATATTTGTACCATAAAGAATCATTTTTCTAACTAAATATATCAGATGAACTGGGATCTTGCTACACATTTTGAATGAGTGACCATACTTCTTTGTCATTCTTCCATTCCTCCCTTGCTTCTCTTATCTAATCTAGTTGGATAATAGAAATGGAATAAAGCAATGCTTCCATATCCTCATCCTTTCTTGAGAGTGCATCTACAACAACATTTGGCTTCCCTTTTTTGTAGATGATTTCAAAGTCATAACCCAACATCTTTGTGACCCATTTTTTCTTCTCTTTTGAAGATAATCTTTGTTCCAAAAATTATTTAAGGCTATCATGATCAATTTTTTACATTGAAGTGTCTTCCCATTAGGTAAGGTTGTCATTTCTTTAGTGCATGTAGTATTGCCAACATTTCCTTATCATATATAGATTTCTGTAAATACTTTCCTTTGATTGGACAAATTTGAAAAGAAATGGGTATTCCTTCTTGCATTAAAACAACATCAATTCCATTGCATGATGCATCACATTCCACAATAAAGGCTTTTGTTAAGTCTGGTGTAGCTAAGACCAGTGCTCGGCACATTGCCTCTTTAAGATGTTCAAAGGCCTTAGTTGCTTCAGGAGTCCATGAAAATTCATCTTTCTTCAATAATTTTGTTAGAGGTGCTGCTATTCTCCCATAATTCTTAACAAACTTTCCATAATACCTTGTTAACCTGAGAAATCCTCACAAATTCTTTATGTTTGTGGGTACTTTCCATTCCTTAATGGCTTTAATTTTTTTAGGGTCTACCTTAACACCCTCTTGAGATACAATATGACCTAGATATTCCACCTCTTGTACTCCAAAGAAACATTTGGAGGTTTTTGCATACAATTGTTTCTCCTCCAACAGTTGGAGCACCCTATCAACATGTTGAACATGTTCCTTCCAAGACATGATGTAGATTAGTATATCATCAAAAAATAATAACACAAATTTTCTAAGAAAGGGTTTAAAAATGGAATTCATCAACCCTTGAAATGTAGAAGTTTCATTGGTAAAGCCAAAAGCATTACCAAAAATTCATAATGACCCTCATGAGTTTTAAATGCTCTTTTTGGAATGTCTTCATTCTTCATTCTAATTTGATGATATCCTGAACAGAGATCCAACTTGGTGAAATAAATTGCTCCATGTAATTCATCCAATAATTCATCAATGACATGAATGGAAAATTTATCTTTAATAGTGAGCTTATTGAGCTCCCTATAATCCAGAAACATCTGCCATGATCCATCCTTCTTTTGCACCAATACTATTGGAGAAGAAAAAGAACTTTGACTTGGTTGAGTTATACCAACCTCTAGCATTTCTACAATCATACGTTCAATTTTGCTCGTTTGGACATAGGGATATCTATAAGGCCTGATGTTTGGAGGAATAATTCCTGAAATCAAATGAATAGAATGATAATGATCATGAATAGGTGGGAGTCATTTGGAAGTTTCAAACACCTTGGAATGATTGTCCAAGACTTTTTGAAGATTTGGTGAAATAGATGATTTTGATGTTGGAACTTCTAGTGAGCATATTTGTGCAATGCTGCCTTATTTTTATTTCTTTAGAAGTTTTTTCATGAAATTTGAGCTTATTATCTTTCTCAGCTTCCTTGTGATACCCCGTAATTCACCTTCCTTTCCTTCCAAAAAAAAATTCAAGAAAATTTCTTGAAAATTAAAAGCTACCGTCCCCAAAGATTGTAACCATTGTCATCCTAGTACAACATCAACACCTGCCATTGGAATGGAAAGAATTGGAATATTCAATACATATTCCCCCATGGTTAGCTTGGTATTATGGCACTTTTGAGATAAATTTATAGTTCCTCCATTTTCCAACATCACATGAAACTCTGGCACTAGGTATAGGAAGAAATTTAATTCCTTGGCTACCTTACAATGAATAAAATTATGGATAATACCTGAATCAATAAGAACAATTACATTTTTCTTCTTGATATGTCCTTCTATATTGAGAGTTTTAGGAGTATCAATTCCTACCAATGTATTACAAGATATGGTCGGATTCATTTCTTCTTCCTCTAGGGTTGGTTCCTGGTGTATATCCTCTTCTTTTGAAGTTTCCTGTTTCTTTTCTTCCTCATCTTCACAATCTATGTAACATAATTTCTTCTCAACACACTTATGACCTTTAGTATATTTTTTGTCACCAAAGCCCTTTTTCTCATTTTTCTTCCAATTGTTGTGGTGTCAACCTTGTGGGTTGTGGAAGTCTAGGAGTAGCAACACTTCCATCTTTCTAGTTGTGAGTGGTAGGCTTCCTTGTCGCCGTAATTTTGCTTTCAATTTTTCTTACCAGCCTGAATGCCTTCTCAAATGTATCAGGTTCCCAGAGACAAACCTCATGTTGGATGTCATCCTTTAGAGTCCCTATGAAGGCATCAATCCTATGTTCCTATCGAACATTTTTTACTCGTATATTCAGTTTTTGGAAGTCCTCAATGTGCTCCATCATTGAACCCTTTTGTTTGAGATTTATCAATTGGCTGAAGAAGGTGTTGCTCTTTGTATCCTCATAATGTGTTATCATTTCCTCTGTAAAAATTGACCAAGTGACTAGTGGTTTATGAGAACAAATCCATCGATACCATACAAATTGATTTTTTTTCTAAATATAAAGTTGCAATGTGTACCTTTTGTGTGTTTTGCATATTATGGAACCCAAAGTATTGCTCCATTTGTAGCATCCAAGTTATCGGATCCTTGCCATAAAAATTCCTCATACCTATCTTTTGAATATGTTGGGTCTAAAATTCAACATTAGAGTCTATAAAATCATGATTAACAATTATTTTGTTCTCATCATGAGTTTCGTTTGCTACTTTTTCACCATTAGGAAACTTTTCTTGTAGCAAATTTTCCAAACCTTCCATGTCTCTCTTCAAATATTCCATGTTGCCTTCTATACCATCCATCTTATCTTCCATTTCATTCTTCAAACCATCAATCTTAGCTTCCACGCCTTTCTTCAAACCATCCATCTTATCTTCCACACCTTTCTTCAAACCATCCATATTAGCTTCCATGTTTCCTTCTATACATTCCATCTTAGGTTCCATGTCATCCATATTAGCTTCCATGCCATTCTTCATATCATCCATCTTACCTTCCAAATCTTTCTTCAAACCATCCATCTTAGCTTCCATTTCATTTTTTTTTACTCTTTGCGAGAGCGAAATTTGTTGTACTTGGTAATTTTGATATATCATGTAGCACTTCTTCATCTTCGTGAGCCATAGTAGAGCTTTCTAAGGGCTTAATGGGTGTTGAATTATTTTTAGGGGTAATTTTAGAACCCAATACTGATATCTATGCTTCAATATGCCATTGGAATCACTTCAAACTGATTTTTCAAACAAGCCTTATGCAATTTAAAAACAAATACACACCTTTTTCTTGCTTTTGAGGAGTTCAATATTGAAACTGATGTATCTCTGTAATTTCGGATCCCCGAGATTTTATCTTCAGTCCTTTATTATTCCTCTCAAAATTCTTTCTAATGACATAGGTCTTACCTGATTTTGATTCTTCAAGGAAAATTTATGCCCAATCTCCCACAATGCCCTAATTATCGATTGGTTCAATAGAGCGAACTTGTACGACGTTCCACGTGTCAGTGTTTCCTCCTTCGGCTCTAAAATCAATACAAAAAAAACTAAAATCTATGTACTTTCACACACTTTATACAGAATTCCAATCTGATGCTCAGAGAGAGAGAGAGAGAGAGTTATGACGATTTTCCCAAGGTCACCTCTTTGAGATGAAATTCGGGAGCCTGCAAAAACTCTAACTTCCACATATGATATCTATGAAATTATTGTGAACCAAGATCTGTTTTTTTACATGAAGTTTCTCAGGATTTATTCGCAAATGTTTTTTTTTTTAACTTTTGAACCTTCATATAAAAAACGTTATAGCAAAAATTCCACAATGACATGTTTGAAGCAGCGAAACGCTAGAATCCAAAGATCTGATACCAAATGTTATGAAACCATCTCAAAAAATATAATAAAAGATAGATCAATGCCTTATAAATCAACCTCTTCGAGGGTGAAACCTCCTTTACATTACATAAATGAACAATTCTTGGATGATACAAATGACAAAACCTCCTTTCTATATATAGGAGTACATGGGGTAGCAATATAATCCTTGCCAAACTAATAATAATAATTTTTAGATGATCCAAATATAATAATGTAAAGTTAGGATAAAAATATTTATTAAATTTTAATATTTAATAAATATTAGAAACACTTCGAAATAGAATATTGTTAGCAAAGATAGGACTCTAGAATTGAGTCGTATCTTAGGCTCTAAAATAGGAATAAAGTTAGTAGATTGGATAGAAGATCATTTATTGTAAATGGACACTTGTTGTTTTTTCAAGTGATCCATAACTAAATTAAGTTAGGACATATAGCTTATAAATAGGTTAGTCTCCTAATTGCAAATTTAGTAGAATTTTACGTTTGTAAACTCCTGCAACGTTTTATGTAATTCGTTTTCCAATATCAATAAAATTACTTGTCTAAGGACACTTTTGTATTAATGTGGTATCAGAGCCACCAATAATGCAGATGATGTAAAGATGGAGATTTAGCTTTGCAGAATTTTGGAAAATTCTGATAAAGGATGAATTGGTATGCAATCTTGTCAATGCTTTAAGGAAAATAAATTTATTGGTTATAATCTGAAAATCAATTTTTTATTTAAGATTTAGTTTGTTTTTAAATTTAAATTTTCTGCAAGCTTCTTGTCGAGATCTTCCTACAGTTTTTCTTCCCATTGAATAAGCATGTTCATGAAAAGAGCCCCCCAGCCACTCGCAGAGACCTTCAGGCGGAGCGAAGTCCAAAGTTAAAAACTCGTTGAAGGCATTACCGTTAGCACTGAAGCTAACCACCGCTCCTTGCATGTATATTGGAAAATAAAGACTGCAGATAAAACAAATTAATTGAGTTGAAGCAGCATTGAATGAGCATTGAAGCATTGAACACAGTGGTCTATATTCAAATTTGATCATGAGTGACTGTTGAGTCGAATATAGAGCTTGAATGCCGAATTGCAAAGCCACCGCGTTGAGGGAGAATTGAAGTTGAACGCAAAAGCGTTGTTAAAGGAGGTCGTGAAGTGACTGTTGTAGAGCCGGATTTTCAAGCTACAAGTGGATGTACAGCTTGAATTCCGACTGTCAAGCTACAAGGAATTCAGAGTTTGAAAAGTGATTGCAAAGACATAGGTGAGTGGACTTGGTTGATCCGTGTGCAGACTCGAAACCGTCAGGTGACAAATTGTGTATCTATGGAATTGATGTTTGGGTGTGGCACTGCCGTGCTCTCCCCATACGGTTCTATCGTTACAGTGATCAGGTGAACTATGCAGTATAAATAAATCACATTTTTTTATTGTAGAGTTGAACCTTGGTTGATTCAATTAGTAAACATTGATTCTTGGAGGCGATAATAATGAATGGGTTTGGCACATCCAAATTCATTTGTAAATGAAGGATTATGCTTGGATTTACATGTCGTGTTGTTTGTTTTATATATTTATTACTTACACTCACAATGATCTTGTGAGGATTCATAAAGAATTATGAGAATTGAAGTTTATGTAAGTGATAAAATATTAAAGAGGAGCTTGATGATTGCGTTATATAGGTAAAAGCATGATTATCTTTAAAGAGTGATTTGGGAAAGATAAGGATTGAATTTTTTTTTTTGTAATTGGAGTTATAAGGGAGAAAATTGATTTTTTTTTATTTTTTATTTTGGAGAAGTAAGGGTCATTACACTAGTACATTTGGCGGAAATTCCAACACTTGGTTCCGACACTTTTGACCAAATGTCGGAAATTTCCCCAAATTTTTTCAAATTTTTCAAATCCCACCCGAAACCGTCACTATACCGACATTTAGAGGAAAGTGTCGCAATACCGACACTTAGAGGAAAGTGTCATTCTTGCGACTTTTGCAAAATATCATCGCTCTTGCGAATGATTTCTGAAGTATGTCGTTATTGTGACGTTACAGAGACAATGTGTCGCTATTGCGACGTTTGGAGGAAACTGTCGCTATTGCGACGTTTAGAAGAATGCATCGCTATTGCGACGTTTGGTGGCAATGTGTCGGTCTTGCGACGGTTGGTGGCGATGTGTCGCTCTTGCGATGGTTAGGCGATATGTCGCTCTTCTGACGGTTGGTGGCAAAGTGTCACTCTTGTGACGGTTGGTTATGATTCGAACTTTTGATTCAAACTTGGTTGGTTATGGTGCAAGAACCTAAGGAAACCATTGAGTTATGATTCAAAATTTTGATCGTGAATTGTCCCATAATTGAAATGTGGACCGGATATGAATTTATGTTGGCACTGACATTTAAATTAATGCCGCAGAGGTTCCATGTAATGTTTGTTGATATACAGTGGTAAGTTCATGCGAGTGTAAATTAAAAGAGAAACCTTGGATACGGGATCTATTTGGGCTTTAATAGAGGAGAAGTTATAGGTGTAAATGAGTTATGTTATGGTTTGAACCATATATGTAAGCTCCACATCGAGAATTGAAATTCTGGGTTGGTTGGTGTTATAACTAGTAAAAAGAGAAAGGGCTTCCGAAGGGATTATTGAAATTGTCAGCTTTATGTTAAAATGGAATTAGAACATTAATTCAATTTATTATAAAATGGGCTATCGCAAGGGAGTAAAATAAAATATAAAATTGATTCATACACTTTTATTCATTCAATATTAAATATAATTCAATTTATTCATTCAATATTAAATATAAAATGGATATACACTTTTTTATTGGGATTAAAAAGCCCACAATTTTATTAAATATAATAAACATTTGTAAAAGGCCCACCATTTTGTAAAAAACCCACAATTTGTAAAAAGCCCACAATTTTGTAAAAAGCCCACAATTTGTAAAAAGCCCACAATTTTGTAAAAAGCCCACAATTTGTAAAAAGCTCACAATTTGTAAAAAGCCCACTTTTATTTTCTTTTTTCTTATTGAGCTCCCATTGAATTCAACACGTCTTGGGTTTTATACACCATTGAGAGAGATAATTGCTAAATATAATTATTATTTTCTTTATAGGATAATTTGCATGAATGAAAGAAAACATTAGAGTTGGAAAAAAAATTCAAAAGGGTGAAAGGGGTGATGGTAGAGTTTATTGCCCTTGCAAAAAATGTTGTTTGAGAAATAATGTTAGAGTTTTAATAGCAACAACAAAAACGCATTGTAGGAAATATGGGCACATTGATGGTGGATCGAATGACTATCGTCCCGTGGTAATTTATTATCTATCTTCATTATCTATCTTCATTTTGATTATATCATAAAATTTTATATTATTTTAATATTTTTTATATGCACACTAATGTTTAATGATTAATGTTTGTAATTTTCATAAAGGCACAGCTGCCCCCAACTTTTTGCAGATGATCAACCAGCTTCCACAGCTAAATAGTATTATATTAGATGATGTTTCTCCAGTACAAGAGAATATTGCAGCAAATATTAGTATTGGAAATGATGTTGTACAATGTGAAGAACATGAAGCGAATGATGAAGGTAATTTTAATGATCCCATGGAGGTAGATCATGATGACAGTAATGAGACAATTCACATTAATGATGGGACAAATCAAATTCTCCAAGACTTGTATGGTGAATCAGATGATGATGGTGGAGATAGCAGTGACGGTATTTATGATTTACCTCTGATTAAAAGGTCAAGTGAACAGCTTTTTTAACACTCAAATGTAACTCTTCTCTGCTACTTTGTTACTGGTGAACTTAAAGGTTATGAATAATTTGTCGAACATGTGTATGACACAACTCCTAAGGTATGCAATATGTATATATGATCACATATATGTAAAATTTGATTATTTTCCCTTTTTTTAGTTGTAATAAATGTGTAAAATAATAATTCAATATATATATATATATATCATTAATAATATTTACATTAACTAGTTTCTGTTTATGATGTAGATTGTTGGGTGAATATTTGTTACCATCGCCAAATACTTTACCTCGAACATATCGAGATCTACGTGCTATTATGAAACACTTTGGAATGGAATATAACACTATAGATGCATGTCCTAAAGATCATATTATATATTACGAAGAACATGCATTGAAAATAGAATGTCTGAATTGTGGTACCAGTAGATATCGAACAGATCAACTAACCAAAAAGGTGCCTCAAAATGTTCTTCGTCATATTCCCATAATTTCACGTTTGTAGCGAATGTTCAGGTGTAACAGCATAGCACAGTTTATGGATTACCATTCAAATAATAGAAGTGGAGATGGTGTTCTTCGAATGCCTGCAGATGGTTATGCATTTATAGAAATCGAGGAAAAATATGTAGATTTTAAAAATGAACCTCGTAATGTGAGGCTTTCATTGGCAGCTGATGGTGTTAATCCATTCGGAGAGCTTAGATCTACTTACTCAGTGTGGCCTATTTTAGTTATCAACAATAACATTCCTCCTTGGATGTCAATAAAGAGGGAGCACATAATGTTGACTATGATTATTCCAGGTATTTGATACATTATTTTTTTGAATGTAACATTTTCATTTCTCTCATTGTTTGCATAAATATATATTTTATTTATTTACTTACTTATATATACATATATCATGGTAGTAATTATTATGTACCGTAATTTTGAACAATTAGGTAAGTACCAGGTCAAAGATATGAATGTATATATTGAGCCTCTTATCGATGAGCTAACACAGTTATGGCATGTCATCACTATGTATGAGATCACTAAACCAATCAAGCAGAAGAGATTTCAATGTCGTGGAATGCTTGTATGGACAATTCATGATGCCCCAGGACTAACACATGTTTGTGGTATGTAATATTCCGTTTCACTTTAATATAATATATAATTATCTAAATTAGATATACCATATTGCATGTTTTAAAAATGATCTCATAGTATAATTTTTATTGATCCATCTATTGCAGGTCTTCAAACAAAGGGTAGATTTTCATGTCCAGTTTGTGGCCCTAAGATGAAGTATCTTCATTCGCCAAACTTAAGAAAGATGGTGTTTGATGAGTTTAGGCACTTCCTCTCTAGGAACCATAAGTATTGTACTACTGAAAAACATATTTTCAATGATAAAGAAGAAACTAGATTAAAACCACGAAGAATGACACCTCAGTTGCGGACGTTGGAATATAACAGAATTAATAATCGTCAAGCAGTTGGTACATAATTTGTGTGTGTGTGTGTGTGTGTATATATATATATATATATATATATATTATTTTTTTATGTAATGTTTGGAATTTTTTTTTTAACTAATGAATTTATTTTATTTTATTTTATAATTAATATTGTTCTGACTTATTTTATTCCTTGATATCAAGGTCATCGTTGCGGTGAAGGTACTAATATTGTACTTCCACCTGGAATGAAATGTTATCCTTCTCAATTCGCAAGGTTGCCCTACTATGAGGACCCAAAAATAGCTCATTTGTTTGATACAATGTATGTCGGGAAGAATGTGACAGAAACGTTATGGCGAACCATAAATGGTGCACATGATAGAGATAAAATTGACAAAATTTGTGCTGACATTGAGAAATCGAATCATGCAATGAAAATTGTGATCGACAGATAAAAAAACAATGGAGGTCGAAATTATAATAATATTACATGGTTATTAACAGAACAACAAAGAAATGATGTAAAAGAGGTCGTTAGAAGAATTAAATTTCCAACAGGTTTTTCTTCAAACATAAATAATATCTTAACGAAGAAAAGTGACTTGAGTGGGGTGAAAACACATGATTGGCATACCTTTGTTAAGGTAATTTTTTTGGTATACATTTTTGTATGTTATTTCTTGAATACATATTTTAAATTTTCCTTTTTTCTGTTTAATTTGAAAACCAATAACGATTCATTTTTTATCGTTATAGTACGTTCTACCTGTATCTCTCCCAAACGACTTTGACAACAATTTCAAACAAGTTATATATGGTCTTAGGAAATACATGAGGTAAGTAGTTTTGATTTATACGCAAAATCTAATTGCTACAATTTCTTTTCGTACTTAATGAAATGATGTATTAATTTACTTGTAATTAAATATATATTATGTTTCATTGAAATAACCTTGCGTAATGATTTGCAGATGGTTGTCATTGAAAGAAATCCATCAAGATGAAATAAAGTATTGGAAGAGAGAAATTCCTCGGCTAATGTGTGAAATGCAAAAGTATCTACCTCCAAAAATTTTCAATGCACAAGAACACTACTTGATACACCAAGTTGAGGAGATTGAAATGTGTGGACCAATACACACAAGGTCAATGTGGATGGTCGAGAGGCACCTGAAATCCTTGAAGGCTTTGGTTAGACAAAGAGCACGACCTAAGGGTTCTATGGTGGAGGGATATGTGGTATATCAATCCATGGTGTATATTAGTCATTATCTTCCTATATTAGTTGTGCCAGCTATGAAGTCGGTGGATTGCATTTGGGATGTGAACTCCATCAAAAAATTTGAAGTGGAGCACCTGTTGGGGAAAAGGTAGAATGAAGAAAGTGAGAGGTAAAAGATTTATTATGTATAATACATATAATGTTTCATTTTTTTACATCATGTATATGATCATTATATTCATTTAGGTCTTATTCTTTCATAGTTTATTAATTAATATAATTTACCATGGTTATAAGTAATATTTATTAATATTGGTGAATTATTGTTTTTTTATTCATGTGCTCAAGATTATGAGGCACTACTTTTATACATTGCAAACAATCTTGAGTGGATGAGTGAATGGATTGAAACATGTAAAGCACATAACGACGGTAGGTTATCATGGAAACTACTGTCTGAATTGATTAGAGAAGTGTATCGTAGTGGAGATGGAAACGTTACATACAGGGAAATCGATTTAGCACATGGTTTGAAAGATAGAAAGGTAAGCAATTAATTCACCTATTTTATTCATTACTTATTTTATACTATATTTATAATGTGACAACAAGTTTGATTTTTCAGATAATTTTCATGCTGTGTAAATTATATGATTAATTATTAATTGAGAATGCATCTTTTTCATGTTTGGCATATTACAGTTGAGACACCACAAGGCTATGTGGTGCAATGGTCGTAAATTTCGTGTTAAACAGTTGGATGATAATAGGAAAACTTCTGATAGTGGGATAACTGCAGTATTCCAGGTCACTAATTTTTCCTCCAGGAGTGACAAACATCCTCGAGAATCTAAAGATAGATATTATGGGTTTTTAGATGATATAGTTGAGTGTGACTTTAATTCCTTCAAAATATTTTTGTTCGACATCAAATGGTATAGGCTACGAATGAATATACGTGATGATGATAGAACACTTATTCAACATGAAAATGGATTTCCAATGGTTAAAACATCGCAGTTAGAAGTAGGAAAATATCGCTATGTTTTTCCAAGCTAATGCGAACAAGTCCTTTACTCAGAGGTTCCAGGTGAGAACGAATGGTCATTTGCTATTATATATGATCCAAGAGGAAGGCCAGTAGAGTATACTGTAGAGGAAGAATATGATATTGATCAAGAAGAAGATGATGCAGTGGCAGATGAGTAGGAAGATGCATTGACAGATGAAGAATATATATTAGAAGATGAACCAGGCATAGGAGATGAGGCTACAATTATTGATGATGATGTTGATGAGGATATTATTGAAAATTACGTAATTGATGATGATGATGACATGGTCGATCATTTCAACACCATTTCTGAATCAGATGTTGGTATAGATGTTGATCAGTTGGATGAAGATTAAGAATATATAGAAGAAGAATATTGATACAAATGTTATGTTCGAGTATGAGCTGGTATGTTATAACTTTATATTTTAATATGTAGGAATTATTGTCTTTAAATAATTTACTAATTATGTGGGTTTGTTGCATGTTGTTTATTATTTCAAACCAATAAATAATGGCCTTACTATAAGTACTAATAATTAAATTCTCCATATGTCTTTCAAACTTTAAACATTATAAAAATTAAAACACATATATACAACTAGTTACATAAAAACCTCAAGCGAGGGGATGTCACAATTTTAGGATGTGCATGAAAGGTATAAGTTCATGTGCAAGTTACAATGTGTAGTAAAGAAGGGGTTAATGTCTCAACCTAGAGGGATCAATTGTAAATCATATCGATAAAACACATATGGTCAAAAACACAACAGGAATTGTATGAAAATACTTATCCTTATATACTAATGTCGAAGGAATGTACCATATATCTAGTGGATGTGACACCAAACCAATCCATTTCATTACCCATGTGCCCTTTTTACAAAATCACACCCAACCAATCTATTTCATTACTCACACGCCCTTTTTACAAAATTCTTACAGAATCGATTTCATTATCTCTGCAACAGCGCTGAGATTTCAATTCTCACCTAATCGATTTCATTATCTCTGCAACGGTGCTGAGAGTTTGACTGTTTGTTCAACCGGTCAGCTGTTCGTTAGTTCGAGGGTTTAGCAGGTTCGGGGGTTTAGAAGGGGATCCGTTGGTTCGACCACCAAAATGGTAAGCATACACCAATCCTTTAGCTGTAATGTCCCAAATGTTATAAAAATTTGCAATTTCTTCTTAATATGGATGGAGAGTTTCAATACCTGGGCTTTATATTGAAACTGAATGGTTACAAAATCTGTGATTGGGGTTGGTTCATTTATAAAATTGAGAAGGGGCTCAAACACTAGATAAAAAAGTGGATATCTTTTTGGGGTAGACTTGTTTTGATAAAATCCATCCTTCATAGCATCCCCATCTACTCGATGTGGATCTTCAAGTTTCTCAAGGGTGTTATCAAGATATTACAGACCATTATTTCTCAATTTTTTTGGGTTGGCACAAGTATATAAAGGAAAATAAATTTGGTTAGCATGTATTTGATTAATCCTCCTACAGCCCTTGGTGGTTAGGTGAATAAAGACACCGTGACTTTTAATATGGCTCTCCTCTTAAAAAATTTCTGGCGAGTAGTATCCATCAAAGGACTTTGGAAACAAGTAATTTGTGTTAAAAATATGCAAAATAGGGAATTTATTATGTGGTTGTGTAATGTTGCTTTGGATTCCTCACATGTCTCTTATTTTTGGAATATCCTTCTATTGAAAAAACATTGGTTTTATGGTAATCTAAGGTGGGCAGTTGGTTCTGGCTCCACTCCTGCAATAGGCCTTGACTCACTCTCATGCATGATTGGATCACATATCCTATCATATGATCTCATTATATGCCTAAAAAAAATGGGTTTATATGTGATTAGCCATCTATTTTAACTTTGATAATTAGAAATACCCAGAAAACAAACTGGCATTAAACCTATATTTACCACTAACCATATATGAAATATAATTGTGCTAGAGATTTGATTTGTGCAACCTAGTTTATATGAAAGAAACTAAACTATTTCATTCACTTATGGTGATTCTCCTTTTAGATATTAACATTGAATAACATAAAACCAAGGTATAAAGGAAATATATAGAAAAATACAGAGCGTAAAGACAACTAAACTAGATTGCATGTAGATAAAACACACCATAAGAAAATCACACTAGATATGGGATTAAAAAACCACATGATACTATTCTAATGGAGGCATGTTAAGCTTGGTTTGTTGGGCCTTGACCAGCCATCTTGCACCCTCTTAAAGTGATATTAGATTACAGAACACAATAGATCATCACATAAAAAATGACAATAATAGAGAAGAACCTAGCATTTGGATTATGTATTAATGAAGTTCAGTATGTCAATACATGATGAGCTTAGTGATTCATACCCAACTAAGAAAAATCGATACCAGACTTCAAACTAACAATTCAACCATACCATAACATCACTAACCTATCTCTAAGCTTTAACTCATGTTATAAAATTTGACTACATTACAAATATCGCCAAAATGAAGCCAATCACATATAAAGAAAAACAGGAAACAACGTCCCTCCAGTGATCAATCTGGTACAACCATTATCTAACTAAAAATATTTGGTCCATTGTGTGAGGGTTTCTTTGGAAAAAAGTTACTTCCTCCTCAGGCTACTATGTTGACTGCAAGGGTGGGGTAGGTTCACACATTCCTTCAATCTCATTTCATAGATATATTCACAAATATTCAATCATCCAGTTGGCCACGATCCCCTTTATATATCTCCAATAACCAATAGTCTTGTGCCTTGACTGTGGTGCACAAAATCTATAACTAGTGCAAGAATCCCGTAACATGTGCATCAATCCCATGACTAGTTAAGAAACACCAAAATGAGTACAAGAGCTACACCTACTTAGGTAAGTGACTTGTAAAAGTTTTAAACTATAAAAATATAATAAATGAGGCATTTTGATCCAAATTAAATATGTACCTACCACATTTCGAACAATAAGAAAATTGTACTCAAATCCTCCAGATTACATCAAAAGAGCATGGAAATACTAGGCATATCCTTCAAAATTGGTAAAATAGGGGAGTGGTGAGGGTATTAAATAAAAAAAATGAGACATTATATAAGATTTACATCCCCCAAACTTGACTTCATTGTGTGTCCTCACACAAATAGGGGTGTGCCAAATGACTCCATAAAAAACCAAAATTTTGAAGCCCTAACTCCATCACTTTTTCATTACGATGTTGATTTCTGATCTTGTGCCTTGAATCTTCTTCAATTGCCTCTTGTCCCTCCTATGTTTAGTTTTCATATATGCCACATGCATCCTATAACATTTGACTTTTTATTTTAAATATTATGTCTCCTTTACCAAGTCTTCATTTCTAGCCCTCAACAAAGAATTATAAGACTTCAGGTGGCAGTCCAGAATCACAATTCATTCCACTTTTCTCTTCAAAGTTCGAATTCTTTTCTCATATTTAATTTTTCTCATCAAATACTTAAGTGGAACCTACTCTTCCTTTTTTTCAGAGACTTCATACATATAATTGTCACCACAGTCATCCAGATCAGCTGATACAATTCCTAAAATGGAGATTTTTTCTTTCTGAGGTATAAGTTCCCTACCAAACAGTAGTCAACCCAGTAGTCAGTATTTAATATAGGGTCATATACAAAGTTTTCTTCATATAAGGTCTTGTTTTTTCCTCCTTCCCAATCTTCATGTGTTTTATGTTGTGGCTCTAATGTATCAAAGTTTATATAGAGGTTGACATCCACTATGTGTTCCAAGAGGATTCTTTACTACATCAAGCTCAAACCTCTATCTCATTTATTTCTTGAAGCTCAAATTTTGTGTGAACCTTAGGCATCATTACACACTAAAGAAGCCCCGAGCAAAGGTAATTAATAGATACCAAATAATTATCTCTACATGGAGTTACAACACAGGAGAACAAAAAACGTATTAAGATAGGTCTAATGGGAAAATAATGTTAAACAAGAAGAGAGGTGGGTCTTAGCAAGAATATTGGAGTTATTAGAACCACCAAAGATTTGATATCATGTCATATAAAGGTGTAACTCCAAACTTGGATCATATTCCATTAACATGAATCCATATTTAATATGGTAATATGACTCTTGATTTCATCTTTCAAGAGGTTAATTATGAAGCTGATTTGTTTCAATAATTAATATACCTTTTGAGATTTTAAAATTTCACCACAAATAACCCAGTTTAGTCTCATTATCAACTCGTCTCTTGTTTGGGTGCCTTAATGTGCAATGACATGTTTCCAGGAATGAATTCAATGCAAGGCATATTTGAAACTCTAACTCTGTCATCCGATGTCTTATTAGAAATTATTTCAGTTTTCATTTTGTGTTTTCAAGTTAGATATTGTTTTCAAGTTTTTACATTTATAATTTTATTGCAATGTGGCAAACTGATCAGGGCAGTACAGGAACAACCCCGAGACGGGATGATCATGGAAAGGGGCCAGCGGAAGAACATGTAAAGTGCCATCATTTCTCTATCTTCAGGTATTTTACTTATTTACATAATTGAAATAATATTAATTTTGTTCAAATATGCAAACACCTAGCCATGGTACGCCTGATGATTCCCTCTATGAGGAAGCACTTTCTTCATCCCTATCTCCATTTCTTTTGCTGTGAAAAAAGGCGCGAAAATCAAGGTCGGAATTTGATACTTTGATAGATGCGCCTCAAACACCTGAAACAGAAGAGAGGATAAAACAACTTATGACCCAGCTAGAAACATATCAGGTAATAATAAAAAATCAAAAGGATATTTTTTTTGTTCTGCATGAGATGAATTGTGATAGTTTGATTTTTAATTTTTACATTGACTAAACTAACAAAAAGTTATTTTGTATGTAGCATTATCTGACACTTGCTGAACCTGGTGTTGGTGGTAGTGGGACACAAGGGCAAGATATTTCCCAGCAACCCTCTCATACACCTTCTACTCCTTTAGGTGCCAGCCAAGAAACAAACCCTGCCCAGGCAGACACCCAGTCAACCGCTGAACGTGTTGGAAGTGATGAGGCTGATATGGCCAACTTCATTATTGCGTTTCCTGGAGCTACACGTGTCAGCTCCACGGGGACCATTAATGGCACGTTTTTGGTGAACGATGAAGGTGTCCCTATAAAGCACATACAACTCCCAGGTTAGTTTTAATATTTTAACTATTTCATGTACTCTATCTAAAACATATTTTATCATGATTTTTATTTTTAAATTAATGATAATATATTTTTTTCTATGTAGGAAATAATGAGTTCTATAGGTTTTTGGAGAGCCATGCGTTGGTAATTTTTGGCCCAACCATACGCACAAGGTGGAATTCCCAGAATTCCAACCTGAAAAAAGAACTTCTAGATTATCTAGAAGCCCTTTTTGGGGTGGGCACATTTGACAGAACAGCGGTGGCTCGGGTAGCTGGAAAATATTTGAAATATACCAGGGACACCTATAGGACGCAATTGAAATTTAACCCTAGATACGAGTGTCCTCTCACAGTTCCAAAGAGTGAGTGGAGAGCACTCATCCATGACGGAAAAGAGAAAAGGGAAAAGAAAGAAGGAAAAATGCCAACTAGACCCGCAAGGTAAATTACAACTTTAATTTTCTCTATGTCTAAAATAAAAGTGTGCTACATCATATCTGACTTCAATCTTTTGATGATAGGTTTTCTGATACCTCGAAGGCAACCAAAGCTAGGATTGAAAAAAAGGGCCATCACAAGCTAGGCCAGGGTGGCTACTTGAAATTAGTTGCAAGAATTGTAAGTAGCTAAACATCTTATAATTAATTGTATCACCTTCCAACGTTTTTGTAATCCTATCAAATAAAATTAAAAATACACAATCATATGTAATGTAGGGTGATGACTTCGGAATAGAAACTACAGAGGAAGATAAAAATATCGCTTTTCATTTTGGCTATCAAGTCGTAGTTGAACGTCGCAGAAGCTTGGGGAAAGTCCCAAGATCCATAATTCCTGATAAGGTAAAACATTAACCTTTCAATATGTTTGTTTTCGTCCATAAATTTAATGTCTAACAACTTTGTCTAAATCAGGGGAGCAGCACTGCTGAAGAGGCAAATAACCCAATTGTAGAGCCAGATGTAGATGTTCCTCACGTGCAACCTGATCATTGTAGTGGGGACCAGGCCAAAAATGCTACTATCAGTGAGGGCCGTGATGGTAATTAATTTCCACTTATAATTTTTTCTAATTATACCTTGATGGTTGTCCTCATAACCTTTTTTTTTTAAATGACAGCAAATGTTTCCCTTGAGGATCTTACCGCCAGAGAGGAAGACAGGGCAACAGTCCCAATGGCAACAACTAGTGCACCAGGTAAATAATATCATTGCAATTTTTTTTATTAATACTACCGAACTAGTTCAATGATATTTAAAAACTGACAATTAAAATTTAATATTATCTGTTTTTGTAGGCAATGCCCCGTCACTGGATGAGACCAGACATCGTGACTACGCAACTAGGTCAGCAGTGCAGGTCGAAAGGCACGAAACAGGAGCAGAGCACGATGATATTGATGATGTAATTAGGAGCTTTAGAAATAGGAATAATAAAAAGAAAATTTGATAATGTAAAATTTTGTATTATTATAAGACAAACGTTACCATACTTGGAACGTTTTTTGCATTATATAAAAAATTCATTTATCATACTATTTTTATGTCAAGCACTAATTTCAATTTTTCCTTGCGTACTTTTTGTTGAATTGTTTTTTTATTATTTATTGAATATTTTTTTTTATGCTCATGAAAGTAAAAAATGAAATATAGATTAGGTATTGGGGAATTGAGAGTGATGTGAGGGGGGGGAGGGGCCATAAGATCTTCCACCTTCATGTGGTTGGCCCTGTTTAGTAGAGAATAATTTATTGGAGCGATTTAATCTTGGAGCAAACCTCCCTCGATCCAACGTAGCAACAAAAAAGTCACTGTTGACTTAGTTGCTACTCTTTCATATCGTGGGAGCCTTGTTGCTAGTTGATGCAACTCCAATATATTGTTCTTGAAATGAAGAGGAGCTTATTCAGGTATGTTTTTATATTTTCAACATATGTTCTAACATTATCATAAGAATGCATCTTAGAGTAAAAAATACTACATCAATTACTTGTATTTATTGTATAGATAATGATGGATTTTGATTGACTTGGCAGTGCAGGTACAAATCCTCTTGCATCATGAGCAATACAACTTATCAACCAGGGTCATGTCCAGGATATTTTTGCTTGTGCGCTTGACCAGGTTCGTAATGTCACATTTTGTAAGTTCCTTTACAGTTCATAATTCAATATTAAGCTTGTTCACGATTATTATCTAGGTTTTTTTTATGTGTTTTTTCATCTATTTGATTGTAAGCAACTATGCATGTTTCCTGTTGTTCACTATGATTTCTCCCATTACCACTCCCAGGATGAATCCGACTTTATTGTTACATAGGTTACTTTATTGTTACTATGATTTCTCCATTTACGATTTCATAGGTTACACCATGTAAAGTTGTCAATCTCAGGTTGGTGATGAGCTTTAGTTCTCCATATTTGGGGCTTTTCTGATATTTTCTCCCTCATGTCATTCCTGCATCACCTCGTTGTTTGAGCATGCCAATTGTCTGCCACTTGTACCAATTGGCACATGTCAATATTTGAGTGGTCCCACATTTCACCTATTTTTCGGCCCACTTGACCACCTGAAAAACTCAAATCCACACACCATGTGTCTTTATCATGGAGTGCCACATGTCCTAGATATTTTAGATGCTAACATCATGCTTCTAATGTGTTATGTCAACCAATCACAGTGGTCCATGTGGCCTTGTGCCATGTCACCAGTCTGGAAGAGAGATTTGAGCGTTTTCTTTTCATGATTTTTATATTATAATTTTTTTCTTCAGGACGGGAAATCCCTTTTGCAATAGATGGGCATTTTCCCATTTCCCTGGAGTCATATCCTAGGACACCTTTCAAGCCATCATCCAAGAGGAAATATACAACTCTATGTTGTTGCCCTCTTGCCCTTGAATTATGCGCTTCTAGAAGACCAGTTAGGGCACTCTTCTAGCCCTTATCCCATTGCTTTATCATTGTATCAACTTCTCCCACAGGCTGCTTCAATTTTTTGTCCACTTAAAGGAAGAAAACACTACCCTAAGGTGAGTTTGCTCCTCAAATATCCCTACCGCACTTATGGACCAACCAGCAATATGAACGTTTCCCTTACTTATGGAGACACCCCCTATGCTACTGCACATTCAATTCTAGGAGCTACTTGCTAAGGAACACTCCTACAGTATTCCTAACAGAGGCCTTTGATTTCGGTCTCACAACCCATCAAACCATCATAACGCACTTTAATAAAACCCCACCTTTAATTTTGGGCCCACAGAAGTTTCCACGTACCTTCACACTTATGTGGAACTTCATCAATATTTTTATGCATATCCACCTTTATTAAATCTTTACTGGGACTTAATACAAAAACCCGAAGAACATATGCTCATACGATAATTCACCAATATAACCTTGGAATTTGGGTTAAGAACTAACCACCAGCATATTACAACATTAGGCCCATACAACATATAACTATATTTGGGCCCCAACACTAACATACCTTTCGCATCTACGGTTGTAGTCCTATCGCGCTCCCACCAACAAATTCAACGACAGTCGCATGATAACCTTGCTCGCCCTTTAACTTCTCAGCGTTGTGCGATGAAATGGGTCCCAACCTTTAACTTTCCCTCTACATCCAAAGTTGGACGCATCGTCGCTTCAACCGACACTGATCCAACGACCAAGATGGATATCGCGTTTTTTTTTTTTTGTCTCCGAACCTTAACATTCAGAAAAAATGCGAAACTCACGGTATTAGAATATCGCCACTTTGTGACATGTCAAACACTGACGCACATCGCGTTTTTTTTAGCGGTCTCACTTACCATTTTCAAAAATTCGAACCCACTGGTTTTCTCCACAGAAAACATCTTGGTGTTTAATTAACTCAGGTTCCCAATAGAACTATGGTTCCATTTCTTTTACTCCACTCCCGGTGACTTCAACAATGAAATTGGCTTTCGGGATATAATCCCTTGTCAACCAAGTTTAAAACAACAACTCTGCTCAAGGTTCCGTCGAGCTTCCTTCACTACTTTGTTTCATTCTCTCGCCTTTCCCCACGCTAATGCTATGACATATAACTTCTTCACTCTAGGTTTTGTAGAGTGTGGTTACACAACCCTTCCTTCAACATTCGACCAGAGTTAAAAGGACTCTGTGCCTCCATTACAGAAAAATCTCTATATGGAATTCAAAACATAAATCGATATTAAAATCGATTCTCCCTTCGCATGTGGAGCCTTATTTAATGTAAATTTATCACATATCTATTCACAACTGGATACGAAACTCAGAGACCTGTACAGAGTCTCACATATATTTTCCCATATAATTAAACGTCTCCACACAGAGTTCAAACAAATTCCTCATTATGCTTACGAGCTCAATTATAAACCCTTCATACATTCAGTCCTAAATCATGGCCCTTGACATCGATTCTTCTACTGAACCAGAGCATGTTCTAGCCATATCATAGAGTCTTAATTTCATAAACAATACCCAAGGATACAAGGAATTCTTCACACAGAATAAATCAACAGTACACATACATTCGTGAACAATTTCCTTAATTCATATATTTACAGCCCCTTTAGTGCCCTCGTCATTCCCCTTGAGTGGAGACATAGCTCCCCATTCTTTTGTCTTTCTCTTCTGCAACCTTTGATGCATTTTTTCTTAATTATCGTTCATTGTACAATTCTATATATTACATTGATTGGCTTTTGGCCATTCAAATACAATGTACATATACACAATACTAATCTGGGAATCAAATCTGGGGTATTTCATTCCAGGCTGGTCAATTGCTTGAAGTTGTTGAGACTAATTAAGAGCTCTGCAGGACAATCACTTACATGCACCCTTGTCCCACAAATAATTCGTATGAAAACCTTGATATGCCATCCATCTTCCTGAAAAGGAATTATCCCAAACTGCCTTCTTTCCATTGAGAAAGTCCAAATTGATCGTGTAGCCAAATCCCATCCAGGGCAAGAAGCCACATAGTCCAAATGCATTTGTTTTGTTGCTAACTGTTACCAAGCTTGCCATTTTATCTTGAGAGCGCATGAACTTGAGATCTTAAATGGTTTGACTAGACCAGTTATGTTAGTGAGACCAAATGGTTTAGGATCTCTATTAACCTGTATAGAATTTTGGAGGCAGTGCAGAAAAATATCTTTCAGGATGCATTAAAGGTGGAGGTGCATTAGACAATGTTTTCATTTGCCTTGGTGTTTTGATTTTTAGTTTTTTCTCTAGTGCCATCCATTGTTTAAGTCCTAAGTTGTTCACATTTTCTTGCGTCACAATTCTTTGTCTATGTTAGGTACTATCATTCTTTGTTGATATTAGTTATTTCTACTAATGTACTAATGTGTATACCCTAAATTTTTTTGTATGTGTTATTGCCTCGTCATTCATTGCCCATGCTTTACAGTTCCTTTAATTGTAGTAGTCTCAACTAGTCAATATTTCAGTAAGTTGAGGAGATGTAATTAATGTCAAGAATGTTGAGTGTTTCTTCAGATGTTCATTGTTTACCATGAAATGTAGCTTTCACTGCTACTGCTAGTTGCAGATGAAATGAAATGTGGATAACAATTGCTACTGCTACTTAGGAATGAAATGAAATGAAAAGGGGATAAAAGTTAGGGAATATCAAATAAACAATGGTTTGTTTTGAATCAGATTATAGGGATTATGCAAATATTTCTTGTGATGGGTTAACTAGAATTTTATTACTATTAAGATCTAGGACTTGGTTAGGTCCTGTAAGGCACTTTTGTAATGATCTTTCCTAGCAAGTTGGTATAAGCGATTGCTCTTTTCCTAGGCTTAGCTGTAGTTATTGATTGCAAAATGTTTCTAGATTCATCAGCATATAGTAAGTTCTGGAAAATGGTAAATGACATGAGAATAACTCAAGAGCCATCCCATTGTCAAATCATCAGCATAACTAGGTTCCATTGTATTGCATAACTTTTGCACAATACTCGGCAGGGGCTCTTAATTTGGCCAAGCATAATTGATCTTAATTATCTCTACGATTATTCTTACATAGAACATCCTATCAATAACATTTAATGTTTTTCTAATGAACAGTGGACATTTAAGTTTTATTTCCATTTGAAATACATATGGGAGACATGGTGATATTGATGCATGATTTAAAACTTTATTCACTTGTTTTGCATTCGACAGGATTTGGCAACTATGGTTCTAGGTCTTGAGCCAGCAGGAATTGATCTTCTCTCGGTAAAGAAAAAAATTATATTTCCTTCTTTGGAATATGATCAAAGGATGCCAGGTTACATTTATTCTTAATGTTGACAACTTTTCTGTTTATTTATTTGTTTTTCTACCACCATGTTCCCTCCTAGAAAATGTTGTGTCTGGAGCCCAGTAGACGGATCACTGCTCGTAGTGCTCTGGAGCACGAGTATTTCAAAGATCTAGGTTTTGTACCCTGACCTGTATATTAGCTGTGGGGATAATAAGATTATTGGACTGTTGTAGCGTAGCTTTCATCTTCTCACCAGTGGGTTGCTCTTTGGAGATTGGTAAACTATATGGAAACATGTATAAGTAACACGATTAAGTATACAATGTTTTTTTTTTGTATTTTGTATTTTGCCACATTTGTTAAGGATTTGCACCTTTGGTGTAGATGGATTATGGTGGTTCTAGTGATTCAAGACTATTGAACAAAACATTATTTGTAAAGCAAGTTGTTTACGATTGTCAAATATGACTGATCATTCGAAATTCTTTGCCATCTGTTGTTACTGATGGGGTATTTTGTAATATTGTGCAATCTGGTTTTCTATGCTTTATAGCGTGAGTATTTACTTGTTATGGTGATGTGTAGAGGATATGATATTCAAGATTTTTTTATGCTGGTTTTGATGAAAACATATCAATAGTGATGAAACCCTTGCTTTGAATCATCTAAGGTTCTAATGGTGATGAAACCCTTGCTTTGAATCATGTAATGTTCCGATGGTGAAAGAGAATGCTTATTTTGGATTCCAACCACAAAACTTTTCGTAAAGTCCAGCCCATAGAAAAAGGTTAAATGTTATTTATAAATGTCTGTTGCTGTGCAAGAAGTCTTGTTAAAACATGCAATATGATATATCCACGTGATTTCGTTTTTGAAGCACGTTTTTTGATTGGGAGGCATAGTTGTTTTCCAGTTATATTTCAAAATTTAAACGTGCTTGTTCGTGACGATTGTACAAAGGATTTTAGTGACATTGTATTCGCTAATTTTTTATGGATAGTTGGTGAATGGTTCATTTTGTACCTACAATCTTATTGTAGGTACGAGGACCTTGGTCCCTAGGAATTAAGGGCCCCACTATTTTCGAGAGATCTTCCTTGTTGCATGAATGCTAGGGTGCCTTGTTGAGAAAGAGTAAGGGTACATTCTATGATATTGATGTCTTTTCTTCAATGGATTTGATGCACCATATGTATGCATTGATGATGAAGTAACTCTGATTATCTTGATCTACATGGATAGCTCATTGTTGGTGTTGTTTGCTCATGGGTATCACTAAATTATTAAGCTATTTGGATTGATGATGGGGATGATCCTGGCTAATTGCTTCATGTGATCCTATTCTTCTTCAGAAGAGGTTGGATAAGTAGTTGATCATTTTTTTGCCAACAAAGACGGTGCATTTTCTTGTTTGTGTAAGAAATTCTCCATGAATTTAGGTTCTTACATTGTTTCATTGGTGATTGGCATGTCTTCTTGCTAAAGTTGTTTTGGTTATGAGAAATTTGTGGGTAGTTTCAAGATCCTCTTAGTTTCTTCTTTGAGTTTAGGTGCATGTTCCCTAGACTCCTTCCTTTCCTGGTCATGTACTGCAACTGGTCAGGCATGAACACCTCTTGGGGAGTGCATCGATAACTAGTGGTCACGTACTATGGAGCATGTATAACTGTCACGGTCAAACATCTGCGGGCATATGGGGTCCCTGAAGAGTTGCTCCTTTGAGTTTAGGTGCATGTTCCATGAAGTGATTGGATTTCACTAAAGGATTAGATGGGCTAGAGCTTGTTTGATTATTTAATCTTTGCCTCTTTCATTAAAATTGCCTTTGTTTGTACATCCCTCACAGTCAATGATAGTTTGTGATTGAATGGCAACGAAAGGTTGAATTGAGAAACTGTCTTCTTTGTTGTATAAGATTTAAGCCTTATTTCCTAACTGTGTATGTGCTATTGACATTCTCCAAAGAATTACTCTTCTGAATTGTGAACTCTATGTATAATTGGAAGAAGAACAATTGCTGTGTTAAATCTCCAGTGGCCCTCTCTGTCTGTGGTTGAACGCAAGTCTATGTGATTAATGTGAATGTGTAAACTTGGTATACAACCCCTGTAAGATGCCGAGAGTGAGTTGTTGTGGTTCTTAGTCAAAGTGAGGATATTAAACCTTTGTATAAGGCGTTGAGTTCTGTGTGTTCAAAAAAACTTCATAGGAGTGAAACCCTGTTATGATTTGGTTTCCCAAAGAGCTTTGAAACCCTGTCGAAGGCGGAAAACCCTGCCCGTTGAAGAATTTAATGTGTTTTATTATGATTTGAACGATATCATTGAGGCTTGACCACAGAGTTAATGGGGTGGAGGTTATACAAAGAAATGTGCTAACCATATTAGAAGTCTGATCGAGTACTATTCAAAACTTGGGAGTGGTTTTGCGAAACCAAAACAACCCTCATCGCGCAACTTTTTCCTGGAGGCGAAACCATTCAAAAAAAAACGATCCTATTACATGTTGCCATGTCGCTGGGGTAATACCGCCCTCATCGCATTTTTTTGAAGTGTTAAAGTCAGGCGAGAAAAAAAATGCGATATTGTTGTGCGTCGTCCGATCTGGAGGCCAAGAGATTTGATGAATATCGCGTGTTCAATTGCACGAAGGTTAACTTAAGGTATGAACCATTGACTCATGTTGAAAACCGCTCATTTACGAGTTTCGATGTGTGGGGCCCATAAATACAATACGTTATAAAAATTCCATGTTAATGTTATAACCTATGGTTGAATGTTATAAGTGTTGGTGCATATGTTAAAGTCGTCAACCCATTGGTTTAATGATACGTGATAAGGTCGGAATACGAAGCGGTTGTTATGTTATGATTCAAAACTTAGGGAGAGGGGGTTAAGTAGTGACTCGGATAATACAGTTGATAAAACAAAATAAAGGAAGGGGTTCACCTATGATATAAGTGCGTGGTTAAGCTATGAGCCTCGGGATATTTGCCTTTTTATACAGTATATAAGGGGAGGATTTATATTATAATTCGAGCGCTTTATAAAAGGGCCAACCTTATAACATAAGATATATATATGGTTTATGCACGCTGGAATAATAATTTTCATTTTTTTTTTTTAATTTAACTCGCTGTCGGTATACCGACACTTTATAAGCGTCGGTCTTGTGACGTTCCATTTTTATAAAAAAATTTAATTGTTCATTTGTATTGTGACACTTCTTCCTGGCATCGGTCTTGCGATGCTCTTGCAAAGCATCAATATTGCGACACTTCATAAAAGCGTCGGTCTTGCGAGACTCTTGAAAAGCATCGGTATTGCGACATTTTAATAAGCGTCGGAAGAGCGACGTTCAAAACATCGGACCCCATATCGTCGGAATTGCGACACTTCAGAAAAGCTTCGGTCTTGCGAGACTTTAATAAGCATCGGAAGAGCGACGTTCAAAACTTCAGACCCCATATCGTCGGAATTGCGACAGTTTACAAACGTCGGAAGAGTGACGGTATTGAAAACATTTGAAGAGCGACGGTTGTTTGGAAACTTCAGAAAAGGTGTTGGTATTGCGACACTTTGGCAAAGTGTGGGAATTGCGACGTTATGGCTAACCACATTTTGTCCGACCTCGAACTTTCACTCTTTCGATGAATATGTGTCGGACTAGCAACAAAGTGGTCGTCAGAAATTGGGCCAAATTTTCTAGTGTAAATTGTAACCTAAAGTATCTTTTTACTTTGAGGGGGGGGTAGATTTTTTTTAAGGAAGATTTTTGTAAGGGCATTTCTCAAATTGTCAAATTTTGAAAGGATTTCATTGTAAACACTCAACGAGAAATTGACTAGAGCCAAGTGCAAATCTCAATCATTTTTCCTTTTCAAGGACTATACGAGGGTCAAGGCCAAGCCCCTATGGATCATTTTTTTCTTTGTGTGGCGTGTTTCGTGTGACAAGTTGCTCATTTTCTTCTTGTGCTTGATTCTTTTGGTGCACTACTTCAACACTATCATGTCAAAGTTAATTAATCTTTTCTCTGAATATGATAAGCTAGAAGGAGTGAAATCTTATAAGACATGGAAACTTCTAATTGAAAGCACTCTCATATATAATGAATTGTGGCATGACATATGTGATGGAAACATTAAGCCTAATAAACCAACAGATGCAGCTTCACTTGCAAAATGGGAAGTAAAAAATGTCAAAGCATTAGCTCTTATAAAAGCTTCAGTTAATAATGAAATGTACATACATATTGAAAATTCCTCAGATGCATGGACTGCTTTACATACATTCAAAGATCTCTTTGATACACAACCTAAATCAAAGAACATTGATATTCAATTAAAATTGCTTCAACAGAAATTAACTAAAGGTGGTGATGTCCTTGAGTACATTTCACGGCTTAAAAACATCAAGCAAGAAATCATAAATGTTGGTTTTCAAGCTATCGATGAAATTTTCTTAACTACGATTTTAATTACTGGATTTCCATCATCATATACACATTTTTTGAAAACTTTGCAAGACACTAGAAAGTTAGAGAAGATAAAGTTTGATGAATTGAGTGAAATGTTAGCCCAACATGATAAAAACTTTGGGAAGAAGAAACAAATTGGAGAATATGTCTTCTTCAACGAAGCCAGCCTAAGTAATTCCTCAGCTGATAGCTCAAAAAATAGAGGAAGAGGAAATTTAAATCAAAATCAAGCAGCCCAAGTTCGTGGTCACATTCAAAGCAGAGGAAACAATTTCAACAAAGGCTACAATTCAGGAAGGAACAATTTTCAAGGAAGAGGCAAAAATAAAAACAAAGGATATCATCAAGGCAAAGGACAAAGTCCAGGTAGAGGACAAACTCAAAATAGAGGCCAAAGAAGAGGCTGAGGACAATATCAAGGAAGAGGACAGTCTCAAGGCAGAGGCAGCGATTTCAGTCAAATTGTTTGCAGGAGATGTAACAAATTTGGCCATTATGCAGCAGATTGTAGAACTTCTATTGAGAAAACTCCGCAGATTGTTCCTAATATGTTTTCACCAACACATAATCAACAACTTTCCAGGTTTCAAGCTTTCTCAAAAGTGATTATGAAGATGCATGGATTATGGATACAGGTGCAACTCAACTAATGAATTTTTGATGGGATTTCTTTTGGAATTTTAAAGAATTCCATCTAAATTCAATCTATCTTGCTGATAAAACAAAACATACTCCTTCTCGCAAAGGCATAGTTAAATTTTTTTTACTAGGCATTGGACAAAGAATGATTTCAAATGTATGGTATGTCCCAACATTCAAGAAAAATTTGTTATCTTTGGTCATGATTCAACAAGCAGGACATATGGTGATTATGGAAGATGGCTTAGTTAAAATCAACTCAGTCAAAAAAAATGTGAAAACAGTGACGACATGTTATGAAGATGGAAAACTATTAAGGATGAAAGGGACAGTTATTCCAAGAAATTCTAACTTTGTAGGAGTAGAAGGTACAGATATTTCACTGATCAGATTATGGCATGCAAGATATAGCCATCTCAACTTTGACAGTCTCTCTCAGTTAAAAAAACATGGAATGGTTAAAGAACTTCCAACCTTCAAAAGGGAAAATGAAAAGTGCATTTTTGGAAAACAACATCGAAAGACTTTTCCTACAAGTTCATGGCGTGCAAATAGGCATTTGCAGTTGGTTCATAGTGATATTTGTGGACCCTTTCCAACTTCGCTCAGAAGTTGCAGATATTTATTACTCTTTGTTGATGATTTTAGCAGGATGACTTGGGTTTATTTCTTGAAGAAAAAGTCAGAAGCATTTGAAAAGTTCAAAACTTTTCGTCAGCTTATTGAAAATGAAGTAAAGGAGAAGATTGGAACTCTTAGAACTAACAATGGTGGAGAATTCACTTCCAATGAATTCAAAACGTATTGCATGGATAATGGCATAAAACGACATCTTACCAATGTCTACGCTCTGTAGCAAAATGGAGTAGTAGAAAGAATGAATCGTACCTTGTTAGGAATGGCACGATCTATGTTAACTTTCATAAAGTTAAGTCTTTTATATTGGGCTGAAGCAATTCATACCGCTGTCTGCTTGAGGAACAGATCTCCCACTTCTTCCTTAGATGGAATCACACCTTATGAAGCATGGTTTGGCTTCAAACCTCGGATAAAACATCTCAGAGTTTTTGGATCAGTCTGTTATGCTTTAGTTATAAAGGAAAAATGAACTATGCGTGATGCACGAAGCTTGAAGTGCACAATGATTGGGTATTCTGATGAGAAGAAAGGGTACCGAATTTTGTTGAATGGGAAATTTATTGTAAGAAGAGATGTGATTTTTGATGAAAATGAAAGTAAGAGTGCTGAAGAAGTTGAAATTCTTCTTAAAAATTTAGAAACAAAAAGTGATAAAAGAAACGGAAATTTACAAAGTCAACAAAATTCATAAAATTAGTATGAACTTGAGTTTCCTTCATCTGAAAATGATTCATCCAGTTCTTCTTCTTCATCAGTGCCATATGGGTCTTCTAGCAATTCATCCAACTCTCCTAGCATCAACAGTTCTTATGACAATGACTCTCTGCCCCCAGACCTTGTGGTTGATCAACAAACATTATTTTATATCAACCCTCTTTACAATGATGGTGATTTTTCACAATCTCAAACCAGTGAACATCAATTTCCAAATGGGAAATTCAAATTTTGAAAGATGTAAGGCCTAATGAACAGAAAAAAATAGGAACAAGGGGATCACAAAGAAATGAAGGAGCCTTGATAGAAAATGCTTTTACTGAACCTTCTACATACTGAGAGGCAGTAAAACATAAAGAATGGCAACAGTTTATGGTTGATGAATATCAGGTAGTTCAAGACAATAACACTTTGAAACTTGTTAATTGTCCTCAGAATGTTAAATCCATCAGATGCAAATGAGTTTACTGAATCAAATAAAAGAAAAATGGTGAAATTGACAAGTATAAAGCAAGACTTTTTGCTAAGGTTTTTGTGAAGTAGGAAGGGATATATTATGAGGAAACGTTTGCTCCTATAGCTAAATGGAACACAATTCGACTCACACTTGCCTTAGCAGCTCAAAAAGGATGGAAGTTTCATCAGATGGATGTAAAAAGTGCTTTCCTCAATGGTGATTTACAGGAAGAAGTGTACATGACACAACCACCAGGTTTTGAAATTGAAGGACAGGAACATAAAGTCTGCAAACTAATAAAGGCTTTATATGGGTTCAACAAGCTCCTCGAGCTTGGTATGCTAAAATGGATGAATACCTTCGGAAATTTGGTTTTCAACAAAGTGAATCTGATGATACCTTTTATGTACCCGAACAAGGTAAAAATATGGTGATTCTGGTTATGTATGTAGATGATTTGATTATCACTGGCAACAATGATGATCACATTGCACAGGTGAAAAGGGAGTTTCATGTAGGTTTTAAGATGACAGATTTGGGGCTACTTCACTACTATCTTGGAGTTGAAGTATTCCAACATCCACATCATATCTTCATTTCTCATAGTAAGTATGCAACAGAAATTCTTCAGCAATTTGGAATGCAGGATTGCAAGCTTGTTCTTACCCCTATGGAACAAAACTTGAAAATTTCAAAATTTGAAGGGGGGAAATGGTGGATAGCACTACTTATCGACAGTTGATTGGTAACCTGATTTATCTGACAACTACTTGAAAAGATCTTTCTTATGCCGTCAATATTCTTTCCCACTTTATGCAGGAACCACGAGACAATCACTGGAATGCAGCCAAAAGAGTTCTTTGTTATATCCAAGGAGAAAAATATTTTGTTCTTCTTTACAAAAAGACTAAAAACTTTGTACTTGGTGGATTTTCAGATGTCGACTTTGCTGGAAGTATTGATGATAGGGCATCAACCTCAGGTTATTTAATGAACATGGGGTCAGCTACAGTTTCCTGGAGTTGTAAGAATCAAGCTACAGTGGCCACTTCTTCAGCAGAACAAGAGTACATTTCAGCATGGGAAGAAGCATGTGATATTGTTTGGTTGTGTAGAGTTTTACAGGACTTGTGTATTCCTCCAGCAGAAGCTACTTCGTTATTCATAGACAATCAGTAAGTAATAAAGCTTGCTAAGAATCCACTTTTTCATTCAAAGACAAAACATGTGGACACCAAGTATCATCATATAAGATCAGTCATTGCAAAGGATGTCATCAAGCCGATTTATTGTCCTTCAGAAGACCAGACCTCCGATATCTTCACCAAACCTCTTGGTAGAATAAAATTTATTAAGTTCAGAGATGAACTTGGTATATGTTGTAATGTATATTTGGATCATAGGGGGGAATGTTAGATGATCCAAATCTAATAATGTAAAGTTAGGATAAAAATATTTATTAAATTATAATATTTAATAAATATTAGAGACACCTAGAAATAGAATATTTTTAGCAAATATAGGACTCTAGAATTGAGTCGTATCTTAGGCTCTAAAATAGGAAAAAATTTAGTAGATTGGATAGAAGATCATTTATTGTAAATGGAAACTTGTTGTTTTTTCAAGTGATCCATAACTAAATTAAGTTAGGACATATAGCTTATAAATAGGGTAGTCTTCTAATTTCAAATTTAGTAGAAGTTTACGTTTGTAAACACCTGCAAATTTTTATGTAATTCCTTTTCCAATATCAATAAAATTATGTGTCTGAGGACACTTCTGTATTAATAATGAAAGTACACAACAATAAAAATAGTGGGATATTATGGGGCACAATAATAACAATATGGGGACTACAGGGGTACAACAATAACAATAAGGGTGCTACACTAACAAAAATAAGGGACTACACTAGTAATATAGGGCCCTAACAAATAGGGGTCATTTCTTTTACTAAATATATTAAACAAGATAGCATTAGAAAAGGAAATGTCAATATTGGAGAGGTAAATCTTTAGAATTCATTTTAAATGCTTCTGATATAATACAAATCTAAGAGTATGATAAGCAAACAACTTTGAAATTTTGAAGAAAATATTGAAAAATGAAAAGCAGAGGATCAGGATTCCAAAAGTCATCAATTAGAGGCTTTGATTCTCTTTAAAAGAAATGAATATAATTAAATGGAAACCAATTTGGCAAGTGTGATGCAATGGTTCAAATCATCTTTGCAATTGTAATACATAGAACAAGAATATATAAACTCATGAATAAGATTATTTGCTATAAGAATTTTGTGCAAAAATTTCCTCCATTTGTAGCAAATTAGAGCAATAATCAGGGTAAGCATTTGGTTCCAGCTGCACTAATGAGATACAGAATATGATCATTTACCCATAACACTAGTAAAAAGATCGGCGAAATATTATGGATGTACCTTTGAAAAATCTAATATTATGACCTTTCGATAGGCCTTGATTAAAGATATGAGCATAAATGAATATCAGAGGTCGTTTATCAAAGTTTCAATATTGGGTGTTCAAAAGGAGAAAAGCCGACTGGAATTCACGATATGAAAATTGAGATATGAGTAGCAGTAAGTTATATCGAAGATCTTGTATCGAAGATATTTGGTTAGTCCTCATTTGAAAACCTCCAACGTGTGAACTACAATATGGAATAGACCTGGTAGTTTAATTATTTGAATTTGATTTCATATTGGATCCCATACATCAGAATTTTAAAACTTATGCCCCAACCAAAATTGTGATTTATGAACAGACGTGATATCGTTTAAAACCATATTTAAATGACATATCGGGTCTGGGGTTATATGGATATCGCAGTATCAGTGAAGTCATTTATCGGAGAATGAGCGTATCAGCATATCGAAGATTGGAAAAATGAGGTTCATATTTAAAAAATCTAATAATTCTATGTGGCATTCCTGAGGGGTCAAGCCTTTTAAAGTATTCAATTTAAAAGAAAGAACAACTTAACTTTGTTATTTAACAAAAAAAAATATTTTAATAATTTAACTAACCATCAGCAGTATTCAATCGGAGGAAGATGTCATCGAAACTTTCTTATGAGGATAATTTTGATATTGTAATAATTTGGTATGAATATTCCGATAATGTATTAAAATTTCATTGGAGTTTCAATAAATATAAGAAAAAATTAAAGAATCCTCAAATTTTGATAAACAAAAAACAATACTTCCCTGAACATGTTGCAGATTTGAAAAAGGGTTGGCCACTTGCTTATCTTAGGTCTCCACAATAAATTCGATGAAAACCTGTAAAACAAAAATAAAATAAAAATAACCTTTGAAAACTAACAATAAATGACGATGAACTGTAAACACATACCTCGAAGAATTTTGGTTGTAAAATAACCTCATGAATCTTCAAGTTCTCCCATGTTCAATATCATCTACTTATTTTGTAAAAATTGGCAAGTAATGATCTTTTCAATTGCATTCATTTCAAATTTGCATTAGAGGGAAAAAGTGGTGAAAATGAGCTCTTAAGAAGTACTCAAAGGTTGTCAAGCTGTAGCGAATTCTTGGAATTTCTTCATCTATAATTTTAAAATAATCTTGTCATTGTGACAGAATTTGTTGCAAAAGTAAGACAATCAAGTGGTTCATAAGTTTCTCATATGCTTTAGGCCATTTTTCCAGCAAATGAAATGGATTCCAAGAAAACTTAGATTTATTACTTTCTTATTAAAAATATGAATAATAATAGAAATGTGAAAACATAAAGTCTAATCTAAATTAATATATTCCTATTGCTAACTAATCAGAAGGAAATATGACTAGGTATAATCATACTTCCAATGTAACAATGCAAGCATTTTGTTTCCTGTATGTATATACATGTCGAACATTTGTAAAAATATGATTACATGTATAAAAATAAATTTGAATCTAACATGTACACAAATTTCTAATCTAAATACAAAGACTAGCTTATTTACAATTACCTTCTCTTGAAATATCTCTTTCAACTCAAATTCAATTGGACCATAGAAATCTGGACGGATTTCCATTATTGATTGGGAGAGTTTCAAAAGAGAAGATGATAGGCCAACTTCTGGATGTGAAATTTTTGATTCAATGGCTTGGAAAAACTTGTTAGTGCTATATACATATGTTAAATAATTAACAATCTTCCATGTAGGAAAATTCTCCAAATATTTTTCAAATGGTCAATGAAAAATGGATGAAAATCTATTAGATACAATGGAAGATAGTAATTAAATTATATTGTTGGTCATATTGTGAAACTTCACTCTCTTTTTGGCAATGCTTTTGAGAAAAAATAAGTAAATGATAAGAAATGAACATCAATTGGAATTGGAAGAGAAATATCTCTTGATGTTCATGATTATAATTTGAATCTTCATTAACCCGTATAGGAAATGATTCAATTGAGTGTTTAATACTGAGTTGCTCAATATGCCAGTGCAAAGTATCTAAAAAAAAACAAACAAAATATCAAGTTAAACAAAATAAATGAAGGAAAAATAATAAAATTATATCATAATTGTTACATCTAGCATTACAAAGCAATCATGAATTATTTGAAATGTTTCCTTTTCACAAGAATTAGGCAGAATAATGCAATCAGAATTATTGTTGATACCAACTTGTGAATTCAAGAGAGGGTTATGACTATGAATAGGAATGTGATCTTGATCTTCATATAAATCATAGATTGGAATCATTTCTTTAATGCTGAAATTATGAGTATGATCAATTGTGTGAAAATGAGAACTATTTGAAACAATTTTTGAATTACATTGTTCTTCATTTTCACATTTGATTCGACTTTAATCATGAGGATTCAGGTGTGAATAATATAAATCAATATCCTCAATGTCAAAGTAACTATCATAAAATACCTCACGACATTCATTAGAATTACCTTCGATCTCACCTAATGTATCAAAACAAGAATGAATATTGAGTTACTATTGATTAATGCCAAAAGAATGATCAATAATTAATTCTCTATCTTGATAAAAATTAATCGGAAATTCATTTAGATCAGCCTCTCTGTTTTCTGAAATATATTTAAACTAAAGAGTGGATAAATTGCTATTAGAAAAATTATCAGGATAAAGGGGAAAATATGAATCCGAAACAATGCATTTGAAAATGTCTCTATTTGAGAACTCTTGTGCATTTTCTTCATTGAAAATTTCATATTTAAGATCATTTAATTCACTAATTGTGTTTTCTTGAAGAATGTTGCTTTGTTGTCTTGACTTTGATATTTCCTCATCGTAAAATAATTCAGAAATTTCTACAGTAGATTGTGTATTATTGGAAACTTTAATTGCTACTTATATGTACCGACTTATGTTCTGATTTTTTAATTCTAACGCGCACTGATTTTCAGAGTTCAAAGTAGTATCTTCTTCAATATTTTTGTTAGTATCTTCTTGTGGTTGATTAGCCAAATTATTCAGGATTTGTAATTGAGATTCATTGATATGTGAAGGTGCACCATGATCATTATCAATATTGTAGGAAGTGTTCAGTAAATGAAGTAATTAGTCATACATAATAAAGGCCACTTCATCATCATTTTTTTGTACCTCCATATTGGAATTCTCAATTATATTAATGAAATTGGAAGGAGATTAAGAGAAGCTTGAAATAATTTCACATGGATTATGGATGGGAGGAAGAGAACAAATATGTTCAAACCAACATATTAATTCCTCTTTGAAAATTTAGTCTTCAATTTTAAATTTTAAACAATTTAAATGAAATATAATGATCAAATTAATTAAAGTCTCACTTTCAAACTTTCATAGATCTTCAATTTTGTCACATACCTATTCGTATTCATAGCTGTCAAATTTACAAAGGAACATTGTAATAAACTGATGTTGTGAAACTGGCTCCAAAAATAGAAGAAAAGAGATATCAACGCCTTAGAAATAAGCCACTTCGAGGGGGCAACCTCCAATAAATTACATGAATGAACAATTATTGGATGATACAAATTACAAAACCTCCTTTCTATATAGGAGTCCATGGGGCCATAATGTAATCCTAGTGGGCCACAATGTAATCCTAGCCGACCTAACAATAATAATTTAAGGGCACAATAATAACAAAATGGGGGTTACAAGGGTACAATAATAACAATAAGGGGTTTACACTAACAATAATAAGGGGCTATACTAGTGATATAGGGACCTAACATACCCCTCTCCTTCAAAAAAGTGTTGTCCTCAACACTTGAGTAGCTCCGGGTGCTTCTGTATAAAATTCTCATCCTCCCATGTAGAATCTTCAGTGGGTAAGTTCTTACACTTGATGAGATACTCTGAAATTGATCGATTCCGTAGTTGTCGAGTTCTTTTTTCCATGACTGCTTCAGGTTCCAATATGATTTTCCCTTCCCCATCAAGTTCTGGCAATACTGTTTGAACTGGAAGATTTTCACCTATAACCTTCTTTAAGCATTAAACATGGAAAACTGGATGTACTCGCGAAGAAGCAGGAAGCTCCAATTTGTATGCCATAGTACCAATCTTTTGCAACACCTTGTAAGGACCATAGTACTTTGGCGATAATTTATTATCCTTCTTAGCTTGCTTGAGGGAAATTTGTTTGTATGGTTTTAGCCGTAAAAATACCCAGTCTCCTACATCAAAACTTCTCTCGCTGTGATGTTGATCTACCTGTTGTTTCATTCGATTTTGTGCCAAATTCAGGTTATCCTTCAAGAGTTGGAGAACTTCTTGTTGATGCTCGATGTGATCTTCCACTGCTTGAACCTTCAAATTTTCTCTTAAATATGATGTGATGGATGGCAGATGATATCCATAAAGTGCCATAAATGGGGTCATTTTTGCAACAGTATGGAAGGAAGTGTTATACCACCATTCAGCGAGAGGTAACCACTTGACCCATTGTGTTTTTTTATCAGATAAAAAACAATGAAGATATATGTCCAAACATTTATTTACTATCTCAGTTTGACCATCAGATTGAGGATGATAAGATGAGCTATGAGCTAATTGAGTACCCAAACAAGAAAATAACTCGGTCCAAAATTTCCAGTAAAAATGGGATCTCTGTCGCTCATAATAACCCTTGGGTTTCCATGTAGCTTTTGAATTGTGTCCATAAATGTAGTAGCAATTGTACTTGATTTAAATGGATGAGATAATGCACAAAAGTGTGCATACTTGGTAAGTCTATCAACTACCACCATGATGACACTCTTTCCTTCAGACTTAGGTAAACCTGTGATAAAATCCATTGAAATCTCCTCCTAACGTTGACTTGGAATGGATAAAGGTTGTAGAAGACCTGGGGTCTTAATTGTCTCAACTTTATTCTGCTGGAAAACCAAACATTCCGCCACAAACTTTTGAATATCAAATTTAATGCCATCTCAAAAAAATTCTTTCTTCACCCTGTGGTAATTTTTTAAAAATCCCAAGTGTCTTCCTAAAGGAGAAGTGTGCAATTCCAAAAGAATATTTTGTTTTAGTTGGGAATTCTTACAAATATATAAGCGATCTTTGTACCATAAAGAATATTTTTTCCAACTAAATGTATCAGATGTACTAGGATCTTGCCGCAACTTTTGAATGAGTGTCCATACTTCTTTGTCCTTTTTACATTCATCTCTTGCTTCAGTTATCCAATCTGGTTGGATAATAGAAATGGCACAAAGAAATGCTTCCACCTCTTCATTCTTTCTTGAGAGTGCATCTGCAACAACATTAAGCTTCCCTTTTTTGTAGATTATTTCAAATTCATAACCCAACATCTTTGTGACCCATTTTTGTTGCTCTTCTGAAGATAGTCTTTTTTACAAAAAGTGTTTAAGACTATCATGATTAGTTTTTACCTTGAAGTGTCTTCAAATTAGTTAAGTTCTCCATTTCTTTAGTGCATGCAGTATTGCTAACATTTCCTTCTCATAAATAGGGTTTTGAAAATACTTTCCTTTGATTACTTAATTTTCTACAGCATGGTTCTCCTTCCTATGATTAAAACAAGCATTCACCCATTTCCCGAGGCATCACATTCCACAATAAAGGTTTTTGTGAAGTGTGGCGTAGCTAAGACCGGTGCTAGGCACATTGCCTCTTTAAGATGTTCAAAGGCCTTAGTTGTTTCAGAAGCCCATGAAAATGCATATTTCTTCAATAATGTTGTTAGAGGTGCTAGTGTTCTCCCATAATTCTTAACAAACTTGCAATAATACCTTGTCAACCCGAGAAATCCTCACAAGTGCTTTATGGTTGTGGGGACTTTCCATTCCTTAATGGCTTTAATTTTGTTAGGGTCTACCTTAACACCCTCATGATATACAATATGACCCAGATAGTCCACCTCTTCTACTCTAAAGAAACATTTGGATGCTTTTGCATATAATTGTTTCTCTTGCAATATTTTGAGCACCTTGTCAACATGTTCAACATGATCCTTCCAAGACTTGTTGTAGTTAGTATATCATCAAAAAATAGTAGAAAAAAATTTCTAAGGAAGAGTTTGAAAATGGAATTCATCAACCCTTGAAATGTAGAAGGTGCACTGTGTATGCCAAAAAGGCACACCAAAAATTCAATGGACCTCATGAGTTCTAAATGCTGTTTTTGGAATATATTCACTATTCTAATTTGATGATATCCCGAACGAAGGATTCAAATTGGTAAAATAAATTGCTCCATGTAATTCATCCATATATTCACTCATCCACAGGAATAATTAATTTATCTTTAATGGTGAGCTTTGCTGAGCTCCCTATAATCTGGAAACATGTGCCATGATCCATCCTTCTTGTGTACCAATACTACAATATTAGAGAAAGAAATTTGACTAGGTTGAATTATACCCGCTTCTAACATTTCTACAATCATACGTTCAATTTCGCTCTTTTGGACATAAGGATATCTATAAGGCCTAATGTTTGGAGGAACACTTCCTGGAATCAAATGAATAGCATGATCATGATCACGAATAGTTGGGATTTCTTTGGGAGTTTCAAACACCTTCGAATGATTGTCCAAGACTTGTTGGAGATGTGCAGAAATAGATGATTTTGATGTTGGAACTTCTAGTGAGCATAATGAGTAAAATTTCCAAGCGTCAGTTTTGCCTTTTGTAGTTTTGTCATGACATTAGAGCTTATTATCTTTCCTGGCTTCCCTGCAATACCCCATAATTTGATTTCCTTTCCTTCCGAAAAAAATTTCAAGAAAATTTCTTGAAAATTAAAAGCTATTGTCCTCAAATATTGTAACCATTTTACTCCTAGCACAACAACAACACCTCCCATTGGAATGGAAAGCATTTGACTATTCAATACATATTCCCCCATGGTTAGTTAGATATTATGGCATTTTTCACAGCAATTTATAGTTCCTCCATTTGCAACCATCACTTGACATTCTGGTGTTGGGCATAGGAAACAATTCAATTCCTTGGCTACCTTACAATGAATAAAATTATGGGTACTACTTGAATCAATCAACACTATTACCTTTTTCTTCTTGATATGTCCTTCTATCTTGATAGTTTGAGGAGTGGTAATTCCTGCCAATGCATTACATGATATGGTCAGACTCATTTCTTCTTCTTCTAGGGTTTGTTCCTGGTGCATATCCTCTTCTTGTTCATTTTCTTCTTCCTCTTCACAATCTATGTAAAATAATCCCTTCTCAGCACACTTATGACCTTTAATGTATTTTATATAATGACTATAGCAAAGCCCTTTTGTTATTTTTTCTTCCAATTTTTGTGGTGTCAAGCTTGTAGGTTGTGGAAGTCTAGGAGTAGCAAAACTTCCATCTTTATATATGCGAGTGGTAGGCTTCCTTGTTGCCATAGTTTTACATTCAATTTTTTTTTCCAACATGAATGTCTTCTCCAATGAATTAAGTTCCCAAAGGCAAACCTCATGTTGAATGTTATCCTTGCTACCTAAGAAGATATCAATCCCGCGTGTTCGTCCGGAATATCGCTACTCCTTATATTCAATTTTTGGAAGTCCTCAATGCTACCCCACTAAACCCTTTTGTTTGAGATTTATCAACTGGCCAAAGAAGGTGTCGCTTTCTTGTGTCTCACATAATGTCTCATTTATTTCTCCATAAAAATCGACCAAGTGACAATTTTTTTACTTTTAGAAAATCCATCGATCCCATACAAAATGTATTTTGTTCTAATGTGTTGCAACAAGCGGTGTACCTTTTGTGTGTTTTGCATATTGTGGAGATAAAAATATTGCTCCATCTGTAGTATCCATGTTACATGATCCTTTCCATCAAACTTCTTCATATCCATTTTTGGAATATGGTGGTTCTTCCCACCAACATTAGAGTTTATGAAGTCACGATTAACATTTATTTTGTTCTCATCATGAGTTTCCTCTACTATTTTTTCACCATTAGGAAACATTTCTTGTATCAACTTTGTCAAACCTTTCATGTCTGCTCTTAGATCATTCTTCATGTTTTCCATGTTGTCTTTCTTTTTTTCATCGATCTTAGCTTCCATATCATCCATCTTATATTCCATGCCATCTATCTTAGATTCCATGCCTTTCTTCAAACCATCCATATTATTTTTCAAACCATCCATATTCACTTCCATGCCTTTCTTCAAAACATCCATTTCATTTTTTGTTGCTCTTTGCGAGAGCGAAATTTTGTGCACTTGCTCTTGTAATTTTGATAGATCATGTTGCAATTCTTCATCTTCATGAGTTCTGAAGGCTTAATGGGCGTTGAATTATTTTTATGGGGCATTTTTTTAACCCAATACTGATATATATTCTACAATATGCCTTTGGAATAAATTCAAATTGATTCTTCAAACAAGACTTATGTTATTCGTAAAAAAAAAATACACACCTTTTTCATGCTTTTGAGGAGCTCAATATTGAAATTGGATTATCTTTGTGATTGCGGCTCTTCAATATCTGAAATTGGGCACTGAGGTAGCCTTCTGAATTATCCTTCGAATTCCACAGGTCTGACTTGATTTGGATTCTCCAAGGCAAAGTTATGTCCAATCTCCCACAATGACCTAATTATGGACTAGTTCAGTACACTGAACTTGTATGACTTTCCACGTGTCACAATTTCGCCTTTTAGCTCTGAAATTGATAGAAATGAAACTACAGTCCATTTACTTGCGACCAACTTTACGGCACTCCAATTCGATGCTTAGAGAGAGAGTTATGAATATTTTCCCACGATCACCTCTTTGAGATGAAATTCACAAGCCTGAAAAAGCACTACCTTCCACAGATCATATCTCCGAAAATGTTACAAAAAAAGCTCTGAAATATTTCGACGAGTTTCCTCAGGATTTCATATTTGCGCCCTAAAAATTTTAGATTCTGAACCTTCGTATAAAAAACGTTATAGCACAAATGCCACGATGACCTGTTTAGATTAAACTGAGGAGCCTAAAAAAATACCTAACTTCCATAGATCATATCTCCAAAAATATTGCAAACCAAGCTCTAAAATTTTTTGACGATGTTCCTCAGGATTTCGGCTTCGAACCCTAAATATTTCATCTTCTGAAACTTCGTAGAAAATTTTTTTATAGCAAAAATGCCACGATGACCTGTTTGGAGCAGCGAAACCCTAGAATCCAAATCTCTGGTACCAAATGTTGTGAAACAAGCTCCAAAAATAGAAGAAAACAGACATCAATGCCTTATGATAAGCCACTTCAAGGGGGAAACCTCCAATACATTACATGAATGAAACATTCTTGGATGAGAAAAATTACAAAACCTCCTTTCTATATATAGGAGTCCATGGGGCCATAATGTAATCCTAGTGGGCCACAATGTAATCCTAGCCGACCTAACAATAATAATTTAAGGGAACAATAATAACAATATGGGGATTACAGGGGTACAATAATAACAATAAGGGGGTTACACTAACAACAATAAGGGACTATACTAGTAATATAGGGACCTAACAACTGATCCCAGCTTTGAACTGAAGCAAATGGAAGCGATTAACACTAGCTTCTAGCTTTTTCCAAGAATGTAAGAGTAAAAATCCTACATAAAATACCTTCATCAATTCCTTGAAAATTAGAATTTGATAAATTTTGAATGAATTTTAAAGCATAATTAAATGCCCAAGTATTCATCTTACCATTAAACTTTACATGAGACAAGAGTCTTACCACTTTTGGTGGAGTATTGGAAGATGCACGTCCAAAAATAAAAATCCATATTGCAAGTTTGAGAGGGGCCATTTGTGAAAAATAAAATGTTAGAATACAAAGACTCCAATAGACAACGAGTTTCAGGCCCTCCTTCTAGCGCAAAAAATGTTGAAGCCTTGAAATTCGTTGCAACAAGATTGGGGGATGACCACCCGATCCGGACCTTAAAGAAACTCCTTTTATGTTCGGCTAACTGGTTAAACTAGGTTCAATTACCTTGTCTCAATCTCTGATGGCTTAAAGTATAACTTCCATTCACTAGTGGAGAAGAGATGTCAGATCAAATTTCTTTTTGATCAGGCAAGAAAGTGATCCTTAAGCTTATCTAGGGCTCAACCAAGCCACAATTAAAGTTTGCTTCTTTGTGAAGAATACTTCTAGGAATGTAGAATTAAATCTAAATGAAAAATTATTCTAAAATGCAAGCAAAAGGAACTAAATCCTAATCCTATGTCAATTAGGCATATATATATCTAACCCAACCGAGAGAAAGATATTAAATGATTGGGATTTAAATATGCCTAGCTTATCATGAATATATAGTTAACGAATTAATTCAATTAACTGACATTATGTATACCAAAACACATTCTATTCAGATACCTCTTAATTGAAATAATCAACCAACAATATTCGATAAGTAGTTCATAAAATGATATTGCTTGTTAAATCAATAATTCGAATAATTAAGCAATAATATGAGGAAATAGTTCACAACATATCACTATTTGTTAAAGCAGTATTAAAATATAGATTTCTCAGTAAATAGTTACTCATAAATTAGAATTCAATCCATAAGAGCAGAGATAAATAATAACATATAATTGAGGAAAATTACTCATACTGACAATAGTGTACAAATATGAATAAAATGACACATTATTACTATCATAAAATAAAACCAATATTTAAAACAATAGTATTATAAATACCAATTTATTGAATCCATTTCTCTGGCATTTGTCTCCAATAGTCCTCTACAGTCTTTGAACTTTTGTTGTTACAACAAGAGTTGTAGTAGTGCAAACTTTGCCCATCATACATAATTCATAATGCAAAAGAAAAACCCTAAATAACCCCCAAATCTTAGATTTTCTCTCCTCACACCTACAACTCTAACTCCCTATTACAATAGTGCTTTTAAGAATTCTAAATTGCAGAGAAGAGAATCCCCACTTATACATTCTACAATCTACTATTTATAATATTTACAAAATAATTCTCAACAAGAAAGTTTGCTGAAGAATAAATTTGCTCCATCAATTTTCATTAGCCCAAAATTTCATTATTCTATTTCTAGAGAATTATCATTGATTGATATCTTCTTCTCCTCATCCCTTCAGTTGTTTTCTTGCAAAAACAAATCAAAACAAAAATAAAATGAAAAAATAAAATTAAAATACTAAATATGAAACTAAAACATATCTAATCAAATTTAATTACATAAACAATTTAGAAAGAAATAAAATCTTTCTATTAATTCATGTGAGGGTCTAATTGTTCAAGGATATTATTTACAAATGGATTTTCACTCAGAAGAAGTCGTGGGAAAATGAGAATGGAGAAAATTAAAATCATAAAATTAATTTTAATATAAAATTCATAGTTTGATCTTCTGCTCGATTTTAGACCCAATAAATGATAACATGTAGTAATGAAACTATTTCATAAATATTATCCATTATTTTATCTTTCAAATAAGCCATATTGGACCTCATTTGGCCAAGTAAAACGCCATTTATGAGCTTCTAAAGTTAGAGTACTAAAATTGCTAGAATTCTGGAAATTATGTTGCCTCATCTAAGAATCATATTTTTTTAATTAAAAATCTAATCCTAAATTAGATTGAAAATACTAATTAATTAATATTAATTAATTGTAATTATGTTATAATCTTTAACTAATTACAAATTTAATTTAAAAAAATTAAAAAATAAAAATAAATTTTAAATTTTAAAAATATAGATTATTATAATATTATATAATTTCGGGATTTCGGCATTTCAGCATTTCGAGATTTCGAGATTTTGGGATTTTGTCATTTTTACATTTTCGGGATTAAGAAAAATTTAATATATACATTGAATTTTAATTGCAAAAATTGAAATATTACACATTTTATACATTTCTCTAACCTTGGCAACAAAAATAATCAAACTTAAAAAGAGTGTCGATTACAAATCGGTTGACCAAATGAGGGAGAATAAGTATCTTTGGAAAGCTCGCGAAAAGTCGGATTGAATGAAACAATCAAAATAGAAATCCGATAAAAACAAAAAATGACAAAATTGTAAGATAATTAACTTAAATGAAAATCGTAAAATATGCTTAGTCAAAAATTAATCGAAGGGGTCCCCATTATTTGAAGTAATGGGGGCTGTTGGGTTTTCCTTACAACAAGAGTTTAAATCCATACCGTCCACTTATTAATTATTGATAATTAAATTAAAATTATGTAAGCCCTATTCCAAACTATACATGCATATAAATATTCTCATATACATAATGCATTAAAGAAATTTTCTCTCCTAGAATAAATTATTACCAAGATTTACCACATTTACTTAGGAATACAAGATTTTTTACCAACATTTACTAGCTCTAAAATATATGGAGGCATTCCTTCATATAGAGAAAATCTTATATAGTTGAAGACTCAAACCCAGTTCCGAGGAAAAAGGAAACTCCTACATTATTCATACTAAAACAAATAAACATAATTATCAAGAATTATTTCCAACCATAATTTAAAAAATACATTTTTCATACTAATGCAAATAGACATAATTACTGAACTTATTACCCACCATAACTTAAGCAAGTCCTTGCACTCAAAAAAGGAATAGAAAACAAATGTAAATAAACATACTTATGTTCACCATTATTTATTCATTTCTTAGTTCATTATAGGCGAGAGTAAAAATGCAAAAGTTCAAAGTAACCAAAGGTTACTTCCTAACATAATTTATGTAGTTCCTTTAGGTAGGAGGATTATGAACTTAATTTCTCCACTCTAGACATCAAAATTCTCTTAACAAGCTCCGATAAACTTGGATTAGTATATTAAATCAAACATTACTTTAGATCTATGCATGAATAAAAATATATACCATAATCATATAAACATATTTTCACTATTATGAAATTAATCACTACAAATTTCACTCTCCCTAGTAATAATAATGTGTATACCAAGTTTACCATGCCTCCATTAATCATGATAACTCTTGGTTTATAGTATAAATTTGGTTCATGGATTAATATACATTTTCTCTAGCTATTTACTTACACTTATGCGGGTTTAATTGAGATTTATAGCGAGTGAGGCTTAGCCCTTGTACAAGCTAAATGGTTTAGATTATACCATAACCAAATCTTATCCATGTAACTATCAAAATAGGGGAGGCATTAGATGATAGACCTAAAATTTCAAGATGGAAATTGACTAGGGAAAGAGCCCTTTCCACCCAAATATAATCTTAACGACACCAGTTCCCTTTACATCTACCCAACCCCTAGCCAAGCTATGATACCACAAGGGGGAAGTATCAACACTTAGATATTTGGGATGGGTGAAGGAAACTCTCCTTAATGGAAAAAAAAACATCAGAGAACTCTTCTACATGTTGAGCCTAGGGTCTCCATAAATCTCATAGGTCTCTCAGTTAGCCAACATGGAAATATAGAAATCCCTTCATTTCTCTACAATCCCTCAGTAATTTCCCTACCCATTTCTTATCATATTAGCCCAACAAGCATCAATTTGTGACCCCCACTATTATGAAACCAGCTCCAAAAATAGAATAAAAGAGAGATCAACGCCTTAGAAATAGCCACTTCGAGGGGGAAACCTCCAATACATTACATAAATGAACAATTCTTGGATGATAAAAATGAAAAAACCTCCTCTCTCTATATAGGAGTCCATGGGGCCACAATATAATCATAGTGGCACCAAAATGTAATCCTAGCCAACCTAACAATAATAATGTAAGGGCAGGTTAATAACAATATGGGGATTACAAGGGTACAACAATAACAATAAGGGGGTTACACTAACAACAATAAGGGACTATACTAGTAATATAAGGACTTAACATGCTCCGCTCCTTCAAAAAAGTGTTGTCCTCAATGCTTGAATAGCTTCGGGTGCTTCTGTATAAAATTCTCATCCTCCCATGTAGAATCTTCAGTGTGTAAGTTCTCCATTTGATGAGATACTCTGAAATTGATTGATTTTGTAGCTGTCGAGTTCTTGTTTCCATGACCGCATCAGGTTCCAATATGGTTTTTCCTTCCTCATCAAGTTCTGGCAATATTGTTTGAATTGGAATTTTGTCCCCTATAACCTTTTTTAAGCATGAAAGATGGAAAACTAGATGCACTTGAAAAGAAGCAGGAAGCTCCAATTTGTATGCCATAGTACCAATCTTTTGCAACACCTTGTAAGGACCATAGTACTTTGGTGATAATTTATTATCCTTCTTAGCTTGCTTGAGGGACATTTTTTTGTATGGTTGTAGCCGTAAAAATACCCAGTCTCCCACATCAAAAATTCTCTCACTATGATGTTGATCTGCCAGTTGTTTCATTCGATTTTGTGCCAAATTTAGGCTATCCTTTAAGAGTTGGAGAGCTTCTTGTTGATGCTCTATGTGATCCTCCACTGCTTGAACCCTATAATTTTCCCTTAAAGAAGATGTGATGGACGGTGGATGATATCCATAAAGTGCCATAAATGGGGTCATTTTTGCTGCAGTATGGAAGGAAGTGTTACACCACCATTCAGCGAGAGGTAACCACTTGACCCATTTTTCTTTCTTATCAGATAAAAAAGAAGAAGATATCCTTCCAAACATTTATTCACTATCATTGTTTGATCATCGGATTGAGGATGATAAGATGAGCTATGAGCTAGTTGAGTACCCAAACAAGAAAATAATTCCGTCCAAAAATTTCCTGTAAAAATGGGATCTCTGTCACTTACAATAATATTTGGGTTTCCATGTAGCTTTTGACTTGTTTCCATAAATGCAATAGCAACTGTACTTTCTTTAAATGGATGAGATAATGCACAAATGTGTGCATACTTGGTAAGTCTATCAACTACCACCATGATGACACCCCTTCCTTTGGACTTAGGTAAACATATGATAAAATCCATTGAAATCTCCTCCCAACATTGAATTGGAATGGATAAAGGTTGTAGAAGACCTGGGGTCTTAATTATCTCAACTTTAATTTGTTGGAAAACCAAACATTCCGCCACAAACTTTTGAATATCATATTTAAGACTATCCCAAAAAAAAATCTTTCTTCACCTCGTGGTAAGTTTTTAAAATTCCCGAGTGTCCTCCTAAAGGAGACATGTGAGATTCCAAAAGAATATTTTGTTTTAGTTGGGAATTCTTGCAAATATATAAGCAATCTTTAAGAACTTTGACTAGGTTGAATTATACCAGCCTTTAACATTTATGTAATCATACGTTCAATTTCGCTCTTTTGGACATAAGGATATCTGTAAGGCCTGATGTTTGGAGGAACACTTCCTGGAATCAATTGAATATCATGATCATGATCACGAATAGGTGCGAGTCCTTTGGGAGTATCAAACACCTTGGAATGATTGTCCAAGAATTTTTGGAGATTTGGAGAAATAGATGATTTTGATGTTGGAACATCTAGTGAGCATAATTGTGCAATTATGCCTCGTTGTTCTTTCTTCATAATCTTTTTCATGACATTATAGCTTATTATCTTTCCAGGATTCCCTGCAATACCCCGTAATTTGATTTCCTTTCCTTCCAAAAAAAATTTCAAGAAAATTTCTTGAAAATTAAAAGCTACCATCCCCAAATATTGTAACCATTGTACTCCCACTACTACATTTGGCGGAAATTCCGACACTTGGTTCCGACGCTTTTGACCAAATGTCAGAAATCTCCCCAAATTTTTTCCATCCCGCCCGAAACCGTTGCTATAACAACGTTTATAGAGAAGTGTCGCAATTGCGACGTTTGGAGGAAGACGTCGCAATTGCGACACTATGGCCCAAAGCGTCGCTATTGCGACGACTGCCTCCAAACGTTGCAAGTGCGACACAATGTCTAAGTGTCGCAATTGTGACGTTTGGAGGCCTTCGTCACAATAGCGATGCCTTTTTCGCCGTCAGTATAACGACACTTATATGCGCGCTAAATAAAAATACGAAACTTATATGCGCGCTACATAAAAATGATTTTATTGTTTCGTATCCGTCGCAATAGCTACATTAACGTCTGATATCACGCGCGCATTCGCCCTCAGCATTTACCCTCAGCTCTTGCAGAACAGCATTTTCCCTCAGCATTCGCCCTCAACGTTTGCCCTCAGCTCTTGCAGAACAACATTCGCCCTCAGCTCTTGCAAAATGGTAAGTTCTTACTGCAGGCCCTTCCTCCTATAGTAGGGTTGACTCTATTTGGGTTTTTTTCGTCAATTCCATTGGATTGTGTTAGGCTGTAGGGTTCTCTCTAGATGTCAAGAATCAAGATTCAATACCCTCTATTATCTTCATCACCCAATACAAGATTTAAATTTTTCCCAAAGAAATGCTTATTAATTTGGCAGCCATTATTTCTCCCTGCTTTAAAAACCCTACATTTAAATGAAAACAAGCATTGCATTTCAACTAAAAAAATATATTAGTGTTCAAATGTACATGTGTGCTACATTAATGTCTGATATCACGTGCGCATTCACCCTCCACTCTTTCAGAACAACATTCACCCTCATCATTCACCCTCAGCTCTTGCAGAACAGCATTCGCCCTAAGCATTCGCCCTGAGCTCTTGCAGAACAGCATTCGCCCTCAGCATTTGCCCTGAGCTCTTGCAGAACAACATTCGCCCTCAGCTCTTGTAGAACATCATTCGCCCTCAGCTCTTGCAGAACAACATTCGTCCTCAGCTCTTGCAGAACAGCATTCGCCCTCAACTCTTGCAAAATGGTAAGTTCTTACTGCAGGCCCTTCCTCCTATAGTAGGGTTGACTCTATTTGGGTTTTTTTGGTCAATTCCATTAGATTGTGTTAGGCTGTAGGGTTATCTCTAGATGTCAAGAATCAATATTCAATACCCTCTATTATCTTCATCACCCAATACAAGATTTAAATTTTTCCCAAAGAAACGCTTATTAATTTGGCAGCCATTATTTCTCCCTGCTTTAAAAATCCTACACTTAAATGAAAACAAGCATTGCATTTCAACTACAAAAATCTATTAGTGTTCAAATGTACATGTGTGCATCACTTGTGTAGGGTATTCCTTTTTCACTTTCACATTATCCAAGAATGTGTGCATTATAGTTCATATTTTTTGTGATTTAGATTATCTTGAAAAAGGAAAGGTAAATTATTTCCCATGGAAAAAGAAGGTATTCCCTTTTTACTACTGGAAATGGTACAACAAAGTTCCATTTCTAACCGAAACTCCTATGAAACAGGAACCAAATAAAGGCCATGTCCTCAATGGACATCATTTGGCTTTGAAAATGGCCATTGCACCGTGTTGTTTCTTATATTACATCACGATAGTTTCTTAGGCCATTTCTTGTTTCTTGAGATGGAAAAAAACCAAAGAAATTGTGAAGATCCTTTCAAGAAATAAATGACCATTTCTCAATCATATCTCAACTATTTTTTATTTTATTCAGTGGTTGCTTACTTTGAGAGAAATTTGACACTTTTATAAGGAATATAACATAAAAACACAAAATGGGAAGGAAATGATGAGGTAGATGACCTTTAGTTGTTGTCAATTAAGAATTGATAATACACGATGCATGTTCTGTACTACAAACTAGATTCCTTCCTGGAGTTAGGACATAGAGTATTGAATCAAAGTTGTAGTTTCTAACTTCTTGTATTGGTTCATCAATCTTGAAATTCAAACATTGCATGTCTTCATTGCTTCATGTTTGAATAATTTGCATCATACCGTACAATAGGAAATTAGGAATTATGATTATTATTACTTTATGGATATGTTAAGTTACTTTTAAGTTTGCATGGTTTAGTGTGAAATTATTCTAGTGTGCCCCTAGGCCCAGGTGAAGGAATGCCAAGGATTGAGAACCCTAGTTTTTAAATGGTATTGTTTCTTATACCCAAAAACCCCTCAACATCACTTCTTATTAGTTCTTAACAATAGTGTTGTAAACAATTTGAGAATTGATATAGCAAATTCTCGCACTTCTCAAGATAAAGTCCTAAAGCTAAAGTGTGATACCATGTGTAATTCAATAGCCCCATTGTCACCTCACCAACCTCTTTTCACTTCGGGCTAGCTCTCCTCCAACTCAAGAGGGGTTCTCCCTAGTAGATGTTAGGGATCTAATGGCCCAACCAAACCAAGTCAAGAGCCCCCTAACTCTCTATGTTTACTACTATCAATCAAAATATTGAACAATAGGGTCAGACATGCATCCCGAAGATAAAATTGCCAAGGTATTTTTGGGTAATTTCAAAGGGAAAGTCCCCAAACACATATAATCAAGGAATTATAACGTGATTTCAAACATTAAATATCAACAAAATCGTTTAAAGGATATTGAAAGGAAAAAGGTGATGGAAGATAGAAAGTGCCTTATTTAAATGCTCTAAGGATTTTTCAATAGTTGCTCCAAAAGCTTCACTTCAAGGCCCTTCAAGATCGTCTCCAACAATGCTATACCATCAGCTTCAACAATGTTGCTCCAAAAATGTCCATAAGGTCTTCACAACAATTTTACTAGAAGTTGCTCCAAAAATATATTCAATAAGGCCTTCATTGTCAACTCCTCTCTTGTTTGGGTGCCTTAATGTGCAATGACATGTTTCCAGGACTGAATTCAATGCAAGGCATATTTGAAACTCTAACTCTGTCTTCCGGTGTCTTATTAGAAATTATTTCAGTTTTCATTTTGTGTTTTCAAGTTATATATTGTTTTCAAGTTTTTACATTTATAATTTTATTGCAATGTGGCAGACTGATCAGAGCAGTGCAGGAACAACCCCGAGACGGGATGATCGTGAAAAGAGGCCAGCGGAAGAACATGTAAAGTGCCAGCATTGCTCTATCTTCAGGTATTTTAGTTATTTACATAATTGAAATAATATTAATTTTGTTCAAATATGCAGACACCTAGCCATGGTACGCCCGATGATTCCCTCTTTGAGGAAGAGCTTTCTTCATCCCTATCTCCAGTGTTCTTGTTGCGAAAAAAGGCACGAGATGCAAGGTCAGAATTTAATACTTTGATAGACGCGCCTCAAACACCTGAAACAGAAGAGAGGATAAAACAAATTATGAGCCAGCTAGAAACATATCAGGTAATAATAAAAATTCAAAAGGATATTTTTTTTGTTCTGCATGAGATGAATTGTGATAGTTTGATTTTTAATTTTTACATTGACTAAACTAACAAAAAGTTCTTTTGTATGTAGCGTTTTCTGGCATTTGTTGAACCCGGTGTTGGTGGTAGTGGGAAACAAGGGCAAGAGATTGCCCAACAACCCTCTCGTACACCTTCTACTCCTTTAGGTGCTAGCCAAGAAACACACCCTGCCCAAGCAGACACCCAGCCAACCGCTGAACGTGTTGGCAATGATGAGGCTGATATGGCCAACTACATTATTGCGTTTCTTGGAGCTACACGTGTCAGCTCCACAGGGACCATTAATGGAACGTTGTTGGTGAACGATGAGGGTGTCCCTATAAAGCATGTACAACTCCCAGGTAAATTTTAATATTTTAACTATTTCATGTACTTTATCTAAAACATATTTATCGTGATTTTTATTTTTAAATTAATGATAATATCTTCTTTTTCTTTTGGTTTTATTCTGTGTAGGAAACAATGAGTTCTACAGGATTCTGGAGAGCCATGCGTTGGTAATTTTTGGCCCAACCATACGTACAGGGTGTAATTCCCAGAATTCCAACCAGAAAAAAGAACTTCTAGATTATCTAGAAGCCCTTTTTGGGGTCGGCACATTTGACAGAAAAGCGGTGGCTCAGGTAGCCGGCAAATATTTGAAATATACCAAGGACACCTATAGGATGCAATTGCAATTTAACCCTAGATATGAGCGTCCTCTCATAGTTCCAGAGAGTGAGTGGATAGCACTCATCCATGACGAAAAAGAGAAAAGGGCAAAGAAAAAAGGAAAAATGCCAACTGGACCCCAAGGTAAATTACAACTTTAATTCAATAGCTTTAATTTTCTCTATGTCTAAAATAAAAGTGTGCTACGTCATATCTGACTTTAATATTTTGATGCTAGGTTGCCTGACACCTCGAAGGCAACCAAAGCTAGGATTGAAAAAAAGGACCATCACAAGCTAGGCCAGGGCGGCTACTTGAAATTAGTCGCAAGAATTGTAATTAAGTAGCTAAACATCTTATAATTAATTGTATTGCCTTCCAACGTTTTTGTAATCCTATCAAATATGATTAAAAATACACAATCATATGTAATGTAGGGTGATGACTTCGGAACAGAAACTACAGAGGAAGATAAAAATATCGCTTTTCATTTCGGCTATCAAGCCGTAGTTGAACGTCGCATAAGCTTGGGGCAGGTCCCAAGATCCAGAATGCCTGATAAGGTAAAACATTAACCTTTCAATATGTTTGTTTTCATCCATAAATTTAATGTCTAACAACTTTGTTTAAATCAGGGGAGCAACACTACCGATGACGCAAATAACCTAGTTTTAGAGCCAAATGTAGATGATCCTCACGTGCAACCTGATCATTGTAGTAGGGACCAGGCCGACAATACTACTATCCGTGAGGGCCGTGACGGTAATTAATTTCCAGTTATATTTTTTTCTAATTATACCTTGATGGTTGTCCTTATAACATTTTTTGTTTAAATGACAGAGAATGTTTCCCTTGAGGATCTTACCACCAAAGAGGAAGACAGGGCAACAGTCCCAACGGCGACAACTGGTGCACCAGGTAAATAATCTCATTGCAATTTTTTTTATTAATATTACCGAACTAGTTCAATGATATTTAAAAACCGACAATTAAAATTTAATATTATCTGTTTTTGTAGGCGATGCCCCGTCACTGGATGAGACCAGACTTCGTGACAACGAAACTAGGTCAGCGGCGACAACTGGTGCACCAGGTAAATAATCTCATTGCAATTTTTTTTATTAATATTACCGAACTAGTTCAATGATATTTAAAAACTGACAATTAAAATTTAATATTATCTGCTTTTGTAGGCGATGCCCCGTCACTGGATGAGACCAGACATCGTGACTACGCAACTAGGTCAGTGTCGACAACTGGTGCACCAGGTAAATAATCTCATTGCAATTTTTTTTATTAATATTACCGAACTAGTTCAATGATATTTAAAAACTGACAATTAAAATTTAATATTATCTGTTTTTGTAGGCGATGCCCCATCACTGGATGAGACCATACATCGTGACTACGCAACTAGGTCAGCGGCGACAACTGGTGCACCAGGTAAATAATCTCATTGCAATTTTTTTTATTAATATTACCGAACTAGTTCAATGATATTTAAAAACTGACAATTAAAATTTAATATTATCTATTTTTTTAGGCGATGCCCCGTCACTGGATGAGACCAGACATCGTGACTACGCAACTAGGTCAGCGGCGACAACTGGTGCACCAGGTAAATAATCTCATTGCAATTTTTTTTATTAATATTACCAAAATAGTTCAATGATATTTAAAAACTGACAATTAAAATTTAATATTATCTGTTTTTGTAGGCGATGCCCCGTCACTGGATGAGACCAGACATCGTGACTACGCAACTAGGTCAGCGCCGACAACTGGTGCACCAGGTAAATAATCTCATTGCAATTTTTTTTATTATTATTACCGAACTAGTTCAATGATATTTAAAAACTGACAATTAAAATTTAATATTATCTGTTTTTGTAGGCGATGCCCCGTCACTGGATGAGACCAGACATCGTGACTACGTAACTAGGTCAGCAGTGCGGGTCGAAAGGCACGAAACAGGAGCAGAGCATGATGATATTGATGATGTAATTAGGAGCTTTAAAAATAGGAAGAAGAAAAAGAAAATTCGATAATGTAAAATATTGTATTATTATAAGATAAACGTTACCATACTTGGAACGTTTTTTGCATTATATAAAAAACTCATTTATCATACTATTTTTATGTCAAGCATTAATTGCAATGTTTCCTTGCATACTTTTTGTTGAATTGTTTTTTTACTAGTTATTGAATATTTTTTTTTATGCTCATGAAAGTAAAAAATGAAATATAGATTGGGTATTGGGGAATTGAGAGTGATGTGAGGGGGGGGAGGGGCCATAAGAGCTTCCACCTTCACGTGGTTGGCCCTGTTTAGTAGAGAATAATTTATTGGAGCGATTTAATCTTGGAGCAAACCTCCCTCGATCCAACGTAGCAACAAAAAAGTCACCGTTGACTTAGTTGCTACTCTTTCAGATCGTGGGAGGCTTGTTCCAAGTTCATGCGACTCCAATAAATTGTTCTTGAAACTAAGAGGAGCTTATTCAGGTATGTTTTGACATTTTCAACATATGTTCTAACATTATCATAAGAATGCATCTTAGAGTAAAAAATACTACATCAATTACTTGTATTTATTGTATAGATAATGATGGATTTTGATTGACTTGGCAGTGCAGGTACAAATCCTCTTGCATCATGAGCAATACAACTTGTCAATCAGGGTCATGTCCAGGATATTTTTGCTTGTGCGCTTGACCAGGTTCGTAATGTCACATTTTGTAAGTTCCTTTACAGTTCATAATTCAATATTAAGCTTGTTCTTGATTATTATCTAGGTTTTTTGTATGTGTTTTTTCATCTATTTGATTGTAAGCAACTCTGCATGTTTCCTGTTGTTCACTATGATTTCTCCCATTACCACTCCCAGGATGAATCCGAATTTATTTTTACATAGGTTACTTTATTGTTACTATGATTTCTCCATTTACGATTTCATAGGTTACATCATGTAAAGTTGTCAATCTTAGGTTGGTGATAAGCTTTAATTCTCCAGATTTGGGGCTTTTCTGATATTTTCTCCCTCATGTCATTCCTGCATCACCTCGTTGTTTGAGCATGCCAATTGTCTACCACTTGTACCAATTTGCACATGTCAATCCCTAAGTGGTGCCACATTTCACCTATTTTCAGCAAGAGTTTAGGGTTTCTCTAACATAGCTTCAGAAATCCGATTCAGTGCTTGCTTGAATATTGTCACATAATACTCATGGTTTGGATTGATGAGAATGTTCTGAATGGTTGGTTGATTCATAAGAACCACCCATATAGTCATCTTGAGATATTTCAGAAGTTTTCTCGGGTTTCCTTTTTCACCGTTTCTAGTGGGTGGGATGGTGTGGGGTGATCCATCAGTACTGGTGCTCTTGTAGTACGGAATTTGTTTTTGGGGATATAAAGGAGAATTTGATGTAGATATCCCATTGGATGCATTCATAGATGGGCACGAGAGGTCAATAATTTAAATTAAAAATATGCAACCTCTAGCATGGCAACCTGAAGGCCGCGAGAGACACTGGTTAAAGATTGTTTTGTGTTGGCCTTAATATAGTCGTGATTTCTTTCTGTTATCTTAATGCAAATATATAGTCCGATCTCATTAAAATGAGGATTGTGGTTGTATTTCTCTTTGGTTTTTTCTCTCTTAATGCTCCATAAGTTTCCAAAAGTTGCGATAGTTGTTTAGTTTTCCTGTTACAACTTAAAAGTGGTTTTTAGCAATGGGAGTCATGTTTTTTAAGGTTCATACTAATATGAAGATCTTGTAATTATATATTTAGCATAAGAGAAGATGGCCTCTTCTTTGGGCAGTATGACAACAATTGCCACATCTACCTCATTGGGTAACAATGGAAAGGGGAAGAAGTTGGGTGCAATGTTTGATAATTATGGCAGACAATTGTCTTCTCTTTCATTTTTTTCACCCATTTCCTTTAATTGCTCAAGCAGAAGAGGGACTCTGAGATTACGCGACAGAGAGAAGGTAGTTAATACAAGAGCTATGGAAAAGGAGTTGTACTTCAACAAGGATGGCTCAGTGACAAAAAAATTGCAGGTCAGAGAAAAAATTATGTTTAAAGGAAGGTCACCTGCACGTGAAACTTCACCGCGGTGGATCTTTCCTTGTCCACTTATATTCGATTTTAATGTGTTATTTTAATTTTTCATGGAGGGTTGTTTTGGCATATGGTCTGGCATTCAATTGCACACTTACCGAAAGCATTGTCAATTTGTCTTGCAGGCGGTGTGAACAAACTTGTTGATCTTGTTGGAGTCACCCTTGGGGAAAAGGGAAAAATGTTGTCTTGGAGAGCAAGCATGGTTCTCCGAAAATAGTTAATGATGGTGTGACAGTAGCTAAGGAGGTAATTTGTAGATGTGTGCTCTGGTTTTTTTTTAACGTTGTATTAGTTCCCCCTCTTAAATGTCTTAGATTTGGTAGGCATAATTTGAAAACTCAAAGGTGAAAGGAAACATATTTGTTACCCAGTGGTCTACTTGGCCTATGGACTAGCCACATTAGAGTAATGCATAAAGCTTTTCACAACAATAAAAGGAAAGGGTTATGGTTGAGTCAAAATTTATTGTTATTGACAGTGTAATGAAATGTATCTCAATGCTATGGTTTTGGCCTTTTTATTGGTTGAATTAGAGGACCCAGTTGAAAATATTGGGGCCAAGTAGGCTGGTTTTCCTTTTTGCTGATGGTTTGGTGTATCTAATTGAATTAGTTTCCTAAGGTATTTTTCGTTGCAAACTCCTTTTCATTTTTCATACAGTATTGGCCTTGTGGAATACATTTGATTGTGTGGTCTTGTTAGATCTACAACATGTGTAGTTGTTTAGTCTTATGGCCGAGGTGCACTTTTATTATGGAAATAGTTGATGCAATATTGTCATTTAATCCTTACTGCAGGGTAGCATGTTGAGAAGTTTCTTGTGAAACATTTGGTATTCAAAATGACACTTGATCCTATACAGCATCATGCACTTGAATTCAAAATTCATATTCAAAGTGTGCCAGACAATTCTTGTAAAATTTCAAATATTTATGTTGTTTTAAACCATTATCTTTTTCATGTATTGGATGATGAAAATGTGAAAAAGACTTTTGTAAGAAACCAATTGGTGAATAATTTCCAGCAAAACAACCACTTCCAAGACATGATTTAGAAGTAGAACATATGTACTTATGAAGCATAGAAAGATATCCTTGATGCATTGTCAATGTTTGGCTAGGGTTATTTTTGGAGAAAATAACTTCTTATGCCTAGAATAGTGATCTTCAATACAAGTAATTGCCAGAGAAGAGAGATCATCGTGTGACGCAAAAAAACTGAAATTGGACCCCTAAGGAGAGCTGGTGTGTCTACAATCGCTCTGTCAGCATTTTCCCTTGGTTTAACCAGTTATTTTCCTCCAGCCTAAGTCTTAATTGACTTCTTCTTTCTTCGGGTTTATTTATCAAATTCGTAGAATTTGATAAATAAATACTATCCACAATGGTTGGAATTTAATTTATATTCCTGACTTTATATTATCTCCAAGCCTTATAACCAATGTTTAACTTTCAACACTTTGTATTTATACTCCACATTTCTTTTTAAATAAATAACTTGCAATGAACTTTCGGCTCTATATTTCACCACCTAGTCTTACAACAATCACGCTCCAGACTTATGCTAATTATCCGCCAATCGTTTAATTAAAAAATTTCATTATACTCCGGCCCCACCTATATATATCAATAACCAATCAAACACTCGTATCGTACCTGGCTATCCTCCGCACACCTTATTTAACCTCCGGGCAAGTTCAACGTGCGACCACCGTCCGATGGCCCTTCTCCAAATCAACGACTCTTGGAAATTTCGTTCGGCTTCCAACGTCGGGCTTTAACGTGCGATGCCGCGAGTTAAACGGTGGTTTTCCGGGGGTGACTTCACCACGTGTCGCATTCCCTATGGAATCGATCGCGAATAGGAAATACCGCCTACTCCTCAAAAGTGGTGCGATATGGGCAACCCGCTTTTGTGATTCCGCTCGTGGTTTTGGTACAGGGCTTGACCACAGGTGCAAGTCTGGTTCCGCTATCCTTTTGTTTGTTAACTCATGTCCAATCCTCGGGTCAGGTTCCGAAAGCACAACAATCTTGTCTCTTTATTAAGCGGGATTTTTATATTTGAACAGTGTTCACGACCCCGGTTCTCTACACAGACCTCGCCTTCGGGTGGGGTGAGTTCAGAGGGTTATCCAACAATTTACGGGAATTCAAAGACAGAAGAATGGAATTATTAGTACCCAATCACCTCACAGTTAAACAATTCTTCACAATTAGCAGTTCGAGATAATTCAATGGCAACTAAGCTTGGAAATCATTTAACTGGAAACAATTGTTCACACACAGAGGTTTATTGCAGAAATCCCCTCTATACTCTCCTCTTCCCTCTCTACTTTTATTCATCTGAGGAATTACAATTTATATACATAACATATGGCTCTTCGGTTCCTCTGAGAGGACTATTCTAGAAATCAAAAGGTCTAATTATAATAATTCAACTAACTGAAACTGTTCGACTCCTACAACTCTAACTAGTATAAGTAATACGGTCAGCTGAGGTATTGACACCTATTTGTTACAACTCAAATGTTTTCGAACCCTCCTATCCACAACATGTGGACAAAACTTCCTACATTGCTGGCTAGTGCCTAATGCCCCTGCATCATCGTGTGACATAAACCTATTAACAAAAGTGAACAGGGAATGATTATTAATTATGGCATACTAAGTTGTCAGTGATTTTGACTATTTGTCTTTAACATGTAAAAATGTTAAATTCCAAACTTACATCATCATGGTTTGGCATCATGAGCTTGACTAATTTTCCACCATCCTCATAATTTCATTGTTTTATTCATATCTATAAACAACGTTTCAAATAATAATAAAAAAGTTCTATAAGAAAAATCTAGACCTCCATGCTGTTGCTCCTTGTGAGACAAAGTCAAAATTGCATTACACAATCTGACACATAAGAATCTCCTATATCCCGGTGGTATGTATCCAAACTCTTATAATAGTGTCTTCAAGACTTATGTTGACACTGCCAATGAGATATTTAAGCAATGAAAGATGGAGCCTTCTTCATTGTTGTATATGTAACAATATTTTATTAATATAAAGATTGATGGTTTTGTCTTTCTGAAAATGAAATGTAAAAATAATTTATTGTGGTCAATTGAAAAGTTTTTTTTTTAAAGCTTTTCATTATGGAAGGGCGACATAGATATATGCCCTTCTAATTGAAATTCGGACTTGCCCTTCAAATTTGATCACCGTGTGGGACCTTAACAAACAATAAAACTATTCCGCCGCGCGTTATATAAAACATATAACAAAACCTTTGTCAAAACTTCAAACGAACCCTTTAGCCGTGGGTATTTCATCACGAATTGATCATTTTACCATGTACCTTCTTCTAGAGGAATATTCTTCCACTTGATTAGGTACTTCATAATGGTTATATGTCAAAGAGATATAGAATGTTTATCTATAACTTTTTTTGGTTCAAGAATCAACTTTCATTCTTCATCTAATTTTGGAAGTTCTATTTACATTGGCATATTTTTTCCCAAAACCTTTTTTAGGAAATATATATGAAAAACCTTATGAATGCAAGAAGAAGGAAAATATAACTTCTATATCACTTGTGCAATCCTATGAATAATTATTTAGGGCCATAACAGTTTTGCAGTGTGGAAAAAGTCGGCAAAAAGTCCTGACTTTTTGAAAAAATCCCAAATTTTTCCCAGAGTCGACTTTATTGGCCGACTTTTTCATCCCTGAAAAAGTCGCGATTTTATCCTCGAAGTCCCGAATTTTTGCCGAATTTTTCGAAAAAATCTTGAGTGAGGTATTTTCTTTAATAATTTTTTAATTTTTTTTGAAAAAATCAGGATTTTTTCCAGAAATGAATATTTTTGTATTTTTTTAGTTTTGCCGAATTTTTGCCGACTTTTTCAAAAAACTCCCGAATTTATCGAGTATTTCAACTTTTGGACCCTTGCCGATTTAATCCTGACTTTGACTTTTTCCACATTGCATTTTTGAGCTAATTCTTTATTCTTATTTTTCATGAATGAAGATTTCTTATAATGCTATAATCTAAAAAATACCCAATTACCCTCCTCAAATTATCTTTCACTTCAATGTTGTTCCCCTTGTTGTTTTATCATGTTTCATGTCATTTGAAGGTTTTCCATAATAATTTTAAAATTTTCTTTAGTATTTTCCATATGTGACTCTATTTCCTATACTTTGGACTTATCTTGCAAAAAGTATGAGATACTAGGAGTTGGATATCCATAAAGGGCTTTAAATGGGGAAATTTTAGTAGATGTGTGATAGGTAGTATGATAGTATCATATTACCATTCTTCCTTGAGGAACCCACTTCATCCATTAAGATTTCTTTTCTAAAGAGGAACATTGTAGATAACCTTAAAAACATTTGTTAACTATTTTTGTTTGACCATTTGATTGTGTTTGATATGTAGAACTCATGGCAGCTAGTGTTTCTCCACTCATATTAAATAATTATTTCCAAGAGTTTCTTGTTACTATTACTTTAGGAAAACCATGAAGACTATGAATTTCTTTCACGGACACTTCTGCCACTTGGCTTGTTGTTTATGTACTTTGAGCTCTACAAAAAAAATCTACAAAATTTTTCTATATAAATGACCACAAAAATGTAATACTTACCTTTATATTTCAGTAACCCTGTAATAAAGTCTATTGATATATCTTCTAGTCTTTGAATATGTATGTGGAATGGTTGAAGTAACCCCAGAGATTTTACTATCTCTCTTTTATTTATTATGCAAACCTGACCTTCTCTTACAAAATTTTGAATATCTTTCTTCATTCCTTCCAAAAATATATTTTTTGATCCTTTGAGATGTTTTAAGGAACCCTGCGTCCTACCATCAGAGAGACATGGGACTCCCTTAATATTTTTTATTCAAATATGCTTGTGTGCATAAAAATATTCTACGTTTGCACCAAAGTATATCTCTTTTTCACTCCCAATGCTCCATAGAGTTCATCCCATACTTTATAAATTTTAGTTTTTGTTTAGTACTATTGTCATTTTTCCATTATGGCAAGCTTCTTCTAGCCACCTAGGAATAGAAAATTCAATTGGATATAAATTTGAGGCCTCTTCTATTTTAGAAAGAGCATCATGTACTAAATTTTTCTTACCCTTTTTGCAGATTATCTCAAAATTAAAACTTTGCATTTTTTCTCCTCATTTTTGTTAATCTTCCAATGAAATCCATAGCTTCAAAAATAATTTATGCTATCATGGTATATATTGACTTTAAAGTACCTCCCAGTGATATACTATCCCCATTTTTTATTGCATCTAATATTGCTTCCATTTATTTTTCATATGTAGATTTCACCAAATATTTTCTTTGAATTCCTTGCTTTTAAAAGCCAATGATATCCCTTATTGTGTTAATGTTACGTAAATTCCTTGTCCTAGTTCCTCACACTCTACTATGAATGTTTTACCAAAATTAGGTGCAACCGATGTTGGTGTAGAAGACATTGCATCCATTAAAAGAGAGAATGCCAAAGTAGCCTCATCATTCCATATAAATGATATTTTCTTCAAGAGATATGTGAGTGGACTTGAAATGCATGCATAATTCTTAACAAATGATCAATAATATCGTGTAAGTCTAAAAAATCTTCTAAGAACCTTGATTTTCTTAGGAATAGGTCATTTTGTAATAGCTTGCATCTTTTGAGGCTCCAACTTCACTCCTTCCTTTAAACAATATGAACCAAACACTCGAATTCTTATTTCCCAAAAGCACATTTGGATATTTTTACATAAAAATGATTGTTCTCAATAATTTATATAACTTTTCCACATGTTTAATAGTGTGGTATTCCCATGATTTATTATAAATATGTGTATTATCAAAGAAAACCAACACAAATTTTATAAGATGGGATCAAACAAAATTGTTCTTAAGTCGAGCCCGTCGGACTTCAAACGACGATAAACCATAATTCAAACCAAATTCGCGTTCCAAAATAGCCTGCTGATGTCGGCCAATTTTGTGACGTGAAAACCAAATGAATTCCACCCTAATCCTTTTCGGGTCCGAAGTTGGGCTGGCGTACGGAGGGAGAGTTGTGACGCGAATTTCTTATCAAATTCACCCTAATCTTTTTCAGGTCCGGATTTCCACTGTGTGAGCGGCCCAAACAAAGATCCGCTCCTATCCCTCTGTGACGAATCCATCCTACATGCTGACGTCATCAATCAAAACCTGCCACCCTTTTGACTTTGTAAATAAAACAAATTGCGTCTGCATCATTTTTATTGTTCCGTGCGCTAGCTAGTCTTCCATGCAACAAAATTCAAAAACCAACTGTTAACGCTTGTTGACCGTTACCTTGCTGAAGATAATTGAAGCCGAGTATTTCAGGGTTCTTTTGTCATAACCAGTGCCTGTTTAAACACATTTCATTTCCCGTAAACAGGTATTTATTCCAATTCCCCACTAAACTCTGTAAAAAATCCTGGTTTTCGTTTTAATTCTGCACTAAGGTCTGAAAAGAAGTTCAGTTTGGTCTTTTTTGTTCCCAGAACTGCAATTATATTCCCAAAACTGGTAATTGTGCCCCTTTTCCACAAAAAACCCAAATTTCCATTTCTGAATCCACAAGAACCAGAAATGGAAGTTCCTGTAGCTCTGAATGTCGTGCCCATCAATGCCCCTCACAAGGACTTGGATTATTTGCCTTTAGCCGATATGGATTTTCAAATTAAGGAGTTGCTTCTCAGTGAGAATCCTCTTCGAATTTTTTGCCGCTGCAGAGACAATTATTTGAATGGTTCTGACATCTTTGGACTTTGGGAATCAAATCTTCCTATGTACCTTCTCCCCTCAGTCCATATTTTTCCTGAGTTAATCCATTATTTCTATGCAAATTATGATCCCAACCAATGAGCAGTTTTATCCCCAAGTCAAAATGTCCTTTTCCCAATAACTGCTCAGTCCATAAATGAAATGCTACAATTCCAACCTGGTCAAGCTCTCACTCCCCTGTCCATGGCTGAATTACTTGAGAAATATACTAAGTTATCCCATGAAGATTTAAACCGCCTATGCCAAACCTTCATGTTACCAGAGCATCAGCCTAAAAACCCTCCCCCTTATGGTTATACTTTCTTTACTGATGAGGGTAGACTTATTTTAAACATGATATCTTCCATAATGGGCTTCAATACTATTGAGTATGTTGATCAGTTAACTTTAGTATTGTTATCCATTTTTACCCCTAGACAGCCTCTTGCTGTCAAGTACAATTTTGCATCTTATATTTCTGACAAAATCCATGATCAGTTCATGAGATTTGAGAATGAGAGAGTATTTAAGTATTCTTCTCTCATATATCATCTCATGATTTACTTTCAGTCAGAAAATTTCCCTTTTTATGTTAAGAAACTTGATGCCAAAGGGAATCCTAGGTCAGTCATCTTTTGGTCTGCCATTACTCACAATTCCTCTGATTCTCCTTATTCCTATAATGAGTTTTTCAACCTTTTTGTTCATCCTACAACTACCTTGTTGACAGGATTCTCTCCTCATAGAATTAACAATGAAATCAAGAAAATCCTTCAGCTCTCAAAGCAGTACAAGATAGGTGACTAGTACCTATATCAAAACTACACAGAGATCAGGATATATGGATGTGAATTATGCCCATTCAAACTGCCCAAGTATGTCCCAATGAGAATCTTTGCATTAGAATATTTCAGGCAGATGAATAATTCAGATATAATTCATTTTTGTAATGCAAAGAAAAAGGCTCAACTCAGGATCAAGAGCCAATTAGGTCCCTTCATTTGTAACTCTAGGGAAGCTGGAAAGGAAGCCGAAAGGATTTTAGAAGACTATCTCAGACTACAAAAGAGTTTCTACTGGGTGCCTTATGATCCAAACAACTTTATTTGTGATAGAAGAATGAAAAATAAACTGTCACCATACATCCATCAAAGAATCCCAGAAATAGAACAATATGCTAATATGGATGAATGGACAGAAGGGACATTGGTTGAAAAAGATAGTGAGCAGGTCAATTTTGAAAATGTAATGAAAGATCTTGAAAAGATACTTGACCTAGAATCTTTTGGACAGGTGCAGGGATCTTCTTCAGCCAGGACTTTACAACAAAATTTTCAGGAGATTAGTACAGTAGCAGTAGAATCTGAAGGAAAAGAAAAGGAGCCCGATATACAAATAATTGAAAAATTCATAATGACAGAGCAACCAGAGACTTCTAAAGAACAAGGTCAAGGAAAAATTCCTCCTACTCAGATCAGTGAGCCATAAATTTCTATTTTACAAACTCCTCTGAATATAGAAAAGGGAAAAAAGAGAGAGGCTGAAACAACTACTATTATTGGTGGCGCTTCTGAACTGCAAGATGTTAAAAGGCAGAAATTAACTCCCCTTCCAGAAGATGAATCATTTCAGGAAATCCCTGACAGCCAGGGAAGAGAAGACAGTCAGCAAACATGTACAGGTAGTGGGACATCCACTAATTTTCAAAAATAGGAAATACAGAGGAAACAAAGTGCAGAAATATCTTCTTTCAAACCTCCAGTAAAAACAGCCTGGGACATCAAAAGAAAATTCATCAATATAAAGGCCAGGAACGATCCACTTAGACTTTAAGTGTAAAACCAATATTTGAAGATGGCTCCGAAAAATCAAGAAATATTGATGTCAGCTTATGACATCCAACAAGGTAAGATGTTAATGAGCCATTTGAAGCCCAAGGTGCAGCAGCCTCAGACAACTGCAGATTACGTTAGGACTAATTTTGAAGTCTTAGCAAAGGATATCCATCCTTTAGATCAAATTGAGCTACACAAGAAAACGTGTGAGATGATTTATTCTACTCTGATGGATAAATCAATGATGACCCATAAGTTGCAGGATTCTTTGGATAATACTAATACACAGTTGCAGCTTGAAAAAGCCTCCTCCCATGCTAAGGATAATAGAATCAAAACTTTAGAGGAAATAATCATTGGTTTGGGTCATAATCCTAAAGATGTGAAAGGTATTGAAGCTTTGATCAAGAGAAAAGATGATGATATTGCAGCTCTGAGAAAACAATTAAAGTTACCGGCCTCAAGACATCCACAGACTGCAGAAATCATCAAACAAAATTCCGAGGAAGAACTAATGGATTTGCTCTTAAAATTGAATGAGCAACTTACTGCAACTGAAAAAGAGCTTGAGAATGCATTAAAAGATAAGCAGGAAAATATTCCAGTATCTACAGCAGGAGTAGTGACAGGTACAGCAACAACAGGTCAGCCAGCAGAATTGTCACAGATAAACACTTCAAATTTGAACACTGATGAATTAACAAAGTCAATGGAAGATATGAAACTTCAGGCCATAGAGCTTCACAAAACAAAGGAACAATTGGCCACTCTAGAACATAAATATGATCTTTCAAAAATGAGTGTTGCTGATAAAACAAGAGAAGTGAAAAAATTAGAAAAAATAGTCAAAGCATTGGAAAAGGATCTCACATTGGAGAAACCTTTAAAAGAAATAAATGAAATTCTTTGGGATAATATCATTCAATAAATAAAGGATGTTTGGTCCTCAATTCAAATAATGGATGAACATAATAACTTAGTTAAATTGGCTCTGGATGAGATTGAGAGATCAAGACAAGAGTTGGGAAATATGCCAGAAGAGGCCAACAGACTTATACATTTTTTGAATACTTAGACTAAGAATCGACTTGCAGAAATTGGTATTCAGGACAGGACCGGAACAATTCTGGAAATAAAGAGATTTTTTACTAAAAGAACTCTGGTACAGAATTTAGAACGAAGGTGCTCAGATATGCAAGAAGAAATCATTGCCTTCAGAGAAAGATTGAATATTTTGTTAAATAGAGGATTTCCCAGTCCTATAGTTGCAGAAGATAAGCTAATGGACCTTGATAGTTATGTTGAAAAATTGGACAAATATGCCGATAATCAAGCTAGTTCTTCAACCAGTTCATCAACAGCAGCATTGCCTACAGGGAAAAACCTTCATGACAGATTGGAGAATTTATTTTATCTTGAGCATCAAGTAAATCATTTGTTCCCAAATCAGCCTAATTTCTTCAGATATACTGAGGCTGATGAAACACTAAGAAATTTGCAAAGGACCAGAGTGCCAGAAGTTCAATGGTGGGAAGAAATGATGGAAATTTTGTAAAAAATTATCCTTACATAAATTTTTGCCTATTTACCACAGTATATCATGATAAAAAGGATAAATGGATGAACAAAGGTTAAAGAGTATCAGAGCAGTTAAAGAGTATCAGTGAAACGGAATAATCAACATAGAATTACTAAAGAGGACAGTAGAAAGCCAAGATATAGGGCCTGCCTCCAGCACATTCTTAAAAGAAGGAAACAGCACAACATCAGTTATCATTTTTCTTATCTACGAGACCATCTGTCTCTATATTGTTGTAAAATACTTATTAGTTATCCTAGATAATATCTCAATTTTTTATGAGATATTTTGTATAATTTTTTGTATAAATACTCCATCAATTGGAGTAGTAAGTGTGGATTCATATACTTTGCAGTAACATTGACTTTTTGGGAATAAAGTGTTGTTGGAGAAATTTCTTTGTGGCTTGCTGGATGATGAATTGATGCTAGAGACTTTTTACAGGATTCATGTGTCAAACTACGGATCAATAAGTCATTTCTATCTTGTGTTTTAAGTTTTTATATCTATTTATTATATCACTGTGTTTCATTTCTGAATAATTAATGAAAAGGAGTAAATCAGAAGGTACTTAAGTGTAATATGGTTTTAATCATTATTATTCTAAATGTTTTCTTCTAAACTAGTTTTAAACACTGAATTCTTAATTGCTCCTGTTTTACTAGTTTAAGCATTTTGATTATTTAGTAAAGAATACTTAAATGCTATTTATTGATAATCACTCATTTTTCTCTCTTTGAATGTGTTGAAAGATTCTTAATTTCCTTTCATCCATTTTAAATCCATTTCATTCTTTTAAGATTTATAATTGTTTCCATGTTTGACTATCTTGCCCTATAAAACCATCTTTCGTTGATAAACTTAATCCAGTGAAGCCATTTTTTTTTACTCCATTGCCCAATGGCCTGAATTACTCAATCTTTCCCTTAGCTATCGAATTCCACCACCCAAATTCAAATAAAACCCCTGGAATTTATAACTAGCCTAAATTTTCTAAAAAAAAGCTAAATTTTATAGAGAGAGCCCTCTCTGGGTACAGATTGGCTAGATTCTGTACCTAAAAGATTGGTTTGTGGTTACCTCGGACCCCTTTCCTCTTTCAACAACTTCAAGGAAAATCTGAGTGATAACATAGTGGCGACTCCGCTGGGGACCTGAATAATTTCATTGTTACTATTGTTTATTTTATAAACTACAAACGGAGCCTGAAGATTAGTCAGGTAGCCTTTGAAACTACTTTTGCTTTGCAATTGCAGAAGTAAATAAATGCTGACGTCCAAAATGTCGGACCACATTGCGTCGGAATTGCGTTGGAATTGGAACAATGGACGTCGTACTCTATCTATTGCTTTACTATTCTACATATTGCTATTTCACTTTCTTATAGATGCCTCGGGCATATTTGGATGCTTTCTTAGATTTGTCGATAATCTCCATGTGGACCGTTACTGGGTTTTATATCATGTCCCTGTATGTGACATGGGGTATTTTTCTATCATTTTCTGGGGTGGGACTTTCACTTTTCTGGATGGATATTTGGGTTACAATCTTCAGATGTGAAAATGTAATGACTTCATGGATTGTTTTACTTCATATAATATATTCAAAACAACGTTTTTTCTCTTGTGAAAAAAAAATGATTAATGTTTATCACTCTTCCTTCAAAACTAGCGATGCTAGTCTATGTTGTTGGTTTATTGATATGGTCTGATGGTATTTTTATATTTTGGACATATCACACTCCTCACATGATTAGCGTTTTTCTCTATTCAAGGATTTTGGGTACTTTAATTTGTATTTGGAACAATGGACGTCGGTACTCTATCCGTTGCTTTACTATTCTACATACTGCTATTTCACTTTCTTATAGATGCCTCGGGCATATTTGGATGCTTTCTCAGATTGTCGATAATCTCCATGTGGACCATTACCGGGTTTTATATCAAGTCGATGTATGTGACATGGGGTATTTTTCTATCATTGTCTGGGGTGGGACTTCCACTTTTCTGGATGGATATTTGGGTTCCAATCTTCAGATGTGAAAATGTAATGACTTCATGGACTGTTTTACTTCATATAATATATTCAAAACAACGTTATTTCTCTTGTGAAAAAAAAATGATTAATGTTTATCACTCTGCCTTCAAAAATAGCGATGCTGGTCTATGTTGCTGGTTTATTGATATGGTCTCATGGTCTTTTTATATTTGGGACATATCACACTCCTCACATGATTAGCATTTTTATCTGTTCAAGGATTTTGGGTACTTTAATTTGTATTTGGAACAATGGACATCGGTACTCTATCTATTGTTTTACTATTCTACATACTGCTATTTCACTTTCTTATAGATGCCTCGGGCATATTTGGATGCTTTCTCAGATTTGTCGATAATCTCCATGTGGACCGTTACTGGGTTTTATATCAAGTCCCTGTATGTGACATGGGGTATTTTTCTATCACTGTCTGGGGTGGGACTTCCACTTTTCTGGATGGATATTTGGGTTCCAATCTTCAGATGTGAAAATGTAATGACTTCATGGACTGTTTTACTTCATATAATATATTCAAAACAACGTTTTTTCTCTTGTGAAAAAAAAATGATTAATGTTTATCACTCTTCCTTCAAAACTAGCTATGCTGGTATATGTTGCTGGTTTATTGATATGGTCTCATGGTCTTTTTATATTTTGGACATATCACACTCCTCACATGATTAGCATTTTTCTCTATTCAATGATTTTGGGTACTTTAATTTGTATTTGGAACAATGGACATCGGTACTCTATCTGTTGCTTTACTATTCTACATACTGCTATTTCACTTTCTTATAGATGCCTCGGGCATATTTGGATGCTTTCTCAGATTGTCGATAATCTCCATGTGGACCGTTACTGGGTTTTATATCATGTCCCCGTATGTGACATGGGGTATTTTTCTATCATTGTCTGGGGTGGGACTTCCACTTTTCTGGATGGATATTTGGGTTCCAATCTTCAGATGTGAAAATGTAATGACTTCATGGACTGTTTTACTTCATATAATATATTCAAAACAACATTTTTCCTCTTTTAAATTTTCATTTTTTTTTTTTAAATTGAACCTACCGTCACTATACCGATGCCTTGTAAGCGTCAGAATAGCGACAAATTAGAAACGTCGGAAGAGCGACAGTATAAAAACGTCGAACGAGCGACGTTCAAAACGTCGGACCACATTTTGTTGGAATTGTGACAGTTTACAAACGTCGGAAGAGCGACATCCAAAACATCAGACCACATTTCGTCGGAATTGTGACAGTTTACAACTGTCGGAAGAGCGACGTCCAAAACGTCAGACCACATTGCGTCAGAATTGCGACAGTTTACAAACGTCGAAAGAGCGACGTTCAAAAATTCGGACCACATTTCGTCGTAATTGTGACAGTTTACAGACGTCAGAAGAGCGACATTCAAAACATCAGACCACATTTCGTTGGAAGTGCGACAGTTTACAAAGGTCGAAAGTGCGACAGATTGGGAAACGTCGGAAGAGTGACGCTTGTTTGGAAGCGACAGAAAAAGTGTCGATAGTGTGACACTTTTTAATTGCGTCGGAACTATGATGGTATGGTAAACCACGTTTTTCCCGCCCTCGAACTGTCGCTCTTGCGATGACTATGTGTCGGAATAGCGACGAATTGGCCATCGGAATTTCTGCCAAATTTTCTAGTGTCCTAGTACAACATCAGCACGTCCCATTGGGATGGAAAGAATTGGACTATTCAATACATATTCCCCCATGGATAGCTTGATATTATCACATTTCCTAGAGAAATTTATATTTCATCCATTTGTAACCATCACTTGAAATTCTGGTGTTGGGTATAGGAAACAATTCAATTCCTTGGCTACCTTACAATGAATAAAATTATGGGTACTCCCCAAATCAATCAACACTAATACCTTTTTCTTCTTGATATGTCCTTCTATCCTGAGAGTTTAAGGAGTGGTAATTCCTGCCAATGCATTAACTGATATGGTCGGACTCATTTCTTCTTCTTCTAGGGTTGCTTCCTGGTGCATATCCTCTTCTTTTGAAGTTTCTTGTTCATTTTCTTCCTCCTCTTCACAATCTAAGTAAAATAATTTCTTCTCAGCACACTTATGACCTTTAGTGTATTTTCCATCACAATTGTAGCAAAGCCCTTTTTCTATTTTTTCTTCCAATTATTGTGGTGTCAACCTTGTAGGTTGTGGAAGTCTAGAAGTAGCAATACTTCCATCTTTATAGATTTGAGTGGTAGGCTTTCTTGTCGCCATAATTTTACATTCAATTTTTCTTGCCAACTTGAATGCCTTCTCTAATGAATATGTTTCCCAAACGTGATATTCATGTTGGATGTTATCCTTTAAAGTCCCTATGAAGACATCAATCCTGTGTTCCTCTGGAATATCAGTTACCCTTACATTCAATTTTTGGAAGTCCTCAATGTGCTCTGCCACTGAACCCTTTTGTTTGAGATTTATCAATTGGCTAAAGAAGGTGTTGCTCTTTGTATCCTCATACTGGGCTATCACTTCCTCAAGAAAAATTGACCAAGTGAAAATTTTTTTGTGGGAGAAAAGCCATCGATACCATACAAATGTATTTTGTTCTAAATGTAAAGTTGCAATGTGTACGTTTTGTGTGTTTTTCACATTATTGAGGTCAAAATATTGCTCCATCTATAGTATCCATGTTACAAGATCCTTTCCATCAAACTTCATCATATCCATCTTTGGAATATGGTGGTTCTTTAATCCAGCATTAGAGTTTATGAAATCATGATTAACATTTATTTTTTTCTCATCATGAGTTTCCTCTACTATATTTTTGCCATAATTTAGGAACCATTTCTTGTATCAACTTTGACAAACCTTCCATGTCTTCCTTCAAACCTTCCATTTTTTCTTCAATACCATTCTTCAAACCATCCATCGTAGCTTCCATTCCTTTCTTCAAACCATCCATATTATCTTCCATGCTTTTATTCAAAACATCTATTTCATTTTTTGCTACTCTTTGTGAGAGCAAATTTTGGTGCACTTGCTCTTCTAATTTTGATAGATCATGTTGCAATTCTTCATCTTTATGAGTCATATTAGAGTACTCTGAGGGATTAATGGGTGTTGAATTATTTTTAGGAGAAATTTTAGAACCCAATACTGATACCTATGCTCAATAGGCCTTTGGAATCACTTAAAACTAATTTTTCAAACAAGACTTATGCAATTTGAAAAAAAATACACACCTTTTTCTTAATTTTGAGGAGCTCAATATTGAAACTAAATTATCTCTATAATTTAGGATCTTCAATATCTGAAATTTGTCCCTGATGTATCACTTTGAATCTTCTTTCGAATGCCACAGGTCTGACCTGATTTGGATTCTTTAAGACAAAGTTATGCCCAGTCTCTTATGATGACCTAATTATGGACTAGTTCAGTAGAGCAAAATTGTATGACTTGCCATGTGTCATTGTTGCCTTCTCCGGCTCTAAAATTGATACAATGCAAACCAAAATTTGTGTACTTGCAACCACGTTTCACAGAATCCCAATCTGATGCTCAGAGGGAGAGTTATGATTTTTTTCCCAAGGTCACCTCTTTGAGATGAAATTTGGGAGCCTGAAACAATCCTAACTTCCACAGATCATATCTCCCACAATATTTTGAACCAAGATCTGAAATTTTTATAGGAGGTTCCTCGAGATTTCAGCTTCGCTCTGTGAAAATTTCCACTTCATATCCCTCGTAGAAAAAATGTTATAGCGAAAATTCCTCCATGACCTATTTAGGTTAAATTTAGGAGCCTGCAAAAAACCCTAACTTGTGATACATTTTTTGGATGTTTTTTGTGCTTCATTTTTTTTAAGGTATTTTGTTTTTAAAGGTTTTGGGCTTAATTTTCATTGTTTTGTTTTTTAAGATATTTTGTTTTTAGAAGTTTTGGGCTTAATTTTCATTGGTTTTTTAAGGTATTTTGTTTTTAGAAGTTTTGGGCTTAATTTTCAAAGGACTTTTTTTTGGATGTATTTTGTTTTTAGAGGTTTTTGGGCTTCATTTCCAAAATACATTTTTTGGTTTTAAGGTATTTTGTGTTTAGAAGATTTGGGCTTAATTTTCATTTTTTTTAGAGGTTTTGGGCTTAATTTTTGAAGGACAGTTTTTTGGATGTATTTTGTTTTTAGAGGCTTTTGGGCTTAATTTCAAAAAGACATTTTTTGGACTTAATTTTGAATGTACTATTTTTAGGCTTAAAATTCAAAGGACATTTTTTGGAGGTATTTTTTAAAGTGATATTTTTTTAGAGGTTTTTTTGAGGTATTTTTTAAAGTGGATTTTTTTAAGAAGTTGGAATTAATTTTCAATGGACATTTTTTGGAGGTATTTTTTAAAGTGACATTTTTTTAGAGTACGTGTTTTGGGTTGAAGTAAATATTTTATAATGAATTTTTAAAATGAGTTTTTGTCTAACTTTTTAAATGAAATTTTTTTGCAGGACTTGGAAGGAAATATTTTGATATTTGTTTCATTTTTATAAGATATTTTTTTTTAAATGAGTTTTTTTTTTTTAAATTAAATATTTTGTGATGTTTTTTTAAATTGAGTTTTTGACTAAATTTTTTAAGGAAATTTTTTGAACTTCATACTCTATTATCATGGGAAACCGAAGTAATTGCACGAGAAAATATGATCGAACAAGAGACACTAAGGAACATAGAGAAGAGGGGAGAGACTCTCGCAAAAGAAAGAGAGAAGCTCTCTCAAATATTGAAAGGGAAAATCAACCTCAACTAGAAGTTGAAGAAGTTATGTAAATGTAAATATTATGAGTTTGATATTCAAAATTTTCCTACTGTAAAATGTGAAGCCTAATTTTTATTTGATGAACTAATTTCAAAATTATTTTGCAACATAAACAAAGAGAGATATTCCTCAAAACATTGATCATGAGATACAAAATTTTGAAAGAGAAAGTGAAATAGATATTGAACCAATGATTGAAGATGGTGAAAATGTTGAAAGAAATTCAAGTGAAGAAATTGAATCACAAGGTATATATATATATTTATATGTTGAACACATGAACGTATTATTGAAATTATACATATTTATTAATTTAGTTATTTATTGAATATGTAAACTTATTATGTACAGATGAAATCAATGTCGATGATGAGATGTTATAAAATGTTGACACTCACACATATGGAGATAAAAGAGCTAACCATGTTATACGATATCGTGTTAACACATTTTTGATACGTACATCATAAAGGAAAACGTGACAGTTCAAGCCCAAATGTTGAAAAGTCTCCTATCATAAAGGAAATTAGAAGCTACGAATTTATTGGGTATTCGACAATCAACAAAAGATAAAAAAATGAAGGAAAATGTGATACAAAATATAAATAGTGCTATAAATTCAATTAGAAGATCTAGAATGATTTTTTTTTAGTTGCACGTAGAGCAACACATATGGCAGTGGATTCATCAAGTACTAAATAGAATCGCTTGGTCTATGGCACGAGCATTAGGAACCTCACGAAAAACTTTGCAAAAACATCATAAATTTCGGCTGAAAACTGATGTAAATGATGAACTCGCTTGTTCGAGAGCTATTTGTAGGCAACCATACAAAGATATACTTGGAGAAAATGTTAAAAAATAATATATGAATATTGGAAGAAAAATTCACGTGTTTCGCCAAATGAAAAGGATGTGATGCGAAGAAGAACAACAAGAAATTAGTACGAAGAACATGAAAAACATTTCTTGGACACCACTCAGATAGAGTTGCTCAAAAAGTTAAAAGAAGAGAATCGTGAGATTGATGTCTCAATTAGTGCTTTTGTTCAACAAAAACCATAGTATGTAAAACCTATCACCATACGAGACACTTGTTGTTGTCGTTATCATGTGGAATCTTAGTTATATAATGACACATTCCTTAATTTTGGTAGAAAATTTTGGAAATATTCACCTCCTCCATCCACTATTCATGATTTCATATCTCAAATTCTATGTGGAAGAGAAATCCATGAATTATTTTACGAGAAGAAATGTGTTTGGTGGTCAAAAATGCAATGATTGTGAAAATTTGACTAAATTTCAAAACAAATATCGTACTGATATAGATGATCATCATTTTCCAACTTGAAAGTGAAATGGAAGAAATATGAATATATCCATACATCAATTCCAGGTTCAAATAGTGTTAAAAGAATTGAATTATAAGAAGAATAAATTTTTGTGATAGATTTTTTGAGAAAGTTTGAGGCGGAAATTTATAAATACACCAAGCATTCCCATAGAGCTCGATGGGAGGACTTGCAATTCAAAAAATTCCGTGAAGTTTTTCCACCAGGGACCATTTTTTCAGTAATTGATTTTGCAGAAAACTACACATTTGTTCCACAAAAAGAAATTCAGAGTGAATACTATCATTCTGACCAAGTCTCCATGCTCGTCCATATTCTATATAGACATGCTAAAAAAAACGTCAATCATATAGAAAGCACCAGTGAAAATCAAAATGTTACTAAATAATATCACTTTTATATCAGTGATGATTGTACACATGATACATATTTTGTACAACATTGTTTTGGAAATATTTATGACTCCTTAAAAATTCGTGGAATAAAATTCAATGAACATTAGATATGGTCAGATGGATGCGTAGGTAAATTCAAATCTTCATGATCATTCTTTTGGTTGTGTTTTCTTCACAAGAAAATTTGCATTAAACATTGTTGGAATTTCTTAGAGACTGGTCATGGAAAAGGAGAACATGACGTTGTAGGGGCATGCATAAAATGAGCACTTTGAAGTTATCAAATGAACCCCTCTTCAAACCAACTTGTGGATGCTAAAGAAGTTGTTCAATGGTGCATCGTTGCACTAAACCATGAGACTAACCAATCAAGTGAAGTGCGAAGGTACATTCAATTTAATTTTTATTGGATATCCAATTTTAAACAATGTACATTTATCACAATGATTATCTTTGATGGTATTTTGATATCATATTTACATTATTCTTTTAATTTTCCATATATAGGTTTTTTTGGCATATTGGGGTTGAATATGTAGATAGATCGATTGGAAATGACGTTGAAACGATAAAAGGGACTCAAAATTTGTATTCAATTAAAACAAAGTTGTCCACAAATGTGTTTGCATTAGATAAAAGAAAATATTCTTGTTTTTGTCATGTTTTCATCGACAACAAAAAATCCAATGATGTTTGTGAAAAAAAAATGTATGTAAAATATTAGAATCATACAGAGCTAAATACAAAGGGAAAAATGTCAGTTGCAATGTTTGAAGAAATGCCATCAGAGGAGACTACAATATCATTTGATGGTGATCGAGTTTCTGATATTGTTAGAGAAGGTAACATTTGAATTGCTTTCAAAAGATAGATATTTAGAAATAGATACTAAAATTATTTTAAAGTTAATTTTTCATTTTAATTATGATCTAAAGTTAAATACATAAGTTTTTTTTATTGTGCAGGGGATGTATTTTCTGTAATTGCACCTATTGAAAACGATGAAAATGTGAACTATTATTTTATTCGTTGCACTGAACGAAAGATGAAATTAGTAGAAAACCATAATGATCATGGATTTCCATATGACAGAGGATCTATTATACTGAAAGGTTATTTTTTCAGACAAACTAATAAAAGTGGGGATTTTTTATTTTATTTTGAAGACTATCAACTTGATGCCATAAGTTGTCAATATACTCACTTGGTGTGTGTAGCACGCATAAAGTTGATAGAAGTTCAATCAAAGAAAAAAAATGAAAATTAAGAAATGGAAAATGTCAAAATATGATCATGAGCGGATAATTGAAGATGGCATTCCATTGGAATTGTTTTGATTGAACTGCCAAAAAATTCTTCTCTTTGGATTCATGTTTTAGAACTTCTAGAACTCAACTAAAAATTGAACTGCCTTCTTATGTTATCTGTGCAAGTGTTTGCACTTGTACATTGTTTTGGTGCATGCACACTGGTATCAACTGAAATTAGCTTTTCTATGTGCATTGATGAAAAATGTTGCACGTATTGGATATATATATGTTCTAGAATGCAATTAACTTAAAGTAGCTTTTCTATGTGCATTGATGAAACATGGTGCACGTATTGGATATATATGTTCTAGAATGCAATTAACTGAAAGTAGTTTTACTATGTGCATTGATGAAAATCTTTCACATACTGGATATATATGTTCTAGAATGCAATTAAATGAAAGTGGGTTTTCTATTTGCATTGATGAAAAATGTTGCAAGTATTGTATACATATGTTCTAGAATGAAAATAACTCAAAGTAGAATTTCTATGTGCACTAATGAAAAATGTTGCACGTACTGGATATATATGTTCTAGAATGCAATTAACTAGAAGTAGCTTTTCAATTTGCATTGATGAAAAATGTTGCAAGTATTGGATAATATATATGTTCTAGAATGAAATTAACTGAAAGTAACTTTTCTATGTGCATTGATGAAAAATGATGCACGTACTAGATATATATGTTCTAGAATGCAATTAATTGAAAGTAGCTTTTCTATACGTGCATTGATGAAAAATGTTTCACGTACCAGATATATATACATTATAGACTGAAATTTTAAAATTTTATGATTTTTTGACACATCTAACAAGACCTAGAATATTATGATTGTTTATATATATATATATATATATATATATATATATATATATATATATATATATATATATATATATATCGATATGTATTGTACTTCAATCATTTTAACATATATATTCAAACATGTACTTAAATCATTTCTACATGTACATATATATATTCATGTGAACCTTTTTTTGTTTGGAAAATGACAACTTGAATTTAAAAAAAAAATGCCAATTGTAGTTCAACCATCCAAAACTTGAGCTTTAAAAGCAAAACATTATATCACAACATTACTTCACATGCCAATTGTAGTTGAAATATTCAATAACAACAAAACATTATATCGTGAAATCACATGCCAAATGTAGTTCAACCATCCAAAACTTAAGTTTTAAAAATAAAACATTATATCACAACATTACTTCACATACCAAATGTAGTTCAACCATCCAAAACTTGAGTTAAAAAAAAAAAAACAATATATCACAACATTACTAAACATGCCAAATGTAGTTCAACCATCCAAAACTTGAGCTTTAAAAACAAAACAAATTATATCACAACATTACTTCACATGCCAAATGTAATTAAACTATCCAATAAAAACAAAACATTATATTGTGCAATCACATTCCAAATGTAGTTCAACCATCCAAAACTTGAGTTTTAAAAACAAAGCAAATTATAACACAACATTACTTCACATGTCAAATGTAGTTCAACCATCCAAAACTTAAGTTTTAAAAACAAAACAAATTATAAAAAAACATTACTTCACATGCCAAATGTAGTTCAACCATCCAAAACTTGAGTTTTAAAAACAAAACATTATAGATCACAACATTACTTGAGGTGCCAAATGTAGTTCAACTATACAATAAAAACAAAACATTATATCACATTCACATGTACCAAATGTAGTTCACATAAGATATGCCCAAAACTTGTTTCTCACAAGTATCAAGTTATATATGACTGCATCTAGATACACAATATATATAAAAAAGTAAATTTAAGACTATATATCTATTAAAAATATAATGTTACACGTGCATGTGCATCATCCATGAAATATAGATGGATGTAGTGTCTCTCCCAGCAAATTCATGATCCTCGAGTTGTCTTGCAAAGGGAAAGCATGGGAAACTTGTACATAATTTGTAAAAACATTAAAATTTAATGTTTTAAAATTGAATGAGAATATATGGAAATTTATATATAGTCTTATATAGTAAAAAAAAAAATCATGCAATACCTCATGAGGTTCCCTCTCCATTTTTTGATCGTCGACTAAAACTTCGCCCACTAGAACATCTTCAACAGTAAATTTTACAATACATGTACAAGAATATATATATATATATATATATATATATATATATATATATATATATATATATATATATATCTTTAAAAAAATCAAATGAAAATTCACATTTAAACTTATTTTCAATAATATTAAAAAAAATGTTAGACAACTTGTTCAAATGGTTGAAATGTTGTGGATGTTCCTATCTCCATTGCTAGAGTCTGTGGAGAAAAGAAATCCTCTATAGGAACCTAAAATTCAAAAAAAATATTTAATTATAAAATAACTCAAGGTCTCTAGATCTCAATTTCTAATAAAACGTTTGAACTTCAATTTATAGCTTATAAATTAAAAACATATATTTAAGTGAAAAAATGAATACTTGTGCTGGTGGTTTTGGCACATCTCCTAAGAGAGGCTCCAAAAGAAAATCTCCAAAAACCTAAAATTCAAAAAAATTAAAATAACTCAAGATCTCTAGATCTCAATTTATAATAAAACTTTCAAACTTCAATTTATAACTTATAACTTAAAATATATATATATATATATATATATATATATATATATAAGTGAAAAATTGAATACTTGTGCTAGTGGATTTGGCACATCTTGTAAGAGTGGCTCGGAAAGAAAATCTCCAAAAACCTAAAATTCAAAAAAAAAAAAAAACTCAATATCTACATATATCTCATTTTTTAATGGAACTTTTTGAGGTGGAATATATAACTTAAAAACATATTTAAAAGTGAAAGGTTGGTCATACTTGTAATGGTGGATCTGGCACATCTCCCAAGGAAGAAGAAGGTACCGGCATCCCAAAAACATCGGACGGAATCAGAATTTGTTAAAAAAAATTATTATATATATACATGTACATGTGTGCACAATTATTTATTTTAAAAATATCTCATCATGTTTCGATATATATAATAATAGATAAAAAATAAGTATACATCATCATGTGTTCACTTAAAAAACACTAATATTTGCCAACATATATTGATGGTGAGAACCATCTTGATTGTATGATTGATGGTGGGACCCATCGTGATTGTTGAACCGGAGGCTCCGACTGTGATATTAACATTTTCTTCACTCATCAAGCGTGACAACTGCAAATGGTGTTAACATGTAATGATACATTTTTGTTAGATTAATGTATACAAATATATATATATATATATATATATATATATATATATATATATATATATATTTGTTACAATTTGTACATGTGTTAAAATGATCACCCTAACCATTAACACATATCGCTCCCATGCCAACCATTACGAAAATTCTTTGTATATGTTTTGAGATCTTCAACATTCATGTTGTCAATCTCTTCATCTGTATAATATACAAAATTACCCCGTCAATTCTCACGTGCTCTTTGTCGATTCAAACAAACATTGATTCCACCCAATCCATTGTGAAGATTGTCAATGATGGAATCCCTTGATTCTCGACTAATTTGAGAAGTGACATCCATCTCTGACCGCAAATTTTTGACACGAAGAGGTCGACTAACCAATGGTGGCTCAAGGTGAGGTAACTCAGCATCATGCCTAGCACCCCTACAGTCACACAATCGACGTTTCCTAGGACCAAAAAATTCAGAGGGAAGGTCATTGTAATTTGGTTTCATTTGCAAAAAGAATTCTACATAAAATAATTTTGCAAAATAAAGCTGAACCTCATCGTTCCATTGGAGTCTTCCATAGGCCACAAGGTGTCTACCATATAAATAGCGAGCTATATGAGGGTGCTTGAAATATTTTACCTTCAACATATTTCTTTTTAGCCCTTATTTGAGATTAAACATAGACTTGGCCATTTTTGATGTAACTCTTTGTTTAACAACCTTCCATGTATCGGGACCCATCACTGTTTCCTTTATTTTTCTCATCACTTCTACATATCAGTAGTTGACCCACGCTTTAGGTACACATCTACTAGTTCACTTAAAGAGTGTGTAACTATTTCCAATATTTTTCGACTCTCAACTGGTAGAGTCAAAGCCACGAGATCTCTCTTCAATTTTGCATGAGGATGTTGACACCTTTGTAAGGTGCATTTCTGCATGTTTGTTTCCCAAGGTATATCGGAAATGTCAAATGGATAAGTTGTGGTTGGTGTACAACCTTCTTCTTGAATGACACGTTCTACCCTACGTCTTTTCTTAGCAACATTTGGAGCAACATTTTCAGCCTCTACATCAATATATAAAATTTTGTATATTAGAAAAACACATGTAAACAAATTTGTACAAATTGAATGAAAATAATATTCAAATTGATGGCCACCTCAATGTGGTTGGATAGAATCTTTCCCACCCTGAGACTGTTAAGAACCAGAACAACCCTGCTAAGAACCAGAAAGACCGCCGATTGGTTGTGAACCAACACGATCATCCATTGATTGGCCTCTGAGGGAATACATATCACCACCTTCACGCAATCCACCAGCACTTATTGATGGCTCTCCAAGGGAATGTGAACCACCACCAATCTCATGAGATGAGAGAGAAGCTTCATAAAAAAATATGAATTTATAATCAATTCAAAAATACATTCATACATATAAATACATGTACATATTCATTGATCAAATTGTGTGAACCATACCACGATTTCCTAAACCAGGGGCATGATCCATTAATGGAGTAGACACCCTTGTCCTCTTAGCTCATAAAAAATAAAAAATGAAACTTATTAACAACTAATTTAACTCACAAAATTGAAAAAAAAATCATTTCCATATGTACACACATGTATGTATATGTATGGATATTTAATATTATATTTAAATACCATGAACATCCTTCGATCACTGATCCCCCTATCTCGTAGAGATATGGGATTCTGTTGATATTCGTCATTCATCCTCCATGACATATATATATATATATATATATATATATATATATATATATATATATATATATATTGGACATTTACAATTAAATTTTAAATTACTATTTAAAATAAATTTCAGAAAATTAAGGTAATTTAGTGTACACAAATTATGTAAAACACAACTTTCAAAGAAATAATTGATGTCTGAAACTCAATTTAAGAAAATTTTTTTATAAAAATGTTAAGTTCACCAAATTGCGTTTTGCATGGTGGGAGCACCCTTGGTATATAATTGAAAACATGGTGGGAGCACACTTGGTATAAAATTGAGAAAAACACATGGTCATTAAAAAAGAAGCGTGAAACTCCATTTAAACAAAAAAAAATTTAAGTCCCCACATTTTAATTTTATAAAAATGTGAAGTTCACCACTTGTTGAAAAAGTGAAGTTCACCGAGTTGGCTTTACATGGTGTAGTGGGAGCACACTTGGTATATAATTGAAAAAACACATGGTCATTAAAAAAGACACATTTATAAGTAGAAAACACACACATATCCAAGATATGTTACAATGTCCATCAATAAATTTTGAAGGAGAGCGTCTCAACACTAATTCATCTTTGAGAGATGAATCTTGAATTTTTTAGGAAGAGTGTCTCAAAACTATATAATCTTTGAGAGATGAATCTTGCATTCTCATTGCCCCGTATAATTCTAATTCATATATTAATTCATCTTTGATAGATGAATCCTGAATTGGAATTGCCCCACACAATAGATCAACAGACATCTTATTCACATTTTTACAATGTCTTATACTAAAAAATTGAAATTGGCTAACAATATTGTTTTCTATTCCAAGCAATTGTTTTAGCCTCTCCTTCTTAACTTGGTACATGTCTTTCATCTGGTTGCACACAAGTTCAAAATTGGTGAAAACTACAATTCCATTTGATCCATACTCCCTAGTTGTTCCCAAGTCTTCTATCAATGCAATATAATATGCCTCGTTGTTTGTTGTTCTTCCTGGTATATTCATTTTCCTTTGGACGACCTTGCTAGTCGTAATATTGGAAAGCACATATGTAATCACTCATTTCCCTAGATTGGGATGCATAATCTCCATTTTTCAACCATATTTAGTGGGTTTTTTTATCCCTAAAAAAAAAGATTCAACAAAATATATTAAATTAACATTTATTGCAAATGAATGGGAGAAATGACACATGTGCGATAAATGAGATGCGTTAAAGATTGCATTGCCTAGAGTTTAAGGGATACTTATGACACATATACATGACTGTGAAAATTTGACAAAATTTCAAAAAAATGCGATGATTGTGAAAATTTGACTAAATTTCAAAAAAAATATCGTACTAATATAGATGATCCATCATTTTCCAACTTGAAAGTGAAATGGAAGAAATATGAATATATCCATAGATAGATTCCAAGTTCAAATAGTGCTAAAAGAATTGAATTACAAGAAGAATAAATTTTTGTGAAAGATTTTTTAAGAAAGTTTGAGGCAAAAATTTATAAATATACCAAGCATTCCCATAGAGCTCGATGGAAGGACTTGCAATTCAAAAAATTCCGTGAATTTTTTCCACCAGGGGTCGTTTTGTCAGTAATTGATTTTGTAAAAAACTACACATTTGTTCCGCAAAAAGATGAACTCACTTTTTGGAGAGCTATTTGTAGGCAACCATACAAAGATATACTTGGAGAAAATGTTAAAAAATAATATATGAATATTGCAAGAAAAATTCACGTGTTTTTCCAAATGAAAAGGATGTGATGCGAAGAAGAATAGCAAGAAATCAATATGAAGAACATGAAAAATATTTCTTGGACACCACTCAGATAGAGTTGTTCAAAAAGTTCAAAGAAGAGAATCGTGAAATTGATGTCTCAATCAGTGCTTTTGTTCAACAAAAACCATAGGATGTAAAACCTATCACCGTACGCGACACTTGTTGTTGTTGTTATCATGTGGAATCTCAGTTATATAATGACACATTCCTTAATTTTGGTAGAACAATTTGGAAAGATTCACCTCCTCCTTCCACTATCCATGATTTCATATCTCAAATTCTATGTGGAAGAGAAATCCATGAATTATTGTACGAAAAGAAATGTGTTTGGTGGTAAAAAAATGCGCTGATTGTGAAAATTTGACTAAATTAACACTGTTACCGATGAAATAGGTAACCTGACCTCAAAACGAGAACTCTAGCCCAAAAAGACTCAAAAAACATGAAAAAACACCCCAAAAACAAAAAATGTGTATTCCAGAACGCACTTGGTTTTTTTTGAAGGTCAAATTTCAACATTTTATAAAATTATGCTAAAAACAAAATTGTTTCTTGAAAAAAGGATTGGAAAAACACCCTCAAAACAAAACCTGTTGATGTTGGAATAACAAAAAAAAAAATTGTGTCATATTTTGACATTTTTAAAAATAGAAATAACATTTTTAAAATTTTTAAAATTCAAACATTAAAAAAAACCTAAAATTTAAGAAAAAAATAAATTTTAAAAATAAAAACATTTTAAAGCTTAAAATTTAAAAATATATAGGAATGAAAAAATAAAAATAAAAACAAAATAAAAATTTTAATTCAAACATTAAAAAAAAACCTAAAATTTAAGGAAAAAGAAAATTTAAAGATTAAAATTTCAAAATATATAGAAATAAATAAAAAAAATGAAAACAAAATAAAAATATTAAATTAAAAAAAAAAAAAAAAAACAAGTTTAAAAAAAAAAAATTAAAAGAAAAATATATATAAAAATTAAATTTATAAAGGAAAAAGAAAAAGTTTATTAAATTAAAAAAAAAAAATTTAAAAAAAAAAATTAATTTAAAGAAATATATTAAATTTTAATAAATTTAAAACTTTAAAATAAAAATTTAAAAAAAAAACATTATTCAAATTAAAAGCAAAAAAATGAAAAATTAATTAAAAATAAAAAATGAAAAATAAAATACAATAAAAATATTGAATTTAAAAAAATATATATTAAAAAAACAAATAAATTTTAAAAAATAAATTAAATTTAAATTTTATATATATATATATATATATATATATATATATATATATATATATATATATATATATATATATATATACACGAACTTAAATTAAATATATATATATATATGTCAGATTTCATTAAATTTAAAAAAAAATTGTTAATATTAAAATAACAAATTAAATTTAAAAAAGAAAAATATAAATTTTAATAAATAAATGAATAAACAAATAAATTTTGAAATAAAAAATAAATTTTAAATTTAAAGAAAAAAAAGAAAAACAATGTTAAAATAAAAAGTTAAAAAACTTTAAAAGTCAATTAAAAATGAAAAGTTGAAAAAAATAAATTAAAAAAAATATATTAAATAAAAAATAAAATAAAAACAAATTAATTTGAAAATATTAAGTTTAATTAAAAAAAAAATCTAATTTTAAATACATAATTTTAATTGAAATATAAAAATATAAAAATTTTATGTAATTAAAAAAATAATAATAAAAAAATTAAAATTAAAAAAAAAATATTAAATTCAAATAAATTTAAAGAAAAATACAAAATTTATTAAATTTTAAAAAATTAAATGAAAAAACTAAACATAAAATTTAATAATAAAAAAAATATGAAAAAAAAAAAAAAATCAATTAAATAAAAAAAAAATAACAAAATTTAATAAAAATCATTAACAAAATTTAGAAAAAAAAAATTAAAAACAAAAAAATGAATAAAATTAAAAAATAAAATAAAATTTAAATTTAAAAAAAAAACAAAACAAATTAAATTTCGAATATAAAAATTAAATTAAAAAAAAAATTAATTAAATTTTTTGAATTTTATATAAAAAAAAAATCAAATTAAAAAAAAAAAATTAAAAATTAAAAATTAAAAATAAAAATAAAAATTTTGATCGTGGTGGCACCGCGAATCGGCCTCCCGCCCAAGTGGCGGCGGAGGCTGGCAGCTGGGCGGGTGGGAGGCTGCATGCAGCCCCCCGCCCGCCCAGCTACCAGCCTCTGCTGCCACCTGGGCGAGACGTTGATTCCGGGAATCGCCCTCCCGCGGTGGGAGGGCAATTCCCGGAATCGGCCTCCCACCGTGGTCGGGCGATTCCTGAAATCGGCCTCCTACCGCAAGAGGGCGATTCCCGGAATCGGCCTCGGGCACGGGAGGGCGATTCCCGAAATCGGGCTCCCGTCGCGGGAGGGCGATTCTCGGAGTCGGCCTCCCGCCGCGATTGGGCGATTCCCGGAATCGTCCTCCCGCCGCAGGAAGGCATGAGGGCGATTCCCGGAATCGTCCTCCCGCCGCAGGAAGGCGTGAGGGCGATTCTCGGAATTGGCCTCGAGCGATTCCCGGAATCAGCCTCCCGCCGCGGGAGGGAAATTCCAGGAATCGCCCTCCCGCGATTCCCAGAATCGGCCTCGGGCGATTCTCGGAATTGGCCTCGGGTGATTCCCGGAATCGACCTCCCACCCAGGTGGCGGCGGAGGCCACCCGCCCAGCAGCCGGCCTCCGCCGCCACCTGGGCGGGAGGCCGATTGGCGATGCCACCGCGATCAAAGAATTTTTTTTTTTTTTTTAATTCAAAAAATTTAAAATTATTTTTTTTTAATTCTAATTTTTTATTTTAAATTTAATTTTTTTAATTTTTTTTGCTTTTTTTTTAATTTTGTTTTTAAATTTAATATTTTAGATTAATTTTTTTTTTTAATTTAAAATTTATTTATTAAATATATTAAATTTTAATTTAATTTAATTTTTTTTTTTTAATCTTTTAGTTTATTTAGTTTTTCATTTTTAAAATTTATAAATTGTTTCATTTAAAAAAAAAACAGTAAATTTATGGATATTTGTTTTTTAATTATTTGCACGTGGTTTTTTTATTTTTTTTTTGTTTTTTAATGATAGTTTTTTTTTATTTTAATTTTCTTTTTCAATTTTAAATTTTGTTTTTTTTTAATTTGTTTTTTTTGTTAATTTTAAAATTTGTATTTTTTTTTCTTATTATTATTATTTTTTTAATTTAAATTTTTAAATTTAATTTTTTCTTTTTTGTATTTTATTTTTTTTATCTAAATTTTAATTTTGTAATTTAAATTATTTTTAAATTTTCTATTTAATTTTTTTCTTTTTTTTATTATATGGTTTTTTTTAATAACTTAGAAAAAAATATTTTTGATGTTTTTTTTTTATTTTTTTGGTTAATTTTTGTTTTTTTCTTTAAATTATTTTTTTTTTTTCAAATTTTGTCTTTTCTTTTGATATAATTTTCGAATATTTTTGTTTTTTTTTGTTTTTTTATTTGTTTATTTTTGTTTAAATTTTTTTTATTTTTACGTGTTAATTTTGTTTTTTTTTTACATTTTTATTGGTTTTTTTTATTGTTTTTATATATATATATATATTTATCTAAGTTTTGTGTTTTATTACCAACATGAAAATCACCACTCTAAAAAAAAGGTTGATGCTGCATCAATACGTTTCAAAATTAGCATGAAAATCACCGCTCTAAAAAAAAAAAAAGTTAGTGCTACATCAATACGTTTCAAAATTAGCATGAAAATCACTAACATTTTAAAACAAATATTCATACTTCATAAATAAAAATATTAGAGTGTCAAAAAATGCACAAAAAAAAAGGGGGTGATTCTGCATCACCACTTTTCAAAATCGGGTGCTTTTTATGCTACCAAAAAAAAGTAGGTAACAGTGTGGTTACCTATTTCATTGGTAACAGTGTTAATTTCAAAAAAAATATCGTACTGATATAGATGATCCATCATTTTCCAACTTGAAAGTGAAATGGAAGAAATATGAATATATCCATACATCGATTCCAGGTTCAAATAGTGCTAAAAGAATTGAATTACAAGAAGAATAAATTTTTGTGATAGATTTTTTGAGAAAGTTTGAGGCATAAATTTATAAATACACCAAGAATTCCCATAGAGCTCGATGGCAGGACTTGCAATTCAAAAAATCTCGTGAACTTTTTCCACCAGGGACCATTTTGTCAGTAATTGATTTTGCAGAAAACTACACATTTGTTCCACAAAAAGAAATTCAGAGTGAATACTATCATTCTGACCAAGTCTCCATGCTCGTCCATATTCTATATAGACATGCTGAATAAAACATCAATCATATAGAAAGCACCAGTGAAAATCGGCATCTTATTAAAGAATATCACTTTTATATTAGGGACGATTGTACACATGATACATATTTTGTACAACATTGTTTTGGAAAGATTTATGACTCCTTAAAAAGTCGTGGAATAAAATTAAATGAACATTGGATATGGTCGGACGGATGCGTAGCTCAATTCAAGTCTTCACGATCATTCTTTTGGTTATGTTGTCTTCATAAGAAAACTTGCATTAAACATTGTTGGAATTTCTTAGAGACTGGCCATGGAAAAGGAGAACATGACATTGTAGGGGCATGTGTAAAATGAGCACTTCGAAGTTATCAAATGAACCGCTCTTCAAACCAACTTGTGGATGCTAAATAAGTTGTTCAATGGTGCATCGTTGCACTAAGCCATGATACTAACCGATCAAGTGAAGTGCGAAGGTACATTGAATTTAATTTTGATTGGATATCCAATTTTAAACAATGTACATTTATCACAATGATTATCTTTGATGGTATTTTGATATCATATTTACATCCTTCTTTCAATTTTCCATATAAAGGTATTTTTGGCATATTGGGGTCGAAGATGTAGATAGATCAATTGGAAATGATGTTGAAACAACAAAAGGGACTTGAAAATTGCATTCAATTAAAACAAAGTTGTCCACAAATGTGTTTGCATTAGATAAAAGAAAATATTATTGTTTTTATCATGTTTTCATCGACAACAAAAAATCTAATGATGTTTGTGAAAACAAAATGTATGTAAAATATTGGAATCATACATAACTAAATACAAAGGGGAAAATGTCAATTGCAATGTTTGAAGAAATGCAATCAGAGGAGACTACAATATCATCTGATGGTGATCAAGTTTCTGATCTTGTTAGAGAAGGTAACATTTGAATTTCTTTCAAATGATAGAGATCTAGAAACAGATACTAAAATTATTTTAAAGTTAATTTTTCATTTTAATTATGATCTAAATTTAAATACATAAGTTTGTTTTATTGTGAAGGAGATGTTTTTTTTCTATAATTGCACCTACTGACAACGATGAAAATGTGAAGTATTATTTTATGCATTGCATTGAACGAAAGATGAAATTATTATAAAACTATAATGATCACGGATTTCCATATGACAGAGGATCTATTATACTAAAAGGTTATTTTTTCAAACAAACTAATGAAAGTGGGGATTTTTTTTACTTTGAAGACTATCAACTTGATGCCATAAGTTGTAAATATAGGAACTTGGTGTGTGCAACACGCATAAAGTTGATAGAGGTTCAATAAAATAAAAAAATGAAAATTAAGAAACAGAAAATGTCAAAATCGGACCATAAACGGATCATTGAAGACGACATTCCATTGGAATTTTTTTTATTGAACTACGCAACAATTTCTTCTCTTAGGATTCATGTTTTAGAACTTCTAGAACTCAACTAAAAATTGAATTTCCTTCTTATGTTATCTGTGCAAGTTTTTACACATGTACATTGTTTTGGTGCATGCACACTGGTATCAACTGAAAGTATCTTTTCTATGTGCATTGATGAAAAATGTTACACGTATTGGATATATATATGTTCTAGAATGCAATTAACTGAAAGTAGTTTTTCTATGTGCATTGATGAAACATGGTGCATGTATTGGATATATATGTTCTAGAATGCAATTAACTGAAAGTATTTTACTATGTGAATTGATGAAAAATCTTTCACGTACTGGATATATATGTTCTAGAATGAAATTAACTGAAAGTAGGTTTTCTATTTGCATTGATGAAAAATTTTGCAAGTATTGGATATATATGTTCTAGAATTCAATTAACTGAAAGTAGATTTTCTATGTGCACTAATGAAAAATGTTGCACGTACTGGATATATATATATGTTCTACAATGCAATTAACTCAAAGAAGCTTTTCTGTTTGCATTGATGAAAAATGTTGCAAGTACTGGATAATATATATGTTCTAGAATTCAATTAACTCAAAGTAGCTTTTCTATGTGCATTGATGAAAAATGATACACGTACTGGCTATATATGCTATAGAATGAAATTAACTTAAATTAGCTTTTCTATAGATACATTAATGAAAAATGTTTCACGTACTGGATATATATACATTATAGAATGCAATTTTTTTTTTTTTTTTTTTGACACATCTAACAAGACCTAGAATATTATGATTGTTTATATATATATATATATATATATATAGATGTCGATATGTATTGTACTTCAATCGTTTTAACATATATATTCAAACATGTACTTAAATCATTTTTACATATATATATATATTCATGTGAACTTTTTTTTGTTTGAAAACCGACAACTTGAATTTTAAAAACAAATGCTAAATGTAGTTCAACCATCCAAAACTTGAGTTTTAAAAACAAAACAATTTATCACAACATTACTTCACATGCCAATTGTAGCTGAAATATTCAATAACAACAAAACATTATATCTTGCAATCACATGCCAAATGTAGTTCAACCATCCAAAACTTGAGTTTTAAAAAAAAAACATTATATCACAACATTACTTCACATGCCAAATGTAGTTCAACCATCCAAAACTTGAGTTTAAAAAAAACATTATAACACAAAATTACTAAACATGCCAAATTTAGTTCAACTATCCAAAAAAACAAAACATTAAATATCACAATCACATGCCAAATGTAGTTCAACCATCCAAAACTTGAGCTTTAAAAACAAAACAAATTATATCACAACATTACTTCACATGCCAAATGTAGTTCAACTATCCAATAAAAACAAAACATTATATCGTGCAATCACATTCCAAATGTAGTTCAACTATCCAAAAATTGAGTTAAAAAAAAAAAAAAAATTATAACACAACATTACTTCACATGCCAAATGTAGTTCAACCATCCAAAACTTAAGTTTTAAAAACAAAAAAAATTATAACACAACATTACTTCACATGCCAAATGTAGTTCAACCATCCAAAACTTGAGTTTTAAAAACAAAACATTATAGATCACAACATTACTTAACGTGCCAAATGTAGTTCAACTATCCAATAAAAACAAAACATTATATCACATTCACATGTACCAAATGTAGTTCACATAAAATATGTCCAAAATTTGTATCTCACAAGTATCAAGTATCAAGTATCAAGTTATATATGACTTCATCTAGATAAAACTATATATAAAAAGGTAAATTTAAGACTACATATCTATTGAAAATATAATGTTACACGTGCATGTGCATCATCCATGAAATACAGATGGATGTAGTGTCTCTCCCAGCAAATTCACGATCCTCAAGTTGTCCTACGAAGGGAAAGCATGGGAAACCTATACATAATTTTTAAAAACATTAAAATCTAATGTTTTAAAATTGAATGAAAATATATAGAACTTCATATAAAAAACAAAATGTAAAAATAAATCATGCAATACCTCATGAGGTTCCCTCTCCATTTGTTGCTCGTCGACTAAAACTTCGTCCACTGGAACATCTTCAACAATAAATTTTACAATACATGTGTGTGTGTGTGTGTGTGTGTATATATATATATATATATATATATATATATATATATATATATATACATTAAAAAAATTCAAATGAAAATTCACATTTAAACTTATTTTCAATAATATTAAAAAAAATGTTAGACAACTTGTTCAAATGGTTGAAATGTTGTGGATGTTCCTATCTCCATCGCTAGAGTCTGTGGAGAAAAGAAATCCTCTATAGGAACCTAAAATTCAAAAAAATTATTTAAGTATAAAATAACTCAAGGTCTCTAGATCTTAATTTCTAATAAAACTTTTGAACTTCAATTTATAGCTTATAATTTAAAAACATATATTTAAGTGAAAAATTGAATACTTGTGCTGGTGGATTTGGCACATCTCCTATGAGAGGCTTCAAAAGAAAATCTCTAAAAACCTAAAATTCAAAAAATTTAAAATAACTCAAGATCTCTAGATCTCAATTTATAATAAAAATTTCAAACTTCAATTTATAACTTATAACTTAAAAACATATATATATTTAAGTGAAAAATTGAATAGGTGTGCTGCTGGATTTGGCACATCTTGTAAGAGTGGCTCGGAAAGAAAATCTCCAAAAACCTAAAATTCAAAAAAATTAAAATAACTCAAGATCTAGATATATCTCATTTTTTAATGGAACTTTTTGAGGTGGAATATATAACTTAAAAACATATTTAAAATTGAAAGGTTCGCCATGCTTGTGATGGTGGATCTGGCACATATTCCAAGGAAGAAGAAAGTACCGACATCCCAAAAACATCGAACGGAATCGTAATTTGTTAAAACATTTTATTATATATATATATATATACATGTACATGTGTGCACAATTATTTATTTTAAAAATATCTCATCATGTTTTGATATATATAATAATAGACAAAAAATAAGTATACATCATCATGTGTTCACTTAAAAAAAACCAAAATTTGCCAACATATCTTGATGGTGAGAACCATCTTGATTGTATGATTGATGGTGGGACCCATCGTGATTGTTTGAACCGGAGGCTCTGACTGTGATATTAACATTTTCTTCACTCATCAAGCTTGAAAACTTCAAATGGTGTTAACTTATAATGATACATTTTTGTTAGATTAATGTATACAAATAAATGTATGTATATATATGTATTTATTACAAATTGTACATGTGTTAAAATGATCACCCTATCCATTAACACATATCGTTCCGATGCCCTCTTGTTCATGAACAATTAGGTCTTGCCAACCATTACAACAATTCTTTTTACATGTTTTGAGATCTTCAACATTCATGTTTTCAATCTCTTTAGTTGTATAATGCACAAAATTAACGCGTGCATTATCACGTGCTCTTTGTCGATTCAGACAAATATCGACTCCACCCAATCCATTATAAACATTGTCAATGATAGAATCTCTTGCTTCTCGGTTAATTTGAGAAGTGGCATCCATCTCTGACCTCAAAGTTTCGACATGAAGAGGTCGACTAACCAATGGTGGCTCAAGGCGAGGCAACTCAACATCATGCCTAGCGCCCCTACAGTCACACAATCGATCTTTCCTAGGACCAAAAAATTCATAGGGAAGGTCATTTTAATTGGGTTTCATTTGTAAAAATAATTTTGCATAAAATAATTTTGCAAAATAAAGTGGAACCTCGTCATTCCATTGGATTCTTCCATAGGCCTCAAGGTGTCTATGATACAAATAGCGAGCTATATGAGGGTGCTTGAAATATTTCACCTTCAACATCTTTATTTTTGGCCCTTTTCTGAAATTAAACATAGACTTGACCATTTCTGATGTAACTCCTTGTTTAACAACCTCCCATGTATCAGGACCCATCATTGTTTCCTTTATTTTTCTCATCACTTCTTCAAAATTATCAGTAGTTGGCCCAAGCTTTAGGTACACATCTACTAGTTCACTTAAAGAGTGTGTAACTATTTCCAAGCTTTGTCGACTCTCAACAGGTAGAGTCAAAGTCACGAGATCTCTCTTCAATTTTGCATGAGGATGTTGACACCTTTGTAAGGTGCATTGCTGCATGTTTGTTTCCCAAGGTATATTGTAAACGTCGGATGGATAAGTCGTGGTTGGTGTACAACCTTCTTCTTGAATGATGTGTTCTGCCCTACATATTTTTTTAGCAACATTTGGAACAACATTTTCAACCTCTACATCAATATATAAAATTTTGTATATTAAAAAAACACATGTAAACAAATTTGTACAAATTGAATGAAAATAATATTCAAATTGATGGCCACCTCTATGTGGTTGGCTAGCATCTTGCCCACCCTGAGACTGTTAAGAACCAGAATGACCCTGCTGAGAACCAGAAAGACCACCGATTGGTTGTGAACCAACATGACCATCCATTTATTGGCCTCTTGGGGAATACATATCACCACCTTCATGCAATCCGCCAGCACTTATTGATGGCCCTCCAAGGGAATGTGAGCCACCACCAACCTCACAAGATGAGAGAGAAGCTTCATTAAAAAAATTAATTTATAATCAATTCAAAAATACATTCATACATATAAATACATGTACATATTCATTGATCAAATTGTGTGAACCATACCATGATTGCCTGAACCAGGGGCATGCTCCATTGATGGAGTAGACACCCTTTTCCTCTTAGCTCCTAAAAATAAAAAATGAAACTTATTAACAACTAATTTAACTCACAAAACTTATAAAAAACCATTTCCATCTGTACACGCATGTATATATATGTATGGATATTTAATATTATATTTAAATACCATGAACATACCTCGATCCCTTATCCCCCTATCTCGTAGAGATATGGGATTCTGTTAATATTCATCGTTCATCCTCCGACATTTACAATTATTTTTTAAATTACTATTTAAAATAAATTTCAGAAAATTAATGTAATTTAGTGTACACAAATTGTGTAAAACACAACTTTCAAAGAACTAATTGATGTGTGAAACTCAATTTAAGCAATTTTTTTTATAAAATGTTAAGTTCACCAAATTGCGCTTTGCATGGTGGGAGCACCCTTGGGATATAATTGAAAACACGGTGGGAGAAAACTTGGTATAAAATTGAAAAAAACACATGGTCATTAAAAAATAAGCGTAAAACTCCATTTAAAAAAAAAAAATTTGAAGTCCTCACACTTTAATTTTATAAAAATGTGAAGTTCACCACTTTTTGCAAAATCGAAGTTCACCAAGTTGCGCTTTACATGGTGTGTTGGGAGCACACTTGGTATATAATTGAAAAAAACACATGGTCATTAAAAAATATGCATTTATAAGTAGAAAACACACACATATCCAAGATATGTTACAATGTCCATCAATAAATTTTGAAGAAGAGCGTCTCAACACTAATTCATCTTTGAGAGATGAATCTTGAATTTTTTAAGAAGAGTGTCTCAAAACTAATTCATCTTTGAGAGATGAATCTTGCATTGGCATTGCCCTGTATAATTCTAATTCATCTATTAATTCATATTTGATAGATGAATCCTGAATTGGAATTTCCCCATGCAATAGATCCGCAGACATCTTATTCACATTTTTACAATGTCTTATACTAAAAAAATTGAAATTGGCTAACAATATTTTTTTCTATTCCATGCAGTTGTTTTAGCCTCTCCTTCTTAACTTGGTACATGTCTTTCATCTGGTTGCACACAAGTTCAGAATTGGTGAGAACTACAATTCCATTTGATCCATACTCCCTAGCTATTCCCATGTCTTCTATCAATGCAATATAATATGCCTCGTTGTTTGTTGTTCTTCCCGGTATATTCATTTTCCTTTGGATGACCTTGAAAGTTGTAATATTGGAAATCACATGTGTAATCATTCCTTTTCCTGGATTGGGATTGCAAGAAACATCTATGCATAATATCCATTTTTTAACCATATTTAGTGGGTTTTTTTATCCCTAAAAAAAAAAATTCAACAAAATATATTAAATTAACATTTATTGCAAATGCGAATGCTCGCTGGTTCTGGTTTGACCTAGCCGCCGACTCTGAAGCTGTTCTCCTGTGATTGTGGCCGCTGGCCAGCCTCAGCCTGTGCTGTGGAAGGCTTGGCTGTGCATTTCATTGGAGAGAGGTGTTTCCAGAGCCCCTAGGCGTTGTTCAGCCCCGCGCAGCGTTTTGATTGGGTGTCGCAGTGATTTGGCAGGTGCGGTGCACTGGCGCGGCATTTTGATTCGTCCTCCTGAGGTTCTGAGATTTTGCACGGTGCTCTGAGGAGGCGCGGCGCGTAGTTTCAGCCTTCTCAGCTCCTGGCTTCCAGCGCGGCGCATCGTGGAGAAGCGGAGTTTTGGTCTTTATATGCGGAGTTATTCTTCTTCCTGTGTTTTTGGCTTTCGAAAGGGTCCTTCCTTCTTCATTTTGCTGACTGCGAGTGCTCTTCTCAAATGGTTAGCTTCGTGGGAGGACTCTGAGCCCGTGTTTTCTGTCTTTGTCGGTGCTTGGCCTCGTTGCTGCTATGGAGACTCTGGGCGATGCCCAGGTTCCCCCCACTCTGCCTCCCCCTCCTGATGTGGAAGCCTTCCTTAAGCTTCTCGCCTCTCTGCCGAAGAAGAAAGCCACTAAGGCTTCAAATTTTGTCAAAAGATTGGAAGATATCCCAGAAATCTCGCTCCCGCCTGAGGGTCCGATTAAGGTCGCCCTCTCGTTAGATGATTGTGCTTTGGTAGGCCAGTTCACAGGCCTCTGGCCCTCTCCTAAAGCCACGGAAAACTGGGTTGCTCGGAATTGGGCGTTGCTAATCAAAAACAGAGTCACTTCGTATTTTCTAGGGAAGGGTTTCTTTCTGTTTGAATTCTCTGATAAGGAGGATAAGGACTCGATTTTCCGGAATGGTCCCTATTTCATGGGACCTCAAGGATTGTATCTAAACAAATGGACGCCCGACTTCGACCCAGCAGTCGACGTCCCTACTGTTGTTCCTGTTTGGGTAAGGCTGCCTAATCTTCCTATGCATTGTTGGAACTGGGAGTCCCTCAAGCACATCGGGAACACATTAGGAAAATTTATCGATCACGCAAATAGTAAAGACCAATATGACTGTGCTAGAATTTGTGTCGAAGTGGATCTCGAGGTCGGTCTTCCTGAGGCAATAAAAATCAGAGTCGGTAGCTGGACTCACGTCCAAAAACTGGACTATGAGTAGCTCCCGTTTAAATTCCGGAAATGCCATGTCTATGGCCATTTTGCTAGAGGCTGCCCATCAAATAGCGAAGTAGAGAAAGGCAGGGAAGAAGGATGGAACCAGGTCAAAAGGACCAAAACTACTCACAAAGGTCCAAGATCAGGAACCTCTAATGGCAAGGGTCCTCAATCAAACCATGTGATCCAAGCTCCCCACATGGAAGAGCACAGTAATAAGTTTGCTAAGTTAAGCTTAGCAAATGAAGATATCCTTGATGCCGAGAAGCAGAAGGAGGATTCGCCACATAAAGAGTCCCCCTCGGGTTCAAAGCAAGTTGAAAGTAACGAAGGCAGATCAAAATAGATTCACATTGAAGAGACCGAGGAAGTGCAAGTCTCGGAGGACTCTGAAGAAGAAGGTGAAATAGGAGACTCGAAAACCTCGGCCTGAAGATCAATGAGAGGCCGAAAATCTGCACGAGAAAAAAGAGAGCAGGAAAAATATAAGGACAAACTCCAAGGAAGTCAACCAACTCTAGAGAAAATCTTGGCAAGATCTCCGAAGGTGACAAGAAACCAGTCTCAGAGCTCTAGAGGAGCTCATCATCCCAAAAGCAAATAATGAAGATAGTCTCCTGGAATTGTAGGGGTTTGGGGAGTAGAATAAAAGAGGAAGCAGTTAGAAGCCTTATAAGATCAGAATCCCCTGACTTTCTCCTCATCCAGGAGACCAAAATGGAGGATAAATATTTTCTCCATATTAGCAAGAAACTGTGGAAAAATAGTGAAATTCAAGCAGTCACAGCAAGAGGCGCTTCCGGAGGCCTGGGCACTATTTGGAATGGCAACAAATATACTAAGATCAAAGATATCTGCAACACCCATTGGCTCTTTTTAAAACTGAAGCATGTTGATTCTCAGGACACTCTTTGTCTCTTTAATGTTTACGCCCCTGTCAGCGCAGGGGAGAAAAGGACCTGCTGGGATTTCATAAGAGGACTGGCAGACTCGGAAAATCTGACAAATATCATAATCGCTGGGGATCTAAATCTCACTCTGTCCTTATCTGAAAAGCGAGGAAGGTGCGTTGTCAGAGATCCGGCGAGGGAATGGGTGGAGGACCTGCTTCAGGATTTGGATATGATCGACATCAAGCCTTCCTCAGGTAAGTACACTTGGTCCAACAAAAGACTCGGTCCGGGGCATATAGCTGCAAGATTAGATAGATTTCTTGTTCATAGCTCATTTCTTCTCTATGGTCTTGAATCTAGAATGCATATTCTGCCTAGCACCGTATCCGATCATAGACCTATTAAGCTCGAGCTTCGGGCCAATTTGGATCAAGGCCCCATCCCTTTTAAATTCAATCCTCAATGGATCAAAGAACAGTCCTTCATGCAACTTGTTGAAGAAAGCTGGAAACATCCAGTGAAGGGGTCGGCTTTTTTTGTTTGGGAGGAAAAATTAAGAAGAGTCAAAGCTGATATTAAACATTGGGTAAAATCCCTTCCTCTCCCTGCTGTGGAAAGGAAAATGATTCAAGTCTGTCTCGAGAACCATCATACGAGAGTGGAAAATGAAGAGATTACTAAAGATATCCTAGACAAGGAGGCTGACCTTCAGCAAAAACTTCATAAGGCAAGCTTGGCAGTGGAAGAGTATTGGAGGATCAAATCTCGGTGTCTTTGGCTTAAGGCCGGAGATAGGAACTCCTCATTTTTTCATAAACAAGCCCAAGCTCGGAAGAGCTTTAACTCCATCACAGAAATCAAAGATGAGACCAGCAAGCATTCAAACATTCAAAGCATAAAAAGAGTTGCGTTTCTCCATTTTAAGAACCTGTATAGCGAAGAGGAGGGGCTGGGGTATAATCCAAACCTGGTGAATGAGGTACCCTCATTGATCTCCCCCAGAGAAAATAAGTATTTGGAAGCAGAAGTAACTAACACTGAAATAAAAAATGCTATTTTTGCAATGGAGCCAGATAAGGCGCCTAGCCCTGATGGTTTTACTGCCAGGTTCCTGCAGTCATGTTGGCTGATCATTGAAAAATACTTATGTAGAATGATCCGGAAATCTCAAGTCTGCCATAAAATCGGGGGAAGCACTAATTCGGCGTTCCTAGCCCTCGTCCCCAAGGAAAATGGAGCTAACACATTCAGCAGATTTAGGGCTATATCTCTTTGCAATATAGGATATAAGCTGATAACTAAAGTAATTGTAAACAGATTAAAAACCATCCTTCCAGACATTATTCCTGAGAATCAAGGAGGTTTTATTAAGGGAAGGCAGATTGTAGAAAATTTCATCCTGGTTCAGGAGGCAATTCATTCTAGTCAGCTCCGGAAAGAGAAAGGAATGGTTATTAAGTTAGACTTAGAAAATGCCTTCGACAGGGTGAGACACAGATTTCTGTTGGATACTCTACACAAATTTGGCTTTGGCTCTAATTTTATTAAATGGATTCAGGCTTGTATCAGTGAACCTTGGATAGCTCCCCTGGTGAATGGGAGGGCGACCGATTTTTTCAGAGCTTCTCGAGGACTGAGGCAAGGGTGTCCTCTCTCTCCCCTGCTCTTTGTCCTCCAAGCTTCTCTCCTCAGCTTCCTCTTGAATAAGAAGCAACATGATCAAGAGATTTTGGGTCTCTGCATTGCAAGGGGGGTTAAAAGTATAAATCATGCTTTATTTGCTGATGACTCCATCTTACTGGGTGCAGCCACTGTCCCCTCGGCCAATAATTTTAAAGAGGTGGTGGATGGGTATTGTGAAGTCTCTGGAAGCAAACTTAATAAAGGAAAATTCCATATCTATTGCTGGAACACTTCGGCCAACACCCTCCAAGCAATCTCCTCCTGTTTGGGTGTCGCTGCCTCCTCATCATGGACTTCCTTTAAGTATTTGGGGCTCCCCATCTTCCAAAAAGGCTCCCTAAGCAGAGACTGGCTTCCTTTGCTAGAAAAATTCAAAGTCAAGATACAAGCCTAGGGCTTCAATTGGCTAAATCTGGCTGGTAATTCTGTGCTCATAAAAGTTGTCTTAAACAGTCTCCCTATTTATCAATTTGCAGTCATGCTGGCACCAATTGGCATTATGAAAAATATGGATGAGCATATCAAAAAATTCTTCTGGAAAGGAGGGAAATCGAATGACAAGAAAATCCCTTTAATCAGCTGGGATAAAATCTCCTTGCTAAGAATGGAAGGCGGCCTGAACTTCAAGAGTATCAGCATTCAAAATGTAGCGTTGGGAGCGAAGCTGTTATGGCGCATTATTGCACCAAATCCGGGATGGGCGCAGCTGGCGCTATGGAAAAAATACTTTCGAGGAAAGAGGAAAATATGTCTGGATAACCCCATCGCTAAATCTGGATTGATGATCCACAAGCTCTGTGCTAAAGCTCACTCTTTAATCAGTCAACACGCACACTGGATCCCGGGCAATGGCAAGCACATAAAAATTTGGGAGGATCGTATCATGGCCTGTGACCCTCTTGCTGATGACAATTCCCTTAGATTGATGAAATATTGGATGATTAGAGCCGGATTCAATTCTTTGTGGGACATCTCCCAATGGGAGGGCGACGTCTGGAAAAACTGGATTAAGCTAGAGGTTCCTCTAAATCTGTCCAAGGAGAGCGAAATTTTTCTTGGTCGTTTAAAAGGCAAAGCCCCATTAAACAGAAGAAAGACAAACATCTGTGGATGGGGATCGACTCCAGGGAGTTATGCTGTCTTAAAGGGTTACAAACAACTGATTTCTCGCCCTCACGTCCCTCCCGATCCTGAGCCTTGGAAAGGAATTTGGTCACACACTTCGATGCCTAAAATTGACATATTCTGCTGGCTCCTCTGTCACAAGAGGATTTTGACCAATGATAGACTCCAGAAATGAGGTTTCCAGGGGCCATCGAGATGCTCGCTCTATGGGGTTAACGAAGAGTCTGCCTCCCATTTGATGATTCACTGTAGCTTTGGGGTAGAGATTTGGCATGAGATCTTAATTCCATGGAGTTTGGACTTTGCCTTACCCACTAATATCGCCGATCTGTTCTCGAACTGGAGGGGTAAGTATCCTGGAACCTCTCCTAAGAAAAATCACATTATAGCTACCTGGCTCGCTCTCCCTAAAATTATTTGCTGGCAAATCTGGCTGGAAAGAAACCAGAGGATATTCAGAGGCAAAAATAATGATATCAAGATTGTTTTGGTAAAAATAAAATGTCAGTTAAAGGACTGTTTGGGAGATCATCTGGATGGAGCGGATCTGTGTGAGCAAGATTCTATATGGATCGATATGCTCGGCCTGCACTTCAAAGTCTCTCTTCGGCCTCCCAATCTTCTCAGAGATTGGCAAATTAGGATAAACGCAGATGATTTTCCTGAGTATTGCTCTAAGTTAGGCTGCTCCGTCCTTTTCTTTGATGGAGCAGCTAAGGGGAATCCAGGTTCTTTTGGAGCTGGTGGTATTGTCAGAAGCACTGATGGTAGAAGTGTGATCAGATATGCCTGGGGGGTGGGCTACAACACCAGCATTCAAGCCGAAGCGTTGGCCCTCCTCCAAGGTCTAAAACAACTCAATTATCTTGGTATCTCAGATGCAACCATATTTTGAGACTCCCAATCCATTATTAAAATCATGGTGGACAGATCTTCTCCCTCCGATCTAAGACTTTCAAGATTAATGAGCAGAATTAATACTTTATCGAAATGTTTTCAGAGACTGAACTTTTTGCATGTAAATCGAGATAACAATAAGGAAGCTGATGTTGAAGCCAACAAAGTTGTCCTCCTCTCCCTAGGAGTCCTCCTAAGAGATGGAGTCGTTGGCTGGGATCCCATTCCATAACTTTCTAGTTTTTATGTTTTATTGTCTTTTATTGGAGCAGTTCGTTTGTATCTTAAAATTTGGTAAGACAATGGAAATTGGTTATATTATTGATTGTAAAAAAAGCTGGCCTATAAGTAAAAGTTCCCTTTTGTTCCCAGCTGGAGAGATTTTTTGGGCACTGCCCTTACATACTATAATCTGAATTGAGGCCTTCAGGCCAGAAATCAATACACCCCACTAACCGTTTTTGTAAAAAAAAAAACATTTATTGCAAATGCATGGGAGAAATGACACATGTGAGATAAATGAGATGCGTTAAAGATTACATTGCCTAGAGTTTAAGGGATATTTATGACACATATACATGGCTCATTCATGGTTTGCCTTAAAGTTTTCCTTAAAATTTATGGCAGAAATCACATCTAGAAATGACATGCCTTAAGAAAGGATGATATCAAGAGGCTATTAGGCCCTTTACATGAAATGGCATGCCTTAAGAAAGAATGAGATCCAGAGGCTACCTGGCCCTTTACAGCCATAATAAATGATGAGATCCAAAGGCTACTTGGCCCTTTACAGACTCCTTTAGAACTTGTAGAAGTTAAGACTCAACAAGCCAACTAAAATCCTATGGAATTTCAACCACTTTAGGTTCAGTTTTTAGGCCTTAAAGTTTCCTTGAATTAATGGGGGAAAGCCTTGAGTTTGGGGGATCATATCTTATGGAAGTTCAGCTACTTTAGGTTCAGTTTTTAGGCCTTAAAATTTTCCTTGAATTAAATGGAGGAAGCCTTGAGTTTGGGGGATCCTATCCTATGGAAGCTCAACTACTTTAGGTTCAGTTTTTAGGCCTTAAATTTTGCCTTGAATTAATGGGGGAAAGCCTTGAGTTTGGGGGATCATATCCTATGGAAGTTCAGCTACTTTAGGTTCAGTTTTTAGGCCTTAAAATTTTCCTTGAATTAAATGGAGGAAGCCTTGAGTTTGGGGGATCCTATCCTATGGAAGCTCAACTACTTTAGGTTCAATTTTTAGGCCTTAAAGTTTGCCTTGAATTAATGGGACAAAGCCTTGAAAAATGACACATGCTTTAAAGTTAATGAGAGAAAGCCAACATGAGACATGCTTTACAAAATTTGCCTAAAAATTTATGAGAGAAATGACACATGTACATATTTTTCCTTAAAGTGGTTATGGTTTATGGATATTAAAATGAAGAACTTATATTTAGATTTGTTCTAGAGATTGACTATAGGGGCATTTATTGGATATGTCACCTTTCAAGAAAGATGAAATCCAGAGGCTACCTGACCCTTTACGGACTCTGCCTTTAGAACTTGTAGAAGTTAACACTCAACAAACAGACTAAAATCCTATGGAAGTTCAACAACTTTAAGTTCTTACGCCTTAAATTTTGCCTTGAATTTATGGGAAAAATATTTTAGTTTGTGGGAAAAATGGCATGTCCATGGTTTGTTGTAAGTTGATGGGAGAAATCAGATATATAAATGACATACCTTAAAGTTTTCCTTCCCTAGAGTTTAAGATATAAATTACATGTACATAGTTTTCCTTAAAGTTTGCATTATAGCATATATGGGAGAAATGACATTGTCTTATAGTTTTTGGGAGAAATGTCAGAGAAATGACATAGAAATGATATATGTCAAAAGTCACACCTTTATTAGTTTGTGGGAGAAATGAGATTTATAGGGTTTGCCTTAGAATTTAGTTTGCCTTAGAATTTATGGGATAAATCACATCTAGAAACCTTTATTTTGACATCTATAAATACGCTAAGAACATTAAGAAAAAAATTTAAACTTACAAATTAGATATGTCCTTAATAAGAAATATGATTTAGCACTTATAAATTGTTTAATAATTTATAATAATGTCATTTTTGGCTTGTACTATCATTCATCCTTGATATGTACAATAATTTTACAACTTCAACATCAACCTACACTATCATCATAAATTAGTTATGTCCTTAATAAGAAGTATGATTTAGTACTTATCAAATTGTTTAATAATTTATAATAATTGATATGTACAAGAATTTTACAACTTCAACATCAACCTACACTATCATCATATCACTGTAGCCATGTAAATCTAGATTATTTATATCCATTACATCATAAAACACTCCACTTTTAACATTTTAAAAGAATAAAGAAACGTGGAAGGTGTAAATTTAGTTACATTAATACACTCGACACTTTTAACATTTTACAAGAATAAAGCAATATGGAAGGTGTAAATTTAGGTACATTAATAAAATACAGCCATGTCAATCTAAATTATTAAGATCCATTACATCATAAAACACAATCTAGATTATTTATATCCATTACATCCTAAAACACTCCACTTTTAACATTTTACAAGAATAAAGCAACATGGAAGGTGTAAATTTAGGTACATTAATAAAATACAGCCATTTCAATCTAGATTATTAAGATCTATTACATCATAAAACAATCCACTTTTAGCATTTTACATTTTACTCCACTTGAGTTTGGGGGATCCTATCCTATGGAAGTTCAATACAGCCATGTCAATCTAGATTATTAAGATTCATTACATCATAAAACACTCCACTTTTAACATTTTACATTTTACTCCACTTGAGTTTGGGGGATCCTATCCTATGGAAGTTCAGTTACTTTCAGTTTTTAGGCCTTAAAGTTTGCCTTGAATTAATGGGAGAAAGCCTTGAGAAATGACACATGCTTTAAAGTTAATGGGAAAAAGCCAATGACACATGCTTTAAAGTTTGCATTAAGAGTTTATGGGAGAAATGACACATGTATGGATTTAGATCTATTCTAGAGATTGACTGTAGGGGAATTTACTTGATATGTCACCTTTAATAAAAGATGAGATCCAGAGGCTACCTGGCCCTTTACAGACTCTACCTATAGAACTTATAGAAGTTAACACTCAACAGACAGACTAAAATCCTATGGAAGTTCAACCTCTTTAGGTTTAGTTTTAGGCCTTAAATTTTGCCTTTAATTAATGGGAGAAAGCCTTTAGTTTGTGGGAGAAATGGCATGTGCATGGTTTGCCTTAAAGTTTATGGGAGAAATCACATCTAGAAATGACATGCACCTTAAAGTTTTCCTTATAGTATATATGGGAGAAATGACATTTCCTTATAGTTTATGGGAGAAATGACATAGAAATGACAGAGAAATGACATACAAATGACACATGCCTTAAATTTTTCCTAAACCTTTAAGGGAGAAATGACACAGGTGTGGGAGAAATGACACATGTACACGGTTTTCCTTAAAGTGACAGTGGTTTGCACTTAAACAACTAGTTGTAGTGGTTGATTAATTTATGTCAAAAGTCACAACTTGATGAGTTTGTGGAAGAAATGTCATGTACATGGTTTGAAAAATTATTTTATGCACTTACTAAAACAACTAGTGGTAGTTGTTGATGAAGTTATGTCAAAAGTTGGTAGTGGTTGATTAAGTTATGTCAAAAGTCACACCTTGATGAGTTTATGGGAGAAATGGCATGTGCATGGTTTGTAAAATTATTTTATGCACTTACTAAAACAAAACTAGTGGTAGTTGTTGATGAAGTTATGTCAAAAGTCACACCTTGATGAGTTTTTTGGAGAAATGACATGTACATGGTTTGAAAAATTATTTTATGCACTTACTAAAACAACTAGTGACCTAGTGGTTAATGAATTTATGTTAAAATTCACACCTTTATGAGTTTGTGGGAGAAATGACATGTACAAGGGTGTTTCTAAACTCCATTTCTCTTTGTTTGGATATATTATCTACTTCTGCAACCCACTTGTGATTTCTATAAATTGGATAACCTGGAAAAACACTATAGAGGAAAGAAAATCAACAAATTATATAATTTGTATATGAAATGCACCTAGTTGTGAAGGAGTAAATAAGTGTTTCAATCTCTATTTTTGAGGTTCTTTGAATTGCCTATGTGATTCAAATATTAGCCTCTGTTTGTTATTTGTCCTTAAAAAAATATGCGTCAGTAAAAAGTAGAGGGTGTTTTGTAGAGTAACCTTATAAAATGCTTTAATGTGAAGATAGTACTTTACCTACAAAACAATGGAATTGAAGACTGTGCTTATATATCAGAGTTCTATTATGACATCTTTATATTCCCTACCTGAAACGTTATTATCTTCCTTTCCCTGTATATTTCAGGGTACTAAAAGAATGGATTTTCTGAATGGCATGGTTTTCAAGATGTGGAGTTGTTTTTTGGTTTTACTTGGTATTCTCGAAGAGCTAGACATTTCGAATCATTTCTGAAGGTTGTTTTATTTGAATTCAATCATGTCATTTTGAAACAGAGAAAAATTAAGCGAGGAAGGCCGAAAATGAAAATAGTTTAAGGCAGTCTGTTAGTGAGACTTAGTATGGCCATGGGACACATCCAACATTAGGCCATTGAGTTATGGATTCACTTACAGCTATTGATTCCTACTCATTTGACGTATAAGTGTTTATCATTTTTTTGTTGGTCACACAAGCTAGGTTTGGTTGGAGGTTGTGCAGTGAAGGTTTGTTTATTCAATTACATGGATTCACCTGTGGAAACTTTTAATTAGTTGTCTGTCAATTTAAGCCTATATGGAATATTTCCTATAAATTGTGGATAAAAATTCTAAGCTGAGATTATCCTAATTTTATTTTGTTTTGAGCTATCAAAGCATCCAAACATCTTCTTATCGCAAATTATGAGGTATTTATTGGCGGTATATGAATGTTTTAATCATTACAATCTATCCCCTTATTATAAATCTAGCATTGGAAACCACAAGAAATAGGTACCCAAGGGTCCAAAATATTGAAAACATGAAAGTAGTCTCTAAAGGGGCGTCATCTACATGCTGGATAAAACGCCTTAAACTTGCCAAAATCTATCCAATATTAACAACATAGAGTTCCAATAATCTACAGGTATTTTTTTCATAGATAAATGGGAATTTTGAGCTATGCTCCAAAGGGCCTTTTTTCAATATTCCTATGAAGGAATATACCAAGGCATGTCTTGGAAAAAAAAAATCCTTTAAAGAACCCTTCAAAGGCTTCCCGAGTAATTTGATACTCTCCTTCATATAGCTAGACACACATACCAAGTGAAAATAACATAACATGGCATGAAGGAAACGAAACCAAAGAGTGTCTTTAGGTCATGGAAGATATCAGATGGAAGAGTGTATATGTTTGTTAGCTTGGATAAACACTATGCCTGCAGCCTTTATGATGTTATCCAATTCATTGATGTCATTCTCTTATGTGGGTTCATCATGTACAAAATGAAATTCGTTGGGCCTTGTTTTAAGCAATTTAGTTTTAAGAAATTTATGAAGCACATCTGATAATGATGTTGATGCCTCTTCATAGATACCACTCACCAAATAAAACTCAGCAAAAAAAGCCAGGAACATCAAAGCAAGTAGTGGGGTAAGTAGTAGCTCGCCTAGGATATGTTTCATAAACTCAGCAAAAAAAATCGAGGAACATCAAAGCAAGTAGTGGGGTAAGCAGTAGATCACCTGGGATCTATTTCATTTTGAGAGCTATCATAAACTCAGATTTATCCATATCTTGTAGCGGCTTCCCCATTGGCATTTATTAATTCTTTGATTTCAATTTTGTTTACAGGGTTCTCTATTGAAACTAACAGTTTGTTATTTTTCATTTCTATTGAAACTAACAGTTTCTTATTTTTCATTTTTCTTAGATTTGTTCCATATGAGTCTAATTCCCATAAGTGTGACATATATTTATTAATTCTTTGTTTTGAAGTTTTTTTAGAGGGTTCTCTTTTGAAACTAACAGTTTGTTATTTTTCATTTCTATTGAAACTAATAATTTGTTATTTTTCATTTTTCTTAGAGTTATTCCATATGAGTCTAATTCCCCCAAGTGTGACATATATTTATTAATTCTCTGTTTTCAATTTTGTTTACAGGGTTCTCTATTGAAACTAACAGTTTGTTATTTTTCATTTCTATTGAAACTTACAGTTTGTTATTTTTCATTTTTCTTAGAGTTGTTCCATATGATTCTAATTCCCATAAGTGTGACATATATTTATTAATCCTCTATTTTCAATTTTGTTTACAGGGTTCTCTATTGAAACTAATAGTTTGTTATTTTTCATTTTTTGTTCTAACTTGCTACACTGGTCTGGCCAGCATCCCGTCATTCATGTCGTTCTTTTACTATGAAGAAATTTGGGTCAGCGCTGAACCAACTAGAGGCCACTCTAGGTATTTTAAGTAATAGCTCTTAGTTATTTTACACTTAGTAAGGTCCATATCCCATTTATGCTATGAAATTCACGCCTCCCTTATGCTTTTATGGGTTATACAATTTATATCTAAAATTTTAACTGTAACTATATTCGTTGTTTCCCATATATCCATATACTGTAACGTTAATTTTTCTTCCATTCCCCTCTTGGTTTAGTATATTTTCTAGTTTGATAACTAACAGACGGAGACAGGTAAAAAGACAGAGAAGGAAATACATCAATTTCGGTCAATTCAAATAATAAGGCAACAATTTCAAAATAATAGTTTGTTGCATATTCTGCAATTCTAAAGAAAACCTAAAGAAAATCTAACAATCATACTTGAAATTAAGTTCGTTTCATATTATTCAAAATAGATTCAAAATTTATAGTAGGGTGCCAACCTGAAAATTCAAAGACGAGGCCGCAATTCAGAGATCAACAAGGCCACAATCAACGAGGAAGTCGTGGAGGACAATTACTTGCAAACATAAAAACAACAATAAAATTAAAACAAAAGAAAAAATTTAAAACAAAAATAAAACTAATTCACAAAGAAAGAAAAACAACATGAATTACCCAGCAAGACTCTACAAACACAAACATAGCAGACATGATAAGCCCGAAACACAAACATAGCAGACGCTAATAAGCCCGAAACCCATTAACGGATCTGGGTTGGTGCATTTATAAACTAAAGTTTGACCAGATTATTTTAAGAGTTCGATCGAAATTATGTTGCTGGTTCTCCCCATCTCCGACCAAAAATCTGTTTGCCCACGCCGTCAGGACATTGTCAATGTAAACGGAAGAATGAGTTCGGTTGAACTAATTTCGAAAGTTCGGCCGAACTATTGAGAAAAACAGTTTTCCACCCCTGATTCTCACAAAAGTGTAACCCAAAACTCATGTGTTTACCCATATCTAATTTTTAGATTTGTCTACCCATATGTCTAAGGGTGGTAGGAAGTACTTAATGCTAACTACATTCCAATTCCTTTAAAAAATTATTTCCAAAATATTCAGATGAAGTTAACATCTCAATCAAACACAATTACCTTTGACATACCATAAAATCTAAAATTTTATTTAATGAATATTTCAACAATATCAATTTCCTTGTGTGAATTTCACTAGAATGAAACGAACCACTTTTCTTAGCTTTTCCACCAATAACATTATTGCATGTTTCTTTTGGTAATAATGTGATGAAATCCATGGTTATGGATTCCCACTTCTATTCTAAAATTCAGAGGTGTGGCAACAAACCTATCATATGTTTATGCTCATCCCTAACTTATTGGTAGTCCAAACTTCTAACACTATATTCCAAAACTTCCTTCTTCACCTAGTTCAATAGTATAAATCCCTCATTGTTGTAATCATCTTTTGATAATGAGAGATGATTGAAAAGAATGATTTTTATGTACTTCATACGTGATGATATTTTTCAATTGAACGACATGTGGTCTATACAACCTATCTTCGTACATAAATAATATATCCTCAATTAGCTAATATCCTACACAATTTGTCCCCTCAATCCTTTGTTGCAAACATTCCTCGACTTGGTTAAAAAGTGCATTATTATGTAAAGCATAATTAATATTAACTTTCAAACCAACCACATAGGTGTGGAACACTGCCATATGTATTACATACATGTTCCAACTTAATGCATCTATTGTACAAATTCATTGTGTTTTATATGTTGAATCTCAAAGTTGTATTCACTAATGAGTTCCAACCACTTGGCTTGTATGGAATTCAAACATGGTGAATCAAACAAATACTTCTGCCTAATGTGGTCATTAATCGATACAAATATTTAACAGGGAAATTATTTTCACCACATATTAAGGGCACGGATAATAGTTGTGAGTTCCAATTTATCCATGACGTATAGCTTCTTATGCTCATTGATCTTACTAGACTCATAGTTGATTACATATCCATCATGTGTAAGGACTCCTAGCCCTACTTTGCATGCATTAGTGCACACCAAGAAACATTTGTCTAAATATGCAATCTTCAATAACGATGTATTGGTAAGGAGATTCTTTAGCTTCCAAAATATTTCTTCAAATTCCTTTGACTATACAAACTTATTCTTTTCTTTTATAATGAAGTGATTCAGTGGATGATTTTAGATAATCCATCGATGAATATTTGATAGTATCTTGTCAATTCCATAAATGATCTAACTTCAATAATATTCCTAATGGTAGGTCAATCCATGATGACATTTATATTGTCATGATCCAATGTGATCCCTTGCTTAGCGATCATGTGACCCAAATAGTGAATTTTCTTATGTTACGAGTAACAATTGTTGAACTTAACATGTAAATGATGCTCCCTCAAAACTTGTATCATGGTATTAAGGTGTTCTTCATGCTATTATAAACCTTGAATAGATGAGTCTGTCATCGATGAATACTAACAAAAAAATTTCCAAGAACTTACTAAGGATGTTTTTCATTAGGTACATTAATGTAGCCAAGGTATGAGTAAGCATAAATGGCATCAGCATGAAATCATAGTTCCCATATCCCCTCAATTGATTAAACAAATCATCAATCCATGGCAATGGGTACTTTTTTTTTTCACTTACTATGTTCATTTTCCCGTAATTAATGCACAATCTAAGAGTTCCATATTTGTTCTTCACTAACAAGGCTAGTGATCCCTATAAGGACACACTTGGCCTATTATATCCGTTATCCAACATCTCTTTAACTACAAATTTAGATCCACTAGCTTAGTTGTGCTCATCCTATAAGGTACTCAAGATACCAATACTTCTCGTGGAGTGAGCTCTATTGAGAATTCCATATCTGACTTAGGTGGTAGTCTTGGTATCTCTTTTGGAAATACATATTTGAACTCTTGCAATGTGGGATATTATTTTATTTTTTCCTCATCATTTCCTTAATTTATTATAGTACATGAATAACAAATATCTAGAATCCTTTCCTATAGGATTTTTTAAGTTTAATCACCCATACGTGTCTTAAAACCATAGGTTTTGATATGCCTCTAAGGGTTTTAAGATGTCTATTTTCATCCACACATTCCAAAGTATTGTTTTAGTAGTCTAGCTTGACCTAGTGTGCTACCTACAAATCCATGTCGATTGAGACATCATATGAACCTAAGGGAAATATTTTTTTATGTTTTGCATGTCTCTAACCCATTTATTTCAATCAAACATGCTTCCACTAACTCATTCACATTTATATTTTTCCTTGTATCTAGTTGGACTAGCCATGGTTTCTATATTATTTTACTTATAGGGTCAATAAAAATAGAAATAAGTGATTGAGTGATAATACATTCTACTTCAATCACTAATTCTTGGTGGTCGGTTCCCTACAACTACATGTATTTTAGGCATCACTCGTGCTACATCATTTATGGTAGTATCTGCTTCCACTTGATAGATCCTCTTGTTGTCCTCTTTCCTATGGGAACAATGCTAGAGAAAATGTTCTTCTTTGTATCCCAAACACTTCAATGGTTCCCTTTTAGTATCCCTTATATTTTCTTCCATGGTATTTGTTAGATTGTTTCCACTTTTCATAGGATAGTTATACTAGAATTATCTTTTTGTTACAGAACTCACTTTCATACCCTTTCCTAGAGTCGCATATTTCTATGATTTGAATCTCTTCTCCCTCAATCCCATTTTTTCTTTCTCATTTCAGGATTTTATGGATTTGGTCAACTTCTTGATTGCTCAAAACATTACTTGGTCTTTCTTACCATATCATCAATAATATTGGGCTCATCAACTCTATCTAGTCTAGGTATGATTCAAGAAACCCACTAAGAAAGCACTAATTTTTTATTGTCTCGTCCTTGATATATGGAAAAATTATATTAATTTCATAAATATATTGACATAATTAGTCATTGTAAATTGTCCTAACTTCAAGTCATGTAACTCCCTAATCTTCCTATCATAATATCTTTTTGTGAAGTAGTTCTTCTTAAATCATTTCTTAAATTGTTTCCAATTAATATTCTCCTTATTGATTCCCTTTAAATTTTTTATATCTTCCCACCATACTAAATCCCTTGTATTCATGTTTCATATATCAACTTCAACTTTTATGTTCCTCGAGTAGTTGTGCACATGAAAGTACTTCGTTAGTGCAAATAGTCAAATTTCTACCTCTTCACTTTCTTGTTTTCACCACCAAAGATAGGTGGGTGCTTTACCTTATTGAATTGTTCACAAAGTGTATTCTTAGAATGTTTTCTTCTCTTCTTCTTATTTGGCACATACTTAGAACTAGTACTTAATATTTTATCTAAGCTAGTTATCCCTTTACTGGAAGAATTTGTGGATTGTTTATTACTAGATGGACTTGACATTTTTATTATGTTCCTCTTTTCTAGAAGTCATCCTCCCTAGAATATTAGTATTTTTCCCATGTTTCTAAATCCCTAACAATATTTTCCCTTTTCTGAAGTGGTTTTCCTCTACATTGTTGGAGGTTTATCTTTGCCGCAAATTCTTTCAAATTTTAGACAAAGTTTACAGCATCACGACATTCAGTTCCACTTGTGTTTCATCTTCCCTAATCAATGTTTCATTATATTCCCTATAGATTTGGATCCTTACGTTTAGTTTTATCATTTTTTTTTTCCAGATCCAATGATGTTTCCACCTTCCTCATTTCTTTAGATTCCTCATCTCTAACATGTGAGGTTCCTTCCAGTTGGAACTATACCATATTTGAGTTATCGCAATTTTGTCCGCACTCTTGAAACCTAATTATATCTTATCTTCAATTTTATAAGGAAAAAAATTCAATTAAAAGTTATAGGTCATCATCATAACAAAATCAATAACAACTTTTAACCCTTAAGCATAATTTCAGCCTATAACAAGACATTGTTGTAACACTACTCTAATATGACCTGTAAAAAACTACATATTCACTTCATGTCTAATTAATAATAAGATATCCAAAAAAAAAAACTAATTCAACTCAAAAACTATTTTCTACTATTTTCATCACTTGCTACTCATTGAGATATTTTCAGTGATATAAAATTTATTAAAAAAAGAGTCATGGTTATCAATATATGATTATTTGAAGATTTTCAACCTTGGCGCCATGTCAAAATTGTTATGCAACTTCCATGTGGTAGATGATGTGGAACCCCAAATCCACACATCAACATGTGGGTGCTTATATGTCCCCATTAATGCCACCTCTCCCTACCATGTCATCCATTGGATCAAGGAATTATTATCTTACATTTCAATTAAGATAATATTTAATTGATTACTTAACGCATTTAAGTTCATATAATTATATTAATATAATACTAATATAAATGTATCTGACTATCAAACCATTATTAGATTAATAGTTTACCCCATGAAAAAATGTAAAATGTTCAATGTTTCTATGACCATTAGTGGAATCTGAAATTGACTACCCTAAAACTTAAAACAATTCTTATATTTCTAATGGATTAAAACCCAAAAAAAATTATTTGAACATGGATGGGATCATCGACCATTAGTTAAATTTGTCATGATATTTTTTGAAAGCATTCATCGAACCCCAAATGTTATTATTAGCCATTAACAAAAAAAATCATATAAATTTTATAACCTTGTCAAATTTCCCAAACCCGCAATGGTTTACCATTGGAAAATTTAAAATGTAACTTTTAGAACCTTGTCAAATTCGTTGAACCCCGAAAGGTGCCATCCATTGGAAAATTTTCACATGTAATTTTTAGAACCTTGTCAAATTTGTTGAACCCCCAATGGTATTGACTATAAAAAAAAATTAACATTCTCACCTAGTAAAAGTCTCATGAATTCTTCAAACCAACAATGGGTTAAATTTTAGCAAGCTCTACAAAAAATACATAAAACATTGCATTATACATGGTTCTAGAATGATTAAATTTCTCTCTCATAATTCCCTTCTTAATATATGAGAAATCCATGAACATATGTAAATTAATACAGGTTACGAAATGTTACTTCCCACCAAAATTTATGCACTTCCTTGAATAATTGTATGTAGGAGGACGATGACTTTAATGTCTCCACTTTAGACATCAAAATAGTCTCAATAAGCTCTTGTAAACTTAGATTATTGTACATTCAAGATAACTTATATTAAATCAAACATAACTTTATATCTCTACATGAATAGTATATATGCCATAATCATATAAAGAAAAATTCACTATAAAAAATGAAACGTTACAACTTTCATGTTCCCATAGTAATAACTACGTTTCTACCAAATTTACTAGATTTCCAGTGATTATGCTAACCCTTCATTTATGGTATATATTTGGGTCATGCATTAATATATTTTTACTCTAGCTATGTAATTAAATTCATACGCATTTTATTGAGACTTGTATAAAGTGGGGTTTACTCCTCATAGAATCTCAATGGTTCAAATTATACCATACCCAAATATTACCCATATAACTATTGAAATAGGGGAGGTATCATGTGACAAACCATAAGTTTCAATATGGAAATTGACTTGGGATGGATTCCTTTCCAGCCAACCATACACTTAGTTGCACCAACACTCTATATACCTAGCCACCCCCTAGCTAAACTATGAGACCACAAGGGAAAACTATCAACACTTCTAGATTTTCAATGGGTAAAGGAAAATATCATTCACAAAAAAAAAAACATCAAATAAATCTTCTATTGTTGAGCTTGGGATCTCCACAAATCTCATATGCCTCTTAGCTAGTCGACAAAGCAATATAAAAGTCCCTTCACTACTCTACAATCCATTAATGGTTTCCTTTCATATTGCTTATCATACTGGCCCTAAATGCATCAATTCATGGCCCCCATTATTCAACTAAGTTCCAGATCTCTCTAGTGAGAAATAAGAATGAAAAATTCATTTTATTAAGAGCCCAAAACACACCAGCAATGTCCCAATCCATGATTGGAATTGTTTGTGTTTATGTGGGTATCTAAAACTATGTAGAAACACTCAAAATAATCCACAAAATTTCCCATTAAAAAATCACAACTCTCCTCTCATGAACTCACCACTACAAGTACCTATGTATCTCTAACCTCTCTGAGTATGGTCTAAATGAACTTGTAGATATCTAATCCACATTTCTTTCCTCATTTCCCCACAAAATTCATGGGTAAAACCTTGAATTTTGTGATGGGTACTTAGCCATATACAACCTAAAGAATTTTGGGAATACTCCACAACCACCACTCAACCACCATAAGTGTAGTGAGTAGTTGTTTAAGCTATACATTGCTTCATTCAAAAAATTATTGGCTAGTGGGAAAAAGAGGTAATAAAATTTTGAATTCAAATTTTGGAAAAAATCATTGGGCGATATTTTTCTAGAAATAGTAGGAATGGTTAATTTCCCATAAAAACTCACCCATTTCCAAACATGGTATCATAGTCTATATCAGTGCTTATATTTCTATTCAAATGCTTGCCATTTTTTTGAACTGTCAAAGAAAATGTTTGCATATTCATCATTTTAAATAATTTCGTTTGGTCCATTACCATGATAGCATTTAAACAACGCTACAAGAGATAATGACATAATTAGTTACATTAATATTGAGGTTAGAAATTGAGTTCTTACATTCATCCCATATCTTAGGAGATAAATGCCTAGCATTAAACAAATAGTTTTCCATCTCTTTAATTGTTTTATTTTTCCTCTATGAAACTCATTTTTTTTTGGACTGTAACGAACTACATTTTGTAGCTCTATGTATAATTTTAAACAAATATTTTTAACGTCCTTATTTACATATTCCCCCCATTATCTACCAGAAGGATTTTAATCATCTTCCTATCTTATTTTCTATAAGCTACTTAAAAATTTTGAGATGCTTAAAGACTATTGTTTTCAACTTTAGAAAATAAACCTATGTATATTAGGGAAATTTTTAAGGATGTAAATTTATCTTAAAGTTTCGAAACCTTGGCAAATCTTACGAGTCTTTAATATGTAGACTCTAAAATGTTTGGTGAATTTTTTTTAAACGTACCAAAATTTCTAATGAATTTATATAGTCTCTATAATTTTTTTGCGATTTTTAGGATAACATAATTTTATACTATAAAATTTGAACAAATCACTTTAAAAAAAATGGAAATGGGCAAATATTCTTTTTGGAAAGACCATGGAAAATTAGCCCACCTATGAATATTAGCCCCTAAAATTTTCCATGATGTATATATGGACAAATCAGCGATGAATGTTAACACATACCTCTACTTACTTATTTATGGGTGAGTAAAAGGTCTAGTAATGTCATTATGCACTAAATCAAGAAGTGGGGAGGCTCTCTTAGCCTTACATGTCTCAAACTTCTCTTTAGGATTTTTTCCAAGTACGTAGCCATAAGAAACTCCATCTGTGTATTGGATATGTGGTAGCCCTTCAATAATTAATTTTTTATATATTTGATCCAAAAAAAAATTAATTAAAATGACCAATTCTCTCATGTCATAACATGCTCAACTTGTTAACATGTGTTAGGAGAGAAAAAAAGTAGGAATAAATTGAGAGTAGGTGTATAACTAGGAATGATAGTTCACCTCTCCAGTAGTAACTCTAGAATAGTATGGCATGTTTGAAATCACCATTGTTTGTAGAGTAAACTCTACTTTCTTACCCAACCTTGTATGAATGATATGATAAATGGAAAGGAGGTCAATTGAAAGTGGAGAAAAATGAAATACCTTGTTAAAGTTGTCATGCCCAAAGTCAATAATCCTTCTCCATAATTAGACATAAGTGTGTCATCTCACACAAATATGGGTAGCCTAATATAAGTGTCTAAGTGAGTAAAGAATTGATTGAAGAAGCCTCGTAGGGTGTGGTTCTTGAATGAAGCACCCAAGTATTATGAGATGAGTTAGTAGCTAATAATGCATGATCCTTATATTTTTCATTTGGTGGCTTTTATCCCTTATTATTCTTGTACTTATTTGGTATGTAACATTTAGATGATAATGCTAGAGTATTTATGCCATCTTGTCAATGGTTTTCTTCTTGCAAGAGTTATCAGGATGGGACCCCTTATTGCAAGGCGTGCACTTATTTTTTTCTTTCTCTTTTCTCCCTTTGAATTAAAACTCTCTTAAGTAAGGTTTTTTTTGTATTCCTTCTTGTTATCTGGTTCTTTATTGTTCTTGTTCTTCAAGTTATTCTTCTGACTCAATTCCTCTGCTACAAGTGTATGAGGTTTGGCGGGATTAAGAGTCCCATATTTATGAGCTTGGAATTATCTTGTATTAAGGATTTAATAAATTCATTTAAATATGGTATCTTACAATATTTACCCATAGAAAGTTTTTCTATATGGAAAGATGAGATAGAAACATAGTACTTTGTTCCTAGATTAGAAAGCACCAAAAGAATGAGTTGTTATTCTTTCCTAGACCTTTTACTTGAGTCATTAATTCCATGAATCTAGAGAAGTAGTCTTGTAGGGTATAGAATATGGATGGATACATTTTGATCATCTCATTATTTAGTTGACATTCCCTCAACCCATTTTACATGCCAAGAATATCCTCCAATTTGGTCCAAACTTATTTAGGAGTTTTACATTCATCTATATGAAATAGAAAATCAGTGGAGATTGACAAACAAATAATACCATTGGCTTCATCCATTTTGTGGAAGTATTTCAATTTCTCATTTTATAATGTAGGCTTAGTCTTTATCCCCATTGTTATCCTGTAGATTCCCTTGACGCATAATAACAATAGAATACTAAGCTTCTAGTCAAAGTAGTTGAAAGGAGTGATGATTACTAAGATCTAATACATTCACTTTGTGGATTGTTCTCACTTGTTAAATATGCCATAAAATATCAATATTCTTCACAAACATACTTATGGTTTGGTACAATGTAGTATTTTAAACACAAGCTCAATATCTATGTGTGAAAATTGTTAAACTAGCTATTGCAAAACAAGAGAGAACAAAGAGAAACATTTCTTAGAAAATTGACTAAGTAACCAAAGAGGAAATTAAAATTACATAGGAGACATGATATGAAATTTTAGTGTGTTATTATTAATGAACACGAATACAATATATAGACTCTGCAGGAGGAAGAGCTAATTCAAATTAGGTTGAGATTCCATTGTGCGTGCACTAAGATAACTAGAGTAGTTTATTAGAATTTGTGGAAAAGCCAATGTTGGAGTGGGTGACCCTTAAATTAGAAAAATATATAATAAAAGAGTTCACTGGAATTAATTGTAGTTATAAATTAGTTATAACTAATGTAATAACTCTCCCATGAAATCAATACCCATTCAAACTCCAAAAATGGAACTAAAAGTCAATGGAAATCCACTGGGTGAGTGGATAAGGTTGTGGATAGGTAATTTCCTAAAATAAGAGATGGAATTTTTATTATGGACCTTGGGTATGAAATAATGGAGAGGAAATAACCATGTCACAGACTAGTCACTATGACATGTCATCCTAAGTGTCACTCCTTGCTAAAATGAGACTTGCTAAAAATGAAAATGCTAAAATATGAGATGCTTACATTGAATGGTCGAGAATTTCTAGTAGTGAAAGAAAAGTGGTCATGTGTGCTCATAATAATGTATGGAACAGGGTCAAATGATGGCTCGATTGTAGTTCCTAATCACGTCTCGATGAACTATTTAGTGCAGTGTACCCCGATAGGCATTTTTACCAAGACCATGAATATAAGTCATCAAATTGGATTTCAACCACTTAATTAGATAATTAAAGATCTTGAGAACTAAATATATTGATTAACTTAATAGAAAAAAAAAATATCAACCATCTCTTAAGAGTTTCTTTTGTATCTAGAAGCCAAAACAAGGTTCTCGTCTAGCCATAGAGGAGTAAGGTTGGAATCATTACTTAAAATAATGGCTTGACCAACATAGTTGTAACATTATAGTCTCCTAGTAACATGATAGTTCCTTCATTTCTCAAATTGTTAGTATCATGTTGTATGTCATTGTAAGGACAATTTTATCTATATTATTTTTTTGGCAAAATGTAGAATTAATAGGCACAAAATAGCATGTTGCTATATAAATCTTCTTAGCATTAACATTTGAAATCACCATCCACATGTATTTATTGAAATGTCATTTCTTACAAAGTCTGATGTGAAGGAAAATGTTTTTTTTTTTACAGTGATAAGTTATTCCTTAAATCCGTTAAATGTTGTAATATCTCTTGTTCCATGCCAAATAAAGGTGAACCATTTTGTGTTAGGGATTGTATGTTCTTCGTGCTCCTAAATTTCAACAAGCAATATAATATCGATCTTACTTGAAATCCACTGTTAACATAATTCCTTTTCTCCTTGGAAAGCCACGAGAGTTCTAAGAGAGGATCCAAGATATCCCAAATTCTTATTTATTATTATGTTTTGGTCTCTATAATAACTTTTCAATTCATAATTATTATTTTTTCCCCTTTCTTCCTAGATTCTTTTACCTTTTGAACTTCCTTCCTTAATTCAACTTGGACTTCTGGAATGAGGTATTTATTTATAAATATTCCAAACCCTTTAAAACTAAGAGTTTTATTAAGTGTAACATATTTATGGTCATTAGAAGTTACCTTAACACGAATTATCATGATTTTATGCTCATTATTTTTCGCAACCTCCTTGATTCTTTGAGAAAATTAATTTCAATTTGTTATTTATTTTATAGTTCTTGATTGATTATTGCTAATATCTCCTCATCTTTCCTCTTCTAAACGAAAAAAATGTGAGGTTCAAGGCTCTTTTGTTACACTCATGGTCTAACCCTATAAGTTTATTCATTTCCTCTTTTATGAGTTTGATATCCAATTAGGCTACTCTAGATTATTCTTCCATGTTATTATTGTTTAGACTATTGACCTCTCTTTCTTGGGTTGATTATTTCTTCTTTTAGCTTTGCTTTTACATTTCTTGCAATCTTACCTCTATTTTCTGCAACTTAATATTCAGCACTAATATTTTAATGTTTATTTAATTTTGAATCTTATCTTCAAATAATCAAAATTTACCTATTATCTCTTTTTGTTAATAATATGTAAAAATAAAAACATTTTTATAAATATAATTATAACAAATTACTTTATTTTTAAAATATTATATAAATATGTATAAATATGAAAAATAAGTATATTATCCAAACATATAAAAATATAATATAAATTGAATTTTATAATTTTCAATTATTTGTTTGGTTTATATATATATATATATATATATATATATATATATATATATATATATATATATATATATATATATATATATAATTTTTCCATAATTAATAACTTTATAATACATATTTCCATAATTTTTCCATAATTGATTTTATATATTTTTTCTTCAACATAAAATAAAGATATTTTGGCTTATCTCATTCATGACGTTTCTTCATCCCACTAGATGAATATCTTTATCTCATAAACTTGACTTGTCTAATTCATGATGTTTCTTCATCCTACTAAATGAATGTCTTTATCTCATTAAATTTGACTTGTCTGATTGATAAATGTCTTTATCTAATTGAATTTGGCTTATCTAATTTATAATATTGAGTTAATATTTCTTCATATCATAGATGAATGTTCAACCATATCTAATTATTAAAAATAAAAACAATATCAACATCAACATCTTTCTATTAAAAAAATAAAAATTAAACATTATATTTTTATAACAAAATTCAATTATTTATATATTTTTTAATTATTTTTACTTTTTAATTACCATTATCTAAATTTATTTATTTTTTGAAAAATCTTAAAACCCATATCTATTTTTAAATCCTTTAGATTCTAGATCTAAAACCAACAACGATATTTACACCGTACCATATTATGGCAAACTTTAAATCAAATCAGCCACTAAAGTTCTGATAAATATGACAATGCATCTTTACTAACACTAAAGTTCTAAAATTATTTTTGAAATTTTTAATTATTCAACTAAGTTATAGATCACTAAGTTGTAGATCTCTCTAGTGAGAGATGAGAATGCAAAATTCATTTTATTGAGAGTCCAAAACACACCAGCAATGTCCCAATCTATGATTGGAAATTTTAATCTAAGTTTATGTGGGTATCTAAAACTATGTAGAAACACTCAAAACAATCCAAAAAAATTCCTATTCAAAAATTACAACTCTCCTCTCATGAAATCACCACTACAAGCACCTATGTATCTCTAACCTCTCTCAGTATTGTCTAAATTAACTTGTATATATCTAATCCACATTTCTTTCCTCATTTCCCCACAACATTCATGGGTCAAACCTTGAATTTTGTGATGGGTACTTAGCCATATACTACCTAAAGAATTTTGGGAGTACTCCACAACGACCACTCAACCCCCGTAAGTGTAGTGAGTAGTTGTTTCAGCTACCTATTGCTTCATTCAACAAATTATGGGTTAGTGGGAAAAAGAGGTAATAAAATTTTGAATTCAAATTTTGGAAAAAATCATTGGGTGATATTTTTCTAGAAATAGTAGGAATGGTTAATTTCCCATAAAAACTCGCCCATTTCCACACTTGGCATCATAGTCTATATTAGTGATTGTATTTCTAGTCAATTGCTTGCCATTCTTTTGAACTATCATAGAAATTGTTTACATATGCATCATTTTAAATCATTTAGTTTGGTCCATCACCATGATAGCATTTAAACAACGCTACAAGAGATAATGACATAATTAGTTACAATAATATTGAGGTTAAAAATAGGTTTCTTACATTCATCCTATATCTTAGGAGATAAATACCTAGCATTAAACATATAGCTTTCCATCTCTTTAAGTGTTCTATTTTTCCTCTATGAAACTCTTTTTTTTTTGTGGAGTGTAAGGAACTACATTTTGTAGCTCTATGGCTAATTTTAAAAAAATATTTTGAACGTCCTTATTTACATATTTCCCCCATTATCTATTTGAAGGAATTTAATCATCTTCCTATCTTATTTTCTATAAGCTACTTAAAAATTTTGAGATGCTCAAAGACTCTTGTTTTCAACTTCAGAAAATAAACCCATGTATATCTGGAAAAACCATTGATGAATGTTAACACATACCTCTACTTATTTATGGGTGAGGAAAAGGTCCAGTAATGTCATTATGCACTAAATCAATAAGTGGGAAGGCTCTCTTAGCCTTACATGTCTCTTTATTCTCTTTAGGATGTTTTCCAAGCATGTAGCCATAAGAAACTCCATCTATGATTTGGGTATGTGCTAACCCTTCAATAAGTCATTGTTTATATATTTAATCCACAAACAAATTAATTAAAATGACAAATTCTCTCATGTCATAACATGCTCAACTTGTTACCATGTGTTAGGAGAGAAAAAAAGTAGGAATAAATTGAGAGAAAGTGTATAACTAGGAATGATAGTTCACCTCTCCAGTAGTAACTCTAGAATAGTATGACATGTTGGAAATCACCATTGTTTGTAAAGTAAAATCTATTTTCTTACCTAACGTTGTATGAATGATATGATAAATGGAAAGGAGGTCAATTGAAAGCTGAGGAAAATGAAATACCTTGTTAAATATGTCATGGCCAATGTCAATAATCCGTTCTCCATAATCATACATAAGTGTGTCATCTCACAAAAATATAGGTAGTCTAATATTAGTTTCCAAATGAGTAAATAATCTATTGAAGAAGCCTTGTAGGGTATGATTCTTGAATCAAGCACCCAAGTATTATGAGATGAGTTAGTAGCTGATCCTTATATTTTTCATTTGGTGGTTTTTCTCCCATCTTCTTCTTGTACTTATTTGGTATGTAACATCTAGATGATACTGCTAGAGTATCTATGCCATCTTGTCAGTGGTTTTCTTCTTGCAAGAGTTAAAACTCTCTTAAGTAGGGTTTTCTGGTATTCCTTCTTGTTATCTTGTTCTTTATTATTCTTGTTCTTCAAATTATTATTCTTGCTTGATTCCTCTGCTACAAGTGTATGAGGTTTGGCAAAATTAAGAATCCCATATTTATGAGCTTGGAATGCTCTTGTACTAAGGATTTATTAAATTCATTCAAATATGGTATCCTACAATCTTTACCCATAGAAAGTTTTTCAATATGTAAATATGAGATAGAAACATAGTACTTTGGTCCTAGCTTATAAAGCACCAAAAGAATAAGTTGTTATTATTTCCTAGACCTTTTACTTTCATTAATTCCATGAATCTGAAGAATTGATCCTGTAGGGTATCGAAGATGGATGGATACATTTTGATCATCTCACTATTTATTAGATGTTCCCTCAACCCATTTTACATGCCAAGAATATCCTCCAATTTGGTCCAAAATTATTTAGGAGTTTTACAATCATCTATATGAAATAGAAAATCAGCGGAGATTGACAAAAAAATAATACCATTGGCTTCATCCATTTTGTGGAAGTATTTCAATTTCTCATTTTCTAATGTAGGCTTAGTTTCTATCCCCATTATTATCCTATAGATTCCCTTTATGCATAATAACATTAGAATCGTAAGCTTCTAGTCAAAGTAGTTGAAAGGCGCAATGATTACTAAGATTTAATACATTCTCTTTGTGGGTTGTTATAGCTTGTTAAATATGACGTAAAATATCAATATTCTTCACAAACATACTTATGGTTTGATACCATGTAGTATTTTAAACACAAGCTCAATGTCTATGTGTGAAAATTGTTAAACTAGCTATTGCAAAACAAGAGAGAACAAAGAGAAACATTTCTTAGAAAATTGGCTAAGTAACCAAAGAGGCAATTCAAATTATATTGGAGACATGATATGAAATTTTAGTGTGCTATTATTAATGAACATGAATACAATATATAGACTCTACAGGAGGAAGAACTAATTCAAATTAGGTTGAGATTCCATTGTGCGTGCACTAAGATAACTAGAGTAGTTTCTTAGATATTTTTCTAAGAGTTCATTGAAATTAATTGTAGTTATAAATTATTTATAACTAATTTAATAACTCTCACATGAAATCAATACCCGTTCAAACTCCAAAAATGGAACTAAAAGTCAATGGAAAATCCAGTGGGTGAGTGGATAAGGATGTGGATGGGTAGTTTCCTAAAATAAGAGATGGAATTTTTAAAATGGACCTTGGGTATGAAATAATGGAGAGGAACTAACCATGGCATAGGCTACTCACTACCAAATGTCATCCTAAGTGTGACTCCCTACTAAAATGAGACTTGCTAAAACCGAAAATGCTAAAATATGAGATGATTACACTGAATGCTAGGGAATGTATAGTAGTGAAAGAAAAGTGGTCATGTGTGCTCCTAATAATGTATGGAACAGGATCAAATGATGGCTCGATTGTAGTTCCTAATCACATCTCGATGAACTATCGAGTACAATGTACCCCGATAGGCATTGTTACCAAGCCCATGAATATAACTCACCGAATTGGATTTCAGCCACTTAATTAGATAATTAAAGATCTTGAGAACTAAATATATTGATTAACTGAATAGAAAAAAAATTATAAACCATCTCTTAAGAGTTTCTTTTTTATCTAGAAGCCAAAACAAGGTTCTCGTCTAGCCATAGAGGAGTAAGGTTGGAATCATTACCTAAAATAATAGCTTGGCTAGTGTAGTTGTAACATTATATTCTCCTAGTAACATGACACTTCCTTCATTTCTCAAATTGTTAGTATCATGTTGTAAGTCATTGTAAGGAAAATTTTAGCTATATTATTTTTTTGGAAAAATGTAGAATTAATAGGAACAAAATAGCATGTTTCTATGTACATCTTCTTAGAATTAACATTTGAAATCACCATCCACAAGTATTTATTGAAATGTCATTTCTTACGAAGTCTAATGAGAAGGAAAATGTTTTTTCTTTTTTAACAGTAATAAGTTATTCCTTAAATCCGTTAAATGTTGTAATATCTCTTGTTCCATGCTAAAGAAAGGTGAATCCTTTTGTGTTAGGGAACATATTTTCTTCATGCTCCCAAATTTCAACAAGAAATACAATATCGATCTTACTTGAAATCCACTGTTAACATAAGTCCTTTTCTCCTTGGAAAGCCACGAGAGTTCTAAGAGAGGATCCAAGATATCCCAAATTCTTATTTATTATTATGTTTTGGTCTCTATAATAACTTTTCAATTCATAATTTTTATTTTTTCCCCTTTCTTCCTAGATTCTTTTACCTTTTGAACTTCCTTCCTATATTCAACTTGGTCTTCTGGAATGGGGTATTCATTTATAAATATTCTAAACCCTTTAAAACTCGGTGTTTATTAAGTGTAACATATTTATGGTCATTAGAAGTTACCTTAACATGGATTATCATAATTTTATGCTCATTATTCTTCACAACCTCCTTGATTCTTTGATCAAAGTAATTTCAATTTGTAATTTATTTTATAGTTCTTCATTGATTATTGTTAATATCTCCTCAAATTTCCTCTTCTAAACCAAAAAAAATGTGAGGTTCAAGGCTCTTTTGTTACGCTCATGGTCTAACCCTATAAGTTTATTCATTTCCTCTTTTGTGAGTTTGATATCCAAGGCTACTCTAGGTTATTCTACCATGTTATTATTGTTTAGACTATTGACCTCTCTTTCTTGGGTTGATTATTTCTTTTTTTGGCTTTGGTTTTGCATTTCTTGCAATCTAATCTCTATTTTCTACAATTTACTATTCAACGCTAATATTTTGATGTTTATTTAATTTTGAATCTGGTCTTCAAATAATCAAAATTTACCTATTATCTCTTTTTGTTAATAATATATAAAAATAAAAAACATTTTTATAAATATAATTATAAAATTTTAATCTATATATATATAATTTTTCCAAAATTAATAACTTTATAATAAATATAAGTTGATTTTAGATATTTTTTCTTCTAGATAAAATAAAGGTATTTTGGCTTATATCATTCATGACGTTTCTTCATCCCAGTGGATGAATATCTTTGTCTCATAAAATTGACTCTTTATCTCATAAACTTGACTTGTCTAATTCATGATGTTTCTTCATCTCAGTGGATGAATGTCTTTATCTCATCAAATTTGACTTGTCTAATTGATGAATGTCTTTATCTCATCGAATTTGGCTTATCTAATTTATAATATTGAGTTAATATTTCTTCATATCGTAGATGAATGTTCAACCATATCTGATTATTAAAAAAAAACAATATCAACATCAACATCTTTCTATTAAAAAAATTAAAATTAAACATTATATTTTTATTACAAAATTCGATTACTTTATATATTTTTTAATTATTTTTACTTTTTAATTACCATTATCTAACTTTATTGTTTTTCTGAAAACTCTTAAAAACCCATATCTATTTTTAAATCCTTTAGATTCTAGATCTAAAACCAACAACGATATTTACACCGTACCATATTATGGCCAACTTTAAATCAAATCAGCCACTAAAGTTCTGATAAATATGACAATGCATCTTTATTAACACTAAAGTTCTAAAATGATATTTGAAAATTTTAACATTAAATTCTCTTTCGCAGTCAAAAAATTTAAAGGAATTTAATAATTTCTTTACCTGGGAATATAATTTTGTACCTTGACCTCACTTTTGTATTCCATGAAAATAAATAATTTATGTAGATGTTGATGGTGATATTGAAATATATAGTTGAACACACGTCCTTTACACGTGGTCATAAACTTTTCTCTAGAAGGGTAGGTGGTTGATCAACGATTTTCTCTCGATCGTGGGTCCCTTCATCATTTTTACAAAGGCGATGTTTTCCAATTTGATAATGTTTGTAGGGGCTCAATAATCTCAAATAACCCCACCCTTCATTATTGATTCTCTCACATTTGTAGACAAAATGAGGTGGCGTGATTATTGTGGTTTGTGGGGTAGTTTGATGGCGCTTGTGTTGGATATTATTCCCCAACCATCATCATGAAGATTTTTTTCCCCTCTAATATTAATGATAATTATTAATATTAATATATTAATGATAATTATTAATATTAATATATTAATATTTATATAGTGATTATGTTTGTTATGTTTAAGTTAATATTAATAATTATAAATTGAAGATTATTTAGAGATGATATTGAAAATATAAATATTGTTTGTGTGTTTTTGTGGTGGTTAGAATATGAAGAGAGTAGATTTTTTATTCATGATTTTTATTTTGAAAATTGATATTTTGAGTTCAAGATAAGACATGTTTTATATATATATTTATTCATTTATTGAAGTATTGTTATAAGAATATAATAAAATAGAATTTTAGTTTTAAAAAGATATAATAATCTATATCATAATTTTGTTTACTAAATTTAATAAATGTTCTTAGAATATTATAGTTTTAAACAATCTAGATACATAGATTGTGGAAATTATGCTTAAAATATGAATATTTTATTGAACATTCAAAAGCTAATAAGTAGAAGAGAAGCCATTGATCAAGTGTTTTATCCTTCACTAAGTGGGTAACCATGTTTTTCCCAATGTGATGATGTGGTAGTGGAGAAGACTTCTAATGTTGATCATTGCTCTCTACAAGGATTGCCTCCTTGTTTTTCTTAAGAAGACTGAACAAAAGCATCCCAAGATTAGGAGAAGTAATAATTTGGGAGGAAATGTGAACCAACTAAGGTAAAATTGCTCGAATTTTCTCTCCAAAAAAAAATTGTGAGTGTGGAAGACCAAGGAAATCATGAAAACTTTGTTAATCATGAGTTCTTATTGCTAAGGACAAATATGCTTATCCTTGGATTGGAATTTATCATCTTCTTTTCTCAATCGAATCTCCAATTTCCTTAATTCTTGTTTCATGGCTTTTAAACATCTAGTTTGTGTAGAAAAATTTGGTACATTCCACTTTGATATGTAGATGTAAATTCCTTGTATGTCTAAAAACTAGTGGAGCTTCCCATTACAAGTGTTGTTTTTGCTACAGAGTGTAATGTGTAGAGAAAGTAAGATCTTTCAGTGTCCCAAAATTGTTGCCCCCCAGGGAGTCTGGTGCTAGTGAAAAATCAGACTACCAATAGAACCGTTTGCTCAATTCTAGAAACACACAAAATTAGGTAGAAAATTCCCAAAAAGAAACAATAAAGAAAGGAGATGGAAAATAGAGGAAAAAATTTACCTAAGAGGCCTATATAGAAATCTTATGAATTTTAACCCAAAACTAGGAAGACAAGGGTCTGTTAAATATGATAGTGTCAAGTTCTTGAGGGAAGCGATTCGATGAGCATTGAGTGTATTTCTAAGCCAGAGAAACTCTACGCCAGAGTGTCTTTCAACTAGGATGATAGAATAAGCTGAATAATAGGAGAACATATGTGTGCCTAGCATGAGGGAGATCTTAGATGCATTATGTCTAGATAGAGAGGGGTGATCATAACCCAAGGTGGTATTAATGTGAGATGTGTGACAGTACTGGGATAGTCCTATTATCCATCCTCCATCATAAGTGTGAAGGGAATCCATGTCTTAATCAATTATTTACCTTGTTTTGTCACAATAGTGGTCACATGACATTTATGGGAAGAGTTGATCATAAGCCTTGGAGTTGGTAAAAGAACCCCATATTTATCTTTTGTTGCCAAATTTTCTAGTTGATCTGCTTCTTTGTTCTAGTGTTGAAGGACCTGGAAGCATAACAGTGAGGGCAAGCTCTCTTTCTCATATCTTATTTGATCCATGATGGATGCCAACTAGGTAGAGAAGGAACCTTATGATGGTGAATGAGTCCTTGAGTACTATTTATCTTGTTGAAGATAAACCCCTTACTCCTACCACCCTAGATATTAATAACAATAGTTGAAATTTAAAATATTATTTCATATCAAATAATTTTAAAACTAAAAATAATGTTGGCATAGTTATGTAAATAATCATGGGCATTGTTTTTTCAAGTAAATTTATTATTCAATGAAATTTTATTCTAATAATGGAATGTAAATCATCGTTGATTTGGTAAGGTTTAAGAGATTATTTGTAATTCCCTAGCCACATGTCGGGGCATATCACTATCTATGCAAATCTGAACTCCGAAATTTTTCGTTAAATTCAACTCTCACACAATATATATCATACATGTTTGATGAATTAATCTGTCAGTCTATGCGCATGTACTCATAATCATAAAATCATGATAAATATGTATAAATTCATTATCCATGAGAAACATGTCTAAATACATGAACTAACACAACAAAAAACATATATACATAATAAGAAATAATTATAATTTTTAATGAAGTTCCAACTAGTTTCAGGCATCAGATGTTCCACCCAACCATAAACCACATTGCTCATATTATTTTGCTAGTATGCCACTCCCAAGATGAGGCTATGAATCCACTAAGGAAATATTATTCCTAAATATTATTACTGCCCATAATCATTACCAAACATAATCAAGGCCAAGGTAAACCCCAACATCACCACAACCTGTACTCCATCATTTCCCGTCATCGTACACAACCTAAGGTAATGGCCCCCTTATTTATGACCTCTATAGCCCTTAGGCTGCACAACTACCCTTCCAAGGCTCTACCGTAAGCCAACCAAGATATATTAGTGCCCTATGGCTCCAGGGGCTCCAATTGCTTAGGCATCTCTTTGTACCCTCCAGGCCCCACATAGTGAATAGCCCCACATAGTGGATACCTATCCCGACACTTCTCTCTCTAGGGATCTATATCCTAACCCAAGGAGAAGTGCACATATAAATCCACCTAGAATCAACATGGTAATAGTGTCATAAGCTCACACCCTTCTTCCTCTAGAATGTGTAGTATTTAAGATAGTAAAAATAATGGAATGGAATCCTAGAATAACACTAGATCTCCCACTTGTATGTACATGTTCCTTTTTTGTCAAATACCACTCAAGGAAATCACTTTAAGGACTTCAGATAAAACATGTGTATTTTTTTACTGTAAACTCATTTTAATGATGAATATTTTATTAAATACTTCATCACAACAAACCATATTCGAATGCATTATATGGATAATGAGATTATACTTTATTATATTATAGTGATTGTTGATGATTTTAAACCTACCATTTTCATTATGAAAAAAAATCGGAAAATTATAATGGATTGCAATAATGGAAAGAACATGTCATCAATATCCAAATATACTTTCAAAATATCGTACATTTCTCATACTAGCTTCATTTTCAATTTATGATAGCTTTCGAAGCTATCATTTGTTCTACTTTATGGCGCAATATTCTAATAATCTTGATGCAACATTTTACAACCCAAAAAAATGTTTTTTTAAGAGCCTAAATGTGTAATTTTCAATATTGGTTCTATTTAATGAATTTTGAAATTGGTCTTGAAAATGGACCCTACAAATTCACAACATTGATTCTTCACCCCATAAAGTACCAAAAACTATAATGACAAACTATATGTTATCATGTTGGAATCAACTATGGTCTCTTTCATGAAGTTTCCAAATAATATGACCAACTTAATGTTGAGTCAAACTAATGTAAATAAGTATAACAAGCATTGAAGTTAGTAAAAGACTCCCTACACATGATAGAAGCAACATTATCCTAAAAATTAACAGCAAATTAAAATATGCTGACTCCATCTCCACCTTATGAATAGTGAAGGTTTCTATAAATTAAAATACCATTATTTACAAGAAAAACATCTACTACGTCAACTTTTCTGAAATGCATATCCATTCATTTATTCTTCTTATATGTTATGACTTATCATACTATATTTATATTTAACTCAATGAAGCATTAAGTTTTCTTTGGCATTGTTACTTTCTAGAAAATAAGAAGAAAATTTCAAAACCAAAGGAATTATATTATAATTACAGACCACATTACTTGTATTGAACCTAAAAAGGATACTAATAATTTTTTTTTTATAGTAAAATAAATTTTTTAACTTAAATTATTTTATTTTTTTTAGTAAAATAATTTTTGAAATAAATATAAATGTTAATTCAATTAATTAATCTAATTAAAAAAAATACATCAACCCAAAAAATTATAAGGAAAATAAGTCCCTGCCTTAAACCAAATTATTTTGTCTTTTACATTAAAAAAAATTATTTTTAAAATAAATAAAAAGATTAATTCAATTGATTAACATAATTATAAAATATATCGACCAATTTTTTTTAAGAAAAATAATTACAAAACAGCTAGTCCCTACCCCTAAACCATTGAAAATTCTCTTGGTTAAAAAATAGACATCACAGCGTGCAACAACATTGCATAGGAGCTTATTGGGTCATCAAAAGATAGTGCAAAGGTTGGTAGATGCAATATTGGAGACCCATGCAATGACCCGTGGAAAATCAGGTAGATATGATATTGGAGACCCACAATTGGTATTAATTAAACAATTGGCATTTTTAGTATATATTTTGTTTTTTAATGAGAAAACGTTATTGCCACTCAATATCTTATAACGAACTTTTGTTAATATTATGTGGGTTGTGAAAAATCGCACGCATTTATTATTTTATAATAAAATTATGTGAATTAGTTTAGCTTTTATGATAAATTGTGCTATTTAATAAATTGGTTTAAGTGATTATAATTGAAAAACATTTGTTATTTTATAACAAAATTGTCTAAATTTGTTTAGAAATTAGTTTAGTTAAATAATATCAATATTATTAATTTTTGTTTTGAATTCATAGATGCCCTTTCGATTGATTAATGTTGGGCTACTTTCAAAAGGGTAATGGATATTGTTTTTGAGGGTTTATTGAAAACAATGTGGTGGTTTATTTGGATGATATAGCAGTTAATTTCAAACAAAGGATAGATCATTTTTGTTATTTTAAATTGATTTTTGAGAGTTGTTACAAATGATTTCTCTTAACCTTACGAAGAGCATATTTGTTGTTGATGAAGGGGACCTACTTGGTCATGTGGTGTCCGAACAAGGTATATATGTGGACCCAAAAAGAATTAAATCTATTACGTAAATCCCATAGCCCAATAGTAAGATGTCAATGTAGTCTTTCTTGGGTCAGATAAATTTTGTGAGGAGATTTGTCCCAAACATTGCACAGATTGTTAAACCCTTGCAAGAGATGATCAAGAAGGATTTGTTATTCAAATGGATTGTCATTAAAAATGAGGACTTTTCCAAAATTAAAAAAAATCCATCGCCTACGCACATGCCTTATATAATCCATATTTTAGAAAGGAATTTTCATTATGCACCTTTGCTTATAACTTCTCTTTAGCTATCATACTTACACATAAAGACACCCAAGGAGAAGAAAGACCCATTTCCTTCATGAATATGAGATTACAGGGTCTTGAGTTAAATTATCTTGATATTGATAAGCATGCCTATGTTGTGTACAAAGCATTCAAGCACTTTAGGTCATACATCCTGAAATGTCACGTGAAAGTGATTGTACCTCACTCCGTGGTAAGATATTTATTTGTATAGAAAGAGTTAGGTATGCATATATGAAACTAGATGAATTCATTGCAAGAGTATGATATATAATTTAAGCATGTTCACGCCATAAAATCCCATGACGTATGCAAACTCTCAAAAAAGGCTTTGGACCTTAACAATGAAAGAAAATAACGCTAAGAGAACAAATTATCTATGTTCTTATCTGAATACCCATGCATTCTCTAGAATGGATATTCTTAATACCATGATTTAAAATATTATCTTCAACTAGGTACTGTGCCCATAAAATTAAAATCCAAGCAAAAAGATCAATAATACTTAAAGCCTCACAACATCAAATTATCAACGGAGTATTATTCATACAACATTACAATGGAATCTTGTTGTGTTGCTTAGTGAAATAATATGTCGACAAAGTTCTTTCGGAGCTACGTGATGGACCATTCGATGGAAATTTCATTGGTGAGACCACAACCACCAAAATCCTTAGAGTTGGGTACTATTGGTTGATGGCATCTAAAGGCTTGCATGCATATGCTAGAAAATGACCAATATGTCAAAAGTGTCATCGTCGAGAAAAGAAGCATGGCATTCCCCTTTAGAAAGTAAATATAGAAGAGCCTTTTCAATAGGGACTGGACATTATTGGTGAAATATACCCTCATTCATCGAAACAACACCAATAAATGTCAACAACCATCGAATACTTCACACGGTGGAAAAAGGTTGCACCATTCACCACCATTAATGATCAAGAAGGTCATTCAGTTCCTACAATGGAAAATCATAACTAGGTTTGGTGTTCATGTTTCTATAGTTTTTTATAATGCAACATGTTTTTCATCTTTGAAATTAAAATAATTTGCATTAGACAGTGGCATTATCCCGAAGCACTCATCCAACTATTAGTTGCAAGGAAATGGTTTAGCTTATTCTAGTAACAAAAATTTGATCCACATCTTTAAGTGAAATATAATTAATCAATAGAGAAACTAGAATAATGTCTTGCCCAATGCACTATGTGCAAATAGAGTTACACCCAAAGTTGCACTAATAACCTCCCCTTATTTACTACTTTATGGAAAGTAGTCTATAATGTTTCCTAATATCTTCCTACCCTTTGTGGAGTTATCCCAAGAATCCCAAGGACAACCATCCCCAATCACACATAGGAGAATTAACACCTTGCTTAAATTGAAAGAAGAAAGAACAAAGGATCAACATAAATTTTCTACACATCTGCTAAAAAAAATGGTGGTTCGATAATAAGCCCATCAGTGAAAAAGGCTTCGTGGTATGAGACATTGTACTTAAATGGGACAAAATTCATCAAGAGAAAGGTAAACATACCAAATTCCAACCATTATGGATTGGTACCTCAATGTAGCTAAGAAAATTGGTCAAGGAACCTATCATATTCAAAATTTTGATGGAGAGGTTAACCTCCTTCCGAACAATGGCCATGTTAGCAAAAGATATTTCCTTAACGGCAACATTCGTCATCACATATACATAAAATCTTGTTTTGTTTCCATTTTTCAAATTTCTTTCCATTTTATTTTCTATACAATTTAAATTTTGGTTATCTCCCATTCTATACATATTGGAGTTGATGGTGTCCTTCTTGGATTTTTTTTTCCATACATGATATCTTGGTTGGCCTTTTACATTCTAGCACTACAGTTATACCATTGAATTTATGTCATGAACCCTAATTCTACTAAGAGATAAATTATCAGTACTATGTGGGGAACATTTTGAGAATAGTGGCAAGGTTGAGTGGACTCTGATTTGAGTAATTTCATGGTTGAGAAGCCTTAAACAACCAAATGAGACCTCACCCATGGTCTCAACCTGTTCTGAAGACTTATGCTCCAACATTATGCCACGATGACACATCATAGAAAGAAACATTTGATAGTTTATAAAATAAATAATCCCACCTACCATACATGACCCACTCATCCACCTTAAGAAAAATTAAGCCCAATATACAAAAATAAACCAAAAAAAAAGAAAAAGAAAAAATAAATAGAAATATAAGGTAAATGCTTGAGGAAAGTTTCCTGAGTAGTGGGGATATGCATGTAACTTCATCATGGCTATGGAAGCTCGTTGGTGATGAAGAAATGATTTTGATTTCTAGTGACCTTCTTAGGTCTATGGACGCTTTACAGGTACCAGGGAAATGCTAGAAACTCACTATTAAATTTTATTGAGCTTATAATCTCCCAAAGCATCACCATATCTATGGCATGTGAGTCCAAAGTGAGGCAAGAAGACATGTAAAAGTTAAACCATTTTTTTCTTTCCAATATTGCAACCAAAAATTATGGAAAAGGAAGTCATGCAACTCAAGATTCCATAGTTCTCAACATTTGGACCCTCATAGTAGGAACAATACATCAGACAGGAACACGAATTATGTGATTTAGGAAAAATTCTTGGATGAACATAGAGATTCAACTGTCCTACTAGTGTTCCACCAAGTATTAGTTGCTGAAACACCCTCCTTAATTTTTGCCAGTCATTTTCAATTAGAAGGAATTGAGGGACCCACTATTCTAAAAATATAGACAGCAAATTTCCCTTTTTTATACTCTTATCAATCCTCAGTGGATATTTTTTCCTTAAGTTATCGATGAACAAATGATTTTGACACAACACTTGATATGAGGGATGAAACACCAAGAGTTTATTAGTAGCTTCACCTTTGGAGGTAACTCAAAGAAACCAATTATGTTCATGATCATAAATTTTAACTAATGATTTTCATTTCAATATCCCTTAAACTTTTCTTTAGGTGCCACAAATTCAAGATTTGCAATAATAAACTTGTTTATTAAATACTTTTTTCACAAGTGTAATACCACTGTAATACTAGGCTAATCCTCAACCCAACGCTACAACACCCCCTTAATCAATGAAGTAGTGATACATTATATTGTTTTGGAAAGGTAAAATAATTATTATGTAGGGATCCCTTGACAGGTAAGCCAATGCTATAGCACTAGCATAATCCTCAATATGAAAGACCCAAGTTAAGCTTATATAAAAAAACCACTCACAAGGTATGCCATTGGCTTAGTGTCTAAGCTAGTGCTATAGCACTAGGCTAGCCACTAAGCCAATGCTACAATGCATATCGAGAGGTCAATGTTAAATTTAAACATGTATTAGGCTTCACCCTCAAGACGTATCACCTACTTGATATTCAAGCCAATGCTATAGTGCTCAACTGACCACCAAGCTAGCAACCATAGAAACAACATGTATAACTTAAAATTAAACTTAAATTGAAATGATTACATCATATGAAGTGATAGGTTATTAAAGGCTAAACCTAGTGCAATAGTGCTTGGATAATAGAAAATAAAATGCTACACCATTTTATTGGGGTCAAAACTCATGTTTCTAAACATTTTGAAGTCCTCTCTCATATATATAGGCACTCAACACACCTTAGCTAGCACCATTGAACCAGAATTCTAGGATAAATCCTACTTCATAGACAAAATCACTACTTATATCTAAGAAGAAATTTACCAAAAATTCCACAAAGATAACCTTCATGCAGCTAGGCCAGACATCAAAATTTATCGAAATCTACCATGATTTGTATACTATACGGTAGAGAAAATGAAAAAACATTTCATGAAATTTGGGTGCCCCTAATGTATGTAGTAGCTATTAATGGATAATAGCTGAAATTTTACATGGCGTCATACATGCTAGATGTGATATGTGCTAGAATGGAATTCCCAAGCATGAAATGGAGATGGACCCTCCACAAGGAACCTATACACATTTATTGTAAGATCCTTTGGAAGGACCACTACATTTAGGTGTATACATATATTTTCCATGACTTCTTGATTCACTTATACAAGGCCTTGTTTAATGAAATTTCTCCACGCATGGTTGAAAGGGATATATAAGAAATCTCGACATTTAATGACTAATTTGTGGAGAAAATTCGTACATTCACCAAAGTGTCCAGTGAAAACAATCCTCCCCATTGGGATTCGAAACGTCGAAAAAGTTTTGTTAATACTGTGGATAATCTGAATTGTTATTCTTCCACCTAAGTTTGTATCGGACCATGTGGTGTTGTTATAAATAGCATATTGGGATAGCATATGAGGTCCATATAAGAGTGTGCAATAATTTATCAAGATTTAAGAAGCATCCAAGCCCAAATATTCCATTCCATGTGGAAAACTATCAATTATTAGACATCAAGAAGGCTAAAAAGGAGCTAGATACACTAACACTTTTCTAGTAGTTATAAATCAATGCACATCATGAAAATTTAGATGGGAGTACCAGTCAGAGACCTAGGCACAAGAGGAAAAAAAAAAGAATGCATGGAATGATGTAGAATTTATTTTAAGAATTGGTTATGACCCAACCCAAAGAAAGATAGAGGAGGAACAATTTAAATCACAAGCTTTAGCCCGAGAGAAAGTAGTTAAGCATGAAATAGCTTAAAAATATTGAGAAGATATGATAAGGCATGAGCAGGAATCTACCCAGATAACAAAGTAATTTACCATAACAACTTATGAAATAGAACTTAAATATGAGCAAGAAGAAAAATATATGACAAAAGAAAGAGAGAAAATTAAAAAAATTTAAGCTAAATAGGAAGAATAGAAGATAGGATGAAATCGACGAAAGAATATAGCAAGAAACCGTGCAGATTCAACTAGAAAAATAAGAACCACAACCTTATCCTAACATGGTTGACATGGAGCTAAACCCAGTAATTCTGTTGTTTCCAAAGATCATAAGAATTCATCTACTAGTAGGAGAGATGGGTATTGTGCTAAAGAAAAGAAAAAAATGGTAAATATAAAAAAGTTCATATTCATCTACACAAAAAAAAAAATTGTGGACCACATAAACGAAATGAAATTTAGAAAAAAAAATATATTGGTACATATTGTGACCTAAATAACTTTTATTCATGATGCTAGAAAATACCCACTCACATTGGCCTCTGTAGGCACAACATTTTCCCAACCAACTGAAAGAAACATCTAGGTTCTCTTAGAGAAGGTCCAAGAAAAAAATGTCAAATCGTAGAGCTAGAAGAATAGGTAAAAATGTTAAGGATCAAAAAAAGGATCACGAGGAAGACAAGTATTAGGGTGGATTACTAAAAGGCTTGTGTTGTAGAACTTCATGACCATTATAAAGCATTGGTCTAGCAAGTGTACTCACATCTCCAAGTCATGTAGGGATCTGCGGCATAACTGATACCACTCTAGCAAAAGGTCAAAGAACTAGGTTTGTAGCTATAGGAAGTCCTAAATGTAGTCCATTAGTTATGGGAATGGCCAAAATAGTATCCACCGACCCCATCATACCTCCCAAGGATCAGTGCCAAGGAAGTGACCTATGATTCACTTGTTTTCAATCGAGCCATATGGGTATGAGAAAATCTAGAGAGATATATCTAGGTTGATAACCATGTACTAAAAAAATTATTCTCTATTAAGAGGATCATCAAAGTTAATAAACTACCATCCATTAGATCTAAGGGAGAGGAAAAATATGTTGAAGAGGTAATCAAGGAATTGGAAGAATCCCTCAATGCAAAAGAGATATCCTTTAGCACTTTCACCAAAAATCTTACCGAGAAAAACTTCAAACATTGTCTAGTGGAACTGACACAACAATGGATAGTCATAAACCCCTTATTATTTTAATTTCAAGGATAACTACCCACATTATTGTGGAGCATTAAAGAGTATCATGTTTTCATGGAGATTTTTCTACCTAGTAGGATCAAAATGACTGGATCCTATCATGAAGTATGGGTAGCATATCTTAAGGATATTGAGAATATTCCATTAAAGGAAGCGATTAGCTTGTATGACTATAAAAGAATCCAAAAAAATATTATTTTAATTGGAATTATAAAATAGGATAAGCTAAGAAGTTGTAACCACCCTTAAGAAGTCCAATAGTGATCAAGTGCTCAAAATTATGCTAAAAAATGAAAGTTTCTGGAATTGTGTGGAACCCGAATAACCATGTAGATCTCTTCATTACGAATCTGACGCAACTTGACTCATAGAAAACTGACACTGTATTCTCCCATAAACGTGTTCTACCCATTTTGTCAAATAGCCAATTAAAAAAAAAAAAATGCAAGACAACCCAGGCAACAGTCCGTACATCTGACTGGGAATGCCTACATGGAAGGGTGAATGTGCATATGCTTTTTTTTTCTGGTGTATGATTTTGTGCCAAGTGGCACATTTTTATTAGGTCGAATGTCGTGTTTTGATTGGTTATTGGGTGGCCATCCACAAGCTGCCACGTGGCAGCTCAAGGGCCACAAAAATTGGGTCAAGGTCCGAGCGGAGCGGGCGAGGGTCAAACCCATGAACTCCAAGCGTCCAACACAAGCCATTACCAATACGCCATCACCTTGTTCTTTGATATATAATTTTCTCAACATAGTTTTGTTTTAAAATGGTTTTACATTTGGGAGTGGGGGCTGGGGTCTAGCCCACACCCTCGTCACTGCCTAGGGGCGGGACCATGGGCGGGAGGCTAGCCCTGCGCCCCCATATTGACCATAACCCTTAACATTTAATGTTTATGACCCATGTGTCTACCTTTGTCATTAACATCGACGGTTTAACAAAATGCACGACATTTTTTTATATAAAAAATATATTAATGTGCCAATGGATATAGTTTGAAATCCGGACGTTAGGTGTCATTGGGAAAGTTAATGCCCTAAAAATTTCGCCTGGTTTTTGGGCAATTTTGTGCTCATTAGTGGCTTTGGGGGTGAATTGGTAGGATGGTGCCGAATTTGGTGGAGTTTGTGGTGTAGTTCATGCCAAAACTTGGGGAAGTCACAACTTACTCAGTTTTTGACCAAATTTGATGTAGAAAGAGGCTACACATGCATTTTTGTGGATTCTGGAGTTGATGGAATAGGTTTCAGAGTTTTTTGAGCATTTTAAAGACATGTAATCACACTTTTGAGCATAATAGAAGAGGGCCAAGTCATTGGAAGCTAGACCAAGGAGACGTAGACCAGGTGGGGTGAACTCCTTCATCATGTGATTTCGTGTTACTACTTATGGTGATGTTCATGTATGTTAGATTTTATTGTTAATTTTTTTGTTTATGTTAAGTTTCTCAATAAAATCACATAAAACACATTAAAAAACTCATTGTAAACTTGCAATTTACCTCATAATTCACAAGAACTTTGTTTATATTCTGAAGAGGAATTTAGTACATCAAATACTAATTTTCCAATTCAAATCAAGTTGGTATCAAATAACTAGGTTTACTTGTACAAGGAGGATTTAATTGTTTTGCAAGTTTTTAAATTCTTACAATGTTGAAGCTCAAGATAGGAGAAGGAAATCTTGTGGATGCAGGTTCTTTAGTTGGATAAAGGAGAAGGAGGCCATAATTTCCACAATTTCCACCACAAGATTCACCTCATGTTGTACTTGAGGATTTAGTAAGCACATCTCATGAAGGAGGAAATGGTAACATGATAGAGGATGAGAAGGATTTTAGGAAGGCTTTCTTTGACATGACAGAGATGGTGAAAATCCTCTATGAAGAGTAGAATACAAGGTTTCAGGGTGAAAGCTCCAAGAATCCAAGAGGAGAGGTTTATCTAGTAGGAGGATGTAATGGAAATTGTGATAAGACACCATCTACTCCACCATCATCCTCACCACCATCTTCACCTTCATCTTCATCCTCTTCCACTAATACAACTCTTACTCATGCTCATCAGCATACCTCAAAACGAATTGGTAAAGAACCCTTCTTAAAACTTGATATTAAATTGGACATGCCTATGTATGATGGAGAAGTGAATGCAGATAAGCTTTAAAATTAGGTTTTTCAATTGGAGGTCTACTGCAGGAGTCAAAACCTTCAAGATGATGATACAAAGATTCAACTAGCTTCCTTGAGACTGGAGGGTACAACACTAGTGTGGTGGGAAGCCAAGACACAAGACGATATAAAAAAACATGGAAAGATCTCAATTTCTTGGTCTAATTTCATTACTGCAATTAAAATACAGTTTTACCCTCTATCATATATGCAGAAATCCATCATGAATCGGAAAAAATTTAGACAACTTAAAGGTCAAAGTGTGCAAGATTACACCCAAGAATTTAGAAGAAAAGCTCTTATGTTAGGTGTTGTTTTGTATTCAAAAGACACATTGCTAAAGTATATAGGGGATTTACATAGCTACCTAAGCCATATTGTCCTTATGTTAAATCCCACTCATCTAGATGAGGTTTGTGTATAAGCCACTCACATTTAGGCAAGAGGGAAAAATATTCCAAAAGAGGGTAAAAATAAGCCATTTAACTGTGGAGAGAAAAGAAATGGTTTCAAAGGAAAAGGAAAGAAAAATACATTCGTTAAAAATGGAGAGAAAATGACATGAAAACATTGTTCCAAATAAGGTCACGATGAGGACCATTGTTGCAAGCTTCATCCAGAGATGAGGCCCAATAAATTCAACAACAAGGGGAAACAAAAAATAGTTGCAACCACTCAACAGGATTTGGGTTCCGACTCAGTGATGAAACTAAAATTACAGCCATGGATATGAAAGGAAAATAATCCATTGCTAGCGCTAGTTCATCAAATTGTCACACTAGTACTCCAAATGAAGAAACAAGGATTGAATTATTTCATGTGAGGGTTATTTCAAAACATAAAAAAATCAACACACTATTTGATAGTGGGTCTCAAGCCAATTTGATATTTGAAAACTTAGTCAAGAAACTTAATATTGATACCATTCCACATCCCAAACCATATCCATAAGGTTAGATATGAAAGAACACAAATTACAGGTTACAAGAAAGTGTATTCTTCGGTTTGAAATCACAACAAACTTCATTGACGAAGTTAAATTATATGTTGTACCGCTTGATATTTTAGGAATTCTTTTGGGTAGTCCTTACCTCTATGATAGAAAATCCATCTTCTATCGCCATGAAAACAAGTACCACTTGTTTAAATATGGCGTGGAGTATATTGTGAGAGCTCATCACAAGAAACTAAATCCTTCTTTAGTTAATGCAGGGAAAATGAAAATCCTACTGAATTCAAGAAATAATTTTGTGCTTCTTATAATTAAACCAAAGAATGATGTTGATTATGAGGAATTTCAAGGTTGTGATCCAAACTTGAAATCTTATTTTATTGAAGTGGTTCATAAAAATAATAAGATGTTTCAAGAACCAAAGGGACTACCTCCTAAGAGGGGAATCCAGCATGAAATACAGTTGCAGCAAGATTTTCCTCTTCCTAACATTGGCATATATAGAATGTCGGTGATGGAGAATTCTGAAATCAAAAAGAAAATTCAATATTTTTTAGACAAAGGGATCATCCGACCAAGTATTTCGTCATGTGGGTCACCTATTGTGTTGATTCCAAACAAGGACAGAACATGGCACATGTGTGTGGATTTCAATGCATTGAAAAAAATCACGGTAAAGAATTATTATCCACTTCCTAGAATAGATGATTTACTTGATAAATTGAAAGATGAAAATTATTTTACTAAGTTGGAATTAAGAAGTGGTTTCCATAAAATTAGAATAGTTGAAGGTGACATTTGGAAGACAACATTCAAGACAAAACAAGGTTTGTTTTAATGGCTTGTTATGCCTTTTGGTTTATGTAATGATCCTGCTACCTTCATGCATGTGATGAATGATGTCTTGAGGAATTTTCTTGATGATTTTTTCATAGTCTACTTAGATTATATCTTGATTTTCAGTATATCACTTGATGAACTGTCATGCATGTAAGAAAATTACTTGATGTCTCAAGGAAATAATAGTTGTTTTTGAAGATGTCAAAATGTGAGTTTGGTAAAACTTCTTTGGTGTGCTTGGGGAATATTGTTGGAGGAGATGAGTTGAAGATATACCCCTCTAACATTGAGGTCATTGTGAATTTGCCAATGCCTAAGACAGTTACATAGGTAATAAATTTTTTGAGAGCATCCTGTTGGGCCGTGAATACGACCACTTTTTAACACTTATTTCATCCATTTTTACTCTTCTTTATCATATCATTTATTATAATTTATTATATAAATCCATTTTATAATGATTTATGCTCTTATGGATGAATATTATTTCTTCTCCTTTATTTTTAATAAATTGATGATTATTTCCCGGATGCGGGTGTACGAGTCGCATTATGATCTGCTGACAAGGGGGCGGGTGGGCACGTGGTCTACCACCACCGCCACCCCTACGCGCTCCGAGCTCACCTCAAACATGACAATGTATATAGTTATTGCTGCTTTAATGCAGCTCCTCCTGCCTCGTTTTCTCGACCATTACATTGCAATGGCATCTATAGTGTTGTTTGTCCCTCCGTTGAATTCCAGTTGCTCTCAGGTCAGTTTCGAACCTTGGTTGCGCACCAGCAATGGCAAGAGGTGTCGTTTAGGTTGCTGTTTCGAGCTGGCGGAGGGTCTTCACGTCTCTTGTGGTCGGTTCTGCAACTTTCATAGTCCGTTCATTGGTTTTTTACAGTCTCAGAGCTTGCGCTCCTTTCCTTTCTCGATTGCTTGGACAGCTTACCCTTCCATTCTCAATATGCCTCGTCTGAGGCCCAGAATGTCGAGCAGAAGAGGGTCTTCTCGGGGGCAGGCCATTACACCACCTGCATTTCTCTCCTCCGCCACCTCGACGGAATCTTCGGATACAGAGGTTGGTCGTTCGGTGGTTTCCAGCAGAAGACGAGGTCGAGGGCGTGGCAGACGGCCTTCTACCTCTGCGGCCCATGTTCGCCTTACCTCCACTGAGCACTTCCATTCGGCTCGCTTCAATTATCCTTGTTCCTTCAACCGCCATGATTTCATTGCTTCGGTCTCCATCAAATTCAGGATTAACCCGACAGCCCAAGCTCCGCCCTCTGCTTCTACTGGCATTGTTCCGGATTCTGAAGAAGGTTTACTGTTCTGCCCGCCAGGGGTTAGTCTGCAAAGTTTTCAGGGTATTTCGGCCTCTCAGCCAGAGCTCCAGCAAGCTAGGCCGAGCGCGCCTTCAGGTCAAGCTCCTTCACCCTCTGCAGATGCTGAACTCAGTCCATATGCTTGCCCTGTGGTGGAAGAAGCGCCCTCGCCCTCCAACGACGCATAATGGTTTCTGCTCTTCAGTTTTGGCTTTCAGGTATTCAGAAGGGGTTCTTCGCCCTTCTTTGTCATAGTTTTGGTCAGTGTTTTAATGTATTTCTCCGTAGTCGACTTTTTGCTCCCTACGCACAGCTTTCCATGCTTTCAGGCGCAAGACACAGCTTTAGCGCATCCTTCTATATGTCTGTAATTTTTGCCCTGGATTATGTCTGTCTTGGTCACACTTGTTGTAGCGAGTCTAGCACTCCAATCATCATTTTGGTTTTCAGTATCAGCTGTTTCGACAGTAGTACAAGGTCCTGGTCTTTAAAGTTTATCTCAGTCAGTCAACAGTCATGGTCTTTTGATAAGTATGCCTCTTCTCTGGGCTAGCTCGGTGAGGCCTCAGCCTCTTTGTAATTTATTTTTGTACTAATATAGAAGTAGACAGATTTACAAAAAAAAAAAAAAAATTGATGATTATTATGCATAATTTTATCAATGATAGTTTATTAATATATTTTGTAACATCAGTCACCATTTTAGCCTCCAAGATATTTTCCAGATTATAGATTTGATCTCCAAATCATCATCAAATATTCCAACTCAGAAATTCGTTGGAATAAGAAGTGACAATTTTGTGGTTGAGATTTTGGGCAAATGAAGAATAATCTGGAAAATCTGGAACATGGGTTTTGTCCAGAACGGACCAAATTAACTTTTCCAAAGAATGGTTTGCCCAAATTCAGCCTGTGTTGAGAGAAACACAGGGTTCTTTGAGCACGATTTTCTCAGATTTGTTGTTGCGGCTGTCCTCCAAATCTCAGCTACAAAGCCAAATTCGCCTTGCTCTTGTTGAAAGATGGATGAAAATATATTTTCTTGTTGATCAATTGGTTAGAAACAATCCAATATTGTTATGAGAGATCATATTTGCTATTTAATTTCTCCTATTTCTGATTATAAAAGGAGAGCATGTATTATGTATTGGAGAACAATGGATGATTATTGAATTCCTTTCGTAACACTGTAATTCTTTGACTCTCGTGATCAAAGAGCAACTGATGTAAAAGATATTCATGTTTGATTAATACAAAGATGCGTTCTTGTTCCATTTCTTAAGCTCTGAAGTAAAACCCAGCGGCATTTCACTGGTGGTTGAGGGCTCGGCCCTGGTAGATCGATCTACTATTTGTATCTCTACCTTTTTCATTATTGTTGTGAGATAGTTCATATTTTCTTTTATTAAATTTTTCAAGTTAATCGGTTTGTTGTTTAATTGCTTTGATATCAATGTGTTATATTAACGAATTGTGTTGCTGTTCTTTTATTTAACAAGAATCTCAACACTGTATAATTTATCTTGTTAATACCTTAATAGAGCTTCGTTGTTCTATTTCCATTATGGTTTCAATCCACTTGCTATTTCGTTCGATTGATACTCATTACAGATTGTTGTTCAATAGGATTGGTTATTCGATTCCATTAATTAGAGTTTGTTGTTCAGACTTATTAAATAGGATTCGTTATTTAATTCCTTTAATTACAGTTTGATGTTCATTTATGTTGATTAATTGCAAAGAGTTTGCTTTTAAAGAGTTTTCCTAGTTTACTTTCAATAACAGCTTTAGTTCAATTTATATTTCCTTTTAATTGTTTTAAAGCGGGAATATCAATTGTAGAGAACATTGGTTATTGCTTCCTCGTTCCCAGATTGATTATCTTGTTCGAGTTTGATTTCAATTGCATCAATTTCTAGAGGAATGAGTTATTTCTACTGTATCCTCGATTGATGTTTGTTGAGTGAATAGTTGGATTTCAGAGCATTTGAGTTTATGTTGTTGTAGTTATATTTCTTTTTTATGCATCCATTTACTCTTGCATTTAGAACACTATACAACATATTGAAGAGAATTACTCTTGAATAAATTGCTACCTCAGACTCAGTACACTCTTGAAACAAAAAGTCGTTCCCGGATTGATAATTAATGTAGGATAAATAGGTGTTAAAAAGACACCTTTTATACCTGAACATTTTGGCACCATTACCGGGGAGAGTGTATGCCATTTAGAAAGAGTGATGCATATTTGATTTTTTCTTCTTGGGAATAATTGGGTATTAAAGACGAAAGGTAAGAACCTGTGCACCGAGCAAGGAACACACTTGTTCACTGGCCCGCTTCACAACAGAATTAAGTGAAAGCTTAAGGTAGGAATGAATGCTTTCGTTTTTTTGAATTTTAGAGGTAGAATTTTTTGAAAAAATCTTATAATTGCACTCGAATGGTGATGTAAGCACCACCCATTTCACTAACCAACTGACAGGAACATTTTAAGGAGGATCCTTAAAGAAACATATGAAGAACGTCTTCTATTATGGTAAGAAATGGCTCACATTGCAACTTTTAAATTTCCTATCCAAGATCTAGGAGGAGTGACACAAATGCACATAATTCCCCCATTGTCTCTACCAAATTTTCATGGTTTGACAAATGAAGATCCAGATACATTCTTATTTGAGTTTGAAATACTTTTTAGAGGATATGATTATTGTACTAATGATCAAAAGTTGAAATTGTTCCCTCTTACTCTAAAAGGAGCAGCTCTCCGATGGTTCATGAGCCTAGGTGGGAACTGCATCCAAACATGGGAGGACATGAAGAACATATTCTTGAAAAAGTACCAAGACTATTGCAAATCCAATGAAGATATTTTCGGTATGATACAAGGAGAAGATGAAAGCTTGGAGGACTATGTAGAGCGATTTCGATATAACCTTCAAAAATCAAAGCATAAACATTTGGAAAAAGAGATCTTGAAAACACTCCTTCTTAAAGGAATCAAAGATGAATTTTTAGAACTATTAAATCTGATAGTAAAAGGTGATGTTTTTCATTTATCATATGATGATGTTTGTGAGTTGTGCATAAGGTATTCAAGAGGAATTTCCAAGGCTGGTAAGAATTCTAGAGAAGGTTCTTCTTTCTTTACAAGAACAAGAGACATAAGAGCTGAAATCAATGTTTTATTTGGAAATTTTAAATATGATTTTATTAACTCTCTAAATTCACAATTGAATGTTTTGCAGGTTTGGAAAAATCAAGAATTTGATGAAGTGTTTTGCCCTCATTACCGAAAGGAGCATCCCATAGATAGTTTTTCTTCCTTATCTAATTTGAAGTGGCATGTCAAAGAGATGGGGAAGCTGCAACAAGGTCAACAGGTATGGTTCCAAACACTTCCTCTACATTCTCTTACTTGCATAATCCATTATGGAATACTCATATGTTAGGGCAGCCATGCCAATCTCAATATAACCAACACCAATCTTGTCTACAAGTTTGGCATGGTTCATCTTATGATTGCATGACTACTCTCCCTCATCTTGTAGCACAAAAACATCTTCTAGCTCTTCCACAATATCTTGCTTGCCCATCAAAATCATCCACTCAACACAATCAACTACATCATCAAGAGGCTCCATTCCCTACACAATCTCCTACTCAACTCATTCCACAGCCTCACCATAATAAACCAGTACAACATGCTTACAGTGTTGAACTGAAAAATTTACCCACCCATTCTATCTCACATGCACTATTGGAGAAAACTTACAGTGAGACTCAGAATGAATCGAATCCAAAAATTGTAAATTTATGAAAGAAAATGAGGTTTCTTCTAGTTTGCACCAACAAACCATTTTAAAAGTTCAAGAACTTCATGATATGATGGCTATGGAAAATCAAAAAAGTAACAGATACATTGAAGATTGGTTTCACTCCATCATTTGTTTGCAACATCACTTTATGCTTCAACAATTTTTGGCACCATATTTTCAAGGGAAGTTGGCTTCTCATACCCTAATTTTTATCAACATGCATTTTTCAAATTTGGGTATGTACATACTAGAGGCCTTATTTCTAAAATGGTTCCACTAAAAATACTCTTATACATAAACATATTCGATTCTCAAAGAAGAGTAGGATAGTGGAGAAAATAAAATAAATAAGGAAATAAAACAAACACATTTTTTTATTCTTGTAAAAATAGTTGTTTATTTCTTGCAACACGTTGTGAAATAAACATTGATGATAAATATTCTAATATATTTGTGTATGTAGATGAATTATATTGTAAATAACAATTCTACAAACACTTATATTCATTTTTATCATCAATATGGAAAAATTGCTTGAATATCATATTTTTTTGGCTTGCGGACTTGATGAAATTTCTGAAAACACAGTTGGGACAGTCATGTTTTTGGGGACCAAAAGTAAATATTTTTAAAACATGTTTCTATCCTAAATAGCCCTTGATGTCTAATTTTCAACTCAATTTTAATCACTCCATTTGGATTTGAAACGAAAAAGTTAGAACCAAAACATTGACAGGGTGTCTAGTAGGCAACTCAGGAACAGAGTTGGGACAGTAAGTTTTTGGAGGCCTAAATGATTATATTTTTAAAACTTGTTTCTATGGAATATTACTCTATGAATATAGTTTAAAAATCAATTTGAATCACTCGATTTTTATTTCGTACAAGGAATTTATGACCAAAACACTGACTGTTTATCATAAATCAGCACTCTTGAAACTCTGTTTTCTCGGCTGTTCATTAATGTATTTGACCCATAAATTATTCTTATATTCAAAACCTATTTCTATTGGAGATCAATAAATGAATCTACTTTAATCTCCAATTTTAATCGGTTCAATCTGCCATCAAACGAAAAATTTATGCCTGAAATATCAACTGTTGATCTAAGCTGGAAAATCGAAAATGACTCTATTATGCAGGTTGTTCTAAGAAAATTTGACATATCATAGCATTGAATTTTTAAAACATGTTTTTATTGGAGATAAAACTTTTAATTAGATCTCATTTGGCTTTGGAATCACTCAAATCGGATGAAAAACAAAGAAACTATGATTGAAACACTGCTGGTTAGCATGATTGGTCATTGCTCTCCCGCAGGTAATAAATTAATTTTACTTTATCCGTGGATTTATTCTACAAAGTAACTACTTGTTAGTTTTTTGCATAATTCTTGGATTAGGGGATCCCGTGCACATCTCTTTCTCCATGATTTAATTTTTTATTGCAGATATATACTCGTTTTTTGCAGGTCTTATCAGAACAAAGAAGGTCAATTTATGGACGAGCGATTCTTGAGAGAAACTTTAGTGAAACAAAGAAATTTCATACAGTTCATTACCTAACAGATTCATAACAAGAATAAATGAAGAATTGGTTTCCATTTGAAGATTCATGTCACTGTTGCCAAAACATTTTTCAAAAAGGTCATTTTTTTCCATTAACAGATTGATATTCCCTCAGGAAATAACATCATAGCTGTTGTAACTTAATAAAGTATTGTTTCTTTTCTGATTTATTTTATGTTTTTGTATTTTAGGTGTTGATCCCTCTAAATTTTAGTTTCCGTTCCATTTGCAATTGCACAATAATGACCCCACCATGCAAGTTTCAGTTACAGAAGGAAATTATTCGGCAACACCAATTCTGTAAAAAAAAAAAAAAAAAAAATTCTTGAAACCTGTACATAAAGTTTGTTTTCTTTTACTTTGCTTATTTTTTTGTATAAAATTTTATTTCTTGAACCATTCTTACTTTTCTTGCTGCAAATTTTTGTTGTTCTTTTCCAAAGGAACAACACTTTTGTTGTTTCTTTCGAAAGGAACATCAATATTGTTGTGAGTTTTTTTGTTGTTCCTTTCCAAAGGAACTTCCTTTCGAAAGGAACAACAGTATTGCTGTGAGCGTTTTTGTTGTTCCTTTCCAAAGGAACGACACTTTTTTAGTGCATTTTTCTTGTTTGTGAACAACTTTCTGAGGGTTTTTTTTGAATTTTTTATGACTTTTTGAAAGACAAACATACAATTTATGGAAGGATACACAAATTAGAGGTTACTGGAATCAACAAATCAAGAGAAATTGTCATTTTTTAAAAACTGTTTTGTAGCGATAAGAAAAGGAAATGACACATCTATATCACTTTGTTGTCTTTATTTTCACTAAAACTAATATGATCGACTATCTTTATTATATTGGTTCTTTCCTAACTCTTTACAACTCTCTTTGATTTTTATTTATTGAATAAGAATAAGGACATACTTTCTCTATTGAGATGTTCAGACTTCTTCCACCATCCCTACTCTTAAGGAGTGTTGAGCCATCCTCTATACATAAATAGGGAAGCGCTACATAAAAAAAGAAGAAAAAACTCTCTATATGGTTACTAACAATTCTATGATATGGAAGATGGAGGATAGGGGGTCTCATCAAGAGCCAGCCTACCATGATCATAAGGGAGCAGTGAAGTGGCATTCCCATTATGGCCACCACACCAGGGATATGATCCAATGGATAACTCATAAAAATAAAAGGTCCTTAGAACAGGAGGTCTCATCACGAGCCGGCCTGCCCACCTTTCACTCCTTCCTAGTGAATGGCATTGTGATTTATCTGGTCGTCAAGCCAGCATAGTGGCCTCCATCATGACATCACACAACACTTCCCTAGGCATAAATAAAGGATAATGGTTCCAAGGGTGAGAAAAAAACTTTGTCAAAGTTATAGACACCTATGGGCAACAGAGCTCTGTTGATGGTATTGAAGTCATATTTTTCATAAATCAATAGTAATGATAAACCCTTTTCTTATATCTTTATCTAATATCAAATGAGAGTATGCCCTTAAGCCCTTTGTTCAGAACCGCTTATGCATGAAATTTATTTATAAATCGATCATAATGGTTTATGTGGATAATGACTGCATAAGTATTTTTTTTCTCATATTTCAGTTTGGGGGAGTGTTTATTTCCTTCATTTCTTTCTTAGGACCATGTCAAAAATCTTCTTTGATATTCTTATTCATTCTCAACACCTCCCTTATTCCATGTTATTTTACACAAAGCATAGATTTCAACAGATTGTAGCAATCAACTCTCTTTGTTTTCTAGCATCGCATGAGGACATGCTGATTCTTCAGTTTGGGGGGGCGAATTGCTACACATGATGGATGTTTTCCACTTTCTTTCTCATTTAAGGCATACAATTTCATTTGTATATAGTGCAGAAATTGTTTTGCATATATCTTTAAAACTATGAACTAAATTCTTGTGATTTATGGATAACAAAGAGGTATCATTAAAATACATAAACCCAGATAATTTCACGCTAAATTAGTTCATAAAATTTCGAAAATTATGCAATATCATCTACAACCATTTTGTTTATATCTCATGATCCGTGCATCAAAACGATCTGATTTTTGAGAAAGTGGTTAATGAAGTTTGCTGTTACTTATGTCACATTTTTCTGCAACTTCATATACATATAGTTGAACGTCAATTGTAAAAATTGTTATGTCTTTATCAAGATTGCTAAAATTGAATATTCATTATTTGAGGAAAAATTCATTTGTTCCATCCATTTCAGGAGTTGGGATGAGAAATTTTTGCTTGGTTAGCACATGGGTTTTGTCTTTGGGTTGCATGAGGACATGCAATATATTCAGTTCTGGGTTGCATGAGGACATGCAATATATTCAGTTTGGGGGTATGTTGGGCTGTGAATACGACTACTTTTTAACACTTATTTCATCCTTTTTTACTCTTCTTTATCATATCATTTATTATAATTTATTATATAAATCCATTGTATAATGATTTATGCTCTTATGAATGAATATTATTTCTTCTCTTTTATTTTTAATAAATTGATGATTATTATGCATAATTTTATCAATGATAGTTTATTAATATATTTTGTAACATCACTTACCATTTTAGCCTCAAAGATATTTTCCAGATTATAGATTTGATCTCCAAATCATCATCAAATATTCCAACTCAGAAATTCGCTGGAATAAGAAGTGATCGTTCTGTGGTTGCGATTTTGGGCAAATGAAGAAGAATCTAGAAAATCCGGAACATGGGTTTTGTCCAGAACGGACCAAATTAACTTTTGTGAAGAATGGTTTGCCCAAATTCGGCCTGTATTGAGAGAAACGCAGGGTTCTTTGAGCATGATTTTCTCAGATTTGTTGTTGCGGCCGTCTTCCAAATGTCAGCTGCAAAGCCAAATTCGCCTTGCTCTTGTTGAAAGATGGATGGAAATATATTTTCTTATTTATCAATTGGTTAGAAACAATCCAATATTGTTATGAGAGATCATATTTACTATTTAATTTCTCCTCTTTCTGATTATAAAAGGAGAGCATGTATTATGTATTGGAGAACAATGGATGATTATTGAATTCCTTTTGTAACATTGTAATTCCTTGACTATCATGATCAAAGAAAAACTGATGTAAAATCTATTCATGTTTGATTAATACAAAGATGCATTCTCGTTCCATTTCTCAAGCTCTAAAGTAAAACCCAATGACATTTCACCGGTAGTTGAGGGCTCGGCCCTGGTGGATCGATCCGCTATTTGTATCTCTACCTTTTCATTATTGTTGTGAGATAGTTAATATTTACTTTTATTACAGTTTGCAATTTAATCGGTTTGCTTTTTAATTTCTTTGATATCAATGTGTTATATTAACGAATCACGTTGTTGTTCTTTTATTTAACAAGAATCTCAACACTGTATAATTTATCTTGGTAATACCTTAATAGAGCTTCACTATTATATTTCCATTATGGTTTCATTCCACTTGTTGTTCCGTTTGATTGATACTCATTACATATTGTTGTTCAATAGGATTGGTTATTCGATTCCATTAATTAAAGTTTGTTGTTCATATTTATTAAATAGGATTCGTTGTTTAATTCCTTTAATTACAGTTTGCTGTCCATTTAATTTGTTGCTCATTTCTGTTGATTAATAGCAAAGAGTTTGCTTTTAAAGAGTTTTCCTAGTTTACTTTCAATAACAGCTTTAGTTCAATTTCTATTTCCTTTTAATTGCTTTAAAGCAGGACTGTCAACTGTAGAGAACATTGGTTATTGCTTCCTCGTTCCTAGATTGATTATCTTGTTCCAGTTTGATTTCAATTGCATCAATTTCTAGAGGAATGAGTTATTGCTACTGTATCCTCGATTGATGTTTGCTGAGTGAATAGTTGGATTTCAGAGCATTTGAGTTTATGTTGTTGTAGTTAGATTTCTTTTTTAAGCATCCATTTACTCTTGCATTTAGAACACTGTACTACATATTGAAGAGCATTACTCTTGGATAAATTGCTGCCTCAGACTGAGTACACTCTTGAAACAAAAATTAGTTCCCGGATTGATAATTAATGTAGGATAAATAGGTGTTAAAAATATACCTTTTATGCACCCAACACATCCCAATATTGGAGGAATTTTATTGCTGACTTCTCTTTTACCGCAACTCCATTGCATGAATTGACCAGTGTGAAAAAGGTCTTCCAGTGGGGAGGCAAGCAATGAAAAGCATTTAATTCTTTGAAAGAGAATATTAGTTCAGTTGCAGTACTTGCACTACCAGACCTGAGACAACCCTTTGAGATTTAAACTGATGCAAGCAACTATACCATGGGTGCATTCCTTATGCAACATAGTAAGCCCATTTCATTTCATTCATAAAATTATCAATGGTGCAATGATTAACTATCCTAATTATGACAAGGAAATTTATGTGTTGGTTCAAACTGCAAAAAAGTTGAAATGCTACCTGATGGGAAAGGAAAGCATCATACACATCGACCACCAACCATTGAAATACTTGCAATCACAAACTAAGTTACACCAATCAAGGAACATTTTATGGATGGGTTTCCTACAACAATTCCACTTGATCATCAGGTGTAAGAAAGGTATATACAACAAGGTTGATGATATGATTTATAGGCCTATTGTTAGTGCAACTACTTTACTCAAGCATAATTATGTTTTGCATGAAAACTATGCTGAGCAATATTCATTTCATAATGACTTTCAAGATGTTTATGAAAACTTGAGTCAAGGAAACCAAGTAGAAGAATTGGATTACCATGTACATAATAGCTTGTTGTATCATTTGGGTAAGTTTTGTATTCCACAAGGGGGGGAAGAGTGAATATCATAAGGGAAGCACACACTTCTCTTATTGTTGGACATTTTGGTATAAGAAAAACAGTGGCACATCTTCAGAGATATTGCTATTGGCCTCATATGCTTGAAGGTGTGTCATGTTTTGTTAAATATTTTTCAATGTGTGTAGTCAGTAAGCCTAGCAATATGAAGTTAGGATCGTACACACCACTTCTTGTACCTTCACATCCATGTGAAAGTGTTTCTATGGATTTTGTAGGAGGTCTTCCATTGTCAAAAAGAGGTCATGATTATTTGTATGTAGTTGTGGATAGGCAGCAAGATGTGTATATTAATTCCATGTAAAAATAAAATCACAACTGAAAAAATAGCTCACTTACTCTTTGAACATGTGTTGGGTTCATTTTGGATTGACCACATCCATTTTTAGTGATCGATATTCTCGATTTGTTGGGAATTTTTGTTCAAGTTTGTGGGACTTGATGGATACCAAATTGAAAAAGAGCAGAACCTTTCATTCACAAATAGATGGTCAATCAAACATTCATACATATTCTTTGAGGATACTGCAGCAAGCATCCTAAGTTTTGAGATGAAAACTTGCACTACATTCAACATTCTTACAACCGTGAAAAACACTCTACACAAACATCACCATTTGAGGCATGTCTTGGATAATTTTCTAGATCGCCATTGGATTTAATTTTTGGGAAGGATGTTGCTATTGATGTCCATAGTGACATAGAGAAAGCCAAGAAGTTCATAGAACAAATCCAATTGATACATCAAACTGTTCAAGATCAACTTGAAAAGAGCCAAGGTAAGTACAAAGCAAGGCACGACAAGCATCTTGTAGATCATAAGTTCCAAGTTGGTGACAAAGTTTGGCTTCACATTAATAAAGAGAGTCTTCACGGGGAAGGTAAAAAACTGAAACCAATTTGTTATGGTCCTTTCAGAATTTTTTAAAAGATTGGTGACAATGCCTTCAAGTTAGATTTGCCTTCATATATGAAAAGAAAATTCACTCTGTTGTAAATGTTGAGAAATTTAGGTTGTATGAGACTTCGTTGATTGAATATCAAGGAGAACATGTTCATATTCATTCCATTCAGGATTTTTCTCCAGAATACCTTGATGAGCTTCAACAAGATATCATTCTTGATAGAAGAACAAGGAAATCAAAACGAGGGAGTGTAGACTACCTTCTTGTGGGGCTCAAAGGCACAAATCCAAGCAAGGCCAAATGGATCGATATTGGAAAGGTGAGGGAACTGTACCCTCATTTTTTGGACAACTGTAAGTGATCATTTGGGGTCCAAAAGCTTCCAGTGGTGAGGAGTGATCAGGTGCTTAAATTATGTTCAAAAATTAAAGTTGTTGGAATGGTGTGGAATCTGAACGATTGCGTAGATCTTGTTGTTCTAAACTCGGTGTAACTCATTTCATGGAAAACCGACATTGTATGCTCCCAGAAACATGCTTTATCCACTTTGTAAAATATACAAATAAAAAAAAGCAGAACAACCTAAGCAGCAGTTTGTACAACTGAATAGGAATGCCTACGTGTCAAGGTGACTTTACATATGATTTTTTTCCTCTGGTGTATGATATTGTGCCAAGTGGAACATTTTTATTGGGTCAAATGGCGTGTTTTTATTGGTTATTGGGTGGGTGGCCACAGGCTGCCATGTGGCCTAGACAGGGGCCCCTACGTGGAAACTCAAGGGCCACCAAAATTGGGTCAAGGTCCGAGCGGAGCGGGCAGGGGGTCAAGCCCACGACCTCCAAGCATCCAACACAAGCCATTATCAATATGCCATCGCCTTCTTCCTTGATATATAACGCTCTCAGCATAGTGTTGTTTTAATATGGTTTTACGTTTGGGGGTGGGGGCCAGGGTCTAGCCCCACCCCTAGTCACCTCCTAGGGGAGGGACCATGGGCGAGAGGCTAACCGCCCCCCCACCCATTAACCATAATCCTTAACATTCAATGCCAATGGCCCATGTTTCCACCCTTTTTGTTAACACCGAAGGTTTAAAAAAGAACATGACATTATATATATATATATATATATATATATATATATATATATATATATATATAAACGCGTCAATGGATATAGTTTGAAATCCAGACTTTAGGAGTTATTGGGAAAATTAATGCCCTGAAAATTTCTCATGGTTTTTGGGCAATTTTGCGCTTAGTTAGCAGATTTGGGGGATAATTTGTAGGATGGTGTTGGATTTGGTGGAGTTTGTGGTGCGGTTAGTGCCAAAACTTGGGGAAGTCATAATTTACTTAGTTTTTTACCAAATGGGATGCAAAAAGAGGCTACACATGAAGTTTTGGGAATTATGAAACTGATGGAACAAGTTTTAGAGCTGTTTGACTATTGTAAACACATGTAATAACACTTTTGAGCATAATAAAAGAGGTTCAAGCCATTGGAAGTTGGACCAAGGAGACGTATCCCAGGCGGGGTGAACTCCTTCATCATGTGTTGTTGTGTAACTGTTTATGGTTATTTTCATGTATGTTAGATGTTTCTATTCAATGTTTTGCTTATGTTAATGTTCTCAAGAAATTCACATAAAAACACATAAAAAAACTCATTATAAACTTGCAATTTACCTCATAATCCTCAAGCACTTTGTTTATATTTTGAAGAGTAATTTAGCACATCAAATACTAATTTTCCCATTCAGATCAAATAGTCTTAGGATGTAGTTACCACTCCACTATACAAATAGGGCAAGATGAATGCAACAAGGCATTTTAAATACTTTTTGAAAGTATTGTAAAACTAGAGATTGGGAGTTGGTGAATTTGTATTATTTTGGCCATTTAATATAGGGAATCCATGAATACCACTGCTAAAGTTCACTCTGCATACAATACTAACGATTATGTGTTATGATTTTAATATTTTTACATTTCTACCCAAGACTATAGCTAGTTTTCCTTTGGTGCATAGTTGTGCATTATTTGTTCATAATTTCAAATTTCCTTACATGTATTCTCCTTAGATAGGTTATAATAACTGCATTTTCACATTTAGGATAATATCTAGATTAGTAGGTGCACCCCACCAGTATTAAAATAACATACATCTCATAGAATTCACCCAAAACCAACCATGGTAGCTAGGATATAATATGGATGGTTCCCTTATAATGTTGAACACCTGATCTTTGGGATTACGAATCCTATGTAAATATTGTAAATATCAAAATAAGAGAAGTTGGAATATGAAGATACATTTGGATATGAAACCCCATAGTCACCCTCTCCTTGTATATAGTCATATTATATCTTAATACAAAGGAAAAAAGTTATTCATGGAGTTACACTCTTGACTTGACATGGTATCAGGGCCAGCTCCCAAATTATCTTTTTTTTGTAACGCATATCTACTACCATTATTCCTTGCTATAATATCCCTATGGTAATTATTGTCCTCTATCCATGTGCAATTGAGATGGGCGTTAATTTCTAACATGTTTATTGATTGTGGCATATGCGTTGGTGGTCATTTTGGTTGGTTCAATTTTATGTTGATTGTTGTTTTTTACTAACTACTTGAATGTGCAATCTCTGCATTCAAATACTCGCTTATTTTCTTCATACATAGTGAAGAAAGTGAATATACCGATTTTTTCTAAGAAGGAACCTGTGAGAACCTCACTAGCTGTCTTAGTGTGTTCTAGCATAAGATTCAGGCATGTTGTACAATATTTTAAGGGAGCTTCCAGTGGTTTTAATAAGTTGTTTAATCAACTGTTCAGTTTGTGTATCAAAGAGAAATAAATTTTGATTCAGGATTGAAGAGACTCGCATCTGAACATTGTGTTGAATCTTCTGAGGATGAAACCCCTACCACGGTGAATGTTGTTGTCTAACGTTGAGGTATGCGATGAACATATTTTTTTTTTAATATTTTGCATGGTGAATTGTCAAGATTTTACTTAGAAGGTAGATATACATGTGAGAGATAGCTTTGTCAACTTTGTTAATGTTGTGCGTTAATTATTTTTAAAAGTCATGCATATTGGGGTCATATGGTATGAAAACTTTGAATAGTTATTTCAAAGGTGTATGAATATGAGTTGAATTTATTTTTTAAGTGCGTTGGGTCAAATGTGCTCCCATGGGGCATGTGGTATATATAAAAAATGTGGTGTGTGTTTTATATAAAGTGTATATGAAATGAAAATATGATGGAGTGTGTTTGAAAATCATTTGAGCTTAATTTTTGATGAGATCATGATATATAATATATGACGGGCATATATTTTTAAGGTTGTGGGAATGAAGGTTTGGTATGCTGTATGAATTATATATATGATGGAGCTATATTAATTAATACTTGAAGACATGGCTCCTCAATTTTATTACAAATATATCAACTTTTTGTTGCAATTATTGTAATTATTTTGAGGCCAGATTAGACTAGATGATGCATTCAATCATCTACATTATGGGCTTAGTTCTCTCTAGAAAATAGAACTGTCATTAGTAGTCCCAGAACATAAAACATACCTTTATTTTCAATGAGTTTTGGAAAGGAGTTTGTGAAGGAGAAGGGTAAAATGCACCTGAAAAGCCTACTTCAGAAAAGGAACTTTTGATTTGGGTAAACAAGAACAACAAGGCCTATAACTTGATTGCAACATCTATAAATGAAGAGGTGAGTTTCCATATTGTTGGGTGCAGTATAGGGTCTATAAATGTACCAACAATTAATTGTCAATCTGGATAGTTCGTGAAATTCGAGACACAACACTGTAAATTCTAGAGAGAGCCCCTGGAAACCTGCAAAACAAATTCTAGTCTATCTTGCACATTAATCTAAGAAATAAATGAAATTTTGCACTAAAAGAGAATTCGAGAAACACCAATCCAAAAAATTAAAATCTTGCGAGGAATAAAAGGAAATACTATATTATCAATGTGAAAGGAAATTCTAAGTACGATCAAACAGAAAGGAAATAAGAACTGGAAACTAAACAGTGTCGACATAATATCAAAAGACTGTAAATGCTGGAATAAATTCAAAACCATTATGCCTATGCTAATTATTCCTATACTAATTCTTCTTGCACTAATTTTGTGTGAAATTAACCTGAAAGCATCAACAACATAACAAGTAAATTTACTATGTAAATAAAATTCTAAATTAATTTAATGTGGTTCTCTTGTCTTCTTTGTCTCCAAAGATTAATGTTGTCCAGAAGCTTAAAGGGTAACTACAATGAAAAATAAATGTTATTGTTTTCAACATAGCATAGTTCGCTCTACAATAATGAATTGAATACATGCGTTAATACCTCAATACCATGAACACTCAAATTGATCTCAGGTTCTAGAATATAAATTAAATGGGTCTGGATCAATTCAAGGAATTCAGGTTGCATGTTTTTAGCTCTCGAGGGACACAATTTGATATGAAGAAATCTCTCAAGTGCAAGAAAAAATATTAATGCAACAAATGAAATAGTCCAAGTACAGGAACAATTTGCAGCAAATCAAATTAACTTTAAAACTAAAAATAAAACATTGCATTAAATTAAATAACATTAACTTGAGGAAGGAAAGAGAATGCATATGATTAAATAAACTTCACATAGTAAATAATAATTTAAATTATAATTAATTTAAGAGATGCAGAGCAGTGTTGAGTTGTTCTGGTGGCCAACCCATCTAGCTTGCATGCTCTATGTGTAACCTAGTTCACACAGAAATTAAAACCATGAGGTGCAACAAATAAATGAATAGAGCATGCTGAAAATTGCTTGGATTAATTCTTAAAAAAACAATCTTTACATTCAGCAGATAACACTTAGCTCCAGCAATACAAGAGGAGCAATCCACTGGTTATAAAATGCATGAGGCTACATTGGGACCGACTCCTCCCTCCTGTGCATTCCTTTTGTGCCTACACGTGCCTCCCAATTCCCCTTGATCGATTTCCTAATTCATTGCCTATCAATTGAATTTATTTTTTGCTTCAGGAAACACACACACACACACACACACACACACAAATATATATATATCGAATTAAAATTTGGGGCTTTCAATCAGCCGATCAAAATATAGGAGGCAGATTATCAATCTTAACAATTTTCCAAGAATAAAAAATTAGTTTGGCAACCAAATGTCAAAATAGGGAACGATTCTGGTGAATCGTTCCTCTTTTTATGGAGTGGAAATATTTTTGGAAACAGTTCTTCCACACTCCCTGGATGCTCTACAACCACATACTCGTCGCATCTTCCACACTTTGGAGTCCAGAGCATTTTTCTTGGGCTAAAAGAGTATATTGATTGTCTGCGAAACGCCACTCGGAAGAAATGGGTTAAATGCCGTCGCATACTTGTGCACAAGGGCTAACACGACCAATATAATAATTGTGGTGTGGAGCATAATAAAAAACACATCCCTTACGATGTGCCTCTGAGTTGTTATTTCCTCTTTCCTAAACCTCATGGGGTTGGATCCTGGGACCAGCTAGTTTCTAAAATCTCGGGCACACAGCATTCTTTAGGCCAGTAAAACCTATACCTTAATCATAAATGTTCGTCGGTGATCTGTAAGACTACTGCAACAAACAAAACACATTCTCTATACCCTCGAAAAAGAGAATGGCCTTTGATAGTGCTTCATGGTAATCAAATTCTCTAGGCTTTTCATGTACAACATTGTAAGTGAAATGGTAAATGCAATTTCTGGTATTGAATTGCAGAGTGCTCCCTTTGAAATATCGGTGAAACACTGAAACATGAATTTTACACATCCTTGATTCTATTTGAAGAACATAAGTGTAGTCCAGGAATCCTTCAGAGTGCAGGCAACCATGAAGTGGTGCAGGAATCTCTTTCATGGTGCATGCAACCATGAAGTGGTGCAGGAATTCATTGCATGGTGTAGGCAGGTAAATGTAGGTTCAAAGCATGTATAAAACATGATCAAATAAATTTTAAACCTGCAACATACAAGCCTCAATTAATGATTTTTTAATCATGTTAAAACGAGGAAAGTCTACAAATATTCACAACAGTAATATTTTAATCCAAACATCAATATGAGAGATTTTGAGTAAATATAGGACAAAATGGAGGCCCAACATCCCCCCATGTTAACCATATTGCATGTCATCATGCAAGGAAATCTGGTACTGTCACTTCCTCGCAAAAAAACAAAAATTAAAAACATTTATAAGCATTCATAATGATGTTCCTGTAATTCTGTGTGATCACATTTCCTGCGTTAGATAAAGCTTGCTCTAAAAATTGAGTGTCTATTGGACTCTTTATTTGCTTAGAATGATTTCAAGAAAACCTAAAACGAAGGCTACCATAGAAAAACTAAATTGCAAGGATGGTGTTATTGCTTAAATAAAATAGCCAACCTTTTAAAATTTCCAAAAGAATATCTTGGAGGCATCCCTGATCGGAAGTTTCACTTTAATATCCTCGTTGCAAATATGAGTGATATGATTTAAAAAAAGAAGGTGTCAAAAGTAGACATAGTAATACCTTCCCACAGTAACCATTTTACCAGTATCCATGTATAGTTGAAGCTTCTCTTGTCTGGTACAATGAGCTGCCTGCACTAAGGGTCCCACGCTCATAAGAATCATTCCAAAAAGATAGAACTCCAAGGTATAACAACAGAAGGATTTTAAAGCTATTCTCAAAGAGAATGATAGTGAGTTCAAGGAAATGAAAAAACAACCAAGTAAATCACAGTGTAAACTTAACTTTAATACCACAGGAATGGCCCTATTTGCAGCACCTGTCTATGGACTTAACAGGGGTACATTTTAACCTCATGAAATTCTTTTGTCCCACCTATTAGATATAGATTCAGAGTTAATTAAGAGCATTTAATTTTTTCTCTTTTTATAATTTAATTGCAGGCCACTGACCTTGCTTGTTAACTAGCTATTGACATTGCCATTCACGAGAACTAACAAGAATGAGCAAGTTGACTCGTGATGAGACATCTTGACTTCCACATTTTCAACTGAAAGTCATTACCCTGGCTTGGTGACCAATGCAGTAATGTCATTCTCCATAGGACCCATGATCATAGTAGGCCGACTCACAATGATACCTCTTATCCCTAAATTAATTCGTTTATGTTTTTAGAAAAAAATTGATTATGATTGACCTCAGATGGGTTACTTAGTAGGTGGGGAAGAAAATATACCCCTTAAGAGTGTAGGATGGCATGAAAAGTTTTTAATTACTATTTGTTACCGGTTGGTCATGCTACCCTAAGAACATATTTAAAGACATATCAGATAATGACAAAAAATATTCCTTGAGTTAAGCATGCCAGGCTTCTTTATGAAAGCTTATTAGAGTTTTGTAGGCGTGCTACACCATAGGATGTTTTTCATTGATCCCTTCGAAGAGGACTTTAAAAAAATATTTTTTGGATGATAGTTTATTAGGAGAAAAGTATTACATGTGACTTACAACAATATCCTTTATTGACATGTTAATCCATAATAAAAGTCACTTTAAAATATGAGGTATTAAGTGTAAATTTCTTCTGACAAGTCTTACCATGAGAGTGCATGATAATAGAAATTTCAAAAGCTATGCTTTTAGGGAGTCACAAGTTCAAGAGTGTTGTGATACATCTTTATTCATTATTCTCGTATTATGCTACCCTATTTTTAAAGAAAGAAATATCACCTTTAAGTGTAGGCATACTTCCAATGAAGCCATGTACATAACAAAATGTTGATTATACCCACACTTAGTTTTAAAGAATAGACTTCAAGACATACCAGAGCATGAGAAACCAGTTGCTTCAATTGACATCGTACCAAGAGATGTTGAATGATGAGGGAATAATGTGTTCTTATGGTTGCTTGAAACCATGATTCAATGAGATCCACATATTTATGATTTTCCAGCTGGTGCAAGTCTTCCACAGTTTGATAGTCATTCCCCTGGAGGCACAAAAGATTGGTGAAAGAGAAAAGATAAATCCCTCAAGTTCGGGCTCAAACATTTGATTTTCAAATTGACAAGAATGGTTGAGAGGGGCTCTAGGGTTTCGAGTTTCAACAACATTTTTAGAACAAGTTCCAATGAAAGATTGCTCCTCTGGTGGTCTTTGAATTATAACTTTCCAGGGTAAATTCTCTGTAGTAATGGGGGAAGTTTCCAAATTCATTCCATTTCCTAATATGGGAGGTGTAACATTTTGTTCAACATGGGAATTAATGGAAATAATAGGTGGTTCAAACTATTGTGCAACCTGATGGTTTAGATTAGGGTTTAGGAAGTGGTTTGGGCTAGGGTTTTGGTTAATACTTGGACTAAGTTTTGGATTTGGATTGGGATTAGGCTTTGGGCTAGGGTTAGGTATAGGTTTTAAATTCTAACTAGGGTTAGGTCTAGGGTATGAATTAAGGTATGGACTAGGACTAGGTTATGGATTAGGGTATGTACTAGGGTTAGGTACATATTAGGGTTTGGAATAGAACTAGGGTAAGGGTAAGGATAAGGAATAGAGTATGGACTAGAGGGAAAAAGGGTAGGGTATGGATTAAGGCTAGGGTAAGGTTGCACATGCGACTGGGACCATGGCAGAGGATAACTTAATGGTGCATTGGAAAGAAATTGAGGTTGTCGTTGGTGCTCATATGATTGAATTTGCATGGAAGATTTCCCTAGAGATAAGGATCCAAACGAGTCTCGAGGCCATGGAGATATCTGGATTGAGGATGAGAGCCAAGGAGAGGGCCACTATGGCCATGAAGTAAGATATTCAATTGGAGGAGGATTAAAAGTTTTCCATGAAAATGCAGGATTATAAACATGTTAGGAAACCTGCTTAAGAAAATAATCATTATTCCAAGTATCAAATGATAATGGGTTTTGAGTTATACATGGTAACTAATTTGATTCCTTACTTGATTCCCTGAGTGCCTACAGTAATCTTCGTAGCGATGGGAAATGTTTTGTTGGATGATCATCTTCAAAAAATTTGCAAATTTTCAGGCTACTAAGTGGACACTTTCCAAGGAAGTGTTTCTTTCTACAATTGGCGCAAACGATAAGTGGTGGTTTTTCATCCTGCTTCCACTCTTCTTGCAAATCATCCAATTTTGAAATCAGAGATTTTATAATATCATTTTTATTTTCAAGAAAAACGTTAAATTCTAGACTTTTTAATTCCTCATTGGATGAGTTGTACGTCTCTCTAGAAACATAAAAACTCCTCATTGAATGATTCCTCAAAATACCATTTTCCCATTTTTAACAAGCCCACTGGTACATTTGTTAGCACATGAATAGTTTGTATATATGTGTGTAGGGTGGGGGGTTCTTACAACATTAAATAAAATGAGAAACCTTAAAGAAACATTGTAGGAAAGAAATAAATTCAAATAACATAAAATTGCAAGAGAAACTATTTGAAGGAAAAAACCAAATGCAACAGGTCACCAAGGTCAATCCCCTAAGCGTCTCCCTGACAACGGCACCAAAATGTTGGGTGCAGTATAGGGTCTATAAATGTACCAACATTTAATTTTCAATCGGGATAGTTCGTGAACTTTGAGACACAGCACTGGAAATTCCAGAGAGAGCCCCTAGCAACCTGTAGAAGTAATTCTAGTCTATATTGTGAATTAATATTAGAAACAAATGAAATCATGCACTAAAAGAGATTCAAGAAACACCAATTCAAACAATAAAAATCATGCGGGAAATAAAAGGAAATCCTATACTATCAATGCGAAAGGAAATTATAAGTACGAGCAAACATAAAGGAAATCAGAACTGGAAACCAAGAAGTGTCGACATAATATAAAATGACAGTAAATCCTGGAATAAATTAAAAATCAATTCCAAACCATTATCCCTGTTGTTGGGCCTCCAATTGGCCTCCAATTTGTCATGATTTTTCTAATCAAACCATCCATTTTTGCATCATTCCACTCATCCATTGTCATCATTATTTACCATATTTCCTCATAAATGAAACAAATTTCCGCATACATGTTTACATTTTTTATTATTATTATTTCCATATTTTTTAATGAATTAAGAAGCTTTTTGCATGGTTTTACGAATGAGAGTTTGACCAGTTCTAGATTCTACAGCTCATTCAAGATTCCATAGCCATCTCCATGGTTAAGATAGTAGCACCACTCTAAAATGAAATCTGACACTTGGACATGGTTTCTAAAAGCTCTAATATGGATTGTGAGTGATCAAATTCTACCCAGCTTTCACATGTGGACCTCCAGGCAAATATCAAGGGAAAATTGTAGCAGTTTTGACCAGTCAACTTCAAATGCATTTACTGAGAAAAAAAAGTGAATTTGGCAAAAACAAAACATGGGTTTTGTTCGGCATGGGCTGAATTAAGTTATTTATGATCATTTTTCCCGAATCCATTGCCATTTAGGAGAAATTTCAGGTTCTTTGAAGCCCTATTTTGTAGTTGTGTGAGCTCATCCGTGACTTTGCAGCTATCTTCATGGTTTGCCCAATGATAGTTCACCAACTAAGCAAAGAAGCAAATGCGTAGATAGGTAATGATTCCCTCATGGATCTTCTCCTATTCACTCGAACCAAATCATCAAGAAGAATTCCCAGTGGCATAGTCAAAGAGTAGGTCAACATATGGATAGGTTAACAACGAGAGTCCTAACAGATCACGACTCTCCAATTTTCTTTCCAAATATAAAATCATCGATAAATAACATTCCTTGATTTTAGATTAGAATTCAAAATAGGATTGTTTTAAGTTTTTAAGGCAGAAAAATCTCAATCTGTTGAGCACGAATTGTATATATGTATACTCTGTAAATAGTAATGCACACAATGTATATGTATTTTCTGAATGACTATGTGAGATAAATGCCTTTATTTATATTTAGTTGAAGAAGTGTTTTCATTAACCTCATGCGTATTTAGCTAGTGAATTGAAGAGATAAACCGGTTGTTTTGCAGAGGGCCCCTGTAGACAGTCGAGGTTCAGTACTTTCTTAGCTCAATTATTTTGATTTTGTATTGTGTTTCTTTGGTTATTTCATTATTTATTTTGTTGTATTTTCAAGTTGCTTTTCAGTCATTTGCTTGCATGCTCATTTACATGTTTTCATTTACAGTTTCATAGTTAGTAATTTATATGCTTTCTAGAATAGGAACATGTATATAATATGTCTCAATTGTTAGATCGCAATTCTCCGTTTTCATTTTAGTATTGTTTTTAGATTGAATTTATAGTTGCAAATAGTAATCTTTATCATAAGAAGATTTGTAGTTTCATGTTAGAATAGAAGTGATTCTTTTTCATAACATAGATGTTTAATAGATTGAATAGATATTAAAATATTTCCAGAAATTAGTTTCATTTCTAGCCATCCTTTTTCAATAGATGTCAAGCTGACATACATTTATTTTTTGAGCTAAAGCAATTTTTTTTTTATTTTTTTTTTATTTTTTATTTTTTTATTTTTATTTTTTATTTTTTTTTATTTTATGAATGTATATCTTAGATCATATTTCCTTCTTTCATATAAACAATAGAATATTTCTTTCAATTAGATAATTTTGTAATTATCTTTTAAATAGATTTCTTTCGTGCAATTTTAGTAGTTCATCTTTCACTGTAATTTAGAGATTTGTAATTTATTTATAATGATTTCAATCATTTAGGCAGTTGTTCATTTTCATTAATGTAGATTTCATAGATATAAAAATTCTCAAAAAAAACTGAAGTTATTTTATTTTCCTAAAATTTTAATAAGAAAATTGGTTGAGATTTAGGAACATATTTAACTCTTTTAAATAGAATTCAATCATCACAATCTTTTACATTTTATCAAAAACGAAAAAAAAAAAACATAAATTGACAATCACCATAATAAAATAGGAATAAGAGAGGATTTCTAGCACATATTGTGCACAAACACTTCACAAGCATACTAGCCCTAGTTGACAATAAATGATGCAATTTAAGAACAATTAGATTGCCAAACATTTTGGCGCCATTGTCGGGGAAGTGTTTATAGGAGTCCTTTTATTTTCATTTCAAAAAAAAAAAAACTTCAATCACCTACCACACCCACTATATCACGTGGTGTAGTAACAACCACACATCCACATCATGAATTTTTATTTTTCCAGGTAGAAGAAGAGGTGACAAAGGAGGTTGAAGAAATTGATGAAGATGATGACAATGAGGAATATAATTTTGGATTTCCCATTCAAGAAACTGATATCAGCATTCAAATGAAGAACATCCCTCCATTTATACTTCCTAACTTTAAAGGTATGAGATTAGAAGACCCAGAAACCTTTATTTTTGAATTTGAAATAATTTTTAGATCTTATGGCTACTAATTGCACACTCAAAAATTGGATTTGTTTCCAGCAACATTGAAGGATAGAGCTCTTAGATAGTTCATGACTTTAGGAACAAATTATATAAGGACATGGAATGATATGAAAATAGTATTTTTTGAAAAATATAAATATTATTGCATGCACCATGACCTTAGAAATGAAGTCTTTAAGATGAACCAAAAAGAGGATGAAAGCCTAGAAGATTTAGTGAGAGATTTACTTATAATATCAAAAGATCTAAATTGCATAATTTAGGATCAGACGCATTAAAAAATCTCCTACTAAATGCTATAAAGGATGAATGGATTGATCTTCTTAATTTGGTGGGAAAAGGAGATGCCTATCAATTGCCATTTCAAGAAATTTGTGAACTATGCAAGAACATATCAAGAGGAAAAGAAAAGTATGTAAGATCCTCTCAAGATCCATTTATAGCAAGAGTAAGTAAGTTGGCATCAGGATTGGTAACTCAAACTTAACCTAACAATTTTCTAAACATTCTTGGTAATTTAAATGAACAAACTGACATGCTAATAATGAAAAACAAGAAAAAAGTTGTTTTGTTTATATTTTTCCCTAAATGTAGAAAGAAACTTGCTTTGCATGAATTTCCACTTGATAACATTAAAATTTGTAAAATTTGTGCAAGATCACATACTACTAAAGATTGCCCATCATTACTAGGGTTGAGAGCAGTTTACCAGAAGGATAATGGAGAAAATCAAGCACAAGAGAAACTTTTTTATGTAGCTCCAAGAGGACTATGGTAGCCTCATCAACCCAATATGATGCAATATCTGTATGCACAGTTTCAAGGTTGTGCACAACAATCTCAAGGTAATTGGAAAACACCCTTTCCTTGGAAACCTTGGACATCTCAATCCCAGCCTCAAAACCAACCTTGTAAACCTTGGCCATCTCAATCCCAACCTCAAAACCAATCTTGGCAACAAAGTTGGCAAAGACCCTACAATGGAAATCCACCATATCCTCAATCTTTCCCTCTCTATCCTCAATACCATCATCAATGTTATCCATACCATTCACCTCCACCACAACATCAATATCACCCTCATTTGACCTCAATTCAACCTTTCCCATTACCATCCACACAAGCACCCCAAAGATCCATTCCCACTCCACTACTTGCACAACCATTTCATATCCCCAACAATAAAACACCTCAATCAACTTACAATTATGAGGTATTGCAAAATGATTCACCTGCGATCATTGAAGAACAACAACCAGAAGAAGAAGACTCGGATAAGGTACAAGAATCATGGATGCCTTTTGACAAAAATAAGTTGTTGGAACCATAGATTGAAAAGTTTCATGATTGTCTATCACCAGATTCTATGAATGAAGATCACATCTCTGAAGACTTGGATAGCAGGAAGCCAAGGAATACAAGATTAAATTGAATCTTGGTTCATGGGAGTCATCGGATCCCAATGCTCAATTCTTCAGTATCTTCTGACATCATCTCAATCAAGGCAATTGGTCTCTCATATACTGGTACATATCAAAGATTATATTTCAAACCTACATATGAGTTTACCTATCATCCTGTTACAGAAATGGTTCCATTGGTTCCATTGGAAGTATTCATATACTTGAATAAGATTTCTTTTTAAAGTAGAGTAGGACATATAAAAAAAAAATTAAAGAGAAAAATAATTCCTATTGTGAAAACCAACTTGTTGGCGCAATTGGAAATGAGATTTGCTTGAAAACCAGGCAACTGGCGAGGAAAGTTCACAATAAGTTGTTCAATTTCATGATGGTTTCAATCTTTTAATATGGTTCTTCAAATCATTTTTGGTTCTATGCTCGAGTTGGATGATGTGGAATTCCTTAAGGTCCACCTTCCAATAGATCTTGTCCCATCGACCTCAACACCTAATCTGGGATCAAGATCTAAGATTATTTGGAGTGCCTTGGAACTTGCACACATCAATGGAAAGCCTCCTCATTGACAAAAATGGGAATAAAACAATGTCTCTTGATTGTCAGATCTTGCATGTGACTCGACTTCAACACATTCATTCATCTCTGTCAAGATGCACTCAGGTACCTTGACACTCATTTACATTATCGATGAGTTGTCTCACATTGGTTAATGATTTTCATCATTGATAAGTAATCCAATGATTTCTTCCCATGCTCGACTTCGACACACTCATTCGCATGGTAAGAATTGTACCATGAATTTTGGCTTCGATGAAGACTAATGGTTTTATGGAATCAACAACAACTTGCAACAATACATTTTATTGGTCTCTTGTAGCAACATGTTCATCTCTTTGTCATTCAATAGTAGCATGATGGCACCATTACAACAATTTTTCATTCATTTCATTTTTAAGAAAAACAATAAATTTTGGCCTATTTTAGTCAATATGCATTATGTTTCATGGTTTCTACTTCAGTAGGAAGTACACAATTCAAATCAGAATTTCAAACTCATCGATTTTGTTTTTTGAAAAAAATGACATTTTTTTGCAAGAGCACCCTGTTTTTGTTGTTGCAACTTTTTCCAGGGGAATTTTTGGCACAAATGTTGCAAGAGATTGGAGCAGAAATAAAAAAATTATGAGCTTCTGAGTTTTCACAGAATATGATAAATTGAGTAAAGTGCAGACACAATTAAAAAATAAATAAAAATAAAAAAAATTCAAGGGCATTTCAAGTGGGTTTCTAAGGCAGATTTTCATTTTTCACCATTATGCACAGATAAGGGAAGATTTTGGTATTTTTGCACAACAGTTCCTTTTCTTCATCAAAATGAAATTCTAAAAGCAAGTAGCACTGGAAAAGGTAAAATAACATGGTTTCCCTTTTGAATCACTCAATTTGGCCTTAAAATGAGTTTGTGGCATATGCTTTTGTTGCAACATTGGGCAGTGTGAAGGGTGAAAGAGGGTAGAAATTGATTTGATCATAAAAATCAAACCGTGCATCCGTTGGTTCTGAAATTTGTATGGTAAATGCATTGAAATAGGGTAAATGAACACACAAACATTCAGAAAATTCTAGTTTGTATTTTTTAAGCAATTTTCCACTTTCACCTACAACCATTTCTCATTTTTCTTGAGATCCGTACACCCATTGGATAAGATATTTTATGGGATGATGCATAGAAATAATGGTAGAAATCTCAAAAAAATTCAAGAGAATACAATTTACCATTTGAGAGAAATTGGAAAAACAAGTCTACTACATGAAAATGGTACATTTCATGGAGTAAGGTCGAAGTGATGGAGCAACATACCAAAGTCAAATCAACACCTACAGCTCCTACTTCAGCATTTCAAGTTCTTCAAAAGGTAAACTTGAGGTAAAACTAGCCTTAAACTTCTTAACTTGTTAAAAATTTTGGAAATTGTAATAAGAAAGCTATTGTAAAACATGTGATCTATGTATTTTTCCCTATCATATTCACATTCTTCAAACCATTCTTTCTTATCCTTCATCCCTATTCTACTATTTTCAGCCCTCATACCATATTGGATGCTCTAGATACCAACTTTGTTATAGTTGAACCCCATCCCATGGTTGCATAATATTTTCCTTCAAAAGGTCTTACATTTGCCCTAGTAATAATGTTGTCTCCCACCATTCTCATGATTAAATTTCTCTTCTCGCTGCAATACAAATTGATTCATACTTCCTTGATGAACAATTTGATTAATTCTCTTAATAAAAAATCATAGTACATGTTTGTAGCACATGATAAAAATTACTTGCAACACTTTAATTGTTCATCTTCAGATTTTAATGGAAGCCAAGAAGTGATGTTTACAAAGCCAGAAGAAAAAAAAGGGTTGAAAAAAGGCTTTATTCACACACTCTTGAATTCATAATGGGAAGTCTACTTGCATGAATATCATTTATTAGTTGGTGAGCTTTTGAAGAAGCTATTTGAAAACATTGTTGAAGCAATATTGGTTTTTATAAAAAAAAATTATATTCATGATGATAAGAAGACAAGCATGTGCTACTTTGTGCTACTTTGCAGAGGCTCTAAAAATAATGAAAAAGTACTTGGATGTACTACTTTGTGGGCACCCTTGGAATTCACACAAGTTGTATATGATAATATGAAAGGGGCTAATAAGTAATGCAGGGAAATTTATTTTATTAGAGAAGAACAAATCAGCAGGCATTGCTTCTAACTTTATAGCATCCATGAGCAACTTAGTATGTGAAGATTTCAATTTCTTTGACTTTCAAGGGAGAGATGGGTAACTCTTCTTCCTTATTCTAGTGACACGACAAAAATTATGGAAACAAAGAGTTGTGCTATCAGATGTGTAATTTTGGAGAATGAATTCAATGGCCCATTTTTGCATCATTCCACTCACCCATTGTCATCATTATTTACCATATTTCCTCATAAATGAACCAAATTTATGCAAACATGTTTACATGGTTTATTATTATTATTTCCATTATTTTTAATGAATTTAGAATATTTTTGCATGGTTTTACTAATGATAGTTTGATAAGTTCTAGATTCTGCAGTTCAGTCAAGATTATGTAGCCATCTCCATGGTTAAGGTAGTAGCACCACTCTAAAATGAAATCTGACACTTGGACATGGTTTCTAAAAGCTTTAATATGGATCGTGAGTGATCAAATTCTACCCAGCTCGCACATGTGGATCTCCAGGCAAAGATCAAGGGAAAATCGCAGCATTTTTTACCAGTCAACTTCAAATGCATGTTTTGATCAAACAAAAGAAAATTAGGAAAAAAAACATGGGTTTTTTTCGGCACAGGCCCAATTAAGTTCTTAATGAGCAGTTTTCCTGAATTCGTTACCATTTGGGAGAAATTTTAGGTTCTTTGAAGCCCTATTTTACAGTTACGCGAGTTCATCCGTGACTCTGCAACTATCTTCATGGTTTTCCCAAATTCAATTCGCCAGCTGAAAAAAGAAGCACATGTGTAGATAGGTAATTATTCCTTCATGGATCTTCTCCTATTCACTCGAGCCAAATTATCAAGAAGAATGCCTAGTGGCATAGTCAAAGAGTAGGTCAACATATGGATAGGTGAACAACGAGAGTCCAAACAGATCACGACTCTCCAAATTGTTTTCCAAATATAAAATCATCGAGAAATAAATTTCCTTCATTTTAGATTAGAATTCAAAATAGGATTGTTTTAAGTTTTTAAGGCATAAAAATATCAATCTGTTGAGGACGAATTGCATATATGTATTCTCTGTAAATAGTAATGGACACAGTGTATATTTATTTTCTGAATGGCTGTGTGAGATAAATGCCTTCGTTTCTATTTAGTTGAAGAAGTGTTTTCATTAACCTCATGCATATTTAGCTAGTGAAATGAAGAGATAAATCGGTTGTTTTGCAGAGGGCCCCTACAGACAGTCGAGGTTGAGTACTTTCTTAGCTCAGTTATTTTGATTTTGAATTGTGCTGCTTTGGTTATTTCATTATTTCTTTTGTTTTGTTTTCAAGTTGCTTTTCAGTCATTTTCTTGCATCCTCATTTACATGTTTTCATTTGCTTACAGTTTCATATTTATTCATTTATATGCTTTCTAGAATAGGAACATGTATATAGTATGTCTCAATTATTAGATCGTAATTCTCTGTTTTCATTTTAGTATTGTTTTTAGATTGAATTTATAATTCAAAATAGTAATCTTTATCATAAAAATATTTGTAGATTCATGTTATAATAGAAGTGATTCTTTTTCATAACATAGATGTTTTATATATTGAATCAATGTTAAAATGCTTCCAGAAAGTTGTTTCATTTCTAGCCATCCTTTTTCAATAGATGTCAAGACGACATAGATTTATTTTTAGAGAAAAGAAATTTTTTTATTTTTTTTATGAATGTATATCTTAGATCAAATTTCCTTCTATCATATAAACAATAGAATATTTCTTTCAATTAGATAACTTTGCAATTATGTTTTAAATAGATTTCTTTCTTGTAATTTAATTAGTTCATCTTTCACTTTAATTTAGAGATTTGTAATTTCTTTATAATGATTTCAATCATTTAGGAAGTTGTTCATTTTCATTAATGTAGATTTCGTAGATATAAAAATTCTCAAAAACAACTGAAGTTATTTTATTTTCCTAAAATTTTAATAAGAAAATTGGTTCATATTTAGGAACAAATTTAACTCATTTAAATAGAATTCAATCATCACAATCTTTTACATTTTATCAAAAATGACAAACAAAACATAAACTTACAATCACCATAATAAAATAGGAATAAGAGAGGATTTCTAGCACATATTGTGCACAAACACTTCACAAGCATTCTAGCCCTGGTTGATAATAAATGATGCAATTTAAGAACAATTAGATTTCCAAACACCTACGCTTATTCTAATTCTATGTGAAATTAACCTGAAAGCATCAACAACCTAACAAGTAAATTTACTGTGTAAATGAAATTATAAATTAATTTAATGTGGATCTCTCGTCTTCCTTGTCTCCGAAGATTAATCTTGTCCAGAAGCTTAAAGGGTAATTACAATGAAAAATAAATGTTATTTTTTTCAACATAGCATAGTTGGATCTACAAGAGTGATTTGAATACATGCATTAATACCTCAAGACCATGAACACTCAAATCGACCTCAGGTTCTGGAATATACATTAAATGGGTTTGGATCAATTCAAGGAATTCAAGTTGCACATTTACAGCTCTGGAGGGACGCAATTTGATATGAAGAAATATCTCAAGTGCAAGCACAAATATTAATGTAGCAAATGAAATTGTCCAAGTACAGGAACAATTTGTAGGAAATCAATTAATTTTAAAACTGAAAATAAAACATTGTAGCAAATTAAATAAAATTAACTTGAGGAAGGAAAGAGAATGTAGATGATTAAATAAACTCCACACAATAAACAGTAATTTAAATTCTAATTAATTGAAGAGATGCAGAGTGGTGTCGAGCTGGTTTGGCGGCCAACCCAGCCAGCTTACATGCTCTATGCATAACCTGGTTCACACAAAAATTAAAACCATGAGGTGCAATAAATAAATGAATAGAGCATGTTGGAAATTGCTTGGATTAATTCTTAAAAAAACAATCTTTACATTCTGCAGACAACACTTAGCTCCAACAAGACAAGAGTAGCGATCCACCAGTTATAAAATGTGTGAGGCTACATTGAGACCGACTCCTCTATCATGTGCATTCCTTTTGTGCCTACGCATGCCTCCCAATTTACCTTGATTGATTTCCTACTTCATTGACTATCAATGGAATTTCTTGTTTTCTTCGGTAAACACACACACACACACATATACATCGAATTACAATTTGGGGCTTTCAATCAGCTGATCAAAATATAGGAGGCAGATTATCAATCTTAACAATTTTCCAAGAATAAAAAATTAGTTTGGGAACCAAATGTCAAAATAGGGAACGGTTCTAGTGAATCATTCCTCTTTTTCTAGAATGGCGATATTTCTGGAAACAATTCTTCCACACTCCCTGGATGCTCTACAGCCACAGACCCATCGCATCTTCCACACTTTAGAGTCCAGAGCATTGTCCTTGGGCGAAAAGAGTATATTGACTGTCTGCAAAATGCCACTCGGAAGCAATGGGTTAAATGTCGTCGCAGCCTTGCGCACAAGGGCTGACACGACCAGTATAATAACTGTGGCACATAGAAGAATAATGAACACATCCCTTACGATGTGCTTCTGAGCTGTCATTGCCTCTTTCCTGAACCTCTTGGGGTTGAATTATGGGACTAGCTAGTTTCTAAAATCTCGGGCACCCAACATTCTTTAGGCTAGTAAAACCTATACCTTAATCATAAATGTTCATCGGTGATCCATAAGACTACTCCAACAAACAAAACACATTCTCTATACCCTCGAAGAAGAGAATGGCCTTCGATAGCACTTCATGGTAATCGAATTCTCCTGAATTTTCCTCTACAACATTGTAAGTGAAATGGTAGATGCAATTTATGGTATTGAATTGCAGAGTGATCTCCTGGAAATATTGGCGAAACACTAAAACAAGAATTTTACACATCCTTGATTCTAGTGCAGGAACATAAGTGTAGTCTAGGAATCCTTCATAGTGCAAGCAACCATGAAGTGGTGTAGGAATCCGTTGCATGGTGCAGGAAACCATGAAGTGGTGTAGGAATCCATTGCATGGTGCAAGCAGGTAAATGCAGGTTCAAAGCCTATATAAAACATGATCACATCAATTTTAAACCTGCAACTTACAAACCTCAATTAATGAATTTTTAATTATGTTAAAACAAGGAAAGTATACAAATATTCGCAACAGTAATCTTTTAATCCAAATAGAAATATGAGAGATTTTGAGTAAAGATAGGACAAAATGGAGGCCCAACCCATATTTCTCCATTTTCAAATGCCTTTGAAGCCTTAAATAATTTTAATAAATTGTATGACTCACACTCTGAACTTTAATTTATTCAACTGATGGTCAAATTGTTTAATATTGAGCTGAAAAATGATGACCCTCTTTCCTTATCATCAGAAGTAAGACCCATTATGCATGATGTAAAATTCACTGGTGTTGAAATAAATGTTCCTCTCATATATTCTTTCAAGGCACTATATCCCACCTATTCACATTATCTTGAGTCATTGGAAGCAAGTGGAAACGTTAAGGAGATTACCTTTGACTTCCTTGAGAAGAATTTTTTTGAAAGAGAGAAGGCATTTGGGAAGAAGACAACTCCCTAGTATTTTGAAGAAGTTATTATCCTTGAAAAAAAAGAGAAGAACCATGTGAAAGATTCTTCTAGAGGAATAGGAGGTCGAAGAGGAAGAGGAAGGAATAATTTTACGGGTATGGGGGAAAAAATTTCCAAGGAGAAAGGTTTGATTTTCATTGCATACGATGCTATAGATATGCACATGATGCTTCCACATGTAAGATTCCTTGGGAAAAAATTGAGCAAGAAAGAAATGATGGAAAAGGTAAGACGCCTGACAAAGGAAAAGGTAAAGCACGTGATTCCACTCATTATGTTGTGGAACATTGAAACATTGGAGTAACTGAATACTTATTCAATGCTTCACTTGCTTCATGGAAAGATGTTTCGTTGCTTTATTCAGGAGAAAATTGCCACACGAATTTTAGAAGATATTTCTTTGAAAATTTCACTAATAATTTTTATGGATAAATATACTTTGCAGATAAGTCAAAACTCAAGCCATCAGGGCTTGGCACCATCAGGCTCAAACTTCCTAGTCTTCCAGACTTTCTTCTACATGATGTTTTATACCTTTCGGAGTGGAGGAGGAACTTGTTTTCTTTGGTTCACATACACTAGCAAAGACACTCCATTCACATATCTAATGGAAAGTTTGAGGTCATAAAAGCATCATATGACTCACTTTTCATGACTAGGATACAATAAGAAAGAATTTTGAAGCTGCAAGGAACCTCTTCTTGTGCATAAAAATTTTCATAAAATTCTCACTATGATGAAGGTACATTTCCTTAAAGTCTTTTATGGCATGTTGGACACTTGAAATATGACAACCTCTATTTTTTGAAGAAAAATGGTGTTAATTGTTTGCCTACAATTCCTAAGAAACTTGAGCAATGTGCTACTTGTATCTTAGGAAATCAAAACAAATAGTCTTTTCATGACTCTCATTCTAGAGCACATAGAAAAATTGAACTCATTCATTCGTATTTATGTGGCCCAATGTTTGTTCCTTATTCAAATGGTAATAAATATATGATGACACTTATTGATGACTACACCAACATGTGTTGGGTTTATTTATTGAAAAACAAATTTGAATCTTTTGAAACATTCAATAACCTTTATGCATGGATTGAAAATTATGCACAATATCACATTGGCTCTATTCGTACTGATAACGGAAAATAATATACATCAAATGAATTTGAAAAATATCTTCATCAACATGGGATCAAACATCAAAAAATCATTCCTTATAATCCCCAACATAACAGAATAGTTGAAAGAATGAACATGACAATCTTAAATATGGTACATTCCATGATGTTTTTGAAGAATGTTAAACTAATTTTTTGGGTTGATGCAGTTCTATGTGTTGTGTAAATAAATAATAGGTGTCCATCTAATGCTATAAAAAAAGGGCTCCCTATGAAATTTTGTATGGCCACATTCCTTCCGTGAGGCATCTCAGGGTTTTTGTTTCCACCTATTGTACCTTGATACGTAAGGAACAAAGAAAAAAAACTTGGTGCAAGGCATCACAAATGTATCTTCTTGGGTACTAAAATACCTCCAAAGCATACTATATCTATGATGAAGCGAATAATAAGTTTATAATATCTAGATATATGATTCTTGAATCTTCCAATATCGGACACTCTTTGCCTTGACAACTCAGAATGGTTGGAAAGTCCATAAAATGGATGCAAAAACTTATTTATTGAATGGAGATATAAAAGAGAATGTTTTTATGTCACAATAAGAAGGATTTGTTGTGAAGGTTAAGGAACACAAAGTATGCAAGCTTGTAAAATACTTGTATTGCCTCAAGCAAGCATCACGAGCCTGGTATGAGAAGTTAATTGAGAATCTTCTAAAACTCAATTTCAAACATTATGATCTTGATGATGCAACTTTGTTTTTCAAGAAATTTTGAAAAAAAATTGTATATCTTGTGGTGTATGTAGATAATCTTCTGGTGACAAGGAAAAATGAGAGATAGATTGCATCCATAAAGAAGGCACTGAGGAAAGGTTTTGAAATGAAAGATTTTGTCTATGTTCACTACTATATTGGTATTGAAGTAACTCAACATCCAAAGTTTATATTCCTCTCTGAGAAGAAGTAAATTGGATATTTTTTGAATAGGTTTGGCATGGTTGAGTGCAACCCTTTTACTACTCCAATGGAACATAACTTAAAGCTCACATTCACTGAAGGAAACTAATTTAAGGATGCAACTAAGTATAAACAACTCATAAGAATTCTCGACTGCTTGACTACTACCAGACCAAACATTTCATTTCTTTTTGGAACCCTCTCTAGGTTTATGAAAAACCATTTTGAGGTTCATTGGTCTGTTGCAAAAAGAGTTCGAAAGTACTTGAAGGGAACTCAATAATTTGGACTCAAGTATACACAGGTGGATGACTTCACCTTGATTGGATACTCTGATTTAGATTTCTATGGAGATAAAGTAATTGGATTATCTACTTTAGGTTATGTTATGAGTCTTTGATCAAGATTTGTCTCTCGGAGGTCATGCAAACAATAATTTCCAACAGATTTCATCACTAAGGTAGAATATGTGGGGTAGTAGCTGAAGAAATGAAGGAAATTGTGTGGCTTGGGAAAAAACTGGAATATTTGCAGGAGAAACAAGTGAATTCAACTCCTCTTTTTATTGATAACACTTATGCAATAAAGTTGGCCAAGAACCCAAAGTTCCATGATCTAACGAAGCACATCAATAAAAAATACCATCTGATTTGACATCATGTTGAGGCCAAAACAATCCACCTATGACATTGTTTCACAAATGAGCAGATTGTAGATATATTCACAAAAGTTCTTGGAAGGGAAAATTTTGAAAGTTTTTGAATGATGCTTGGACTCACCAACATCCCTTCATATTAAGGGTGGGTTAGGGGGGGTGATATTTAACAACTAATATTTGGGATTAGGAATCCTATGTAAATATTGTAAAAAAAAAAAAATAGAAGTTGGAAGATGAAGCAACATTGGGAGATGAAACCCAATAGTCTCCCTCTCCTTGTATACAGTCATATTTTATCTCAATGCAAAGGAAACAAGTTATTTGTGGGGTTACCCTCTTGTCCTGACATAGAAAAATCAATGTGAGTTCTAATTATGACCTCATACTGAAGACAACTGCTAACTGTTGTTGGGACATTTTTCCCAGTCAACAATTTTTGTGCTAAAAATAGGGCCACCTAAATTTCATGGTTGGTAAGATCCTTTGTGTTGGGTGTGGAGTATAATTATCTTCCTTATTTATATGTATCTCCACTTTGGACCCCTGTTCTTCTCGAGGCGGAAATGCCGCCTATCATTTGATCTTCGCCAGGGGGTATTGGGGGGGGGGGGGGAAGGTGCGATGGCAGCATTTTGGAGCGCCCCTGGTGGGGGGTTTCGAGGGCAGTGCCCCTAAAGCTAAAAACATATGTAAATTTTCCTTGTAAAATATTTTAATTTCATAGTCAATCTGGTTCATTCATTAGGGGAAGATCTGATAGTAGAAGTTATGTTTAATTTAGGGTATTTTTCCCTAGAAGGCAACGCCTATGTTATGTGAGGGAATTTTATTTTGGCTATGTATTGGATGTATATTATGAGCGAGAAATAGAAAGGGGGGACTGTGGGAGAGAGAAGAGGATATTATATTGGATCTGTTGGAGGTTTTGTCTCTTCATTTTGCTGGAGAATATAAAGGAAGGACTAGTTGTTTATGTGGATGTAGCCCAATTTGGGTGAACCATATATATATATATATATATATATATATATATATATATATATATATATATATATGTCTCTCTCTTATTTTATATGTTTTCTGTGTTTGTGTTTCCGCATATTTTATTTTTTCCTTTGCTATATAATATATACTTTTCTAACACTTTGGTCATATTTTTCTAGTGTTTCTAGAGATGAAATTATTTTTCAAAAACCTGATACCCCTCTTAACTCTATAGATCATAATAAAAGGGAAATGAGCTATGAATACATTCCCTGTAAAATAGAACTTTACAGTTCTCCCCTTAAAGATAAATTGTATTATAATCCATGGAAAAAAGTAATCACTTTTAGACATATTCCTCATGATTATATGAAGAAAAATGGAAAACTACCAGCAACATCTCTCCTCCCAATATGGAAAATTCCCCAAAGACATGTCACAAAAAAGGTGATTTGGTCAATTTCTTTGAAGACCTTGTTATGTTATCCTTGAACGATGTCCCTAAGCCTTTTGATCACATTCCCTTACTCCATCTAGTTCTCCTCCCCATCCTACTCATAATGATCAAGAAAATACTTATTCAAATTCATAAGAATATTGGTCAGAAATAGCTAATGGCAGGAAAACCTCATTTGAGGTAGCTATCCCATGTGGCAATCAATTTAAATCCTTTTCATAATCCTCTTCCCAGGTGTTTGGAAATTTTGTTACCAAATTTTGGTCCCAATAAAGATGTTATGATAGAATATCATGTAAATAATTGTTATTTGGCCTTATATTTATTGGACGTGGAACATGAAGATGTAGTTGGCAAATTATTTCTGTATACATTTGAAAAAAGTGAGTACCTAGTACTACAATCTTCCATTTGCCTCGATATATGGTTTGGATGCCATTGAAAGGGATTTCCTGAACAAGTTTGGAGAGTACAAATCCCTAGGCACACTCTTAAAGGAATTCATTATCATAATAATGGAGAAAAAGGAAATAGTAAAGGGCTTCTATCAAAATTTCACAACACTTATGAAAAAATCCCTACTTATTTGTAGCTTACTAATATGTTGGCCATCAAATACTACACTTCAGCTCTCACTTCCTCCATATCTACGTCTGTGAAGAGAATATGAAAGCAAATATTGGAAGATAATTTCAATCAGGCCTTGAAAATTGAGAAATAAATGTTATCTCTAACAATTAACATGACCAAATAAGATCCTAAGTCCATGGGAAAGAAGCCTCTGCAATTGACTAAACTAGTTGAAAAATAACTTATAAACCTTGACAACATACTCAAAGTGGTAAATAAGTTGTCGAATACATTAGGAGAAACCATTTTCTTGAGACAAAAACCATGAAGATATATTATATTATGTTCCAGAAAATAATGTAATCTTATTTAAAAGTATTACATGTGCTTACATGAAGCATATTGGAAAACTACCTGCAGTGCATCTCCTCACAATAGAAAAATTTGCCCAGAGATCTGTAATCAACATAGGTGTTTTGGTAGATTCTTTTGAATACCTTGTTGTATTGTTATTACTGAATGATATCATTGAGCATTTTGATCATATTTCCATTACTCCATCCATTTCTACTCCACATTTGTTGCCGCAGCTACAACACCCTCCAAAATTTTTTCCTACATCTAAATTTCAGAGCCTACTTTGACTTTTCATGTTGTTGTCGCAAGTATTAAGAATCATCACATATGTGTTCTCTAAGTATCTTAGTCTTGTTTTGAATAAAAGAAAAGTTTTATATTGTAGCATGGCAAGTGTCCAACATCACACATATGTGGTTTTGGTTTGTTTCAAGGGGTAACCTAGGTGCTAATGAGTCATTCTTATCATGTAGACATGTATCATACTCATTCCAGAAATTTCAAGCATTGTTGCAAAAGTGTCATCATTTTCATCGCAAAGTGTACCTTTAGTGTCACACTTGGGGAAAGTTATCACAATGTTGTCACATAGAGGGAAGTAAGTTATTCATTTTTTCTGAGTGATCAATGTTGTGTTGTCAAATTTTATAAGTTTGTGACCATGCTCAAGTTTTTTCCTTGTTCACTTTGGCCTTATTGATCCCACACTTAACCAAATATGGAAAAGTGCCTTCCTGAGAAACTTGACCTTACTCATCCTTCCTAAAAGTGCACTGTGTAGTCTCAACTCTCAAGCTTAGACCTCACCTCTTGGAATCGTGCAATGTTTAGAGCCTCCCTTCCAAAACTACGCACTACGTAGTCTTAGTGCTCAACCTTTACCCTTGAGTGCCATATTTGAGCATCCCCTGCCTTCCATTCACCTTATTCTGTGCACTGCGCAGTCTCAAGAAACAAGTCTCATTCTTGACCTCTTGAACTGCAAAACTGTACAAGCTCTAGGCCTTTATCCCTCCAGAACTATGCAATGGGGAAACTCAAGCCTCCAATCTGACCCCTTGAGCCCCTCAACTGTGCAATTTCCTTGGTCTGGAAAACCTAAAATACACACTACATAGTTTCAAGGCTCAGTCCAAGCCCCTGACCTCCTGAGCTACGCAATTTTGCAATCCTTGATCCATTCTCTCAACCTATCACCCTATTCTATCTCAGTTAATGGTTTTAATGAAGAATGTTAGACTAGGGGTTTATCAGACTCATATCATCTTGTCATGAGAGGATTTCACTTGCAGGTATTATATCATGTTATGATAGGGTGATAATGAAGGTGATGAAGAAGTAAACCCTACTAGAAGAAACCTTTGTAGGTGCAAATATAAGTTGATAAGTCAAGTAATACAAAGGGACACAAAATTGTGATAACAATTGGAGATAAATATCATATTGAAGACTCACTACCTTCAATCCTTATGGAGGAGGAAGAAGAAGAACATGTTCCAATTGTCAAGAATACACAAGATAGAAACAACAAGAGTTTCTTGACACTGACATATCATCATGCACTCCATGTCATCAATGTCATGTCATGTCTTGTAAAGGTGTCATGTCAAGATGTATATGTCATTATTTGCCACATCATTTGTGCATTATGTAATTTCAATATGTGAGAAATGTAATGTAAAGTGGAAGTCCAAGAGTCATCTATAGTATGTGAAAAGTCATGAAGAAGTCAAAAGGTCATAGAGAATTAAAACATACATGAGGGTAGTCCAAGAGTCACGAGGGAGGTGAATAGTCACCCCATTTGTTATATATACATCCTCATAGCTCATGGAATAAATTTTTCACCTTGGCTCCTCCTACCAGGCATTAGAAAGGAATATAGTTGTTTTGGAGGAGCAAGTAGATGCTCTAATACTCCGCTATTGGAGCTACTGGTGTTCATTGTATTGATTTATCTTGGAAAATTTTCTTAATTTCGAAACTCTCTAAGGCAACGCACTTTCATCGGTATGTCATAAATATTGTAATATTATTCTTTGAATGTTTGTGATGTATGTTATTTTCATTTTCACTAAGGAAAATGAACTATTTTGGTGGCTTTGGAACTTATCTTGTTGAAGGTGTGTTATATTTGTTATAACAATCGTTTCTTATGTGTGAACTATTTTGCTAGTTGTCCAATGATTTGTTCATATGTATGTGATCATGTGTCTTTACTAGATCAGTACTATTACTCTTCTTTAAAGTCTCATTTTTTCTCTCCATTTCAGTAGAATAACTTTGATACATTCTGTAGTTGAACATTCCATAATCCATCCTCAAATTTTCATCCGAAATTAGTTGTGTATTACTCTCTTGTGTTGACCATTATAGCCAAGGAAAATCTCTAAGAACATATGGAAGGCAGGACATATTTTTGGAAGGGCTCCCACACCAAACGGTGTGAAGTCTAATTGGGACTTTTCATCAGGGATACTACCTTACATGTTGGCAATATCCAATATTGTCAACATTCTGATGTTAGAAGGAGGGTAGCCATCTTTTTATGGCTGAAATATCATCACATCCTAAAAAATAGACTTCTATGCAAGGCAATAACATTCCCAATTCCACTCCCACTCATACTCTTGAAAAAAAAGAAATTGTTCAGTCTAGCCCAGGACAAGCCTTTGGAGTTACTTATGACTAACTATGGACTATGCAAACCATCACTAGTAAGTTTGTGGGAGCCCTTAGTTTTCTCCCTGTTGTTGTGATTCTACCTGATAAGTCTGTAAAGAAAGAAGTAGCTCCTAGTGGCATGTTGGTTTCGTCGGTGGAATATTTGGTTATCGCAACCATTGAACAATTTGTTGAGCCTAAAAAAAATTAAGGGAAACTTCTAGCTTTTTAGCAGAATCCAAATAGTGAAGGGGAATATTTTCAGTTTTCTGGCAAGGAGAACCTTGATTACAGCATAGATTTGAATGGTGAAGGAGAAGCTTCTTCAGATTCAGATGAAGAGGAGGAGGACCGAGATGAAGATATGGCTGATGCATATTTGGATTGGATGGCCCAAGGGCCACTCACTCTTCCAGAAAATCTTCACAAGATGCCTAAACACCGGAAAAATTTGTTGGCAAAGTTTAATCTGGACAAGAAGACCATATAGACATGTTCTACATAAATTTACGAATTCTTGAGGTAAGTTTCAAAGATGTTGCTTGGAGAATATTTATGTACACTTTAGAAGGTAGAGCATCTGTATGGTATCACAGTCTTCCATCCAATTCAATCTGAAACTAGAGGGAGTTTAAAAGTATTTTTCTTGAATTTTTTTTTTTTATGATAAGACTCCTGCCATGTTGTTGAAAGAACATGGGAATTTGAAAGTGGGGGATAAAGAAAGAATTAAATATTTTATGTTGAAATTTGCAACAAGAAAGAGTAAAATTGGCATCCAGAAACAAAACACATGCACTGGTGTGGGATCATAGGTCACACAGTAATGGATCCTAGTGACACATTAGTGTGCAACCAATTTTTAAATAAATTGGAAAATTAATTGTCATAATATCTCATAACAACTTGTAATAGTTAACTCATAAGTGTGATAGACTTAGTTAGCTCAAGAATTTCGAGTTGAGGGTCTAAGGATCTACATGTGTAGTAATTATATTATTTACAGGGTCCAGTTGCAGTTGTAGCACTAGTATAGTGTGGGTGGGATCAGTTAACTCACAATAATCGAGTTAAAATTAGTTTAACTAGTTATAACTGTTTGATGAGATAGTGGAAGATCAAGTGAGTTAAAATAGATTTAATTCACCAGTAGTAATCTACCAATTAACTGATGATTCACTATTTATAGTTGCATGCATGCTAATTCTGGTGGATACCCAGCTGAGACAAAGGTTTAAGGCTAGTAAGCTAGAAGTTGTATTTTAGGAAAACTGCCCAGGTGCAGCTATAAAACCATGAGAATCCCATGATGGAATGTTCAATCAAGGAAGGCTAAATTTCCTATTTAATAGGGGTTTAATTCTCTAGGGAGTGCGTAAGAAGAGTAGGATGATAACTGGATATGTGTTTGTCCAATTCTTCCTAGATCAGTGTGAAGCAATTGGTAGAGTGTATGAGGTTGTGGTGATCACAAATACATTGTATTGTTTCATGATTCCTTTTTTGAGTATACAATAAATATGGAGGGTTTTTGAGTAGTTGCTTTCCCCTGGAATATTTGGTGTTGTGTATTGATTTAATTCTTTCTCTTACTTGCATGTGATAGAGTGATCGTGATTTATATTTTGCAGATTTTGTAGAAGGATTCAATATCTTGCTTTAGTACATTGCATGATCGGATTGAGACCATTGATATAATTTCTACATGGTATTATAGATTTGTTATAGATTTTATCCATGGTATCGGAGTGCCAGGAATCACAATATTTGAGAAGAAATTGAGTTTGTATTGAACAGTATTCAAATTTGTAGGTACTATCTTTGGAGCTATAAGTTGATAAAAATGTCTTTCAATGGCTTGAGACTCAAATATGAACTCGAGGGAAATTTGAATTATATTGCATGGAAGGACAGGATGGAGGCAGTGTTGGAGGACAATGGGTTGAAGGAATTCATAGATAGTGATATTCCCAAGCCCGCAGTAGCAGATGCCCAACTTCTTGATGCATGGCAGAAGAAGGTAGAAAAGGCGAGGAGGATATTGTTAGAGGGAGTTTGATATCATATTTTCTCAAGTCTCCATGGAAAAAAAAATCCATATGCTATGAAGAATGCCTTGAAAGATCTGTTTCAAAGCAGCAGTGACCATAGAAAATTGGCACCCAAGGACAAGCTCAGGAAAATAAAAATGGAGAAGCGCTACACATCCAGAAATAATTGACCAAGTTCACTCAATGATGAGATGAGATTAAAAGTGTTGGTATTATTTTATTTGATGATGACTTGGTGAGCCTAACACTTCTAGGCCTTCCCAAGAGCTGGAATAGTTACCAGGAATCTGTGAATGGGAGAGAGAAGTTACTAGATTGGGAGTGATTTTTGTCAGATTTGGTTTAAGAAGAGTTTCGGCGGAATACCAGGGATGGATACTCATCCAAGACTGCTGATGAAGAAATTGTGCCTTGGTTGGTAAGGAAAATAAGGGGAAGGGGAAGAAGCCCTATTCCAAATCTGAGACTGGCAAAGAAGGCAAGAAGCATGATATGTCAAAGGTTAAATTTTTTCATTGTCATGATCATGGAAACTATGCCACAAATTGTCCACAAAATAGGAAGAACAAAAAGAAGCCTCCATGAGCTGTAGCGGGTGAATATTTGGCCTCATAGCTTGAGTTGGAATTCTCTCTCATCGCATGCATGGCATCAACTGTGATGGGATCTATGTGGTACTTGGATAGTGGAGAATATTTCCACATGACGGGAAACAAAGAATTCTTTAGTATTTTGGAGGAGAAGGGTCTTCAGATTCATATCGAGATGGGTGATTACAGGAGGTATAGCGCTACCAATTTGGTACAGTTATTTTCCAGAGATGGTCAGGTAAAAATTTCTTATTAAAGGATGCCATGCATGTGACAGGCTTGAAAAATAATTCATTTTCAATTGCTATATTGGAAGATCTTGAATATGATGTGGTTTTCAGTGAAGGAAAGGTGTTCCTTCATCACAAAGCCATAACACAGGTAAAGAGGATTGGGGTTCGTGTGAAGAACCTCTATAAACTTGATGTAGAAAATTGCGCAACATTGAGTAGTAAAGCAGGGAAGGTGGTGAGCCGGGATACAAGTGAGTTATGGCACAAGATATTGGACCATATACACCATAGTGCTTTGAGGATCATGCAGCATATTACTACAGGTCTTCCAAAGGGTACTCTTGCGCATATAGACACATGCAAGGGATGTACCATGGGGAAGTATACAAAGGCCAAATTTCATGAGAAAGAGAACCAAGCATTGACAATCCTTGAGAGAGTTCACTGAGATGTGTGTGGACCATTCTCTATTCCTTCCACAGTAAATCATAGGTATTATGTGATTTTTGTTGTTGATTTTTCTAGAAAGTGTTGGATCTTATTTTTGCAGAAGAAAGATTAGGTGTTCTCCAAGTTTTGTGAGTTCAAATCACTGGTAGAGAAAGATACAGGAAGAAGGTGAGGGCTCTAAGGAGTGACAATGGTGGTGAGTATATCTCTAATGAATTCAAGAACTTTTATGCCAAAGAAGGAATTCAGAGAGAATTGATAGCACTTCATAACCCACAACAAAATGGGGTTGCAGAAAGAAAGAATAGAAGAATTGTGGGAGCAGCATGAGCTATGTTACATGATCAGGGCCTACCATTGCATCTGTGGGTAGAGGCATGCAACACATCAGTATTTGTGTAGAACTGGAGTCCTCATTAGATACTTGGCATGAGTACACCAGAGGAGGCTTTTTCAGGTAAGAAACCAGATGTTTCATATTTTAAAATTTTTGGCTCATTTGTTTATTTCCATTTGAAAAAAGATGCCAGGAAGAATCTAGAACCAACAACAGAGGTTGGGATATTTTTGGAATACACTGATACTCCCCACAACTATCGGGTGTATTTTTCGGCTAACATGATGACAATTGTCAGGAGAGATGTTAGATTTGTTGAGGAGAAAGCCATCTGATTTTCCCTTGAGAGGGAGCTTGATTTTCATGCAGATGAGGAACTCTTAGTTCCAAAGGATGAACCTCAAGATGTGGAACAACCACAAGACGAGGATCATGGAGTGGCAGAAACCACTCATGCAAAGCCATCCGCCAGAAATGGTAGGAAGTGCACCAGAGAGGTTTAATGATTGATGCTAGATGTGACAGAGCATGTAGGAGCACCTACATCATAGCGCAAAAAAAGAAGGTCCCCAGATAGGTACACTAGATACATGACAGAACCATCCTCTTTTGAGGAAGCAGTGCAGCATCCAACATGGGTTGATGCCATGGTTGAGGAGTATGACTCCATTATCATAAACAGTGCATGGGAAGTGGTCCCAAGACCAGTGGGGAAGTTAGTGGTTGGATCGAGGTGGATCTACAAGGTGAATAAAATAGAGACCTCTAGGAGGGGGGAATTTTGAGCCAGATGGGCAGAGGGAGTACATGTAGCTATACCTCCTGGTGTGATGTGGGGCGATGTGAATATATGATCCCAACAATAAATTTGGGTAGGGTCCATTGAGATGGTGTGTCTCATGGATCGAAACTGGCTATGAGGAGCCCACATTACAACATTAGCAGGAAGGATCGGTTAGATTGATGCAGTCAGATGTCAGGAGGACATAAATCAGAGTGACGGGTGTCATATACTGGAGCACAGATCAGATTTGGCAGTAGTGCAGAGAGTCCAATAGACATGTGCAGTAGCTAGCAGCAACCAAAAGACTTTGATGAAAGATGCATTATACTGATTCAGTTGTTTGGAGGCTATTCAATTTTAGGAGAGTTTCATGTGGGAAAAACACTAGAGCAGTGTTGCATGCAAAACATTCCAAAGGTACCGGATTAGGACATATTGATTCCTTTCTTGTTGAGAGGGAGTGTTGACATTTTCAACAAGAAATAGTGAAATTGGCATCTAGAAAAAACACACACACTAGTGTGGGATCATAGGTCACACAGTGATGGATCCTAGCGACACATTAGTGTGCAACCAATTTTTAAATAAATTGGAAAATTAATTGTAATCTTATCTCATAAGAACTTGTAATAGTTAACTAAGTGCGATAGACTTAGTTAGCTCAATAATTGCGAGTTGAGGGTCTAAGGATAGGCATGTGGAGTGATTATATTATTTATAGGGTCCAGTTGCAGTTGTAGCACTAGTGTACTGTGGGTGGGATTAGTTAACTCAAAATAATTGAGTTAAAATCAATTTAAGTAGTTCTAACTGGTTGATGAGCTAGTGGACGATCAAGTGAATTAACATAGATTTAATTCACCAGTAGTGATCTACCAAGTAACTGATGATTCAGTATTTATAGCTGCATGCGTGCTAATTCTAGTGGATACCCAGTTGAGACAAAGGTTCAAGGCTAGTAAACTAACAGTTGTATTTTAGGCAAATTGCCCAGGTGCAGTTATAAAACCATGAGAATCCCATGATGGATTGCGCAATCAAGGAAGGATGAATTTCCTATTTAATATGGGTTTAATTCTCTAGGGAGTGCGTAAGAAGGGTAAGCTCATAATTGGCTATGTGTTTGTCCAATTTTTCCCAGATTAGTGTGAATCAATTGGTAGAGTGTATGAGGTTGTGGTGATCACGAATACATTGTACTATTTCATGATTCCTTGGTTGATTATACAATAAATATGGAGGGGTTTTGAGCAGTTTATTTCCCCAGGAATATCTGGTGTTGTGTATTGATTTAATTATTTCTCTTACTTGCATGTGATTGAGTGATCGTTATTTATATTCCACATATTTTGTAGAAGGATTCAGTATCTTGCTTTAGCACATTGCATGATCGGATTGAGTCCATTAATATAATTTATACATGGTATTATAGTTGTGCTAGAGATTTTCTATATTTTAATCATAGATTTATACGATTGTTAAACAAGTTCCCCACCGATGTGCAACCTCATGATGATATCACTAAGGATTATTACACATCTGCCTTGCCAACTAACATTTCCATTCTTGTTAAAAGAGATGCAAAGGAAACATTGGCCTTGAACTTTGCAAAATATCTTGATTTATAAAAGGATTTGTGATATACTGGAGTCATTATAGATGATGATGATCCCAAAGACTCCAAAGAAGCTCGTAAGAAAAATCAAGCCTCTTTCAGTAGAACTAAACACAAATATTCTTTCGATATGGAAGGTGTGACCAAGTCTCTCAAGTTGCTCACAAACAAAATATCTAAATTGAAGAGATGGTCAAGTGAGGCATCTACTAGCAAGAACAAGTCTTCTAGGACAACATTCCTTAAAACTAACAAAAATTCTCAACCGACCAAATATGGCCATAGTTCTAAGACAGTGTTCAATATTGAAAACTTGGGCATGGATAATTTATGCACTTTTCATCAAGAAAATCGTTCATAAAAAATGCCTGCAACAGAACCTGTTGACAGTGCTGGACCCGCCAAAATTTATGGTATCTCCCTGATGTGAAGTCCCAATTAGACCTCACACCATTTTTTGCAGGAGTCTCATTCGAAATAAAGACCAAGTTTCCAAATTCTTAAAGATCTTCCTTCGATCTAGTTATCAATAGGAGAGAGGAGTGAAAAAATACTTTCGCAAAGCAAGGGGGGTGTTCCTAGTGAGTTCTCAGGTGTAAGTGTGTCAAGTTTCTTTTACTGCGGGGGGAGAGAAATAAATGTGCCTCTAAGAGAGAGGTAATAGTAACACCCAAGAACAGACACACTTGAACTGAAAGGGTTCATCTAACATACAATGGAATAGTCCACAAGTGATGCGATGGTAATTACAACAAAAAATAGGAAAGTTTTTCCTAATGTCTTGCATAATAGTCCAAGGACGGAACAACAATAGGAACCATTACAACACATTATCAATAATATAAGTACTAAAATAATCGAAATAGTTCAACTATCTTAGCACATGTGAAAGTAAACATGAAATACAAACATTCGTAGAATAGTAGATTGCAGATATTCATAATCCATGCATGAAGAACTTGTTGGCCTTGAATTCTTTTGTTATTAAGTAAAATTTCCAAGAAACATATGTACAATGAACATCACTAGCTCCAATAGTGGAGCATTGGAGCCACTACTCCCTCCACAAACTTAACTAGCTTATCTATCTAATGCTTTGCCGGTGGAGCCAATGTGAAAATTCCTCTACTCATACAATGAGGGAGTACATATAACCAAGGAGTGATGCTTCCTACTTCTAACTTTTCGACTACCCTCATGATTGTTTGACTCCCTATGAATCTTCACATTAATGTTTATCCTTTGGAATTCCACTTTACAATACATTTTGAATACAATATACATTATTCATAATAATGATGTGGCATATGACCACTCATGAGATGACACTACTGACAAGGAATGCTTGATGATGTGGAAATGTCAAGCCATTATTTCTACTAAGTGTTGGATGTCTTCATGAAGATGCTTTTCTTTTCACATCTGCATGGCTTGGTGATAAGGAATCTTCAATGATCTCAACTCTTGGAAATTGGTCACAAAAAAGTGTCCCTTGGATTTCTCCTGATCAATCAACTTGCAATTTCATCTGCAAGAGTGTCCTTGAGCATGCTTCCCTCATTCTTCTCCTTATTCATCATCTTTCCATGACATTATAAAGTACCTGTTCCTACAATTCACTCATGACGAGACATTATCAAATTGAAAACCCTACCTAAGATGGTGCATGTTGATCCATAGACTGAGCCCGAAACAAGTGATGGCTAGGAGGTGGGACTCATTGACTAAGAATTTTCATAGTTCAAGTAGGAAATGGGAATCCCTGAGCCTTGAGACTGCACAATGCATAGTTGAGGTTGGGTTGAGGAGCAAGATTGCATAGTTTCCAGATTCTGTGGGACAAGCTGAGGGGATGGGCACTGGGAGAGATTACTACGTAGTTCTAGGGGACAAGGAAGTTCAGGCTACTGCACAACTACACAGTTCAAGGGCTCAGGGATTGAGCTTGAGTCTGTGAAATGTGAAATTTAATCTAAGTTGGGAGACATGATTGCGCAATCTTGGAGGTCAAGGCCAGAGCTTGGTAACAAAAACAGGGTAGTGAGGCAGTCCTGATGGGAAGGAACTGTGCATTGCACAGTGCCAAGAAGCAAGGTCACAACTATATGGTTGAGACTATGCAGTGAAAAGCTAAGGGGAGGCTGGGTGAAGCTAGGTTGCTTGGTTGAGAAGTTTTCTCGAAAAATGGGTTAAGTCTGGGATTGGTGAGATTAGTGTGAACTATGATCAAATTTGACTATGATCACACTTAGAGTAATTTGACAATTCAACAACATATATCATCCATAACACATGAAAAAATTATTTCCTTTCATGCAACAACTTTATGACTAGTTACGACAAGTGCGACTCCAAAGATACACTCTACGACAACCATGATGAGACTTATAGGACAATGCTCAAAAATTTGGAAATCAGTGTGATAAATACTTAGAAGGTTAGATCAACTGAGTTGCACAAAGTAGTCCTCTTGAAACCACCAGAATAGGATCATACACATGATGCAACAACCAACATTATGAAAGACAACACTTTTCCCAACTTACAAAAGGGAACACAACACTCTCATAAAAAAAATGAAATGATTTTCTAAGTTTGTGAAAGCAATTAACAAGATCAAGGAAGGATCTGAAATTAGGTATAGGCCAAAATTTTAGAGGGGGTTGTAGTAGCTACAACAGAACCATACTATGAACACTGTGATGGCTAATCTTGTTGACACTTTATTAACAAAAGAAAAACCCGAGCACAATGAAGAAACAAGCGAACCTGTTGTTACTAAAGAAAGTTAGGGCGTTGGACATTCAGTGAATATGTTTAGTATCATATATAATGACAGTAAAAAGAGTTTTAATAAACTGTCAGCGAGTGCATATCCTTTCAAGCAGTCAACTAATCATTACAATATAAGTATCAAAGGACCTATTTTTTAGAAGGAAATAAAGAATCAATTGCTACGTAGAATTCTACCACCTTCCAACCAAGCTCGAAATTCACAGAACAAGTCTGGAGGTGCTCCTTCCAAGAAAACATCCAACAGAAACAAGTCCACCACTCCTCGTGTAGCAGATAAAGTCACACCACCTGATACATCATCACAACTTGTTATGACATAAAGCATTAATTACAACATTGTTGAATATATGAAGAGAGCTTGCGTTAACATTTGATTCTTTGAGCTCGCAAAGATAGCAGGCCAATGGGAACTAATTCTATAGGAACTCTCATCACACACTCTGGTATGTAAAGAATTTTCTGCTTCTCAGGTAATGTCCAGTAACTCTCATGATATCATTGATTTTTTTGTAAATGATCTAAATTTAATTTCTAACACTCTCTGCCCTGTGTTTTTGTCAACTTTTGAAATTTTTAATTATAATGTTTACAATTTTTTGGTTGATTCTAGTGTATCTGCAAATGTTATGCCATTGTCAATTTCCAAGAAAATAAATGAAAAATGGGATAAAAGTGATGCAAAGATCATATAGCTAGATAGATCACTTGTCTAGGCCATTTGTGAACTCAAAAATGTTATTATATGTTTTTCATATAATCATAGAGTTCACCAGTGTATATATATCGTAGTTGTAGACATTCCCGAAGCCTACAGTTTACTGCTATGAAAATATTGGTCCAAAAAACTCCAATGATACTTTGTGATAGACAGGTCTCATTTACGACTTCCATACAAGGGCATAAATAACTATATTCGAGTTGAAAGCGAACCCTACATGAAGCGTACCATGACACAACTTGAGGGAAAAAAGGAACTAATGGAATTTGCAAAGGTGATATTTGGAAATTGTTTTATGGAAGTAGATCACGGATGTTATCTGGCACGACCCTCACCTGTCCCACCTGATATACATTTGGAACTCCTTCCTAGAAATCCAACTGGTGCTAATGACTTTTGTATAGTGAATGTAGATAGTACTAGTGTAGGAAATATCTCTATCATTTCTAACACTTGGGTTTTATATTTCGACGGTTTGAAAAGGTAGGAGGGCTCTGGAGCTATTTTCATTTTAATAGACCTGCAATAGAGAAAACATTTGATCTCTTCCTGCCTGGAATTTGAGTGCACCAATAATGTTGTTGAATATGAAATGCTCATATTGGGTTTGAAGAAATCCATTAACCTCAAAGTTGAGGTACTCAAAGAAATAGGTGACTCTGAAATCATCATATGACAGGTACAAAATAATTTACACTATGTATCACCTAATCTAAAAATTTATTAGCAAGAGGTATGGGATTTGATTTCACAATTCCAAGCTTTTAATATTGTTTTTGTTCCTAGCATTCATAATTTTGTTCTTGATACATTAAGAAATTATACTACTAGGTTATCACTGCTTAGGGGTGGTTTTTATATTGAAATTATTTAGCGGCCATATGTTCCTGATAATATTACTAATTTTCACATTTTCAATGATGACTAGCAGATATTAGATTTTATGGTGAGTTTTGATGTGTTCAAAGACGCATCCATTGGCGAATACGAGAAATATAAATTGTTGCAGGATGCAGCTTAAGAAGGTAAAGGAAACCCCATTCGCAAGGGCATGTTGTCACTAGAAAAGTTGTATGACTTGTAGAATCGATTTAAGGAGATGGTAAACACGAAAAATTATAGCTAGACTCTGTCGCATGAACAAATAAATCTTGGTATAGAGAAATATCTAAATTTTTTTCAATCTTGGTACTTGTTTCGCACCTCAAGAGCATCAATATTTCATCCACATTTTCAATAAGTACCGATATGTTTTCGCGTGGGCATACAATGATCTCAAAACATACAACATGTGAATCATCTAGCACATGATTCAAATCAACAAAGGGTCCAAGCCTTTTTAGCAAAGGCTACGAAAATTTCATCTGATGCTTGAGCCCTTGATTCAAAAAGAGTGGAGAAATTTGTTAGATGCTCAGATCATTTTCATAGTGTAAAATTCAACATGGGTCTTAAAAGTGGTTCTAGTAAGAAATAAGTTCAGGGAACTACGCATGTGTGTGGATTTTAAAAATATGAAACATGCCTCGAACAAAGACAAATATCGAGTGGCATCGATGGAACAAATTCTATAGATAGTATCAATTCTTGTTGACTTCTCGAAATGACCATATCAACATTATAAGGGAGACCACCTGGTTGGGAACTTAAAGAAAATCCTTTTCGATTTGGAATGGTGGTTCCAATTGGCTAAACTAGGTCTAGTTACCTTCTCTCTATCTTTGTTGGCTTAAAGTATGTTTTTTACTTACAAATAGAGAAGATACATCAGAACGACCCTCTTGCAGATCTCGTGCAAGAAAGTGATCCTTAAGTTGATCAAGCGCTCATCCAAGCCACAACTAAAATTTGACTCTTTGATAAGAGGACTTCTAGAAACGTAATTATTAATCTAAATGAAAACTAATCCTAGAATGAAATCAAAATTAATTCTATCTCGAATTGGGAAAATGATATCCCTTTCTCAATTCAAGAGAAGATGGAATAAATAATAAGGGGGAGAAGATTGTGCATATGATTGAACCCATTAAATAAGTTTCGTCAATTAAAGAAATAGTTCATTTAAAGTAATGAGAAAGAAACCAAAAACAAGAATGTAATTGAACAATAAGTAGTTACTGCCCATCGTATTCCAATCTCAATGAATTCATATTAATTTCCATTCTATTTTTTTCCTCATAGGTAGCTCCTATGGAATATCAATAACATCAACTAATGATAAGACATTAGTCCTCAATATTAAAAGCCATACACTATTTAGAATAGAAGTTACAATCAATTAGGGAAATTCTGGTAATAGAAGATTAACACCTAATTCAAGCAACCGTGCATTGAAACAAAAATGATTAAACTGCTACTAGAACTTCATTACAAATTTGCAGTCCTTGAGAAAATTCAGCTCCTTGGAGAAATTAACAACAATAGTTCCCAACAAACTTCTCTTTCAGCACGAAAATACTCTCTCTCCATAATTTAACTTACAATACATTACAATAGTGCACATACACAACAAGCATAAACCACAAAGTTTTCCTCTAACCTCGGATCTGAAGTTTTCCTGTACCTACAACTATAATATCGTCAAAAATAGTGATATCATAATCTCTAGTTGCAAAGTAGAGGGACCCCTTCTCCTTTATACAAACCACTATTTATAATTATAAGAATGAATTCCAAATAGGAGAGTTGTTGAAGAACAAATCTGCTCCAACAATTTTCATTGGTTAAAATTATTTTTCTTCTCTTGCTGGAGAAATTTCATGGATTCAAATCTTCACTTCTTGATCTTTCCAACTGCTCTCCTGTCAACAACCAATCAAAAGTAAATTAAATTGAAAATCAAAATCAATAATGCTAAATTTGGGAAAACCAATCATCTCCAATCAAATTTTAAATAAATAAATAAATAAAAAGAAACATAAGCTTCCCATTCATCCTTGTAAAGATATTATTGGTCAAAGAGAACATATTCGAATGGATCTGCAATCAACAGAAGCTTTGGGCCAATGAAAATGAAAAAGCTAAACTCAGAAAATTAGTTTCTCTTAGAAATTCGGCTCTTAATTTTTTGCTAAACTTTAGACTCGTTTAATGACTAAATCTGATCATACAACCACTTCAGAAATATTTTCCATGATTTTAGCTATCTAACGAGCCATCCTAGGCCAAGTAAGACTCAACTTCTGAGCTTCCAAAGTTGAAATTTCAAAAATGCCAAAATTATGGAAAAAATGTTGCATAGGCCAAAAATAAGAAATTTTAATTAAAATTTCTAATTTTAAATTAAATCCATTAATTCTAATTAACTATTAGTCAACTAACTATACACAATTAAATAAAATGATTAGTTAAATTATTTACAAATTAATCAATTTAATTATATCATTGAAATTTAATTTAATTTAATTAATAATATATAATATTTTAATAATATTAAACTTATATTATAAAATAATATTACACTATCCATCACAAGTCATTTTAGTATCTTCCAAATAATACGTTAAAGGACTATTGACTCATACGAATAGTTTGAAATAACGAAGGAGTATTGTATTAAGATATGAGCCAAACCATCCACGTGAAAAATAGGAGATATCGGAAGTGTGGAAGTACGTTATATAGCATGTTTTTGAAACGATCCCGTGATACCCAAAAGGTCCGAGGCCCTGTTATGTTACATTGATATTTTTTATTTATTGGAGTTTTTTTTTTATATATCGAAACTTTTTTTTATCGGGATTTGATGTAATTAGAGGTTTGAAGAATGTTTCACTGAAGGTTTTATAAAAGAGTTTTGATATTACATAAGCCTCGAGGTATGTTTAGAGTGGGAGGTATACGCTGAAGTGGGGTCTACGTGGCGTGATAATTATTTATTATAAATTACAATCATTTGGTAATTAAAAATTTGATAAAATGATTTTTTTTTTTCTAAGTTAAAGTATTCTATTAACAGTAAAAATATAGTACATCGGGCGAAAGCCTTAACAATGCTTATTGTGGAGGCAATTTAGACAGACAGAACATAGTTTGAGACTGCCCTGCAGGAGGGAAACCAGCCTGTAGCACCACCATTTGAAAAAAATCCCAAGCAGGGGATCGAAATAGATTGTCCCTGACAAAAACTGGACCATTGACTGTAGATAACAGTAAAACTGGACCATGACAAAAACTGGACCATTGTGAATTCTGAAGATGGTCACTGACAAAAACTGGACCATGACAGTAGATAACAGAAAAACAACATAACAAGCCCTCTGGAGAGGGCATAGAAATAACAAGAAAGACATAAAAGAGAGCTGAATTACTCATCAGGAGCCACCTCCTCGATCCTGCACCCATAATCTTCCGGTTCGCCACAATCACTGAAGATGTCTGCATCTGAGTGGACCGCTATTTTGGGGGATGGATTGTCCACCAAATTTTCCTGACCGTGTCCAGAATCTTCCTGCAGAACCTCCTTGCTCCCGATGGGCTGACCCCTTGAACCATGTTGCGCCTCATCCAGATTCGTGCCCCCAACAGGACCCTGCCCTTCCAACGGATTCTCAACCTCGGGCTCCTCCAGAAAAACAACAGAAATGGCTACAGTGACTCTCGGCTGGTTGAGTGAGCAGTCAAAAGAGAAGAGAGCAGTGTGAGATTGTGCCGACAGTGCATCGGACGAGGGAGAGTCCAACCTGCGTCCAGAACGGAGCAGGCGGCCATGGAGAAGACGGGGGAGGCTTTCCGAGGGTGAAGAGATTTCTGAGGGTGAGCTGGATGGGGAGGGCGAATGCCTCCTAGCGCTCCTAGAGGACCCGTGCCTGCAACGCATCCGTTGCCTTAGCCTAGGCATGCTTGCAGCAGAATTGGAACTGGAACTCTGGGGAGCCGAAGTATTGACATGGGGCAGCGTTGGAGGAGTGATCAGAACGACCGTGGCCGACATGCAAGAACCAGAGAGAGAGATGTGAATACTATCGTCGAGCTCCAAGAAACAGGTGCTGTGGCTTTGTTTACCGGTGGTAGTGCGTTCGCTCGCCTTACCCGCATCAGGATGGCACCACTAGTTCACTGGCGCAGGGGAGAGCGGAGCCATGGCTTTTAACAACTCGCCTCTGCAACAAGCAAGCTTCAACATTGAATGACCGATCAAATGAACCTGATATGAAATGCTAACACTGCAGTCGAGACTGCCTCGAGCATCAACCTCCAGATCGTAATAAGCACCCATAGTAAATGCCATAAAGATCGAGTGATGGGCATTTTAACTGCGTTCAGGTGGGATCGTCGATCGCATGCGGGAAGGCAGGTGGCCTCCCGTCCGGTGGACCTCCGTCCCATCAGCACTATAAACATTGCCAGCACCCGCATCCAGGAAATTTGATAAAATGAATTACAATCACTTTATAATTTTGATATTTTAGATCTCGTAAATTTTTTTTAAATTTAGAATTGGAAAAAACTTTGGAGAATATGAAAACACATAATTTTAATTGTTCTACAATATGGTTGTGGTGACTTTGTAAGATCATAGTGAAAAAATGAAATAATTAGTAAAAATTAACTAGGGATTAATATTTACAATCAATTACTAATTTATTTACAAAAATTAAAATAATATACATTTTGTACATTTTTTAGTCAAAGGGTAAAAATCACTAAAATTCGGTGAATCGTCATTTGCAAACCATGTGATTAACTAAGATGAAACAAGTAACGATGGAAAGCTAACGAAAATTCGAACTCAATGAAGCAATCAAAATAGAAATCCGATGGAAACGAAAAATTGGAAAATTTGTAGGACACTTAACCAAAAAAAAATATTAAAAAGGTGATTTAGCCAAAAAATTATGAAAAGGATTCCCATTATTTGAAATAAATACGTCAAAAATGGGTGCGTTGAGTTTTCACCTCAATAATTGGCGATAAACGAGGAAGAACCAATTATCTCTGGTTAAAAAGATAATGAATTTCTCTTTACCCAAACGTTAAAAGTGGGGAATTTATCAAACTATCAAACATTAAAACATTTCCAAGGGTCCCATGTTAATAGATTAAGCAATATAAGCTAAAAAATATAAGTACTCAAATAAGAGTGAGAAAAATTATTGTCCAAAATTTGGGAAATCTTTATTTTAAGATTACCTCGTATGAAAAATAGAAGAAAGCATAGATAGAAGTGTTTTGATAAAACAAAATCCCTTGTTATGAATGGTCTCTGACATCGCTTCGCTGCCAGCGAGCCTGAACAGTACCCCGACGAAGTTGTCTTTAATTCCATACAAGCATGCCACTGCTTCCAACGAGCGTTCATAGCCCCGATGGGTTTACTTCTATTTTCCATGCTTCCTCTTTTAATAACTCTTTTAATAAGAACATCTTTTAGTTTATGATGTACTAGAGTGAAAGAGGTGGGCTATTAATAGAGACTTATGTTAATGAATATAATACTTTCATAATTTCGACTCCAAAACCTTTTCCCACGACTATAAATCAGAGGCTTTTATAAAGTGGAGGGATGGGATCGATCCATTGAGTTGAACTCAAAGTCAATTCTTTTCTTGAAAAGGTGAACCATATTACTTAGAATGGACGTGCGTTCCTCCATGAAAAGTATTTTAAAGGAATAAGCCTTCATAATTGTAGAAATTATATGCACTAAGCATGCATATGTCTTTGATTCTCTTGATCTCACACTATTTAACTTTATGCAAAATACTGAATCAATTCCACTCGTTGATCTTTTGCGGAAACAATTAATTGCACACACATGTGAAGCATAAACAAAAATATTCAATTGCACATAACACAGTTTTTAACGGGGAAACCCTGAAGCTGAAAACCCCAACTATATATTATGTAACATGGAGATCATATGACAATCTCATACAAGCATACAAAGCTTATCACAAGCTCTTAGTGCAGTACAATTGTCATACACTAATCAGACCTAATCTTGCAAATCCATGCACCGATCTATGCCACCTGCTAGCTTGCCTCCACTGTGCAATCTCTGCGGAAGAATAGCTCTGAATGAATTCAAATTACTCTTGGATTGACTGCACAATCCTCATTGGCATCTCCACTGAGTGTTGGATGCAATCAATGCATCACTATAGTCACAACAGATAGTCTATCTTTCCCTTTCACCTATCTCTCCACTGATCTCCACTGAAACTACCATGCATTGTAGTTAACTGATGTATTCTTCAGTTGAATAATGAGTTATTATTTATGAATTAATTAACTAATTTATTCACTCCACTCTCACTAGTGTATCATTCAGTTAGATTAGATACAACTAGCTCAATTGAGTCTAACTGAGTTAAACTGAATACAACTCCATAACTACTTCTTCCAACTGTGTCATAACTCTGCCACTTGAGTTCTAACTGAGTCCTCCATGAATTAGCTCCAGTAAACCCTTGGAAATTGTGTATTTCCCTCAGTCCATTGATCTACCACATCTGTGCACTGAAACAAAGTGCTCCAAGAGAATAAGTTGTTGTTTAGTGTCTGATTATTATTAAGAGCTAATAATAATCGACATGCATCTATTTTTAGATCGATGATCTATAAATAGACTTCGCCCAATATTCTAAAAATAGAATTTCATATATTTTTCCAACTTTATCAACCATCCACAAATAGCATCCTGCAACTTCTGAAATATGATCATCATGTCTAAAAATAGACATAGTCTAAAAATAGACTTGTGCCAAAAATAGTCTGCTAGCCCACTTAGTGAAGGCGACTCTTTTCACTAAGCTCATCATCTTGTTGAATCTCAACACTCCCTCTCAACAAGATAGGGATTATCCTTCACCCCAATCCTGCCTCTATGGTATTCGAATTTTCTCCTAGTGAACACCTTCGTCAGAATATCTGCATCCTAATCCTCTGTGGGAATGTACTGAAGCAACATGATCTTCCGCTGCACACAATCTCTGATATGATGATACCGGATATCAATATGTTTAGATCTATCATGAAACATAGGATTAACAGATATTTTAATGAAACTTTGATTATCATAATGAATCACCGTGGGATCTAAATGCGAACTGAACAAACCAACCAAAATCTTCCTCATCCAGATAGCCTCACATGCAGCTAAACTTGTTGCTATGTATTCCGCTTCCGCTGAACTGAGTGCCACAGATCTTTGTTTCCTGCTGTACCAAGAAAATTCTGTAGATCCGATACTGAAAAATCCCTCCTGATGTGCTCTTTCTATCTATTGGGCTTCCTGCCCAATATGCATCCGTGAAGCCATACAACTTCACCTCATCCGTCTATCTGTACCATAAACCATACTCAGATGTGCCCTTGAGATATCTAAATACATGCTTGCCCGCCTTCCAAAAGAGCTTGGTAGGCTTAACCATCGCTTGTGAAAGTTGGTTCACCGCATAGCATATGTATGGTATTTTATTGACTAAATACATGAGCGAACCCACCAACTGTTGATAAACAGTGGCATCCACTACCTCTGCCGATGTAGCATCCTCTTTCTTCCAATTTCCTAGAAGAGGAGTGTCGATAGGCTTGCAGCCTTACATGTGAAACTTCTCCAGTATCTCTCAGGCATACTTGCCTTGAGACACAAAAAGTTCACCTTCATGCTGCCATATTTCCAATCCAAGGAAATAATGAAGGAGGCCCAAATCCTTCATATCAAACTCCTTTGCAAGATTTGCCTTACATGAGTGTATCAACTGCTCATCACCTGTTAGTATTAAATCATCAACATAAAGTACAATGATTAAAATCTTACCCTCAACCACAATCTGGTACAGGTTTGCATCCGCCTCACTCTTGGTGAAGCCAAGTCCAGTGAAATAGCTGTCGATCCGAGTGTACCAAGCACAGGGTGCTTGTTTAAGCCCATACAGTGCTCTTTTGAGCCTGCACACATGCAACTTGCTGCTGAATATATCAAATCCTTCAGGCTGCTCAATGTACACCTCTTCCTCAATGATCCCATTAAGGAACGTAGCCTTCACATCCATCTGATGAATGTGCCAACCCATCTGCGCTGAGAGAGAAAGGTTGGTTCGTATGGAAGAATACTGTGCGACAGGTGAAAAGGTTTCTTCATAGTCAATCCCCTCAATCTATGAGAAGCCCTGAGCAACAAATCTTGCCTTATACTTCTCGATGCTCCCATCAGCAGCTTGCTTTACCTTGTAGATCCATCTTGATCCTACAACTGATTTTTCCACCGGCCTTGGAACAATATCCCAAGCACTATTTATGACAATGGAGTCATACTCCTCCACCATGGCATCTACCCATGTGGGCTCTTGTGCTGCTTCTTCAAAAGAAGATGGATCTGTCACAATACACTTGCTCATAAGAGCCATGTATCTAGTATATCGACCAGGTGACTGTCTTTGTCTGTGTTGTGATGTAGGAACTCCTACATTGTGTGCCGCATCCACCTTCAGTGTCTCAGCTTCTTTGGTACGCTTCCTGCCTTGTCTGATGTTTGGTTCTGCATGAGTGGACTCCTCCACTCCATGAATCTCCTCCTGTGGCTGATCCACATCCAGAGGCTCATCTTTTGGAACAAGAATTTCCTTTTCCGCATGCAAGTGTAGCTCCCTCTCAAGCGACAACTTCATGGCTTTCACCTCATTGAATTTTATATCCCGTCGCATAACAGTCATCTGACTGTTTGGAAAATACACACGATATTTATGGGGTGTTTCTCTGTACCCCACAAATATCCTAACTTCTGCAGTCGGCTTCAACTTCTTCCTGGCATCCTTCGTCACATGAATGTAAACAGGTGAGCCAAAAATCTTCAAATGAGAAATATCAGGCTTCTTACCAATAAAAGCTTCCTTAGGTGTACTCATGCCAAGTACTCTATGAGGAGAACGGTTTTGCACATAAACCGTAGTGTTGCATGCTTCCACCCACAAGTGCATCGGTAGGCCCTGGTCATGCAGCATCGCTCGTGCAGCACCCATGATCATTCTATTCTCTCTCCGTGACCCCATTCTGCTGTGGGTTATGAGGCAATATGAGTTCTCTTCGAATTCCTTCTTTGCTACAAAATTCTTTGAATTCGCCAAAGATGTATTCACCACCATTATTGCTCCATAGAGCTTTCACCTGCTTCCTCGACTCCTTCTCCACCAATGCCTTGAACTCACAGAACTTTGAGAACGTTTCACTCTTCTTCTTCATGAAGAAGATCCAACATCTACAAGAAAATTCATCAACAAATATCACATAATACCTATGTTTTTCTATTGAAGCAACCGAGAATGGTCTACACATGTCTGTGTGAATTTTCTCCAGGATCATCAAAGCACGGTTCTCCTTCTCATGAAAGGTGGTCTTCACAAAATTACCCATTTTACATCCTTTTCACTGATCTGACTGCGCAAGAGTACCCTTGGAAAGTCCAATAGAAATTTGTTGCAAAATTTTCAAAGTGCCATGGTGAAGATGGCCCAATCTCTTGTGCCATAACTCGCCCTCATCCCAGCTCACCACTTCTTCTGCTTTACCCACCATTGCAGTGCAGCCATCTACCTCTAGCTTGTAGAGATTATTAATTTGAACCCCTATCTTCTTGGTTTGACCCATTGTTTTATGTCGAAGGAAGGCTTTGCCCTCATTGAAAACAACATCATAACCCCTGTCTTCCAGCATTGCGACTGAGACCAAGTTCTTCTTCAGACCTAGAACATGCATGACATTCTTCAACAAGAATGGATTACCGGACTCCCTCTCAAAGGTAATGGTCCCAATGCCTGTCGCACTGTACCAACCATCATCACCCATCTCTATATGCATCTAGAGGTCCTTCTCCTCCAAGTCACTAAATAACTCTTCGTCTCCCGTCATATGGAAAGACGCACCATTGTAAATATACCACACTGATCCCATGCATCTTGAAACCAAGCATGCGATCAAGGAAGAATCCAACTCAAATTGTGAGGCTAAGGCCTCTCCAGTTGCAAATCCAGCAGCCTGCTTATTCTTCTTCTTTTGTGGACAGTTAGTGGCAAAATGTCCATGCTCATGACAGTGAAAACACTTCACTTTGGACAAGTCCTGCTTCTTGCCTTTCGCACTAGATTTAGAAGGATTTTTCTTCCCCTTCCCTTTCCTTGCTTTGGCAGCCAAAGTGCAATTCTCTTCATCTTCATTCTTCGATGAAGATCCATCTCGGTACCCTACCTTATCTTCTCCTGCACAAGATCTGACTAAAGTCACTCCCATCCTAGCAGTTTCTCCCATCCATTGACAAAATCTTCGTAGCTATGCCAACTCTTTGAAAGCCCAATGAGAGCCAAGCTCACCAAGTCTTCTTAATCAAGAGTAACCCCCACACTTCCCAGCTCATCCTTGCAGTGGACAAACTTTGTGAGGTATTTTGGAATACTGTCGCCTTTCTCCATTTTTATTTTTCTGAGCTTGTCTTTAAGTGCCAACTTCCTCTGGTCACTTCTGCTTTGGGAAAAGTCTGTCAAAGCCTTCCACATTAAGAATGGAGTGGCTTTCCCGTGAAGGCTGGACACAATATGGTCCTTCACACCTTCCAACAGAATTCTCCTCGTCTTTGCAGTCTTCTTTTGCCATGAATCAAGTAATGCAGCATCGCTAGATCTCGGCTTAGGAACATCATTATCGATGAACTCCTTTAGCCCATTATCCTCCAGCACCACCTCCATCCTGTCCTTCCAGGCTATGTAATTCAAGCTCCCATCGAGGGCATACTTCAATCTCAACCCTTTGAAAGACATTTCAATGTATACTCGATTTTTGCACCAAGAATATTGTGTAGCAAATTCGAATTTTCCACCAGCACAAACTCACTTCACAATTGCAATATTCAATCAACAATGCTTTGATACCATGTAGAAATTATATGCACTAAGCATGCATATGTCCTTTAATCTCTTGATCTCACACTATTTAACTTTATGCAAAATACAGAATCAATTCCACTTGTTTATCTTTTGCAGAAACAATTAATTGCACACACATGTGAAGCATAAACAAAAATATTCAATCGCACATAACACAGTTTTTAACCGGGAAATCCTGAAGCTGAAAACCCCAACTATATATTATGTAACATGGAGATCATATGAAAATCTCATACAAGCATACAAAGCTTATCACAAGCTCTCAGTATAGTACAATAGTCATACGCTAATCAGGCCTAATATTGCAAATCCATGCACCGATCTATGCCACCTGCTAGCCTGCCTCCACTGCGCAATATCTGCTGAAGAATAGCTCTGAATGAATTCGAATTACTCTTGGATTGACTGCGCAATCCTCATTGGCATCTCCACTGAGTGTTGGATGCAATCAATGAATCACTATAGTCACAACAGATAGTATATCTTGCCCTTTCACCTATCTCTCCATTGGTCTCCACTGAAACTACCATGCACTGTAGTTAACTAATATATTCCTGAGTTGATTACTGAGTTATTATTTGTGAATTAATTAAATAATTTATTCACTCCACTCTCACTAGTGTATCATTCAGTTAGATTAGATACAATTATCTCAACTGAGTCTAACTGAGTTAAACTGAATACAACTCCATAACTACTTCTTCCAACTGTGTCATAACTCTGCCACTTGAGTTCTAACTGAGTCCTCCATGCATTAGCTCCAGTAAACCCTTGGGAATTGCGTAATTTTTTAAATACATTAATGTGCCACATACGTACCTTTATTTGAAGTGCTCAGAGAATAGTTTAATAGAAGTCGATTATTATTAAGAGGCCATGTAAATGTATGCATCTATTTTTAGATTGACGATCTATAAATAGACTTCGCCCAATATTCTAAAAATAGAATTTCACCTATTTTTCCAACTTGATCAACCATCCACAAATAGCATCCTACAACTTCTGAAATATGATCATCATGTCTAAAAATAGACATAGTCTAAAAATAGACTTGCGCCAAAAATAGCCTGTAGGCCCACTTAGTGAAGGTGACTCTTTTCACTAAGCTCATCATCTTGTTGAATCTCAACAATAATTCCATTAAGATATAACTTTAATGATAAATGAAACTCATTGAGATAAATAGAGTAAATATTTCTCATGTATGTCAACTACTATTGGGTGAGGAAAAGGCCTTCCACATAAATTTTAGTAGAGTCACCAAAATCAAACCATAAGAAATGGAAAAAATGAAAAAGAAATCGAAACTGAAATGAAAGAGAAAAGCAACAAGTCCAAACATGTCAATTTTAGGAAAGGAAAAGTTGAAAGAAAAACCCAAATTTAAAAGACAAACTCCAACAAGATTAATTATACCAATATATCAAAAAAAGAGTAAAAGAAGAAAATGATGTGAGTTCATTTTATGTTGATATTTTAATGAATTTTATCTTCTAGAGTTATAAGCAATTAAGCTTCCAACCCATAAGGGAAATAACGGTCATGAAGTAAAATTCAGCCTAAATGAAGAGTCTGCCTACTGTAATTTTTCTTGTTTCAAAACAACTTATACATAAAATAAATCTTAAAAACAATTCCGATAAAAGCACTACTTAAGAAACAAGTAAAAATTTCAAGGACTCCAAAATTTAGCTTATTCGATAAACATTGCAATTGTTGTTCCAAAACCCGAAAGCAAACAATAAAGAGAATGCTTTCCCAATATGAGCCATCAGGGGTGGGAAAAAGGATCATGAAGACCCGCAAAACAAAGTTTAAGATCAGTGAAATTAAAAACAAATTTCAACAAAATGTAATGAGAAGGAAATGAATGAAAGTGGGAATATGAAACTTATAATTGGAAGAATTCCATTTAAATCTTTATGTGAAAGGTATGGATTTTCTCCAATGAAGGATAGCCTTTTATTTTGATTAGAATTAAAAGCATGAAGGATTTCAACTCTTTTGAAATCTCATTGACCCAAAATCATTATTTATTAAATCTAAATTACAACAATCAGTAAAACTAGAAAATGATATTTCACATTCAAGGAATCATAAGTAATGGAAAATCCATCAGAAATAAGAATGAAGAAATGTTTCTTTATGAATTGTAGTGGGAATTGTTCTCTTAATATTTAAGATTTCATATTTCATATTGCTCAAGAGTGTCTTTTAAAAAGCAATTAAAAGATGCATATTATATAATAAAGGAAAAAAGAGATGGGAATCCAATAGTATAATAAAGATCAAAATGTAAGCGAGCCATAGGTGATGAAATTTTCATTAACCAGGAATATTGCCAAGGAGATTAAAAAGAGGCCCATGTGCACATACTATGAAGAATGGATATCTCCAAGAGTCACAAAAGAAATGAAAGCTTGGGGTTTGATAACACTGTAATTTTAAATACATCCAATCTCTCAAACATCATGATAACCTAATAAATCGAACTATATAGTAATGGATGAATTGATGGGAAATCAACAACATTATATTAGTTTGATATCTCAGTAGTTCGAGATGTTAAGAAGCAAAAAGGAAATCCTAGGAAGAAATTTCAATTGATTACTGATAATAGCCTGATATTTCAAGATTTTGAGATTCCGAGAAAAAAATATCCAAATGAGATCTTCGATAAAAAAAACTTCTGAAACATGAAAAATTCTCTGATAGACAAAATTACTATATAGAAATCCTTTTCTATTTAATGTTTTCGGCGGAATTCCTTTTCGGAGATTTAATTGATTTTTTACTTCTGATATCAGAAGTCCCGATATATAAAAGTATTGAATATTAAAGGAAACTATCGGGAAGCAAGACCTTGAAAAAAAAGAATTTCAGAACTTTCACAAATAAAACTTACGATAAATACATATCTGATAGCAAATGATTTTTAATATATCATGTGGGAATATCGGTACGTTAGGAATCTGAATATCAGAGATAAACAATTTCGCAATATTTTATAAAATAAATCCGATTTAATATAGACTCAAGAGTTCGAGAGGCTTAGGAGTTCAAAATCATGAAGAAAGGATCTCGAAAAGGTTATGAAACAAAAAGCATAGGATTAGGATTCTTGAGATTTATAAGTTAAAGTCTTTAAATCCTCTAGGAAGAAGAAATATAACTAAAGAGTATGTAAAATGAATGAGTGCAATGGAAATGTTTTACGTCAACCAACAAATGTAAGATTTGGAACGGGTCGAGATAAAATCATGGATAAGATCATTGGCTATAATATTTTTGAAATTTTATTTGCTTGTAGAAAATATGAGCAAGAAAAAGTCTAAGCATTTTATTTCACATTAGAGGAAATTTCAGCCTAAAAGTGGCCTCTTGAGGAAAAATAATAAAATAAGAGTTATGAATTTTCGAGGGAAAATAAGAAAAATAAATTTTTTTAATTGTATTTTCGGCTTATCTCCTTATAGGTTTACTCAAATTTCATGTTTAGGCACTCATTAGATGCGAAATTGAATTCTACATCCAACGAGTACCTATTATGCATACTTTTGAGAAGACACACTTTTAATGTATATGAAATTTTTATCAATGTGGGTCTTCTTAAAATTATGCATAATGGGTACTCGTTGGATGTGGAATTTAATTATGCATCTAATAAGTGTCTAAACTTGAAATTTGAGTAAACCTATAAGGAGATAAGCCAAAAATACAATTAAAAAAAGCAGTTTTTCTTCTTTTCCCTCCAAAATATTTACATGTACCTCTTTTTAAATTTAAAGCATTTTGATTGGTTTACATATGATGACATGGAAATTACATGAAAATTTCATGGGCACTTTTAGGCTGGAATTTCCTCTAATGGTTACATCAATTAGAGGTAGAATATGGTTATTGACTTGTCTCACAATTTTTAAAGAAAAAAGAAAAATGAAGAAGAGCACAAACATAGAATGCAAACATTTTGAGGAGAAAGAAAATACTTCCCTGAACATGTTGCGGATTAGAAAAAAAGATGATTTCTTTCTTTGTTCTAAAGTTAATTGGATTTTCTAATAGAATTCAAGTCTCCAAACTTGCAAAAAAAGAAAAACAGAGAAGAAATAAACTATGAAAAAAATAAAACAAAAAATAGATGAAGATGAATCTGTCAATGCATGCATGGAAGAATATTGACTACAAGTTTACCCCATGAATCTTTAAGTTCTCCCATGCATTTTCTCAAAATTTGCATATGCTCAAAATCATCTACTTATTCAATCTAAATTAAAATGCTAACTAATGATCTATTGATTTGAATTTACTTCATAATAACATTGAGAGACAAGAGTGGGAAAAGTGACATATAGAAATGCTTAAAAATTGAATTTCTCAAGAGCACTTGATTGTAAAGATTCTTTGTAACTTCATCGATTCTGATTTTCTTAGCAAAATTCAGCAATGTGATGAAGCTTCACCGAGAAGAATAAGAAAGCACAGCGTAAGCATAATTTAAGCAATCATACTTTTGAAACACTCTTTATCAGAGAATGAAGCAGATGCAAGGAAACATAATATTTTAATTACATGCTTATTAAAAATATGCAATAATGAAATAAATACAGATAGAAAAGGAATTTAAATCTAAATTAATCTATTCCTAATACTAACTAAATAAAAGAAAACATGACTAGGTATATTCATACTTCCAATGTAACCATTCAAGCACTTCATTTCCCACATATCTGTACAAAACAAACATTAGTAACAAAAATAAAAATATAATTAAACTATCAGAAATAAATCTAAATGTGTTATGTACACTTATTGCTAACATATTTACAAGAAGCAACTTATTTACAGTCACCTTCTCTTGAAATTTCCTTTCCAGTTGAATTTCATTTGGATCATAGAAATCTGGATGGATTACCGTTAATTATTGGAAGAGGTTCAAAAGACAGGGTAACAAGAAAGATCGTGGAAATGCATTTTTAGGTACAATGACCTGCATAAAATTGTAAGTTTTATGTACATATGTTAAATTATTAACAATATTCAGTGTACGAAAACTTTCCAAATGTCTTTCAAATAGGTCAATGAAATATGGATGAAAGTCATCTACATTTAATAGAATATCATTAATTGAATTGGATAGCTGGTCATTTTTTGAAGATACACTCTCTTGTTGGCACTATTTTTTAGAAGAAAGAAGCAAGTGATAAGAGATGAGCATCAATTAGAATTGGAAGAGTAATATCTCTTTATGTTCATGATTATGATTTGAAACTTCATTTTCTCATTAAGGAAATGTATCAATTGAGTGTTCAATATTGAACAACTTAATATGGCAGCATAAAATATCTAAAAATTGAGAAATACACTTAGAAAACAAATCAGAAAATATCCAAAATAAGTGAAGGAATAACAATTAAATGAAATCATAATGTATACTATTGTTACAACTAATGTTACAACACAATTGGGAATTACTTGAATTAATTTTCTCTTCACAAGAATTGGTCAGAATAATGCAATTAGAATGATTTCCAACACTATCTTGTGAATTAGAGAGAGAATCGGGAATATGAATAGGAGTGAGAACTTGATCATCATAAGAATCATAGATTGGGATGGGTTCTTGAATATGTTTCTTTATGTGAGAATGAGAATGAATTGGAACAATTTCTAAATTGGAGTTTCTTCATCCTCAAATGTGACTTGGCTTTGATCATGAGTATTTAATGGAGAGAAAGATAGATCAACATCCTAATTGTGAGATTAATCATCATAAATTACTTCACGACATTCATTAGATTTATTTTCATTCCCATATGAAAACAAGAAGGAATATGGAGCACATGCTTATTAATGTCAGAAGAATGTTCAATGAATGATTATCCATATTGATAAAAACTAATTGGAAATTCATTTGTATTAACCTCTATGTTTTATAGGAAAAAAATAATGCAAAGAGGGAATAAATTGATATCAACAAAAACATCAGTATAAAGATAAAAAAGAGAATCAGAAGTAATGAATTTCAAGTCCATTGCAAATTTCAGATTGGAGATCATTTACTTGACTAATTGTGCTTTCTTGAAGAATGTTCACTAGCTGCCCTGAATTCAGCATTTGATCATCGTGATTGAATTCATAAATTTCTACAGAAAATTCCATATTATAATCTTCGATTTCTACTTGTATTTGTTGATCTATAATCTGATTTTCTAAATTTAATTCATAGTGATTTTTAGAATTCGCGGCAGTTGATTCTCATACATTTTTGTTGATTTTTTCTTGTATTTGATTACTAAAATTTTCCAAGCTTTGTGACTGTGTTTCATTAGGATGAGAGAGATTATCACATTCATCATTAATTCTATAAGGGGTGTGAACTAAATGAAGGAATTGAACATACATGGTAGAGGCAACTTCATCATGATTGGTATGCCCCTCCATATTGAAATTCTCAATTATGTTAATAGAGTTTGAAGGAGATTGATCAAAACTTGTAATGTTTTCATATCGGGATTAAGAATCGAAGGAATAGAAAAAAAACATATTCAAACCAATCTATCAATTCAATTTCTGAAGGTTTATCTTCAACTTTGAATATTAAACAATTAAATCGAAATATAATGGTAAAATATATGAAAAATTCATTTTTAAACCTTCATAAATATTCAAATTCATAACATACCTGTTCATAATCATAACCGTCAAATTTATAAAGGAAATTTGTGACAAATTGATCCCAACTATGAATAGAGACAACTGGAATAGATTGACACTTGCTTCTGCCTTTTCCTGAGAATGTAAGAGTAAAAATCCTACATGGAATACCTTCCTCAATATCATGAAAAGTTGAAATTGCAAAATTTTGAATAAACTATAAGGCGTGATCAAATGCAGAAACATTATTCTTACCGTTAAACTTTACCTTTTACAAGTATCTTACAATTTCTAGTGGAGTATTGGTGTATCCGCATCCATAAATGCAACTCCAAATGGGAAGTTTGGAAGGAGACATTGTCATTAAATAAGAACTTTAGAATACAAAAAATCCAGAGGAAAACAAGTGGTCACACCCTCATTCTAGTGCCAAAAATGTTGATAGCCCAAAATTACCATATCAACATTATAAGGGAGACCACTCAGTCGAGAACTTAAAGAAGCTCATTTTCTATTTGGAATGGTGGTTCCAACTCATTAACTATGTCCAGTTACCTTCTCTCTATCTTTTTTAGGTTAAAGTATGTCTTTTACTTACCAATAGAGAAGAGACATCAGATAAATCCTCTTGCTGGGCTCGGGAAAGAAAGTGATCCATAAGCTGATCTAGGGCTCATCCAAGCCATAACTAAAATTTTCCTCTTTGACAAGAGGACTTCTAGAAATGTAATGATTAATCTAAATGCAAAATAATCTTAGAATGAAAACAAAACTAATCCTATATTGAATTGAGAAAATGATAGTACTTTCTCAATTCAAGTGCAGATGGACTAAATAATAAGGGGAAGAGGATTTTTATATGATTTAAGCCATTGAAAAGTTTTCATAAATTAAATAAATAGTTCATTTAATTAACGAGAAATAAACAAAAAAAATGAACGTAATTGAACAATAAGTAGTTACCGCCCAATGCATTCCTCAGAGATAGTTCCTATGGAATTTCAATAACTTAAACTAATTATAAGACAAGAATTCTCAATATCAAAAGCCATACACTATTTAGAACATAAATTACAATCAATTAGAGCAATTATGGTAATATAATATTAACTCCTAATTCAAGCAATAGTGCATTGAAATACAAATTATTAATCTCATACCAGAACTTCATTACAAATTTGCAGTGCTTGAGTAGCTTCAACTACTTGGAGAAATTAACAAAAGTAGTGCCAAACAAACTTATCTTTCAGAACTAAAAATACTCTTTCTCTCAATAATTTAACTTACAATACATTACAGTGGTGCACATGCACGACAAGCATAAATCACAGTTTTTCCCCCTAACCTCAGATCGAAAATTTTCCTCCTACCTACAGTTATAATATCTTCAACAATAAAGGTATCAGAGCCTCTAGTTGCAAAGCAGAGATACCCCTTCTCCCTTCTACAAACCACTATTTATAATTACAAAAATGAATTCCAAATAGGAGATTTGTTGAAGAACAAACTTGCTATAACAATTTTCATTGGTAAAATTCCTTTTCTTCTCTTGTTGGATAAATTTTATTGATTCAAATATTCTCTTCATTATCTTTCCAACTTATCTCCTGTAAACAACCAATTAAAAGTAAATTAAATTGACAATCAAAATCTAAATTCCAAATCTAGGAAAAGCCAATAATCTCTAATCAAATTTTAATTAAATAAATAAATAAAAAGAAATATAAGCTTGCCATTGATCCTTGTAAAGATATTATTGGTCAAAAAGAACATATTCGAATGGATCTACAATCAACGGAGGTTTTGGGCCAATGAAAATGAAAAAACTAAATTTAGAAAATTAGTTTTGGTTATAAATTAAGAGATTGATTTTATGCTAAATTTTAGACTCATTTAATGACTGAATCTAGTCATGAAATTGCTTCTGAAATATTCTCCATGATTTTATCTATCTAAAGAGTCATCATAGGCCTCATTTGGCCAAGTAAAACTCAACTGATGATGTTTCGAAGTTGAAGTGTTAAAAATACCAAATTTCTAGAAAAATTGCCACCTAAACCAAAAATAAATTTTTTTAATTAAAATTTCTAATTTTAAATTAAATCCATTAATTATAATCAAATATTAATCAATTAAATATACACGATTAATTACGTTGATTAATTAAATTATTTAGAGATTATTCAATTTAATTATATTAATTAAAATTCAATTTAATTTAATTAATAATATTAAATTTAAATTATAAAATAATATTACAATATACATCACGAGTAATTTTAGTAACTTCTAAATAATATGTTAAAGGACCATTAACTAATATGAATAGTTTGAAATAACAGAGGAGTAATGCATTAAGACTTGCTCCAAACCATCTACACGAAAAATAGTGGATATTTGAAGTACGTTTTTTTTGTTTTGTAAATTTAGTAGTTCCTTACCATTTTTTATTTATCAATAAGAGAGAGCAAGTTGCAACATATATACATTTGGTGGCCACAACCTACTCGGAGGAAACCAGGTCTGTTGGCCACCTTAGAGCGTTAAATGCCATCCAAAATTGAAATTGTTTCTTTCATCTACTAGCCGTTATGTCCATTTTATTGTTTAAAACGAAGTCTGTTTGACAACATGAAAAATAAAAGCTATCTGCAAAAATCATAGAAACTTAGAGCATCATATGTTAACCATCTGAAGAGTCAATCGATGCTGGGTCTTTTTTTGTTGAGCCCATCATGTCAACTTGCTGCATTTGTTGAAGTTGCCTTTTGATTATGCCAATGCGAGCTGTGCCATGATACTGTGACACCCTTATATCCTGAATTTATTTTTTAATTTCCTATAGTATTGAAACCACTACGGGACTGCCATCACTTTCCTGTAAGCTTTGAAGTGCTTTAGCCATCACACATTTTAGAGTCCAATATCTGTGTATGGATTGATGAAAGAGAGATAGTTGCCCTATTGTATTCCCGGGGTCAACAACAAAATCGATGTTTTCCTCCTAGGCGTCTATGTCTTCTTCCTTACTGTTACTTTCTCTCTCCCATTCTTGGATTACATTCCTAATCTACAGAGGATTGCCTGTAGATTAAATTTCAAAGAGATTCTCCATTATATCTTTCTTCGTCCTTCTACCTTGCTTGCTTGGCTCAGACATGTTTTTCAAAAGCTTCTGCTTTCCTTTGTCCTTGGGTTGACGCTTTATTGATTGCCCTTTCACCATTTTTTTCCTTAGACTGAGGATCTGCAACTGCTGCTGGACTAAACCTGCGAATATTGTTAGAGGGCCTATAGAAGTATTCGGATTTATTTATTTATCGGAGGTTTTTTTATATATCAGAACTTTTTTTTTTTAATCGGGACTTGATTCCATTGGAGGTTTAAATAATGTTTCATCGTAAGTTTTATAAAATAGTTTCTTTATTACATAAGCCTCGAGGTATAGTTGAAGTAGGAGGTATAAGGTGAAGTGAGACCCACGTGGAGTTGGATTCATCCATTATAAACTATAACTACTTGGTAATTAAAAATTTGACGAAATGAACTGCGAGCACTTTACAATTTTGAGATTTCAAATCATGTAATTTCTTTTAAAATTGAGAATTTAGAAACTGAGATCGCAAAAACACATAATTTTGTTACTTCTACAATTTGGCTGCAGCGATTTTGTAGGACTATTAGTGAAAAATGAAATAACTAGTAATTAGTGTTTACAATCAATTACTAATTTATTTACAAAAATTAAAATAATATAAAATTTGTACATTTTTTAGCCCACGCCATAAAAATAATTAAAATTCGGTGAAGCGCCATTTGCAAACCGTGTAACCAACTGAGATGAAACAAGTACTGATGGAAAGCTAGTGAAAAGAAAAACTCAATGAAGTAGTCAAAGTAGAAATATGATGAAAAAAAATTTATGACACTTGACCAAAATAAAATATTAAAAAGGTGATTTAGCCAAAAAATTATGGAAAGAGTCCCTATTATTTGAAACAAATATGTCAAAAATGGGGGTGTTGAGTTTTCATCTCAACAAGTATGAAATTTTTTCCTTGCTAGATGGATTCTCAGGCTACAACTAGTTTCTAGTGTCAGAACCTGATAGGCACAAAACAACATTTCAAACAAAGTGGGGTAAGTTTTATTTTAAAATAACGTCATTTGGAATTATTAATGCAGGTGCAAGTTTTCAACGCATGATGGACATCTATTCAAATGGATATTGGTGGTCACCCCCCTATTCCACTTGGACCCCCACCATTCTTTGTTTCAGCTTTTCAGTTTCCTTAATGGTAGTACAATTTACTATTTTTTTGCAGTTTTTTGGGTCCTTAACTTCCAGAGCCGTTTTGAGGCCCTAAATGGTGTTTTTTGGGAGAACGAGGACCAACATGACTTTTTGACTAATTTTGGTCACTTGAAAGTTGTATTCCTTGGATAAATATTTCTAACGAGATATTGTGCGTGTGAAACAGGGATCGTATGCCAAAGTTACGTTGCTGGGAAGTTGATGTAGCAATTTACCAAAACGGGGCCCATAGTTTTGGCGCTTCATCTCCTAGGGTTAGGTTTTTGGATGGGTTTTACATTTTTTCTCAATCATAAATAGGCCTTAGAGCCTCATTGTAATGTAGTTCATAGGTTTATAGCTGCTACATCTCTTCTTGGAGATAAGCTACCCATGCCCTAGCTAGTTTATTTCCATTATGCTTGTAAACATATTTTAGATCTTTGATATTAATAAAATGAAGTGTTATTTCCACTGCATCTCTGTGTTTATGTTTATTTCTGTATTTTATTGTGTTCTTGCATAAATTCAGATCAGTGGTATCAGAGAGGTCTGCTCTTTCTCTGTTTTTCTTTACATGTCCCCAACAAGGTTAGGGTATCAGGAGTTAGGGCTCGATCTGGTTGAACCCTTGCAAGATCAGCCTCGCAAACCCCGATGAGCTCCCATGACAGAAGAAAATAAAGAAGAGGGAGCATTATATCCTATCAAATTATTGCTCAAGGAGGCCCTCGAGAAACAAAGGAATGTGATGATGGATAACTTTGCCGAGATCCTTCAACGACCCCCAACCGGCGACGTATCTGTAGCTAGCAGCCACTCTGGAGGCGCCACTCCTTTCAAGGTACATGTCAACTTTGACATTCTTGTATTTGAAGGATATATAGCTTCAAACCTCATAGATAGATGGTTGAATTCATTGGAAGGGTATTTATCGGTCCATGATTTCTCCGACCGAGCAGCCCCCCATGTCAAATATTGGTGGGAAACCTACTGTGAGCAAAAGGAAGAGAGGGAACCCTCTCTGTTCTTGGCCAAACCCACCTGGAATTTGTTCCGAGATGGCATCAAGGAACAATATTACCCTGTGGGGAGCTATGAGAATAAGTACATCTAATGGACCACACTGTGCCACCAAAGGGATCAAGATGTGCACAAGTTGGAGAATTTGTTCCATACCCTACACAAAAAGTTGGGTATTAAATATTCGGAGAAACATTTGGTGCTCAAGTACATCAACTATTTTAACAGATACATTTAGGAGGAAATGGAGTTCCTCGGCATTACCTCACTCGGCACGACATATGGATATTCCACCAATATCGAGAATAACTTTAAGTAGAAAAAGCAAGACTTTGTATCCGCGAATCCAAAGCCATGGAAAGGTGCCACCGAACCGTAGAAAAATGGGCAAAGCCAAATTGGGGCGACTCAAAACAACACCACAAAAAAAAATAAGGATACTAGGAAGTGGTTTTAATTTCATAATAGCTCCACTCACAACATAAGCGAGTGTCAGGCCAAACAATCATTGGTGGTCGAATTGAAAGCATCTAAATCAGATTCATGTTCTGATTTCGAGTAAGATAAGGGAAATAAAAAATGGAAGAAAATCATTGATGCGGAACCCAGTTCCATTTTTGTTACCACCAAGCTCTAGAGGGAGGATCCTGAGGATCCAAAGGAGGGGGAGCATCTCTTCCATTCGTAGATGTGGGTGAAGGGTTATCCGCTAAAATTCCTTGTCGATAGTGGAAGCCAAAAGAACCTCATTTCAATAGAGGTCATGAAAAGGCTTGGCCTACCCACCACAACACACCCGTAGCCGTATACCATCGAGTGGCTTCACCAAGGAAGAGATCTTCGTGTTAGCCAACAGTGTCACCTTCCATGCAACGTGAAGCCCTTCATGGATGAGGTATTGTGTGTTGTTTCTCCTCTTGACATGTATGATGTATTATTTGGCCAACCATACTTGTGGAAGTGACATGCCAGGTATGAGTCTAGGCCTCCTTCTATTATTATTACTTTGGGAAATAATTTGTACAGGATACCAGAGGTAGTACCTCCTCCCTCCATCTCTTCGATTATTACAAAGCAATGAAGTAAGATTATTTCTCAAACTAGGAAATTTGTTTTCATTAAAATTCGCCCATAGGGAAAGAAGAAGATTATGGCCGCAACCTCCAAACATGGCTCCCCTAAATGATAGTATCAGATGGAAAAAGTCGTGGAGGAATACAAGACAATTTTCTCCTCACTCATAGAGGTTCCTCTACACTATCAGGTCAAGAACTCCATTGATCTGACCCCAGGTGCACTGTTGCTTGATGTTGCCATACATCATGCAACCACACAGACATAATACACACATGTACTGGCTAAGGTTGATAAAGCAACCAGACTGATTAAATGCATCTAACACATCCACCAGCACTTCCACAACATCAGCTTGGAGAAATCCAATGCTAAGTACAAGTAGCACAATGATCAACATCGGGTGCCACAAGTTCCATGTGGGTGACACAGTTTGGCTACATTTGCAATAGGAGCGCCTTGTTGGGCTCCACGACAAGCTTCATCCACTCTAATATGTGTCATACAAGATCACCAAGGCGGTAGGGGACAATTCCTTCGAGCTCAACATTCCCCCATTCCTTGGCCTGCACTTAGTGTTCAATGTGGATCACCTTTGGCCATACTTTCCACCATTACTGGACACATCCAATATTGCAGAACAACTCACATCAACAAAGTTAAAACCCAAACTGCATGGAACAAGCCACAATTAATCAGATCATAGACACACAGATCGAAAACACCCAACAACAAAGGATCCATCTATATCGAGTTGTTAAAGCGGGCCAAATTTTTCACCAAGGATCAAGTTCACCAGAAGTTTCCTCATCTCATAGAGGAACTCAACGCAATGTGGACCATTAATTCCTAAGGGGGGAGGAATGGTCCAGGTGGATATTGGTGGCCACCCACCTATTCCACTTGGACCCACACCATTTTTTCTTTCAGCTTTTCAGTTTCCTTAATTGTAGCACAATTTACTATTTTTGGGAGTTTTTCGGGCCCCAAACTTCCAAAGCTGTTTTGAGGCCACAAATGACATTTTTTGGGGAAAATAGGGACTGACATGGGTCTTCAATGAGTGTTGGTCACTTGAAAGTTGTATTCCTTAGATTGATATTTCTAACGAGGTAATGTGCACGTTAAACAAATATCGTATACCAAAGTTACGTCCCCGAGAAGTTGATGTGCCAATTTACCCAAATGGGGCCCATAGTTTTGGTACTTCATTCTTCTAGGGTTAGGTTTTTGGATGTTTAGGGTTTTCCATTGTTTCTCAAACATAAATAGGCCTTGGAGCCTCATTTTAACACAGTTCGGAGGCATGTATCCACCACATCTCTTCTCATAGATAAGCTACCAGTGCCCTAGCTAGTTTATATCCATTATGTCTGTAAACATATTTAAGTTCTTTGATATTAATGAAATGAACCATTATTTCCATTGCATCTCTGTGTTTATGTTTATTTCTATATTTTATTTTGCTCCTGCATAAATCTGGATTAGTGGTATCAGAGAGGTCTGCTCCTTCTCTGTTTTTATTTGCATGTTCCCATCAAGGTCAAGATATAAGGATTTAGGGCTTGATCGCATTGAACCTTTGCAAGATCAGCCTCAAAAACCCTGACAACCTCCTATGGCGGAAGAAAAGAAAGAAAAGGGAGAAGGATATCCTATTATTTCTCAAGGAGACCCTCGAGAAACAAAGGATCACTTTGATGGATAAATTTGCCCAGATCCTTCAATGACTCCCCATTGGTGGTGCATCTGCAACTAGTAGCCCCTATGGAGGCACCACTCCTTTGAAGGTACATGTCAATTTCGAAATTCCTGTATTTGACGGCCAGATATATGCAGCCATTGTAGATAGATGGTTGAATTTGCTAGAAGGGTATTTCTCGGTCCATGTTTTCTCCGACTGAGAAAATATTACTTTCACACTCCTCAAAGCCTCCCCCATGTCAAAGACTGGTGGGAAACCAACTATGAGAAAAACAACGAGAGGGAACCATTTTTGTTCTCAGTCACACCCACTTGGAATTCATTATGAGATGGCATTAAGGAACGATATTACCTCGTGGGAAGCTATGAGGACAAGTACATGGAATGGACCACGTTGCGACAGCAAAGGAATCAAGATGTGCATGAGTTGACGAATTTGTTCCATACCCTGTGCACAAATTTGGGTATTAAATATTCGAAAAAGCATTTGGTGCTCAATTACTGCAGCTGTTTGCACAGATACATTCAGGAGGAAATGGAGTTCCTCGACATTACCTCTCTTGGCACAACATATTGATATGCTGCCAAGATCAAATAGAAATTTAAGCAGAAGAAATAATACTTTGTATCTGCGAATCCGAATCCAGGGAAAGGCACCCCTGAACTGCATAAAAAGGGGGAAATCCGAAGTAAGGTGACTTAGAAAAACACCACAAAGCTAAAGAAGGACATAGGGAAGTGATGTGAATTTCATAACAACTCCCCTCAAAGCACAAGTGAATGTCGGGAAAAAAAGTCGTTGGTGGTAGAACTGAAGGCATCTGAATCATATGCATGTTCTGATTCTGAGTCAAAACTAGACAAGGGAAGTGAAAAAGGGAAGAAAATAATTGACGCACAACCTAGTGCCAATATTGCCACAACCAAGCTCCAGAGGGAGGATCCCGAGGATCCAGAGGAGGGGGAGCACATCTTATATTCGCAGATGTGGGTGAAGGGTTCTCCACTACAATTACTTGACGATAATGGAAGTCAAAAGAACCTCATTTTAGCAGAGGTCGTGAAAAGGCTCGACCTTCCAACCATAGCACACCCACAGTCGTATACCATCAGGTGGCTTCACCAAGAAAGAGATCTCTGTGTCAGCCAATAGTGTCGTCTTCCCTACAACATCAAGCCCTCCATGGATGAGGTACTGTGTGATGTTTCTCCCCTTGACGTGTCTGATGTATTAGTGGGCAAAACATACTTGTGGAAGTGACATGTTGTGTATGAGTCTAGGCCTCATTATGTTATTATTAATTTGTGAAATAATTTTTACAAGATAACAAAGGTAGTACCACCTCCCGCCATCTCTTTGATTTCAACAAAGAAACGCAGTATGATTATTTCCCATACCACAAAGTTTGTTTTCATTACAATTCGTCCATAGGGAAAGAATAATATTGTGGCCACAACCTCCAAACAGGGCTCCCCTGCACGACAGTAGGAGATGTACAAAGTCGTGGATGAATAAAATGACATTTTCTCCTCACCCACAAAGGTTCCTCTACAATATTAGGTCAAGCACAACACTAATCTGATCCCATGCACACTGCTCCTTCATGTTCCCATACCTCACGTGACCACACAGAAAGAATCCACACATGTACTGTCTAAGGCTAATAAATCAACCAGAGTTATTTAACGCATCCAACACATCCACTAGTAGTTCCACAACATCTTGGAGAAATCCAATGCCAAGTACAAGTAGCACCATGATCAAAATCAAGTGCCACACACCTTCTAGGTGGGCAACACAGTTTGGCTACATTTGAAAAAGGAGCACCTTTTTGGGCTCCACTGCAAGCTTCGCCCACTCTAATAATGGCCATATAACATCACCAAGGCAGTAGGGGAAAATTCCTTCGAGCTCAAAATTCCCCCATTCCTTTTCTTGCACCTAGTTTTCAATGTGGATAGCCTTCGACCATACTTTCCACCGTTACTGGACATATCCGACATTGTAGAACAACTCACACCAAAAAAGTTAAACCCAAACTGCATGGAAAAAGCCACAACTGATCGGATCATGGAAAAAAGGATCAAAAACACCCAAAAAAAAGGATAAATTTATATCGAGTTGTCAAAGCGGGCCAAATCCTTCACCAGGGCAAGCGGTTCACCAGGGATCAAGTTCATCAGAAGTTTTCTCATCTCATGGAGGAACTCAATGAAATGGGAACCATTAATTCCTAAGGGGGGAGGAATGATCTAGGTGGATATTGATGGCCAGGGACCTATTCCACTTGGACCCCCACCATTTTTTCTTTCAGCTTTTCAGTTTCCTTAATTGTAGCACAATTTTCTAATTTTGGCAGTTTTTCGGGTCCTGAACTTTCGGAGCCGTTTTGAGGCCCTAAACAACATTTTTTGCGAAAAAGGGGACCAACATGGGTCCTTACCAAATATTTTTTAATTGAAAGTTATATTCCTCGGATATATATTTCTAACAAGGTATTGTGCGTGTCAAACGGAGATCGTATGCCAAAATTACGTCCCCAGGCAGCTGATGTACCAATTTACCCAAATGGGGCCCATAGTTTTGGTGCTTCATCTCCTAGGGTCGGTTCTTTGGTTGTTTATGGTTTTCCAGTGTTTCTCAATCATAAATATTCCTTGGAGCCTCATTGTAACACAGTTCAAAGACATGTAGCTGCCACATATCTTCTCAGAGATAAGCTACCCGCGCCCTAGCTAGTTTATTTCCATTATGTCTGTAAACACATTTTAGTTCTTTGATATTAATTAAATGAAGTGTTATTTCCATTGTTTGTATTTTTTTATGTTTATTTTTTTATTTTATTGTGTTCCTACATAAATCTGGAACGACATCGCATTTCACGGTTTGATTGGATAGAGTGTAGTGGTCTATCTAGGTAATGAGACAGTGTTTTCGAAAATAATATCTGGCCACTTATGCCATTTGAAGAAAATTTTCGATAAATGTCGCAAATATGGGATATATCTTAATCCCAAGAAGAAAATTTTTGCAGTTTTTGAGGGAAATATCTGGGCCATATCATCACGAAGAGTGGGAATAAGGTGGACCCTGAACAATTTAAAACTATTACTAAGATTCCCTACTCGGTGAACAGGAAAGCCATGCATTCCTTCTTGGGGAAAATCATTTTCCTCTAAAAATTCGTCTCTCACTATGCAGAGATTGTAAAACCACTACAAGAGATGATAAAGAAGGATGTGATTTAAAAGTGGGATAAAAGGTTTTAGAACGCATTCTCCCATATAAAGAAAGCAATCATAGAAGCACCAACACTATACAGTGTAAATTTTAGCAAATATTTCCTGCTCTACACCTTTTCTTAAAATACTTCTCTTGTTGTCATTCTTACATAGAATGATGATTCGAGTAACGAGTGACCCATATCATTCATGAGTGTCGGATTGCAAGGACCTGAACTTAATTACCCCTCCATTGATAAACAAGCTTATACAGTCTACAAGGTTGTAAAAAACTTTAAGCCTTATCTTTTGAAAAATCATGTTATTATATGTGTTCCACACAAATTGTCAGATCGTTGTTTGTTAAACAAGAGCTGGGTGAAAGAAGATTGAATTAGATGACCAACTTGTAGGAATACGATCTCTAGTTCAAGCCAGTTCACACAATCAAGGGCCATGGTTTATTCCAGATAGCAACAAAAGTGAAAAATTCTCCAAAAGATGACTCTTCTAAATGGGAGCCGGATATTGAAATGTATAATATCGAACAAGCTACCCCCATTGACACACCAACCTCTTGGTATGAAAATGTGTGACAATATCTTAAGAAAAGTACCCTACCTCCTCATTTATCGGTAAGAAATAAGAGGACTAATAGGACTACCAGATTAAAAGCTTTATCTGATTAGTTGTTACATGGAGTGCTTTTTAGAATGCACCATAACAGAGTCCTACTTAGATGCTTTGAAGCACCAGATTCAGAAAGGGTACTACATGACCTCCATGATGGACCAGCCAGAGGACATTTCACGGGTGATATTACAGTGCATAAAGTTATGCAGGACAATTTTTTTTGGCCCACATTTTTAAAATATGCTCACACTTATGCCCACAAGTTTTTGGTTTGTCAACAATGTTCTAGATGAGAAAAGAAGTCAGATGCCCCATTAAAACCCATCACTATAGAAAAGCCATTCCAAAAATGGGGCTTATATGTTATTCGTGAGATCCTTCTGCACTCATTGAACCAACACCACTATATTATCAATGCTACATATTACTTCACATGATGGATAGAAGCAGTTCCTCTCAAGCAAGTAAATGATAAAGAAGCCATCAAATTCCTCAAGCATAATATTATTACCAGGTTCAACGTTCCGACTTCACTTTTTTTTATAATTCAATGTATTTCTCATCACTAAAACTTTATTATTTTTCATTGTAAAATGTCATCGTATTAAAAAATTCATCTAAATACTACCCATAGGGAAATGGTCTTGCCGAGTCAAACAACAAGCACTTTGTTTGTATCATTAAAAATATCGTCTTCTTTGAACAAAGGAACTGAAACACCTCTTTGATGAACGGTTTGTTGGTTGACCATGTCACACCTAAACATTATTTGAATACTTATCCTTACTTCCTAGTGTATGGAAAATAATCTATCTTAACTCCGAACATTTACCTTCCTTCCCTTCAACTTTCACAAGAATCTCAGGGTAAGCCTTGTCTCCTGGTTCAGAGTAGGATAGACACTCTCCTTAAGTTATAGGAAGAAAGAAAGAAAGAAAGAAAAAAATTCTCTACACTAGAAACACATAAAGAGATGGTTTGATAAAAACTTTGTGGGGAAAAGGTAATTAAATGTGGGTGAACAAGTATTGAAGTGTGATAAATATCACGAAGAGAAGGGGAAACACACTAAGTTATAGTCCTTATGGATCATACCATTCTTTTTTGTGAGAATCTTGGCCATCATAAAACACCTACTTGTACACCTCCCTGACAAAGATGCGAAAAATTGATAAGCCCCAGTATCACAAAAAGATTGTTGGGACTCCCAAGGCTACCAGCTTTAATTATCAACACAGGGTTCATAAAAACTTAAGAGGTGACAGTGGCATATACACAGTAGGTCAATCTATATGAATGCCACCTTCAAGCAATGGAACAGATCAAGGCATGTAAATACCACCCTTTTAGTTAGCTCAAGGAAGGGAATTGCATGAAAAATATAAAGTTCTACTCTGACTGTGGGGATGAAAATAATTGCTCTACTTGAAAAAATGGAAAATGCCAATCATCAAATGTAAAGTTTTCCCTTAATTGTAGGAATGTAAAGGATATTCTACTTGAAAAAATGAAAAGTACTTGTCTACTTGCAGAATATAAATCTTGTGCTACTTGCAACAATGTAAATCATTAGTCTAATTACAAAATGGGAAAAGTGATTAGAAAAGAAACTAAACCTATGGAAAACAAAAATTTTGTAATCGAAATCCTAAGAGCATGAATTGAAGAAGTAGGCCTAATCTACTTTACATGGAAAATCACCCTATTAATCACTATGGTTAAAGGAACTTGGCTAGAGTAATAGAAGTCGTATGCACTTCATGAGAAAATCATCATTATCATTCAATTTATAAATTTGTCATCTAATCCTAACTGTAGAATTTTTCTTGCAGTGAACAAAAGGCAGGTTCAAATTGGTCTTGGGTCTTTCTCAATCATGGATTCAGAGCCTAGGGGTCATTATTCAAGCTTAAGTAATAAAATCCAAGATTTTGGAGTGAATATGGTTAAGTTTATGGACTTCTACAATATTGCTACAGGATGTCACATGATTTCTACAAGTTGATACAGGACTGATCCCGTGGGCATCCCAAGGGTGAAAAAGGTGGTTTGAAGGTGGGAAAGGGTAGGTAAGGGAAATTTAGGGTTGTGTGGGGTCATTTCTAATCCCAGTTCCTCTCAGAGGCCCATCTTTCACAAAGAACAAATACACGCAGTGTCCCTTAAATAACCTAGAAATGGGTTCTCGGTGGTAGAATTATGATGGAAACATGGGATGACAAGGGAGGGGTTGATGATGACAGGGGGAATGTAGGATGTTTTTTCCAACCCTAAAATCCAGGGATAGCACTTGTATACCAACAAAAATCCCATTTTTTTTATTCAAAGTGATGATCAAATTGAAGCAAAATAAACAAAGGAAGAAAGGATGAATTGAATTTTATGAAATTAAACAAAGGAGGACTTCATTTCATTAAGGAACAATTCTCCTCACAACATGCATCTAACCTACATACATGTAAACTTGGAAAGGATAATTTTAACTCCTAAATTTCAGAAACAAAGTATGCAAGAGACAATGTACTAAATCCTAGCAAATTTCAAAGGCAGACAACCACATATTTTGGGTTTTCTATTGTAGACTCGTCAACCACATTTACCACAAGGGAGGTGGTAATCATACCTACAACCACAATTTTTATAGTCAATAAAATTTTACTCAAACAAGGAAAGTAATTTTCCAAAATAATACATAAACATGATACACAAAGAGAGAATTTATCCTCTGGGTTGGGCCCTAACCCAAGGGGACTCAACCCTCTACAATAAACTCAAATGAAAAGCAATAGTATAATTTTAATTAGCATAGAATATACTCAAAATACATTATACAATGACAAACTCAAGCTCCTAGTTCTTTATAATACTTCACCGCTCCAAAAATTTGAATCCTAATGAGCCCTTAGTCCTGTTTATTTATACAAAGAGGGTTGAAGGGCATCCTTCTTGAAAAGAGGACTTCCTCCCTCCAAAATTTCAAAAAAAGTGGATCTATCTCCCTTGGACTCTCACATTTACTTGAGTTCATTGGTTTCCATTAGACCTTGAGTTGTAGATGAGTGTAGATGAGTGATTTTAGGGATAACTTTGAGTGAAAGGACATTAAATGTAGAGTAAAATCCACCCACAATTCCTCTAGTTGCATCCAACGTGCCTCTAAATCATAAATTTACTAAAAAATGTTATTTTTATTTCACATTAACAATATTAGGCCATGAAGCATTAAAAAATCCTTTAACCTTCCTATTAAATACATTATGGCCAAAAATATATTAGTTAATGTGAGAAAAGGAGAAATCATTGGCTAGAGGGTGGGAAAATGGCATTATAATATACATTTTGATGGTGCCCATCATCACCCTCCTACTAAAAGTGTTGCTCACCCTCTAAGAAACTTACTCACTGATATGTAGTTCATGCATGGCCCAAGTGGCCTCTCTGACATCCCAAGGCATCTCAAATGGTGTGCCCTCCTATGGATAGACTCCTGCATTTTCCTCTATGGGTACCCACTTCCTTTGTGCCTTTGCTTGATCTCTTCTCTCTTATAGTCCCAATAACAACGGAGGACTGAGTTTTAACCCGATCCAATTGATTTTAAACCTTTGAATAATTATTTTGTAGAGTGGGGTCCTCTCCAAAGAATTTATAAACCTTTCAAGGGAGTGATATTCTCTTATTTACAGACTGTGGGTCATAGCATGCCATATCATTTGGAAATCCTGCAAGCTCAAAATCCCCAACAACCTAAAGGTATCCTCTAAATGGAGGATAGATTTTTCTTGTGTTGCCATGTAGCAAGGGACCAATTTGGGATCAACATAGATCATGTTGTGGTTATTGATGATAGCCTTGGGGATTATTAACTTAGCCCTGATGTATAGGGGCTCACTTACTTCCTTGGCCATAACCTTGTTTACTTCCTCAATTCTTCTTTCTTCATGGGTCATCCAAGAGGCTAGTTCAATCAATTGTACATCCTCCAATATTGAGTTGTGGTCCCAAAAGTTCATGTATGTGAGGATCATGTTGTGCATATAGAATTTAGAAAATTTGGCTCTATCCTCAATGCTCATCTACTGGAAAAATTCAATGAACCTCCTATAATTCTGAAATGGTAGAGAGCCATATTGCGTCAATGTTTTGATTTGGAAATGCAACCATTGTTTCTTGAGGAAAATGGCATAGGATTTGGATGGTTTATTTCACTGGATGGCCTCCATGGATGATCCGAATTTATGCGGGAACATAATATAATACACCTATAACCATAAACACAAAGATGCAGTGAAAATAACACTTAATTTCATTAATATCAAATAATTGAAATTTGTTTACAGATGGAATGGAAATAAATTAGCTAGGGCGCTGGAATCTTATCTTTGAGAAGAGATGTGGTGGATACAAGCCTCTGAACTCTGTGTTACAATGAGGCTCGAAGGCCTATGTATTATTAAGAAACAATGGAAAACCCTAAACATCTGAAAACCTAACCCTATGAGATGAAACGCCAGATTATGGGTCCCGTCGGGGTAAATTGGTACATCAATTTCCCAGGGTCGTAACTTTGGCATATTATCTTTTTTTGATGCACATGATACATCGTTAGAAAGATATATCCAGGGAATACAATTGTTGATGAAAAAAATTAAGTTTGGAATGGGCTCAAATTTTCCAAAGGTTTCATGCCCAAAAAACATCGTTTAGGGCCTCAAAACAGCCCTGGAAGTTCGGGACCCGAAAAACTACCAAAAATAGTAAATTTTGCTACAATTGAGGAAACTGAAAAACTGAAAGAAATAATGGTGGGGTCCAAGTGGAATAGGTGGGTGGCCACCAATACCCACCTAGATCAATGGAAAACTGTGCCATGGTGGTACATTGTGCCTCATTTTCCTGTGGTTGCTCTCCTAGCTTCTTGTTTTCTAACTATAGCCGCTTCTTCATGACTAATTCCTTTAACCTCAAGTAAGCCAATTATTTACCCATTTGTTACACCTTTTCCTCCATGAGGCCCACATCCTCTACATTCTTGGATTTTTCAATTTTCTTCCACTGATGAGTTATTCCTGTCTCTTTTCTAACTCAAATGAGAGGGGAATTGAAAATTTTGTAGGTATAATTTTTCCTCCCTTAATAAATTTGTAATAGGATCTAAGATTATCCTATGAAGTGGGCTCTTGGAGTCCTTATGTGCCTTATCCCTCCTCTTGAGTGGCTTCTATCCCTTCCTGTAGCACTTTTTATTCATCCTATAGCAACTATGCTCTTTCCTATAACATTTATGTTCCATCCTGTAGCAGCTCTATTTTATCCTGTAGCAGTTTTATTTATGCCTTGAGTTTCTTGGATATGACTTCCCTAGTGGTTGGCCTTATCATGAGTGTCATAGGATATTTAACCTTGGATTTAAGGGAGGTGGATTCCTCAATTTTCCTTTTCCCTCATCCCAATCCTTCTTCTCAGTGGCTAAACCTATTCATCAATTTCGATTGCAACTGCTGAGGGAGGTTGAGGCTTCCCTTGTTTGATTATGGTGCTCTTTCTTATTTTAAAATATAAGGGACCTTTCATGGGTTTCCTTCTCTTGGGATTGAAAGGTGTGCTAAGGGATGCCAGAGTAGCAATAACCTCTTGTTCTGTATTCCCCTCTGAGAGGATTATTTGTTACCTCTATTTCCATTTCTTCTGAGATCTATAGGGCTCTCCAGGGGTCTATTCTTATTATTTTTGTTTCCTTCCACCTTCTTTCTCATATTATTTAGCTTCTCCTTCAACATTTTATTCCTTCTCTTCAGCCTCTTCCTCTTGCTCTTCAGCCTCTCCTTCTCCCTCTTCATTACCCCCAACACTGGATTTTGTGGTTTTCTCATGGTGTATCAGGGTTTTATCTTGTGTCTTAATGAAGGCCTCCATATCCATGTGTTGGGTCCTTTGTTATTTTGGGAAAATATGCCCAAAAAAAATTGCCGAGGGAAAATTGATAAAGCCATCAGAAGTAGGTCACCAAAAATCCAAATGTGGTAGGAAATTAAACATTGGGAATGGGTAGTTGAAAAGCAGGGAAGCACGCTCACGGAAAGGGGAAAGCACGGTTAATTTTGAAAGAATCGATGGGAAAAAAGGGAAAAGGCACTGGGATTTTGTCAAAGAGGAGAAAATCAAAGGCATGATCAAGCAACCTCCACGAGGAACAAATCAAGTGAGTGGGAATATAAAAGAAGACACACATGGAAAAATCAAGTAGTCTTTCCATATACAGAGCCTATGATATATATTTTTTCCATTGCTTCTAATATTTTTCCGTAGGAATCTGCATCTACATAGAATATTTAATCCATGTATTGTAAAATCTGATGTAATCTTTAACTTGAGTAAATTATGCAAGTTTGTTTGATTTGTGATGTCATGGTTGTAAATCTTAATATAACAGGAGTTATGGTAAATTATGTGTTGTTCTAATCAATGAATGCATAGCCCTCTTTAAAAAAAAAATGTTTCTTTAAATGAATGATGTCTCTATTTATTCTTTTATGATTCCATATCTTGGTTGTAACATTGTTTTGTGGGTAATAAAAGGTTTATTGGTACAAACGATATCTTGATATTGACTTAAATCCCTTATTTATTCTAATGGTTCTAGATTGCCTTGGATGAGATGCTCCTTTTAAAAGGGGAGTAAAATTGATAGAGAATGGCTAGACTATGACGACCACCTTTGTTGGCAACTCAGGCTAAACCCTAGGTCTTCATCGCTTTAAATTTTTTTCCAACAAATGGTTCTGTTGTCAATATCGTGAGCCTTAAAAGGGATCTAGATCATGGTACCTCTAATTTTTAGAAAAGGTATTCAAAATTGGCGGAATGAAAATTTTATCATTTTATTTTTCAATAAGATCAACTAAGAAAGAAGAACCTAGACTGGGTTAAATCAGAAATTTTGTATGTTGAACCTACTTGTGACCAATACGAAATATTATGGTGTGAGTTCCCTAAAAATTTACAATATTGATTAAGACGGTTTCCAGTTAAGGTAGGGATTGGAAGTCAGCTTGTATTTTGCTAAAATCCACTGATTATATATAGATCTAACAAGGGCTATTGATTTTTTGGTAAATGTGACATTAGAAGGCTATATTAATTAGTTTTCAACTGAAGATCACCAGTCCTTTTCTAGAGTGGAATATTGTTGAAAGAGATTCCCCTATGGATAAAGGTTTTGATTGTTGAGGAAAATTTTCTATCGTTCCAAGAAGGTAGAATGGTTGCTTAAAACCCTGAGTGTTGGGGATTGGATCTAGGGGGAGGAATGTTGTCCAGTTGAAGAAAATAAGGGGTTGTTGCAATACCAAGTGTTAGAAAATCATAAAGTCGGAAATATTTATTATTCTTGATAATTACTTGTGATTTTTCTTGTTATTATTATTATTTATATCTTCTTTATTTTAGTTCATCAAGGAATTACAAAATAAAAAACACATAAAAAAATAGACACCAAAAGTTGGCACTATGCCAAGGAAAAACCCCCCTCTAGGGGAAAACCTAGTCAAGATATTTATTCCTTTCAATAATATCCTTTGAGACTCTTCCCCTTAGACATATACTAGGCCTTCCATCCACACCAAGTAATCATCCCAGATCTTCGACCCATTTATATAAACTTCGACTAGGCAGTAATTTCTAGCAGTAGATTGATTCCGACAATAGTAAAACTTTGAAGACTTCAATATCCCAATATAGGGCACGAAACAAAGAGAGAGAGAGAGAGAGAGAGAGAGAGAGGAACAAAAATTTCATTTTTCTTCTTCTCCTTAGACTTCCCAAAATCACACTTCTTTCGGCTTCCCGACAATAGACTTCAAAATTTTTCAAGCTACAAGATATATCGAACTTGTTGTGAGAGAGAGTGCTCCAAATGAATTCGATTTTCTTGTATTTATAAGCTCCATGTGAGGTTTAATTAGGGTCCTTGCGCCGACTTGGTGTGGAGGATACATAAATCATATTTGAATCAATACTTAACCTTTTTACATGATTCAAAAGCCCAAAAAGGGTCTCTTTAAAAGTATAATAACTCTTTTCACTCAAAATAAATCGTAGAAGTCCTCAATGGGGACTTTGATATAAAACATGGTGACCCAAACATGAAACCCGTGCTTTAATAAGTCACAATAACAATAATAATAATTATTTTCTTTATTCTTTTGAAAATTACATTACAATATGACTCAAATACATTAAATGAAGACTAAACATAGTTACATTTTCCAACACTCCCTCTTAACTAGTGAGGTATTCATCATATAAAAATACAATGGAATTTCTCACACTATATGAATAATGAAGAACTTTAGGCACCGAGCCATGGACTAGATTCCTGACCAGGGAAATCTATCCATTGGTATCTCAACAATTTAGGCACCACAATGCCATGGACTAGATTCTTGACCATGGAAATATATCCATGTGGGACTAAGATGGACTCAAGTTTTCAACCCCTTTAGGTACCGCCAGGCTTATTTTCTTACCATCAACCCAAGGATCAAGTGTGTATCCAAAATCACAAAATCAAAGCTCTTTAAACAAAAAAACCTTTCCAACTTCGGGACCTAGACATCAACATAGAGTGTCAGTAAAGTTTCCTCCTAGGAAATGCTTCACTCACAAATCCTCGACGCTCCTTGACTGAGCAGATCATGGATGACCAATATCTCCTAATCAAACTGATTGGTAACCAACCTGCTTTCAAATCCTTTGAAATATTTACTTGTACAAACAAAACCCCAATCAATAATATACTTTCACATGTACATAAATAATACAAACCTCCGGGGTCTTTTATATAACTCGATGTTGCTGCTTAACTTTTCATAGTAGTATTATCAATCAAATATTTGAAAAAATATTCCTTCATCATACACTTTCTTTCATACTTTTCATGCAACAACATATCCTCTGAACTTCATTCCTTAATTAAAACCAAACTATGCCCTCCCTCTTAACCAAGGAGCATCTCTTTACCCATACTCCCTCTTAATATTAGGGAGATCTCTTCTATTTAGGCTTCCTTAGGGAGATCGACTTCTTATTTTCATCATCAGAGAATCTTTCAACTTCCCACCATTTCATTAGAGTTATTTTCATCCTCATCATGCTTATCACATCAACGAGCATCTTCACCATATTGAATATTGTGTACCTACACAACTTAGGTAGAAAGTACAAAAAAATCTATAGAATAATGAATTTAGCCATATCAAAATCATGGAAGCATTTCAACTTTATACATATCAAACTTAATTACAAACAAGAGACATATTCTCTTCAATATTTTTCGAGGGACTTTCTCATAAACCCTAGACTACTTCATAAAAACTTTCATTCTATCTAGGGTTTCAATGTTTCTTTCAAAGGTGTAACACACCCTACTACAACATGTAACAAACCCTAGAAACAATTTAAATATAAATCTATAAGACATCTAACAACTTTCAGAATTTATATGTTAGACCTTCCACTAGAGATTTATACAAATCCTAGATTTCATGCAAGAGAATTAATAAAACTCAATCACAGCTTAGTCATTAACATGAACAGCTTCCACTAGAGTTAGTTACAAACCCTATATTTTCAATTAGCCATCAAATCCAATAAAAACTCAGATTTCAACAATCTTACACAAAAGTCAAATCATCATATTGTAATTGTTCATCAAATATTTTTTTACTTCTACTAAGGTTCAACATCAAAACCCTATAATTTCATTTTCACAACTTCAACAATATATATATATATATATATATATATATATATATATATCATATGGTTATAGCACACATACTGGAGAATTTAACTACTACTAGGGTTTAGCTACAAAACCCTAGATTTCCAAATATCATCATCCCATAATATCAGACAAGGATTTATATTAAATCCTAAGACTTGTGACCAATATCTAGGTCAACACATGTATCTAGGAATTCATTATCATGCAAAGGCATATCATATGTCTGAAAACATTAAAACATTAGGCATATAAATACCTAGACCAAGAAAGTGTTTCGATCAAAAGGACATATCTTCATATGCATAAGGTTTCATCATCAATAAAAAGTATTTTATTTCATAGTAAAACCCAACTTCACAACATATCAATAGATTTAATTAGACCAAGGTTTGATCAGACAAAAACCCACATACCAAGAAAATCATCTCTAAGACATTATAAGGGTCTTGCCTACACATTCCACCAAACCCTAATGAGTTATAGTTTCAATATAGAAAACCCAAAAATTACTAATTTTTTAAAGATCCAGGACTTTAGACTTATCATTCAACCCTAACAAGTTAGGTTTTCTCGATTATACCAAATTCCTAAACATGACATCATCAATAAAAACTTCAAATAACATTTCACAATAGCCCTAAGAAATTTAACATTTCATACGTTCATATTAGCATATCATTAGGTTAGGGTTTTCCACAAAACTTGTCTAAGGTTCTATATAATAGAGGAAGAATGTAGCAGATGTTTTTCCTTATCAAGACAATAGAGGAAGAAACGTGATTAGTATTAATAAAATAAAAACTTAAATAAGTATATGAAACCAAAAACTGAAAGGAAATGAGATACTTATCTTTGGGAGTTTTTGAGGGCTCCCTCAAAAGCTTGAGGGATACCTATAAAATTATAAAAACAATAAAATGTCTTTTCCAAAAATATTTTAAAAACCTATAAATTCTAAAACATCAAAAATATAAAATAAGATACCTAAATCCAAAAGGACATAGTAGTGTAAGTCCCTAATGCCAGACTATTCGGGCTTGAATTTCTTTGGGTCTCCTTCTTCAGGTTGGCTTGATCTCTTTCTCTCTTCTTTTTTTTCCTATTTTCAGGACTATCACTCCTATAATGACCCTTCTTATGGCATTGATATCATTCTACCTTGGACATGTCAACTTTATTCCTTGGTACTTTAGATTTCTTTCCTTTATGTTAAGAAACGTAGGCATTTGATACTCCTTCAGGATTGGTAGCTAATGAGATCCTCAATTATTCTTGACTATAGAGAGTCCATAGTTCTTCAAAGGTGGGAGATACCTTCCAACTGTTAAGTCGTGCGGAAAATGCACCCCAAGTAGGTGGAAATCCTAATAGGGTAGTGATCATGAGTTATTTTTTTGGAAAATTTTCATCAATGGCCAAAATATCATGCATGATTCTTGCTGTTTTCACAAAGAAGGAGGCCATTGTGTCTTCTTTAGTCATCTTTGTTGTCCTTAGTTAATTATTCAAACTTGCTACTTGACCAATGTTCTTAATAATAACTTTGACAAGGATTCATACATTTACTGAGAATGGTTGATGTTGGCTATGAATGGGACACTTTTATCCTTTATTTCTTCTACCATTAGAGTCACGACCACCAATTCTAGTTCCCTGAATTTTACTTTGTCTCCATCACTGGAATCCTCTCTAGGCTACTTTACTTTTCCTTTGACCAATTCCAGTACCTTATTCTTTTCAAGGATGAGGTCATTTCTCTTCTTCCAGGACTTGTACTTTGAGGCTCCTTCAAGTTTGTTATCTCCCTTAATTGTGTTATACATCTTCCTAGAGTGTAGTATATTCCTTCTCTGAAATGATCCTTTCAATGACTCCTTGATTAAGTGTTGAAGACTTCCTTTTTCTTCCTTCTTTCACCAAACCTCTCATACCATGTTATGAAAACATAAAGTTAGAAAGATTTTCTTATTCTTGATAATTACTTGTGATGTTTCTTATTATTATGATTCTTTATATATTCTTTATTTTAGTTCATTAGGAAATTACCAAAGCAGCAACACATAAAACAATAGACACCAGATGTAGGCACTATGTCAGGGAAAAACCCCCTCGAGGGGAAAACCTAGTCAATATAATTTTTCCTTTCAATAGTATCCTTTGAAACTCTTCACCCTAGACATATACCAAACCTTCCCTACACACCAAGTCATCCTACTAGATCTTCGACCCATTTCCAACAACTTCGACTAGGCAGAAACTTCTAGCAGCATACAGCTTCCGGCAACCAAAAAACTTGGAATACTTTGATCTCCTAATCTAGGGCACGAAAAAAAGAGAGAGAGGCACCAAAATTTCATTTTTCTTCTTCTCCTTAGACTTCCCTAATGTTTCACTTCTTTCAGCTTCCCGAAAATAGATTTCAAACTTTTTCCAGCTACAAGAGATATCAAACTTGCTGTAAGAGAGTGTGATCCAAATGAATTTGATTTTCTTGTATTTATAGGATCAATATGAGGTCGAATTAGGCTCCTTAGGCTGACTTGATCTCTTCTAGCCTAACTTGGTGTGGAGGATACATAAACCATAATTGACTCAATACTAAACCTTTTTACTTGATTCAAAAGCCAAAAAATGGTCTCTTTAAAAGTACAATGACCTTATTTACTGAGAATAAATCCTAGAAGTACTCAATGGATAATTTGATCTAAAACATGGTGACCAAAGCATGAAACCCATGCTTTAATAAGTCACAATAATAATAAAAAAAAACATTTTATTTTTTCTTTTGACAAGTACATTACAAGATGACTCAAATACATTTAATGAATATTGAACCTAGTTACATTTTCCAACATCAAGAAGAGTTTCATAAGGCACAATATTTCAGAGCATTGCGAAGGGTGAGAATAGATGACGAATGGAGAGAAAGGAAGTTGAGGGACATAATATGTAGAAGAAGGCATTTACATAAGATATGAGAAGAAACAATAAGTTCAACATCGTGAAATCATAACTTCGATAGTCTCGAGTTATGGGGAAAAGGAGAGTATGAGGGGTCTTATTATGGCGAAATAGGATATGGTAGTGGAAACTTTGTAGGAAGTTTAGTTAGGATGGGTAGACCCCACTCGGATTCAGGAGGATTTCACACCCATGATGATTATGATGTCTAGGTAGCATACTCTAGTAGATGATGGCATGCACTTTTTGATGAGGTGATTTTTCTTTAAAGATGAGTAAATAACCATTCATGGTAGCCCACAACATATCAATATAACTTCTCCTCTCCATAACATTCCCCTGGTACTGTATCAAAATCATTATCACTTATTTTATAAGTTAATTAAGACTACACAATTTCAACAAGTGTATTCTATATATAGTGTTGGTAGGTCTAGTAGAGGAAGAATTCCTCACAGTGGTGTTCAATCAAGTTCAGTTAATCACTCTTAGATGGGTTCCCAGGGATTTATAATTTTTTAGATGAGGCACACATTCATGGATGGAAATATGGTTGAATCTCTTACTCGATATAAATAATTTTTAGGATAAAATGGTGAATATGTTGAACAACATTGGTATATGTGTGAAGTTTTTTGGAGAGATCATTAGACTCCTGATTCAACTAAACTTATTACGTTCCAAATTTTTTATGAAATAGGGCACTTCGATGATTTATTAAGTGGATTGATGAAAACACCATTTCCATTATGGATGTTGTTAAAAGAGATATTCTTCAATAATTTAATTTACTTTAGTATAATCAGCAAGGCTTGGCAGACTTGTTGGATATTTGCAAAAGAGAAGCATAACATGATTATAAGTGCATGCAAAGATTCAAAGTTGCTATCAGCAAAATTTCATACCGTATTGATCCTCATCATCAGAGGTTTAATTTATTAAGGATCTACTACCAATGGCTATGATTTTGTTATCACAACAAAATATTGACACACTGCAGGATGATTTGGAATAGGAAATGTAGATTAAAGAAATGGCGGGTTATCCTCGGGATTATAAATTGGGTGATCCTTTTGCTTATTCTACTATTATGGGACTTCAAGACCATATTTATACTATTACTAAGAGGTTAAAGGATATTTCTCTTATGCAACCCATGTGACCTCAAGTCTTCGCGAACACTACCAAGTTAAAAAGAATCATGTAACGAAATTTCTACAGCTCAGCAGTCAAGGATCATCTAGTATTCCTATGGGACCTCCTCTTCCAGCACCACACAATCCAAGAGTTACGGAAATTTATTTCACAATTCCATTATAGGGTCTGACTCAGTATCAGGAGTTCCCTCCACATCAAGATATGTCCATGAAAGAGTTATGTGAAATTTCTAGGTCATCTGGCCATTCACCTTGTCTATGTCCTATTTTACAACAATATTGTAATGTTCCCAACAACATATTTTTTGAATTTTGTGGGTCTCCTACACACCAAATGGATCAATGTTAGTACTTAGATGCATTGGTTGATCACCTATATTGTACAACTTTGTGATTTAATGAATCTCCTTGAAGAGGAGGAGGAGGAGCCACTAGGGGAGGGAGGAAAGGAGGAAAAGTCCCAATCATATGTTATAAATATGATAAAGAAGGTCATGTTAATACTATATCAAGGACTCCATTCTGGACCTCAGCTCAGATGTTAATATTTTTCCAAGAAAAACTTGGGAGGCACTTGGGAGACCCAAATTGAATTTTTCACCCACTAAATTACGCATGGAAAACCAGTATTCTACCCATTGGAATATTGGAAGATGTTGAGGTTGATATTCCAGGTGTTGTTGTGAAACCAACTCCAAAAAGAGAAGAAAAGAGATATCAATGCCTTAGAAATAAGCCACTTCGAGGGGGCAACCTCCAATACATTACATGAATTAACAATTCATGGATGATTCAAATTACAAAACCTCCTTTCTATATATAGGAGTCCATAAATACAATGTAATCCTAGTGGGACCACAATGTAATCCTAGCCGACCTAACAATAATAATTTAAGGGCACAATAACAACAATATGGGGGTTACAAGGGTACAATAATAACAATAAGGAGGTTACACTAATAATAATAAGGGACTATAACAGTAATATAGGACCCAACATGCCCCTCTCTCTCAAAGTGCTGTCCCCGCTGAGTAGTCTCAAAAGCCTGTATAAAATTATCATCCTCCCATGTAGAATCTTCTGAAGCAGAGGGACAAGTTCTTCCACTTAGATGAGATACTCCGAAATTGATCGATTCCGTAGCTGTGTCGCCTTGTTTCCGTGATCCCCTGTGTCTAAGATGGATTCTTTCTTTCCTCATCCAGCTTCTCGGAAATATTGTTGAACTGAATATTTTCACCTATAACCTATTTTAAGTATGAAAAATGGAAAATTGAGGCACTTCTGAAGAAGCCAGAAGCTCCACCAAAGTGCTTATACCAACTCCTTGCAACACTCAGAAAGACCATAGTACTTTGAAGTATAATTTATTATCCTTATTAGTTTGCTTGAGGGACATTTGTTTGTATGGTTGTAGCTGTAAAAATACCCAATCTCCTACATCAAAACTTCTCTCGCTGCGATGTTGATTTGCCTATTGTTTCATTCAATTTTGTGCAAAATTGAGGTTATCCTTTAAGAGTTGGAGAACTTGCTGTTGATACTCGATGTGATCTTCCACTGCTTGCAACTTAGAATTTTCTCTGAAAGATGATGTGATGGATGGTGGATGATATCCATAAAGTGCCATAAATGGGGTCATTTTTGCTGCAGTATGGAAGGAAGTGTTATACCACCATTCCACCAGAGGTAACCACTTGACCCATTTTGTTTGCTTTATCGAATACAAACAACGAAGATATCCTTCCAAAAAATTATTTACTATCTCAGTTTGACCATCGGATTGAGGATGATAAGATGAGCTACGAGCTAATTAAGTATCCAAACAAGAAAATAACTCCGTCCAAAAATTTTCAGAAAAACCAACTTTTCGACACTCACAACATTTGAAGCTCTCTCATGTATCTTTAAAATTTTTTCCATAAATGTAGTAGCAAACGTACTTTCTTTAAATGGATCAAATAATGCAAAAAAGTGTGCATAGTTGGTAACTCTATCAATTACCACCATGATGACACCCTCTCCTTTGGGCTTAGGTAAAATTGTGATAAAATACTTGGAATCATCCTCCCAACGTTGACATGGAATGGATAAAGGTTGTAGAAGACCCAACGTCTTAATTGTCTCAAATTTATTTTGCTGGAAGACTAATAACTCCACAAAAAAATTTTGAATATAATTTTTAAGGCCATCCCCAAAAAATTATTTCTTCACCCTCTGGTAATTTTTTAAAAATATTGAGTGTCCTCCTAGGGGGAAAGGTGTGCAATTCCAAAATAATATTTTCTTTTATTTGGGAATTATTACAAAGATATAAGTGATCTTTGTACCATAAGGAATCATTTTTCCAACTAAATGTATCAAATGTACTAGGATCTCTGTCGTTAACTTTGAAATGAGTGTCCACACTTTTTCATTCTTCTTCCATTCATCTCTGCTTCTGCGATTCAATTCAAGTGATAAGGAATGGCACAAATCAATGCTTACACCTCTTCATCCTTTCTTGAGAGTGCATCTACCACAACATTTAGCTTCCCTTTTTTGTAGATGATTTCAAAGTCATAACCTAACATCTTTGTGACCCATTTCTGTTGCTCTTGTGAAGATAGTCTTTGTTCCAAAAAGTGTTTAAAACTATCACGACCAGTTTTTACCTTGAAGTGTCTTCCCATTAGGTAAGGTCTCCATTTCTTTAGTGCATGTTTTATTTCCAACATTTCCTTCTCATAAATAACATTTTGTAAATAATTTCCTTTGATTTAACGACTTTCAAAAGCAATGGGTCTTCCTTCTTGTGTTAAAAAATACCAATTCCATTTCCTGAGGCATCACATTCCACAATAAAGGTTTTTGTGAAGTCTGGCGTAGCTAGTACTGGTGCTAGGTACATTGCCTCTTTAAGATGTTCAAAGGCCTTAGTTGCTTCAAGAGTCCGTGAAAACACATATTTCTTCAATAATGTTGTTAGAGATGCTACTATTCTCCCATAATTCTTAACAAACTTTCGATAATACCATGTTAACGGTAGATATCCTCCTAATTTTTATGGTTGTGGGGATTTTCCATTCCATAATGGCTTTAATTTTGTTAGGGTCTACCTTAACACCCTCGTGAGATACAATATGACCCGGATATTCCACCTCCTGTACTCCAAAGAAATAGTTGGATGTTTTTGCATATAATTGTTTCTCCTCCAATAGTTCGAGCACCATGTCAACATGTTGAACATGATCCTTCCAAGACCTATTGTTGATTAGTATATCATCAAAAAATACTAGAAAAAAATTTCTAAGGAAGGGTTTGAAAATGGAATTCATCAACCCTCGAAATGTAGAAGCTGCATTGGTAAGGCTAAAAGGCATGATCAAAAATTCATAATGACCCTCATGGGTTCGAAATGTTGTTTTCAGAATATCTTCAATCTTCATTCTAATTTGATGATATCCTGAATGAAGATCCAACTTGGTAAAATAAATTGGTCCATGTAAGTCATCCAATAATTCATCAATCACAAGAATGGGAAATTTATCTTTAATAGTGAGCTTATTGAGCTCCTTATAATTCGAACACATGTGCAATGATCCATCCTTCTTGTGCACCAATACTACTGAAGCAGATAAATAACTTTGACTAGGTTGAATTATACCAACCTCTAACATTTCTACAATCATACATTCAATTTCTCTCTTTTGACATAAGGATATCTATAAGGCCTGATGTTTGGAAGAACACTTCTTGGAATCAAATGAATAGCATGATCCTGATCATGAATAGGTGGGATTCCTTTAGGAGTTTCAAACACCTTGGAATGATTGTCCAAAATGTTTTGGAGATCTGGAGAAATAGATGATTTTGGTGTTGGGACTTCTAGTGAGCATAATTGTGCAAATTATCCCTCGTTGTTATTTCTTTAGAAGCTTTTTTTCATGACATTAGAGCTTATTGTCTTTCCAAAATTCCCTCGCAATACCTCGTAATCTCACTTCCTTTCTTCCGAAAAATTTCAAGAAAAGTTATTAAAAATTAAAAGCCACCGTCCCCAAAGATTGTAACCATTGTACTCCTAGTACCACATCAACACCACCCATTGGAATGGAAATCATTGGTCTATTCAATACATATTACCCCATGGTTAGCTTGATATTATGGTACTTTCCAAAGAAGTTTATGGTTCCTCCATTTTCCACATTCACTTGACACTCTGGTGCTGGGTATAGGAATAAATTCAATTCCTTGGCTACTTACATCGAAATAAAATTGTGGGTACTACCCAAATAAATAAGCACTATTTCATTTTTATTCTTGATATGTCCTTCTATCTGGAGAGTTTGAGGAGTGGTAATTCCTGCCAATGAATTACAGGATATGGCCTACTCATTTCTTTCTCTTCTGGCTATTCTATATCCTCTTCTTGTTCCTTTTCTTCCTCCTCCTCACAATCTATGTAAAATAATTTATTCTCACCACACTTGTGACATTTAGTGTATTTACTATCACAAATATAGAAAATCCATTTTTCTCCTTTTTCATCCAATTGTTGTGGTGTCAAACTCTTGCAGGGATGTAAAATCTAGGAGAAATACTTCCTCTTCCTTTATAGAATTGAGTGTGGTAGGCTTCCTTGCCGCCATAATTTTATATTCAACTTTTCTTTCCAACCTGAATGCCTTCTCCAATGAATCAGGTTCCAGAATGCGAACTTCATGTTGGATGTTATCCTTTAAAGTGCCTATGAAGAGATCAATCCTGTGTTCCTCTAGAATATCAGTTACCCTTATATTCAATTTTTGGAAGTCCTCAATGTGCTGCCCCACTAAACCCTTTTGTTTAAGATTTATCAATTGGCTGAAGAAGGTGTTGCTCTTTGTATCCTCATAATGTGCTATCATTTCCTCTGTAGAAATTGACCAAGTGACAATTTTTTATGGGAGAAAATCCATCGATACCATAAAAATGTATCTTGTTCTATATGTAAAGTTGCAATGCGTACCTTTTGTGTGTTTTGCACATTATTGAGATCAAAATATTGCTCCATCCGTAGTATCCCTGTTACGGGATCCTTGCCATCAAACTTCCTCATATCCATCTTTGGAATATGATGCTTCTTCCTGCCAACATTAGAGTTTATGAAATCATGATTATCATTTATTTTGTTCTCATCATTAGTTTCCTCTACTATTTTTTCACCATTAGGAGACATTTATTGTATCAACTTTGTCAAACCTTCCATGTCTGCTTTTAGATCATTATTCATGTTTTCCATTTTAGCTTCCATGCTAGCTTCCATTCCATCTATCTTAGATTCCATGCCATCTATCTTAGATTCCATGGCAATCTTCAAACCGTCCATCTTAGATTCCACGCCTTTCTTCAAAACTTCCATGTCATTTTTTGTTGCTCTTTGCGAGAGAAATTTTTTTTGCACTTGATCTTGTAATTTTTATATGTCATGTTGACATTCTTCATCTTCATGAGTCATAGTAGAGCTTTCTAAAGGATTAATGGGTGTTGAATTCTTTTTAGGGGCCATTTTAGAATCCAATACTGATATCTATTCTAAAATATGCCCTTCAATATTGAAATTGAATTATCTCTATAATTTCGAATCCTCAATATCTAAAATTCAGCCCTATAGTAGCCCTCTGAAGAGTCTTTCAAATGCCATGGGTTTGATCTGATTTGGATTCTTCAAGGCAAAGTTATATCCAATCTCCCACAATGACCCAATTTTGGACTGGTTCAGTAGAGAGAACTTGTACGACTTGCCACGTGTCATTGTTTCTTCCTTTGGCTCTGAAATTGATATAACAAAAACCAAAGTCCGTGAAATTGCAACCACTTTTTAGATAATTCCAATCCGATGCTTAGAGAGAGAGTTATGAAGATTTTCCCACGATCACCTCTTTGAGATGAAATTCAGAAGCCTAAAAAAGGCCTAACTTCCAAAGATCATATCTCCGAAAATATTGTGAACCAATATCTGAAATTTTTTTATGATCTTCCTCAGGATTGTGGCTTCACACTCTAAAAATTTTAGCTTCTGAACCTTTATAGAAAAACAGTTATTACGAAAATACCACGATGACCTTTTTAGGTTAAATTCAGGAGCCTGCAAATGACCTAACTTTCACAGATCATATCTTCGAAAATATTGTGAACCAAGCTCTGAAATTTTTTGAAGATGTTCCTCAGGATTTTGGCTTTGCACTCTAAACATTTCGTATTCTCAAACTTCAGAGAAAATTTATAGAAAATTCCACGCTGACCTGTTTGGAGCAGCGAAACCCTATAATCTCAAAGCTCTGATACCAAATGTTGTGAAACCAGCTCCAAAAATAGAAGAAAAGAGATATCAACGCCTTAGAAATAAGCCACTTCGAGGGGGAAACCTCCAATACATTACATGAATGAAAATTTCTTGGATGATACAAATTACAAAACCTCCTTTCTATATATAGGAGTCCATGGGGCCACAATGTAATCCTAGTGGGGCCACAATATAATCCTAGCCGACCTAACAATAATAATTTAAGGGCACAATAATAACAATATGGGGGTTACAAGGGTACAATAATAACAATAAGGGGGTTACACTAATAAGGGACTATACTAGTAATATAGGGACCTAATAAGTGTTAATACATGCATATTTAGAAGTAATTAAAATTATGGGTGGCAAGGATCCATATACAACCTTATTGGGAATTAACTGGGAATTTGAAAATTATGTAGTTATTGATCTAAAATGTGAAACTATGAAATTTGAGGTGGATGGAATTAGGGTCATACAACCGCTGGATCCATATCAAGGGAAAAGGCTTACCGAACTTGTAGATGATGTTGAAGAACTCAATTTGTTAGATCAGTTGTATCAACTTACTGCTAGGAAAAGGGAGGACTATATCTACCCTACAGTTGCTGGATCCATCAACTGGAGAAGTGTTTAAAGTAAAAAAGTGGGGTATGATGTTGCGATGTATGATTGGAAGCAAGGAGATCATGAGCTTAACCCATGACATTATGAAACTTTTAGATTTCTTCGTTGGATCGATAATGAGGTACACAATTATCATGTCTTAAATGGTAATGAATATATTGTAAATTTTATTCAATAAGTTGATTCCTAAATAGAAGAAGGTAAAAAGATATCTTTGATGAATTTTTCTCTCCAAGAAACCCCTGCAAGATGGTGGGAAGCCCATCGTGACTAGTTTCATGATTTGGGTACTTTTAAAACTGCTATGATACATAGATTCTTGACTTCAAAAAATAAGTTCAGTAATATTCCTATCTATGATGGACGTACCAACCCATAAAATCATATAAAAAATTGTTGTTCCACCGGCAAGGATGATGGTGTACCAGTTGTGATGTGGACTTGTCAATTTATTCAGACCTCAGATACTATTCCATAGGAATAGTATTTGAAGTAGGAACTGAAGAGACAAACAACATATTATAATACAATGACAGATCAATTCTGTAGATATTTTTCATTTCATGAAACTAATGAAAAGATAGTTGAAGCCCTAAAATATATTAAAAGGGTGTTATTTCTGCTTTGGAACACTCTGGCATAATGCAATAGATATGGGAGTTTTTCACATCAATATCATCCTAGGTTTCATGAAGTTGTTTCCTATGAGAATATTAATAGAGAATTAGATGATGATTTCGAAGAATTGCGACACTTATCTTTCAAAGAGTCTGTACGAGAGAGGGGGATAAAATAAGACCATGTTACTGATGCACCATTTGTAGCCACTCAAGTTGAAAATATTAAATATTTGGACTGAAGTGACTATTGGGATGACCATACTACAAATAGGTTTTTGACTTTCTCAAGGAATATGAGATTTATTTCTTGCTTTCATTTCTGAGTTAAAAGGAATAAAAGGAGATCTTGGGGAGATGAAGATATATTTCAAACCAGATGTAATATTAGTCAAGCATCGACCTTACAAGTTAAATCCAAGGGTCAAAGAGAAGGTGAAGAGGGTTGTCAAACTTATATTCATTGTGTATGAGGTTGAATGGATAAGTCCCATTTTCACCCAAGCAAAGAAATATTCCTAGGAAATTAGGGCTTGTGTTGACTATAGGATCCTCAACAATGCTTGTGTACATGATTCATTCCCAACTCCCTTTAGTGATGAATTTTTTGACAATTTTGTGGGAAATCATGCTCATTCTTTTGCTGATGTATTTTCTGGTTACCACTAGCTCAAAATTGTAGAATAATACAAGAAGTAAAATATGTTTAGTACCGAATGGGGTTTTTACACATATAATGTCATTCCATTCAGATTAAATAATTATTCTACCATCTTCTCATGAATTGTGACAACTACCTTTCGAGAATACATTCACGAGTTTCTTGAGGTATACATGGATGAATGGATAGTTTACAGTATGCTAAATGAACATTCTAGCTTGCTAATAGTTATGTTTGATAGATGCATGAATCTTCAAATATCTATAAATTTGAAGAAATGTATTTTTTTTGTCCCTTTTGGAACTTTATTGTGCCATAGTGTTCAAGGAAGGAGTATGTGTAGACCCTGCCAATGTTGCGGTAATATTGAATATGCTGCCACCGACTATTGTGAAGTAGTTACGACCAACTCTGGGACACATGGTTATTATCGCAGGTCCATCTAAAATTATGCTTTAATCACTGCACCACTAAAGAATCTTTTGAAGAAATATGAGTGGTTTTTTTGTCTACTTAATGTGATTATGCATTTGACACTATCAAAGAAAAACTCACAAGTGCACCCATTTTAGTCTATCATGATTGGAATAAATAATTCCATGTTCATATAGATGCATCTGGGATTGCATTAGGGGATATTTTGACGCAACCAGGAGATGGAAACTTGGATCATCCTATCTATTTCACTAGTAGAAAAATCTCCACTACAGAGAAGAAATATACAACTACAAAAAGATAAGCTCTTTCTATGGTATAATCACTAAGAAGTTTTGACACTATATACTGGGAGGCCCATTTAAATTTCTTACAAATCATTTGGCTTTCAAATACTTGGTTAACAAACCTGTGCTTGAAAGAATAATATGTAGTTTTCTTCTATTATTTCAAGAATTTACCTTCGAATTCATTGTCAAGCCGAGAAGATCGAATGTGGTTATAGATCATTTATATCGTCTTGAATCAAGGCAATTGGTAGGATTAGTTAATGACCAGTTTCCTGATGCACACTTATTTTTCATTGAAGCAGTTCCCGATTACTTGGAGGCTATTTCATTATTCCTCACTGTTAGGTCCCTGTAATTTTTCAGATTGGCAAGACCAAATTGAACAAGGGCAACATCAAACCAACTTTGGAGCCCTAGGACTTATCCTTCCTAGAATCAGAGAGGGCTCTCTCTATATTTGTATAAATGATGGAAACTTGGTTGATTTTAGGGTTTTGATTTTAAGCTAGTTATAATGATAAGGTTTGTTTGTTTGTTTGGTTGGTTGGGTAGTTTGTCAAGTAGAACAGATAGAGTGAGAAATTTAAACCATTGGGCTATCGAGTTTGTAAAAGGTCTTGAAAAGTACAACAATAGGTCAAGTGTGTTTCAGAAGGCAAGTTAACAAAGCCAAATGGATCTTCAAAGCTTATGTGAGTGAAGTGAATATAAATGTGTGAACATAGTAGGTGCAAAGGGAAGTTAAGAATCCTTTAACAAATAATTTAACAAGAAGGGCCTTTATGATCACTATGCATAAAGAAATAACCAAAGACAGGGCATACCATAAACTTCTTTGATCAAATTTCACCAAGTAAACCCCAAGACAACAATCCAGCAAACCCCAGAGAGCAAGAAACTTGTAAGTTATCTAGTGATTTCACCTTTAGGCAAAGAAAACATTCAAGATAACATATAGTAGTGATCAAAGAGCAGGGAATTTCTAAATTACTTAATCAAACTATGAAAGACCTTCAAATCAATTATTTAATGGACTAAAGGACAAGGCAAACCATAAACTTCCTCAACCAAAACCCTAATCAGTACACTTCAAAGAAAATACCTCAAAAACAATGTTTTAAGTTATACCAAAGGATAGGGCTAACCATAAACTTCTTCGGCATTGGCTCCATTAAATCATTCTTAAGACAAACAAGCTGAGTGGAACTAGAGAGCAATTAAGAATTCTCTAATCTAACCTAGCAGAGGAAAACATTAGAGCAATAGAAACAAACAGACTTAAGGTTCTTCTAATAACATATCTTAAGCTAAATTTTATATTCTATTGCAAGAGAAAGATGAAAAAATATATAAAACATAAGATTACAAGTACTAAATTAGAAAGACATCACCATTAGCCATGTTCATGAATCCTACAAATGTGCTTGTCTCATTGATATTCATTCCAAAACCTTCACAATGCTCCAAAGCCAAAAAATCCTTAAAACTCAAAGTCTATGAAGTTTTATCTCAACAATCAACCAACATGAACAATGAGGCCTCCATGCAGTATTTAACTTGCAAAGGAGGGTCAAAACTGTAGAAATTTGAATAATAGATGAGTTATTCACCGAGATTATCCTGATTACACACTATTTGAGCTTCATGCATAATACATAACCTCTTCTACCATTGATCATCAATTCACGAAATTTAAAAAACAATCGCATGCGCACATTGAAACATTAATCAATCACAAATATCAACACAGTATGTAATGGGGAAAGCTTACAACTGAAAACCCCCAACTATATGTATATTATAATGATAGAGAACATGTAAAAATCATAGTAAAAACTCCTCACAAGCTCTCAGCACTATCTTTAATTGTTACACACTACACAAGCTCAGATATGAACAAGTCACAAGTTCAAATCTCCTCCACCTGTTAGCCTGCCTCTACTGCGCAATCCAAGAAGGTTAATTGTGAGATCCAAGTTCTAATCCCCTTGGCTTGTACTGTGCAATCCTCATTGGCAATCTCAATCAATGTGTGTGCAAATCTCATGCACAGCTATAGTCACAACTGATAGTAGACTCACCCTTTCACCCACCTCTAACACTAGTCTCCACTGAATTGTCCATGCATTGCAGTTAACTGCTGTGTTCTTTAGTTGATTTATGAGTTAATAATTAGTGAATTAATTAATAATTAATTCACACCACTCATCACTAGTGTATTTATCAGTTAGACTAAATACAACTAGTTCAACTAAGTTAAACCGAACACAACTCCATCAACTATCTCATCAACTCCACCAAACTCTACCACATGAGTTCTAACTGAAGTCAACCATGCAATAGCTCAACTGAACCCTAGGAATAGCGTAATTCCTTATTTCAGCTGCATGTGCCACATCTGTAGCTCGAACTGAAGTGCTGCAAGAGGATAAGATAATGTTTATAGTCCAAATATTATTAAGAGCTAATAATATTCGACTGATCTATTTTTAGACTGGCAGTCTAAAAATAGACTCCGCCCAGTATGTCTAAAAATAGAGGTCCATATATTTTTACCAACTTGACCAGCCATCCATAAATAGCATCCTGCAACTCATAGACCATGATCCATATGTCTAAAAATAGACATAGTCTAAAAATAGACTTTGCGCCAAAAATAGCTTGCGGGCCCACTTAGTGAAGGTGACTTCTTTTCACTAAGCTCCATCATCTTGTTGCATTCTCAACAAAAACCCTATCTAGGATTTCAAACTATCATTAATTACACATAAATTCCATTTTTTCCTATGAGACTATGCAAGGCCCAAGGCACAAATATCCTAACTTAATAAATGCAAAAATAACTCCTAACAATAACTCCTCAACTAATTTTAGAGATATTTGCCTATTAAGCATTAAAAATATATTTTTCATTGACTCCTTGTGTTTTTTGTTGAATTTCAGGCAAGGGCACAACACCAAGGTTCAAGGGTGTAGCGCCAGGCCAAGGACACAATGCCAAATTTAGAACAATTCCCTCTTTTGCAGCTGAGATTTGGAGGCCTTCCTGGTGTCCAAATGAGCTCCATGATAGCTCATTGGAAATCCTATCATGTCTAGTTTCCAAAAATTCCTTTATTAGTTTTCTTGGTATCCATTTTCCTAGTAAAAAACCAATTCTCCCAAGACTTCTCAAGGCGCAGCGCCAGTGCTGAAAATAGGGGAAAAAGGTTCTTTTTTGCTTGTTTTTGGCACTTTTGGAGGACCAGTTTTGCTCCAAATGAGCTGAAATTTTCTGTGAGTGATGTCCTTGTCATGATGAACATGAAAATTTAAGCCATTCCTCCATTTGGTGCCCCAAAAATGAGCTGGCGCTGCGCGCTTGGCCCTTCAAAACAATCAAAATTTCAAAAAACTAAAAAAGATGCCAAAATTGGATTTTAACTTGCTAATTATGTTTGGGATGCTTGTAGGGATGCATCAGCGAGAATTTCAAGCTTTTCTTTGTCCTTTTCCTCTTTTAGGGCTAGAATATTTGCAAGGGCTCTTTTGAGCTTAGCCCTTGCAATCTTGTTTCTTAAGGCATAATGCCTTGCCATCTTCTTTTGCATGTCAAGGTCTCTCTTGGTCTTGTCCAGCTGATCCTATAGGTTCTTAGGTCCCTATATTACTAGTATAGTCCCTTATTGTTGTTAGTGTAACCCCCTTATTGTTATTATTGTACCCTTGTAACCCCCATTTTGTTATTATTGTGCCCTTAAATTATTATTGTTAGGCTCGCTTAGGATTACATCAGGCCCACCAGGATTACATAGCATTATGGCCCTATGGACTCCTATATATAGAAAGGAGGTTTTGTAAATTGTATCATCCAAGAATTTTTCATTTATAATGTATTGAGGTTTCCCCTCGAAGTGATACTATTTCTTATATGATATCTTTTTCTTCATTTTTTGAGCCGGTTACACAACATTTGGCATCGTAGCTTGGATTCTGTGGTTTTGGCCCAAACAGTCATCAGGGTATTTTTCGCTTTATAACTTTTTTTCTACTAAGTTTCGTGTTTGAAATTTTTAGGGTGCGAAGCCGAAATCCTGAGTCATCTGTGGAAGTTAGGTATTTTTTCAAGCTCCTAAACAGGTCATCATGGAATTTTCGCTATAAAGTTTTTTCTACGAAGGTTCAGAATCTGAAATTCATATGGTGCGAAGCTGAAATCCGGAGGAAATTCGTCAAAAAATTTCAGAGCTTGGTTCGCAATATTTTTGGAGATATGATCTGTGGAAGGTAGTGCTTTTTCAGGCTCCTGAATTTCATCTCAAAGAGGTGATCGTGGGAAAAGTTCAATAAATCTCTCTCTCGGCATCGGATTGGAGTGCCGTAAAAAGTGGTCGCAAGTACACAGACTTTAGTTTATTGGCTATCAATTTCAGAGACAAAGGATGAAACAGTGACACGTGGCAAGTCGTACAAGTTCGCTCTACTGAACCAGTCCATAATTAGGTCATTGTGGGAGATTGGACACAACTTTGTCTTGGAGAATCCAAATCAGGTCATACCTATGGCATTCAAAATAAAATTCAGAGGGCTACTACAGTGCTGAATTTCAGATATTGAAGAGCTACAATCACAGAGATAATACAATTTCAATATCGAGCTCCTCAAAGAAAGAAAAAGGTGTGTATTTTTTTCAAATTGCACAAGTCTTGTTTGAATAATCAAGTTAAATTGATCCCAAGGGCATATTGTAGAATATATATCAGTATTGGATTCTAAAATGGCCCCTAAAAAGAATTCAACACCCATTAAGCCTTCAGAAGGCTCTACTATGACTCATGAATATGAAGAATGGCAACATGACATATCAAAATTACAAGAGCAAATTTCGCTCTCGCAAAGAACAACAAAAAATGAAATGGAAGTTTTGAAGAAAGGTGTGGAAACTAAGATGGATGGTTTGAAGAAATGCGTGGAAGCTAAGATGATTGGTTTGGAAGCTAAGATGGATTGCATGGAAGTGGGCATGGAAGCTAAGATTGATGACATGGAAGCTAAGATCGATGAGAAAATGGAAAACATGAAGAATTTTCTAAAAGCAGACATGGAAGGTTTGACAAAGTTTATACGAGAAAGGTTTCCTAATGGTGAAAAGATAGTAGAAGAACCTCATGATGAGAACAAAATAAATGTTAATTGTGATTTCATAAACTCTAATGTTGGCCGGAAGAACCACCATATTCCAAAGATGGATATGAGGAAGTTTGATGGAAAGGATCCTGTAACATGGATACTACAGATGGAGCAATATTTTGATCTCCATAACGCGCAAAACACACAAAAGGTACGCATTGCAACTTTACATTTAGAACAAAATACATTTGTATGGTATCGATGGCTTTGCTCCCGTAAAAAATTGTCACTTGGTCAATTTTTACAGAGGAAATGATAGCACATTATGAGGATACAAAGAGCAACACCTTCTTTAGCCAATTGATAAATCTCAAACAAAAAGGTTTAGTGGGGCAACACATTGAGGACTTCCAAAAATTGAATATAAGGGTAACTAATATTCCAGAGGAACATAGGATTGATCTCTTCATAGGCACTTTAAAGGATAACATCCAACATGAAGTTCGCGTTTTGGAACCTGATTCATTGGAGAAGGCATTCATGTTGGCAAGAAAAGTTTAATGTAAAATTATGGCGACAAGGAAGCCTACCACTCAATTCTATAAAGAAGGAAGTGTTGCTATGCCTAGATTTCCACAACCCACAAGGTTGACACCACAACAATTGGAAGAAAAAAGAGCAAAAGGGCTTTGCTACAGTTGTGATAGCAAATACACTAAAGGTCATAAGTGTGCTGAGAAGAAATTATTTTACATAGATTGTGAAGAGGAAGAAGAAAATGAACAAGAAGAGGATATACACCAGGAACCAACCCTAGAAGAGGAAGAAACGAATCCGACCATATCATGTAATGCACTGGCAGGAATTACCACTCCTCAAACTCTCAAGATAGAAGGACAAATCAAGAAGAAAAAGGTAATAGTGTTGATTGATTCAGGTAGCACCCATAATCTTATTCATTGTAAGGTAGCCAAGGAATTAAATTGTTTCCTATACCCAGCACCATAATTTCAAGTGATGGTTGCAAATGGAGGAACTATAAATTTCTCTGGAAAATGCCATAATATCAAGCTAACCATGGGGGAATATGTATTGACTAGTCCAATGCTTTCCATTCCTATGAGAGGTGTTGATGTTGTACTAGGAGTACAATGGTTACAATCTTTGGGGACGGTAGCTTTTAATTTTCAAGAACTTTTCTTGAAATTTTTTTCAGAAGGAAAGGAAGTCGAATTACGGGGTATTGAAGGGAAGCCGGGAAGGATAATAAGCTCTAATGTCATGACAAAGCTACTAAAGAAATAACAACGAGGCGTAATTGCACAATTATGCTCACTAGAAGTTCCAACATCAAAATCATCTATTTCTACAGATCTCCAACAAGTCTTCGACAATCATTCCAAGGTGTTTGAAACTCCCAAAGGACTCCCACCTATTCGTGATCATGATCATGCTATTCATTTGATTCCAGGAAGTGTTCCTCCAAACATCAGGCCTTATAGATATCCTTACTTCCAAAAGAGCTAAATTGAACGTATGATTGCAGAAATGTTAGAGGCGGGTATAATTCAACCTAGTCAAAGTTCTTTCTCTGCTCCTGTAGTATTGGTACACAAGAAGGATGGATCATGGCGAATGTGTCCAGATTATAGGGAGCCCAATAAGCTCACCATTAAAGACAAATTTCCCATTCCTGTGATTGATGAATTATTGGATGAATTACATGGAGCAATTTATTTTACCAAGTTGGATCTTCGTTCAGGATATCATCAAATTAGAATGAAGACTGAAGATATTCCAAAAACAGCATTTCGAACTCATGAGGTCATTATGAATTTTTGGTCATGCCTTTTGGCCTTACCAATGCACCTTCTACATTTCAAGGGTTGATGAATTCCATTTTCAAACCCTTCCTTAGAAAATTTGTGCTAGTATTTTTGATGATATACTAATCTACAACAGGTCTTGGAAGGATCATGTTGAACATGTTGACAGGGTGCTCAAACTATTGCAGGAGAAACAATTATATGCAAAAACATCCAAATGTTTCTTTGGAGTACAAGAGGTGAAATATCTGGGTCATATTATATCTCACGAGGGTGTTAAAGTAGACCCTAACAAAATTAAAGCCATTAAGGAATGGAAAGTCCCCAAGACAATAAAGCAGTTGCGAGGATTTCTCGGGTTAACAGGCTACTATCTCAAGTTTGTTAAGAATTATGGGAGAATAGCAGCACCTCTAACAACATTATTGAAGAAAGATGCATTTTCATGGACTCCTGAAGCAACTAAGGCCTTTGAACGTCTTAAAGAGGCAATGTGCCCAGCACCGGTCTTAGCTACACCAGACTTCACAAAAACCTTTATTGTGGAATGTGATGCCTCAGGAAATGGAATTGGTGCAGTTTTAATGCAGGAAGGAAGACCCATTGCTTTTGAAAGTCGTCAAATCAAAGGAAAGTATTTACAGAAACCTATTTATGAGAAGGAAATGTTAGCAATACTGCATGCACTAAAGAAATGGCGAACTTACCTAATGGGAAGACACTTCAAGGTAAAAACTGATCATGATAGTCTTAAACACTTTTGGAACAAAGACTATCTTCAGAAGAGAAGAAAAAATGGGTCACAAATATGTTGGGTTATGACTTTGAAATAATCTACAAAAAAGGAAAGCTTAATGTTGTTGCAGATGCACTCTCAAGAAAGAATGAAGAGGTGGAAGTATTGCTTTGTGCCATTTCTATTATCCAACCAGATTGGATAACTGAAGCAAGAGATGAATGGAAGAAGGACAAAGATGTATGGACACTCATTCAAAATTTGCAGCAAGATCCTAGTACATCCGATACATTTAGTTGGAAAAATGATTCCTTATGGTACAAAGATCGCTTATATCTTTGTAAGAATTCCCAACTAAAACAAAAGATTCTTTTGGAATTGCACACTTCTCCTTTAGGACACTCAGGATTTTTAAAAACTTACCACAGGGTGAAGAAAGAATTTTTTTGGGATGGCCTTAAATCCGATATTCAAAATTTTGTGGCAGAATGTTTGGTTTTCCAGCAGAATAAAGTTGAGACAATTAAGATCCCGGGTCTTCTACAACCTTTATCCATTCCAAGTCAACATTGGGAGGAGATTTCAATGGATTTTATCACAGGTTTACCTAAGTCCGAAGGAAAGAGTGTCATCATGGTGGTAGTTGATAGACTTACCAAGTATGCACACTTTTGTGTATTATCTCATCCATTTAAAGCAAGTACAGTTGCTACTACATTTATGGATAGAATTCAAAAGCTACATGGAGGCCCAAGGGTTATTGTGAGCGACAGAGATCCCATTTTTACTGGAAATTTTTGGACGGAGTTATTTTCTTGTTTGGGTACTCAATTAGTTCATAGCTCATCTTATCATCGTCAATCTGATGGTCAAACTGAGATAGTAAATAAATGTTTGGAAGGATATCTTCGTTGTTTTGTATCCGATAAACAAACACAATGGGTCAAGTGGTTACCTCTCGCTGAATGGTGGTATAACACTTCCTTCCATACTGCAGCAAAAATGACCCCATTTATGGCACTTTATGGGTATCATCCACCATCAATCACATCATCTTTAAGGGAAAATTCGAAGGTTCAAGCAGTGGAAGATCACATCGAGCATCAGCAAGAAGTTCTCCAACTCTTAAAGGATAACCTTAATTTGGCACAAAATCGAATGAAACAACAGGCAGATCAACATCGCAGCGAGAGAAGTTTTGATGTAGGAGATTGGGTATTTTTACGGCTACAACCATACAAACAAATGTCCCTCAAGCAAGCGAAGAAGGATAATAAATTATCGCCAAAGTACTATGGTCCTTACAAGGTGTTGCAAAAGATTGGTACTATGGCATACAAATTGGAGCTCCCTGCTTCTTCATGAGTGCATCCAGTTTTCCATGTTTCATGCTTAAAGAAGGTTATAGGTGAAAATCTTCCAGTTCAAACAATATTTCCAGAACTTGATGAGGAAGGAAAATCATATTGGAACCAGAAGCAATCATGGAAACAAGAACTCGACAACTACGGAATCGATCAATTTCAGAGTATCTCATCAAGTGGAAGAACTTACCCACTGAAGATTCTACATGGGAGGATGAGAATTTTATACAAAAGCACTCAGAGCTACTCAAGCGTTGAGGACAACACTTTTTTTGAAGGAGAGGGGCATGTTAGGTCTCTATATTACTAGTATAGTCCCTTATTGTTGTTAGTGTAACCCCCTTATTGTTATTATTGTACCCTTGTAACCCCCATTTTGTTATTATTGTGCCCTTAAATTATTATTGTTAGGTCGGCTAGGATTACATTGTGGCCTACTAGGATTACATTATGGCCCCATGGACTCCTATATATAGAAAGGAGGTTTTGTAAATTGTATCATCCAAGAATTGTTCATTTATGTAATGTATTGGAGGTTGCCCCCTCGAAGTGGCTTATTTCTAAGGCGTTGATATCTTTTTTCTTCTATTTTTGGAGCTGGTTACACAACATAGGTGCACATTTGTCCTCTCTAGCCAAGATACCCTATCATAGTCTATTTCCATGGCAAGCAAATCACTTGGAGTGAGCTGCTCTGCCAACGCTGTCTCTTGTTCTCTTTATTTGGCTAGAGCCTTCTTCAAGCCAATTGTCCTTGGCCTCCTCCTAGGAAGTTTTTCTTCTTATTCTTCAATGTCCTCGTGAGTGTCCAAGACCTCATCTAGCTTTGCCTTGGCTTTTCTAGCCTATTTTGGAGCTATCATAGATGGCATTCTCTGTCTCCAGCTGCTTGTTTTCAACCTCAAAGAAGTTTATGACATTCTTAGCCCTACTTAGATTGGCTTGTATATATTTAATCTGAGCATCCTTTCTCTTGAGCAACACGTTAGTGATCCTCTCCTCATTTTCATCATCACTGTCAAGGCGAATAAGTTGAAATTATTTTTCAGTCTCATGTTTGTCTTCCTCTTCTTCATCGATGAAATTTCCCTTACCTTTGACAAGTTGTTTGGTTGATGTAGAAGGCATGTCCCCTTGTCTCTTAAGGGTAGCAAACACATGCTTATTTCCCCTTTGGTAGGTCAAAGGAAAAGGCTCAATGTTACTCAACTCAGTGCCATCTGTCTCACTGCCATCATCACTTCCTTCATCATTGTTTTCCTCCCTGCTATCATCATTGCCATTGTCACACTTTTCCTCCCTACTTTCTACCTCATTTCTCTTTTCCTTGCTGCCTTCTTGACTACCATCTTCCTCACTGTCACTTGCCTCACTACCTTCTTCACTTTTTTATGCACTAGTACCATGAGATGATGGTGAGGGATTTTGAAAAGGTGATGAAGGAGGATTATCTTGAGGTGAAGGAATATGAGTGGATGGTGGGGTGGAAGAGTCATCATGAGTAGTGGGGTGTGATGGTGATGGAGGAATAGTAGCATGAGAAGATGAAGGGACATCTTGTTGCTGATGGCCTTTTGGAGTGGTTAACACCTCATTAGAAATGAAGGTCTCCCATGGAATGCCTTTCTGCTATAGTTAGTGCATAACAACCATTTTAATAAGTGAGTAATGGAAGAGGCTTTTCATCTGTTGAGGATATTCACTCTTTCTCACTATGTAGGACATCTTATCAATTCTTCTGTAGAGGTAATAGGGTATGTGCATCATCCTCACTCTAGTAAAGTGCATAAGCAACCCGATGTGGTAGGAGAAAAGACAGGAGAACCTTCCCTCACATGTAAAATAATTCATGATAATTCTCATCATAGGTGCATATCTATCAAGCAAGTGAGATAAAGGAAATATGTATTTATTGTGGTTTTTGTACCTAGGCTTTAGGTAGGGTTCAAAGTAACTCATGTCAAGATTGGCCTTCTTGAACCATTTCTCCCCTATACTAGGTATGCCCGTGGCATTGGCAATAGAATTGGTAGATATCTCAAAAGTGACCCCTGCAAGGTTAACTTGTTTGTCATGCAAGTTAATGATAAAGAGTCTAGTTAGCTCAGGGTGGTTTTGCACCTACTGCACCTTTTTCACAAAATTCCTAGCAACCTACATGTTTGAAACATGAAACAGTAAGGGGAGATGCCATTAGCTCCCTTGCGTTTATGGGTTGAAATATATTAATATTTCCACCTTTGTGTTCATGTCTCCTTGGAATTTTAGCCTCTCTACCATTACCACTATCTCCCTCTTGTGACATTTTGAAAACTCTATTTTTCCAACCCTGGAGTGTAAATGGAAATGGAATGAAGATATGGTGATGAAATGGCAGTTTAGGCTAATGAGGTAATGAGTAAGTGAGGGTATAGGTATATTAGGTTGAGTGAGAGAGGCTAAACAACCTAATGACAACCCCTAGTTGTGCAATTACCCTTTGTATCACTGACACTCTATCTAGGAAGAAGAAATGAGGCTCAATACAGTGATTTCAAGTTTGTAACTTAGAGTTTGATCTTAAGGTTCCATTTCATTGATTTAGAAAACACCATAATTGATTGAATATGAGTGTGTAGCCTGTAATTACTTCCCAAAATCCTAGAAGGACCTTTTGGTAGAGGCTTGCAAGAAATTTGAGGTGTTTTGAGTGGTTAACTCACATGGAAAACCTTCCTGGCCAAGGGTGCAGCGCCAGTGCTGAGGGCGCAATGCCAACGCTGAGCACACAACGGCTGCCCTGAGGGTGCAGCGCCAAAATAAAATTTTATGTGGGTGTTGGGTAAGAGCGCAACACTCTGCCAGGCACACAACACCACCTCCCAGGCACGCAACGCCTGTGTAAAATGTATGGGAGAAAAAGGCCAAGGGCGCAGGGCCCGATCCCAAGCGCGCAACGCCACAAAAGTTTGTCCAATTTTGACTTGGAAACTCCCAAAATATTCACTCCTGAGAATTCTTGATCTTTTGAAATACAACAATGAGGCTTTTGAAATGCAAGATGAGATTTTATAGACTTGGGAATTTTAATTTAACTTTTGCAAACCCACTTCCTAATGTTTTAAGTCTTTCTCACTTTCTCACTAATTATTTTTGAATTTTTTCTTGCAGGTGATTGAAAACACTAACTTGGCTTTCCCCTTTGCTCCTTGAGGCATAAAAATTTCATTTTGACACCTTTAGGGCTAGATTACACATTATGGCATCTTCAGAAATTTCTATGGTTTCCATTACAATACTCAACTTATCTTTTTACCTTGGCTGGAAGTTTGCTGGAGTTATGAAATTTGTTTTTCCTTTTGATCCTAGAGACATTAACATGTTCATTTTGACATCTTTAAGACGATTACACACAGCAACACCTCCAAAAACCTCTCTTGTTCCCATATTGGAACTCAATTCATTTTTTGCTCATTTTAGCCATGAAAAGCTCATTCTTGAATAGTTTGGGATCTGATCGCACAGTGACATCTTCAAAATATTTTTTCTTCCACCATGGAGTTCAACTCATCATTTCACCTTCTCTGGCCACTTTCCCAAAACCCTAGGTGTTTGGAGTGATTTTTACAGCAATCATCAGTGTTGTCCTCTAAATTATTTATAGCCCTTTCAAGTTCATTAATTTTTGTCCATTTCACCTCACCTTTTTCCCTATCTCATCAACAGTCTCTGATAGAATTTTTCATTTTTGGTTTTGGGTGCCTTCTCTAGGTCATTTCTGCAATTGATCACTATTTGGCACTCTAGTGGACGATTAAGCTCAGAAACCCTAATCATCTATAAGAACAATTGTTTCCTCTTCTCCTTGCTGCAAGTTTTCTTCATTCAGGAGTAGACCGCCTACCTTACCAGTACTTTCTGCTGATAGACCTTTCAACAATCCTGCAAAAGTGTCAAAGTTTGTCCATTTTCCTCATGTGCAGACTCTGAACTGAAGGGATAGTCTTCTTTGGAAATATTTTAGGTCTTCCTTGAATAACCATGTCTTGACATTCTATTACATCTGAGCCAGTTTCTAGCAAAGGAAAAGCAGTGTTTGAAACACCAATCATGACCTTAAAACATGTGAAACCCTAACTGACCTAGTGGGAGGGTTCTTTGACCTGATCTTGACTAAAAATTGGCTTGGAGGCTTCAATTCAAAAAAATAGTATTTCTCAAAGTGTTGTATTGAAGATCCAAAATCCAATGTACTTGATTTATCTAAAGAGCCTACAGAGATAGTTTTAAGGCCATCAATGCTTGAGGAACCTAGGGAACATTGGACTGAGTAGGCTATAGTAAACCCTAGAGGGAAAGTGGAGTTTATGGACAAGGGAAAATAGTGTAATGAGGTCATAGGCAGGAAATAAGGATGAAGATGAGAGGCATAAGCCCATAAGGAGTCTTTTAGGAGTGACAGGGTGGCCATGAAATGGAAAATTGATAGAATATTGAAAAATTTTCTATAAGGATAATGAAGGCAATGAGATTTCTGAAACTCACAATATTCTAGGAAGGTTGTTTTCAAAAATCTAGAACCAATCTATAGTCATCTACAAATAGCAAAAAATATCGATGACTAACAGTGGCTCCACTTGGGGACGGAAGCTCCTTTTCAGGAGGTTTCCAGAACCTCAGAGTTTAGATCTATGGGTTTTGGAAGATCAATACCTTACTTGTACTTGGAATATCCCTCTTTCTTCACTTGTTGATGTCCTTTTGAAACTCTGATCTCAAATCTAAAAAAAACATGATTGCTTCAATATCACTTCTACCTGCCCATCATACTTTGCCTAAAAATTTTTCTTCACTTGGGTGCATTTGGATTGGAAAACCCTTGACATCAATTTTTTCTTTTGAAAGCATAAAAGCTATCTAATTCTACCCTTATCACTTCCAAGAGCTCAGATTAGGTTGATAAACTCTTTATTCTCTACCTACTCTACTTATGTGTCAAGGTTAAGCAGTTTGACAGATATTCATTCTCTAATCTACTAACATGAAATTCAAAACATGAACAAACCAAGTTTAAGCAATATCTGATTTGTCATGGGCTGTGGCATTTTGGACAAGTTGCACACAGACTTTATTTTTGTACAAGTGAAACTAGAAACTTTAGGGCTAATAATTTGGAAATCGTTACTCATCCCTCTCTTTCTCTTTTGGTTCATATTTGAGCATTGAAACCAAATGTATTTTCCTAATCTAATCTACTGATAAACCAAGTTTACATGGTTTGGAAAATCTTCTTTCATTAACCTATCAACAAAAATTTAACACATGTTCAATCAGGATTGGGCTGTATGACTAAACAAGACTTTGTTTTGTTCAAAAACAGTGGCATTTGGCCTTGCACACTTTCAGACATATTATTTTTTGGTATGGGGTTGTACCTCTTCTTTTTACCTTCACTATTTTTCTTCTTTTCTTTGTTTTTGTGTTTCATTTTTTTTATCTTTCATCAAGAAATGTTATGTACAATGAATAAAATTTCAAACTAGGAATTTTCAACAAAAATAGTGCTTGAGAATCCTATCATTGATAGGACCTCCAAATAGCTCTGTTCCATCTAGTTCTTGTAGAAAGAATGCATTGTTACCTCTTACTGAATGGATGATGTATGGACTCTTCCATAGATTTTCAAATTTTCCATGCTTGCCTTTGTCCTCTCTTCTTGAATCCCATTTCAACACTTTCTCTCCAATCTGGAAATAATTTTCCTTGGTCCTCCTATCAAAGATCTTCTTGATGTTCTCTTGCATTGCTTGTGTTCTGTTTTAAACTTCTTCCCTTGATTGCTGCAATTGAATGGTTTGGTTCAGCCTCCTTTTCATATCATTCTCTTTTGATTGTACCTCTTGGATAAGCTTCATCATCGGGACTCCCAAGGATGTTGGAAAAACTACATCCATGCCATACACTAGTTGATAGGGATACATGTTAATTGATTTCTTGCTTGTTAATATTTCAGCCCATAGTGCATGCACCAGTTTGCTATGCCATGAATTTTTGTTCTCTTCCAACAACTTCTTGATGATATTCACCAAAATTTTGTTAGAGGAATCAACCAACCCATTACCTTGAGGGTAATAAGTTGTAGAATACCCTAGTGTGATGTGATACTTGTGGCAAAAGTCCACCATTCTTTTGGACTTAAATGCAACAGCATTATCGGTGATGATTTTTCTTGGACAACCAAATCTGGACAAGATGTTGGTTTCAAGGAATTTGATGATAACTGATTTAGTGGAATTCCTTTAAGGGATGGCTTCTATCCATTTGGTGAAAAAGTCAGTTGTAGTGAGGATCCATTTGTGTTGGGCAGACGAGGCAAGGTTGATTTCTCCAATGAAATCTAAACCCCACTATTGAAAAGGAGTTCAACACTGATAGGATGCAAAGGTAAGGGAAGTAGTTTTCTCTTTCTGTCAAATATTTGGCATTTATGGAAAGTTACTACGAGCTTGTGGATATCAGGGAAAAGAGTGGGCCAATAGAAACCAACTCTGAGGATTTTGTTGCCAGTATTTTTCCAGTAGAGATGACCTCCACACTCTCCTTCATGAAACTCATGCATGATTATATCTGCATCATCTTCAAGAAAACATTTAAGCAAAATACCAACATAATTTTTCCAATACAAAGCTTTATCTAGAATGCAGAAATTTACAGCCTTTAGTTTCAAGAATCTAGCCTTCATTTTGGACAAAGCAGGAGGAGAATTTACATGAAAAAGCACATATAATATATCAGCATACCAGAGTGAGTTCAAAAATGCTTCTTCAATGGGTGGAGTCGCCAGTTCCTCTTGTTCATCCAAGGAATGTATCATGTTTATGTCTAGTGCTTGAAATTTTGCTTTAGCCATGAGTTTGGCAAGTCCTTGTCCTTTGATCAATTTAGTGGGCCTGATCTCTAGATCATATTCTAAGATGACAACAATCCACTTACCCCTTTTACCATCAGGATCTTGATTCAGTATGTCCTTGAAAATTGTGTGTGGAACAAAAGCAATGACATGTGAATTCAAGATGTAAACTCTGAAATCTTTTAATGTTTTGATTAAGGAAAATGCTTGTTTCTCCATAATGTTATATTTCAGAGGGGCATCTCTTAGTGCCTTGCTGAAGAAATCTATGGGCTGTTCTTGTCCCATGATGTTATTTTTTAGCAATACTGTAGCAATTGTGTGCTCCAATGCAAATGAGAAGATGAAGAAGTCCTTGGTAAAGTCAAGGCTGATTAGAACCGGTGTTTGGGTAAGTGCTTGTTTTACCAGTTCAAAGGATTGTTTGGCTTTTGTGGTCCACTTCAATCCTATTTCTCTTTTCAGCATGTTTATAATGTTTCTTAGGAGTTCTGCAAGGTTTGGTCTGAACCTTCTTAGGAAGTTGATCCTTCCAATGAAAGATTGAAGCTCTTTAATGTTCCTAGGGTGGATGATCTGCAATATACCCTCAATCCTTTTTGGGTCTATCTTAATCCCTTCTTCAGATATGATGTGGCCCAATAATTTTCCTTCTTGAAGAGCAAACAGATTTTTCTTAGGATTTAAAGATAAGCCATAATTTCTACACTTTTCAAAGACATTTCTTAGGTGAACTACGTGTTCTTCATCATTTTTAGAATAGACAGTGATGTCATCAAGGTATATCAAAATGAAGTAACCTATGTCTTCGGAAAAAGAAATGTACATGGCTCTTTAAAGAGTAGCCCCTGCATTCATTAACCCAAAAGGAATTTTGACATACATGAAGGTGCCCCAAGGTGTAGTGAAAGTGGTTTTCTGCTGATCATCTAGGTGTACTAGCACCTTATTATACCCTGAAAAAGCCATCAAGAAATGATATTCTTTTAGAGCCTACTACCCTTTGCAGTATATGATCCATCTTGGGTAAAAGGTAGTTGTCTTTCAGAGAGGCTTTGTTTAAGTTTCTAAAGTCTATGCATAGCCTAATCTCCCATGTTTTCTTTCTTATTGACACAAGGTTTGAAACCCATTATGAGTACCTGAATGGGACTATGATTCCAGTATCATACATATTCTTTATTTCTTTCTCAACCAAAGGCACTGGGACAGGGTTTATTCTTCTCAATTTCTGCTTGAATGGTTTTTGGTTTTCCTTGAGAGGAATCTTATGCTGAATGATGTTTGTATCATAAGACTTCAATTCCTCATAACCCCATGCAAACACATCCTTCAATTCTTTGAGCAGCTCAATGTATTTCTGTTTTATGTGAGGTGGCAAATTTTTGGACAACTTTATCATTTTGGGTTCCTCTACACTTCCTATGATGCATTCTTCTCCATCAGTTTTGGTGGATTCCATTTTTTGGCTTCCTAGCAACATCATTGAAGTCAAACAGCTCTTCTAAGGGGACAAGACCTTTTGGCAATAGATTATCTTTGCACAGAAATACCTCAAGGTCTTTTTTATCCAGATCCCCACAAAATTCTACCTCATGAAGGTGTTCTAGAATATTTATATCAGCAGTAGGAAACGGCTATGTTTTGTGTGTTTGTTATTCATTAGGGCAGTCTTCTTCATGATCCAAGTCTAGTTTTGGCATTTCAAATTCATTTTTGTATTGTAAGAAGTCGTAAATGTGCTTGTCGCCTTCAAATACTTTCCAATAATCTATATTATCAGGTACTTTAGGTCTTCTTTTGACTTTTACCGTGTATTTTTCATTGGCATGAGGTAATTGGCAAGTGCTGGTAGCAAAGGCTAGTTCATTGGCAAGGCTGTTTTGAGATCTTGGGATAGAGGTAAGTTCATATTTCTCAAATAACTTCAGGAGGTCTAAGGCAACATTCCTATATTCTCTTAGCCTAGGATTATTGGCTGAATATTCTCCTTTGATTTGTCTAATGATCAGCTTGGAATCTCCTTGAACATAAATCTTCTTAGCTCCTATGTTTTTCAACCATTGTAACCCTAAGAGAAGGGCTTCATACTCTGCAATATTGTTTGTGCATTGAAAATCCAGTTTGTAAGAGTGACCTTCATTGGTGTTGTGTATCCAAACACCTGCTCCTAAACCAACTTTGCCATAAGAGCCATCAAAGCTCATGTTCCAAAGTGTTTCAAGTTCAGATTTTCCATTATGTTGTTGTTTATGGCTGCAAGGGTTTTGACTATTAAGTTCTTCATTTTTCATTTTGTTTGACTATTCTGGTAGGTCTTGTTCTTCCTCCTTTTCATTTACGCATTCATTAATGTCATCTTCATTGTACAAGATAAATGAGTCAAGGTCTCAATGCATATAATAGAGAGGGGTGTTGTTTGGCCTATATTGGCTACTTACCATGTATTTCATGTGAGATTCTCTATACAGTATTCTTGTTTGGTTAAAGACTGGAATGGTAGTGTAAGTCATGTCCATTTGGAGGTTTCCTTGGAGTATGGATCCCCACGATCTAGATAAAAGCATGCCATACTTTAGGGGAATTTCAGCCACTACAATGTCCATGACTAGGCTCTTAGCTGGTATTTGTGCTAGATTGATACATAGGTCCTTGATTAGGCCTAGACACTTAACTCTACTTGAATTGAAAGAGTACAAGTCTTTGTAGGGTTTGGTTATTTTGAGGCCTAATCTCTCCATCACTACCTTGGGCATGAGATTGTGTGAAGCACCAAAGTTTAGCATGGCATTGTGTAGGATTTTGTCATGAATGTTCAAACTAACATAGAATGGAGGGACAACTCCCTCTTGAAACTTTACCTCTACCTCAGGTCCAAACAACAAATTTGGCTTGTCATCAGTCAAATTTAGAGTGTTGGTGTCATTTCCTATGTTCAAAGAATTCAAAACATGAGACCTATATACATCTTGAGCTACTAGTTCAGTAAGAGATATGGCTATTTTGATCTTGGAAATTTCACTCTCAAAACTGAATGGTGCTCGTGTTTTTGGCATATTTACATCAATTTTATCATACATGGTATTTTCAACAACTTTGGTTTGCTGATTTTTATTAGGAATGTAAGGTAAAACAGTTTTTTCAGGGCCACTATTTGATGTACTAAGGAAGCTTTGGTCACCATTATGTTGGTTGGTTTTGTCTTTCCTGTAATTAGGAGTCTTAGCCATTATGTTGGTGTTTTTTTTTGTCCTTTTAATAATGTTTTCAGGTGTCTTTTTCATAGAAATTTTTGGTTTGTTCTTCCTAGGGGTGTCTTGAGTTTTCCTACTTTGGAAGTCATAATGCCTATGAACCTCCATGATAGCATTTTCAAATCCTAGCTTGTATTCTTCAGAATACTCATAGGTTCTTTCAGTTTGGTTTGAGGAAAATAGACCTTGTTCTTATTTTGTGAGAAGAACACCATCTTCATTATTGGATTCTATCAGGTTTACATGGTTTTCTTTCGGCTCTTCAGTCTCTCTTTCCTCTTCATATACATAGTTTTCTTGGAAAGGAGGTTTGATTTGTTGGTCATTGTCTCTTTGTTTGATTTGAGGAGGGTCTCTTATGAATTTTTGGTTTCTACTTCTGTTTTTAGGATTTGCTTGGTTTTCCCTAGGGGGTTCTCTTTCATTCAAATTGATTTTCTCCATCATCCTTTCCATTACCCTAACTAGATTGTCAATTTTAGCATCAGATGTGGAGGATATGGTTTCCTGTTTGTATATAACCTTCTTCTCTGCCCTTAATCTAGCCATTTTAGCATTTAGGTCAGCTTCTACACTTACTGCTCCTCTTTGCATGTCCTCTAAGGTAAGGGGGTCTCTTTCTCTTAATTGATAAGACATGTTTGGATCAAACCCATCTGGAAATTTTACTAAGGCTAGGCCTTGTGAGGGTTTCATGTGGGGAGGGAGTGCATTGTATACACTATTGAACCTAGTGCAGTAGTCTTGGACACTTTCCCCAACATTTATTTTAAGGTTATCATATTATGATAGTATTTAAAGAGGATTTTTCTTAGTCTCCCACTTGTTTATGAATGTTTGATAAAGGGAAGGGAGGTCTTGAATGCTGTTAGGAGTTAAGTTTTTGAATCATTTCTTTGCTTCTCCTCCTAAGCTTTGGGCAAACATTATCATCTTTATGGTATCTTCTTCTATTTATTGGTAGTCAAATGAATTATTAATCTTGTCTACATATTGTTGGGAAGTGGTAGAGTCAGCTCCAGTAAAGTAAGGTATTTTAGATTGGTAGTCCTGTGACATAGGTAGTAAAGGTTGGGGTAGTACCAATGGGGCAAACCATGCTTCCATGATTTTAGGTAAAGAAACCCAAGGAGGGTTTGTAAGGGTGGTGATTTGTGAGAGGAGGTGGAGGATGAAATGGAGTGGTTTTCACAGTGGATGTATGGATCAAGGTGGCAGATGTACTTGGACCAGCAAGCTAAGACTGAGCATATTTGAATCGAAATGAGTCCAAGTGTTGGAGAAGTTGAAATTTAGGAGGAGTGGAAGGAGAGGCTTCTCTACTAGAACTCTACTGTAATTTTGTGGGCTCAAGGTCTGTCTGGTCTATTCCACTTTGAGACTTAGTTCTGAATAGGTTTCTTCTATGGTGTAAGTCAAATTGGGTATCTTGCAAGGCTGTGAGTTTTTTAGTGACAAAACTTTCTTTCTGAATGGGTCTAACAATTGTTGAGTCTTCAGTCCCAGAAGTTTTCCATAATATTCTTTCTAGGTCATCAAATATGGTAGGAGGGTTTGGGTCAAGGTGAGATCTGGTGTTGATTCTTTGTGAAGCCAGATTTCAGATCCAAAACACAGAGAGGTTGAAAGTTTATGAGATTTTTTTGTTTTTTTAAACAGACGTATCTGTCAGGGTGCTAAGTTCACATAGTATGTAACTGGGCTTAGCACTATTATGACTGATTGATATATTCCTAGGGGATTTTGTGAGAAATAGTGGGGTCAACAGGGCTACTAAAGACCAGTGGAGTCACCAGGTGGATGATGCTTATTGTTTCAAAGATGTACTTGTTGTCCACCATCAACAACTAAATACCAATCTAAGGATGTTTTTGGGTTTTCTAAGTTCTTTATGTAACACTAAGCTTTTCAATGAGTGTCTTCTAGTATGGTCACCATGGTGCTAGTATGATGAATCAACCAGATATCACTCTTGGTTAACACTTGATTTATCTAAGTTTTGACAGGGGATATGTGAATTCTTAAGGAATGTCTAGGCTTATTACTTACTCAGATCCCCACTGGAGTCGCCATTATGTTAGGTCCTATAATTTGTCAAATTGGCAAGACCAAATTGAACAAGGGTAAAATCAAACCAACTTTTGAGCCCTAGGACCTAGCCTTCCTAGACTCAAAGAGGGCTCTCTCTATATTTTTATAAAGGATGTAAACTTGATTGATTTTAGGGTTTTGATTTTAGGCTAATTATAATGATAAGGTTTGTTTGTTTGTTTTTTTGGCTAGGTAGGTTGTCAAGTAGAACAGATAGAGTGAGAGAAATTCAAACCATTGGGCTATGGAGTCTGAAAAAGGTCTTGAAAAGTACAACAATAGGTCAAGGGTGTTTCAGAGGGAAAGTTAACGAAGCCAAATGGATCTTCAAATCTTATGTGAGTGAAGTGAACATTCAATTGTGAACATAGTAAGTGCAAAGGGAAGTTAAGAATCCCTTAACAAATACTTTAACAAGAAGGGCCTTTAAGATCAATATGCATAAAGAAATAACCAAAGACAGGACATACCATAAAATTCTTTGATCAAATTTCACCAATTAAACCCTAAGACAACAATCCGGAAAACCCTAAAGAGAAAGAAACTTGTAAGTTCTCTAGTGATTTCACCTTCAGGAAAAGAAAACATTCAAGATAACATATAGTAATGATCAAAGAACAAGGAACTCCTAAATTCCTTAATAAAAATATGAAAGACCTTCAAAGAAACTATTTAAGATGGAATAAAGGACAGGGCAAACCAAAAACTTCCTCAGCTAAAACCTTAATCAGTAAACTTCAAAGAAAATACCTAAAAAACAATGTTTTAAATTATACCAAAGGACAGGGCTAACCTTAAAATTCTTTGGCATTGGCTCCATTAAATAATTCTTAAGATAAACAAGCTGAGTGAAACTAGAGAGAAATTAAGAATTCTCTAATCTAACCTAGCAGAGGAAAACATTAGAGCAATAGAAGCAGGCAGACTTAAGGTGCTTCTAACAGCATATCTTAAGCTAAATTTTCTAATATATTGTAAGAGAAAGATGAAACAATATGTAAAACATAAGATTACGAGTACTAAATTAGAAATACATCACCATTAGCCATGTTCATGAATCCTGCAAATGTGCTTGTCTCATTGATATTTAGTACAAAACCTTCACAATGCTCCAAAGCCAAAAACTCCTTACAACTCAAAATCTATGAAGTTTTATCTCAACAATAAACCAACATGAATAATGAGGCCTCCATGCAGTATTTAACTTGTAAAGGAGGGTAAAAACCATATCTAGGGTTTCAACTATTATTAATTACACATAAATGCCATTTTTTCCTATGAGACCATGCAAGGCCCAAGGCACAAATATCCTAACTTAATAAATGCAAAAATAACTCCTATAATAACTCCTCAACTAATTTTGGAGATATTTTCCTATTACGCCTTAAAAATATCTTTTTCATTAACTCCTTGTGTGTTTTTTTGACTTTCAGGCAAGGGCATAGCACCAAGGTTCAAGGCCGCAGTGCCAGGAAAAGGGCACAGTGCCAAATCTAGAAACATTTCCTTTTTTGCAGGTGATATTTGGAGGCATTCCCGGTGTCCAAATGAGCTCCATGATAGCTCATTGGAAAGTATTTCCTATCTAGTTTCCAAAAATGCCTTATTTTTTCTAATTGGTGTCCATTTTCATAGTCAAAAACCCGTTCTCCCAAGAATGCTCAGGGCGCAGCGCGAATGTTGAAAATAGGGCGGAAAGGTGATTTTTTGCTTGTTTTTGGCACTTTTGGAGGACCAGGTTTGCTCCAAATGAGCTGAAATGTTTTGTGAGTGATTTCCTTGGCATGATTAACATGAAAATGTAATCCATTCCTCCATTGGGTGCCCCAAAAAATAGCGCAGCGCCAGTGGCGCTGCGTGCTTGGCCCTTCAAAACAGCCAAAATTTCGAAAAAATCAAAAAAAATGCCAGAATTGGATTTTAACCTGCTGATTATGTTTGGGATGCTTGTAGGGGTGCATCAGTAAGAATATCAAGCTTTTATTTTTCCTTTGCCTCTTTTAGAGCTTGAATCTTTGCAAGGTCTCTTTTGAGCTTGGCCCTTGCAATCTTGTTTCTTAAGGCATAATGCCTTGCCATCTTCTTTTGCATGTCAAGGTATCTCTTGGGCTTCTCCAGATGATCCTCTAGGTGCACATTTTCCCTCTCTAGCCAAGATTCCCTATCATATTGTATTTCCATGGAAAGCCAATCACTTGGAGTGAGCTTCTTTGCCAATGTTGTCTCTTGTTCTCTTTCTTTGGCTAGAGCCTTCTTCAAGCCAATTGTCCTTGCCCTCCTCCTAGGAAGTTGTTATTCCTCTTCTTCAATGTCATCATGAGTGTCCAAGACCTTATCTATATTTTCATTGGCTTTTCTAGCCTCTTTCTGAGCTCTGATAACTTTGATCTCATAGATGGCCTTCTCTCTCTCCAACTGCTTGTTTTCAACCTCAAAGAAGTTTATGAAATTCTTAGCCCTACTTAGATTGGCTTGCAAATATTTAATCTGATCATCCTTGCTCTTGAGCAACATGTTAGTGATCCTATCCTAATTTTCATTATCACTGTCAAGGTGAATAAGTTGATATTCTTGCTCAATGTCATGTTTTTCTTCCTCTTCTTAATCAATGACCTTTTCCTTACCTTTTTCAAGATGTTTTGTTGATGTATAAGGCATGGCCCCTTTCCTCTTAAGGGTAGCAAACAAATTCCTATTTCCCCTCTGGTAAGTCAAAGGAAAAGGTTCAATGTTACTCATCTCAGTGACATCTGTCTCACTTCCATCATTGCTACCTTCATCACTATTTTCCTCCCTGCTATCATCACTACCATCATCACTCTTTTCCTCCCTGCTTTCTGCCTCATTTCTCTTTTCCTCACTACCTTCTTGACTGCCAAATTCCTCACTGCCACTTGCCTCATTGTTGTTAGGTCCCCGTAATTTGTTAGATTGGCAGAACAAATGAATAGGGGTAACATCCAACCAGTCTTTGGAGTCCTTGGACCTAGCCTTCCTAGACTCAGAGAGGGCTCTCTCTATATTTGTGTAAAGGATGTGAACTTGATTGATTTTAGGGTTTTGATTTTAGGCTATTTATTAGGTTTAGGGTTTGTTTATTTGTTTGGTTGGGTAGGTTGTCAAGCAGAATAGATAGAGTGAGAGATTTTTAAGCCATTGGGCTATGGAGTCTACAAAAGCTCTTGAAAATTTTAATCAATGGATCAAGGGTGCATCACAGGGCACGTCTAACATGGTCAAATGGATCTAAAAGCTTATGTGAATGAAATGAACATCAAATTTTTGAACATAGTAGGTGCTGTTTTGCTCCAAATGAGATAAATCTTGGTGAGTGTGATGTCCTTGGCCTAAGGAACCCAAAAATGTAAAGTTTTCCTTCAATGGATTCCCCAAGAAAAAGTGCAGTGCCAAGGGCATTGCACCCTTGGCCCTCAAAAACAGTGAAAAACCAAAATTTCCAAAAACTTGCCAAAATTTGAAATTGTCTTCCTCGTGGTGTTTGAGATGCCTGTAGGGAAGCATCAGCTAGGATCTCAAGGTTTTCTTGGATTTTTTCCTTGAGCTCTTGAATTCTGGCAAGGGCTCTTTTGAGCTTGGCGCTTGCAATTTGATTTCTCAAGGCATAGTGCTTGGTCATCTTCTTCTGAAGACCTAGGTCCCTTTTTGTCTTCTCTAGCTGATCCTCCAAGTGTATATTGGCCCTCTATAACCAAGGCTCTCGATCATACTCTATCTCTTTGGAAAGAAAATCACTTGGAATGAGCTGCTCTGCTAAGGCTTCCTCTTTCTCTCTCTCCTTGGCCAAGGCCTTCATCAAGCTAATTGTCCTTGGCCTTCTCCTAGATAGCTACCCTTCTTCATCTTCACTCTCATCAAAAACACCCAAGACTTCATCAATTCTAACCTTGGTCCTTTCAACCTCTTTCTGGGCTCTTATTGCCCTGACCTCATAAATGGCCTTTTGTGCCTCTAGCTGCTTGTTTTCAATCTCATAATAATGAATGGCATTCCTAGCCCTAGCTAGATTGGCTTGTAAATCTTTGATTTGGGCATATTTACCTTTGAGCAGCATGCTTGAGATCCTTGCCTCATTTTCATCATCACTGTCAATATGAATGTGTTCAAATTCTTTCTCAGTCTCATGCTGATCTTCTTCTTCTTATTCCTTGACCTTTTATTTACCTTTCTCAAGCTACTTAGCTGATATAGAAGGCATGGACCCTTTCTTCTTGAGGGAAACAAACACATGCCTACTTCCCCTTTGGTAGGTTAAAGTAAAAGGTTCAATATTGATCATTTGAGTGCCTTCATCATTGCTTCCATCATGACTTTCGTCATCATTTATATCCTTGTTGTCTTCATGGCTCTCATCAACACTTCTCTTATGGCTGCCTTCATCATTGGTATTGTTAGCCACCAATAAAATTTGTCATATCAAATGGTGGCTAAAACATTTTTGGAGCCTTAAAGGAACATGTTTTATTGAAAAAAGTGTTATCTCTTGAATACTCATAAAGACATCATGCCCTTGGTTCAATATTCACTGCTGTTTCCATTTCAAACTCAGAAATTCTGCTGATTCCATAGAGAAAAACTGCTACAAAACACCATTTTCCCCTTCCCTCCACATCAAAATTAACCTTCATTGTGCCTCCTCTTTTCATCATGAACTTTCTCTATTTTCCATTTTCTCCATTTCCCCTTTCATAAAAACCACCTTACAGAGTTTAAAACTCCTTTTTAAACTCTGTCGAAACCCCCAAATCGATCAAAAAAACTCTGAAAATTCATAAAAAGTACACCTTTTGTATTAAGGGTTTAAGCCCCTTTGGGCTAAGTCCAAACCTCTTCCCCACATGTGCCCATGCCTTAAAAATAGGTGCCAAGCCTTTCAGAACTTATCGCATCAGAGAAAACCAGAGTGCACAAGTCATTTTCTTATGTGAAAGCCTCCGATGTGATTAAGCCCTTTGTACATAACCCCCCAATGATATTATCGCTCCCTATAATCCCTGTACCTGCAATCGAGTGCTAAAACATTGTAAAAATCCATTCTCGATTAATATTTTCCTTTGTAAAGTTCATAAACCCACTTTTTCCTAAGTTTGGTCTAAACACCCCCCAAACAATGTTTTTTAATGTAAATGGGTAGATTGAAAAGCCCCGCATCAAAAGTTCCGATGCAATTAAATCCCATTTGCATAAACCCCTCTCTCCGCTTCACTTCATATGAATTATGCCCAGGACCAAGAGTTTAAGTCTTGAAGCATTGATCGCATCACAAAAATCCAAATGGGTAGATTGAAAGACCAAACCCGACCTTCAATTGTGATTGGCCCTCATACATAAGCCCCAGGCCTTTTTCCTTCCATATAATCAAAGGCCCCACAATCGAGCGCCAGCCATTTCATATGTATACATCACGCCCCGATAAACCTTTGTTTTTATTAAATCTTTGGGTTTTCATAAAGTATTAAGGGTTTCTACCGGAGCATAATTTAAAACAATATCCGTCGTTGATCTAGAGTAGATCAAATGGCCCACGCAACATCGCATTGCAAGTTTTATCGGGCTCATTTTTGTGTCCCTTCCGATTGGCCATTCCTCGATCTATTGTGAACCGTTGATCTCCTCCCCACTTTCCCAGATCTAACGACCCACATTTGCTCTGATTATTAACCTTCCTCCGCCTTCAAAATCCTTCAATTCACTCCCCACCGTTGATATGATCCTCAGATCAACGACCAATGCTCAATTGCTTCGGCGCCCCCATGTTCTTTGCCCCGCCGATGCTGATACCTCAGATTGCATCTGGACTGTCCATGTGTCTAGATCGAACGGTCCAGATCGCGTCTCCCAACTTTGGTTAAGTTTTATGCAACCTTGCTGTTGAGGAGGTAAATCCCCTCTGTGGATAGAGGCGATCCCTACTAGCCCAGCAGGGGTCTAGCAACAAACAAACAATGCTATGACGCAAGCTCCTAATTACGAATGAAAGACTTGGAATAGAAGCCTACCTGGATTCCAACGCTATGATCTGAAGAAGAAATGTCCCCGTCCTTCAGCTCTGGCAGATCACAATCCTTCCACGATCTCCGCGGATGAACACCTGCACATAGAAGAAACGAATAGATACAAGCATAGGAACCAGCATACGTAACTAAACATCGGTCAGAAAAGATATTACTCGCATTAACATGATGGAAAACGGAGTGGAACCATAATCATAGTCATCTATTAAGTAATAAACGAATAAAAGTTACAACCAAGTTCTGACGTCGCAGCTTCCTTCGAACGGGTCTCCGGTCGTCCACGTCTCGCAAAGCTCGCCAAGGAAAGGGAAACCTCTCCAGAGTCTCGTAATAATGGTCTCCTCGCTTGAATGGGCCTTAAGGGAAAGAAGGGATTCTTTACAGCACAAAGGCACTTGGGAATAGGGAGATGCAAAGCTTCAGCACTTCAAGACTAGCTTGCCATGGATCTAAGCAAGCTTTTATAGATGGGGAAGGAGGGAGTTGGGATCCCTATTATTATGGGATTGGCCCTATCAACAAGGAAGGTTCCATAGAAGGTGGCAAAACCACTTCCTTCCATAGAACTCCCGTAGCCAAACCTCCCAACTCAAGATAGGCAATGGTTGTGAGTTTGTTTGAACTCAACTTCCGCCATCCATATTTAAAAAACAGTCCCTAAAATGGGTGGCGCGATTGCTGCTCTATGACAGAGCGCCAAGTGGCGCGACCTCTTTACAGGATTTCCCTGATTGGCGCGAGCACTGAACTGTCCACCCGCGCCAATGCAAAAAGAGCTGTTTTTCATGGATTTTGCAAGGAGATGTCTCAAGGGGAAATGAAGCTCATACTCAGAGGGATGCATTGATGATGTTTTCAAGGCATGACAGTGTTCACAAGTCACATAATGGGTCCTCCATTGTGCGGGACGGGGAATGGTAGGGACGGTGACAAATTACTGTGTAACAGATGCCCCCTAAAGCATGAGGCCCGAGAGAGAGGGGTGAAATGCTTTACGAGAACATGTCCAACTGAAGGCCCGCCGTCGGAAAACCTGCGCAGAAAGATACAACTGATATCTCAAGTACATGATGTATACATATGGTATGGACGCAGCCATCCGAAAAAGAGTATGCTATAATCCGGATCTAGGGTATGGGCGCAGCCATCCAACTAAGATCAAACAAATAGACTCAGGTATGGTCGCAGCCATCCAATCAGTGAGTCATGTACATAACAATCCACAATCGCAGCCTGGATTACAACAGACACAATCCAGGGTCTTGCGCTCCATCTCGACCCAAACAAGTACAAGTTCGAGCATGTGAATGTGTGAGCTAATGTCGAACATGCAAGAACATCGTCTGATTACCAGCCAATGATGAAAGCTGTTAACAGACGCGAGAGAAACCACCAATAATGACAATGGTCCTCAAGGTACTACAGGTACAATCTACGACGTGTGAATAAATGAGTTGACGTCGAACACCCGCAGAATCATTCGATCGGAAGTCAATGATGTAAACTTCACGTCGAATGCGACGAACCCGCCATTGAGGCATGCAGGCTCCAAGGTACCATCAGGAGTCTCTAGACCAGCTTCCTGGATAATGAGTTGAAGTCGACAGGAAGTGACCTTGATCGAAGGTGGGCCATAATGATTCCCACATCATCGACACGAGACAGAGGAACATAATGTTTTGTTGTGAATCAGAATCGTATGAGAAACAGAGGAAGGTTGATATTTGCAGAGGCCAACTTCTCTTGAACATATGAACGGCACGACAATGGACTTGGCAGTATTTGACATCAACGGATCAAAGGTCATGGTGACGAGGCAGTGAACAGATGAGAGGTCAAAAGAGATCACCCAAACCCATGGAAGCAAAGTGAAGCAGCGAGATGAGATGTCCCCAACCCGACACGAATGCAGACAAGTGCCATGTTCAAGAGCGACATACTGCCGACGACAACGACGATAGTTCCATTTTTCCCCCACCATTTCTGGCGAGTACCCCAATTATTTTTTGATAACAAGCTTGAAGGGGATAGCATATGCTTGTGATATAAGTCCGCCCTTCGGGCGAATCCATCCTAGTGCATTTAACGAGTCCTAGGAAGGAGAAACTCGGAGAACGTCATTTCGACGAAATCCAATGTCATCAGGGTTTAACGACTCTGACAAAGGAAGAACTCGGCGTCTTTTCATGTTTAGAGAGTTTGAAAAGACAGCGGAAAAGAAAACTCCACATGTCCCTTTTCGTAAATAGTTTCCCAGATCCGAAAAGGTAGAAAACAATATCCGGGAAAACCTCCTAGTCGCGATAGGCTAGGGTATTCCTTTTTCGTAATCAATCCATCCCAGCCCGAAAAAGGGTTAAACTTATACTGGGTGAATGTCGATTCGTGTCCAATTTAACGAGATCGAAACGACAAGGGCCTCGGCAATCTTTTCATGTTTAGAGAGTCAGAAAAGAGCTGAAAGGTGACTCCTCCTGGAGGAACGAGTGGTATAAAGGGTGGCAACTGGTTCCGGTAATGGTGGAACTTCTCAAAACATGATAAAAGTCAAGAGGCTGGCTAACAAGACCACTCATCGCAGCGGTTCCTCAGGAATAGGTAAAACAACCAAGTGAAGGCATATGATCGGCCAAGCAGATAATGACGATGGAATGAGAGAACCAAGGCTCATCTGGCAAAAACAGGCTGATAAAATGGCAATCACAAGAGGTAAAGGGAAAGGTTTCATTTTAACACAAGCTTGAAATCCAGAAATTGTGCTTGAAGTTGGTTTCATTTTTACACAAGCTTGAAACAAAGATAAACTATGCTTGAAACCGGTTTCATTTTTACACAAGCTTGAAACATAAACAAACTATGCTTGAAAAAGTAAGCATGCCCTCAGCATGGTGACTCAATTCGAGGTACATGCCCCCCAAGCTTCAGTCCATATGAAAGGCAGATGGAGTGAAGGTTCAAAGCACGAGATCTAAGAAAGACTCGACTGGGATTTTACGAGATCTAAACAGACCTAATTGAACAGAACGTGTCGTTATTATTTAATGAGGCTGACACATTAAAGAACTATCCTCGCACACCCTTGTTTCATTTTTTAAGGAGCTTGACATAAGACAAGGAATCGCTCCCATGACCTGCTTTACTTTTTAAGGAGTTTGGACATAAATATGAACTCGGTCCTCGAATAGCTTGTTTCATTTTTTAAGGAGCTTGACACAAGACAAGGAACTGTACTTCGAACAACTTCATCATAATGAACAAGAAGTCATGGCTTCCAAGAGTTCCACACCGGATGGGAGGAAAACATCCTGGAAGTCAGGACCCAATGCCCCCAGCACACGATGCACGACGGCACTATCACTGAGTACAGGCACGGGGTAGGTAGCCACATAGTTGACCTGCAGTGGGGCAGATACAACGGGTGGATAAAAACCAGGAGGGGGTAATGGCGGACCAGTTGCCACAATAGGACCAAAGAACGACAGCTAATCAATGGTCACGATGCGTCCTTCATGTGGAAAGCACATCACGCGAAAGAGGGAGGAGACAAGTGCTCCCATGGCATAAGTGTAATCGCGCCCCAACAACAGATTGAAATCCAAGGGGCCTGGAACGACCATCACATCCATATGGACAGTTTTACCTCCCAAAGTAACAGGTAACCTTGGAAGGATCCCCAATGGTTGACTCGTCCTTCTGTTAAAAGTCAACAGATTCTGCGTAACAGGCGCAAGCGGCGGCGAACCGAAAGCTTGCCAGGTAGTTGAAGACAGAATACTGACCGAGGCACCTTCGTCTATAATGGTGCTGGGTACAACCAGACCAAGAGCCTGCACTGTGATCTCGAAAGGCACGTAAGACGGAAGGCGGAATCTCGCAAATCGATTCCAATCAAAGGAAGCGACCAAACTACTCGGAGGGGCTACCATCGAAATACGAAGGTCTTCCCCTGATGTTACGGAAGAAGGAGCATCCTCCACAACCTCCATCTCGAAGGTGGGAGGGATATCCTCCGGAGCCTCCATCATGGGAGGCGGAGGAGCAGCTTCTTGAAGTATAGGGACAGGAGAACCTTTCTCCAAGTCCGAAGAATCTGAAGAAACCAGAAGCACATGGGGGGTGTGAAATCCACTCTCGACAGAAAAGACCTGGTGCACCGCAGATGAGGCCAGTTCAACCGATCCTACGACCAATGGTTGGTCAGGGACGGATTCGTGAATTTGAATTTCTGGGGGAGTGGGATCGACCAAGGATGACTCTTGACCAATCTTAGGATCAGCTGGTGGAGGACTCAAAGAAAGCTGATTATAACCAGGTGGAAGGCGTGGTGTAGAACCGGTCGGGTTGTCCAAAATCCGTTTGGCTTCATCCATATAAGGGCAAAGGTGAATGGCATGGTGCCCTTCACACAACTTACAGGGATTGGTAATCTTACCCTGCTTCTTAGAGTTCTTATCAACAGCAGCTGAAAACGTGCCCCCAACTTGACTCCCGGAAGCCAAAGGCAACGGTGGGCGGCCGTTGGACCATACTTCGAGCACCTTGGGAATGCCAGGGAAGTCTCGAAGAAGATGGTCTCCCGTGCACAACAGGCAAGGGAACTTGAATTTCTGTGGAGGGTTGGAAGGTTTATCAAGAGGAGATTCCTCATGGACAGTAGCTGTACATTTAGCCTCTCGCTTATCAGACTTCTTCTTCTTTGTCTTCTTCTTCTTCTTTTTAGCCACCTGGTTACTCGAATCCAGGCTTTCACCAGGCAAAGTAGAAGATGAGGACGCAGAAACAGGCGAAGAAGGGGAGAGGTCCACCTTGGAATCAACATGATGTTGTTCCGTCGGAGGAACCGATTGAACAGTAGTGGAGACATTCGGAACTACAGAGGTTGAGAACAACCAAACAGGCAACCCAACCGTTAATCCGGGAAGGGACAACGTCGCCATGTAAGGAGCACCAACATTTCCAAAAGGAGGAAAATGACCAGGATTCCCTTCTGAGGGGATTCCTTGGTTGGTGAACTCTGAAAAAGTTGCCATCAAGCTCAAAACCACACACGGGCTGAAAAAGAGTTAAGACACACGATCAAACGGTCAACAAGCAATGTCTAAATAGGTGTGAAATCGTGGGCGATTAATTTTTACCACATTGGAAAGTAAGAAATTCTACCGTTTCATGTTTTAAGAGTCGAGAAACGATAAAAAGATGACTCTATCTCTTTCAGAGTTGACACAAGCGTGAAAGGACAAGCGCTTGACGGTCTTTTCAAGTTTAGGGAGTTAGAAAAGACCAAATGACTGCTCAGGAAAAACTAGGCACAAAGGGTGTACCAAATATCTGTGAACTGCAATATACACCTTGGTTTCAATAATGAAATAGAAATCGACCAAGGACTTTCCGTACGTGCAGGTAGTCTCCCCGAATGCTGTGTTCGGTGTATCACGGGTATAGGGCAGCAGACTCGGCTTCCTGTGGATAAAGGATTGAAAACCTAGAGGGGTCTCCCTTTATATACGCGACGGTACGGGGAGCGCAAGTCCGTACTAGCGATGTCTAAAGCCAACAGGCGAACGACAGCTGCTAGGTTTAACGACGCCGGAACACGTCTCTAGCCTAGACCTTCTAAATATGTTTCGTTAAGTTCCAATGCTGCCTTAGGTTAATTGAATAAATTTTACAGTTGATCTTCAATTAAGTTTCAATTTTCAGGCCCTATCATATGTAGTGTCTCGAAAGACTCCTAAATGCAAGCTACATGCCACAGTGCAACATTTCGTTCGATGAAAAACTAGTTAAATAAGAGTTGAGAGCTTTTATACAAACGAAATGAACGGAATACAAACAACAATGTCTCTAATGCAACTAATGCAATTGCACACTTTTCATTCAAACACTAATCACTAGCGATATGGAAAAAGATCACAATTTGCACTAATTAACAAAAGCAAGAGAGATTTTTTTTTGATTTTCAATGTTTAATGGCTAATGTGCACTGAAAACAAAAGGAACAATTTGAGAAATGATATCCAAGAGAGCGAAACAAACAACATTCACTCAACAAAGCAAGCAACCAAATCTCCAAATCGACCCAAAGTCCCTCAAAGCAAAGAAAGACTCGAAAACTTCCAATGGACCGTGTGATCTAGGTCCAAAGTAAGGGCAAACGAATTCCGAATGAAGGAATGAACAATCACTCAAAAGACGCAGCAAAACAATCAAAGACTATTAAAAGAGCGTGGAGAACCAATCGACAAGTTGACAGGACAATCAAGACACCAAAACTCCCAAGGAGGGCTCAATACACTAAGCCACTAGATGCCCTAGGGCTCAAATCGTGAAATCGGTAGATAGAGGCAAACAACCAAAGGATAGCGGTGAATTCCAGCCAAACAAGACTCCAACACACTCAGATAATCAAGAAATCAAGAAGAAAAGTACTGGTCAAGTCCAGAAAGCTCAAAAAATGAAGAAACTCAAAAAAGTCACAGGGGTGGCGCGACTGTGGACTTGAAACTGGCGCCAGAGGCCAATTGGCGCGAGACAGACAAAGGCAACAAGCGCCAAGTGGCGCGACTGTCGGGTTAAAAACCGCGCCAGTCGAGTTCTTCAATAAAAATTAAAAAAACAAGCTACTCTGAAAGCAGACCAATACAAGCTAAGCAAACCAAGAAGCTAAAATAATGAAAGAATCCAACCCAAAAGGTTCATCAAGCAAGGAAAACGATCAAGGCGAACCGACATAAACGAGACAAGGAAAACCGGACGATCCCCAGTGGAGTCGCCAATTTGTTGAGGAGGTAAATCCCCTCTGCGGACAGAGGCGATCCCTACTAGCCCAGCAGGGGTCTAGCAACAAACAAGCAATGCTATGACGCAAGCTCCTAGTTACGAATGAAAGACTTGGGATAAGAGCCTACCTGGATTCCAACGCTAGATCTGAAGAAGAGATGTCCCCGTCCTTCAGCCCTGGCAGATCACAATCCTTCCGCGATCTCCGCGGATGAACACCTGCACACAGAAGAAAACGAACAGATACAAGCATAGGAACCAGCATACGTAACTAAACATCGGTCAGAAAAGATATTACTCGCATTAACATGATGGAAAAAGGAGTGGAACCATAATCATAGTCATCTATTAAGTAATAAACGAATAGAAGTTACAACCAAGTTCTGACGTCGCAGCTTCCTTCGAACGGGTCTCCGGTCGTCCACGTCTCGCAAAGCTCGCCAAGGAAAGGAAAACCTCTCCAGAGTCTCGTAACAATGGTCTCCTCGCTTGAATGGGCCTTAAGGGAAAGAAGGGATTCTTTACAGCACAAAGGCACTTGGGAATAGAGAGATGCAAAGCTTCAGCACTTCAAGACTAGCTTGCCATGGATCTGAGCAAGCTTTTATAGATGGGGAAGGAGGGAGTTGGGATCCCTATTATTATGGGATTGGCCCTATCAACAAGGAAGGTTCCATAGAAGGTGGCAAAACCACTTCCCTTCCACAGAACTCCCGCAGCCAAACCTCCCAACTCAAGATAGGCAATGGTTGTGAGTTTGTTTGAACTCAACTTCCGCCATCCATATTTAAAAAACAGTCCCTAAAATGGGTGGCGCGATCTCTGCTCTATGACAGAGCGCCAAGTGGCGCGACCTCTTTACAGGATTTCCCTGATTGGCGCGAGCACTGAACTGTCTACCCGCGCCAATGCAAAAAGAGCTGTTTTTCATGGCTTTTGCAAGGAGATGTCTCAAGGGGAAATGAAGCTCATACTCAGAGGGATGCATTGATGATGTTTTCAAGGCATGACAGTGTTCACAGGTCACATAATGGGTCCTCCATTGTGCGGGACGGGGAATGGTAGGGACGGTGACAAATTACTGTGTAACACTTGCTCATAATTTTTTTCGGCCCATTACAGTCGTTGATGTCTGCAGATCAATGGTCATTATTAACCCTTTCTCCGCTTTGTTATTATTTCATCCAACCCCCAGATTCAATCCTGGCCACTGATATTCTACATCCAATGGCCCATATTAACCCGACAGGCCTGCCTCCTGTGGGTCCTACCTTTTTAAGATCTGATCTTAGGCGTCCATCTCAGATCTAACGGCCCATAATAAAACCGCTCCCCTTGCTTCTGCCCATGCATCTATCCGTTATCACGCTCATTCTCTACCGTCAGATCTGAGACCCCAGATCCGACGGTGCACATGGAGTTTCGCGTAACTTTCAGCGTGGAAGTTAATTTCCCATAGGCCACACGATATTGGTGGTTTTGAAAAGCCACGTGTCGAGCGGGAACGCGTATCTAACAGAAAAACTGCCTCCCCACCCTTTCGCCACGCGAAAACAGTTGTTTTACCACCTGAAACCACTTTCCCTCTTTTTTATTATGTGATACCGTTCGTGCTTCCTGTCGTTGATCTCTGCAGATCAACGGCCCATATTTAATTTGGCTTTACACTATCGCCCTCCACCCTCGCCAAAGGATTTTAATGCATGATCTCCACCGTTGATGATCGTGGGTCGATCTCATCCGACGGCCCACGATCATCTTGAACCCCCAGCTCAACTTTTAACCATATTTTGCTCCAAAAAAAGGTTTTTAACCTTATCCCTCATATTTTTGCTATTTTTTTATAAAGTGACTCCTTCACTTTATTTCCTCTCGATTAATCCTAACCGTCAAATCTCTGCAGATCGACGGATCCAACTTAAAAGCTCCCTTTGCTCTCCTTTCAACCTCCTCTAACTGATCTCCACCGTTGGATGTTGCCATCCAACGACCACGCTCCTTCACCACAACCTCTGAAGCAATTTACCCAATAAACGCGGGATTTCATAACAGTTGTGTGTTTTTTGTAGGTTCAAATGAATTTCAAAATATTTTATAGAGAAATGATAATTTCAAGGGCGATGATCCTCAGGGCTTTGTTTATTTAAAGAAAGTCCATACAAAGGGTTCTATGCCATGTTTCATCAATGCTTCATGGGAATTGATGCCATATGAGCCCTGTGCAGCCCTGCACATCAAAAAGACACAGAGAATTGAATAAAGCGAAAGAGTATCAGTATTAAAGAACAAAACACAGAAAAATAGAGGATTGAAGACAGTTTGGGGATTATGGCTAAGATTGATTATCAAAAGCCTAATCCTCCAAATTAAAACAGTGACTAAAGAAAAATCAAAAGATCATCAGACAGAAAGACCTCCACTGCCACAACAGAGGCCAATTGATTCCTCTTAGCTACCATAAAGCCACCTGTTGCCTCAAAGCATTCAAACAGAGGCCAAAGTTATTGATCAAAAAGAAGATATCTGCCTCAGCGCAGCCAAACAGTTAATTCTGCTAAAGGAACTTAATGTAAAAATATCAAGAAAGTAATTACTACATGAAACAGAGCCTTAAAAGTCAACAAAATCTCCCACCGAGCTTAATCATTTAATGTAAAACAATTAATACAAACACATATCTATAAACTTCTCTATCAAGCCCCTCAAAGGTCGAGAAGTCTTAAAATCTATATTAAATGACCTGGGAGATCTTTTATCCCCTCCCACCTCCCAATTCATTCTATAAATACTTTTGTAGAAGATGAGAAAATGTTGGTTGCAGAACTTTGAAGTACACTTGAGCTTGAAACTTCTAATTGTAAATAGTGTTAACGGGCTCTTGAAGCTCTGCTTGTGATAGAATAGTTAGGCTGAGAAGTGAAGATGATTGCTAACCTGAAACACTCGACTTAAAGTTGTAACTGGTTTGAAGCATCAATACAAGTTGATTTATGGGATCCTGGTCTATGTCAACAGTGATGTTTTTCTTATTGTAAATCGTTATTTTATTTTTGTTTTCACTTTGTCCATCTTCTCTGATAAAGAACAGCAAGCATAGAGTTAGGATTTACTATATATCAGTACCCTTCTTTGAATAATAAGCTTTATCTCCATGTTTTCTTCCAATTTGTGTTATTTAGGAATGATTTAATTCAGTTTGAGCAGTTAGGAATGCTGGCGTTCCCTCGTCCTACTGTCTTAGCTAATTTTTATTCTTGAATGTTATTTTCAGTTTATGTTAAGTAGAGATGAACTAAGGAAGATATGGTGAGCCCTGGTCCTATTTTTATCCCAAAGACTATCTGAAAGTGTCCCTAAGAATGTGTTGAAAGCTAGCCAGTTTCAAAGTACTTACCAGATCTTAGACCATTCTTTGTTATCATTTGTGTTTCCTTTGTGCTTAATTGTTTTTCTATTGGAAGTATATCAAAGGCTGGCTAGTTTCGAAGTACTTACCAGATCCTAGTTTACTTTTATGCTTTTCTTAAGTGTATGTCAAAAGTTGGCTAGTTTCAAAGTACTTACCAGATCTTGGGCTGCTCTTTGTTCTTCATTTGTTTAATTTCCCTTCTTGTTGTATCATTTCATTCCATAAATCAACTTTAAAGAGATACTTAGACATATATGACTTTCCCCATAAACCACTCTTGAACCTGGTTGTTTCAATTAAAACCCTATTATGACTCCATAGCCCAATGGACTCAAACCTGCAATCATCCATCTTTTTAGCCAAATCTTGTTCTATTTTCTTGCAACTTCTCACCTTTGAAACTCTTTCCATTTAGAACTTTCCACTCAAATAATAATCATGCTCAACCATTCAAAACAAAAAAAAACCCTCGGCCTTCATAATTAGCCTAATATCATTACCCAAAACCTTAAATATAAATCCATCTTTGCACTTATTGGAGAGATCCCTCTCCGGATTCAGGAGGGCTAGATCCTAGAATCCCAAAGTGGTTGAAATGGTGTTCTCCCTGCTGTCAAACTTTGCCAATATTGCTAATTACAGGGAACTAACATTTCTGGCGACTCCGTTGGGGACTTTGTGAATGTTTTTCATCATAAATACTTCTAAGGCGTCAGAAATCATAATTTCAAGAACATTGTTCAGTGAGTAAAAAGCAGCCTTTTCAAGCACTACCAAGTGATGGTAATCATGATAAAACTTGTTTGAATCAGTGAAAAACTAGGCAAACCCTAGGATTCTCATAAGACTTTATCTAACCTTGAAAAATCAGCTAGCTTAGCCATAAGAGTAGACTGTATTTGTCTCATGACTGTAGCTAAGTTTTGAAATAGATTTAGGACACTCTTAGAAACCACACAACTGAAAAATAACTCAGAAAACCCAAAAAATATTTCAGATTGGAATTCAATAAACATGGTGGTGGACCATAAAGCCTTTTACCTCCAAAATATCTAAAACCTTCCACTTGGAGACTCCACAATCCTTAGCAGACCTTGAGATTCCACTGGGAAGAACCCATTATCATTGTAATATCATTCAAACTTAGTTAGAGGACTGTAGGATTCAAGTTTGTGTAGAAAATATTAGTTAAACCTTTTAAAGATTGTCATATCTAGTTGAATTTTTCTTATTTAAGTTGGGTCTAACTAACACAACATAGTGGCTCCTAGAAAGATTCATACTAGAGCCTATCCTGACCTTGATCCACCTGAGATAGTTGATAACCCAGAAAGTATCCTTAGGAAGTCTCCTAAGATAATTTTTCAACTGTTTTCAGATCACCCTTGAGAGCTAATTTAGTTCCTGAAAATCTTGCATCTCTACAACAATCACAAGTAGATCTAATAAATCCATTTAGAACTAGATCTCTTGGTGATTTAGATCAGCTAGATTTTGAGTCTTCACTTTCATCTCCTGAAACAAGTGAACATCCTGGTAGTAGAGAAACAAAACCACCTTATTCACACTTCCTTTCCAATTTAGGTGTCTCTCATCCAATATCAGCTCATCAATCTATTCCTGGTCCATCTACATCTCTTCACCCTACATCCACTGTCCAAATCATTCCACTTCAACCCACTTTTCCTTTTTTTAATCCACCTCTTGTAAATCCACCTCCACCACATATCATGGCAGCATGGTATGCTCCCTTAGTCCTTCCTATACCATTAGTCAATCTTCCACAGGACTATCAGTCCAAAATTCCATTATATGATTCTATTAATGCTACTACTGCATCACAACATGTGGATAAGATGAATGACTACTTTTACAGAAATGAAATTGATGATGATTCTTTCAAGCTTAGATTATTTGCTCAGAGTCTGGGGGGAGAAGTAAGAAAATCGTTTAAAGGCTTAACCCCCCATAGTATCAATGATCTCCAAGCCTTCCATCAGACATTCTTAAACAAATGGGAAGTGAAGAAGAATCCTCTCCAAGTCCTTTCTGATTACAAGAACCTCCACAGAAACATTGGGGAAACTGTTCAAGTTTACTGCAATAGGTTTAACAGTGTGTATAATGCACTTTCCCGAGATCTAAAACCTCCACAAGGCTTAGCCCTAAGCAAGTTTCTTGAAGGGTTCGACCCTGAGATGGCCTATCAGCTGAGAGAGAGAGATCCTGCAACTCTTGAAGATATGCAAAAAGGAGCTCTTGTTGTGGAAGTTAACATAATGGTGAAGAGATAAAGAATGAAAAATGAGAAGAGAGTATCCTTCAGAGAGGAATCTACCCCTTCCACTTCTAGCTCTAAGATGGAAAAAATGACGGAAGAGATGATGAAGAAAATGAGCATCCTTGAGAGAGCACAAGTAAGTCAAAACCAAACTGCTCCTCAAAACAGAAACCAGAACCAAAATCAGAATTTTAGAAGGAACCAGCCTCCTAACAAACCTAGGGAAGATGATCAACAGATCACTCCTCCCTTTCATCAAAACTATGTAAGTGAGGTTGAGGAAACATATGAACCAATAGAGGAAGATGATATCAACATGCTGGGAGTAGATAATGATGACTTTGAGATTCATTATGATAGAAAAAAAGGTCTATACACACCTTATGATGACAAAAGAGATGATGACGAAAGTTATTATCAAGACATGGAGAATGTCATCATTGAATCTCAAAAGGAATATGACCTTAGAAGTAAAACTAGTCAAAAAAATCCCAACACCAAAACCTATGACAAATATTCACAAAACAGCACTGTAAACAAGCCTAAAGTTGTCAAACAGAAGAACAAAATAGTAGCTGTAAATTCTGATAAAGATAAAGAGAAAGGCACTCAAAACGCTACAAAACAGTGTTCAGACCTTAGTAGTATTAACACTTCAGCTAGTACTCCTGTTAAAAGAATTTTGTCAAATGTAAATAGAATAAATCAGCAAGCTGATATTGCTAATAGACTGGCAGCTAATAAGGCTAAGACAAGTTCTTCAAAGAATCAAATCCCTTTCAGCCTAGAGCAGGAAATTTCCAAAATTAAAATCTCTATTTCCCTTGACTGAGCTAGCTACCCAGAATGTATATAGGACCCAAATTTTGAAGGCTTTAAACATTGAAGAGAATAATGGCACAGTCAATCTTAACGATGACCAACCAGAGCTTATTTTTGGTCCAAATATTGAAGGTAAGTATCAAGAGGGACCTGTTCCTCCCTTTTATGTGAGTTTAAATGTTCATGACAAGATTTTGCACAATGCTATGCATGATTCTGGAGCTTCTCATAATTTAATGCCTAAAGTTGTGATGGAGAGCCTGGGTCTAGAAATCACCAGACCTTATAAAGACCTTTACTCCTTTGTTTCGAGCAGAGTAAATTTTTTAGGATTGATAAAATATCTCTGCGTTAACTTAGCACAGATTCCAGCCAAATGCTTAGTCATGGACATTGTTGTGGCTGATGTGCCCCCAAAGTATGGAATGCCATTATCAAGGTCTTGGGGGGCTAAGTTACAAGGAAATATGTAGATGGAGATGACCTATGCGACCATCCCTGTTTTCAACCAAACCAGAAGACTTTACAGGGAATCCCATATGCAATACATAGTTACAAGCCAAGACAGACCACAAAACTCTCCTCTGTATTCTGTAAATACAAGCCTCAATTATTTTATCTTGTTTAACGATGAATATTTCACTGAACAGGTCACTTTAATAGAATTTATGGCCGATAGAGAGGAGGAGGTAAACACAACGGAAGTGTCAAAATAGTTTTCTACATTTGAAAACTTTAGCAAACCAAACACTGGTCTTATGAGCAGGGTTGCATAAATCTTTTTTCCTTCAATGGATTCATCCAATATCAGCTCATCAATCTATTCCTGGTCCATCTACATCTCTTCACCCTACATCCACTGTCCAAATCATTCCACTTCAACCCACTTTTCCTTTTTTTAATCCACCTCTTGTAAATCCACCTCCACCACATATCATGACGTATGGTATGCTCCTTAATCCTTCCTATACCATTAGTCGATCTTCCGAAATTATCGTGGTCAAAATTCCATTATGATTCTGTGTGCTTACTCTTTTGCATCACAACATGTGGATAAGATGAATGACTAATTTTCTGATAAATTGATGATGATTCTTTCAAGCTTAGATTATTTGCTCAGTGGGGGAGAAGTAAGAAAATGGTTTAAAGGCTTAACCCCCCATAGTATCAATGATCTCCAAGCCTTCCATCATACATTCTTAAACAAATGGGAAGTGAAGAAGAATCCTCTCCAAGTCCTTTCTGATTACAAGAACCTCCACAGAAACACTGGGAAAAGTGTTCAAGCTTATTGCACTAGATTTAATAGTGTGTACAATGCACTTTCCCTAGATCTAAAACCTCCACAAGGCTCAGCTCTAAACAAGTTCCCTGAAGGGTTTGACCCTGAGATGGCCTATCAGCTAAGAGAGAGAGATCTTGCAACTCTCGAGGATATGCAAAAAGGAGCTCTTGTTGTGGAAGTTAACTTAATGGAGAAGAGAGCATAGATGAAAAACGAGAAGAGAGTGTCCTTTAGAGAGGAATCTACCCCTTCCACCTCCACCTCAAAGATGGAAAAAATGATGGAAGAGATGATGAAGAAAATGAGCATCCTTGAGAGAGCACACGCAAGTCAAAATCAAACTGCTCCTCAAAAAGAAACCAGAACCAGAATCAGAATTTTAGAAGGAACCAACCTCCAAACAGATCTAGGGAAGATGATCAACAGATCACTCCTCCCTTTCATCAAAACTATGTAAGTGAGGTTGAGGAAACATATGAACCAATAGAGGAAGATATTAATAAACATCTTGGGAGTAGATAATGATGACTTTGAGATTCATTATGATAGAAAGCCAGGTCTATACACACCTTGATGACAAAAGAGATGATGACGAAGTTATTATCAAGACATGGAAGAATGTCATCATTGAATAAGGAATATGACCTTAAGAAGTAAAACTAGTCGAAAAATCCCAACACCAAAACCTACGACAAATATTCACAAAATAGCAGCAACGTAAACAAGCCTAAAGTTGTCAAATAGAAGAACAAAATAGTAGCTGTAAATTCTGATAAAGATAAAGAGAAAGGCACTCAAAACGCTACAAAACAGTGTTCAGACCTTAGTAGTATTAACACTTCAGCTAGTACTCCTGTTAAAAGAATTTTGTCAAGTGTAAATAGAATAAATCAGCAAGCTGATATTGCTAATAGACTGGCATCTAATAAGGCTAAGACAAGTTCTTCAAAGAATCAAATCCCTTTCAGCCTAGAGCAGGAAATTTCCAAAATTAAAATCTCTATTTCCCTTGACTGAGCTAGCTACCCAGAATGTATATAGGACCCAAATTTTGAAGGCCTTAAACATTGAAGAGAATAATGGCACAGTCAATCTTAACGATGACCAACCAGAGCTTATTTTTGGTCCAAATATTGAAGGTAAGTATCAAGAGGGACCTGTTCCTCCCTCTTATGTGAGTTTAAATGTTCATGACAAGATTTTGCACAATGCTATGCATGATTCTGGAGCTTCTCATAATTTAATGCCTAAAGTTGTGATGGAGAGCCTGGGTCTAGAAATCACCAGACCTTATAAAGACCTTTACTCCTTTGTTTCGAGCAGAGTAAATTTTTTAGGATTGATAAAATATCTCTGCGTTAACTTAGCACAGATTCCAGCCAAATGCTTAGTCATGGACATTGTTGTGGCTGATGTGCCCCCAAAGTATGGAATGCCATTATCAAGGTCTTGGGGGGCTAAGTTACAAGGAAATATGTAGATGGAGATGACCTATGCGACCATCCCTGTTTTCAACCAAACCAGAAGACTTTACAGGGAATCCCATATGCAATACATAGTTACAAGCCAAGACAGACCACAAAACTCTCCTCTGTATTCTGTAAATACAAGCCTCAATTATTTTATCTTGTTTAACGATGAATATTTCACTGAACAAGTCACTTTAATAGAATTTATGGCCGATAGAGAGGAGGAGGTAAACACAACGGAAGTGTCAAAATAGTTTTCTACATTTGAAAACTTTAGCAAACCAAACACCGGTCTTGAGCTACAACTCATGCATCCATCGCTTTTTAATCTTGATAGTCAAGAAAATATTTCTCGAACAAATGAACAACCTGAGGAGTTGAAACTAATTCAACTAAGTGCTAATATTAAACAACAATCAGAAAGCACTTTAGTTGAAGAGGAAAAACACCAAACAGATGAACCTGAATCTAGTCCTCTGTGGAGTATGAACTTTGATGGGTCATGCACTAGAACTAATGCTAGTGCAGGTGTCTGGATATGCAACACTGAGAACAACCACACAGAAATCATTTCATGTAGATTAAACTTCCAGTGTTCAAATAACATAGCGGAATATGAATCCCTGCTTTTAGGCTTGCGTTTGTTGAAAAAGTTAAGAGCCAAGAGAATTAAAGCGTATGGGGATTATAAGTTAATCATTAGGAAAGTCAACGGGGAATACAATGCAAATCACCCAAGAATTAGGGCCTATCGTAACGATGTCGTGGATATTTTAAAAATTTTTGAGGAGTACCAGGTAATTTTTGTCCCAAGAAAAAGAAATATCGCGGCCCACAATTTAGCCTTTGCAGCCAGAACATGATTAACGCCATATGAAACTCAAGACTGCACAACTCAGATTAAATTCAGACCAGCCGTTCCTGATAATGAAAAATACTGGCAAGTGTTCGACAGGGACAAAGAAATAGAAGACTTCATGCAATTCAGAAATGAATTTGAACTACACAGTTCAGATTCAGATTATGAAACCGATTGCGATAGTGAAGAAAATTTTCTTGGTGAAGAAGAACAATCTCCTGAACATACCAATATAAATCTACTATCTAGAAAACTTGAAAACAAAACATAATTGACTGCAGAGTTAGAAACAGAGTTAGAAACCATGCAGTCCAAAGATCATAGTTTGCCAAAGGGTCTGGCCCATTTAGAAGAGTTGTTTGATTTTAACGATGTGGCCAAGAAGCCAAAACTGGAGCCTGTAGAGACTGAAGTGGAAGAGTGCAATATAGGAAGTAAACTTAAACCAATGATGATTAAAATGTCTAAGACTTTACTAGCTCACATTAAACTTAAATACATAGAGTTGTTTAAAGAATTTTCTGATGTTTTTGCATGGAGTTACGAAGATATTAAATCCTATGACACTGAATTAATACAACACAAAATCCCTCTCAAGGAAAACCAAAAGCCATTCAAACAGAAACTGTGTAGAATAAACCCTGTTCAGTTGCCTTTGGTCGAGAAGGAAATCAAGAAAATTTATGACGCTGGTATTATTGTCCCTATTAGATATTCTAAGTGGGTTTCTAATCTGGTGTCTGTTAGGAAGAAAACTGGTGAGATTAGGCTTTGTATAGACTTCAGATACTTAAACAAAGCTTCATTGAAAGACAACTACCCTTTTCCTAAGATGGATCATATTTTACAAAGGGTGGTAGGGTCTAGAAGAATTTCTTTGCTTGATGGCTACTCAAGGTATAATCAGATCTTAGTCCACCCTGATGATCAATTAAAGATAACTTTTACTACACCATGGGGCACTTTCATGTATGTGAAAATGCCCTTTGGTCTAATGAATGCTGGAGAAACTTTTCAGCGAGCCATGGACATAGCATTCTCTGAAGAACTAGGCTACTTCATCATTATATACCTTGATGATGTTACTGTTTTTTCAAAGATAGATGAAGAGCACTTAGCACATTTCAGAATAGTCTTCGAGAGATGTAGAAAGTTTGGGATATCTTTGAACCCTAAGAAAACACTTTTTGGTCTCCAATAAGGTAAGATTTTTGGACACATTTTTTCAAACAAGGGTATTAAGATAGATCCAAGGAGGATTGAGGCCATATTACAAATCTCTCATCCTCGAAACATCAAGGAGTTGCAATCTTTCATTGGAAAGATTAACCTTTTGAGAAGGTTCATCCCCAACTTGGCTGAGCTCCTTAGGAATATAACAAACATGTTGAAGAAGGAGCAAGGGGTAAAATGGACCGTGGAAGCAAAGAAGTCCTTTGAATTGGTGAAACAAGCATTAACCAAAACACCAATTCTAATAAGTCCTGATTTTTCAAAATAATTTTATATTTTTTCATTTGCATCAGAACATACAATAGTTGCTTTCCTTTTACAAAAAAATCCACAAGGACAAGAGCAGCCCATTGCATTCTTTATCAAGGCATTAAGGGATGCCCCTCTGAACTATAACATTATGGAAAAGCAAGCTTTTACTTTGGTTAAAGCTTTAAAATACTTCAGAGTATACATCTTGCACTCTCATATCATTGCCTTTGTCCCAAATTCAGTTGTGAAAGACATTCTAACACAGAACCCAGATGGTAAGAGACGTAAGTGGATTGCGGTTATTCTTGAATATGATTTAGAGATAAAGCCCACTAAACTCATCAAAGGCCAAGGTCTATCTAGATTGATGGCTGAATCAAATTTTGAAGTTCTTGATATTAATACGATTAATGCTTTAGATGATCAAGAGGAAATCTCAACTCCCATTTTTGAAGGCCATTTTATGCATTCCTCTTGGTATGCTGATATTCTTTATGTTTTGCTTAATTTGAATACACCTCCTGGTTTGAAAAAAACAAAGGCTAGCTTCTTGAAGTTAAAAGCTCTAAATAATTGCATTATAGATAGATGTCTTTATTGGAAAAATGCAAGTGGTATATTGCTTAAATGATTGCCTGAGTATGATGCAGAGAAGGTTAAGCACGAGTTCCATGAAGGGGAGTGTGGAGGCCATTTATACTGGAAGACAACAACCAAAAAAATCTTGAGGGATGGTTACTATTGGCCTTCTTTTTCTTGATGTACACAAGATGATAATTACCTATCATAAATGTCAAATTTTTGAAGGAAAAAGGAAGCTGCTACCTCTGCCTCTACATCCAATCAATGTTGAAGCCCCTTTTCAACAGTGGGGACTTGACTTCATAGGAGAAATCCATCCACCATCTTCAACCCAGCATAGATGGATTCTCACTGCCACAGACTACTTCACTAAATGGATAGAAGCCATCCCTTGTAGGTAGGTATCATAAAATTCATGCAGAATAATATTCTCTCTAGATTTGGCTGCCCTACCAAGACCATCACTGAAAATGAAACATCATTTGGATCAAAGAAGATGGTTGAGTTTTGTCACAAATACCAGATAGCATTAGGGAATTCCATTGCCTATTACCCTCAAGGTAATGGACTTGCAGAATCCTCAAACAAGAGTTTAGTGAACATAATCAAGAAGTTGTTGGAGGACAACAAAAAGTCTTGGCACACAAAGCTTGTACATGCACTTTGGGCTCACAGATTGACTTTGAAGAAATCTATTAGCATGTCACCCTACCAACTTGTGTATGGCACTGATGCAATATTTCCTACCAGCCTTGGTGTGCCTGTTATGAATTTGATTCAAGAGGTTCAGTCTGAAGACAACGACATGATTAGAAGGATAAATTAGACTATTCACCTTCAGCAAACCAGAGAAGAGGTTTATAACAAAGCATTGCAGAAGCAAGACAGCATTAAAAAGCTTTTTAATAGAATAAAAATGGCCAGCAATTTCAATGTTGGGGACAAAGTTTTAAAGTGGGACTCAAGGAGAGAAGACAAGGGCAAGCATGTAAAATTTGAAAACTTGTGGCTTGGCCCTTACCTCGTTCATTCAGCTGCTGGTAATAATGTCTTTTTCTTGCAGGAGTTGAATGGAGCAGAGCTGTTTGGGGGTCCTGTCAATGGCAAGATGCTCAAAGATTACTTCTCTTGATCCATGTCATGTTCTAAAAGCATTTTTATCTCTTTTACATTATAAATATTTAATCCATCATTGCATTCAAAGTTAGAAAAAGCTAAATGAAAAAACAATGAAAGAAAGAAAAGAGGGCAGATTGTAAAAAAAATAAAGGTACAGCCCCATACCAACAAAAAGATAAAAAAATATGAAAGTGTGCAAGCTTAAATGCCACTCCTGAAAAACACACTTCTAGTTAGTCGAATAGCCTAATATTGACTAAATAGTTTTAAATTTACTTCTAATAGGATAGTGAATTCAATTTGCCAAACTGTTTAATCTTGGTTTATCAGTAGGTAGATTAGGCTAGAAATTAAAGGTTCAAACATGCTCAAAATTTGAACCTATGTTTCCAAAACATGAATGAATCAAAGTATATTTAAATTTCTGAGTCAAAATAGAGGAATAACTGGTTCTAATTAGCTCAAATTCTGAACCAGTTGATAAAATAAAAAAAGCTCAAACAAGAGTCAAAACAGAGCTGTAAAAGGATGAAGGAAGTGCTTTGAAATATTAGATCTTAAGCCTTCCATTTTTATTTTAAATTTTCTACAAAATAATATCTATGTGTAGCTTGTTTTATGCCATAGACCAGCATCAAGTTATATTGTTCAATCCCGACTTGTATGTTTTTTAATTTCTGTTCTAGAATTTAGAGAATAAAAATCTGTTAGACTGTTTAATCCTAACAGATTGGTAGATTAGGTAGAGAAATATATGGACTCAACTGTTTAATTTGAGTTCATGGAGAAATAAGGAGTAGAAATATATTATATTTTATGCTTTCAAAAGAATAAAATGTTGTGAAAAGAGTTTGCCAATCCAAGTGCACTCTAATGAAGAAAATTTTTAGATCAGTAGGATTGGGTAGGTAGAAAGCTTGTTGATGAAAGATCCATTGTTTTTATGGCTGATAATATGTTTTCAGAGCAAAATAAGATCTTCCAAGTAAACAAGGGCAGCCCAATGGATAAGGCACTGATCAGCCTCTCAGAGAATGCAAGTCTGAATTTCTTGGTGCCTTCAAGAAGACACCATCCCCAAGTGGAGCCACTGTTAGCCACCAATAAAATTTGTCATATCAAATGGTGGCTAGAACATTTTTGGAGCCTTCAAGGAACAAGTTTTATTTCCAAAAGTGTTATCTCTTGAAGACTCATGAAGACATCATGCCCTTGGTTCAATCTTCACTGCTGTTTCCATTTCAAACTAAGAAATTTTGCTGATTCCATAGATAAAAACTGCTGCAAAACACCATTTTTCCCTTCCCTCCACCTCAAAATTAACCTTCATTGTGCCTCCTTTTTTGCTCATTAACTTCCTCTATTTTCCCTTTTTTTCCATTTCTCCTTTCATAAAAACCACCTTACAAAGTTTAAAACTCCTTTTTTAACTCTGTCGAAACCCCCAAATCCATCAAAAAAACTATGAAAAATTCATAAAAAATACACATTTTGTATTAAGGGTTTAAGCCCCTTTGGGCTAAGTCCAAACCTCTTCCCCACATGAGCCCATGCCTTAAAACTAGGTGCCAAGCCTTTTGGTGCTTATCGCAACGGAGAAAATCAGAGCGCACAATTCATTTTATTATGTGAAAGCCTCCAATGCGATTAAGCCCTTTGTACATAACCCCCTGATCATATTATCGCTCCATATAACCCCTGTACCCGTAATCGGGTGCTAAAACATTGTAAAAATCCATTCCCGATTGATATTTTCCTTTGTAAATTTCATAAACCCACTTTTTCCTAAGTTTGGTCTAAACACCCCCCAAACAATGTTTTTTAATGTAAATGGGTAGATTGAAAAGCCCCGCATCAAAAGTTCTGATGCAATTAAATCCCATTTGCATAAACCCCGCTCTCCGCTTCACTTCATATGACTTACGCCTGGGACCAAGAGTTTAAGTCCTGAAGCGTTGATTGCATCACAAAAATCAAAATGGGTAGATTGAAAGACCAAGCCCGACCTCTGATTGCAATTGGCCCTCATACATAAGCCCCAGGCCTTTGCCTTCCATATAATCAAAGGCCCTACAATCGAGTGCCAGCCATTTCATACATATACATCACGCCCTGATAAACCTTTGTTTTTATTAAATCTTTGGGTTTTCATAAAGTATTAAGGGTTTCCGCCGGAGCATAATTTAAAACAATATCCGTCGTTGATCTAGAGCCGATAAAACGTCCCGTGCAGCATCGCATTGCAAGTTTTATCAGGCTCATTTTTGTGTCCCCTCCGATTGGCCATTCCCCAATCTATTGTGAACTGTTGATCTCCTCCCTGCTTTCCCAGATCCAACGGCCCACATTTGCTCCGATTATTAACCTTCCTCTGCCTTCAAAATCCTCCAATTCACTCCCTACCGTTGATTTGATCCTCATATCAATGGCCAGCGTTCAATCGCTTCAGCACCCCCATGTTCTTTGCCCCGCCGATACCGATACCTCTGATTGCATCTGGACCATCCACATGTCCAAATCGGACGGTCCAGATTGTGTCTCCCAACTTTGGTTAAACTTTATGAAGCCCTGCTCATAATTTTTTTCGGCCCATTACAGTCGTTGATCTCTGCAGATCAACGATCATTATTAAACCTTTCTCCGCTTTGTTATTATTTCATCCAACCCCCAGATTCAATATTGTCCGTTGATCTTCTACATCGAATGGCCCATATTAACCCGACAGGACTACCTCCTATGGGTCCTACCTTTTTAAGCTCTGATCTCAGTCGTCCATCTCAGATCTGATGGCTGATAATAAAACCGCTCCCCTTGCTTCTGCCCGTGCATCTATCCGTTATCATGCTCATTCTCTACCATCAGATCTGAGACCCCAAATCCGACGGTGCACATGGAGTTTCACGAAACTTTCAGCGCGGAAGTTAATTTCCCATAGGCCGTGTGATATTAGTGGTTTTGAAAAGCCACATGTCAGGTGGGAATGTGTATCGCGTTCAAAAAGGAAAAACTGCCTCCCCGCCAAAAAATAGTTGTTTTGCCACCCGAAACCACTTTCCCTCTTTTTTATTATGTGATATTGTGCGTGCTTCCCGCCGTTGATCTCTACAGATCAATGGCCCGGATTTAATATGGCTTTACACTATCACCCTCCACCCTCGCCAAAGCATTTTAACGCGTTATCTCCACCGTTGATGATCGTGTGCTGATCTCATCCGACGACCCACGATCATCCCGAACCCCCAGCTCCACTTTTAACCATATTTTCCTCCGAACAAAGGTTTTTAACCTTATCCCTCATATTTTCGCCATTTTTTTATAAAATGAATCCTTCGCTTTAGTTCCTCCCAATTAATCCTGAGCGTCAAATCTCTGCAGATCGATGGATCCAACTTAAAAGCTCCCTCTGCTCTCCTTTCAACCTCCTCTAACTGATCTCCACCATTGGATATTTCCATCCAATGGCCATGCTGCTTCCCCACAACTTCTGAATTATTTTACCCAATAAAAGCAGGATTTCATAACAGTTGTGTGTTTTTTGCAGGTTCAAATGAATTTCAAAATATTTTAAAGAGAAACGATAAAGTCGAGAGTGACGATCCTCAGGGCTTTGTTTATTTAAAGAAAATCCATACAAAGGGTTCTACGCCATGTTTCATCAATGCTTCATTGGCATTGATGCCATATGAGCCCTGTGCGGCCCTGCACATCAACAAGACACAGAGAATTGAATAAAGCAAAAGAGTATTAGTATTAAAGAATAAAACACAACAAAATAGAGGATTGAAGACAGGTTGGGGGTTACGACTAAGATTGATTATCAAAAGCCTAATCCTCCAAATTAAAACAATGATTAAATAAAAATAAAAATATCATCAGACAAAAAGACCTCCACCACCACAACAAAGGCCAATTGATTCCTCTCAGCTACCACAAAGCCACCTGTTGCCTCAAAGCATTCAAACAGAGGTCAAAGTTATTGATCAGAAATAAGATATCTGCCTCAGTGTAGCCAAAGAGTTAATTCTGCTAAAGGAATTTAATGTAAAAATATCAGCAAAGTTATTACTACATGAACAGAGCCTTAAAAGTCAACAAAAGCTCCCACCAAGCTTAATCCTTTAATGTAAAACAATTAATACAGACACATATCTGTAAACTTCTCTATCAAGCCCCTCAAAGGCCAAGAAGTCTTAAAATCTGTATTAATTGACTTGGGAGATCTTTTATCCCCTCCCACCTCCTCATTCCTTCTATAAATACTTCTGTAGAAGATGAGAAAATTTTGGTTGCAGAACTTTGAAATATACTTGAGCTTGAAACTTCTGATTGTAAATAGTGTTCATGGGCTCTTGAAGCTCTGCTTGTGATAGAATAGTTAGGCTGAGAAGTGAAGATGATTGCTAACCTGAAACATTGGACTTAAAGTTGTAATTGGTTTGAAGCATCAATACAAGCTGATTTATGGGATCTTGGTCTATGTCGACGGTGATGTTTTTCTTATTGTAAGTCGTTATTTTATTTCTGTTTTCACTTTTTCCATATTCTTTTATAAAGAACAGCAATCATAGAGTTATGATTTACTGTATATCAGTACCCTTCTCTGAATGATAAGCTTTATCTCCATGTTTTCTTCCAATTTGTGTTATTTAGGAATGATTTAATTTAGTTTGAGCAGTTAGGAATGCTGGCGTTCCCTCGTCCTACTGTCTTAGCTAATTGTTATTCTTGAATGTTATTTTCAGTTTATGTTAAGTAGAGATGAACTAAGGAAGATATGGTGAGCACTGGTCCTAGTTTTATCCCAAAGACTATCTGAAAGTTTCCCTAAGAATGTGTTGTAAGCTGGCTAGTTTAGAAGTACTTACTGGATCTTAGACCATTCTTTGTTATCATTTGTGTTTCCCTTGTGCTTAATTTTTTTTGTATTGGAAGTATATCAAAGGCTAGCTAGTTTCAAAGTACTTACCAGAGCCTAGTTTACTTGTATGCTTTTCTTAAGTGTATGTCAAAAGATGGCTAGTTTCAAAGTACTTACCAGATCTTGGGCTTCTCTTTGTTCTTCATTTGTTTAATTCCCCTTCTTGTTGTATCATTTCATTCCATAAATCAACTTTAAAGAGATCCTTAGACATATATGAATTGCCCCATAGACCACTCTTCAACCTGGTTGTTTCAATTAGAACCCTATTATGACTCCATAGCCTAATGGACTAAAACCTGCAATCATCCATATTTTTAGCCAAATCTTGTTCTATTTGATTGTAACTTCTCACCTTTGAAACTCTTTCCATTTAGAACTTTCCACTCAAATAATAATCATGCTCAACCATCCAAAACAAAAAAAAACCCTCTGCCTTCAAAACTAGTCTAATATCGTTACCCAAAACCTTAAAGATAAATCCATCTTTGCACTTATTGGAGAGATCCCTCTCCGGATTTAGGAGGGCTAGATCCTAGAATCCCAAAGTGGTTGAAACGGCGTTCTCCCTGCTGTCAAACTTTTCCAATATTGCTGATTACAGGGAGATAACAGGTATCACCATTGTTTTCATCTTCATCATTGGTTTCTACTTCTGATCCATTGACTTGTGTTTCATCACTGTCACCAAGGCTTATTTCCTTGTTGATTTATAAATCTTTTCCCTTCGTATCATTTACATCTTCGATGCTGACATCGCTGCCATTTTCTTTGCTGCTTGATTCTTCCTCACTGATTTTTTCACTTCTGTTTACCTCATTGACATCAACCTCATCATTTTGTTCCTCATTTCCATTGTTATCTACCTCTTCATTTCCTTCCTACTCACTGATTTTTGCACCTTGATTTTGTTCACTAACTTGTGTGCTGTCATTATCACTGATATTGGCATTATTTACATCAGCCTCATTTTCATTATCTTGACTGCTAGGTGCTTCATCATTGGTTTCTTCACTGCCTTCATCACCACTGATATTTTCATCTTCATTTCCTCCGTCTTCCATGCTCTCTGCTTCATTTCTGTGATCCTCACTGTGTTCTTTACTGCTATCATCAGCCTCACTGCCTTCTTGGTTTTGTGAGCCATTGTCAACATCATTATCATCATCACTTTTGTTGCTTTCTTCATCATTTTCCTCATATTTACTGATATCTACCTCCATGTCTTCTTTTCCACTTTATTCATTTGTATCTTCACTGCCTTCTACACTGCCCTCATATTCTTCACTGGCTGATTTTTCTTTGTTTGAATCCTCACTATTTTCCTCTTTATTTCCAACATCATCACTGCCTTCAGTTTCCATGCTTTTTGCCTCATCACTGACCTCTACCTCTTCATTTTCTTCTACTTCACTTCTCGATTCATCATTACCCTCTCCTTCATGGTCACTTGATTGCTCATTGTCACTTCCCTCCTTGTATGATGCATTGGGAGAGGGTGATGAAGAAGGGTTTTCTTGAGGTTAAGGAATATGTGTAGATGGTGAAATATGATTAGCAGGAGATTATGGAGGAGTAGGGATAGGAGGATGAGATGATGAGGGCACATTTTGCCGAGGATGGGGTTGTGGGTTGGTGAACACCTCATGGGCAATAAAAACCTCCCATGGAATACCCTTTTGCTGCAATTGATGCATCAAAACAATTTTGATGAGAGAGTGGTGAAAGAGGCTCTGCATCTACTATGGATGGTCTCTCTTTTGTACAATATAAGACATTTTGTCAATACTCCTATAGAGGTAGTAAGGTAGGTGCAACATATTAACCCTAGTAAAGTGCATGAGCAACCTAATGTGATAGGAATAAAGCCAGGAGAATCTTCCTTCACATGTGAAGTATTTCATAATGACCTCATCATGGGTGCATATATCTCAAGAAAATGTGAGAAATTAAATATAGATTTATTGTAGTTTTTGTATCTAGGTTTAAGGAATGGCTCATAATAGCTTATGTCTAAATTGGCTTGCTTGAACCATTTTTCACCCACACTAGGTATTCAAGTGGAAATAGCAATGGCATATGAAGACAAATCAAATTTTACCCCTGCAAGGTTGACTTGTTTCTCATGTAGCTTAATTATGAAGAGCCTAGTTAGCTCGGGGTGGTTCTGCACCTACTGTACTTTCTCACAAAATTGATATCAGCCTACATTTTGGAAGCATGAGATAGTTAGGGGAGATGCATTAAGCTCCATTGTGTTTAGTGGTTCAAACCTGTTAATCCACCCACCCCTGTGTTGATGCCTCCTTTGCACTTGGCCTTCCTTACCACTATCACTGTCACCCTCCCTTGACATTTTGATCATTGATTTTTTGAGAAAAACCCTAGCTCTCCTTATGAAACTAATGTGGAAGAGGGTAAAGGAGTGATGATGAAAGGGGAAATTCTACAAGTGGATGAAATGAGAGAGTGTGTAGGTATATCAGGCTGTATGAGAGGTTTATAAAAAACTTGATGACTACCCCTGCTGATATGTAAAAGATTTTCTTTTGAAATTTTTAGGCTAATTGTCTATTTGAGATGAAAGTGAGATGATGGAGTGGTAATAGAAAGAGAATTTATTTTGCAAATAAAGGGATAGAGGGGTGTGAAGGAAATGGATCTAGAGGGGAAACCTAGATGTAGTGACAATTTATACAACACCTTCTTTCACTCTATGTTGACTGATACCCTTATTAGGCAGATGCAAGGGGCTTAAACAATGTCCTTTAGCATGAAACTTAGCTCTTCACTTAAGGTTTCCAATTTTTTTATATTTCAAACCATCACAATTCTTTGAGGAGGGTAAGGCATCCACTTACCATTTATTTTTTGCTTGAAAACACTTGGTGGCAGCTTGATGATGTTTTTGACCTGAGTTGAGTGTCTGTAGTGTGTGGAGGCCCTCCTGGCCAAACGCGCAGTGCACAGGTGAACAAGGTGTCGAGTCAAGCAAACATGCAACGTGTTCTTCCAGGCGCACAGTTCCAAAGGCTTTTGCTGGGCTTGTCGGGTATGTCGGGCAAACATGCAACACGTTTCCAGGCGCACAGCGCCTACCTCCAGGCACGCAATACAGAATAAATTTGCATGGGAGGAGCGGCCAGGAGCACAGCACCCGACTCCAGGCATGCCAACCTGAACATGCAAATCTGGGTAAAATTGCCTGAATTTGACTCAAAAATCCACAGTCTTCTCTCCTGAATGCTCTCAGCTTTTTAGCGAGGAAACAATAAGTCAAATGAAAAGAAAAATTACCCTTTATATGCTTGGGATTTTGAATTTAACCTTTTCAAACCAATTTCCTAATGTATAAAAACTTTTTCATTTCTTTCACTAATGCTCTTTTGACCCTTTGTTGTGGGTGATTAAAACATTGACTTGGATTTTTGTTTGTAGGTTGCTGGATTGGTGAAACTTTCTTTTTCTTTGACCTTGAAAACTTGACATATTTGTTTGACATAGAAGCAACCTTAAAATCAGATTTTCTTCCTCCTTAGAGCTCAATCATCATTATCTTCATCTTTTGACAATTGCTACTTTGTAGGTGAATGAAATGATAATTTGAATCTCTTTTCACTGATACTCTTTAATTTCTCCTTTTGCAGTTTTTCTTTGAGTCATAAAGTTAGCTTCTCTTAGCACATTTATATCCTTTTAACACTTTTGTTGACAGGTGACTGATATGGTGAATTTTGACCTTCTTATTGCTCCTTTTGTCTTGGCAAGCTTATTAACATACCTATGGGAAGATAACAACACCTTTGGAACTGTCTTTGGCCTGTACCATGGAATTAAAAATCATCCCTTTTTACCTTATTTGGCCACTTCTGATTTGCAGGTGCCATAAAATACTGACTTAGCTTTTTTGTGATACCCTTTACATCCTTGTTCTTTTGAGGTTTTGCTTGAGTCACAAAGTTGACTTTCTTTGGCTTATTTATGTCCTTTAATACTTCCACTGAGCAGGTGTCATGAAAACATTTAAGTGGCTCTTCCTTTTGATCTTTGAAGCATGCTAAATTTACCTTTGAAAACCTTAAGAACTCAAACACAAGGCAACACTTCAAAACCCCTTCTTTGCTAGCATCATGGAGTTTTATCCTACACTTTGCTCATCTAGGCATGGAAAACTCATTTTTCTCAATTCTGAGATCTGATCACAGTGGTATCTTCAGAATTCTTCTTTGCTATCATCATGGATTTCAAACCATGCCTTTCACCTTCTTTAGCCATTTTCCCAAAACCCTAGGTGTTTGGAGTGCTTGAGAACAATTATTAGTGTTGTCTTCTAAGTTATCTATAGCCCTTTTAATTTCATTCATTTTTGTCTAGTTCACCTCACCTTTTTCCCTTCTTCGTTAATAATTTCTGAAAAACTTCTCTTCATGTTTGGTTTCTTGGTGTACCTCCTCCATGGTCATTTTGGCCATTTATTTCACTGTTTGGCGCTTGTTGGCCAATCAAGCTCAAAAACCTTGATTCTCCTTCAGACTAAGTGCTTGTTGTCTTCCTTGATGCAATATGTCTTCCCTTAGGAACATATCAGTTACCTTATCAATTCCTTTTGTTGATTGAACTCTTGATACTCCTACAGAAGTGCCAAGTACATTTACCTTTTGCAAAACTTGAATTGGAGATTTTCTGATATTTCTTGGACAACCATGTGCTGATATTATTTTACATCTGATCCAGCTTCTAATATAGAAAATATAGTGCTTAAAACATCAATGATGACTTTACAACTTGTGAAACCCAAATGACCTAGTGGGAGGGTAATTTGACTTGGTCTTTGACTGAAATCTGGTTTGGGATATCCAAGTGGAAAAATAGAGTATTTGACAAAGTGGTGTATTGAAGATCCAAACTCCAATGTACTTGATTTATCTAAAGAGCCTACAGAGATAGTTTTGAGACCATCAATGCTTGAGGAACCTAGTGAACATGGGAAAGAATAGGCTGATTGGTAACCCTAGATGGGGAGTGGAGTGATGGGCAAGGGAAAAACAAAGTGATGAGGTTATAGGTGGGAAAAAGGGATGGAGATGAATGATATAAGCCCATAAGGAGTCTTTTAGAAGTGGCAGGGTGACCATGAAATGGAAAAATGGTAGAATAGTGAAAAATTTGGTATAAGGATAATGAAGGCAGTGAGATTTCTAAAACGCACAATATTCAGGAATCTTGTTTTTATAAATCTAGAACCAAATATTTATTCATCTATAGTTAGTAAAAATTACTGATGACTAAGAACTGCCTTCTTCACTTTTTAATGCACTAGTACCATGAGATGATGGTGAGGGATTGTGAAAAGGTGATGAAGGAGGATTATCCTGAGGTGAAGGAATATGAGTGGATGGTGAGGTGGAAGAGTCATCATGAGTAGTGGGGTGTGGTGGTGAAGGAGGAATGGTAGGATGAGAAGATGAAGGGACATATTGCTGTTGATGGCCTTGTGGAGTGGTGAACACCTCGTTGGAAATGAAGGTCTCCCATGGAATGCCTTTCTATTGTAGTTGGTGCATAACAACCATTTTAATAAGTGAGTGATGGAAGAGGCTTTGCATATTCTGAGGATAGTATCTCTTTTGCACTATGTAGGACATATTATCAATGCTTCTGTAGAGGTAATAGGGTATGTGCATCATCCTCACTCTAGTAAAGTGCATAAGCAACCTGATGTGGTAGGAGTAAATATGGGAGAACCTTCCCTCACATGTAAAATACTTCATGATAATTCTCATCATAGGTGCATATCTATCAAGCAGGTGAGAGAAAGAAAACATCGATTTACTGTGGTCTTTGTACCTACGCTTTAGGTAGGGTTCAAAGTAACTCATGTCAAGATTGGCCTGCTTGAACCATTTCTCCCCTATATTAGGTATGCCCGTGGCATTGGCAATAGCATCTGTAGATAGCTGAAAAGTGATCCCTGCAAGGTTAAATTGTTTGTCGTGCAAGTTAATGATAAAGAGTCTAGTTAGCTCAGGGTGGTTTTGCACTCGTTGCACCTTTTCACAAAATTCATAGCAACCTACATGTTTGAAAAATGAAACAGTAAGGGGAGATGCCATTAGCTCCCTTTTGTTTAGGGGTTCAAATATATTGATCTTTCCACCTTTGTGTTCATGCCTCCTTGGAATTTGAGCCTGTCCACCACTACCACTATCTCCCTCTTGTGACATTTTGAAAACTCTACTTTTCCAACCCTTGAGTGTAAATGGAAATGGAATGAAGAGATGGTGATGAAATGGAATTTTAGGATAATGAGGGAATGAGTAAGTGAGGGTATAGTTATATTAGGCCGATTGAGAGGCTAAACAACCTAACGACAACCCCAAACTGTGCAATTACCCTTTGTATCACTGACACTCTATCTAGGAAGATGAAATGAGGCTCAATACAGTGATTTCAAGTTTGTAACTTAGGGTTTGATCTTAGGGTTTCATTTCATTGATTTAGAAAACACCACAATTGCTTGAACATTAGTGCATAGCATGTACTTACCTCTCAAAATGCTAGGAGGACATTTTGGCAGAGGCTTGGAAGCAATTTGAGGTTTTTTGAGTGGTTAACTCACTTGGAAAACCTTCCTGGCCAAGGGCGCAACGCCTGTCCCAAGGGCGCAAAAGCAAATTAAAATTTTTTGTGGGTGTTAAGTAAGAGTAAAAATCTCTACTAGGCACGCAGTGCCACCTCTCAGCCGTGGAGCGCCTATGTAAAATGTATGGGAGAAAAAGGCCAAGGGTGCAACACCCGATCCCAGGCGCGCAGCGCCACAAAAATTTGTCCAATTTTGACTTGGAAACTCCCAAATTCTTCACTCGTGAGTGTTCTTGATCTTTTAAAATACAACAATGAGGCTTTTGAAATGAAATATGAGTTCTTATAGACTTGGGAATTTTAATTAAACTTTTTCAAACCCACTTCCTAATGTTTTAAGTCTTTTTCACTTTCTCACTAATTCTTTTTGACTTTTTTCTTGCAGGTGACTGAAAACATTAACTTGGCTTTCCCATTTTCTCCTTGAGGCATAAAAATTTCATTTTGAATCCTTTAGAGCTAGATTACACATGATGGCATCTTCAAAAATTTCTATGGGTTCCATTACAATACTCAACTTATCTTTTCACCTTGGCTGGCAATTTACTGGAGTTATGAAATTTGTTTTTCCTTTTGATCTTGGAGACTTTGACATGTTCATTTTGACATATTTAGGATTATTACACACAGAAGCACGTCAAAAAACCTCTCTTGGTCCCATATTTGATCTCAATTCATCTTTTTCTAATTTTAGGCATGACAAGCTCATTTTTTACTTGTCTGGGATCTGATCACACAGTGACATCTTCAAAATCTTTTTGCTTCCACCATGGAGTTCAATTCATCATTTCACCTTCTCTGGCCACTTTCCCAAAACCCTAGGTGTTTGGAGTGATTTTTAAAGCAATCATCAGTGTTGTCTTCTAGGTTCTCCATAGCCCTTTCAATTTCATTCATTTTTGTCCAGTTCACCTCACCTTTTTCCCTATCTCATCAATAGTCTATGATAGACTTTTTCATGTTTGGTTTTGTGTGCCTTCTCCAAGTAATCTATGCGATTGATCACTATTTGGCACTCTACTGGACCATTAAGCTTAGAAACCCTAATCATCTATAAGAACAAGTGTTTCCTCTTCTCCTTGCTGCAATTTTTCTTCATTTAGGAGTAGACCACCTACCTTACTAGTAATTTCTGCTGATAGCCCTTTCAACAGTCCTGCGGAAGTGTCAAATTTTGTCCATTTTGCTCATGTGCAGACTCTGAACTAAAGGGATAGTATTCTTTGGAAATATTTTAGGTCTTCCTTGAATAACCATGTCTTGACATTCTATTACATCTTAGCCATTTTCTAGAAAAGTTAAAGTAGTGTTTGAAACACCGATGATGACCTTAAAACATGTGAAACCCTAATTGACTTAGTGGGAGGGTTATTTGACCTAATCTTGACTAAAAATTGGCTTGGAGACTTCATGTGAAAAATAGAGTATTTTTCAAAGTGTTGTATTGAAGATCCAAAATCAATGTACTTGATTTATCTAAAGAGCCTATAGAGATATTTTTGAGGCCATCAATGCTTGAGGAACCTGGGGAACATGGGAATAGGTAGGCTATAGGAAAACCTAGAGGGAAAGTGGAGTTTATGGATAGGGGAAAATAGGGTAATGAGGTCATAGGCAAGAAAGAAGGATGAAGATGAGAGGCATAAGCCCACAAGTATTATTTTAGAAGTGATACGATGGCCATGAAATGGAAAATTGATAGAATAGTGAAAATTTTTCTATAAGGATAATGAAGGCAGTGAGATTTCTGAAACTCACAATATTCTAGGAAGGTTGTTTTCAGAAATCTAGAACCAATATATAGTCATCTATAAATAGTGAAAAATATTGATGACTAACACTCACAATAGGTTAGTGTCGAGATGACTATACATCCACTCAAAAGTGGGATATGGTGTTTCATGTTTCCAACTATCAATTGATTATGAGATAGTTATATAAAATGGGAATTAATCATATTCTAATAACATGTGTATTGGATCATGAGAGGGACAATGTTCAATGGGAATGTCATGCAGGTGTTGCAAGAGGCCATGTGGGAGGAAAAGATACTACTCAAAAGGTCTTACAAGATGGTTTATGGTGGCTAATGTTATTCAAATATGCCAAATAATATGCCAAGTAGTGTGATGTTTACCAACGTGTTGGTCGACCATATCGATGGGATGAACTACCTCTACACCCAATTCATGCACTTTAGGAATTCAAAAAATCAATAGTTGATTTTATTGGAACTATCAACCCGCCTTCTCATCATTCTCATGCTAGTTATATTATTAGTGCAACATATTATCTGATAAGTTGGGCAGAAGAAAATCATGTTAGATATTACACTGTTGATACATTTGCGCGATTCATTTTTGAAAAAATAGTCACTAGATTTGGTTTTCCCAGAAGCCCTACGTTTTGATCAACGTTCTCAATTTATTAATGAGAAAATCTGTACGATGTCGCATAACTTCATGATACAAAATCACAAGATTAGCCCTTATCAACCGCAGGAAAATGGGATTGTTGAAAGCTTTAATGATATCTTGGAGAAAGGTCTTACTAAAATTTGTTCTATGAATAAATATGATTGGAATGAAAAGATTATGGCAACATTATGGGCTTATGGTACTATAAATAAGTGGTTCCATAAGTATGCACCTTTTCAGTTGGTATATGGAAGGGAAACAATGGTTCCAATAGAATTTATCGTCCCTAACCTCTTTATTTCTCATGCTACTAAAATGTTAGAAGATAAATATATCCTATAGAGGTTGCAAGGGTTGTGGCTATTGGATGAGAAGCACTTCCTTGCATATTTTCATCAGACTGTTGAGAAAGAGAGGAAAAAGGCTTGGCATGATCAAGATATTAAGAAGAAATTGTTTTCTGTTGGGGATTATATGTTACTTTATGATAGAAAATATTTGAAGTGTCCTAGTAAGCTCCAAATGTATTGGCTTGGTCTATTTTATGTTGCGGAGATTCGAGACTCAGGGGATGTCAACCTTGCTCAGTTGCATGGCATTATTTTTTCTAGTTGGGTGAATGGCGCACATCTAAAGCCCTACTTTGACTCATAAATTTCTTTTTTTTAAGCACTTTCTGCAAAGGGAGTATTAGTTAGGTCTTAGGGCAATTGCATCATTTTTTGACTTATATTTTGTTTCATTTGCTAATTGTTTCAGTATTAGTTAGATTCGTTATTTTTTTTTTTATCGAAACAATAAACCTTTTACTTACGGCCCACTGTAAGAAATTGTGGTCAAGGAGGTTTTGGCACATATTGTCTTGTCATTTATCATTAATATTAGTATTTTTAGACATTAAGTCTAGTCTTGTCATAACTGCTTGTAATATTATTTGCCCGTATTTTTATAAGAGTTTAAGTTACTCCTTGATTTTAGTTGTTAGTAATTCAAGTGTTTAGGGAAACTTGAAGGGTATCATCAATAATAATGAGGGATTTTGGGCCCATTATGAATTTATGAGGTAAGGGATAAGTCATTTAAAAACTTCTATCGTGCATTTCTATATAACTTCCATCGGTTTTCCTTTTCATGTTATTACACCTAAGATTTTCCCAAGTTCTTCATCCTGAATTTTGTGTCAACCTCCACTGAGTCTCCTCTTTGTTGTCGCCCCCCTATTAAATTTTTTTACAGTCGTTGTCTTGCTACCATGGGTCACATATCGAAACCCGTCGTGTCCCTGTTTCCTATCGACTCCCATTTTAATACCATCAATGATCTCCTCGGGAAATATGACAAAGCTACTCTAGTCGATAATGACCTCTCAGACCATGTTCTCTTCCCTTCCATCCGCACATAAGTATTCATGGAGCCTATTGTGAGACCTTGTGCCCTCTCTACTCTAAAAATCAAAACCAAAATTTTCCTATTAAAGTAGTGTTCCCTACTAATTTTGTGTGAATTAACTATTTTTGGTACCATGGGAGAGGTCATGAGATGTACTAAGTTCTTGATTAGCCAGCTCCATGGAGGTTCATTATGGTTGGATCAAGAATATATGATGCATGTACAAGACATTCACATGCTCATATGGCTATATACCTACGGCTATAATGTTGGTACAACATTCCAAAAGGTTTTGAAGCGAGGCAAGGAAACTTGTGCTAATAACCTCTATACTAAGTATGGCACCCAGAGGAAGGGCTGAGGAGCAGTCATTGATTTAATCAAAAATCAACCCATCATGTTCTCCTGTTCTATTATCTCCAACAAACTCATGTGATATTTCACCAGAGGAGAGTGTTCCCTTGACATAATCTTTGTTGTAGAGACCTGTGTGAGAGGAGATCAACTCAAATGGTCAAGCTATATTCTTAATGAGTTATTCGAAGTTGCCAAAGATGTTCATGCAAGAGTCACTTATTTTATTTTTTGGTATTTTCTTATTCCTATGGCTATGTACAAATGGTTCCCTCCTAAAGGAAGGGATTTAGATCCTATTTATAATGATGATTCATTCGCTTATGCTTATGCCCCATGACGTAGCACAAACGATCTAATGAATCACGACTTTAATGATGTTTTCTTTGGACACTGGTAAAACAAAATGGTTAAATTTACCTGAAATTTCTCCAAAGTGCTCCTTCCGCTACTGGACTGATACGATCATCAAATTTGGTTCAGGACCAATCATAATAATTCTTATATTTGGCGTCTCAATGTCAACGAGGAAAATTTTTCCATGTGCAAGCTACCATTATAACTTAATGAGAATGCATTCCATAGTGAGGTCCTTTCCTGGCCCGGAATAATCACCATGAAGTAGGATGGTCATTCTCTCTATTCATTTGATGGTATGAAGCCTAAGGAATCTGTTGAGGATGTTTCATATTCTTCTCACAAGTGTTCTGTTAATACAAATGAAGACCTCTAGCTTCTCCTCAAGAAGGTGCACAAACAAATTTCTTATGCACACATGACTTGGATGGAGGTAGGTTCTTTAGTCCAGTAAGCTAGAATTATTCATTCTCTTGCACCTATATCTTTTGCGCCACCCATATTTTATTCTACTCTTCCTACCACCCCCACCTCATTTTCCTCTCGCCATACCCATAAAACCCCTACAATAACCTCGTCTTGCCTCATTTATCTTACCGATTAAGGTATTGTAGCTACCACCGAACCTGTTTTTCCTATCACTAAAAATAAACCCCCTTCCCCACACTCTACCTCTAATTCCTCGCCCAAAACGTCTAAAGAAACCATTTATGACCGACTCGATTTTGAAATCGGTTTTGCTGAAACTACCGAAATGGATATCAATCCAGTTACTGTCACTTCTGTCATTTTTCTTCCATGCATTGTCACTAATTCAGCTACCTTGCCACTAGTTTGTAAGCCACATGTTCCTGCATTGAATGTCCCTTAGTCTCCACCAAGTTCACATCTCTCCGCTGAGAAGGTCATTAACTTCATTACTAGCCATGAGCACTGCCAGTAAGTCATTTCCCTCGCTGCGCAAAAACATGACATTGTTCCTTTTCTCCCAGAACCTGTTATGTTAAATCTTTGTCAAGATATATGCAAGGATCCTGACCAGGAGTGGGAATCCTCCCCCCAAGGCCAATTTGAAAAAATCTATTTCTAGTGTCCAACCACTACAAGCTCGGTTCCCATTATATGAGACCCTCACGATAGATACACTTCATGCATGTTCTAGCCCACAACTTTTCTAATTTATTCATGCCTATGCTACGCAACTTGAAGATCGTTTGGTCCATGTGGAATCATGGTGTACATATATTTTTTCCACATGTGATCAACATAAACAACAACTTGCCATAGTTACAAGTGAGCGTGATCAACTACGGGAGGATAAGGCGCAGTTAGAACAATAGCTTTCAGATCTGAGTGTCAAATTTTAGTCTATGTGGTTGAACCTTACTAAGTGTGTTGATGAACGACCTGGTGACTTTGTCGCTTTTTCCCCTACCAAATGTTGTGATTTTGTTGAAGCATCTTGTCTAAAATTAGTTGCGCATAATCAGGAGTTGGAGGATATTGTTAGCAGAATTTCTCATACAATTCCAGATCCATCTACTCAATACCATGAGTATATTTCTTAAGAGATCGTTGCCACATCGGTCATAAAGGAAACCCTTCCACAATTTATGCATGATTCTTAGGATATTTTCAGTCAGGTCTCTGATTGGAGCGAGGTTCTTGAAAGGAAAAATCAACTTGTTTATCTACTCCAGGAGAATGTCAATCAACATCAGAAATAACTATTAGCCCAGGAAGATGCACTCAATGCCTAGATAAATTAGATAGAGGGTGCATCGCAAGCCACCAAGTGGGTGCTCCATGACCTTTGTGAAATTGTACAACGTCACTTTATCACTTTGAGCACTCAACATAGTTACTGATCAAATGGGAACTATTACCTCAAAACGAGAACTCTAGCCCAAAAAAATTCAAAAACATGTAAAAACAACCCAAAAATGAAAAGTGTGTCTTCGAGAAAGCACACTTTTTTTTTAAGGTCAAATTTCAACATTTTTTTTTAAATTATGCTAAAACCCAATTTTTTTCTTTAAAAGAGAATTGTAAAAGAACCCTCGGAACAAAAAAGTGTTGATGGTGGAATAACATCACCAATTTTTTGTGTGCAAAAAGCAACCTAAAAATGAAAAGTGTTGTTGCTGGAATAATGTCGTCAATTTTTTGTGTGCAAAAAACACCTTGAAAACGAAAAGTGTTAATGTTGGAATAACACCTTTTTCTTTTCGGGGTAAATTCTCAACAATTTTTAATAATGACATTAAAAATAAAATATCATGACTCTGAAAAACCTTAAAATTTTAACAAGAAACATGGCATTAAAGATAAAATATAAAGTCATAAAATTGCAACAATTTTTATGCATGGTATTAAAGATAATCTATTATGGTGTCTCTGAAAAGCCTTGACAATCCAAGGATGACATTCAAGATAACATATCACCTTTATGAAAATTAAATTCCAATGATTTTTGGGCATGGTATTAAAGATAAAATATCACTTGTAAAAATAAAAAAATAAAATAAAATAAAAAAACACAAAAAAATTCAAAAGAAAATAAAAAGGGAAATTAAAAAACAAACACAATTTAAAGAAAAAATTAAAAATTAACCCAAAACAAAAAAAACAAAAACAAATGTTATTATTTTTAAGTTATCAAAAAATCAATAATAAAAAAAAACCACATAATTAAAAAAAGATAAAATAAAATAATTAAAATAAAAAAATTTAAAATTAGTTAAAATTAAAAAAAATAACAATAAAATAAAATATTAAAATAAAAAATAATTTAAATTTAGAAATTTATATTAAAAAATAATAGTTAAAAAACAAATAAAAATAAAAAATTTAAAATAATAAAACTTTAAATTAAATAAATACATAAATAAATAAATAATAGAAAAAAATCATATAAATCTATGAAAAATACATTTTTAAATAAATAAAAAAAAAGTAACACAATTCATTTTAAAAAAAAAAAAAATTCAAATTAAAATTAAAAGAAACTAAAATTTATAAAAAAATAAATTAATTAAAAAATATAAAATATATTAAAAAAAATTAATTTAAAAACAAAATTAAATTAAATTAAAAAATAAATAAATAAATAAATAAATTTAAACAAATTAAAAATTAATAAATAAAAGAAAAAATTAATAAATAAAAATTAATAAAAATAAATAAATAAATAAAAATCACTGTCGCTACCCTGAGGGTCACGAGGCTCGGCCGATGGGAGACGAAGAGCCTTTAGCTCTTTGCCGCCCGTTGGTCGGGCCCCGCGGCCCTAGTGTGTCGACAGTGGGCGGCAATGGGCGGCGACAATGCTTCCTGGAATCGGCTGAGGGTGGCGATGATTCCCAAAATCAACCGAGACCGGCGGTGATTCCCAAAATCAACCCAAGGCAAGGGTGATTACTAGAATCGACCCAGGATGGCCGTGATTCCCAGAATCGACCCAGGGCGGTGGTGATTCCCGTAATCAACCGAAGGCGGCAGTGATTCCAGGAATCGACCCAGGGCGCTAGTGATTCCCAGAATTGACCCAGGGCAACGATGATTCCCGAAATCGACCCTCAACGCCCTAAGGGCTGCGGGGCTTGGTCGAAGGGTGAAGGAGAGCTGCTAGCTCTCCATCGCCCGTCGGTCGAGCCCCGCGGCCCCGAGGGCAGCAGCGGTGGGCGGCGACGATAATTTTTATTTATTTTTTCAATAATTTTTATTTTTATTTTTATTTTTATTTTTAATTTGATTTTTTGAGTTTTTGATTTTTTTAATTTTTAATTTTAATTTTAATTTTTTAAATTAAAGTTTTGTTTTTTCTTTATTTTTAATTTTTTTGTTTATTTAATTTTTTTTATTAATTTTTAATTTTTTAAATTTAATTTATATTTTTAAATTTATTTATTTTACTTTTATTTTTATTTCATTTTTAAATTATATATATATATATATATTATTTTTTTTGAATTTTAATTTAAAATTTTCTTTTTTTGAATTTTTTAATTTTTAATCTTTTTTTTTAAGTTTTAAAAAAAGAATTATTAATTTTTTTAATTTGAAAATTACATATATGTTTTTTTTTCTTTTATTTTTTTAAATTTAAACTTTTACTGTTTTAAAATTTTTAATTGAATGTTGTTTTTAAATTTGATTTTTGTTTTTAATTTAAATTTCTGAATTTTGGTTATTTTTAATTTTAGTATTTTCATTGTTTGAATTTTTTTTTCTAATTTTAATTATTTTTAAATTTATTTTTTATTTTTTTATTTTATCATTTTCTTTATTTATGTTGTTTTTTTTTTTCAGCTTTAAAAAAATTGTTTTTTTTTTGGTTAATTTTTATTTTTTTCTTTAAATTATGAGTTTTTTTATTTTATTTTTCTTTTTTTAATTTATTTTTTGAATTTTTTTGTGTTTTATTTATTTTTGAATTTTTTTTTAATGTTTTTATTTTTACAAGTTATTTTTGTTTTTGTTTACACTTTTATCGGTTTTTTTTCATATTTTCTTTATATTTGATTTTTTTTTGTCATTTTTTTTTAATTTTGCTTTTATGTCTTATTACCAAGATGAAAATCACCACTATAAACACAAAGTATTGATGTTCGCATGAAAAGCATTAATATTTTAAAATAAATATTCATACTTGATAAATAATAAAAAATTGAAGTGCTAAAAAAATGACCATTTTTCTAAATTGACATGATATTAAAAAATAAAATCAAAGAAAATTTAAAGTTACAAAAATATGCTTTAAAAAAAAGGTTATTTTACATCACCACTTTTCAAAATCGACATGAAAATCACAACATTTAAAGTTCAAATCTATGCTCTAGAAAAAGGGTGATTCTGCATCACCAGTTTTCAAAATCGGGTGTTTTTATTGCTACCTAAAAAAAATCAGTACCAGGTAATTTTCTCATTTGATTGGTAACCATGTTACTCCCACTACTACTGTTGATGAACAATTTTAGGAGATCACCCAATCTCAACCCATCAAGATTACTGTCAATACTGATGCAAGGTTTGTGGGACAAATTTCTACTATGTTAGACACATGGAATTTTGTTGTTTCCACTTATACTAGTCTTAAGGATGATGTGCTCAAGACGATGGTAGAGTTGGGTCCTCCGTTTTAAGGAGAAAAAGATGCAAATAATGAAGCACAAACAAATCAAGGACCACATGTACCAATGACACATTGACTTGAGAGTGATTCAATAGATTTTGGTCGAGACCTATTGGGTCCTTCATTTTTTTGGAAAAATATGGAAAACAATAGTTGCGGAGGAAAAATGGATAAAGCCATCAGAAGTAGGTCACCATAAATACGAATGCGGCAGGAAATTAAACATTGAGATCTGGGTAGTTGGAAAATAGGGAAGCACACCTGCAAAAACTGAAAAGCAAGGTTAATTTTGAAAGAATCAACGAGAAAAAGGGGAAAAGGCACCAGGGATTTGTCAAAAAGGACCAAATCAAAGGTGTGATCAAGCAACCTTCATGAGGACCAGATCAAGCTAGTGAGCCTAAAAAAGAAGACATAGAGGGACAAATCGGGAAGTATTTCCATATATAGAGCCTCTGATCTATGTTTTTTCCATTTCTTCTAGTAGTTTCCTGTAGGACTCTGCATTTGCACAGAACTTTAATCCATGTATTGTAAAATCTAGTGTAATCTATGACTTGAGTGGATTCAAGAAGTCTATTTGATATATGATGTAATGGTTGAAAATATTAATATAACAGGAGTTCTGGAAAATTCTATGTTGTTTGTCTCAATAAAAACATAGCCCTCTAAAAAAAATTATTTTTTATTTAAATGAATGATGTCTTTGTTAATTATTTTAAGGTTGCATGTCTCAGTTGTAACATAGTTGTGTGGGTAATAAGTGGGTTAATGGCGCAAATTATATATTGATACTAACTTATATCCCTTAATTATTCTAATGGTTATGGGTTGCCTTGGGTGAAACGCTCCTTTACAAAATGGAGTAAAATTGTCGACGAAAAGCTAGACTACAATGACCACCTTTTTTGGAAACTCAATACAAACCCTTGGTATTCATTGCTTTAATTTTTTTGCCAACACCATGTCCACAAATTCAATCTAAAAAACATAGATTCTGAGGTGGCTTAAGGCATCCATAACAATGAACCATATGAGGCCATGATGAGCAATGTACTGGTGCTTCCCTTCCATCACCCTCTAGCTCATTTCAATTATGGATTGAAGGAGAAAATGTGATTCCCTTCCCTTCCCTCACACTAACCCTACTTGGAATGGGAAATTATATTTGGGGCCTTAGCTCATAGAATATCCTAAATTGATAGGTATATACAACACTCAAAATCCCTTCATAGGATATGTACTTGAGGATGTTATAGGCCACTTCATCCCAAGGGTAAGGGAGGCTCTCTCTTCTTACTCCATTTTTGTCTTCGACAGGTTTCTCTTAAAGGAGGAAGAAATTTCTCTTGGATGTGATGGATTTTTTTCTATATTACTTGCCCCATTTGACTCCTATAGGTATGGTGGTCACTATAGTAATTAGTTTTTCATTAAAATGGATGTAAAATCCCTTTATAACAGTGGTGGCCTTGTCTTCTCCTTGAGAGTGAAGGGCCATGGAAAATTATTAGGTTATCTCATCATCATACCATTTCAATTTTTCAAATAACCCCATCCACTAGTGGCTTAGGAAGATATATCTGATAGGGGGATGTTGTTGGATTCCATTGGTGTTTGTGGCTTCCCTTCTATTTAAACCTCCCTCCCATGGCTCCTATTCTAATGTGTGTTTTGTGAAGAATTTTGTTCTCAGCAGTCTAGGGTCTCAAGGTAGGGTAAACATATTGGTTCTTATTAGTTAGAGAGGGGATGGTTATGTTCCATGCTTAAAAATGGGTTACCTCTTCTATCACCTTTCTTTCCTCATGTAAAAACATTTTTTTTCAAAATAAATCACTTCTACCAGGGTTTGCTATAGGATACTTGTCCAATCATAAATCACTTAATACTTATATGGTGGGTGCTAAGAGAAGATTCCACTTACCCATCTTGGGATTGTTTTCTTATTATTGTGGGGGATTATAGGAATATTATCATTTATTCATACCCTCTCTCACTTCTCATCCCGATCCTGTAAAATATCCTTTTTAATCCTGTAGAAATTTTGTTCGATCCTATAGCACATGAAAATCAACTATGTAGCACTTCTATAGAACCCTAGGGAACCTTTGGTCATAGAAATATAAACCTTCGATGTATTAGTGGGCCTTTCTAATAGCTTTTGGAATGAGTAATTGAAATCAGGCCCATCCATTTATTTCATTTTTTGGTAGTGAGCTCAACGTGCTTGGTGAACTGGCCCCTACACACTTTTCCTTTTTTAAATGTTTCCCCCACTCCTCATAGTTATGACCCTCCTTCTCTGAAGTTTTCATGTTGCATGGAAGGACAAGTAAACTGAACTTTTACTATTCTAGAGTAGCCAAATTTTCTAGCCACCTTCAGCTCATAAAAAATCATTCCTCGCTCACTAAAAAAAATTCTTTAAACCAATATCTACTTAAAGGAAGAGGCGAGGGGTGTCATAATTGAGCCTACCTGTGATGTCAAGTTGCTGTATATGCATGCATATTGATAATTGATCTGCCGGTATCTGGGGGTGCTACCTTCCATGTCCTTGTTGCATGCACTAGTCCTGATTTAAAAAAACAAATTAGTGAAAATTTCCAATAGGTGTTTGACTCATGAAATATTATTTTGTTATGCATGTTCTTCCACTGCTTAATCTGTGGTTGTTGGAGTGGATAAGTGCCCTTGTAGATTCCTCTCAGGGATGGCATGACTTCCTTGGATCTCAAGGGTGGCCTCCTGATCCTTAAGGATTGGCCATATTTTCATTCTGGAACATCAAAAGTTATTATATTCTAGTTATGTAGGGTTTGTGCAGGCAACTACAAGATTGGTTTCTTTCCTATAGTAGTCACACATCCACTTCCAAAAATAAAATATCTTCATGAAATGCACCCATTGTCTTGGATAACTCATGGTGAGCTTATAGACAAGGATTGCAAATTCTGGTGATCGTGGAAGCTTGTGAAGAAGCGGTGAAAATGCAGTATTTTTATGAACAAAAGTGGAGTCTTGGAAGGGAAGGTGGTTAAATGGTATGGCTAAGAGTTGAAGAAAGTCTGTTGAATCTATCATGTCATTTCCCAAATGAAAAAATTATTTTTTATCCCTTTCCTTGGGTTGATCTCAATCCTTTAGCAATTTTGGTCAACCCTGTAGTAGTTCAACACAATCCTGTAACATTGTAGGATTGAGGCATAATTGAGTGTATTTGCTTGATTGATGATGGAGGTGTTGAGAATGCAGCAAGATGCTGGAGCTTAGTGAAATGAAGTCGCCTTCACTAAGTGGGCCCGCAGGAAAATTCTGGCGCAAAGTCTATTTTTAGACTATGTCTATTTTTAGACATACGGAGCATAATTTGGGAATTATACTTGGAGATTCTTAAAGTATGCGACATGTCAGTAAAAATAGATGAGACCCTTATTTTTAGGACCCGGGCTATTTTTAGACTGATCTCCTAAAAATATGGAAGTCAAATATTATTTACCCTTAATAATATTTTGACTATAAACAACAGTTTACTCTCTTGGCGCACTTCAGTTTGAGTCATGGAGGTGACTCATGCAACTGACACAAGGAATCACGTGGTTCCTAGGTTTTTATGGCATCTTGCATGGTTGGCTTCAGTTAGACTTCAGTGGCAGGAGTTTTGGAGGAGTTAACGGGACAAGTAGTGGAGTTGTGTTCTGTTTGTTTTAGTTGAACTAGTTGGGATTAGTTAACTAACTAATCAACTAGATATGAGTGGAGTAAATTAAATAATATTTAATTTACTAAATATTAACTCATTAGTCAACTCAAGAACACTTCAGATCACTACAGTGCATGATCAGTTCAGTGGAGACCAGTGGAAGAGGTAGATGAAAGGGTGAGTAAAGCTATCAGTTGGTAGATTTGTTTTGCATGAGATTTGCATTACACTTGGAGGAATTGTCCATGACAATTACGCAGTCAAGGCAAGGGGATTCAAACCTTGAACCTCTTCATATACAGGCCATGATTGCGCAATAGAGGCAAGGCAGTTAGTGGTGTGTTTTGAACCCGAGACTTGTTCAAAACCAAGCTAGATTGTGAGTAACTTCATGAGAGAGTACTGAGTACTTGTGAGGAGTATTGTACTTGTTTGGTTACTTGATTTCTCCATTATAATATACACAATATCTGCGGGGTTTTCAGCTATAGGCTTTCCCCATACATACTGAGTTAATGTGTGATTGAATTGATGTGATATTGCTTCTGTTATTTCCGCATGTGACAATTAATTGTAGAAGAAGGTTATGTGTTATGTATGCAATTCGAAATTGATATATGACCAGGTTAATCTTCAGTGAATAAGTGATTTATTCGGCTAATTTCTACATGGTATCGGAGCGAGATTAATTGTCGAGATCTATTACGGTGATTGCAAACTTATTTCCTCGGACAGAGTCTGCATGCGGGCCAGGTAGCCTCCGGAATATTCATCCTTCTTTGTAAGGTGAAAGATCTGGTGAATGCCCTTTGCAGTCAATCTCCGATTTGGAAATAATTTGTTTTCAAGTATAGATCGGAAGCGATAGAGCTTTGAGTTTGGAATTCGAATTTTGCAGAAGGTTGTTCTTCTTGGTGCCGGTGTTGAAAGATGTCTTCTTTCAATGGATTGCGACTCGAATATGCTCTTGAAGGCAGTTCGAACTATGTTGCATGGAAGGATCGAATGGAAGCAGTGTTAGAAGATAATGGTCCGAAGGAGTTCGTGGATGCGGATGTCCCAAAGCCCACTGATGCAGCTTTGGTCGATGCATGGCAAAAGAAGATCGCGAAATGTCGAAGGATCCTGTTGGAGGGCGTCAAGGATCATATTGTATCCAGCCTGCATGGAAAGGCTACTCCATATTTAATGTGGAAAGCTTTGACGGATCTATTCCGGAGTAAGAGTGACCAAAGGAAGCTGGCGCTCAAAGACAAGCTCAGGAACATCAAGATGGAGAAGGGCGACAGTATCGCTAAATACCTCACGAAGTTCACTCAATGCAGAGATGAGCTGGGAAGTGTGGGAGTTACTGTCGATGAAGAGGATATGGTCGACCTGGCTCTCCTTGGTCTTCCGAAGGCTTGGCACTCATATCAAGATAGTGTCAATGGTCGGGAGAAGCTGCCGGGATGGGAGCGCCTTTGGGCGGATCTCATGCCGGAGGAGATAAGGAGGACTACTCGAGATGGATCTTCATCAAAGGGAGCTGATGAAGAAAACTGCGCTTTGGTTGCCAAAGCAAAGAAGGGGAAGGGTAAGAAAACCTCTCATTCTGGTGCAAAGGGCAAGAAGCAGGATATGGCGAAAGTGAAGTGTTTTCATTGCCATGATCACGGACATTATGCTACCAATTGTCCAAAGAAGAAGAAGAACAAGCAAGCGGGAAGATCTGCAGATGGAGAAGCTTTGGCTTCACTGTTCGAGCTTGACTTTTCACTGATTGCATGCTTGGTTTCAAGTGTGATGGGATCGGTGTGGTTCTTGGACAGCGGTGCGTCATTTCATATGACGGGAGATCGGGAGTTGTTCTCAGATCTGGAGGACAAGGATTTGGGTATGCACATCGAGATGGGCGATGACGGTAGATACGGTGCGACTGGTATCGGTACCGTATCCTTTCAGAGGGAGTCTGGTAAACCCTTTGTCTTAAAGGATGTCATGCATGTACCTGGATTGAAGAAGAACCTGATTTCAATAGCGATGTTGGAGGATAAGGGTTATGATGTGGTCTTCAGCGAAGGGAAAGCTTTCCTGCGCAGTAAGACTACTGGAGAGACCCGGAAGATAGGGGTTCGAACTCAGAACCTTTATCAGTTGCAGGTAGATGACTGCGCAGCTATGGCATGCAAGGCTGGAGATGTGGTGAGCCGGGATGATGAGGGCGAACTATGGCCCAGGAGATTGGGCCATCTTCACCATGGAGCTTTGAAGATTCTGCAGCAGATTTCTACTGGACTTCCTAAGGGCACCCTTGCGCAGTCAGATCAGTGCAAGGGGTGTACTTTAGGGAAGTATGTGAAAGCCACCTTTCACGAGAAGGATAGTCGCGCCACGACGATCCTTGAGAGAGTTCACACGGACGTGTGTGGTCCTTTCTCTGTTGCTTCGACAGCAAAGCACAGGTATTATGTGATCTTTGTTGATGATTTCTCTCGAAAGTGCTGGATCTTCTTCATGTCGAAGAAGAGCGATACATTCGCAAAGTTCTGTGAGTTTAAAGCACTGGTCGAGAAGGAGTCGGGGAAGAAGGTGATTGATCTAAGGAGTGATAACGGTGGTGAATTCATCTCGGCTGAATTCAAGGAGTTCTGCAGCGCAGAAGGGATTCGGAGAGAGCTCATCGCACCCCGTAACCCACAGCAGAACGGGGTGGCTGAGCGGAAGAACAGAACGATCGTGGGTGCTGCACGGGCGATGTTGCATGATCAGGGCCTACCCCTTCACTTGTGGGCTGAGGCATGCAATACAGCAGTGTATGTGCAGAACCGTTGTCCTCACTAGGTTCTTGGCATGAGTACACCAGAGGAGGCTTATTCTGGCAAGAGGCCTGATATTTCCCATTTGCGGATTTTCGGATCTCCTGTCTACATGCATGTGACGAAGGATGCGAGAAGGAAGCTGGATCCAACTGCTGAATTTGGAATATTTGTGGGGTACACTGATACACCTCACAACTATCGGGTGTATGTGCCAGACAGTCGCAAGACTGTTGTGCGACGGGATATAAAATTTCAGGAGGAGAAAGCCATGCAGTGTTCGCTTGAGAGGGAGCCACACTTGCATGCGGATGAGGAGCTGTTAGTTCCTAAGGAGGAGCTTCCGGATGTGGATCAGCCACAAGAGGAGGTTCAGGAGGTGGAAGAAACCACCCAGGCAGCGCCAACCATCAGAGGGCGCATGCGCACTACAGAAGCTGAGCGACTGGCTCGGGATGCAGAGAAGGTTGTGGGACCACCTACAGCACAGCGCAGACAGAGACAGTCACCGGATCGGTACACTGGATACATGGCTCTTATGAGTCAATGTGTTGTGACAGAGCCATCCTCTTTTGAGGAAGCTGTGGAGGAACCCGCATGGGTTGATGCCATGATCGAAGAATATGATTCGATCATTAGGAACAGTGCATGGGAGATTGTCCCAAGACCGGTTGGGAAATCAGTTGTAGGTTCGCGATGGATCTACAAGGTGAAGCAGGCGGCTGACGGGAGTGTGGAGAAGTACAAGGCGAGATTTGTCGCCCGTGGCTTCTCACAGATCGTGGGGATTGACTATGAGGAGACTTTTGCACCTGTCGCAAGGTACTCTTCCATACGGACGATCCTTGCTCTCTCAGCGCAGATGGGGTGGCACATTCATCGGATGGATGTGAAGACTGCGTTCCTCAATGGAGTTATTGAGGAGGAGGTGTACATAGAGCAGCCTGAAGGTTTTGAGATCTTCAGCAGTGAGTCGCATGTGTGCCGACTCAAGAGAGCACTGTACGGGCTGAAGCAAGCACCTCGTGCTTGGTACACTCGGATAGACAGCTACTTCACCGGGCTTGGATTCTCCAAAAGTGAGGCGGATCCAAACCTGTACCAGATTGTGGTGGAGGGGAAGCTGTTGATCATCGTACTGTATGTAGATGATCTGATTTTGACTGGCGATGAGCAGTTGATACTTTCATGCAAGGAGGATCTTTCACGAGAGTTTGAGATGAAGGACCTGGGCATCCTTCATTATTTCCTGAGATTGGAGATTTGGCAGCGCAGTGGAGGACTGTTTGTTTCTCAGGGCAAGTATGCTCGGGAGATTCTGGAGAGGTTCAACATGCAAGGCTGCAAGCCTGTTGACACTCCTCTTCCTGGTGGTTGGAGGAAGGAGGATGCTACTTCAGCGGAGGTAGTGGATGCCAATGTCTATCGACAGTTGGTGGGGTCGCTTATGTATCTGGTCAATACACGACCCGATATATGCTATGCAGTTAACCAGCTTTCGCAAGCTATGGTTAAGCCTACCAAGCTCTTTTGGAAGGCGGGCAAGCATGTATTGCGCTATATCAGAGGCACATCGGGATATGATCTATGGTACAGATAGGAGGATGGAGCGAAGCTTTCTGGCTTCACTGATGCAGATTGGGCAGGGAGTCCAACGGACCAGAAGAGCACTTCTAGAGGAGTTTTCACGTGGGTCGACGAGCGGTTTCTTGGTACGGCGGGAAGCAAGGGTCAGGTGGCACTTAATTCGGCGGGAGGCCGAGTACATGGCAGCAAGCTTGGCTCGCCATGAGCTATTTGGATGAGGAAGATCCTCGCAGGTTTGTTCAGGTTGCATTTGGAGCCTACAGTGATCTACTGTGATAACCAGAGCTGCATCAAGCTCTCGGCTAATCCAGTATTTCATGATAGGTCCAAACATATCGACATCAGGTACCATCACATCAGAGATTGTGTTCAGCGGAGGATCATGATGCTTCATATGTTCCCACGGAGGATCAGGATGCCGACATCCTGACGAAGGCGCTCACCAGGAGCAAGTTCGAATTCCACAGAGGCAGGATAGGGGTTGCAGATAATCCATATCTTGCTGAGAGGGAGTGTTGAGAATGCAGCAAGATGATGGAACTTAGTGAAATGAAGTCGCCTTCACTAAGTGGGCCCGCAGGCAAATTCTGGCGCAAAGTCTATTTTTAGACTATGTCTATTTTTAGACATACGGAGCATAATTTGGGAATTCTACTTGGAGATTCTTAAAGTATGTGACATGTCATTAAAAATAGATGAGACCCTTATTTTTAGGACCCGGGCTATTTTTAGACTGATCTCCTAAAAATATGGAAGTCAAATATTATTTACCCTTAATAATATTTTGACTATAAACAGCAGTTTACTCTCTTGGCGCACTTCAGTTTGAGTCATGGAGGTGGCTCATGCAACCGACACAAGGAATCACGTGGTTCCTAGGGTTTGATGGCATCTTGCATGGTTGGCTTCAGTTAGACTTCAGTGGCAGAAGTTTTGGAGGAGTTAACGAGACAGATAGTGGAGTTGTGTTCTGTTTGTTTTAGTTGAACTAGTTGGGATTAGTTAACTAACTAATCAACTAGATATGAGTGGAGTAAATTAAATAATATTTAATTTACTAAATATTAACTCATTAGTCAACTCAAGAACACTTCGGTTCACTACAGTGCATGATCAGTTCAGTGGAGACCAGTGGAAGAGGTAGATGAAAGGGTGAGTAAAGCTATCAGTTGGTAGATTTGTTTTGCATGAGATTTGCATTACACTTGGAGGAATTGTCCATGACAATTACGCAATCAAGGCAAATGGATTCGAACCTTGAACCTCTTCATATACAGGCCATGATTGCGCAATAGAGGCAAGGCAATTGGCGGGGAGTTTTGAACCTCAGACTTGTTCAAAACTGAGTCAGATTGTGAGTAACTTCATGAGAGAGTATTGAGTACTTGTGAGGAGTATTGTACTTGTTTGGTTACTTGATTTCTCCATTATAATATACACAATAGCTGCGGGGTTTTCAGCTATAGGCTTTCCCCATACATACCGAGTTAATGTGTGATTGAATTGATGTGAGATTGCTTCTGTTATTTCCGCATGTGACAATTAATTGTAGAAGAAGGTTATGTGTTATGTATGCAATTCGAAATTGATATATGACCAGGTTAATCTTCAGTGAATAAGTGATTTATTCAGCTAATTTCTACAGGAGGGGTGTAGGGATATTGGTGGAATGATGGAGGAAATGCAGAAGGATAGTTTGGAGATGGATAAATGGGACATGGACCCCCTTCCTTCGATTATTGTCCCTTTTATTGTGGTTGGAACCCTACAAAAGAAAACTGCTAGCGGAAATGGTGTAAGGGTGCCCTTACCTTTGTGTGCTTCCTTATTTTGTTCAATTTCTATTTTTCTCTCTCTCTCTTTCCTTCTCTCATTTTTTTTTTTTAGTTTTTTCTTTTTGAGGCAAGCAAACTTCCTTTGAAGAGTTTTTCAATTAGCAAGTCTGCCTCAGGTGCCTCAAAGGAGGTTTTCTCCTGTGTGTTTTTTCATCTTTTTTTTATGCTCTTAGGTTTCCTGATGGAGGTTTTCAACCCTAGAGTTGGCCTTAGATGCCTCATGGAGGTTTTCACCTGGGCCCTTTATTTTCCTTTTTTTTAATTCTTCTTTTTTGATCATAGGTTGGATGAATGAAGGGCTTTGAGACCCCAAATTATATTCATCTCCTTTCTTATTGAACTAGTAAACTCCTATTTTGACAGAGGACTTTTGTATAAAATTTGACTAGTACCATTAACCAATAAGGGAATTCCTTCCTCATTAATTATTATTAGTTGGATAGATCCATTATCATAACATTTTCCCACTAGATAGGGGCCCAATTACCTTTAAATTAACTTCCCTTTGAAATCCATGAACTTTGAATCATACAAGAGGGCACAATCACCCTCTTGAAAATATCTCTCCCTATTGTGTTTATCATGCTAGATCTTTCTCTGTAACTGGACTACCTCAGTGTGTAGGAGATCTTGTAATTTGAACTCATTCAGGCCATTGAGTTGAATCAAACTTTCTTGATGTTATATGGCGAGGTTTAAATCCAAATGGGTTGCCACCCGTAGGGTATTGTGCTCGAATACAATGGAAAACAAAGCTTTCTTTCAATAGAACAACTTAAATGGAGTGAATCCAGTAGTGGTTTTCCAGGTGATATTGTAGGCCCAAGTGGCTGATACAAGTCAGTATTCCCAATCCCTTCTATTACTATTGACAATATTGGTCAAAATGTTCTCCAGGGCTCTGTTTGTGACCTCAACTTACCCATTTTCATGAGGCTGATAGGTATTGGATTTCATGTGCTTGATATGGTGCTACTCCATGATGTATTCAATCAAATTTGAGGTGAATTCCCCCCCCTTATCAATGACCAACACCCTTGGAAACAAAACTTGTAGAAGATGTTCTGAGGTTCTCCCTCATAAATTTAGCCACTTTTTGCTCATTTTTTTCCTTCACTTCCTTTTCTTCAACCCATTTAGTTAATTAATCAGTGCACACAATGATGTAGTTATTCTACCTTGATGGGGAATCAATATGCCCAATTAAGTCCATGCCCCATTTATCAAATGGCTCCAGAGTCACTTGAGGTTGTAAAGGAATTTCATCCTTGGGTTTAGGCTTTCCCATCCTTTGGAACTCATCAAATATGGCAGTGTACCTCTTTGCATCTTGATGTAGAGTAGGCCAAGAGTAGCCAGCTTGTAAAACCTTGAAGGTTGTCCTTCTAGCAGCAAAATGGCCCCCACAGGGTCCATCATGGTAGGCTAAGAGGATGTCAAAGACCTCCTTCTCTCTTACAAATCTCCTTAAAATCTGGTTTGAGCCCAACTTAAATAGATTTCCCCCAATCTAGGTGAAAGGGGCACTCTTCCTTATTATCTTTCTCTTGTCCCTGGAGGATATATTAGGAAGGAATATACCAACAACCAAATAGTTGGCTATATCAACTAACCAAGGAGATAGCATCGATATGAAAAAGAGGTATTCATATGGAAGTTGATCCATCTACCATCTCCCCATCTGGAGGTAAGGTTAGTCTTAACAAAAAATCTTCAACCACATTCTCTTTCCCTAGTTTGTCAATAATAGTTAAATAACATTGTTGCAATAGTAACAACCATATAATGATTCTTGCATTGACATCAGGTTTATTCATTAAATTCTTAATGGTTGCATGACCAGTGTGAAATTTTTTTTTATATCCAATGATATAATTCCTAAACTTATTCAAAGAGTGCACAACAACCAAGAGTTTTTCAATGACTGTATAGTTAAGTTCAACCTTACAAAGTTTCTTACTTATTAAATATATAGCATAGGGTATTTTGTCTTCAACTTGTCCTAAGGAATCTCCCACAACTTTATCTGATGAATTTGTTTGGATATGGAAAGGAAATGCCCAATTGGGACCCCTAAGGATGGGTGCAATGGTTAACGTCTCCTTTAGTACATCAAAGGCCTCTTGCCATTTATTTTTCCAACAAAAGTATGAATCTTTAGCCAATAATCCAAATACGGGTGAGGCAAATTTATTAAAGTCCTTAATAAACCTTTTATAATAACTATGCAATCCAAGGAAACTCCTAACACCCCTTTGTTTGTGAGGGGTAGGGATCCTTTTGATGATGGAAACTTTGTTTGGGTCAACCTATATCCCTTCCTTAGAGATGGAATGGCCTAAGACAATCCCTATATTCATCAAAACTCACATTTCTCAAGACTTAATGAAAGATTCATCTCAATTAATTTCTTTAATACTTTACATAGATTAGAAAGAGCTTCATGGAAGTGACATCCATAAGGAGTGAAGTCATCCATGTATATATCGATAGTGTCATGAACAAGGTCAGCAAAGTTTCTCAAAATTTCCCTTTGGAAGGTAGTAGGAGCATTACGCAAACCGAATGTAAGGACTCTATAGGAAAACGTTACCCAAGCACATGTGAATGTGGTATTTTCTTGGTCCTTAGGGTTGAGTTGTATTTGGTTCTACCCACTAAATTCATCTAGGAATAAAAATAATTTATTCCCTGTAACGCCATCTAAGACTTGGTCAATGAAAGGCAGAGGGAAATGACCCTTATTTGTAGCCTTGTTAATTTATCTATAATCAACACAAATCCTCCACTTTGCATTCTTATTGGGACTATGAAAATAGGGGACACCCACTCATTATATGAAATGGGGTATATGAATCCTGCATCTAACATTTTTTTTCAATTCTTTTTTACAATGTACTTAAAGATGGGATTCATCCTCCTCTAGGTTAGTGCATAGTTTTGCATCCTTCCTTGATATATATATGGTGGGTTAAAACAGAGGTATGCACACCTTTCATTTCCTTATAGTACCAAGAAAAAGCATCAAGGTGTTGCCTCAGCATAATGCATAATTTCCCTTCTTGCTAGACTGAGATAGAGGGGTTTATATTTAGAGTTATGGATGGGGCAATTTCCACAACCTTGGAATCATCTATATCAGGCCCAATAGAGCATAAATCAGCCCATGGATTTCCCTCAGATTGGTCCAAGGATTCCTCCACTATTTCATCAATTGACATGGTAGTGGGAAGTTCATTTTGTAAGGGATGGTAAATAAGGTAATATTAATCAAGTTTCCTACCTCTTACATAAGTGTCCAGTGTATAGACTAGGTAGATGGATGTATGATAAAATTCTTCTTATTTGATGTCCTCTATCCATAAGGGAAATTCATGCTCAACAGAAGGTTGAGTAGGGGGATACAACATGAGCTACTTTGAGAGATGCATTTCTTGTTCCCAACCTTGCAACTAATGTAGGCATCAACAATGGCCAACCAAGGTCTCCCTAGGATGAGAGGGTAACCATTAAACTTTTTTTTGGGTTAGATGAAAAGGAAATCTGTGGGATACTCCGAAGATTTGATGCATATTGTTAGCGCAGTTCTTTGCTAAGTCATGAGTTTATATTAATTTTTTTGTTTTTAGGATTAGACTTTCAAATTTTCAAAAAAAAACTGGTCACTACCAAAATTTCCGGTAGTGCATGTTTTAGCCCTTTTGGACAGTCTGCTATATTTATGTTTCTGTATGTTTTTCTTTTATTCTGATGCTGCCAGAAATTTAGGTAACATCCTTTGTTTTAAAAAAATAAACGAAAAAACACATCTTCTTTTTTCGAGTCATGTGTTATGGTGTAAATACATTTAAAATATTTTTTGATTGATTTATATCATGTGATAGGAGTTGTATGCGGTCAGTTATGTTTAATTTAATTCATGGTATACGTGTAGCGCTTCGGGGTTAACTCGCAGTAATATACCAACCGTTAATCACATCCTGTTTTCCAGCCAAGTTAGTTAATCTCATGTCAAGGTACATGTTCTTTGAGTGGAGAAGATCTTGGATCATCAAACTTAAGGCAATGATTGTTTGGTTGGTCACACAATGACGATGCCAGAAATTTAGGCCAATAATCAGCTAGACACCGAAGGTGACTACCAGTCACAGATCCTCTTGCCTCAATCCATATGTAGTGTTCCATATGAAGTTACACAACTAACTGAAGATGATGATGGCCATCACATGGTGCGCACTATGGTCAAGAATATTTTCCATAATGAAAATTGATTTGCATGGGGTGATGAACCATGGTTTTTGTTTTAAAACCACCGAAAAAGAAGGAGAAATATCAGTTGAGAGTCGAATTGTTGGAGATCAAATTTCTTAGAGTTGCAGTTTGAGGAGGAGTCTAGATTTCAGACAGGATTTTTGAGGAAAAAACAAGCGAACACTTGTAAGGTGAATCTCTTCTAGCTCTGCCACCTATCAGTTTCAGAGACATAGTCATTAATTTATGAAAGATGACTAAAATAGGAGGAAAAATAAAACGAATTCAGCCACAGGGTGCTAACCTAGTGGATGCAAATTGGAAGGTGAGAAGTTTGTTTATCTAGGTAGGGTGGTATTCTTTGTGCGCCAGGTTAGGAAGCTCTCACTTAGGATTATCTCAAGAGTTTTCAAACTCTTTTAATGGATAAGAAACCATAGTATATGGTCTTACATTGCAGGTTTCAACAGACTAAATTTCTGAGGCATTTAACCTTCCATACGAAGGAGAGAGGTGGTTTAAAGTTCAGGTTATCATTGGAGGAGACCTCAAAAGTTTCCTCAAGGATGCACACAAATATCCCAATTGGGCCAAAGGAATTCCAAGAAGCTATTTGAAAAATGACTAGGCAAAAGCTGTTAAGCTTATCAAGATTTACCTCACTTGTGAAAGGAGGTATAAAATTGTGTCTCTTTATCATATGCGACTTCTCTTCATGTTGCAGGTATGAAGACCTTAAATCTGCCATATTTCTTGTTGAATTGTTTGAAAAAAATGTCAGGAAGGATCCAAACTCACTCTGCTTCTTTATAATATAACTTGTATCATCAAGTTCTCATCAAGGTTCTAGTTGAATTAGAGTTAAGGAAAGGAAATCAAACCTGGGATCATTTCTTGTTTTACAAGGCAGGCCAACCTCCACCTACACCTCCAGTTTCACAGCAACACCCTCATCTTGTAAAAAGAAACAAAAGGAAGGCCAAAAAGGAAAACATCCATAAGGCCAAGAGTAGGGAAGACAAGTTTTATGCAGTCAAGGCTGAGAGAAAGTTGGAAAAAGGAGAGAGCTCCTCAGAAAATAAGACCGAGTCTATGAAAAGGGTGCCCCCCATTCCTCCTTTTCCTAATATCTACACCAAAGATCGAAGAGGAAGGTCTTCAAATGTAGATAAATCTAAAGAAAAAATGCTATCGGAAATTTGGAAAGTATATATTCAGCAAAAGATGTGGAAAGACTATCATCCTACAAAATCTGAGGAAGAACTCCTCAAAGATGTTGGATATGAGATTAGTAGTAGGAAGTAGAATGAGGAAGCCAAACCTATTGCTGCTACCAGAAAAAGGCATACCAGAGAAAACAACAAGTTCAGGCTTAAGTCCAAGGCTTTGCACAATCTAGTTCTAACGACAGAAGTCATTGATATAGAAGGTAAATCTGAAGGGTTAAAGAGAGAAAACCAAGAAAAAAGATAAAAACAAAACCCCTTCAGAGCAGCACTTAGAGCCCTCAAAAGAGAATAAAGATACAAAAGGGTTCTAAGGAGGAGAAGGCCACTGTCAAGGAAGCATCCACAAGAAAAACCAGATCCAGATCAGTTGTTGATAGCAAGACATACTTGGATAAGCTTGTTGAAGCTGCAGCCTACATGGAAGGTAAAAAGGTTTTTTGATACAAACACCTTTTTTCTTATCAAACATTATTTTGAACAGCAGCTTAGATGTCAAAAAATATAAGTCTGCACAAGTTTTTCAGAATTTTCTTTGCATTTTTTAAAAAGAAATAGAGATCTACTAGAAATTCCAGCAACATTCTAGTTTTTGTGTAGTTACATGTTTTTACCAGAATTTCCAGTAGTGCCTGTTTTAATTGAATTTTGACACCTGTCAGCAAATTTTCCAAGCCAATTAAGAAAGGATAAGGACCCATAACCAAAAGGATATAACAAGTGATGGTGAAAGGTTTTTATGAGTTTGTTTGAGGTCATCTTAAATAAAGATACATGGTTATTTAAATACCAAATACACAAGGAGACAAATAAAAAAAAAGGGGGCAGCATGACAGCACACTCAACATTTCAGCCCAGATTCCTTCTCTTCTTTCTTCTACAACTATCGTTTCAGTTAGATTTCGATGGGATATGGTTGTAATGTCCTATGACACATATATAATGTTAGGAGTAGTGTTTCCTTATTTTTAGAAAATATGGAGTTGGTGCCTCTCTTTCTATATATACCATTTGTAAATACCATTTCCAGGTTAGATGTTGATCCACCTGAAGACTGAACATAATAAAAAATCATTTTTTACTTCATGCTAGAGGATTTTGTGATTCAAGAACCATCTAATGTATGGTGTGTCTTCTTTCTTTGTTAATTTATTCTAATTATGAGTTGCAGCAACTAGTAAGGTGTGAGTGAGAAACTATTAAAGGATTTAATAGTAAATTATCTGCTTTATTTTTCTGCAAATCATATATGTGTTGTAGAAAATGTTAATGAATATTTCATAAAGGATTTGTGGAATACTTTATACATGCAATCTATTTTCTGAACGTTGTTTACATTGCATAAACTTGAATACTTTCTCAAAGATCCTTGGAGGTTGAGCTTGAGCATGGTTTATTTAGTCATAACATTGACTGCAACCCCAAGTTCAATCAAGGTATTAGGTACCATAATGGTATTAATTTTCACATCCACCATTGAGCTACTAGGATCCAAGTACTTTTGGGAGATCACCCTCATAATCATTAGATCAGACTGCTACCCAACAACATTGATAGTGGGGATATATCTTATTCTTCTCCCAAACCTTTTAAAACATTCTTCCTTGATAATATTATTGTAGATGGGAACATATTTGATGGCCTGGAGAAGGGGTATTTTTACAAAAAAATTCGTCAATTCTCCGAGAAGTTCGACCTCTTCTGGGGTGTTTTGTTTAGGTTTGTTATAATATCATTAAGATTTCTTGTAGTTATGATGCTCTTGTATGGCCTTGTGCAGCCCTTTCCCATGCAGAATTTATCTAATATTAAAAAATTATATTTCAAATTCCATATGTGACTCTGCCCACACAAAAGAAATTACACACGCAGGTACCAAAATACAGGATCTGCGTATCCTCTTAAAAATATGAAAAGATAAAATAATATCCTATTTTTTGGGCAAGGTTTATGGGTTTTACTAAAATGACACCTACATGAGCCCATGTCCTAAACGAATTAGCCAATTTCAGGTGGTATTTATACAACTCATGGGTTTACCTAATTATAAGAAAGATATAAGATATTGACATTATAGTCTTTTTGATCACCAGATCAATTATGATTTTTCCCTGTGCCTCCTGCATTTCCCAGTTTATAGGAAACCCTTGTTTCCTTGCATATATGCACACTCATCCTTATATGGAATCCATTTTCACTTGCTAGAGAGGTTTTATTTGAGGCTTGAGCTGGACGGATCTAGAGGAAGGTTTCATTGGTGTCGTGGATTGGATCAGGTTGTACCTTTCCACTACTATTTGTTGATATCAATAAATAAGCTTTGTCTCATTCCCAATATGTTATGATATCATGTTTCATGGTTTATACGTATTGATTCATGTTTTATATGCTTATGTGTAATGATCTAACGTATATATTATTTATGCACATTGAATTACTTGTTATGTATATGCTTCTGTCAATTGAATTGCGGGTCTGCTCATTCTGGAGGAAGCAGAGGGTTTGGACCCTATGAGAGCGACATCAAATGTAGGACCTTTGGGTAATCCTCTAAACCCAACTTTAGTAGTTTATATGTTTTGAATACTTGTATGATTTATTCTTGTTGATTATCTTCTTTCACTCTCTTGAGGTTATCAACCCTTAGGGAAATTTTCCCACCAAAAAGCTTGGACCAACCAAGATAGGGAGGTGCATTGGCATGAGGGGTACTATATTCCTTCTCTTCTTCAATTTATTGAAGTGGATAAGGTGGGTGATCATGTGCAAGTACCTTCCCAGACCCAAGGTTTATCTCTTGTATTTACACAACATAAGTAGGATAATATGTCTCCCCACTATCAAACTATTGTGCCTACTTATTGTTTTGGGTAAGATTGGGTTGGGTAGGAATTTGAGGTTTCTTAGGTGGATTGTGGTGAGGGAGTTGTGGTTGAGCTTGAGGGGGATGCATTAAGGTAGCAGTTTGGGTTGGATGAGGCCTCCATACTTGTGATGGGTTTCCCCATTAAGGAGTTTGAGATTGACATGGTTCGAAAGGTGTGTTGATAGGATGATGGGGATACTAAGGAGCATAGGACCATGGAGAGGGGATGGAACAAGATGGATGAGTTCAAGGGTACCAAGGATAGAAAGGTGCATTCTAGTTTGAATTTTAATAAGGACATTATGCACTTATCATACCATGTTGATAAGGCCTAGGACCTTGGGGGATATTTTGGTTGATGAAACAAAGCTGCTCCAGGCCATTCTCAACCCCTTGGTACACAATATTTAGGCCTGGAAGACAAGGGAATTTTTCTATTGCATGGTTCTCCTCACAGAAAAATCATACCTCTATGGTGTTCAATGGACACTCATTTATGGGATGCCTCTTAGTGCATTTAGGGAAATATATGTTTAGTTCCCTTTTTTATTCCTCTTGAATCCTTTTGATCTACATAATATCCACCAACAAAGAAAATATATGCAACATTTCACTCTTAAATTATTCCAAATTACTACCTATCTCATGTTTGATAGTTGATACAGAGCCAAATGAGTTTACCAAGCCTTGACTAGACCTACCATTTTTTGTAGAAGCCCTAGAATGATTCTTGAATATTGTCTTGATGTAATCATAGGTTAGGAGGTAAATATATCCTCCAATAAGCATATTTAGGGTCCCCATTAAATCCTCCCTAATCCCTCAGACAAGTACAAGCTTGAGTGATTCAGGATCAAGGTTACAATTATCCCTTTGGTAATTTCGTTGGAACCTTTCCTCATAATATTCAAAGGACTCATCTTGCCCTAGGGTCATTCTAAATATTTCTTCTTTAGTCTCCTTACACATACAATAGTCCTTGTAGTTATCATTAAAGTCTTGCTAAATTTATTCCTAGGTGGTGATACTACCTCTAGGTAAACTCATAAACCAATGCAATTCTGCATCCTTGAGGGTGGAGGGAAACAACTTCAACTTCTATTCATTAGGGGCATAGTCATAGGTCCTACAAACTACAATAAAATAAAACATAAATGTGTCAGGGTTATGAGAGGCTAATCGATGGAAATTTGTAATGGAAACAAGGCTTATATTCTCCATTCTGGCCTCCCCATTTCTTTCTCAGATAGGAAGGAGCTCATTTTTCTCATTTTTAGCCATGGGTTGGGTAGGTGATATGGGCTCCTCTTCCCCTCTGGGTTCATCAATAATATTATTTTTCTCACCTAGAGGATTTTCTAACTCCCCTCTAGTCAGAGAGAAAAGATCATAGTCACCAAAGAAGAAGGATGGTTGACTACTTGATGCGGTGGGGGTTTTTGGTAGAAATTTCCCTTGACTATCCCTACTCCTATGAGGCATAAAAGAACTAGCTTTTTTTTATATATATTTTATTTTTTCTCGTATTTTTTGTCATTTTCAAATTAGGAATGCTAATGTAGAAAAAATGATAGAAAATAAAGAAATTTAACCTCTAATTAGAAACAGCACCTTCTTGGACACTTATTTGTAAACAGTTCCAAAAAGTGATGAGCCCCAAAATCACAACAAGATTGTTGGGACTCCAAAGACTACCAACTTTAATTATCAACCCAGGGTTCGTACAAACTTAAAAGGTGACAATGTTTCATGCAAATTAGGTCAAGCTCTATGCATGCCACCTTCAAGCAATGGACCAAATCAAGGCATGTGAAGACCATTCTCTTAGCTAGCTCAAGGAAGGGAATTGCATGAAAAATAAAGCTCTACTCTAACTACAGGAATGAAAATAATTTATCTAGTTGCAGAAATGGAAAATTATATTCATCAAATGTAAATTTTGACCCTAGTTGTAGAAATGTAAAGGTTATGATAACTGTGGGAATGAAAAGTACTTTTCTACTTGGAGAATGTAAATCGTGTGCTACTTGCAATAATGTAAATAATTAGTCTAATTGCAGAATTGGAAAAGTGATTTGAAAAGAAGCTAAACCTTTACAAAACAACACTTTTTTAATTGAAATCCTAAGAGCATGAATTCAAGAAGTAGGCATAATATAATTTACAAGGAAAATCACCTTCTTAATCACTGTGTTCAAATGAACTTGGTTAGAGTAACAAAATTCATATGCACTTCATGAGAAAATCATCATTATCATTCAATTTAGAAAATTTTCATCTGATCCTAATTGCAGAATTTCTCTTGCAGTGAACAAAAGGTAGGTTCAAAGTGGTATTTATTCTTCCTCAATCATGGATTCAAAGCCTAGGGGAAAATGATTCAATCTTAAGGAACAAAAACCAAGCTTTTCGAGTGAATCTGGTCAAGTTTAGGGATTTCTACAAGATTTCTATGGGATGATACATGATTGCATTGTTTTGCTACAATATTGATCTCGTGGGAATCCCAAGGGTGAAAAAGGTGGTTTGAAGGTGGGAAAGGGTAGGTAAGGTAAATTGAGGGTTATTTGGTGCCTTTTCCAAGCCTAGTGTCTCTTAGGGACCCATCTTGCACAAAGAAAAAATACACACAATGTACCTTAAATAACCCAGAAATATGGTCTTGGTGTCATAATTATGAGGGAAACATGGGAGGAAAAGGAAGGGGTTGATGATGATAGGGGGAATGTTGGATGATTTTTCCAACCATGCAAGCCACTAATAGCACCTGCAGACCAACAAAAATCCCATTTTTTTGTACTCAAAGTGATGATCAAATTTTTGCAAAATCAACTAAGAAAGAAAGGATTAGTTGAATTTATGAAATTAAACAAAGGAGGACCTCATTTCATTAAGGACCAATTATCCTCAAAACATGCATCTAACCTACATACATGTAAACTTTGAAAGGACGATTTTAACTCTTAGATTGTAGAAACAGAGTATGCAAGAGATAATGAACTAAATCCTAGAAAATTGCAAATGGAGATAGATGCAGAATTTTGGATTTCTAGTGTACAATTCTCAACCACATTTCCCACGAAGGAGGTAGTAATTAGGCCCACAACCACAACTTTTCTAGTAAATAAACATTTACGTAAACAAGTAAACTTGAAATTTTTCCACCAAGATAATGCATAAACATGATACACAAAGAGGGACTTTAGCATCTGGGTTGGGCCCTAACCCAAGGGGAGTCATCCATTTACAAAAAACTTAAACGTGAAGCAACAATAGACTTTTCATTAACATAGAATATAGTCCAAATACATTATACAATGACAGATTCATACGTTCCTATCTCTTGATAGTACTTTACTGCTCCAAAAATTTGAATCCTAATGAGCCCTTAAGCCTATTTATTTACACAAAGAGGGTTGAGGGGAAGCCTCCTTGAAAATAAGACCGCCTCCTTGTAAAAATTTGAAAAAAGTGGATCTAGCTCCCTTAAACTCTCACATTTACTTGAGTTCATCGACTTCCAGTAGACCTTGAGTTGTAGATGAGTGATTCTAGGGATCACTTCGAGTCAAAGGAGAGTAAATTTAGGGGAAAAACCTCCTGCACTTCCTTTAGTTTCCTCCAACATGCTTCTACATCATAAATGTACTAAAAATTTCACTTTTTCCTGCACATTAACTGCATTAGGCCATGAAGCATGAAAAACATCCTTTAACCTTCCTATTAAACACATTATGGCAAAAAATATGTTAATTAATGTGAGAAAGGAGAAATTATGAGTTGGAGGGTGGCAAAATGGCCTTATAATATACCTTTTGATGGTACCCATCACAAGTAGAGAAGGACAGGTGGAAAATCTTAACGAGAAAAATCATATTAGAGGTTTTATTTATGCTTCTTTGAAGGAACAACCTCGTGCTCTCAATAATTCAGGATCCCTCTTCTACCCCATAAAATAAATAAGTTTTGATGCATAATCCTATTAAAATAAATAAATAAAGGATGAAATAAGAGAAATAATTCATGAACAGGGAGGTGCAACACGTAAATTTGTCAGGGTACTTTCTAGGCTCGCTGGAAGTGAAGCAATGCTTGTGTTCTTGAAGTGACTCAATCAAGGTATTGTCCATGCTTTTTGGTAGAGGAGCAACACCAGAGATGAAAAACTGTATTCTGAATATCTTAAGATCGTGAATAACAGTACCCTTCTCCTGAATCGAAACTTTTTGATATGGATGGTTTTATGATTGTGTTAAACTAAGAAAGGGTGAACAGTACTATGTTTATACACGGGGTAAGTGGGGAATCCAAGGTAATCTGCATGATGAATCAATACTCCCTAAGGAACTAGACCGTGCACAAAATATTTGACCAAAGAAGAGAAGTTGGAATTCAACCAATGTGTCACCAAGTGTTGTCCTCACTACAACACCCTCCAAAATTTTGGCCTACATCCAAATTTCATAGCCTACTTTGACTTTGCATGTTGTCATCACAAGTATTAAGAGTCATCACATATGTTTTCTCTAATTATCTCAGTCCCGTTTGGAAGAAAATCAAAGTGTCATCTTCTAGCATGGAAAGTGTCACACATTGAACATATGTAGTTTTGGTTTCTTTCAAGGGGTAAACTTGGTTCTAATGAATCATTCTTATTTATGTATACATGTATCACACTCATTTCTAGAGTTTCAAGAATTGTCACACAAGTGTCGTAACTTTCATCACAAAGTGTACCTTTAGTGTTGGACTTGGGGAGAGTTTCCCTAATGTTGTCACATTTAGGGAAGTATGTTGTTCATTTGTTATGAGTTATCAATGTTGTGTCGTCAACTATTATAAGTGTGTGATCATGCTCAATTTTTTTCCATGTTCACTTTGGCCTTACTCATCCCACACTTGGAAAAATTTGGAAGAGTGCCTTCTTAAGCAACTTGATCTCAGTCAACCTTCCTAAAATATGCACTTCATAGTCTCAACCCTCAATCTTAGACCTTTCCTCTTGGAACTTCACAATGTGAATAACTTTCCTTCCATAACTTTGTACTGTGCAATCTCAGTGCTCAGCCTTGACCCTTGAGTTCCAAAACTACTCAGCCCCTACCTTCAAGTCAACTTATTTTGTTCATTGCACAATATCAAGTAACAAGCCTCATCCTTGACCTCTTGAATTGTGCAACTGCATAAGACCTAGGCCTATATCCCTCCAGAACTATGCAGTGGGAAACATCAAGCCTCAAACCTCCAACTTTACTTCTTGAGCCCCTAACCTATGTAGTCTTATTTTCCTGGATAGCTTGAAATTCACACTACATAGTATCAAGGCTCAGTCTAGGCCCCTAGCCTCATGAGCTACGGAACTACAAAATCGTTGAGCCATTCTCTTAGCCTGTCACCCGGTTCTAGCTCAGTTCATGGTTCTTATTAAGCACGCTATACTAGGGGTTTATCAAACTAATGTTTCCTTGTCATGAGAGTATTTCAGATCCAAATATTATATCATGTTATGATATGATGATGATGGATATGAATAAGGAAACCCTAGTAGAATACACCTTTGTGGCTGCAAAGATAAGTTGATCAATCAATAAAGACAAAGGGACACTATTTTATAGCTTTTAACAAGACACAAAGATAGTAGCAACAAGAGTGGCTTGACACTGCCATATCATCATGCACTCCATTTCATCAATGTCATGTCATATCTTGTCAAGTTGTCATGTCAAGATGTATATGAGTCATTATTTTCCACATCATTTTTGGATTATGTTATTTCAATATGTGAGAAATGTAATGTAAAATGGAAGTACAAGATTCATCTATAGTATTTCAAAATTCATGAAGGAGTCAAAAGGTCATAGAGAAGTCAAACAATCATGAGGGTAGTCCAAGAATCATGAGGGACATGAATAGTCACCCATTTGTTATATATACACCCTCATAGCTCATGGGAAGGATTTTTCACCTTGGATCCTCCTACCAGGAATTAGAGAGGAATATAGTTCTTTTGGAGGAGCAATTGGTTTCTCTAACACTCCACTATTCAAGCTAGTGGTGTTCATTGTATTGAAGTATCTTGGAAATTTTTCTTAATTTCGAAGATCACTGAGCTAGGAAAATTTCACGAGTATGTCATAAATATTGTAAGTCTATTCTTTGAATTTTTTCGATGTATGTTATTTTCATTTGTACTAAAGAAATTGAACTATTTCAATAGCTTTGATACTTATCTTGGTGAAGGTGTGTTGTATGTTTTTTAATAAGTGTTACTTCTGTTAACCACCTATAAATATTTTTTCAAGAAAATAGGTGGCTAAATATTTTTTTGATCCTTCAAGGAATACATTTCCTCTAAAAACATATCATCCTTGAAGCCTCCTTGTGTATTTTCCCTTTGCAAAGATCTTCATTGCTGTTTCCATCCAAAAAGCCTCACTGTCTGTGAAAAAATTATGCTCAGAAAGGCCTCCATTTGCCCCTTTGTATCCCTACAAAATTCCTCATTTTAACCTTCTTTTCCCATTTTCAAAGTTTCCCCTTTAACCCCAAAAATCCCCTCCTAAACCTACTAAATCATTCCATCTCCCCTTTTAACATTACAAATACCCTGTGTTCGGCTTAAAAAATCCCTTTTTCCCTCTACCGAAAACCTTTTTTAAGCCTTTAAAACTCTGTTTTTAGGCCAAAAAACCCACTTTTACCATATACGGGCTTAGCCCTTTTTGGCCCAGCCCCTAAAAACTTCCCCTCCATAAAACCAAGTGCTAAGACCAAGTGCTAAGGCATAAGGTGCTTATCGCATCGGAGAGTTGGAGCGGAGTGTTTTTTCCATTGTAAACAAAAATATTCCGATGCAAGGTGTATTTGTTCTGTCGGTATCGGAAGTGATACCAACCGTCGATCTATATAGATCTGACAGTCCACGCTTATTTCACCACACCCCGCCTTCTCCCTTTGTTAACTCTCGATGAAGATCTCCACCATTGATCTTAAAGAGATCTGACGTCCATCGCATCATCAGAGCTTTCTATTGCGCCAATCGCAAGCTCTTCATATCCCCGATGGGCCGATCCTTGATTGAATCTTGATCGTTGAATCCACAAGAACCAATGGCCAATATTTGATCTCTTTCCACCCTGTGTTCCCCGATTGGTCACCCCTGATCCAATCGTGACTGTCAATCTTCCGCCGATCCGACGATCCAGATGAAATCGCTTCATGAGCCCATCAAATATTTGGCCCCTGCCTCCTCCGCTTCCGCTTAGATCAAAGTTGTCCATCCTATAGATCCAATGGCTCAGATTCCTCCCGACCACTAACAAACCCCACTGTATTTTCTTTCCCTCTACAGATCTTGACCGTCCATCGCACTGATTGGACGAGCTGTATTGAAACCACCTTTGAACGGCCCCCACCTTACCAACCGTGCACCTCACTTTATCGCACTCCATCTCCCACCGTCGGATCTCACAGTCCCAGATCCAACGGCCAGCATCAATATCGCGAATTTTTTTGTGTCCGGGCTTTAACAGTCCAAATTCACGCGATATAGGGGGTTTTATTTCGCCACATGTCAGTTGGGGACCTATATCGCGTTCGAAAAGTGAAAACCGCCTTACCCGCCTTTGTCGCGCGAAAACATTGGTTTCTATCCTAAAACCACTTCCTCACTTCTCTACCCAAAAGTCTATCTAATGATCACAACCGTTGATCTGTACAGATCAATGGCCCACAATGCATCTCGCATCCCATTCATATTTTTCATCAGGCGACCTTATAACTTCATCGCATCATCTCAACCGTCGATCTCCTCCTGAGATCTAACGGTCCATATTAAATCGCCCTCCTCCCATGCCAGGTCCCACCATTCACGACTGATTTCATTGCATTTTCATACATTTTCTTTGTATTTCGTCCAAAGGTCCAAACCTTATTATTTACATTAAAAACTCATTTCTTATGCCCACATTAAACTTTTAATGTTTTACATTAAAGGGTTATATCATTCCGCCTAATTTCTAAAGGCAGTTCATTAATAAATCACCATCGTTGATCATCGCCTCCACATCTGATCTAACAGCCCAGAACCATTACTCCACCAAACCTTCATCAGATCAACTTTCCACTGTTTCACAGTATTTTCCAACCATTTTCCTCTGCATCTACAGCATTAACCTCTGCTGAGCTGCCATTCTCACAGCCTTCCACTGCATCCATACTCCCTCCCGCATGGTTTTCTTAACATTCTTGTGTGTTTTGTAGGGAATACAGTTGGTGAAAACCGTTTTGTTCTACACAGTCACTGTTAGTGACACAGTAGCGCCGATGAAGTTTTATCAGAGCCATAATTTGAAGGGGAGACTCCTGAAAGGTTTTAAATGCATATTCTATCCAAATCAGGGGTATTAAATCCATTAAAAACCTCCAGCACCATTAAACCTGCAAATTCACAGACAGAGACAGTCATGAAGCGGCAAAGAGTATCAGTACAGGATTAAAGAGGTTTAAAGCCTGTAATTGAAGATTTTGAGCTCCAATTCAATGATTAAAGGGAAAATGTATCGTATTGAAGGCCTTGTGATTAACATAGAAGGCCTAATGAGGCCTAACACACAGAAAATAATATTAGCGGTGTTTGACATCAGTAGAAGTTTCCCTCCCGAGAAAGGACAAAGTACCCATACTGTTTTCATTCTACATCGTGTTCCTGAGAAGATTTCCACCCTGACAGAAGTCTTAATGCTTCCAGAGCATTTCTTATGCAGTATGGCAGACCTGAAGTCATTTATCCGCCTTTTTTATATTCACTAGAGTACTACAGAGTACTATAGCCTAAAGTACATCAAAGAACATACGTGGAGTTAATTTCATCCTGTCGAAGACCACTCTTTCATCCAAAGAGTACTGAAAGATTAATGCATAGATATTAAGATAGAATGGGCCTCAAGCCATTCTTCTTCCTTCTATCTTAATTTTTCATTTAGTGTTTCATCTACCTCCTCTGCCTCTCTTTCAGATATTAAACTCATGAGGAAAGTTGTTTTTGGTTGTTGATCGGATATTTGTGAATTGTAAGTTGTTTCTCTTGAGATATAGTTCTTTGTGTAAAGTTGTAAGATAGGCTGAGGAAGATGTTTTCAGATTGAATATATTGTTTTTGGATAATGTTGTACATGATTGGTGTTGCTCTTTAATACCACAAGCACATTTCTTTGGATCCTGATTTAAAGCAGCGGTGATGTTTTCTACCTTTGTCTCTGTTTTCCTTCCGTAATTTAATTACATTTAATTTCTCTGGTAAGAATCAGAAATCCGGCTTAGTATATACCCTTGCATGGTACCCTAAAGCCCATTCTCTTCTTATCTTTAATGTTTTCTACTGATTGTACTATCTGAGAATTTATTCGAGATAATTTAACCATTGTAGTAGCTGTTATTCACTGCTAATTGATGTATGAATTTATGAATCTATTCTTAGATGTTCTTGTTGGGTTTTAATTGAAATAATTGGGATACTAGGAGTTTAGAATGCTGATTCTATCTCACTAGGGTCTTTTTCAATCAATTGAACCATTCTAAGTTCCCTTAAGTTGAAGGCCGAAGCATTGAAATTTCAACGCCTTTCTTTGATCTCAGGTTTTCACCTTTGTTTTTAAATCTTTAAGTGTTCCTTGTTGTCTGAAGAGTTAACCTTTTAGGAGGTGGATCATAGGTGTTTAATGGCATGTCCTGTCCCTAGATCTGTTTCCTAATTGGTCACCTTGGAGGTTTCCTTTTCATTCACCTTCATTCCTTATCATTTCATACCACACTATCATCTTTAAGATCCTATGCTTTAGATGACTAGCCCAATTGAAAGCCTTGAATACTAAATAACAAGTAAAACCTTTTATGACTCCATTTCCCAATGGTCTCGAGTGTTCTCTGAATTAGCTCTCCTTTTCCTAAAATCCTCTTTGCTCACCCTTTGTCTTGTATTGAACCCTTCTTTCATGATTCCCAACAACCAAAAAAACAAACAAAACAAACAACAAACCGCATGCCTACAACTAGCCTAACATCTTAACAACTGAGCTTCGAAGATATATCTATCTTTGCCTTTATAGAGAGATCCCTCTTTGGACCCAAGAGGGCTAGATCCCGAGGTTCCAAAGCGGTTTTGATGTTGTATTATATTTTGGTATTGCCAAACTTGCCAAAACATTGGAACCCCAATATAATGGTGACTCCGCTGGGGAATTTCTGAGTGTTTTTCATCTTATTGCATCGCTAGGACCTCAAAAAAAAAAAATATCTGGTTAGATTTGTAGTTAATCATTGCGGTGGATAATATACCTTTTTGTAACATTCTAAACCTTCCACCTGGCGACTCCATAGTTCCTTAATGATTAAAGACTCCACTGGTGATCAGTAGGCCACTGATTATCTTGGTTTCACAAGACTCCACTGGGAGACCAGACCTTATTACAACATTAGCCATATTAGAAGTAACAAGTAGGATTAAGCCTCTTTGTTTGAAGATAGAATACTGGCTTCAAGAACCATTCATACAAGAGCTTATCCTAACCTAAACCCACTTGAAATAGTTGACAACCCTGAGAGCATTCTTAGGAAATCTCCTACACCTAGGAAGCCAACTATTTCCAGACCCATCCATAGAGCTAACTCTGCACCATAAAACTTTACAGCTCTATCAGACACTTATTTTGACTTAGACTTACCAATCTATTTACCTAAAACTAGGTCATTCAGTGCCCTAGACCAGTCAGACCTTGAGCTCCCTGTTTCACCATCTCATAGTGGTCAACACATTAGGGATAGAGAGACCCCTCCATCTACACCTCTGGATATTCATTTCATTCAAAACGTGGGGCTCTGTCACCCTAAATCAGCTCAGCAAAGTGTTGCTGGTCCTAGTATTCCTGTCATCCACATACCTGCTGCTGAAGCCCAAGATTTACCTCCACAGAACATCATCATGGCAGCCTGGTATGCACCTTTGGTGTCACCACAACCTCTAGTGCATTTACCAAATGATTATCAATCAAAAATCCCACATTTCAATGCAAAAGAGTCTACCACAGCTCAACACCATGTAGATAGGATGGAAGATTCCTTTGACTATATGGAAATAGATGATGAGACAGTCAAGATGAGAATATTTGCCCAGAGTTTAGGAGGTGATGTGAAGAAATGGTTTAAGGGCCTACCTCCTAATAGTATCCATGATATTCCCTCTTTATATCAATCCTTCATAAACAAATGGGAAGTCAAGACCAACCCTCTCCAAATCTTAGCAGAATACAAGAATCTTAAAAGAAATGTAGGAGAGAGTGTCCATGACTATTCTACAAGGTTTAATAGTGTTTACAACACTCTTCCTCCACATATGAAACCTCCCCAAGGTATGGATTTAGTGAAATATCCTGAAGGCTTTGATGCTGACATGGCCTACCAGATTAGGGAGAGAGATTACAACACATTGGAAGATATGCAAAAGGGAGCAGTGAGTGTAGAAGCTAACCTGATTGAGAAGAAATCCAGAATGAGGGCAGAGAAAAGGGTAACATATAGGGATGACACTTCAGCTTCCACATCCGATCCCAAGTATGACAGTCTAGCCAAAACCATGGAGAGACTAGAAAAAATGGTGGAAAATTTTACTATCCAAGTCAGCAACCAAAACAGAAACCAAAATCATAACCAGAACCAAAACTTTAGGAGAAACAACCCTCCTAACAAGCAGAGAGACTCTGATCAACAAGTCACACCCCCATTTCAAGAGAATTTCCTTGATGAAGATGAGGGGATAATAGAGGAGTCTGAGGGAACCACATTAAACATGGTGGAAATAGACAAGGCAATCCAAAACTGTTCCACAGAAGACAATCAGACCTCACACTCACATTGGGATGAGGAAATATTAGAATCTGAGGATTATATGCTAGGATTTCAAAATTCCATCATGCAGGTCAGAGAACAATATGAACATAGAAGAAAAAAGAGCTTAGAAACTTAAAAACCAAAAGCTTCTGAGATCACCATTAAGAAAATACCTGAGAAAACTCCTAAGATGACTGCTGAAAGCAACAAATCAGCAGCTGAGAGTTCTGGGAAGAACAAAGAAAAAGACAGCCAAAATACTGAAAAACAAAGTCAACAGACCAGCAGCACTAGCACTGCAGCTAGTGTTCCTGATAAAACGATTGCAAACACTATACATAGTGAGAATCAACACACTGATTCTGCCACTAAGGTAGTGGCTAACAAAACAGAGCTAAGTCTTGCAAAGAGTCAATCTCCCTTCAATCTGGAGAGTGAGGTTGCTAAAATTAAAATCACTGTCCCAATCTCCGAGATGGCCACTCAGGATGTATATAAAGACCAAATTTTGAGAGCTTTAAATCTAGGTGAAAATAGTGACACTGTCAATCTAAGTGATGACCAACCAGCCCTTTTGTTTGGCCCAAAGATAGAAGGGAAATTTCAAGGAGGGGTAGTACCTCCTTTTTATATCAGCCTCAATATCCATGATAAGATCCTTCACAATGCAATGCATGACTCTGGGGCATCACACAACCTAATTCCTAAGGTAGTTATGGAGAGGTTAGGCCTAGAGACAACCCGTCCTTATAAATATTTATATTCATTTGACTCTAGCAGGGTAAAATGCCTTGGCCTAATCAAAGATATATGTGTGAACTTGACCCAGATTCCAGCCAAATGTATGGTTATGGATGTTATAGTGGCAGATGTACCACCTAAGTATGGTATGTTACTATCGAGGTCATGGGGAGCCAAGTTGTAAGCTACAATGCAGATGGATGGGTCATATGCCACAATCCCTGTCTTTAGCCAGCTTAGGAGACTGTATAGAGAGGCACAAATGAAATTTATGGTTAGCAGCCCTGAAAAGCCTGAAAAGTCACCTCTGTACTCTATACATATGGATCTGGACTTCTTTATCCTATGCAACGATGAATCCATAGGCGAGCCAGAGCCAGAAGATAGAGATGCAAGCAATAGGGTAGAGCCCACAAATTTCAACATAATGGCCACTCTAGACTTAGAAGAAAATGAAGAAGAAACCTTTGGACAATGCACTGAATCTGAAACTTAGAGTGAACAAGACCAAGACTACAAACAGCTAACTGGTCTTCTCTCGAAACTCCACACCATAATGCAGACCTGATATTACAACATAACAATGAAACCAACATTAGGGAGGAAAATGATGATAAACCTGAAAACAATCCCTTATGGAGAATGAATCTCGACGGGTTTTGCACTAGAAAGATTGCAGGAGTGGGAGTGTGGTTACATAACACCAAGAGTGACTATGCTGAGAGTCATGCCTTCAATCTGAACTTCAAATGTACCAACAATATCGCAGAGTATGAGGCTCTCATCATAGGCTTAAATATGTTGAAAAAACTAGGAGCTCGATGGATAGTTGTACACGGAGACTCTGAGCTAATCAGAAAACAAGTAAACGAAGAATACACAGCTAAAAACCCTAGATTTAGGGCGTACAGGAATGATGATATGGATTTACTGAAAAAATTTGTAGAGTATGAACTGGTGTTTGTTCCTAGGAGTCGGAACATAATTGTGAATGGGTTAGCCTGCATAGCTAGTTCATATCATAAGTCTCCTAGTGACAAAAAAATCATCATTCAGACAAGATATAGGCTTGCAGTGCCTGATAATGAAAAAAATTGGTAGGTCTTTGAGGGCGACAAGTAGATAGAGGATTTTTTGATTGGTAGGAATGAGTTTCAATTCTCTAATTCAGACTCTAAATCCGATGAAAGCTGCCTGAGTGAAGAGCCCCCTGATGAAGAAAGATCACCCCATAACGTAGAAATAAACGTGTTAACTGAACAACTTGGAAATCCAACTGAAGAATATAAGAACACAGAAAATGAGGAAATAGAGGTGCTGTAGTCAAAAGATAATAATATACCCAAAGGGTTGGCACCTCTAGAGGACCTTTTTGATTTTGACGATGTAGCGAAGAAACCCACTATAGAACACTCAGACTCAGATGTCGAGGAATGCAATATAGGCACTGAGGATAAGCCTAAGATGATAAAGTTGGCTAAGTCCCTACCTGCAGACATGAAAAATAAATATATTGACTTATTTAAAGAGTTCGTTGATGTGTTTGCCTGGAACTACGAAGAATTAAAGGCCTACAATACAGACATTATACAGCACGAAATCACTTTAAAATAAAACAAAAAACCCTTCAGATAGAAACTTCGCAGAATTAACCCGAAACAACTGCCTCTAGTCGAAAAGGAAATCAAAAAGATGTATGAGGTAGGAATCATAGTGCCTGTGACTGGGTTTCCCACCTTGTAGCTGTGAGAAATAAAATAGGTGAGATCAGACTGTGCATTGATTTCAGAAACCTTAACAGACCTTCACTTAAAGACAATTACCCCTTACCAAAGATGGAACACATCCTACAGAGGGTAGTTGGCTCAAAAAGGGTCTCCCTATTAGATGGTTTCTCAGGCTATAACCAAGTTTTAGTACTCCCAGAAGACCAACTCAAGACAGCTTTCACCACTCCATGGGGCACTTTTATGTACGTAAAAATGCCTTTTGGACTAATGAACACTGGTGCGACCTTCCAACGAGCAATGGACATAGCTTTTTCAGAGGAAATAGGGCACTTCATTGTCATCTATCTGGATGACATAACTGTTGTATGGATTAATCCGTCTTGCGGACAAGACCGATCTCCCTAGTACTAAAAGTATCTAGCAACAAACAGCCAAACATACTAATCTTTCTCTAAGCATATAAGGTTTACAAAAGGCTCTATAGAGGTGTAAAAGACTTACCGTTTGTCCAGTGCTTGTTTGAAGTTGTTGTTGTCCCTCGCGCACTTGAAGGAGTTTTCCTCGTAAACCTGCAGTCACAAACAAGAAAAATATTACATAGCACCTGTATAGAAATCATCATAAACCATGATTATCATAGTGATCAAGGAATCTATGAAATAAACCATTGATTGAAATCTTATTGAGAAATATGAGTATATTTGTATTAATTTCAAAAGAAGAAAATACTTACAACCTGAGCCTTGATGTTGCACAGGACTTTCCGGGGTCCGAAGCAGGAGTCTACTTTACTTTGACAAGTTCTGCACTCCTCCAACCAAGACAAAGAGAGGTATGTAATCTCTCCCCACAAAATCCTTAGTTAACTGAGTCTAAATCTCAACAGCACTTAACTTCGAATATTCTAAAAGCTTGAACTCCTTTGAGCCTACCCAATGCCTCCTTTTATAGTGGACAAGAGGAGGTTTTCTGTTCCAAGCATGAAGGGATAGAATCCTCCTTCAAAGGGATAAGCTCCTCACATCAAGGGGTTAGCTCCATAAGGTAAGGGATTCATGCACCTTACAAGAGCGGTTTTTCCACCGCAAAATCCATTCTAGAAGCTTCCAGAATTTACTTTAATTGAGTTTTTTGGGATTTTACTTGCGCCTTTTAAATCTTACAGGGGTCCGCACCTATAACAAAGATAAAGTGCATTCAGGAACGTAGGAAAGCTGAACATTGGGTGCGGGACCGCAGGCAAGATAGCCAGAAAGTGTGATACCAAAGTTTAGGAGACTTTTAGGAACTTTTTCTGATTTTCAAGGCTTGACATGAGGAACTGATATGTTAGACTTGCAAAAGGGAGAAGTATGAGTAATAATGAGATCATACACATGGCAGAATGTCAGGATGACAATTTTCAGTGTAACAGATTGCCCCCTAAAGTGAAAAGTCTGGAATAGATGATGCTGAAGTCTGTCATATATGAAGAGTGCAGTACTTTATCATTTCAAGGATCATCCTATGGACACCCCAGTCAGCACCTGTAAAAACATTCAATGCAAAATATATATGTATATGTATCATCACTGAGGTAGGCATTCCCATACTCATATAAAACTAACTAAAAACTGATTCAACTGTTCTGATATAGGAACAATTTTGAGTACATCACAGTATAGACATGTGTAGACATAGTATGGACGCAACCATCTGTTTATAAATAGTCTACTGTATAAATGATAACAAAATTCCTCGCAGCCTGGATGGTAGAAACTAGATCCAGGGTCTTGATTTCCGCATCTAGAACTAGTATGATTCTATCCATGTGAATGAATGTGTCGAAGTCGAACATGGTAGAAACCACTTGATTACCAATCAATGATGTAAACTGTTAACAAGTGTGAGAGTAACCACCAGTAATGTCAATGGCTCTCAAAGTACCCAGTACAATCCATGAAATGTGAATGAATGAGCTGAAGTCGAACATTTCACGGAATCATTCGATCGAAGTTCGATGATGTAACCTGTCGTCGAAAGCGAGAAACCTGCCATTAAGGCATGCAGATTCCAAGGTACTGACGATTTCTAGATCAACTTTCCAGATAATGAGTTGTCGTCGATAGAAAGTGATCTGTCGTAGGCAAGCCCACAACACGAAATCATAGATCAAGTTTTGGAAATATATTGGCAAGGACTGACTCAGGGATGGTCAAAATGGATGACAGATACTTTGCAGATGAATGGTTTATTTAAATTGTCCTCTTGAGCACATAACGACATTGCAGATGGTTTGGTAACAATTGACCCAAAGCTAATACCTAGAAACCGAACGAAGACTTTCAAATGAAGTTCGATTAAATATTAGGCAAAGGATTTCCCAATCCAGGTGAATGAAAGTGTCATGTTCAAGAGTGGTCAACTGAATTTTCGAAGAATCAAAATACAACAAATACGCCCATTTTCCTCTCTTTTCCGCCACCATTTCTGGCAAGTACCTCTTTATTTTTGACAAGCTTGAGGAGGATAACATTTGCTTGTTTATAAGCTCATCCTTCGGATGAGTCCAACTTAGTTTAAGATTTGAACCCTAAGAAGGAGTGGTTCGTTCCTGTTGAAAATTAAACAGGTCCTTTACTGTTAAATTTTAACGAGTCTAGTATAGGAGAAACTCGGTGTTTTTCATTTTTAGGGAGTCAGAAGAAAAAACTTAAGAAAACTCCATGGGTGTAATTTTTCATAAATTTAGTCTCTGAGGCCCGAAAAAGGATAAAATAATGCGAGAGAGAACTCTATTGACCGTAATTAGTCAACGTATACCTTTTTCGTAAATAGTCCATTTCAGTCTGTAAAAGGGGTAAACTTATACTGAAGGGACGATCATTCATTTACTTTAACGAGTTCGAACGATCAAGTACTCGGTGATCTTTTCATATGTAGAGAGTCTGAAAAGGGCTTTAAAGAGGACTCCAATGTTTCGATTTTTCTTGAATTTTTGAAAGAGTTTGAAAAAGTGATAAAAGTATGCTCTTTGTTGAAAAATGATCAAATTTCCTGAAAAATCCAATTTCTGCAGAAAAACTTGAAACATTACACATACCTGTTTAAAATGAGTAAAAATGCTTCAAAAATACCTTTTTAAAGTGAAAAATAAATAAATTAAAGATTCATCTATTCAAAAAAACTTATAAAAAAGGACTTTTTCAACTTCATTTTTACCGTTCAAGTTCGGAGTGAAAAGTAGAAGCTTTTGGGTAAAAAAAGTTCCTGTGAAGATTCTGGAAAATCCGTCCGTCGAAATCGAAAACCGTCAGTCCCAGGTAATCCACAACCTCTTAATCTTTCATTTCATCCATTTACAATTCGTTTTTAGGCTTTAAATTTTATTTTTAAGGGAAAAATATGGTTCAAAATTCGCTCACGGGGGTCCGCAGGTGACACACATGGTACCTGCGGGCCCCGAATTTTTTCTACAAGGAAAAAATTCGTAGGTCCGCACTTTATTCGAAGAACGCGTGCGTTCCTACGCACTATTTACAAAGTTTAAGTGTGGTCCCTGCGCGTTTTAAATTTAAACTCAAATTTCTCTTTTGCCGCCCAAAATTTTTCAAATTAGATTGTACTAATCTATCTTTTTGCGCATTGTAGGATTAACAAGATGTTGATTTGGAGAGAACGTGAACATGAGGACGTGGATGACGCCGAAATGCTCCATTTGCCCATAATGCAGGCATTAAGAGCATGCGGTATATATAAATTCTGGGCCATCCAAGGCATGAGAGCATAGGTAGAGCTCCTGACATGACTGGTAAACAGGTGGAACGTGCAGGACCAGTGTTTCATTATTGGCAGCCACCGGCTCGAAATCAAGCTGGAGGACATTTATTTTCTGACTAGTTTGTCCAAAAGGGGCGAACAACTCTCCTTGTTTGGGACTAGGCCAGGTGGCCAGACTGTCGCTAGTCTTCGACAAGAATTCTGTAATAATGAAGCAGACCCCAGGGACAAACTGATTGATATAAAAACTATCATCCGTCCTGAGCTGAAAGTTATTTCATTTACTGTTACTAGGCTGTGTGGGAGTGCAGCATTGCATGTAGCTACCGGTTCTCAGATGTGCATTGCTGTGGATTGTTTTCGCGGCACTATTTTTAACTGGTGTGACGTTGTGTTGGCTAATGTAAAAGGCCAGCTAACTAGAGAAAAAAATGGGAAACTGAATAAATTTGGATATGGATCCATCGTCGTCTCCTTTGCTCTAGAGAGGATTCCTATGCTAGCTCCATAGGGTATCCCTGTTGATGCCGGTCAACCTAGAGAACCTAGGATGGTTTTTTGGTCCGCACTGATGGCCCGTCACGGTATTGAGGGCGCTGAGATTGTTCAATTTCCTTCTTCATATTTTCGTTGGCTGGACCGCCAAATTTTTGTCATTGAGGACTTTCCGTATGCCGGGATAGATTTCCGCGACGACCAGGAGATGGCTCTCCCAGTAGGGAAACAGTGGGATGACTCAGGTAAAAATATTTCTTCAACAGTTTCTAAGTTTTAATAAAAAATTTATTTTTGATCGTCTTGTTAAATAATAACCAAAAAGTTTGTTGAATATGGATGCTGGCCCACAGCGACCAGCCCATCTCCAACCCTATGAAAGAAGACAACCAGTTGCAGCCGCACCAGCTCCTGCAGGCCAATCAGCGGAAATCTTGACTAATTTAGAGTATCATCTAGAGCGTTTGACTCTAGATATTCCGGAGACAAACATAGATGATATTCCACTCAGATTGCAGAGATACATGATTGGTGTCCCAGGACCTTTTAGGAGGTTTCTGTGCAGGGTGGCTCAGGCAGTGGTTTCTTATCATGATCACCATCAGTGATGGGATGATCGTGTTGTAGACTCATATTTTTGACTTTTTGTGTTATCATTTTTCCAATCATAAGGTGTTTCCAACCTATGATCGAAGAAGATGTATATTTTTTAAAACACTTCTATCCTATCATATATCACTATTCTACCGGCTATCTGTATACATGTTATGGATGTTATTTGTTTTACTGTCTTGATTAATGCAAATGTCGATTTATCATACTAGAAGCAACTGCGTCTGCTAATGTATTTAAATGTCTTGGAATATGTTGATATTCAATGTAGTCAAATTCACGTTCCAAGAGATGAACTCTTAAAAACAACCGTAACAACACTGGATTTCTAATGGCATACACTCTGTTAAGTTGTAATACAACAAGTTCATAATCCAACTTCACAATCAAACTCCGAATCCCAAATGATATGGACTCAAACAACAACTCAATCACTGCACTATATTCGGCAATGTTATTCATTGTTTGACTAAGGCTTACCCCATGCATGGAAACTAACTCGTCAGAGGGTGAATAGATAACCCAAGTTGCGGAATAAATGTTCAGTGTACTACGACAAGCACCATCAGCAAAACCAATGTAGGTTTGAAGAGATGTCGACATCTGCAATATCAAGAGTAAGACTCAGATAAGTAGGAATAGTGATAAAACACACTTCTAAACTAGGCACACCTTTCTAATCTAAGACACACCAGCAGTAAAGAAATTTAACCTAAAAAATAAAAGATCTCCATACCAATTTTAAGCATAATATCGCTTCAGATATAGCCCATTTCTGGGTTTATCTTAAGGGATACCATAAAAATCTATCAGCTCATAGGCCCCTTTTGCCAGCTTTCGCTTAACAATGAAAGGACCATGCCACATGGGCACAAATTTTCCAGCTCCTAGCTTATCGTTGGCTTGATCATAAACTAAGACTAGGTCTCCTTCTGAAAAATTTCGATGGGTAACACTTCTATCATACTGAGCTTTAACTCTTTTGACATGAGCCTCATTTGCTATTACAGCGTTTCTCCGATTTTCATCCAATTGAGCCAAGTACAAAAAACGTTTCTCCTCTTCAGACGTAGCTGGGAGTAATTCTATGGCTAATTTCAAAGATGGAATTTCGCATTCAATCGGAAACACAACTTCCAAACCGTAAACGAGCTGAAAGGGAGTGAAACCAGTTGATGTTTTGACTGAAGTTCGATATGCCCAAAGTGCTGAAAATAACATGGAATGCCAATTCGTTTTTTGAATACCAATAATCCATTTGATCATGGTGACTAAAACTTTATTTATGGCTTCGACCAGACCATTGGCTTGCGGATAATACAGAGTGGAACTATCATGGCGCAGGCCACGCTGTTCTGTCAATTCAGTCATCATGACATTCCGAAAATGGCTTCCATGATCAGTAATAATGGCTTGAGGAACACCGAACCTTGCAATTATGTGATTAAACACGAAAGTTGCAGCAGTCTTGTCGTCAGCCAAAAATGTAGGCATCACCTCGGCCCACTTAGTAAAATAATCTACTGCTAAGATAATATATGCATGCCCCCCGGCTGAGTGAGGGTTACATGTAATAAAATCGATACCCCATTTTGCGAAAGGACCAATAGCAATTATGGGATGAAGAGGAGCGGGTGGTGCGCACATCTTACGATCGAAAAGTTGACAATTGTGGCATTTCCGGACTGCATAAATACAATCTTTGAATAACGACGGCCAGAAATAACTAGCGCGCAATATCTTTTGGGCTGTGGCATACCCAGACATATGACCGCCACATGCTCCAGAATGGCTGTCATTTAGAACCTTTTCAGCTTCTTCATGAATAAGACAGTGTCGGAAAACAGAATCCGTTGCCTGACGATAAAGTGTATCACCAATAATATTATACTGTTGGGATTGGAAACGTATTTTCTGTCGCTGAGATCACAAAATTTCAGGCCGAAAAGATTGGGTTTGGAGATAAAGGATAATATCTCCATACCATGGATCAAGAGTACTGATAAGAAACAGAGATTCATCCGCAATGGGTTGCTCTGCCACAGTTTCAGTATCAGTAGAGGGGAAACCACACATTAGTTTCACAAAAACCAAGGATTTCTTCGCCTTGGATTTTTCAAATTCCAAGTCGAATTCCTGCAGGATGACTATCCATTTGGAATACTTGCCCCCTAGCAACTGTTTGGTCAAAATGTACATCATAGGGTTGCAATCAGAAATTACCGTAGTTTTGCGTAACAATATGTAATGTCTAAATCGTTGGACAGCCTGAACAGCTGCCAAGGCATTTTTCTCCACATGCGTATACTTAATCTCAGTCGGATGTAGATTTCGACTAAGATAGTAAATCACATGTTCAGTATGACATTCATCTTCCTGAACTAACACCATCCCAATGGTGGAATGAGAAGAAACGAGGTACAAAATGTAATCTTGGTTGTAGTCGGGAGGATGTAATAATGGTGCATGGGTTAATGCATGTTTAAGTGCATCAAAAGATCGATCAATGATCTCATCCCAAAAGAATGGTATGTTCTGTTTCAGAAACCGGGTAAAACCTTTTGTAAGCTCGGCGTAGTTAGAAATAAATCGACGTAAAAAGTTTGCTTTCCCCTGCAAACTTTGGAGTTGGTGTAAAGTCGAAGGAGGAGGTAATTTAACAATAGCCTCGACCTTCGATGGATCGACGTGAATACCTGATTTCGAGACAACAAATCCCAGTAAATGACCTGAATCTACACAAAAAACACATTTGTGTGGATTTAGCCAAATCTGATAATGCCGACATCACATAACGATAGCACGTAAATGTGTAAGATGGTCAGCCCTGCGTGATGAATGAGCAAGTAAATCATCGAGATACGGTTGCACAATGTGCTTAATGTCATGAAACGCATAAGACATTGCCCGTTGAAAAGTTGCTCCAGCGTTCTTTAATCCAAAGGGTAGTTTGCAGTAAGAAAATGTCCCCCACAGACAAATAAAAGTTGTTTTTGGCTGATCGGCAGGGAGTATGTTTATTTGATTATACCCTGAAAAGCCGTCCATAAAGGAAAAAATTTCACTACTGGCACAATCATCGACTATTTGATCGATATAGGGAGTTGGATAATTGTCTTTAGGACAAGCTCGATTAATATCCCTATAATCGATACATACTCGTATGGTTCCTTGTCTTTTAGTCACAGGAACAATATTAGATACCCAATCCGTTAAAGGAATCGGATAAATAAAACCTGCACGAAGTAATTTTTCAACCTTTGCTTTGATAGCAACAGCTTTTCTAGGATGCATTTGACGTAGACGTTGACGGATGGGTTTGGCATCCAGGTAAGTCTTGATTTCATGTACGACAATTGACGGATCAATTCCTGGCATTTCTTCATAGGACCAGGCAAACACATCACGGAATTCTTGAAATAGGGCTTTATAAGTTTGAATTTCTTCTTCAGTACAGGAAGCACCTATATGAATGTTTTCAATTATTCCAGGTTTTACTGAAATGTCAATTGGAATCGTTCGAGAAATATTTTCCAAATTTAACTCAGAATCGGGATTTTTCAATGGATTCTGTGGTTCCTTGACATAATCAGCGGTAAATATTGAAGCGAAATCATCTTCAAAATGATCTAGTTCAGGTAAAAACGAAGATCGATGATGTAGATCTTCCCATGGTAAATCATCAACAGATAATAATTCACGAATCTGCTCATCGGAATGAATAGGTTCAAGAAATGCTATTGTGGCTGAGCTAGATATTGAGAGTGACTCCTTGTGGATCCCATTCACTGGATCAATATCGGTTGAAGAGGGGTCGGAAAATGACTGTACGACCTGATATGAAAGTTCAAATGGACTCAAAGGCATCATGCCATCAATTGAATCTAACTCGGATTTGGAAGGTACAATCCAAGGATCATCAAACATAACAGAGTCTGACGAAATCATATGAATAGTTGCAACAGAAGGCGATACGTCAGGAGGAGGAATGGAAAAAGTTCCTAGCAAACCAGAATCTTTAATCAAACCTACTCCAACATCCTTATAAGGGATAGTTGTTTTACCAACGTGCTGGATTGTTTCTATAGAGGCTGGGTCGGAAGTAAAATAAGTTAACTAATCTATTGTAACAATCCTTCCTTGATATGGAAATTTTATGAGTCGGAAGACCGAAGAGACAACAACAGTCATAGCATAAGACCAACTACGACCCAGAAGAAGGTTGTAATCTAGAGGGGCATCAACCACTTCCACATCCAGATTTACAACTTTACCTTCAACCCCTATGGGTAAATACTGCAAAATACCAAAAGGGTGGAAACCTCGACCATCAAAAGCCTTAATAATCGTCGGAGATTGGTTTAGCGTAGGAGAACCAAGTGATTTACAACACTGAATCAACATAATACACGTTGAAGCTCCCTCATCAATCGCAATCCGATAGATCGGTCTGTTTCTAACGGACACTGGTATCTGGAAAGCCATCTGATGAGGTAGACGAGGTGTACTATTTTCTAGTTCGAAGATTATAAGATTAAAATCCTAAATATCAACAGCTCCTATAGCAGACAAAAGTAGTTTACGCTGTGCTGGGCATGATTGCAGCACTTCCAAAGCCGACATTGCTGAAGGAGAAATAGCTAAGTCTTCAACAATGTTGTAATTCTGAGCAACTCACACATGTGGATTGAAAGCTGATTTACGAAGAACACCTTTAGCAGACGGTTTGATTATTAAGTCTGGATTTGGTTTCTTGATCTGTAGCGGACCAGAAACAGGAGGAGGTGTAGTTGATGTATTTGCATTAGAATATTCTGCTTCTTTATCATCAACAGGATTCTTAGTACCATAATATTTCGATCACGTCGCAATCCTTACATGAGACATCATCAAAATTGGCTCTTCTGAAGCAGTCGAAGTAGAACCAACCATCTTACTATCTTGAGTTGGAAAAGGATCCTTCAAGACAGCAGGTTGTGAACCTTTGATGAATTTTGCAACCTCGGCCCGATGTGGGCATTCCTTAGTAAAATAATCTTTGTCACAAATGTAACAAGGATAACGTGGTTTACGTTTTTCGTCATTAGATTCATTTTTATCAATTTTTTCTTTCGAATTCTTTTTGTTTTTACTCTTCCCTTTCTTTTTATTACCAGATTTAGATTTAGCTGTGGATGTCTCCACAACATGAATATCGGCAGAAACTTCGGGGGAAGATTCTCCTTTCAGGGAATCAGGTAAAGTTATAATTGGAGAAGAATCCTTTGAAGATTTATTCTTACTTTTAGTATTGACTGTACCAATCATACCATCAGCGGCATGAGACCCTGAAGGAGCAGCAGCTATTTGACCTTGTTTTGGAAGGTCTGGGATTTTTTCATGTAAAGTACCTGACTGCGTGTAAACGAGGTCAAGGTACTGAGCTTGAGCAATTAATTTCTCTTCAGTAACAACACCAACCTTAGCACCATCTTCAGTAATTTTGGGTAACAATGATTTAACAAACCATTCCACCAAAATTTGATCCGAAATGTAAACTTTCACCAAACGTCTCCTACGTCGCCATTCGTGAATATGATCAGAAATATACGTAGACATGGATTGTTTCAGCGAAGTTAATAATTCCGTGCCATTGTCGTATCTGATCGGAAACTGAAAATGAGTCAAGAAGGCAGTTGCTAACTGACTGAAATTATGAAACGAGCCTTGTGGTAACTCAATGTACCATTTGGCTGCAAGACCAATAAGCATTCTTTGGAAAAGACGTAAGCGAATCGAATCATCAAATGATTGAATTAGATTCACACCAAAGGTGATAAGTCATGACGTGATTTGATGGATCCTCTCCTGGCTTACCTTCGAATTTTGGTATATCACTGGGCAACTTATGCGGCATCGGCGGCCAGTACTGATAAAAGAAAATTGGATCATTTGTAAGGCGCGTCAAATTAGGTAAATCCAAAGTTGCGATAAAGGGTAACTGACGGTTAGGGTCACTAAAACCTTGAGTAGCCAAAGCAGTTCCAGGAGGTGGATACCCAGGGTAGCTGGGAATTGGATTAACATTAGGAATTGTATAACCTCCTGGAAAACCAGGATTAATCGTACCGAACTGGGGTTGTTGAGGTTGTTGATAAGTATAGCCAGGGTATGGTTGATACTGATAGTTTGGATTTTGTGTATAGGGACCGAATTGTTGATGTCCCTGGTACGGTTGATACGTGAATTGCGGTTGACTTGTGACAACTGTACTTGTACAGGCTTGTCCCGTAGGCATTTGAACCGAAGTCTGAACCGAAGATCCTGGCTGGGGTACAGAGACTTGAGGGATTTGCACGGAGGCAGGGATAGACGAACTCGGGGTTACAGATACTCTAGAAGCAGGTGTTACAGGTTGAACAGACGTAGTAGTTGTTGCAGCAGTTTGAGGCGGAGTCTTAGGCGAACTAGGACTGGCTTGCTGAACAGGACCAGGTGCAGGAGTTTGAATAGTAGGCTGGACAGGTTGCTGAGTTGGACCAGTAATTAAAGGATGTCCAGGTTGATAAGGCAACTGCACATTAGGCTGCATAGGCTATTGATATTGGGACGGATCCCACACCATATTCATTCCGTAGTATTTCCCCGCAAAAGGTTGAACGTAAGGACCATAACCTGGTTGAACGTAGGGTTGATAAGTGAGTGGTAAATTTCCGGCTCCTTGAATAGATGGTTGACCAGAAGGCTGTTGGAAACCTTGAATTGGGTACTGACCTTGAGGTTGATAACCCTGAGGCGCGTACTGAAGCTGGGGTTGATAAGGACCCTGAGGAGCATATTGAGTTTGGGGTTGACCTTGGGGCATGTACTGTCCTAAAGGTTGATACCCTTGAGGTGTGTACTATCCTTGGGGTTGTCCCCCAAAATAATATGATTCCACAGTTTGTGTTGGGAAAAAGTTACCTTGAGGTTGCCCTCCAGGCGGTAACTGACTTCCTGAAGGTTTCCCCCCAGGCGGTAACTGACTACTTGAAGGTTTCCCCCCAGGCGGAAACTGACTACCTAAAGGTTTCCCCCTAGGCGGTAACGGATTTCCCTGTGTTGAACCCACAGGCGGTAACTGACTGCCTTGAGTTTGAGGATTCAGAACATTACCAGACATCATATAAATTTGCGCTGCGTTCAACATTTCAGTTTTAACACCACTATTACCAGATGACAACACTTGTTCAATTGGTTGAGGATCTACTCCCGAGAAAGTACCAGACAAAGCCTGATATCCCGAAGGAACAGAAGGACCACCATGTAAAAATGATTCCGGTGTTTGAGAAAACACGGATGACTCTCTAGCCATAATGGATGGCGAATAGTAACCTCTGGGTGTAGGATGAAATGGAACTCGAGGTGGAGAAAAAGCAAAACCTGGATTCTCTAAAAAATTTGTTAAAGATAAATACCAAGCATTAGTTCGAATAGGGCTGTAGAAAATAGATTCATGCTCCCTAAGATTTAAAGATTGAGGGGAGTCAGGAAGAGATATATCTTCGTCTGGATTAGTAAGTTCTTCAATGGAAATAAGACCAGGTGGAAGATCGTCAGTGACAATATTTCTTACCCTGGGTGAATCAAGATCGCTAGAAGTTGGTGAAATAAATCTTGAAGATGTCTCTAAAACAAAAGGTTCAGTTTCAGGTTCAGATATTTCAGGTTCGTCAGCCAGTTCACTGGAAGCAGGAACACTACCAGTAACTTCAGAAACTGAAATCGGTTCTTGGATGTATTCTGTTGTAGGTATTCTATGATCAGGATGAACAACAATAGATGAACTTCCAATTTCTATTGATCTAATCCTACCACTACTGGATGATACCAGAGCACGAAGCCCTTCAAGCTGACTCGGTGAATATTCAGGGGGTTTCCCTTGTAGTCTCCGGGATTGTCTCGGCAATTCCGCCACGATTAAATATTAACTAATCACACGCAAACAAAGAAAATTTCAATGAAAACACCTAAAGTCTCTAAAGAAACAAACAATTGAATCACATGCTTAAAAATCTAAGAGTTCAAACCACACACAAACAGTAACTTCCCATACTAAAAACACTAGTTGGTGATGAAATCCAACTTAGTAGAAATTTAATACAGAAAGGGCGGTTGGAACAGTTACCCCGACAACCTGCTTAATGAAACAGACTGGCACAAGTTTCCTCACAAAAACATCTCGTGTGAAGAGAACCCCCCAGAGAGTCCAAGTGAGTCTAGTCGACGTCTGCTCCAGGTACAGTGAGATCTTTCCTTCACCGTCACCTTAGGAAATAATCTTAAGATAATGGACACTAAGGTTACCAACAGTAACAAATATAACTGGGGGAACAGTCTACGATCTGATTTCACGTGCAAGGGCAGAGTAGCAAGCTCAATCCCCTTGAAGGCTCCTCGACATGGTTAATCCGAGGTTTACCGACAAGTGACCCCAGGCTCCTCGACAATGGTTAATCCGAGGTTTACCGTTTGTAATACGCGCAAAATCTTCTATCTTCCCCAATGAAACATAATTGATTGTCTCAAAGGTTCGAACATGATCTCGTGATTGACTTCTTTAAGAGAAGCTTCCCAGATTATACAAATTACGATTGGGTTTATTTCCTACCGCAAGATTTGTCTACTTGTTTGTTTTACTACCTTGGAGATTTAATTACTCCCTACTCCAAGATACTAGCCTAAGCTATGTTGGTGATAAGAGCCCTAGAAAATAAAAAGATTGCTAGATGAATTTTAATTAAGCGTTACTTTTAAGAGTTGTTTCTTACATCAATGGGTGCGGAAATGAAACTATGATGGTGTGAAATGACTCGATTTCCAAAAGAACTAAAAATGCATCTAAAAATGATGATCAGATTGTTTTTTTTTCAATAAAATTCTAATTAAGGAAAAGTTAGAGAATGCAATTCTTTTAATGAACAATTCCTTCTTTAAACATAAAGAACAATTGAAAGAAACTATTTTTGTCTTTTCCAACAATTTATCAAAGCTCACAATGAAAATCCTTTCACTTTCCAAAAACTCGAAGCCACAACACAATTTTCCTTCAAAAGAAATCTAGAAATTTTAAAAGCACTCAAGACTACAAAATAATTTCAAGATCTACAAAGTTTAATAGCACTCAAAACTACAAATTAATTTCGAGTGTATAAATTTGAATAATTTTCTGAATTATTCATCGAGATTATCCTGATTACACACTATTTAAGCTTCATGCATAATACATAACCTCTTCTACAATTGATCATCAATATGCGGAAATAGAAACAGTCGCATGCGCACATAAACACAATAGTCAAGCACACATAAACACAGTATGTAATGGGGAAAGCTTACAGCTGAAAACCCCCAACTATCTGTATATTATAATGATAGAGAACATGTAACAATCATAGTACAATACTCCTCACAAGTACTTAGTACTATCTCCAAAAGTTACACACAAACTAGCTCAGATCTGAACAAGTCACAGGTTCAAATCTCCTCCACAAGTCTGCCTGCCTCTACTGCGCAATCCAAGATGAGAATGAATGAGATCCAAGTTCGAATCCCCTAGCTTGTACTGCGCAATCCTCATTGGCAATCTCCATCAATGTGTGTGCAAATCTCATGCACAACCATAGTCACAACTGATAGTAGACTCACCCTTTCACCCACCTCTAACACTGGTCTCCACTGAACTGTCCATGCATTGCGGTTAACTGATGTGTTCTTTAGTTGATTTATGAGTTAATAATTAGTGAATTAATTAATAATTAATTCACACCACTCATCACTAGTGTATTTGTCAGTTAGACTAAATAAAACTAGTTCAACTAAGTTAAACAGAACACAACTCCACCAACTGTCTCATCAACTCCACCAAACTCTGCCACATGAGTTCTAACTGAAGTCAACCATGCAATAGCTCAAATAACCCTTAGGAAAAGCGTATTTCCTTCTTTCAGCTGCATGTGCCACATCCAAGCATCAAACTGAAGTGCTCCAAGAGGATAAGATAATGTTTATAGTCTAAATATTATTAAGAGTTAATAATATTTGACTGTTCTATTTTTAGCCCGACAGTCTAAAAATAGAAACCACCCAATGTCTAAAAATAGAGGTCCATCTATTTTTACCAACTCGACCAATCATCCATAAATAGCATCACGCAACTCATAGACCATGATCCCTATGTCTAAAAATAGACATAGTCTAAAAATAGACTTTGCGCCAAAAATAGCCTGCGGGCCCACTTAGTGAAGGCGACTTCATTTCACTAAGCTCCATCATCTTGTTGCATTTTCAACACTCCCTCTCAACAAGATATGGATTATTTGCAACCCCTATCCTGCCTCTGTGGTATTCGAATTTGCTCTTGGTGAGCGCCTTCGTCAAGATATCAGCATCCTGATCCTCCGTGGGAATGTATGAAAGTAACATGATTCTCCGCTGCACACAATCTCTGATATGATGGTACCTGATGTCGATATGTTTGGATCTATCATGAAATACTGGATTAGCCGAGAGTTTAATGCAACTCTAGTTATCACAATAAATCACAGTAGGCTCCAAGTGTGACCCGAACAACCCGACCAGGATCTTCCTCATCCATATGGCCTCGCATGCAGCCAAGCTTGCTGCCATATACTCAGCCTCTGCTGAACTGAGTGCCACGGATCTCTACTTCCTACTGTACCAAGAAACTGCTGTCGAACCGATACTAAAGATCCCTCCAGATGTTCTCTTTCTGTTCGTTGGGCTCCCTGCCCAATCTGCATCCGTGAAGCCACACAGCTTCACCTCATCCTCCTGTCTATACCACAAGCCATATCCCGATGTGCCTCTAAGATAACGCAATACATGCTTGCCTGCCTTCCAGAAGAGCTTGGTAGGCTTAACCATAGCTTGTGAAAGATGGTTAACAGCATAGCATATATCGGGTCGTGTATTGACCAGATACATAAGCGACCCCACCAACTGTCGATAAACAGTGGCATCCACTACCTCCGCTGAAGTAGCATCCTCCTTCCTCCAACCTCCAGGAAGAGGAGTATCAACAGGCTTGCAGCCATGCATGTTGAACTTCTCCAGTATTTCCCGGGCATACTTACCCTGAGAAACAAATAGTCCATCACTGTGCTGCCAAATTTCCAATCCCGGGAAATAATGAAGGAGGCCCAAGTCCTTCATCTCAAACTCTCTAGCAAGATCCTCCTTGCATGAAAGTATCAACAGCTCATCACCCGTCAGAATCAAATCATCTACATAAAGTACAATGATCAGCAACTTACCCTCCACCACAATCTGGTATAGGTTAGGATTCGCCTCACTCTTGGAGAATCCAAGTCCGGTGAAATAACTGTCTATCCGTGTGTACCAAGCACGAGGTGCTTGTTTCAACCCATACAGTGCTCTCTTGAGTCTGCACACATGCGACTCACTGCTGAAGATCTTGAAACCTTCGGGCTGCTCTATGTACACCTCCTCCTCAATGACTCCATTGAGGAACGCAGTCTTCACATCCATCTGATGGATGTGCCACCCCATCTGCGCTGAGAGAGCTAGGATTGTCCATATGGAAGAGTACCTTGCGACAGGTGCAAAAGTCTCCTCATAATCAATCCCCTCTATCTGTGAGAAGCCTCGGGCAACAAATCTTGCCTTGTACTTCTCCACACTCCCGTCAGCCGCCTACTTCACTCTATAGATCCATCTCGAACCCACCAATGATTTCCCCTCTGGCCTTGGGACAATCTCCCATGCACTGTTTCTGACAATCGAATCATACTCTTCCACCATGGCATCTACCCATGCGGGATCCTCCACAGCTTCCTCGAAAGAGGATGGCTCTGTCACGACACATTTTCTCATAAGAGCCATGTATCCAGTGTACCGGTCCGGTGACTATCTCTGTCTGCGCTATGTTGTAGGTGGTCCTACAACCTTCTCTGCATCTCGAGCTAGTCGCTCAGCTTCTGTAGTGCGCTTGCGCCCTCTGATGGTTGGCGCTGCATGGGTGGTTTCTTCCACCTCCTGAACTTCCTCTTGTGGCTGATCCACATCCGGAAGCTCCTCCTTAGGAACTAACAGCTCCTCATCCGCATGCAAGTGTAGCTCCCTCTCAAGCGAACACTGCATGGCTTTCTCCTCCTGAAATTTTATATCCCGTCGCACAACAGTCTTGCGATTGTCTGTGAAAATACACACGAGGCTAGGGGCGACTTCAAAAATATCCCAACCTGTCCGCGTTGGATGCAAAATTTCTTCGGCATCCTTCGTCACATGCATGTATACAGGAGATCCGAAAATCCGCAAATGGGAAATATCAGGCCTCTTGCCAGAATAAGCCTCCTCTGGTGTACTCATGCCAAGAACCTTGTGAGGACAACGGTTCCGCACATACACTGCTGTATTGCATGCCTCAGCCCACAAGTGAAGGGGTAGGCCCTGATCATGCAACATCGCCCGTGCAGCACCCACGATCGTTCTGTTCTTCCGCTCAACAACCCCGTTCTGCTGTGGGTTATGGGGTGCGATGAGCTCTCTCCGAATCCCTTCTACGCTGCAAAAGTCCTTGAATTCAGCAGAGATGAATTCACCACCATTGTCGCTCCTAAGAGCCTTCACATGCTTCCCCGATTCCTTCTCAACCAGCGCCTTGAACTCACAAAACTTTGAGTATGTCTCGCTCTTCTTCTGCATGAAGAAGATCCAGCACTTCCGAGAATAATCATCAACAAAGATCACATAGTACCTGTGCTTTGCTGTCGAAGCTACCGAGAAAGGTCCACACACGTCTGTGTGAATTCTCTCAAGGATCGTCGTGGCGCGACTATCCTTCTCGTGAAAGGTGGCTTTCACAAATTTTCCCAAGGTACACCCCTTGCACTGATCTGACTGCGCAAGAGTGCCTTTAGGAAGCCCAGTAGAAATATGTTGCAGTATCTTCAAAGCTCCATGGTGAAGGTGGCCCAATCTCCGATGCCACAACTCGCCATCATCCCGGCTCACCACTCCTTCAGCCTTGCATGCCATTGTTGCACCGCCATCTACATGCAATTGATAAAGGTTCTTGACTCGAACCCCTATCTTCTGGGTTTCTCCAGTTGTCTTACTGCGCAGGAAAGCCTTTCCTTCGCTGAAGACAACATCGTACCCCTTGTCTTCTAACATCGCCACAGAGATCAGATTCTTCTTCAATCCTGGAACATGCATCACATCCTTCAATACGAAGGGTTTACCAGACTCCCTCTTAAAGGAAATGGTACCGATATCGGTCGCACTGTATCTACCATCATCGCCCATCTCGATGTGCACTCCAAGATCTTTCTCATCCAGATCTGAAAACAAATCTCGATCTCCAGTCATGTGAAAAGACACACCACTGTCCAAGAACCATACTGATCCCATCACACTTGAGACCAAGCATGCGATTAGCGAAAAATCCAGCTCAAACTGCGAGGCTAAGGCCTCTCCAGCTGCAGATCCAGCAGCCTGCTTATTTTTCTTCTTTTGCGGACAATTTGTGGCATAATGTCCGTGTTGGTGACAGTGAAAACACTTCACCTTAGACATGTCCTGCTTCTTGCTTTTCGCACCGGAATGAGAAGCTTTCTTGCTCTTCCACTTCTTTGCTTTGGCAGCCAAAGTGAAATTTTCTTCATCAGATGCCTTTGATGAAGATCTGTCCCTGGTATTCCGCCTTATCTCCTCTTGCACGAGATCCGACCAAAGTCACTCCCATCCCGGCAATTTCTCCCGACCATTGACAGAATCCTGATAGGCATGCCAACTCTTCGGAAGACCAAGGAGAGCCAAGCTCACCAATTCCTCATCATCGACAGTCACCCCCACACTTCCCAGCTCATCCCTGCATTGGATGAACTTTGTGAGGTACTTCGGCATACTGTCGCCTTTCTCCATCTTTATGTGTCTGAGTTTATCCTTGAGCGCCAACTTCCTCTGGTCGCTCTTGCTTTGTAATAAATCTGTCAACACTTTCCACATCAAGTATGGAGAAGCTTTTCCATGCATGATGGATACAATGTGATCCTTCACGCCCTCCAACAGAATCCTTCGACATTTTGCCATCTTCTTTTGCCAAGCCTCAACTTGAGCAGCATTAGTAGGCTTTGGAACCTCAACTTCTATGAACTCCTTCAGCCCGTTATCATCTAATACCACCTCCATTCTGTCCTTCCATGCAACATAATTTGAACTGCCCTCAAGGGCATATTCCAGTCGCAATCTGTTGAAAGACATTTCAACTCCAGCACCAAGAAAACTGCTGCAAATTCGAATTCCAAATTTTGCTGCAAATTCGAATTCCACCAGCTCAAAACTCAACTGCTTCCGATCTGTGAGAACAAATTATTTCTAGCACAGAGATTGACTGTAGGGGCATTTACTAGATATTTCACCTTTCAAAGAAAGGATGGATCCAGAGGCTACCTGGCCCGCTTACAGACTCTGTCTACTGAAATAAATTGTAATCACTGTAATAGATCCAATGATCAATTTCGCTCCAATACCATGTAGAAATTTGAATAATTTGCTGAATTATTCATCGATATTATCCTGATTACACACTATTTAAGCTTCATGCATAATACATAACCTCTTCTACAATTTATCATCAATATGCGGAAATAGAAACAGTCGCATTTGCACATAAACACAATAGTCAAGCACACATAAACACAATATGTAATGGGGAAAGCTGATAGCTGAAAACCCCCAGCTATATATATATTATAATGATAGAGAACATGTAACAATCATAGTACAATACTCCTCACAAGTACTCAGTACTATCTCCAAAAGTTACACACAAAACTAGCTCAGATTTGAACAAGTCATAGGTTCAAATCTCCTCCACAAGTCTGCCTACCTCTACTGCGCAATCCAAGATGAGAATGAATGAGATCCAAGTTCGAATCCCCTAGCTTGTACTACGCAATCCTCATTGGCAATCTCCATCAATGTGTGTGCAAATCTCATGCACAGTTATAGTCACAACTGATAGTCACACTCACCCTTTCACCCACCTCTAACACTGGTCTCCACTGAACTGTCCATGCATTGCAGTTAACTGATGTGTTCTTTAGTTGATTTATGAGTTAATAATTAGTGAATTAATTAATAATTAATTCACACCACTCAACACTAGTGTATTTATCAGTTAGACTAAATACAACTAGTTCAACTAAGTTAAACCGAACACAACTCCACCAACTGTCTCATCAACTCCACCAAACTCTGCCACATGAGTTCTAACCGAAGTCAACCATGCAATAGCTCAACTAACCCTTAGGAAAAGCGTATTTCCTTCTGTCAGCTGCATGTGCCACATCCAAGCATCAAACTGAAGTTCTCCAAGAGGATAAGATAATGTTTATAGTCTAAATATTATTAAGGGTTAATAATATTTGACTGTTCTATTTTTAGCCCGGCAGTCTAAAAATAGAAACTGCCCAATGTCTAAAAATAGAGGTCCATCTATTTTTACCAACTCTACCAATCATCCATAAATAGCATCCTGCAACTCATAGACCATGATCCATATGTCTAAAAATAGACTTTGCGCCAAAAATAGCGTGCGGGCCCACTTAGTCAAGGCGACTTCATTTCACTAAGCTCCATCATCTTGTTGCATTTTCAACATTGAGATCTACAAAGTTTAATAGCACTCAAAACTACAAACTTTAATAATATAAATGAATAAAAGCTTTAAGATTTTTTGAAGAATGTTTTATCTTAGTTGTTTAGCAAACTAAGGATCTATTCATTCAGAATAACAAACAGATCAAAAAAAACTCAATTATGTTTTTATAAAAAACGAAATTCAAACACCAATAACAAAGTTTCTTTTTGAATATTTGCAAAGAAACAGGTAACTCTATTTCTCAATAAAGGATGATTTCACAATCAGGTCAGATTCAGCAAAATACCAAGAAAGACCAAGGTAATCCGAAGTACTTCAAAACGTCAAATGCTTCAAATCACTACAAAATACCAAGTGAAACGCAATCCAAAACGCAAAACTTCTAGAAAATCATCAAAACACGAATACTGCTGATATTTATTAACAGAAAGCTTTTGATAGAAACAATCATCAATCTGGGCAGAAAACAAAAACTGAAAATCAAGATCAAGATAAACTAAAGAAAGAAATATGAAGTTTTTCAAAACTTTAACAGGGTCCGCAGGCTCCAGGATATCATAGGTGCGGTCCCGCACTGTTTACACAGGAAAAGTGCGAAACTGCTCGCACTGTGAAAACAAGGCAAAGAGCGGTCCCAGGAAAAACTAGAGAAAAACTTAAAGGATTTCAAAATTTTCAAAAATAGAGAAAACCTAAGCTACCCAGGCAGATGTCAATCAATCAAAAACCAAGAAAAACGTTTCCTCAAATCAAAATAAAAGAGAACCAAAAACAACAAGTTCTTTCCCCAGTGGAGTCGCCAATTTGTTGTATGGATTAATCCGTCTTGCGGACAAGACCGATCTCCCTAGTACTAAAAGTATCTAGCAACAAACAGCCAAACATATTAATCTTTCTCTAAGCATATAATGTTTACAAAAGGCTCTATAGAGGTGTAAAAGACTTACCGTTTGTCCAGTGCTTGTTTGAAGTCATTGTTGTCCCTCGCGCGCTTGAAGGAGTTTTCCTCGTAAACCTGCAGTCACAAACAAGAAAAATATTACATAGCACCTGTATATAAATCATCATAAACCATGCTTATCATAGTGATCAAGGAATCTATGAAATAAACCATTTATTGAAAACTTATTGAGAAAGATGAGTATATATGTATTAATTTCAAAAGAAGAAAATCCTTACAACCTGAGCCTTGATGTTGCACAGGACTTTCCGGGGTCTGAAGCAGGAGTCTCCTTTACTTTGACAAGTTCTACACTCCTCCAACCAAGACAAAGAGAGGTATGTAATCTCTCCTCACAAAAGCCTTAGTTAACTGAGTCTAAATCTCAACAGCACTTAACTTCAAATATTCTAAAATCTTGAACTCCCTTTGAGGCTACCCAATGCCTCTTTTTATAGTGGACAAGAGGAGGTTTTCTGTTCCAAGCATGAAGGGATAGAATCCTCCTTCAAAGGGATAAGCTCCTCACATCAAGGGGTTAGCTCCATAAGGTAAGGGATTCATGCACCTTACAAGAGCAGTTCTGCCACCGCAAAATCCATTCTAGAAGCTTCCATAATTTACTTTAATTGAGCTTTTGGGGATTTTACTTGCGCCTTTTTAATCTTACAGGGGTCCGCACCTATAACAAATATAAAGTGCATTCAGGAATGCAGGAAAGCTGAACATTGGGTGCGGGACCGCAGGCAAGATAGCCAGAAAGTGCGATACCAAAGTTTAGGAGACTTTTGGGAACTTTTTCTGATTTTCAAGGCTTGACATGAGGAACTGATATGTTAGACTTGCAAAAGGGATAAGTATGAGTAATAATGACCTCATACACATGGCAGAATGTCAGGATGACAATTTTTAGTGTAAAAATAACAGTCTATTCCAAGACTAATGAGGAGCACCTAAAACATCTGAAAAGAGTTTTTGAAAAATGTTGAAGGTTCGGTCTGTCTTTAAATCCCAAAAGACTGTATTCGGGCTTAAAGAAGGTAAGCTTCTTGGCCATATTATATCAGAGAAGGGAATTAAAATATACCCACAAAGAGTTGAGGGAATACTTTAGATTACACACCCGAGAAACATAAAAGAGTTGCAGTCCTTTATTGGGAAAATTAACTTCTTAAGGAGGTTTATTCCCAACTTAGATGAGCACTTCAGGGATATGAAAAACATGCTGAAAAAAGGTGTAGGGGTTAAGTGGACTGTAGAGGCTAAGAAATTTTTTGAATTAGTTAAACTTGCACTCACCTGGGCACCTGTCTTAATTAGCCCTGACTTTTTAAATGATTTCCTGATATTTTCCTTTGCCTCCGAACATACAGTGGCTGCAGTTCTGCTACAAAAAAATCTAGAGGGAATGATATAGCCTATTGCTTTCTTCATCAAAGCTCTGAGGAATGCACCCTTAAAATAAAACATAATGGAACAACAGGCCTATGCCTTGGTAAAGCCCTTGAAAGACTTTAGGGTGTATATACTGCATTCTCACATCATTGCCTAAATGCCAAACATAGTGGTTAAAGATATTTTTTCCCAAGATCCGGATGGAAAGAGGGGCAAATGGATTGCTGTAATATTAGAGGATGACCTGGAAATGAAACCCACAAAACTGATCAAAGGTCAGGTCTTAGCTTAATTGATGGCTGAATCTAACTTGCAAGCCCTCAACATAAACATGGTGGATGCCTTGGATGAGCATGAAGGATTGCCTGATCCTACTGTTGAAGAACAATTTCAAAACTCTCCTTGGTATTCTGATATCATGTATGTGCTCACAAACCTCAATGCCCCTCCTGATTTATCAAAGACTAAGGCCAGATTCCTAACGTTAAAAGCCAGAAACTATTGCATACTGAATGAATGTTTATACTAGAAAAATGCAAATGGTCTATTTCTTAAATTTTTTCCTGAAACTGAAGCAAAGAGGATTAAGCAGGAGTTCCATGCAGGAGAGTGTGGAGGCCATTTAAACTGGAAAGCCACTGCTAACAAAATACTCAGAGCTGGCTATTACTGGCCTACACTTTTCAATGAAATCCATAAAATGATAATTGCCTGCCATAAGTGCCAGATTTTTTAGGGCAAAAGAAAGCTCCTTCCTTTACCATTACAACCCATTACTGTTGAGGCTCCTTTCAACAATGGGGCCTAGATTTCATAGGATAAATACACCTTGCTTCTTCTGCACAACACAAGTGGATCCTTACAGCCACAGACTATTTCAAAAAATGGATAGAGGCCATACCTTATAGGAATGCCACAGATTCTATTATCCTTAGGTTCCTAGAAGACCACATCCTCTCTAGATTTGGCTGCCCAAGAAAGATAATCATTGATAATGCTACTACTTTTGGATCCAAGAAAATGATTGACTTTTGTCACAGGTATCAAAAAGCACTCGGTCATTCAACTGCTTATTACCCACAAGGTAATGGGTTAGCTGAATCATAAAACAAGAGCTTGGTGACCATTATCAAAAAGCTGCTTGAAGAGAATAAGAAGTCATGGCATAACAAGTTAGTGAATGCTTTGTGGGCTGACAAACTAACAACAAAGAAATCCATTGGGATGTCACCATATCAACTTGTTTATGGAACAGAGGCAGTGTTTCCAACCAGCCTAGGGGTACCAATGATTAAACTAGTCCAAGAGATTCAGACAGAAGAGGACAGTATGGTGAGGAGGATAAATCAAACAATTCATCTCCAACAAACAAGAGAAGAAGTCTATAATAGAGCTCTGAAAGTACATGAAAATATAAAGAAGTTGTTTGACAAGAGAACAAAATCTTGTGACTTCAAAATTGGAGATAAGGTTCTGAAGTGGGACTCTAGGAGAGAAGACAAAGGAAAACATGGCAAATTTTATAGTTTGTGGTAGGGTCCTTAAATCATCCAAGCCACCGTTGAGGTAGATGGTGCAGATCTGTTTGGGGGTCCTGTCAATGGCAGGATGCTCAAGAATTACTACAGCTGATTTCCAATTTACAGTTTTTCATTTCCATTGTAAATACCATTGTTGTGTTTTGTTTTAAAAGAAAGAGAAGAAAATGTCTCAAAAAAGAGAGAAAGAGAGGTTCAAACATGCTCAAAACTTGAACCTCTGAAGTGCAAAATATTGTCTCTAACATGATCAAAACATGAGCAAAAGGAAGTAAAGAAGCTGGTTCCAATATGCTCAAAATATGAACCAACAAAGAAGAAAAAAGATCAGTTCTAACAAGCCCAAAACCAGAGCTGAAGTGAAGAAGAAGGTGACTCTAACAAGCTCAAAACTTGAGTCACAAAGAAAAGAAGGATGCTTGAAAGTTTCAAGATTTCAAGCCTTCAAATATTTTGTTTTCAAGTTTCTACAATTTCTGTTCATGTGCAGCTGTCTTTATGCCATGGATCCACAGTAAACCAGACTTTCTAATATTGGTTTGACTGTTTTTAAATTTCTGTTATAGAATGTAGAGAAGAAATATGCTAGACAGTTTAATCCTAGCAGATATTAGAATAGGTAGAGAAACTATGAGGCCAACAGTTTAATCTGGTATCATGGAGGAATAAGGGTAGAATTAGACTAGTTTGTTTTCTACTTTCAATAAAAAAAATGATGATGAAGAAGGTCTGCAAATTCAAATGCACCTTGAAGAAAAAATGTTAGGACTGTAGGATGGGTAGGTAGATTTCTTGGGGAATGTTTTCTGCTGATTGATATCCATCATGTTTGTAACAGCTGAATCAAAGAAGAAATATGTTTCGAGGATCCGACATCAGGCCTACTCCAAAGAGTATTCTCTGAATTCTTGACACCTTCAAGAATATGACATCCCCATGTGGAGCCACTGTTAGCCACCTATAAATGTTTTTTCAAGAAAATAGGTGGCTAAATATTTTTCTGAGCCTTCAAGGAATACATTTCCTCTGAAAACATATCATCCTTGAAGCCTCCTTGTGCCTTTTCCCTTTGAAAAGATCTTCACTGTTGTTTCCATCCAAAAATCCTCACTGTCTGTGAAAACATTATGCTTAGAAAGGCCTCCATTTGCCCCTTTGTATCCCTGTAAAATTCCTCATTTTAACCCTCTTTTCCCATTTTCAAAGTTTCCCCTTTAACCCCAAAAATCCCCTCCCAAGACTACTAAATCATTCCATCTCCCCTTTTAACATTACAAATACCCTGTGTTCGGCTTAAAAATCCCTTTTTCCCTCTACCAAAAACCTCTTTTAAGCCTTTAAAACATTGTTTTTAGGCCAAAAAACCCACTTTTACCATATAAGGGCTTAGCCCTTTTCGGCCCAGCCCCTAACCACTTCCCCTCCATAAAACTAAGCGCTAAGGCATAAGGCACTTATCGCATCGGAGAGTCGGAGCAGAACGTTTTTTCCATTGTAAACAAAAATCTTCCGATGTGAGGTGTATTTGTTCTGTCAGTATCGAAAGCGATACCAACCATTGATCTATATAGATCTGATGGTCCGCACTTATTTCACCGCGCCCTGCCTTCTCCCTTGGTTAACTCCCGATGAAGATCTCCACCATTGATCTTAAAGTGATTCGATGACCATCGCATCATCGGAGCTTTCTATTGCGCCAATCGCAAGCTCTTCATATCGTCGATGGGCCAATCCCTGATTGAATCCTGGCCATTGAATCCATAAGAAACAATGGCCAGGATTTGATCTCTTTCTACCATGTGTTCCCTGATTGGTCACCCCCGATCCAATTGTGACCATCGATCTTCCGCAGATCCGACGGTCCAAATGCAATCGCTTCATGAGCCCATCAGAGATTTGGCCCCTGCCTCCTCCGCTTCCGATTAGATCACAGCCGTTCATCTTGTAGATCCAATGGCTCAGATTCCTCCCGACCACTAACTAGCCCTGCTGCCTTTGCTTTCCCTCTGCAGATCTCAACCATCCATCGCACTAATTGCACGGCCTTTATTGAAACCACCTTTGATCGGCCCCCACCTTACCAACTGCGCACCTCACTTTATCGCGCTCCATCTCCCGCTGTCGGATCTCACAGTCCTAGATCCAATGACCAGCATCAATATCACGCATTTTTTATGTCTAGGATTTAACAATCCAAATTCACGGGATATAGGGGGTTTTATTTCGCCACGTGTCAGCCGGGGACCTATATCATGTTCGAAAATTGAAAACCACCTTACCCACCTTTGCCACGCGAAAACAAAGGTTTCTATCCTAAAACCACTTCCCCACTTCTGTGCTTGAAAGTCTATCTAAGGATCATGACCGTTGATCTGTATAGATCAACGACGCACAATGCATCTCGCGTCTTATTCATATTTTTCATCGGGTGACCTTAGAACTTCATTACGTCATCTCAACAGTCGATCTCCTCCTGAGATCTAACGGTCCATATTAAATCGCCCTCTGCCCATGCCAGGTCCCACCATTCATGACCGATTTCATTGCATTTTCATACATTTTCTTTGTATTCCGTCCAAAGGTCCAAACCTTATGATTTACATTAAAAAATCATTTCTTCCGCTCACATTAAAATTTTAATGTTTTACGTTAAAGGGTTATATCATTCTGCCTAATTTCTAAAGGCAGTTCATCAATAAATCACCACTGTTGATCATCGCCTCCACATCTGATCTAACGGCCTAGAACCATTCCTCCACCAAACCTTCATCAGATCAGCTTTCCACCGTTTCACAGCATTTTCCAACCATTTTCCTCTGCATCTACAACATTCACCTCTGCTGCGCTTCCATTCTCACAACCTTCCACTGCATCCATACTCCCTCCCACATGGTTTTCTTAACATTATTATGTGTTTTGCAGGGAATATAGATAGTGAAAATCGTTTTGTTCTACACAGTCACTGTTAGTGACACAGTAGAGTCGATGAAGTTTTATCAGAGCCAGAATTTGCAGGGAAGACTCCTAAAAGGTTTTAAATGCATATTTTATCCAAATCAAGGGTATTAACTCTGTTAAAAAACTCCAGCACCATTAAACCTACAAATTCACAGACAGAGATAATCATGAAGCGGCAAAGAGTATCAGTACAAGATTAAAGAGGTTTAAAGCCTGTAATTGAAGATTTTGAGCTCTAATTCAATGATTAAAGGGAAAATGTACCATATTGAAGGCCTTGTGATTAACACATAAGGCCTAATGAGGCCTAACGCGCAGAAAACAATATTATCGGTGTTTCACATTAGCAGAAGTTTCCCTCCCGAGAAAGGACAAAGTACCCATACTGTTTTCATTCTACATTGTGTTCCCGAGAAGATTTCCACCCTGACAGAAGTCCTAATGTTGCCAGATAATTTTTTATGTAGTATGGCAGACCTAAAGTCATTTATCCACCTTTTTTATATTCACTAGAGTTCTACAGCCTAAAGTACATCAAAGAACATACCTGGAGTTAATTTCATTCTGTCGAAGACCACTCTTTCATCCAAAGAGTACTGAAATATTAATGCATAGATATTAAGATAGAATGGGCCTCGGGCCATTCTTCTTCCTTCTGTCTTAATTTTTCATTTAGTGTTTCATCTACCTCCTCTGCCTCTCTTTCAGATATAAAACTCATGAGGAAAGTATTTGTTGGTTGTTGATCGGATATCTGTGAATTGCAAGATGTTTCTCTTAAGATATATTTCTTTGTGTAAAGTTGTAAGATAGGCTGAGGAAATTTTTCTCTTTAATACGACAAGCACATTTCTTTGGATCCTAATTTAAAGCAGCAGTGATGTTTTCTACCTTTGTATATGTTTTCCTTCTGTAATTTCATTACGTTTCATTTCTCTAGTAAGAATCAGAAATCTAGCTTAGGATATACCCTTGCATGGTATCCTAAAGCCCCTGCTCTTCTTATATTTATTGTTTTCTACTGATTGTGTTATCTGAGAACTTATTCAGAATAATTTAACCAGTGTAGTAGTTGTTATTCACTGCTAACTGATGTATGAATTTATGAATCTATTCTTAGATGTTCTTGTTGGGTTTTAATTGAAAGAATTGGGATACTGGGAGTTTAGAATGTTGATTCTGTCTCACTAGGGTCTTTTTCAATCAATTGAACCTTTCTAAGTTCCCTTAAGTTGAAGGCCGAAGCATTGAAAGTTCAAAGCCTTTCTCTAATCTCGGGTTTTCACCTTTGTTTTTAAATATTTAAGTGTTCCTTGTTGTCTGAAGAGTTGACCTTTTAGGAGGTGGATCATAGGTGTTTAATGGCATGTCCTGTCCCTAGATCTGTTTCCTAATTGGTCACCTCTGATTTTTCCTTTTCATTAACCTTCATTCCTTATCATTTCATACCACACTATCATCTTTAAGATCCTATGCTTTAGTTGACTAGCCTAACTGAAAGCCTTGAATACTGAATAGCAAGTAAAAAATTTTATGACTCCATTACCCAATGGTCTCGAGTGTTATCTGAATTATCTCTCCTTTGCCTAAAATCCTCTTTTCTCACCCTTTTTCTTGTATTGGACCCTTCTTTCATGATTCCCAACAACCAAACAAACAAACAAAAAACAAACAACAAACCGTGTGCCTACAACTAGCCTAATATATTAACAACTGAGCTTCGAAGATATATCTATCTTTTCCTTTATAGAGAGATCCCTCTCTGGACCCAGGAGGGCTAGATCCTGAGGTCCCAAAGCGGTTTTGATGTTGTCTTATCTTTTGGTATTGCGAAACTTGCCAAAATATAGGAACCCCAACAACTTCTATGTGAACTATATCACTAGTTGTCCAATTATTCATTCATTAATATGTTCTCATGTGTCTTTACTAGATCAATACTATTACTGTTCTTTTAAAGCCTTTATTTTTCTCTCCCTTTTGGTAGAAGAACCTTGATACATTCTACAGTTTAAAATTCCACAAGGCATACTCACTTGTTCATATGAAAGTAAATTTGCATTACTCTCTTGAGTTGTCCATTTTAGGCAATGTAAACCTCTAAGAACATATGGAAGTCGGGCCTTATTTACAAAAGGGCTCCCACACCAAAAGGTGTGAAGTCTAATTGGGACTTTTTATGAGGGAGACCCCTTTTCATGTTGGCAGTATCCAGCACTGTCAACACCATATTACTTATAATTACCATGTTAACACCTCTTCATATTCATAGAATAAAATATTGTTGATGTATAAGTAATGGTAGGACAACCTCAGCTGAGATGGATATCCTATGAGGCACTCAATTTATAGCCTCTATATCATCCTCTTCCAAATAAAGATGTTAGGCCAGAAGATCATGTAATACTTTTTATTTGTCCTTATGTTTTTTTAAGGTGGACCATGAAGATGCAGTTGGCATATTATTTCTATATACATTTGAAAAATAAAGTGAGTACCTAGTACTAAAATATTCCAACCACCTCAATAGATGTTTGGGGTGCCTTTGAAAGGACTTTCCTGAACAAGTTTGGAGAATACAAATCCCAAGCCACACTCTTAAAGGAATTTATCACCATGATAACAGAGAAAAAGGGAAAGGTCAAGGAATTCATTCAAAAATTCACAACACTTATGAACAAAATCCCAACTCATTCGTATCCTATTGATCTATTGGTCATAAAATACTACAATTCAACTCTCACTTATTTTATAGATATGTTTGTGAAGAGAATATGCAAGAACACACTGATTGAGAATTTCAATGAGGCATTTATGGTTGAGAAATAAATGTTATCTCTAGTGAGTAACATTACCAAGGAATATCATAAGGCAATGGGGAAAATTCCTCTGCCATTGAATAAAATTTTTGAAAAGGAAATTATAGACCTAGACAATGTACTCAAATTGGGAAAGAATTTGTCTAACGAGGTGGTCGATCTAAATAATAATGTAGGAGAAAGATTCTCAGAACACATACCATTTCATAAGAAATGGAATAACCAACCAAAGCCACTTGAAAGCTCCAACATAAATTTTAACTTAGATGATTTTGTCATGGAAAACTTATTCTCTTATCATTATGAGAATCATTCTAACAAAAAGTGACTGTAATGGATTAACTCCATGATGTTATTGATACATCATATCCTAGAACAATATTCATTGTTACATGAACCTACATAGGAAATTGAATCTAAACTAAATACAATAAAATAAGAGACAACCAAAGGTGTGGATATGTTCCTATGGGATTAGATGTTTGATATAGACACTCAAACTATTGAATAAATTTCAATTAGGGAAGCACATGTTTCTCCAACAAATGTAAGAGAATGTAACCTCCATATAAAACGGCTAAAACCTGACAATAATATGACTATAAAAGGTAAATCCTTTCTCATATAGGTGTTACCACCTAAAAATATTTTTAATATTGTGAAGCATGCTTCCAAGGATAATCTCACTCATCCATAGAATGCTAAAAAAAAGGTAGCTTCTTCCAAAATCCATAAGGAATCCACCTCATCCCAAAACAACCAACCTTCAACCTCAACTGGTAGAAACTAACTGGAATATAAAATGATCAATGACATGAAAAAGACAAAGTCCAATGTGATCGTCTATGATATTTTCCAACTTCCACAACTAAGGGACATTATAATGAATATATTTAAACTTACTTCAACCCAACCAAAACCAAAAGCAACCTCAAAAGCTTTTGGAAAACCTAGTACTTTAGCTTAAGATGGTGCAAACACGAATAAATATATTTTGAGTATAACTAGCATTGGAACTCATTCAGGGTCTCAGACTCCACCATTCAATCTAATATTTGAGATCTTTAATCATAATTTTCATAACTACCTAGTTGATTCGAGAGAATCATCCAACATTATGGCATATTATGTCTTTCAAAAGAGAAATGTTGTACCTATAAATACTAATACTAATATTATTAAGCTAGATAGAACTGACATTAATGTCATTGGTGAGATGAAGGAAGTGTTGATTAGGTCATCCTTAGACCCAATGGTACACCAAGTCATCGACATCATAATAGTTGATATCCCTTAGGCATATGGATTATTTCTAGTACAAATTGGTCACAAATTTTGTAGTGTTATTTCACTACAGATTTCTCTCATATCCAGTTGCCATGCAAAGGAAAAAGTAACCAAATAATCATATATAGGGAGCCACATATGAAGTACACAGTGTTTGAATTGGAAGAATCAAATGAACCAATTAAATTTTCACACTCTACTTTGGGGAAATAATTTTTGGAAATAGATCTTTTCTATTATCAAGCCTAACCATCTCCCCTCTCATTCAAAATTTTGATCAGACCTCCCTCAGTGTTCACAGACTGGTGAAAATGATTTTCCTTGTACATTAGTTGTAAATAAAAATATTTGTGTTGAAATAGATTTAAATAATCATTTTTCTACTAGTTTTGGAAAATAAACTAACATATGGTCTTAGTATTGTGATGGTTCTAAGTCATAGTATGGAGCTCGTGCATGGGGAATCTTAACCAATCCATATATATGAAAAACCTTCATATCCTGCAAAATATAATTTGAACGTATCAATAACACTATCGAGTATGAAGAACTAATATATAGTCTTAAGAAATCCATTAGCATGAAGGTAGATTGCTTAAATTTCCTTGGTGTTTCAAAGATAATCACACAATATGTACAAAATATCATTCATTGTTTATATATGCACTCAAAAAATTACCAACAAGAGGTAATGGAAGGTGATTTCATATTTTAAAGTATTTAACATTATTTCCAACACTTTCTCTAAAAATGTTGCTGCTAAAACACTAGTGAATGCTACTACTAGACTCTCCCCATTGTGTTATGGTTTTTTCAATAACATTATTTTTTGAACCCATTTTTCCTAATAATGTGACTAATTGGCAGGTGTTTAATGATGACAAGAAAGTGTTGTTATTCCTAAAAAATTAATATTCGTTTAAGGTCTCAATCATCGATGAAGATCAACATGTGGTGTAAGGGTAATAATCGAAGCAGACAAAGCATTGTAATCCAATTACCAAAGGAGTTTCTTCACTTGAGAAATAATTCAATATCCAATCCATATTTCAAAAGTTGAACAACCCAAAGACTGATAATACCACTCTAGTACAAAAATAACTCAAGAAACTACTAGATCCTAGAAATACTTTTGTCAGGGCACTCAACTTGGGTTTCCAATATGGTGTTTGTTCACAAAACATTAGTTGAAATTAGGTTATGTGTGTATTTATGAAAATTAAACAAAGAATCATATAAAGAAAAGTACTTGGTGCCCCATATGAAGTAGATACTGCAACAAATTTCAATATTTAAGATGTTTTCATTGTTGGATGGGTTCTTAGGCTACAATGAGGTCTCAGTTGTTAAATAATATAGTTTAATGAATAAATGGGGTACCTTCGCATACAAATGGATACCTTCATATTTTTCAATGGTGGGACCACCTTTCAAAGGGAAATGTATATTGATTTCATAAGGCTTATCAAATATAGTGTGGTGGTCTATCTAGATGATGTAAAAATTATTCAAAATAGAGGAAAAATCACCCCTCCCAGGTAACATTGATTTTTGAGAGGTGTGCAAGTACATGATTAATTTTAACCCCAAGAATAACATATTTTTATTGATGATGGTAACCTATTAGATAATTTGGTGTCAAAACAACATATATATGGGGACCTAGAAATAATTAAACCTATAACACAAATAACATACCCCAATAGTAAAAATTCAATGTAGTCTATCTCAAGTAAGAAAAATTGTGTGAGGAGATTCATCCTTGAATTCACACAAATAATAAAACCTTGCAAGAGATGATCCAGAAGGATGCATAGTTCAAATGGTGCATAACGAAAAAGGAGGTGTTTTCCAAAATAAAAGAATCCATCACCCACACACTTACCCTATACATTTCAGATTCTAGAAATGAATTTTCACTATCACATATTTTCTTATAACTTATCTCTAGCTATGGTCATACCCACACATAAATATGTCTATGGAGAAGAAATACCTAATTCTGTCATGATTATGGGATTATAGGGTCTTGATTTAAATTATCCTGCTATTGATAAGAAAGCCTATACCATTTACAAAGTGGTCAAGTACTTTAGGCCATATATCCTGAAAATTTGTGTGAAATTGATACCTCACCCCATGGTAATATTTTCATGTGTATATCAAAATTTAGCCAAGCACACAGGAGACTAGATGACTTCATTGTAGGATTTCAATCTATAATTTAAATGTGTTCACACCATAAAATTCCACAACCTATGCAAAATCTTAGAAAATGTTCTAGACTCTGACAATGAAATGGAAGAAGGTTGGGAGAAAAAAATATTTATGTACTTATCGCAATACCCATGTGTTCTCCAGAATGACGATTCTTGGTGCCATGATTTAAAGAAATATCCTTAACTTGGTACCATTCCCACCAACTTAAACTCAAATTAGCGAAGAGAAGTAAGAGGTAAAGCCTCATAATATCAACTTATCAATGGAGTAATATTTAGAAAACATTACAATGGAGTCTTACTACAGAACTTAGATAAATAATATTCCAACAAAGTTCTTTATGAGTTACTGTTGGAGGATTAATCCGTCTTGCGGACAAGACCAATCTCCCTAGTACTAAAAGTATCTAGCAACAAACAACCAAATAGACTAATATTTCTCTAAGCATATACGATCTATGAAAAGCTCTATAGAGGTGTTAAGGACTTACCGTTTGTCCAATGCTTGTTTGAAGTCGTTGTTGTCCCTCGCGTGCTTGAAGGAGTTTTCCTCGTAAACCTGCAGTCACAAACAAGAAAAATATTACATAGCACCTGTATAGAAATCATCATAAACCATGCTTATCATAGTGATCAAGGAATCTATGAAATAAACCATTGATTGAAAGCTTATTGAGAAAAATGAGTATATTTGTATTAATTTCAAAAGAAGAAAATCCTTACAACCTAAGCCTTGATGTTGCACAAGACTTTCCGGGGTCCGAAGCAGGAGTCTCCTTTACTTTGATAAGCTCTGCACTCCTCCAACCAAGACAAATAGAGGTATGTAATCTCTCCTCACAAAAGTCTTAGTTAACTGAGTCTAAATCTCAACAGCACTTAACCTCAAATATTCTCAAGCTTGAACTCCCCTTGAGGCTACCCAATGCCTCTTTTTATAGTGGAAAAGAAGAGGTTTTCTGTTCCAACTATGAAGGGATAGAATCCTCCTTCAAAGGGATAAGCTCCTCACATCAAGGGGTTAGCTCCATAAGGTAAGGGATACATGCACCTCATAAGAGCGGTTCTATCACCGCAAGATATTTTCTGGAAGCTTCTAGAATTCACTTTTATTGAGCTTTTTGGAAATTGCTTGCGCCTTTTTGATCTTACAAGGATCCGCACTTTTAACACAGATAAAGTGCGTTCAGGTACGCAGGATAGCTGAACATTGGGTGCGGGACCACAGGCAAGATAGCAAGAAAGTGCGATACCAAAGTTTAGGAGACTTTTAGGAACTTTTCTCTGATTTTCAAGGCTTGACATGAGGAACTGATATGTTAGACTTGCAAAGGGAGAAGTATGAGTAATAATGAGCTCATACACATAGCAGAATGTCAAGATGACAATTTTTAGTGTAACAGATTGCCCCCTAAAGTGCAAAGTCTGGAATAGATGATGCTGAAGTCTGTCATATATGAAGAGTGCAATACTTTATCATTTCAAGGATCACCTGTGGTCACCCTAGTCGGAACCTGTAAAAACATTCAATGTCAAATATATATATATATATATCATCGCTGAGGTAGGAATTCCCATACTCAGACCAAAACTAACTAAATACTAATTCAAACTGTTCTGATACAGGAATGATTTTGAGTACATCACAGTATAGACATGTGTAGACACAGTGTGGACGCAGCCATCTGTTTGTGAATAGTCTACTATATAAATGATAACAAAATTCCTCGCAGCTTGGATGGTAGAAACTAGATCCAGGGTCTTGATTTCCGCATCTCGAACTAGTATGATTCTATCCATGTGAATGAATGTGTCGAAGTCAAACATGGTATAAACCACTTGATTACCAGTCAATGATGTAAACTATTAACAAGTGTGAGAGTAACCACCAGTAATGTCAATGGCTCTCAAAGTACCCAGTAAAATCCTTGAAATGTGAATGAATGAGCTGAAGTCGAACATGTCATGGAATCATTCGATCGAAGGTCAATGATGCAACCTGTTGTCGAAGGTGAGAAACGTGCCATTGAGGCATGCAGATTTCAAGGTACTGACGATTCATGGATCAACTTCCTAGATAATGAGTTGTCGTCGATAGAAAGTGATCTGTCATAGGCAACCCCACAACATGAAATCATAGATCAAGTTTTGAAAATATATTGGCAAGGATTGACTCAGGGCTGGTCAAAAATGGATGACAGATATTTTGCAGATGAATGGTTTATTTGAACTGTCCTCTTGAACACATAACGACACTGCAGATGGCTTGGTAGCAGTTGACCCAAAGCTAATAACCAGAAACTAGATGAAGATTTTCAAATGAGGTTCGATTAACTGTTAGGCAAAGGATTTCCCAACCCAGGTGATTGAAAGTGTCATGTTCAAGAGTGGTTGACTGAATTTCCGAAAAATCAAAATACAACAAACATGCCCATTTTCCCCTCTTTTCCCCCACCATTTCTGGCAAGTACATCTTTATTTTTGACAAGCTTAAGGAGGATAAAATTTTCTTGTTTATAAGCTCATCCTTTGGATGAGTCCAACTTAGTTTAAGATTCGAACCCTAAGAAGGAGTGGTCCGTTCCTGTTGAAAATTAAACAGGTCCTTTACTGTTAAATTTTAACGAGTCCAGTATAGGAGAAACTCGGTGTTTTTCAATTTTAGGGAGTCAAAAGAAAAAACTTAATAAAACTCCATGGGTGTACTTTTTCGTAAATTTAGTCTCTCGAGCCCGAAAAAGGATAAAATAATGCGGGAGAGAACTCTATTGACCATAATTAGTCAACGTATACCTTTTTCGTAAATAGTCCATTTCAGTCCGTAAAAGGGGTAAACTTATACTGAAGGGACGATCATTCATTTACTTTAATGAGTTCGAACAATCAAGTACTTGGCAATCTTTTCATGTTTAGAGAGTCTGAAAAGGGCTTAAAAGAGAACTCCAATGTTTCTCTTTTTCGTAAAATTTTGAAGGAGTCCGAAAAAGTGATAAAAATATGCTCTTTGTTGAAAAATGGTCAATTCTCCTGATCAATCCAATTTCTACACAAAAACTTGAAACATTACACATACCTGTTTAAAATAAGTAAAAATGCTTCCAAAATACCCTTTTTAAAGTGAAAAATAAATAAATTAAAAATTCATCTATTCGAAAAAAATTATAAAAAGGACTTTTTCAACTTCATTTTTACCGTTCAAGTTCAGAGTGAAAAGTAGAAGCTTTTGGGTAAAAAGTTCCTGTGAAGATTCCAGAAGATCCGTCTGACGAAATCGAGAACCGTCAGTCCCAAGTAATCCATGACCTCTTAATCTTGCTTTTCATCCGTTTACAATTCTTTTTAGGCTTTAGTTTTCATTTTTTAAAGGAAAAATATGTTTAAGAAATTACTCGCGGGGGTCCGCAGGCACAACATGCATGACCTGCGGACCCCGACCTTTTTTCTATATAGAAAAAAGTTGTGGGTCCGCACTTTTAATATAGAACGCGTGCGTTCCTACGCACTGTGTATGAAAGAAAAGTGCGGTCCCCGCGCAATTGAATTTCAAAATCAAATTTTCCATTTCCCGCCCAAAAATTTTCAAATTAGATTGTTCTAACTTATCTTTTTATGCATTTTAGGATTAACAAGATGTTTATTTGGAGATAACGTGAGCATGAGGATGTGGATGACGCCACGATGCTCCATTTTCCCACAATGCAGGCTTTAAGAGCATGCGGTTTGTATAAATTTTGGGCCATTCAGGGCATGAGGGCACAGGTAGACCTCTTGACATGGCTAGTAAACAGGTGGAATGTGCAGGACCAGTGTTTCATTATTGGCGGCCACCGGCTTGAAATTGAGTTGGAGGATATTTATTTTCTAACTGGTTTGTCCAAGAGGGGCGAACAACTTTCCTTGTTTGGGACTAGGCCAGGTGGCCAAACTGTCGCTAGTCTTCGACAAGAGTTCTTTAATGATGAAGCAGACCCCAGGGACAAACGGATTGATATAAAAACTATCACCCGTCCCGAGCTGAAAGTGATTGCATTTACTGTTACCAGACTGTGTGGGAGTGATGCACTGCATGTGGCTACTGGTTCCCAGATGCGTATTGTTGTAGACTGTTTTCAAGGCACCATTTTCAACTGGTGCGAAGCTGTGTTGGCCAATGTAAAAGGCCAAATGACTAGAGAAAAAAACGGAAAACTAAACAAATTTGGATATGGATCCATCATGGTCACCTTTTCTCTAGAGCGGGTACCCATGCTAGCTCCGCAAAGTATTATTGTTGATGCTGGTCGACCCCGAGAACCTAGGATGGTTCGTTGGGTTGCATTGATGGCCCGTCACCGTATTGAGGGTGCTAAGATTGTTCGATTTCCTCCTTCGTATTTTTGTTGGCTGGACCACCAAATTTTTGTCATCGAGGACTTTCTGTATACCAAGATAGACTTCCGTGGCGACCGGGAGATGACTCTCCTAGCAGGGGAATAGTGGGATGAATCAGGTAAAAACATTTTCAACGAATTCTAAATTCTAATTTTTATTTTTTGATCATCTTGTCAATTAATAACCAAATTTTTTTTTATGAATGCAGATGTGGGTTCACGGCGACCAGCCCATCTCTAGCCTTATGACAGAAGACAACCAGTTGCAGCCGCACCAGCCCCAGTAGGCCAATCAGCGGAAATTTTGTCTGATTTAGAGCATCATCTAGAGTGTCTGACTCTAGATACTCCAGAGACGGACATAGATGAGATCCCACTCAGATTGCAGAGATACATGATTGGTGTTCTAGGAACTTTTAGAAGGTTTCTCTGTAGGGTGGCTCGAGCAGTGGTTTCTTATCGTGATCACCATCAGTGATGGGATGATTGTGTTGTAGACTCATATTTTTGACTTTTTGTGTTACCATTTTTCCGATCATAAGGTGTTTCCAACATATGATCAAAGACGATGTATATTTTTTGAAAAATTTCTATGCTATGATATATCACTATTTACCGGCTATCTGTATACATATTATGGATGTTGTTTGTTTTACTACTTTGATTATTGCAAATGTTGATTTATCATAGTGGAAGCAACTGCGTCTGCTAACGTATTTAAATGTCTTGGAATATTTTGATATTTAATGTAATCGAATTCACGTTCCAAGAGACGAACTCTTAAAAATAACCGTAATAACACTGGATTTCTAATGGCATAAACTCGGTTCAATTGTAATACAACAAGTTCAGAATCCAACCTAACAATCAAACTCCGAATTCCAAATGATATGGATTCGGATAATAACTCAATCACTGCACTATACTCGGCAATGTTATTCTTTGTTTGACCAAGGCTTACCCCATGCATGGATACTAACTCATCAGAGGGTGAATAAATAACCCAAGCTACGGAAGAAATGTTCCGTGTACTACGACAAGCACCATCAGCAAAACCAATGTAGGTTTGAAGAGACGTCGACATCTGCAATATCAAGAGTAAAAATCAGATAAGCAGGAATAGTGATAAAACACACTTCTAAACTAAGCATGCTTTTCTAATCTAAAACACACTAGTAGTAAAGAAATCTAATGTAATAAAAAATCTCCATACCAAGTTAAGCAGAGTATCGCTTAAGATAAAGTCCATTTCTGGGTTTATCTAAAGGGACATCGTCAAAATCTATCAGCTCATAGGCCTCTTTAGCTAGCTTTCGCTTGACAATAAAAGGGCCATGCCACATGGGCACGAATTTCCCAGCTCCTAGCTTATCGTTGGCTTGATCATAAACTAAGACTAGGTCTCCTTCTGAAAAATTTCGAGGGGTAACACTTCTATCGTACTGAGCTTTTATTCGTTTAACATGAGCCTCGTTTGCTATTACAACATTTCGTCGATTCTCATCCAGCTGAGCTAAGTACAGGAAACATTTCTCCTCCTCAAACGTAGCTGGGAGTAATTCTATGGTTAATTTCAGTGACAGAATTTCGCATTCAATCGAAAACACAGCTTCCAAACCGTAAACGAGTTGAAAGGGAGTGAAACCAGTTGATGTTTTTATTGAGGTTCGATATGCCCAAAGTGCTGAAAATAACATGGAATGCCAATTTTTTTTGTGAATACCAATAATTCGTCTAATCATGGTGACTAAAAATTTATTTATGGCTTCAACCAGACCATTGGCTTGTGGATAATATGGAGTGGAACTATCGTGATGCAGGCCAAGTTGATCTGTCAGTTCAGTCATCATGACATTGCGAAAATGACATCCATGATCTGTAATAATGGCTTGAGGAACACAGAACCTAGCAATTATGTGATTAAATATGAAAGTTGCAGCAGTCTTGCCATCAGCCGAAAATTTAGGCATCGCCTCAGCCCACTTAGTAAAATAATCTACTGCTAAGATAATATATGCATGCCCCCCGGCCGAGTGAGCGTTACATGTAATAAAATTGATACCCCATTTCGCGAAAGGACCAACAGCAATTATGGGATGAAGAGGAGGGGGTGGCGCGCGCATCTTACGATCAAAAAGTTGACAATTGTGGCATTTACGGACTGCATAAATACAATATTTGAATAATGATGACCAGAAATAACCAGCGCACAATATCTTTTGGGCTGTGGCATACCTATACATATGACCGCCACATGCTCCAGAATGGCAATCATTTAACACCTTTTCAGCTTCTTCATGAACAAGACAGCGTCTGAAAATAGAATCCGCTCCACGACGATAGAGTGTTTCACCAATAATATTGTACTGTTGGGATTGGAAGCGTATTTTCCGTCGCTGAGATTGTGAGATTTCAGGCCGAAAAGATTGGGTTTGGAGATAGACAATAATATCTCCATACCATGGATCTAGAATACTAATAAGAAACAGAGATTCATCTGCAATGGACTCTTCTGCCAAAGTTTCAGTATCAGTAGAGGGAAAATCACACATCAGTTCCGTAAATACCAAAGATTTCTTTGCCTTGGATTTTTCAAACTCCAAGTCAAATTCCTGCAAGATGACTATCCATTTGGAATACTTGCCCCCTAGCAATTTTTTGGTTAAAATATACATAATAGGGTTGTAATAAAAAATTACTGTGGTTTTACGTAACAAGATGTAGTGTCTAAATCTCTGGACAGCTTGGACAGTTGCCAATGCTAATTTCTCCACGTGTGTGTATTTTATCTCGGTCGGATGCAGATTCCGACTAAGATAGTAAATCAAATGTTCAGTGTGAGGTTCATCTTCCTGAACTAACACCATCCTAATGGTGGAATGAGAAGCAGCGAGGTACAAAATGTAATCCTCGTTGTAGTTGGGAGGATGCAATAACGGTGCATGGGTCAACGCGTGTTTAAGTGCATCGAAAGATCGATTAGCGATCTCGTCCCAAAAGAATGTTCTGTTCTGTTTCAGCAACTGGGTAAAACATTTTGTAAGCTCGGCATAGTTAGGAATGAACCGACGTAAAAGGTTTTCTTTCCCCTACAAACTTTGGAGTTGGCGTAAAGTCGAAGGAGGAGGTAATTTGACAATAGCTTCGACCTTCGACGGATCGACGCGAATGCCTGATTTCAAGACAACAAATCCCAGTAAACGATCCGACTCTACACAAAAAACGCATTTATGTGGATTCAGCCTAATCTTATAATGCCGACATCTCAGAAAGATAGCTCGTAAGTGTGTGATATGGTCAGCCCTACGCGATGAATGAGAAGGTAAATCATTGAGATACGGCTGCACAATGTGCTTAATGTCATGAAATGCATAAGACATTTCCCTTTGAAAAGTTTCTCCAACATTCTTCAAACCAAAGGGTAGTTTGCGATAAGCAAATTTCCCCCATGGAAAAATAAAAGTTGTTTTTGGCTAATTAGCAGGGAGTATGTTTATTTGATTATACCTGGAAAATCCATCCATAAAGGAAAACATTTCGCTACCGGCACAATCATCGATTATCTGATCGATATAGGGAGTTGGATAATTTTCCTTGGGACAAGCTCAATTAATATCCCTATAATTGATGCATACTCGTATCGTTCCTTGTTTTTTAGTCACAGGAACAATATTTGATACCCAATCCATTAAGGGAATTGGATAAATAAAGCCTGCACGAAGTAATTTTTCAACTTTCTCTTTGATAGCAGCAGATTTTCTAGGATGTATTTGACGTAAACGTTGACGAACAGGTTTGGCATCTGGGTAAGTCTTGATTTCATGTATGACGATTGACAAATCAATTCCTAGCATTTCTTCATAAGACCAGGCAAACACATCACGAAATTCTTGAAATAGGGCTTTATAAGCGTTAATTTCATATTCAGTACATCAAGCACCTATATGAATGTTTTCAATTATTCCTGGTTTTACTGAAATGTCAATTGGAACCGTTCAAGAAATATTTTCCAAATTTAACTCAGAATCAGGATTTTGCAATGGATTCTGGGGTTCTTTGACATATTCTGCAGAAAAATTGAAGCGAAATCATCTTCAAAATGATCTGGTTCAGGTAAAAACGAAGATCGGTGATGCAGATCTTCCCATGGTAAATCATCAATAGACAAAAGTTCACGAATCTACTCATCAGTATGAACAATATCCAGAAATGTCGTTGTGGCTGAACCGGATATAGATAGTGATTCCTCAGGGATCCCATTCATTGGATCAATTCCAGTTGAAGAGGTGTCAGAAAGTGATTGTACGGCCTAGTATGCAAGTTCAAATGGACTCAAAGGCATCATGCCATCAATTGAATCTAACTCGGAGTCGGAAGGTACGATCCAAGGATCATCAAACATAATAGTATCTGACGAAATCATGTGAATAGTTGCAACAGCAGGCGATACATTAGGAGGAGGAAAAGAAAAAGTTCCCAGTAAACCAGAATCTTTAACTAATCCTACTCCAGCATCCTTATAAGGGATAGTCGCTTTACCAACGTGTTGGATTGTTTCTGTAGAGGTTGGGTCGGAAGAGAAATAAGTTAACTGATCTATTGTGACGATCTTTCCTTGATATGGAAATTTTATGAGTCGAAAGACCGAAGAAACAACAACAGTCATCGCATAATACCAACTGCGACCCAGAAGAAGGTTGTAATCTAGAGGGGCATCAACCACTTCCACATCTAGATTTACAGTTTTACCTTCGATCCCTATGGGTAAATCCTGCAAAATACCAAAAGGGTGGAAACCTCGACCATCAAAAGCCTTAAGAATCATCGGAGATTGGTTGAGTGTAGGAGAACCAAGCGATTTCCAACACTGAATCGACATAATACACGTTGAAGATCCCTCATCAATCACAGTCCAATAGATCGGTTTGTTTTTGACTAAAACTAGTATCTGGAAATCCATTTGATGAGGTAGACGAGGTGTAATATTTTCTAAATCGAAGATTATAAGATTAGAATCCTGAACATCTACAGCTCCTGTAGCAGACAAAAGAAATTTACGCTGTGCTGGGCATGATTGCAGCACTTCCAAAGCCGACATTGCTGAAGGGGAAATAGCTAAGTCTTCAACAATGTTGTAATTCTGAACAGCTCTCGCATCTGGATTGAAAACTGATTTACGAAGAACACCTTTAGCAGGTGGTTTGATTATTAAGTCTGGATTTTGTTTCTCGATCTGTAGGGGACTAGAAACAGGAGGAGGTGTAGTTGATGCATTTGCATTAGAAGATTCTGCTTCTTTCCCATCAACAGGATTCTTAGTACCATAATCTTGCGACCGCGTCACAATCCTTACATGAGACATCATCAAAATAGGTTCTTCTGAAGCAGTCTAAGTAGAACCAACCATCTTGCTATCTTCAGTCGGAAAAGGATCCTTCAAGACAGCAGGTTGTTGTGAACCTTTAATGAATTTTGCAACCTCTGAACGATGTGGGCATTCCTTAGTGAAGTGATCCTCATCACAAATGTAACAAGGATAACGAGGTTTGTGCTTTTCGTCATTGGATTCATTTTTATCAGTTTTCTCTTTCGAATTTTTCTTGTTTTTACTCTTCCCTTTCTTTTTACCACCAGATTTAGACTTAGCCGTAGATGTCTCTACGACATGAATGTTGGCAGAAATTTCGGGGGAAGATTCTCCTTTTGGGGAATCTGGTAAAGTTATAATAGGAGAATAATTCTTTGAGGATTTCTTCTTACTTTTCGTATTGACTTACCAATCATGCCATCAGCAGCATGAAACCCTGAAGGAGCAACAGCTATCTGACCTTGTTTTGGAAGGTCGGGGATTTTTTTGTATAAAGTACCTGACTGCGTATAAACGAGGTCAAGGTACTGAGCTTGAGCAATCACTTGCTCTTCAGTAACAACACCGGCCTTAGCTACATCTTCAGTGATCTTGGGTAACAATGATTTAACAAACCATTCTGCCAAAATTTGATCTGGAATATAAACTTTCACCAAACACCTTCTACGTCGCCATTCATGAATATGATCAGAAATATACATAAACATAGATTGCTTCAGTGAAGTTAATAATTCTGTGCCATTGTCGTATCTGACAGGCAACTGAAAATGAGTCAAGAAGGCAGTTTCTAACTGACTAAAATTATGAAACGAGCCTCGTGGTAACTCAATGTACCATTTGGTTGCAAGACTAATAAGAGTTCTTTGGAAAAGACGTAAGCGAATTGAATCATCAATAATTGAATTAGACGCACACCATAGGTGATAATTCATGACGTGATTTGATGGATCCTCTCCTGACTTACCTTCGAACTTGGGTGTATCACTGGGCAACTTATGCGGCATTGGCGGCCAGTACAGATAATAGAAAATCGGATCATTCGTAAGGCGCGTCAAATCAGGTAAATCCAAAGTTGCAATAAATGGTAACTGACGGTTAGGGTCACGAAAACCTTGAGTAGCCAAAGAAGTTCGAGGAGGTGGATACCCAGGATAATTGGGAATTGGATTTGCGTTAGGAATTTTGTAACCTCCTGGAAAACCAGGATTAACCGGACCAAACCGGGGTTGTTGAGGCTGCGGATAAGTGTAGCCAAGGTACGATTGATACAGATAATTTGGATTTTGTGAACCGGGACCGAATTGAGGATATCCCTGGTACGGTTGATATGTGAATTGCGGTTGACTTGTGACAACTGTACTCGTACCGGCTTGTCCTCCAGGCATCTGAACCGAAATCTGAACGAAAGGCCTCGACTGGGGTACAAAGACTTGAGGTATTTGCACGGATACAGGGATAGCCGAACTCGGCGTTACAGATACTCCAGAAATAGGTGTTATAGGTTGGACAGACTTAGTTACAGTTGCAGCAGCTTGAGGCGGAGTTTGAGGTGTACTAGGCACAGACTACTGAACAGAACTAGGTGTAGGAGTTTGAATAGTAGGCTGGACAGGTTGCTGGGTTGGACCAGAAACCAAAGGTTGTCCGGGTTGAAAAGGCAACTGCACATTAGGCTACATAGGCTGTTGATATTGGGATGGATCCCACACCATATTCATTCCGAGGTATTGTCCCGCAGAAGGTTGAACATAAGGACCATAACCTGGTTGAACGTAGGATTGATAAGTAAGAGGTAAATTTCTGGCTCCTTGAAGAGATGACTGACCAGAAGGTTGTTGGTAACCTTGAATTGGGTACTGACCTTGAGTTTGATAACCCTGAGGCACGTACTGAAGCTAGGGTTGATAAGGACTCTGAGGAGCATATTGAGTTTGGGGTTGACCCTAGGGTGTGTACTGTCCTGAAGGTTGATATCCTTGTGGTATGTACTGTCCCTGGGGTTGTCCCCCAAAATATTATGATTCCACAGTTTGTCCTGGGAAAAAGCTACCTTGAGGTTGACGCCCAGGTGGTAACTGACTTCCTGAAGGTTTCCCCCCAGGCGGTAACTGACTACCTTGAGGTTTCCCCCTAGGCGGTAACTGATTTCCCTGAGATTTCCCTCCAGGCAGTACCTGACTGCCTTGAGGTTGCGGATTCAGAATATTACCAGACATCATAAAAATTTGCCCTTCGTTCGACATTTCAGTTTTAATTCCACTTAAACTAGATGATAACACGCTTTCAATGGGTTGAGGAGCTGCCCCCGAGAAAGTACCAGACAGAGCCTAATATCCCAAGGGAACAGAAGGACCACCATGTAAAAATGATTCTGGTGTCTAGGAAAACATGGATGATTCTCCTACCATAATGGATGACAGATAATAACCTCTGTGTGTTGGATGAAATGGAACTCGAGGTGGAGAAAAAGAAAGACCCGGATTCTCTAAAAAAATTGTTAAGGATAAATACCAAGCAGTAGTTCGAATAGGGCTGTAGAAAATTGATTCACGCTCCCTAATATTTAACGAATGAGGGGAATTGGGAAGAGATAATTCTTTGTCTGGATTAGTAAGTTCCTCAATAGAAATTAGTCCAGATGGAAGATTGTCAGTGACAATATTTCTTACCCTAGGTGAACTAAGATCGCTGGAAGTTGGTGAAATAAATCCTGAAGATGTTTCCAAAACAGAAGGTTCAGTTTCAGGTTCAGAGATTTCAGGTTCGTCAGCCTATTCACTGGCAGGAGAAATACTACCAGTAACTTCAGAAACTGAAATCAACTCTTGAATGCGTTCTGTTATGGGTGTTTGATAATCATGATGAACCACTATGGATGAAGTTCCAACTTCTGTTGATTTAATCCTACCACTACTAGACGATACCAGAGCACGAAGCCCTTCAAGCTGACTTGGTGAATATTCAGGGGGTTTCCCTTGTAGTCTCCGGGATTGTCTCAGCAATTCCGCCATTATTAATTATTTAACTAATCACACGCAAACAAAGAAAATTTCAACGAAAACACCTAAAGTCTCTAAAAATCAAATAGTTGAATCACACGCTTAAAAATCTAGGAGTTCAAACCACACACAAACAGTAACTTCCCGTACTAAAGACACTAGTTGGTGATGAAATCCAACTTAGTAGAAATTTAATACAGAAAGGGCGGTTGGAACAGTTACCCCGACAACCTGCTTAATGAAATAGACTGGCACAAGTTTCCTCACAAAACCATCTCGTGTGAAGATAACCCCCCAGAGAATCCAAGTGAGTCTAGTCAACGTCTGCTCCAGGTACAGTGAGATCTTTCCTCCACCGTCACCTTAGGAAATAATCTTAAGTTTGTGGACACTAAGGTTACCAATACAAACAAATATAACTGGGGGAACAATCTATGATCCGATCCCACGTCCAAGGGAAGAGTAACAAAGCTCAATCCCCTTGAAGGTTCCTCGACATGGTTAATCTGAGGTTTACCGTTTGTAATACGCGCAAAATCTTCTATCTTCCCCAATGAAACAGAATTGATTATCTCAAAGGTTCGGATATGATCTCATGATTGAATTCTTTAAGAGAAGCTTCCCATATTATACAAATTATGATTGGGTTTATTTCCTACCGCAAGATTCGTCTACTTGTTTGTTTTACTACCTTGGAGAGTTAATTACTCCCTACTCCAAGATACTAGCCTAAGCTATGTTGGTGATAAGAGCCCTAGAAAATAAAAAGATTGCTAGATGAATTTTAATTAAGCGTTACTTTTAAGAGTTGTTTCTTAAGTCAATGGGTGCGGAAATGAAACTCTGATGATGTGAAGACTCGACTTCCAAAAACACTAAAAATGCACCTAAAAATGATAATCAGATCGTTTCCTTTAAATGAAGTTCTAATTAAGGAAAATTTGGAGAATGCAATTCTTTTAATGAACAATTCCTTCTTTAAACATTAAGAGCAATTGAAAGAAAATATTTTTGTCTTTTCGGCAATAACTCAAAATGAAACAAAACTATCAAAGCTCATAAAAAAATTCCTTTCACTTTCAGAAACTTGAAGCTACAAAACAAGTTTTCTTCAAAAGATATCTACACAATTCTATGAAAAACACTCAAAACTATCGAACTAATTCTGAGACCTACAAATTTTAATAATATAATTGAATTAAAGCTTTAAGAAATTTGTTTTTTGAAGAAGGTTTTACTTAGCTATTCAGAAAACTAAGGATCTATTCGTTCAGAATAAAAAACAGATCAAAAACATTCAATTATGTTTTTATAAAAAATGAAATTCAAAAAACAATAACAAAGTTTCTTGTCGAAGATTTGCAAAGAAACAGGTAACTCTATTTCTTAATAGAGGATGATTTCACAATCAGGCCAGATTCAGCAAAAGACAAAAGACCAAGTGAAAAACAATCCAAAACACAAAACTTCTAGAAAATCATCAAAACACCAATACTGCTAAGATTCATTCACAGAAAGATTTTGACAAAAAAAATCATCAATCTGGGCAGAAACCAAAAACTTTAAATCACAATAAAGACAAACTAAAGAAAGAAATCCAAAGGCTTTTCAAAATTTTAACAGGGTCCGCAGGCTTGCAGAAGTAACAGGTGCGGTACCGCACTGTTTACTAAAGAAAAAATGCGAAACTGCCCACACTGTGCAGAGAAGACAAAGTGCGGTCCCAAGAAAAGTTAGAGAAAAACATAAAAGATCTCAAAATTTTCAAAAACAGAGAAAACCTAAGCTACCCAGGCAGATGTCTATCAATCAAAAACTAGGAAAACGTTTCCTCAAATCAAAATAAAAGAGAACAAAAAACAACAAGTTCTTTCCCTAGTGGAGTCACCAATTTGTTGGAGCATTAATCCGTCTTGTGGACAAGACCGATCTCCCTAGCACTAAAAGTATCTAGCAACAAACAACCAAATAGACTAATCTTTCTCTAAGCATATACGATCTATGAAAAGCTCTATAGAGGTGTTAAGGACTTACCATTTGTCCAGTGCTTGTTTGAAGTCGTTTTTGTCCCTCGCGCGCTTGAAGGAGTTTTCCTCGTAAACCTGCAGTCACAAACAATCAAAATATTACATAGCACCTGTATAGAAATCATCATAAACCATGCTTATCATAGTGATCAAGGAATCTATGAAATAAACCATTGATTGAAAGCTTATTGAGAAAAATGAGTATATTTGTATTAATTTCAAAAGAGAAAATCCTTACAACCTGAGCCTTGATGTTGCACAGGACTTTCCGAGGTCCGAAGCAGGAGTCTCCTTTACTTTGACAAGTTCTGCACTCCTCCAACCAAGACAAATAGAGGTATGTAATCTCTCCTCACAAAAGTCTTAATTGGTTGATCTGAATCTCAGCAGCCTTAACTTCAAATATTCTAAAGCTTCAACTCCCTTTGAGGCTACCCAATGCCTCTTTTTATAGTAGAATAGAGGAGGTTTTCTGTTCCAACTATGAAGGGATAGAATCCTCCTTCAAAGGGATAAGCTCCTCACATCAAGGGGTTAGCTCCATAAGGTAAGGCATACATGCACCTCATAAGAGCGGTTCTATCACTGCAAGATATTTTCTGGAAGCTTCTAGAATTCATTTTTATTGAGCTTTTTGGAAATTACTTGCGCCTTTTTTATCTTACAGGGGTCCGCACCTATAACAAAGAGAAAGTGCATCCAGGCACACAAGATATCTGAACATTGGGTGCGGGACCACAGGCAAGATAGCGAGAAAGTGCGATACCAAGGTTTAGGAGACTTTTAGGAACTTTTCTCTGATTTTCAAGGCTTGACATGAGAACTGATATGTTAGGCTTGCAAAGGGAGAAGTATGAGTAATAATGAGCTCATACACATAGCAGAATGTCAGGATGACAATTTTCAGTGTAACAGTTACATGATGGACCAGTCAGCGGGCATTTTTTTTATGATATCACAACCCACAAAATCATCAGAGTTGGGTACTACTGGATAAAATTATTCAAAAACTCACATGCATATGCCAGAAAATTCCCAACATTTCAAAGGTGTGTTAGTCGAGAAAATGGGCTTGATACTCTACAGCTAGTAAATATATAAGAACATTTTCAAAAATGGGGATAATGCATCAATGGTGAAATTTACCCTCATTCATCCAAATATCATTGATACATCTTGAAAACAACTAACTACTTCACCTGATAGACATAGGTCACATCATTGACCACCAGCATTGATCAAGTGGTAATTTAGTTCCTAGAAGGGTAGATCATAACTTGGTTTGGTGTTCTTGTTTCTCTATTTTTTTGTAATGAAACATATTTTTCATCTTTGAAATTAACATAATTTGCACTGGATGGAGGAAATATCCTAAAACACTTTTCCAACTATTACTCACATGAAAATGGTTTGGCTAAGTATAGTAACAAAAAATATCTACATCCATAAGAAAACTATAACATATCAATAGAGAAGATGGTATAATTCCCTAACCAATGCATCATGGGAAGACAAAGTTACACCAAAAGCTATGTTGGGAACCTCCACTTATTTCTTGTTCTATTACAAGGAGGTTATACTTCCACCCAGTATCTCCCTATCCTTTAAACAATTATCCCAAATAACATGAGGAGAACCATTCCAAATAATGTATAAGAGAATTAACACCTTTATTAAACTCGAAGAAGAAATAAAAAAGGCTCAACATAAATTTTCTACCCATCAATGGAAAATAAAATGGTGGTTTGATAATAATTTTTCTAGTGAAAAGTAATTCCAAGTAAATGTCCTTGTATTTAATTGGGACAAACTTCATGAACAAAAAGGTAAACATGCCAAATTTCAACCACTATGTATTGGCCTCTATGTTGTAACTAAGAAACTTGGCCCAGGTACCTATCATATTCAGCATCTTGAGGGAGAGTTTTAACTTCTCCCAATCAATGGATATTTTATCAAAATACACTTTTCCTAATGGTAGCATATGTCATCACCTATATATAGACTATTTTTCTCTTTCCATTTTGCAACTTTATTTCCAAATTGTTTCTTGGATAGTTTGAATTTGTTTTTTTTTTTCCTTTCTACACATATTGGATATGGCAGTGTCATTCTTTCCCTATTTCCACAAACAATATCCTTTTGGGACTATTAAATTCAGGCGCTACATCAACTATAGCATTGAATTTGTGTGTGACTGAGACAAGGTCATCCCATTTTCCAATCAAGGTCCACTCATCCACCTTGAAAAAAATTAAGTACAATATATATAAAAAAATAAAAGAAATGAAAAAATAAATACATGGTAAAGGATTGAGAACAATTTTGTGAGTAGTGGGACCATATAGGTAACTTCACCAGGGCTATGGATGCTCAGTGGAAACGAGGAAATCCTTATGATTTCTAGTGACTCCATCGGGGCTATGGAAACTTCCAAAAAGTGGGGAAACACAAGAAATTAACTCTTAAATGCTTGAGATTATGATCTCCTAAAGTATCACCATCTCTATGGGATGTGAGTCCAACGTGAGGGAATATGAACATGTACAAGTTAAACCCTATTTTTCTTCCCAAGGCTACAACCAAAAATCAAGGAAAGGGAATTCATGAAATTTATCATTCCATACTTCCTAGTAATGGGCCCCTCATAGTAGGATCAATCAATTATATAGGAACACCAATTAAGTGATTATGGAAATGTTATTGGATAGATGTAGAGATTCAAGGGTCCTACTAGTGTTCCACCAAGTGTTGTAGCTACTACAACAACCTCTGAAATTCATCGTAGTCACTTTCTGTTGGGATAAATTAAGGTACCCACTATTCTAAAAATAAAAATACTCTATGCATTATCTCTCCCTATCCCTCTCAGCTACTCTTCTCATCTATGCAATAAAGATGCACTCAAAAAGGATGGAACCCCTTTTCCTGCTAGTGGCATGATTATAACACAACTTGATAGCCTACTAGTGGTTAGGTTTGACTGCTTAAACTCTTAATTAGGGTTACAATATGGACTCCTATAGAGCCTTCTACATCATTATCATGTGGTTGGCCCCTTTTCCATGAGAAATTCAACTTGGTGTGGCATTCTCTCACATTATTGTGGCTAAAACAAGAATGACAACTTCAAAGTGGCACGACTCTATGTGTATAATAGGAAAAAGAGGTGTCACCCTAAAGAAGAAATTTTTATCCCAGAAAAAACACCATTTCATGCCTCAAACTACTCCCAGAAGTTTTTAGAACTCCATTTTCCAAATTGGGTAACACTAGTAAAAATGGTCATCTGAGTTGATTCCTTCAATTTTTCCACTCTAATAGCATTGAGATGGAAGGGAAAAAAATAATGATATTATATTTATGACACCTCACCATTTTGGAAGGATTTTGGTCCCCAAAATATTGTATTGAATCAGGTGAGAAAATTTTCACTCCACATTTTCTCAGGTGTACCATTTAACCTTGCCTGGAAGATGTCCTTTCAAGCCAATCTTCCAAACGTCTTGCTACCCTTGTATTGTAGTTCTAGTACTCCTAAAAAAAATTGTATCTTCTGTCAAATATTCCCAAGCATCTGGTTCCAAATCCTATATAGATGGTAGGACTTGTTCCTTTTCCTAATCTAGCATGGATGGCTCATAAAGTTTTAGATTCTCTACATTCACCTTGAGTAAATGTTCTTGTATGGAGGTATATTGAGTCTATAGGTGTTATCTACCAAATTTTTGAGTATATCAAAGGGAACATATCATAGAGCCTTTTTTTTCTTACCAGGACCCTAATGCCTCTCCTTGTTCAATTGTAACCATACTCTATCTCCCACCTTGAAAAACTTCTTTTTTCTATGTTGATCATACATGGCCTTGTATTTTCCCTTTGAATTTTGTAGTGTCTACTTGTTGACAGTGTTGGACACACTAAAATTTAGGGGATCTACCCGATATGAAGTACCAATTATAACTCATACCATTTGGTGTAGGATTCCCATCTGGAATAAAGGCCCTTGTTTCCATATTCTTAATGATCTGTCATGGCTCTAACTGTCAGCAAGAGAGAGGAGTGTAGTTGTACTTTTGAAAAGCAAGGGGGGTGTGTCTGGTGAATTCCCAATCGTGTGTGTTTCAAGGTTCTTCTACCATGGGGGAGAGAGAGAGAAGTGAGCCTCTAAGAGAGAGGTAATAGTACCACCGAAGAAGAGGAACACATGAACTAAAGGATCTGTTTAACATCTAGTGGAATAGTCCACAAGGGATGCCACAGTCATTACAAACAACAATTTAGAATGATATGCATAATATCCTACGAAATAGTCCACAAGGATAGGATAGCAATAACAACCAGTATAGATAAATCTCAATATTATAAGTACTAAAATAACTTAAATAGTTAAACTATCTTAGCACATGTGAAATCAAACATGAAATACAAACATATGTAGAATAGTATTAAAAAAATTCATAGTCCATGCATGAAGAATGTGTTTGCCTCATAAGGCTTATGCTATTAATTAAAATTTACAAGACACATATGTACAATGAACATCACTAGATCCAATAGTGCAGTGTTGGAGCCACTCCTTGTTGAACAAAAGAATTAAATTATCTCTCTAATTCTTTGTTGGTGGAGTTGAGGTGAAAACTACTTTATTCATACAATGAGGGAGTATCTATAACCAAGGGTGACTCTTTAAATACCCTTACGATTATTGGACTTCCCATGAATTTTCAACTTAAATGACTCTTTACATCCCATGTGTATCCTTTGGACTTCCAATTTACAATACATTTTGAATACAATATACATGGTCCAAACTAGTGATGTGGCATATGACCACTCATGACATGACACTGCTAACATGGAATGCTTGATGACATGGAAATGTGAAGCCACTGCTGCTGTTGAGAGTTGAATGTCTTCATGAAAGAGTTTTCCTTTTCACCTATGAATGCCTTGGTGATAAGGACTCTTAAATGATCTCAAGTCTCGGATAGTGGTTGCAAAATAGTGTCCCTTTGCTTTCCTCTGATTGATTAGCTTGTAAGTTGAGCTACAAGAGTGTCTTTGAGCATGTTCCCATCCTTCAAATCATTATTCATCATCTTTCCATGACATGATAGAGTACCTATTCTTGCAATTTACTCATGACGAGATGACATCAATACGAAAACCCCTAACCTAAGATGATTTATTATGATCCATCAACTGAACCCAGAAAAAGTGAAAAGCTGGAAAAGGAGGCTCAGTGACTACACAGTTGTGTAGTTTACGAAGGCAAGGGAAAGCCTTGAGCCTTGATACTGCATAGTGCGCAATTCAAGCTAGGCTAAGGGACAATACTGCGAATTTTTTGGAGCCTGTGGGACAGGCTAAAGGGATGTGCACTAGGAGAGCTTACTATGTAGTTATGGGGGTCAAGGAAGGTTGGGATATTGCATAGATATGAAATTTCAAGGTCTCAGGGGATAATATTGAGGCTTTTAGTTGCGAAGTGTGTAGTTCAAGTTGGGTTGGAGGTCATGATTGCACATTTGTTTAGATCAGGGTCAAGGCTTGATCACATAAACTGTGCAGTGCAACAGTCCTGGAAGGAAAAAAAATTCACATTGTGCAATTCTGAGAAGCAAGGTCACAACTAGAGCACTGATACTATGCAGTTCACATATCAGGGGAGGTCAGGTGAAGCTAAATTTATCGGTCGGGAAGTATTATGAAAAATGACTAAGTGTGGTACTGGTGAGATCGATGTGAACAATGATGAACTTTGACTGTGATCACACACACAACATATTTTGATGACTCAAAAAACATGTATCATCCATGAAAAACAAACAAATCATTTCCCTTTGTGTGACAACTTTATGACCAGTTATGACAAGTGCGACACCAAAGATACACTTCACGACGATCGTGACGACACTTGTGCGAAAGTGTTAAAAACTTTGGAAATGAGTGCGATGGGTAATTACAAGGTTAGAAGAACCCATTTGCACAAAGGTGACCTCTTGGAACCACTAGAAAAGGATCATGTATACAATGCAAAAACCAACATGCTAAAATATGACACTTTTCCTATCTTGCAAAAGGGATCACAACATTATGAGAAAACAAATAAAATGGACTTCAAAATTTGCGACAATAATGAACAAGAAAAAATAAGGCTATGAAATTTGGTATAGGCCAAAATTTTGGAGGGGGTTGTAGTAGATACAACACTTGGTGACACATTGGTAAAATTCCAGCTTCTCTGTCTTGGTTAACTTCTTTCGTGCAGGACCTTGGTTCTTCAGGGAGTATTGATTCATTATGGAGATCACTTTGGTTTCCCAATTTACCCCATGAATAGAAGAAGCCCCCATCAAACCATTTCAGTTTATCTAAAAAAAAATTCAATGTTATCACAATGTTTCAAGAAAGGAAGGGTAGTGAAGTTCATGATTTTAATATTTTCAAAGTATAAGTTTTTCATCTCTGGTGTTGGTTTGTCGCCAATAGGCCTAGATAGTACCTGACGGTGTCACTACAGGAACACAAACATTTCTTTGCTACCAGCGAACCTGAATAGTACCCCGATGGAGTTGCTTGCTTTACCTCTCTGTGCATGAAACCTTTCTATTGTTTCTCCTTTATTATTTATTTAAAAGAGGAACGTTCATTGGCACTTAATCATTTTTGGCAAAAGAGGGATCCCGACTTATTAAGAGAAACAAAGTTTTTTCCTTTATAGAAGCATATAGATACCTTTAATATATTTTTTCTCATTTAGGTTCTCCCCTTATCCCTTTTTACTGATTGCATAAGCATGAAAACACCAAAACATAAAGAACCGAATATATGCACAAGGTTTCCCAAATAGATATGAGTTCATGTTTTACTGAAAACTCTCCTTATGAATGGATTGTATTTTCCGTCGAAACATCATTGGCCAAAAGACATAACTAACACAAGAAATATGGACCAAAGGATAACCAAATTTTTAAGTTTCATAAGAATCCTTAAACTTTAGCCACACAAAATCTTAGAAACCAACACATGGACAAGAAAAAATTTTATTCACATAACGAAACATGAAACAAAGAAAATGACAAGAACAAGAATAAAAAAAAAGAAAAGAAAACTATGTACATAGTTTAGGGTATAGCCCATAATACTAATTGAAAATAGTGTATCAGATCTTGTCCATTAATAGGGGGAGATTCAATCTTCTCGTTAAGTGATTTAAGATGATAGGTGTGTTGGCCAAGCTTCTCCTATACAGTGAATGGTCCAATCCATAGGGGTTGAAACTTAGTGTGTTTTCCTTTGTCTTCATGGGATTTTTCCCACTTCAAGACTAAGCCACCCACACTAAATTTTTTCTTCCCTGCATACTTCCTATCAAACCACATCTTGATATGTTTTTGATGAAGTAAACAAATTTCTTTTAATTTCAACCTTTCTTCCTAGAGCTTATGAAGGGTGTCCAACCTATGTCGCACTAACATACATGGCTTTCCTTGGGATTATTGTGAGAGTTAGAGAGCAGGAAAGTAGATATTGGGCGGGGGGGGGGTGGATTATTTTCCATATACTAGGAAGTAAGGGGAGGTGTTCCGGGAATTCTTAGGCGTGACTCGGTGAGCCCACATAGCATTTACCAAAGCAGAGTGCCAGTTACTCTTCCCAGAGAATATGGTCTTCTTAATGATGTGGATTAGGTTCTTATTCATGGATTCAACAAGAACATTCCCTTGAGGGTATTAGTTAGTAGAAATCTTCAATACAATTAAATTTTCCAATGCAAATTCATAAAGTTTTAACGATGAAAAATGCGTTGCATTCTAAAAAACAAGTGAAGTAGAAACATTGAACCTGGAGATGATTTTCTACTGTAGAAATTTGATGATTTCTTGACCATTCACCTATTTGAGTGTAACTGATTCTGTCAATTGTGTGAATTAATCTATAGTAGTGAGAATCCAGTAGTGTTGCATTGATGAATGTGGGAATATTTCTCCAATAATATCCAAGCCCCACTATTGAAACAATTCTTCCACTCTGATAAGATACAGTGGGGCAACTAGCTTCTCGTTTATGCCAGCACACCTTTGACAAACCAAACATCTGCAAACATAAGCATGATCATACTTAAATAGTTTGGGACAATAAAAATTGTCTCGTATACTTTTATGCACTATTATGTTTCCTGCAAAGTGTCCCTCGACTGGTCTATTCTAGAGATCACACAATACCTTATCTGAATCATGTGCATCCAGACACCTGAGTAATACTCCATTATGGTGCTTTCTTAATAACATCCATTGCACCAACTGGTAAGATAATTCTTTAAGCCTTAGTTACCTCTTCTATCGTGTGGAAAAATTGGAGGGCATGGTGTCATGCTCAAGGTATTGGTGCACATCCGTGTACCAAGTATTTGAGCTAGTAGTGGGGGTGGCTTGCTCAATGCTATAAATTTAAATTTCTTTCTCCCACCTTGAAGGATCTTCTTCTTATTTTACATCCATTTCTTCTGCTACGAGTCGAAAAAGACCATGGCCTTTGACTACGTGAACTGGATTCATTTCTAGATTATATTCCTACAAACTAGTCATCTAGTTCGCTCTCCTTTCACCTAGCTCTTGTTGAATGAGAAATGATCTAAGTACTGGGTGCAAAATAGATTTTAATACAATGATTCTTTAGTAGATAGGGTTAAAAGTGCTACACCTCCTTGTATACCTCATAAGCTTGTTTATCCACAATGGGATATTTTAACTCATTTCCTTGTAGAATCGTGCACATGAATAAATAAGGTTCTCTTTGTTCATTTCATCCTTTTGTCTGAGTATAACAGAAAGAATCATGTCAAAAGAGAAGGTGTAGAGAAAAAAATCCTTCTTGAAATTTGGGTTGTACAACATAGGTGATTCTGCGATAACTTGTTTGATACAAGAAAATGGATCCTTTTCCCTTTTATCCCATTTGTAGATAGCATCCTTCTTCACCATCTATATCGATTTTACAATCTGAGTGTAATCAGAGATGAGCTTACAGAGGAAGTTAATCTTCCCCTGGAAGGACTGCATGGACATCTTGTTCGCTGAGAATATAATCTCCATGATTGTTTTAACTCTCTCTGGGTCTACCTTAATCCCATTTTTAGCAATAATGTGGCCCAAGAGATTACCCTTGGACACTGCAATGATACTCTTCTTGGGATTGAGGGATATCTCATACTTGCAACATCACTTGAAATTTTTCTATAAGTGGTGTATGTGATCTAACCTCTATTTGGAAAACATAGTTACGTGAACAAGATAGACCACTATGCACTGGCCAATTAATCTGCGTAATGTGATTTCCATAGCACCTTGAAATATTTCACCAACGTTGATCAACCCAAAAGGAATTTTCTTAAACCTGAACGTACCCCAAGGCCCACCTCGTTTGGAAGGTGGTTTTGAGTCTGTCAGCCTCTAAGACCAGAACCTAGTTGTAGCCTAAGTATCCATCAAGAAAAGAAAACATTTCATACCCTAATACTTTTTGTGAAATTTTTCCCATGGACGACACGAGATAGTTATCCTTTTTTGAAGCATGGTTGATATTTTAGAAATCAACACATAAACATATTTTCCTAGACTTATTTCTTATTGGGACCGAATTTGTGGAGCGGCACACTTTGTATGTGATCCAGCATCCAACAAATTCCTTAACTCTTTCTAAATGATAGGCTCAAGCGTCGGATGTACTTTTATCAGTTTCTACTAAAACGACTTGGCTCCTTATTTTATTAGCATCACATGTTGGATGATTCACATGTCATAAGTTTTAAGATCATCATATTTCCACGCGAACACATATCGGTACTGGTTAAATAAGTGGATAAAATATTTTCGCTTTTGTGGTGGACAACAAGTACCAATATTGATATACTTTGGATCTGAAAGTTCTTTTATCTAATATTGACATACTTTAGATCCTTCTTTTTTCCCAAGTTAATATTCTTGTACGACAACGTGGAACTATGGGTTTTAGCATTAACAGGTCCCCTAAAGAAATTCTGCAGGTCATACAAATTATCCAAAGATACCACACCCTTTGGGATGATGTTTCCTTTACTCGTGATGGCTGCATATTGCAGTGCCTTTTTGTATGTGTCTTCATTGATCGCGACATATTTGATCACATAAAATTTTTTCATGAAGCACAGTATCTATTGGTCATCATTAAAAACGCGTAAGTTAGTGATGTTATCAAGGATGGATGGTTTATAAAGAATTTCTATAGAAAATTTTCCCCTCAATGGTGACAACCTAGAAGTAGCATGTTCTAATGCATCTGCACATGCATTACGCATTCTTAGAATAGAAATAATATTGAAAGCTTGGAAATGTGAATGTAATATTCCCAATTAGCTTTTAGCTAGTTGGAATATTATATGTTTCTTCTATTCATATTCTGGATGAATAAGTGGGGTAGGGAGACCCTTAAATCTCTTTAGTAGGAATAAATCACTTCCCATATGGATGTGGATCAGTTTATAAGGTCAAAATAAAGCCACCTTGGGTGTGAAAGGGGGAAATGCATGTACATTGGGTCAATTTTGACCAAATCAACAACATTGCCAAAGAAGAGAGTGGAGCTAGTGGGGACAACACAGTTTTGGAGGAGAAATATTTGCATGGAAGTAACCTCATAAATGAGTGGGGCCAAGGGTGAGGAAGGTCATAAAGGATATAAGGGAAGGGATGGTAGCCATGGGAGAAATTCAAAATATTTTTTATGATTGTGTCTTATGACTTCTTGAATGCTTTAGCTGCTTAGCTGAGTTTGTTGTACTGTTTAGTACAAGGGCATTTCCAGGCAGGAATCCCATACTCCATCTTGGAGGACTTGAGAAGGCCATCTAGGAGGGGTGTTTGAGCTTCATTTCCACCATCCAGTATTGGGCCAAAAAATCACCTACATCCACAACACAGTCTCCTTGAGGAACTGCGTTATTTTTCAGGGTGTTGCAGTGCAGGGGTGTAAAGCCCTATTTATGAGCTAGTTTCCTAGTGAAAGGAGCAAACTTTAATCCACAAAATCTAGGGAGGAGAAGTTACATCCATATATTTTTCATTTCAGCCATATTTAAGTAGATATTTAGTGATACAGTGTGATTCAGCCATAGAGTTGCAGTCTGCACTTTTTTCATCTTGTGCTTTTCAAGAAACCCTTGTCGGGTAACCTTGCGAATGTGTTTGGGAGACTAGTTCTCCATTTTCAGCTCCTTTTGAGTAATATATTAGTAGATCCATTTGTTTCCATTTTCCTGTAGCAGTAACCCTCATTGGGATTGCGTTTTCATGTATTCTGTCATTTATGTATTGCACAATCCTTTGGGATTCTAGTGTTTCTGGGCTTTGGAGGCTTGTTTTCCTAGTTTGAGTGATTTTTTCCTCAACACATTGTATATTTTGATGTTCTAATACATAATCTAATGGATCTATGATTTACTCATATGTTTTGCATCATTATGTTTTTTACATTTAAGTTTGGTGTTCAATATTGTTGTCTTTCCTAATTTGGAATATTACAGTGAAATTAAATGCCATACCTCTTATTGATAACTCTTTAGATGAGGTTAAACATAATGTATCATGTCAAGTACTTGTCACACCACAATTTATGAATCATATACTACTTTTAAGGATTCAACATTGAGGTCTATGGCTCTTTGTAAGCCCAAGATGAGTGCCTCATATTCATCAGTGTTGTTTGTGCACTCAAATTCCAAGCAGCTATAGATCAAATTTTTTCTCTACAGCAGGTATATTAAAACAAAAACAACTTCAGAGCCTTCCTTTTTCTTTGAACCATCAAAGTAAAAATTACACATGTCATATGTACAAGGATCATGAACTACACTAGTACTAGTGCTACTACTACTACTACTAATAATAATAATAATAGTAATAATTGTACAAAGGCCATTTACACCAGTCGGACTAGGAAGGAGCTCCAACTATGTTTCTGGTTGGACTAGGGATGGTTTTGCAATATAAAATCCCAGTTGGGTTTCCAGGAAGAAATTTCCGAAAATGAGTTCTGCGAAATCCACTAGTTCGTTGTGTCCGTTCAATGGAGTAAAATTATATTTCATATATATTTCTGAGTCCACTTGAATCTAGTTGTTTGTTCCCTGATACAGAATCCATAAGTGTGACCAACTTATAACAAATGTATCCTTGTAACTTACTTGATCATTCTCTATTTAAAAATAGTCAACATGCCTTCGGTATGTCCACAATCACTATGTTTATGAATTGGTGAACTCATCCGTCAAATGACATACATATGATCACATCTTTGAGTTCACCAATCGGGTGGACAAGAATCTTATCCAATTAAGTAATCTCTACATCTATTTTATTCCATTTTGTATTGATTTTATTTGTGATAAATAATGGAATTACATTTATTGATGCATCAGAATCAACCAAGCAATTGTGTACATTGAATTTTAAAAATTCAAATGTAAAGAGAAAGGGATGGGTGTGTATTCACTTCCATTTTTAAAGCATTAAGTGTTGACTTGAGGGAAATAAAATACATACTTGATCCCTTGTGTGATGGGGCATTGTTACTCGTGGAGGACTTCCCAAGTGCGCATAAGGGAATGTCCCATTGGCTCGTGATATTTGTTAACTCAAACATTGAAATGTTCGCACAAACCTTCTTCAAATATTCAAATATGTTATAGTCCATAGTGGGAAGGATGGCCAAAGTGTCTGGGGAAGTGGAATGACTTATGATTTATGGAGCGATGGTATTTTTTTTTTTTTTTTGCGGAAGTGATATTCATTGAGATCACTTTCCCAGACTTGCTCAGAGTGTTTTGTGATGAGTTGACGGGTGAACTGATTTTCCTTAACAAACTTTCTTTAAGTTTCTGCTTCGTCAACTCTATTGTAGTGATCGGCCCTTGGCTTCTTAAGTTGTATTGATTGGTCTACTTCTAGGTTGGAGGGTCACTTATATGTTGTTCCTTCGTTGTGCTATTTTTGGCTATAAGTATGGAGTTGAACATATTTACAGTATACCTGATAGTTGGAGTCTCATCGAGTGAAAAAACTTCTTCATTTTCTTCTTCTTGCTCATTCTTCTCATCAGCAAGCACCACGTGGCAAATGTGCATAGCAATAACACTCATGATTTGATTCCATTGTGGGTGTTCTTTCTCAGAATGGTAATATTGATGATATGAATAATATTTTTCCATGCCCAGCTTGTCAATATTCAACACAACGTTCAAGCTGTGCACAGAATTTTCCGAATGGTTACTGTTGCTACCCAAATTCGCAATCCTTCTGAGCAAGTTAAATCGTGGAGGCTTGCTTCTCACGGTGGTCTCACTTGACCTTTTTTTTTAGTTCTTCCATATCATTTGACAAATTCATAACCATACGAGTCAAGTTCTCAAGATCAAACATTTCTTTCTCTTTGGCCTTAATTACAGAGGCATGATACCTTTTACTTGTGTCTTTGGAGTCCTTTGGTGGTTCATCATATGATATGACTCCAATTCCGTGAAATTCCTTCTCAAACGTGATAGCCTCTTCATAATTTTCCATTAATGTTGGTTTCATAGTTCTCTTCACGAACTACAAAATTCTTGCTGACAAGGAAAAAGTGTAGTAATCTATTGTGATGCAGTCATGAGGTTTCATGTCTTCTGGAAATTTGTTCAAGAAGTGGTTAAACCTATGATTAAAGTATTTCACTTTCTCTTTCTTCTCCACCTTTATATTACCCGTCTCTTTTAATAACATGGTGGTAGTCCTATCATCACCAAATTTTTCAAGGAAAATTTTCTTAAACCCCCTCCAATTCTAGATGGGGTTCAGAGGAAGGATGTGATACCATACAACTGCTCTACCATCCAAGGTACATGGGAAAAGTCTACATGAAACATAATTTTCATGTACCTCAAGTGTTTGCAAATGTAGGTAAAAGTTTTCTAGAGGGTTTTCAACCTTCACTGTCTTATCAAGGTCATACTTCATTAAGATATTCTCTAAATTCTTTGAAATCTTGTGCAACACATTCAGAAGTGCAAGTGGGCCCTAAGTCATGCAATCCATATCTTGGTCTTCCATGTCTTCTTCTCCGCTCTCCTCTTCTTTGTCAGATTTTGTTGGCTCTTCTTCTTCTTCCTCACTACCCAACCCACACAAATTTATGATTGATAGTACAAGGTTATCTCCATTTCCACCACTAAAAATGGGAGGTTCTTATTTGCTTTCGACAGAATTTGCTAATTCTTCAAGGGTGTAAAGAAACATGTCTTCAAGGGAGGAAGCCACTATCTCTGTAGGGGTTATTTTGTTCTTTTGTGAATAATATGGAAGATTGAGTGCTCTTGGGATAAATCCAACTTCTTTTTTGAACTGATAGGTTATATAATGGATAGCCTAAAGGTGATTTTATGGGATTTCACATGTTTGAGTGGGATGTGGTTGAGAAGAGTCACTAACTTCATAAACATAGTAGGGGAGGTGCAATGAATGTTGTTTCCTTGATCATAAGATTATATGTTGGGATTGATGGGGTTATCATCCATAGAACACTAGCCGCACTCCTTCTAGCACCAAAAATGTTAATGGCACTAGACCTGCCAACGTTCAAGGGATATCCCCAATATGAAGTCCCAATTAAACCTCACACTATTTGGTGTAGGAGTCCCATCTAGAATAAGGGCCTAGTTTCCATATTCTTATATATATGCCTTGGCTATGACTGTCAGTAAGAGAGAGGAGTGCAGATGTACTTTTGAAAAGCAAGGGGGGTGTTCCTGGTGAATGTCCAATTGTAAGTGTGTCAAGTTTCTTCTACTACGGGGGAGAGAGAGAGAGAAGAGACACTTTAAGAGAGAGTTAATAGTACCACCCAATAAGATTCACACATGAACCAAAGAATCTATTTAAAATCGTCCACAAGGGATGTTATAGTCATTACAACCAACAATTGACAAACATTTTCCTAATATCCCATGGAAGAGTTCACAAGAATGGGAGAAAAATAATGACCATTACATCGCATTCTCAATAAGATAAGTACTAAACTAACTGAAATAGTTCAATTATCCTATCACATGTGAAAGAAAACATGAAATACAAACATCCACAAAATAGTCTTACAAACATTCATAGTCCATGCATGAAGAATGTGTTGGCCTCAGAAGGCTTCTATTATTAAGTAAAAGTTCCAAGACACATATGTACAATGAACATCACTAGCTCCAATAGTGGAGCATTGGAGCCACTCCTTGCTCCACAAAAGAACTAGTTTATCTCTTTAATGCTTTGTTGGTGGAGAGAAGGTGAAAAGTCCTTTTCTCATACAATGAGGGAGTATATATAACCAAGGGCGACTATCTAACTACCCTCATGATTGTTGGACTTCCCATGAATTTTAAACTTACATGACTCTTTACATCCCATGTGTGTCCTTTGGACTTCCACTTTACAATAAATTTGAATATAATATATATGGTTCACACTAGTGATGTGGCATATGGCCACTCATGACATGACATGACATGACACTGCTAACATAGACTACTTAATGACATGAAAATGTCAAGCCACTTCTACTACTAAGAGTTGAATGTCTTTGTGAAATATTTTTCCTTTTCACCTCTGCATGTCTTGGTGATAAGGAGTATTCACTAATGTCAAGTATTGGATAATGGTCACAAACTAGTGTCCCTTTTCTTTCCTATGATTGATCAGCATGTAAGTTCAGCTACAAGAGTGTCTTTGAGAATGTTTCCCTCCTTCCACTCCTTATTTATCATCTTTCCATGACATGATAGAGTACATGTTCCTACAATTCACTCATGACGTTATGACATCAATCTGAAAACCCCTAGCCTAAGATGATATAGTCTGATCCATGAATTGAGCCCAAAACAAGTGACAGGTTGGAAAATGAGGCTTAGTGACTGCGTAGTTGTGTAGCCTAAGTAGGAAAGTAGAAGCCTTGATAATTTAGATTGAACAGTGTGTAGTTCAAGCTAGGCTAAGGGACAATACTGTGCAGTTTCTAGAGCCACTGGGATAGGCTGAAGGGATGGGTAATGGGAGAGCTTACTGCACATTTTTGGGGGTCAAGGAAGGTCAAAGTGCTACAAAAATGCATATTTTAGGGGCTCAATGGATGATATTGAGGCTTGGGGTTGCGAAATTTGCAAGTCAAGATGGGCTAGATGTTATGATTGCGCAATTCTAGAGGTCAGGGTCAAGGCTTGGTCACAGAAACTGTGTAGTACAACAATTCTAGAAGGTATAAGTTTCACACTGCGTAGTTCCAAGAAGCAAGGTAAAAACTAGAGGAATGATATTGCACAGTGCATAACTCAGGGGTGGATGGGTGAAGATAAGTTTCTTGGTCAAGAATTTTTCCAAATAATGACTAAGTGAGGGACCGGTGAGATAGGTGTGAACAATGATGAACTTTTACTGCGATCACACACTTAGCATATTTTGATGACTCAAAAAACATACGTCATCCATGTCATACAAACACAACATTTCCCTCGATGTGCAAACTTTATGACTGATTCTGATAAGTGTGACACCAAATATACACTTTACGATGACCGTGATGACACTTTTGTGACAATGCTCAAAACTTTGAAAATGAGTGCGACAGGTACTTACAAGGTTAGAAAAATGCATTTGCACAAAGGTGACCTCTAGGAACCACTAGAACAGGCTCATGCATACAATGTGACATCCAACATGCCAAAAGATGACACTTTTCCTATCTTGCGAAAGGGATCATAACATTCCAAGAAAACAAATAAAATGGACTTCAAATTTTTTGACAATAATGAACAAGACCACAGGCTCTGAAATTTGGTATAAGCCATAATTTTATAGGGGGTTTTAGCAGCTACAGAACTTGGTGACACACTGGTATAATTCCAGCTTCTCTATCTTGGTTAAATTATTTCATGCAGGATCTTGGTTCTTTGGGTAGTATTGATTCATCGTGTAGATCACTTTGATTTTTCCACTTACCCCATGAATAGACAAAGCCCCGTCGTGCCATTTTATTTTAACTAAACAAACATTCAACCTTATCACAATGTTTCAAGCAGGGAAGGGTAGTAAATCTCTCGAGTTTAAGATTTTTCAGAGTATAATTTATGCATCTATGGTTTTTCTCCGCTGCCAGTAGCCCTGGATAGTACCCCAATGGAGTCACTACAGGAACACAAACATTGCTTCATTGCCATCGATCCTGAACAATACCTCTATGGAGTTTCTTGCTTTACCTCTCTATGCAGGAATGCTTTCTCTTCTTTCACCTTTATTTATTTATTTAAAAGAGGATTGTGCATTAGCACTTATTCATTTTGGGCGGAAGAGGGATACCGACGTATTGAGAGTAGGAGAGGTTGTTCCTTTACAGAATAATATAGATACCTCTAATTTATTTTTTCTTGTTTGGATTTTCCCCTTCTCCATTTTTGTTTATTGAATAAGCATGAAAACACCAAAACATAAAGAACCAAATATATGCATAAGGTTTCCTGAATAGACATGAGTTTATGGTTTACCCAAAAATCTCCTTACGGATGGATCATATTCTCTGCCAGAACTTCATCGACCAAAAGACATAACCAATAAAAGGAATACGGACCAAAGGCTAACCAAATGTTGAAGTTTCACAAGACTCCTTAGACTTCAGCCACACACAATCTCAGAAACCAACAAATGGACAAGAATAACACTTATTCACATAATGAAACACAAAAAAAAATAAAAATAAAAGAACAATAATAAACAAAAGAAAAGAAAACTATGTACATAGTGTAGGGTGCAACCCTTGATGCTCATTGAAAATAGTGTTTCAGATCTTGGTCGTTGACATGGAGATATTCAATATTTAGTCAAGTGATTGAAGAGGATAGGTGTGTTGGACAAGCTTCTCGTGTATAGTGAGTGGTCTAATATAAAAGCATTGAAACTTAATGTGTTTTTGTTTGTATTCGTGGGCTTTGTCCCACATAAAGACTGAGTCACGCACACTAATTTTTTTCTTCCCTACATAATTCTTGTCGAACCACCTCTTGATATGATTTTCATGAAGTAAAAAAATTTGTTTGGATTTCAAGGTTTCTTCTTGGAGCTTATGAAGGGTTTCCATCCTACACTGCACTAACATACATGAATTTCCTTGGGATTCTTGTGAGAGTTGTAGAGAAGGTAAGTAGATATTGGGTGGGAGGATGGCTTATTTTCCGTATACTAGGAAGTAAGGGGAGTTGTTCAAGGAAGGCTTAGGCATTACTCGGTTAGCCCGAAAATCATTTACCAAAGAAGATTTCCAGTTACTCTGCTCAGAGGATATGTTTTTCTTAATGATGCTAATCAGTTTTTTAATCGTGGATTCAACAATACCATTCCCTTTAGGGTATTATTTAGCATAATTATTCAATACAATTCCATTTTCCAATACAAATTCATAAAGTTTTAATTGTGAGAAATACGTTGCATTGTCAAAAACATGTGAAGTAGGAATGTTGAACCTGGAGATGATGTTCTTTTGCAAAAAATTGATGACTTCTTGATCATTCACATGTTTGAGTGGAACTGCTTTTGTCCACCATGTGAAGTAATTTTTAGCAGTGAGAATGTAGTGGTGCTACTTTGATGAATGTGGGAAGATTTCTCCAATAATATCCAAGACCCACTGTTAAAACGGTTCTTCCACTGTGATAGGATGTAGTGGGGTGGTTGAATTCTTTCTTCTAGTGGGACACCTTTGAAAGACCCAACATATGTGGAAGTGAGCATGTGAATCTTTAAATAGTGTGGGTCAATAAAAACTAGCCAACATGATTGTATGCATTTTTTTATTTCCCAAAAAGTGTTCCTTGGCTGGTCTGTTGTTGATATCACACAATAACTTCTCTGAATATTTTGCGTCCAGACACCTGAGCAATACTCTATTATGGTGCTTTCTGAAAAGTACCCCATGCACCAACTAGTAAGATAATTCTTTAATACTTAGTGCCCTCTTCCATCGTGGGGAAAAATGGGAGGGCATGGTTTGATGCTCAAGTTATTAGTGCATGTCCACGTACCAAGGATTTTTGCTAGTACTTGCGGTGGCTCACTTGATGATGTACATTTCAATTTCTTTCTCCCAACCTAAAGGATCTTCTTCCTATTTTGTGTCGACTACTTTTGTTGCTTGTCAAAAAATACCATGGCCTTTGATTGTGTGAGCTAGCTTGATTTCTAGATCATATTCCTAAAAAACATTCATCCATTTCGCTCTTCCTTCACTCGGATCATGTTGAGCGAGAATTGATCTAAATGTTTGGTGTAGAACAAAGATAATACGATGATTCTTCAATAGATAGGGTCGAAAGTGCTTCACCTCCCTGTATACCACATAAGATTTTTATATCCATGGTGGGATAGTTAATCTCATGTCCTTGTAGACTTGCAATCATGAAAGAAATAGGTCACTCATTGTTCAGATCATCCTTATGTGTGAGTATAGTGGAAAGAGACATGTCAGAAGAAAAGTTGTAGAGAAAAAATTTCTTATTTAATTTGGGCTTTACAATGCGAGTGCTTCTGCGATAGCTTGTTTGATACGAGAAAATGCATCCTTTTCACTTTTATCCCATTTGTAGATAGCATCCTTCTTCACCATATCCTATATCGGTTATCCAATATGAGCATAATTGGATATGAACTTATGGAGGAAGTTGATATTCCCCATGAAGGACTGCATGGCCTTCTCATTCACTGGGAAAGGAATATGTGTGATTGTTCTGACCCTCTCCAGGTATACCTTAATCCCACTTTTAGCAATAATGTGGCTCAAGAGATTATGCATAGACACTACAAAGATACTTTTCCTGGGATTGAGGGATATTTTGTACTTGCGACATCACTCGAAGATTTTATTTAAGTGGCATATGTGATCTTACCTCTGTTTGGAAAACATAATTACGTTGTTGAGATAGACCACTATCCATTCCCCAATCAATCCACATAATACAATTTCCATAGAACGTTGAAATTCTCCCCCAATGTTAATCAACCCAAAAATAATTCACTTAAACACAAATGTACCCGACTTCATTCAGAAGGTGGTTTTGAGTTTGTCAGTCTTTGAGACCAGAACTTGGTTGTAGCCTGAGTATCCATCAACCAAAGAAAACATTCTAGACCCTGATATTGTTTGAAATATTTGTTCAATGGAGGACATGGGGTAGTTATACTTGTATGAGGCACAATTACGAATTTGGTAATCAACACATAGACAAATTTTCCCGGACTTATTTCTTACTGGGACCAAATTTGACATCCAAGTGGAGTGTCACACTTTTTATATGATCCTAGCATCCAAAAACTTCCTTAACTCTTTCTGAATGAGAGGCTCAAGCGTCAGATGTAATTTTCTCAGTTTTTGATAAAACGGCTTGCCCCCTTCTTTTATTAGTATCACATGTTGGATGATTCGCGTTCCATAAGTTTTAAGCTCATCGTATGTCCACGCAAACACATCTCGGTACTAATTGAATAAGCGGATAATATCTTGTTGCTTTTGTGGTGTACAACAAGTCACAAGATTGACATAATTCAGATCCTTCTTTGTTCCCAAGTTAATCTGGTCGTGTAATAGCGTGGAACTGTGGGTTTTAGCATTAACAGGTCCTTAGAAACAATTATGTAGGTCATACAACTTCTCCAAATATACCACAACCTTTGGGATGATATTCCCTTTACTCGTGTTGGTTGCATCCTGCAATTCCTTTTCGTGCTCATCTTCATCGATCGTGGTGTATTTGAACACATCACTATTTTCCATGAAGCATAGTATATGTTGGTCATCATTAAAAACGCATATATTAGTGATGTTATAGAAGATGAATGATTTATAAATAATTTCTATATAAAATTTGTCCCTCGATGATGACAACATAGCAACACCATTTTCTAATGCATACACATCTGCATTACACATTCTTAGAACGAAAATCATATTAAAATCTTGGAAATGTGAAATTAAATGTCATACCTCTTGTTGATAACTATTTAGATGAGGTGAAGCACAATGTACGGTGCCATGTACCTATCACACCATAATTTCTGAATCACCTACTGCTTTTAAGGACACAACATTGACGTTGATGGCTCTTTCTAAGCCTCAGATGAGTGCCTCATATTCATCAATGTTGTTTGTGCACTCAAATTCCAAGTGGCTAGAGATAAAATGTTTTCTCTACAATGGGTCTATTAAAACACAACCAACTCCAGAGCATTCTTGTGTCTTTGAACCATCAAAGTAAAAATGCCACATGTCATATGTACAAGGATTATGAACTACACTAGTACTATTTCTACTACTACTACTACTGCTACAACTACTACTAATTGTACAAAGGTCATTTGCACCAGTTGGACTACGAAGGAGCTCCAACTGTGTTTCTGGTGGGATTGGGGATGGTTGTGAAATATAACACCCCAGTTTTGTTTCTGGGAAGAAATTGCCAAAAAATAGTTTTGTGAAAGCCACTAGTTCGTTGTGTCCATTCAAGGGAGTACCATTATGTTTCATATATATTTCTAAGTCCACTCGAGTCTAGTTGTTTGTACCCTTATACAGAATCCATAAGTGTGACAAATCTATAACAAAGTATCCTTGTAACTTACTTGACCAGTCTCTACATTGAAATAGTCTGCATGCCTCTGGTATGTCCATAATCACTATGTTTATGCATTGGTGAAATTGTCTGTTAGATGATAAATGGATTATCACATCTTTGAGTTCACCAACCGCATGGACAAGGGTCATGTCTAGTTGAATAATTTTTTCATCTGTTTTATTCCATTTTTCATTGATTTTATTTGTGATAGATAATGGCATTACATTATTGATGCACCAGAATCAACCAAGAAATTGTGTACATTGAAGTTCAAAATTTCTAATGTTAAGAGAAAGGGAGGGTAGAGTGTATTCGATTACATTTTTAAAGTATTAATTATTGACTCAAGGGAACTAGAATACGTACCTGATCCTTTGTCTAAATGGGCAGTGTTACCTCAGGAGGATTTCCCAAGTGCGTGTAAGAGAATGTCTCGCTGGCTTGTGATATTTGTTAACTCAAACATTGAAATGTTCATGCAAACCTTATTCATATCTTCAACTATGTTATAGGTCACAGTGGGAAGAATGGCCGAAGTGTTTGGGGAAGTGGCCCGACTTATTATTTCTGGAGAAATGGTCTTGTCTTTGTTGCCATGTGGAATTGCTTCTCATTGAGACCACTTTCCCAGACTTTCTTTGAGTGTCCTGCGCTAAGTTTATGGGTGGAATAATTTTCCTTAACAAACCTTCCTTGAGTTTCTGATTTGTTAACTCTATTGTATTGGTTAGCCCTTGGATTCTTAAGTTGTATCAATTGGTCTGCTTTTGGGCCGGAAGGTCACTTTAAGGTTGTTCCCCAGTTGTGCTCTTTTGGGTTGTAAGTATGTAGTTGAACATATTTATTGTATGCTTGACACTTGGAGTATCATAGGGTGCACATGATTCCCAGAGATGGTATTCAGTGGATGTCACCTGGTGCACATGATTCTAGATTTGTAACTATTGAAACACCTCCTTGAAGTCCTCATCCTCTAAATATTCCTCTTTGTATGCATCATGGGTGAATGGCTCCCTGTGCATCAGAGTTTCAAATATGTGATCTTTTATGTGGGTGGACTTCAAACCATGTTGACAAACTTTTTTTTTCTTTCTTTATTATACTTGATCACTAAATTAAATTGTTTTAGAAACCCAATCCACTTGCAATTCCTAGTCTAATGTCACTTACTCTAGGCATATAGATACTGTAATGGCTTTTTATCTATGTTTATTACTATATCCTTTCCCATTAGATAGTGTTTCCACTTTTTCATATCTTGCACGAGGGAATATAAATCCTTGTCATAAGTAGGGTATTTAAGAAGTGCCCCATGAAATACTTTAGAATGGTAGCATACAAGCCTCGCTCCCTGCATCAAGACTGCTCCGATAGCATACCCACTTGGATCTATGTTGATGTCAAAGGGATGCTACAAGTTTGGTAATGTCAAAACTGGTGCTTGATTGATCTTCTTCTTTAGCTCCTTAAAAACCCTCTTTTAACCCTTTCTCGCTAGAAACTCTTACCACTTGCTATTATGGCATGGAGTGGTGTTGCTACTGCTAGAAATCAGGCTGTAAATTTCCTTAGGTATTGTGCTACCCCAATGAAACCCATGACCTCAAAAACATTAGTAGGAACCGTATACTTTATCATGGCCTCCATATTAGAAAGATATATATTCAACTCTCCACCTATCACATACCCCAGATACACTAAATATCATTTTGTAAACTCACATTTATTTAGATGTGATCCCCTCAGGTAGCACATCCGAATAAAGGGCATAATATATCATTGATTGACCTCATAAATGTAGTTGGTGCATTACATAGGTTGAATGGCATAACTAAGCACTCATAAAATAATTGAATGGTTTTGAAGGTGGTCTTCCAGGTATCTTCTTCTCTAACTTGAACTTGGTGATATATAGACTTTAAGTTGAACTTGGTGAAGTATTTTTCTTGTTTCAAATGATCCAACAAAGCATCTATTTTTAGCATGGGTTACCTCTTCTTGAGCATAATTTTTTCCAATTCCCTGTAATATATACACATTCACCAAGTCCCATCCTTCTTTGGCACAATGATGATGGGTGACACACATGGTGGTGTAATTGGTCAAATGACACCCTTTTCCATAGTCGTTACAATTGTTTCTTCACCTCACTTGCTCCTATAACAAATTACCTATACATCCCAATTTTTTGGCAATGGGGAGTCCATCAATAATTGTATCTCATGCTCCACTTCCATATTAGGTGGGAGCCCTTTAGGCTCCCAGAAAACATCCATGTATTCCTATAAAAACTCTTCCAATTATTGTTTTCATTTATTAGTACGCCCCTCTAGGGATTCCTTTATTCTTACTATTAAAAATAATAAAACATATTGCTTTCTAGAACTTATCAATTTCTTGGCTTGGTTGGCACTTAATAGTGAATTTTTTGACTTTCTTTTTTTTGCATTGATGGTGAATGATTTTTCATTCTTAGTGAGCTGGTACTGGTTTTCCATCCACATGAGGATTACATCTCACATGTACATGTAAGGAATTCCAAACACCAATTTGCATACATCAATGGGAACTACATCAAGTTCTGCTTCATCAATAAAATAAACACTTATAGAAAATATAATTTTGCACTATTTTGTTACCTTTATTTTTGCATCCTTATTTTTGCATCCTAGTAGATATAGATTGAGATGATAATGAACTTATAATCCTAATTTTTTTACTAGCTTTGTTGCAAAAATATTCGCCTGCAATCCTAAGTCAAACAAAACATCAATATTTGTTTTTTTAACATCAATATTTGTATTCCTATTTCTAAAGGATACCTAGATTCATCTCCTTCTACACTAATGTATAGATGATATTCTCATCCACATCCAAGTTAATTTCAAGCTAGTTACTTGAATTAATGGCCATGAGATTATTTTTCTTATTATCCTTCTTCTTTTTTCTTTGGGTTAAGCTCTCGATGCAAATTCCAACACTTCTCCTCTATATGGCCATCAATGTTGTTATCACTCAACCAGATCTCCGAGGCTAAGAAGAGACCATCAAAGGTAACCATAGACCAATATTTTGCCAAGTATCTAGCCCTACTAGGAAGGAGAGGGCTATCTCCACTGGATCGCAGCTAATATGACTGGATCAATGGGATATTAGGCTAGGTATAGTAGCACTAGGGTTTTATTGATATATTTTTTGGTTTTTGGATGGTGAATAGGTCAAGGAAGAAATTAGATCATGGTAAACAAGGATCAGAATTGAAGGGATCTTGAAATTGCCTGTTGTTGTAGCAAGTGAATCTACCATGATATTCTGACTTCTCGACACTACTGACAATGTATGTTCGGAAAATTTTTTAGGATATCTAGTACAACATTTCTGTGCACTCTCATTTATGGAGGCTTGTCCTAGTATTCCCATTTTACATGTTTTATCACAAGTTCAGAATCGCCATATACTGAAATTCTTCTTGCACCCAAATTTTTCAGATATTGAGACTGGTGATCAATGCTTCATATTTCGCCTCATTGCTAGGAAAATCAAAAGCCAATTTTTATGAACATAATATAACATTCTTAGGAATATTACCAGGCTAGTGAAGAGGGCTACAGATCAAAAACCTGATGCCTGCCCCATCTTTCCCCAAGGCACCATCAACATCTATGGTCCATAGACCATTTTCATCATCCAAGTGTTGGAATTATGATTTTTTATTTGTCTCAACTTTCCTAGCCACTTCTTGATTCTGATATGAACTTTTCTCTACCTTATCTAATGACTGCTCTGAAGCGCTTGGAAAATTCTCTTTTTCCTTATCTAAAATTGTTTTGATACAATTAGAAATTTCTGGAATATCTTCTACTTCTACAAGTTGACTATCTACATCATTCAAGTCACTATCATTGAACAAAATAAATGATTATAAATCTATATGTACATCATTAATTGGATGATTAGTAGGCTTCCCTTTGTTGGTTATCATGTACTTCATCTTCGTTTCTCGGTACAACATTCTCAATTTCCCAAAATTTGGGATGGTGGCATAAGAGAAGTCTAGTTGCAAAGTGCCTCTCAACTTCGCTCCCCAAGATCTAGACAACAACATACCAAACCGTGGTGGTATATCAGCCACCACCACATCCATCAAGACATTATTTGTTAGAATGTGTTCAAGGGAAACTACTAAATCCTTAATAAGACCTAGAAAACGGAATATACCCGAATCGAAGGAATATAAGTCATGGTAAGGACGAGTGATATCTAGGCCCAATTTATCCATAATGGCTTTCAGAATCAAATTGTGGGAAGCTCCAGAGTCGAGCATATCATTATGAAAGATATTTTGGTGGATTCTTAAACTCAAATAGAATGGGGGAAATTCGCTATCTTCTAACTGACTGCCTATTGATGGACCAAAGATAAGTTTAGGTTGGTCATCTTTGACATTTAGTATATCAGATGAAGGATATACTTTTAACATTTTGGCTACATGATACTTATACTGATTATTCTTGACAAGTTCAGTTAAAGGTATTGACACTTTCAATTTGGAAAATTCAGTTTCTAAGTTGAAAGGAATGGATTTGTCTACCTCTTTCATGATGTCTCTTTTGTCGGCATGATCCTTTGATGTAGCTTCTTTCTTTTGACTGTCCTTTTCTTTACCCGGTGAGTTTGTAGATGGATGATTAACCTTGTTCTGACTTACAGTTGTAGGTTCATTTCCTTTATTCTGACTACCTTGAGAATTATGTTTCGATTGAGTATCATTTTATTGAGATGCCCAATTTTGAATAGAAGTTATTGGGACATCTCTACTCCTCAATGTGTATTGCCTCTGTTGTGAGCTGAGGGAATTCAAGTAGCCTCGCTGATAATCAATAGATTCAACCTCTAGTTGATGATCCTGGGCTAGAATATAGTCTTCATCCTTGGTTTCATCCGTCTTCTCAACATATTCTTCATTTTCTGTCAAAAATATGGGCTCGCCATCAGCGGTAAAAAAATGATTCTATTCAACGATGTGATCTTCTTCTTCCTCCTCACCTCCTTGAGCATAATTTTGCAGTAAGGGTGTCTGAATCTGCTATGGTTGTGCTGGTTGCTCAGGTGCCCTCTGTTCTCTTTGCTTGATTCTGAATTGAGGTTGATGTTGTTGTCCTTTGAAGTTAGGATTTATCATTAGGGGAATTTTGAGGTCTAAAATGGGCCTCCTAAGGAAATTATAAAATAATATTTGATGACATCATCAAATTTTAAAGGGAAAAATGAAAAAACTACTTTTTCAACTCATATTTTCAACTTATCTCCCAAATTTTTTACTCAAATTTCAAGTGGGAGTACTTGTTGGATGAAAAATTTAATTCCTCATCCAAGGAGTACCCATGTTTCATACTTTCAAAGAGTCCTACTACACAAAAAATGAGAAATACATGAAAAATGTGATTGTAATCACGTTTTTTTATGTATTTCTCATTTTTCGTATAACAGGGTCCATCGAAAGTATGAAACATGGGTACTCCTTGGATGAGGAATTAAATTTTGCATCCAGCAAGTACTCCCACTCGAAATTTGAGTAAAATTTTGGGAGATAAGCTAAAAATACTAGTTGAAAAAGTAGTTTTATTATTTTATTATTTTTGAATATTTTTACCCGTTTACTTAAAAAATTGTGAATCATCCCCCATGGTTGACATCATCATCTTGAATCCTATTGGTTCTTATAAAAATTATTTTTATTGTACAAATTTCTTAGGAGGCCCATTTTAGACCTCAAAATTCCCCTAATGAGGTTGTGGTTTTGGCTGTCTTTCGGTAATGGGCATCATGTCAACCATCCTTTCTATTATTCTTATCAAAGTGTCCAGTTTTACATCGAAGGATGATGATGCTTCTTATCTGATGGTTACTCCCCTCTCGCCCTTCATTTTTGACTTCTTAATGGACAAATTAGCTTCTACACTAATTTTATTCTTCTGCATGTCTTCTAATATAGAAGGATTCCTTTCTCATAACTGATAGTCCATGTCTGGATCAAAGCCATCTAGAATGTAAGAGGGACAACCCTAGAGGAGGTTTGATCTCATTTGGAATGGAATTGTATACTATGTTGAATCATGCAGTGAAATCTTGTACTGATTCATTTGGTTCCCTTTTCATATTATTGTATTCAGAAAGGATTTCTAATGGATTCTTATTTACCTCCCATCGTGGTATGAAGGAATATATGAACTGGTTTGAAGTGGCTATGGAGTTTTCATTTAATGATTTGAACCATATTTTAACCTCTCCAGAAAATCTCTGAACTATGATTCTCATTTTATCATCGTCTTCATCTACTTCTTCTAGATTTAACTATGTGTTGTTTTGCAGTGATTGGAGAATTTTCATCAAAATAGGGAGTCTCTAGCCATAACCTTGTGGTAAGGCATCGACTTGACCTGGTAAGATGAGGGTTGCAAATTTCGCCAAATTCATGCTGAGTGAAATGCAAGAGTGGCAATAGGAGGATTTTGTTGAATAGATAATGAAGTAGATGGTGTAGACGAAGAAGCAACAACTGACTGTGATTGTGTTGGGATAGGTATTGAATCTTGTTGATATTGGATTATGGATTTTTATGACTGGTATTGAATTTGGTTTGCTAAACTTTCAAGCCTATAGAATTGACTCCAGACTTTAGTGTCAAAGTCTGATTCAGACTTAGTTTCTTCAAAGGGTAATTTTTCTTCAAGTTTTAAAGAACTAAGATCTATCTTAGATAATGATTTACCTCAGAAAACCTTAATGGGTCAAATACTGTATCAGATAATGAGGTTTCAAACTTAGATCTAAATAAAGACAACTCAAATTTTAAATCAAAAGGTATGCTTTTGAGAGATAAAAATTTTGTAGGAAGCGAAGAATATCTTACCAATGGAACTGGATTTGAGTGAATTTATGTACCCATATATCTGTGCTTCTGAACAAGCCTCTCAGGATATTTGACTGGATTAGCTATGTGAGGATCAGGATTTGACCTGGTGTATCTCCTCGAAGCTAGAATGTTCACTTTTCAACAACTTGGTTCTCTGCAACTTTTTCAAATCAGCCTCAACGAAATCTTAGACCTATCATCTAGAGGCCAATAATTCAAAGAACTAATGGTACAACCAGGGAAGATATGTCACTTTCTTCCCCAGTGTGGTCACCAAGATTTTATCACTCCACCGGATCTCTAAGGCTGAGAAGAGACCAGCAAATGTAACAAAAAACCAATATTTCACAAAGTAGCTAGCCCTACTAGGCAGGAGAGGGCTCTCTCCAATCGGTCTCAACCAATATGACTGGATAAATAACATATTAGGCTAGGTATAGTATCACTAGGGTTTGGTTGATTGAATTTTTTGGGTGTTGGATGGTGAATAGGTCGTGGAAGAAATTAGGTCAGGACAAACAAGGATCAGAATTGCAGAGATCTGATGGAGCAAGGTAGGTAAGAAATTCAACACAAAAGGATATATGATGGAGTGGTCTAGACTTCTATTGTTTGATAAAAGAGCATAATAGATATGAATTCTTTTCTACTAGAAGAATATGAAACAAAATATAACTATTCCTCCAAAACTGAGCATAAGCTTAATGAATTTTGTCTTTTTGACTTAGGAAACAATTACATTCAGAAATGGAATGAATATGAAATCACAATACATTCACACAGTTGCAAAACATAATAAGAAACAATGTCAAATCACTTTACCACAAGAATTCCATAAAAATAGTTGTAACTCAGTCTATTTTTACTTGCCAAAATTCTGATTACAATAGTTCTTAATGATCAATCCAACGGCATCCAAGCCTTGCAATGAGAAAGGAGGTGAAACATATACACCAAAACAAAATTCTCCCACCTTCAGGGGTCGAATCCTTGACTTATGGAGTTGATCCCCAAAATTCTAAACTGGAAACCCAAATACAAGGGAGGTTAACAAACTCATCCCTAACTTTCGTGAAACTGATTCATTTGTCCCAAAAATACATTTTTATCCAATTTATCTACCTCCAGTAACTAAAAGTGACTTAATGTCATTATTTGCATCCTTCCACCAGTGATTAAAAAATATATTTTCATATCATAGTAGGTTCCTATTATGAAGTTTTTGTCATTCCATTAGGTCATCATGAAAAAATTTGGTCATTGGAGGTAGCCCAAGGTCAAACCTAATGCTTTTCAAAAATTTCATTACTTGTTGGCTCGTTTTACCACTTTGTTGAATGTACATCAGTCATGAGTTTTCATCATCATTTCAGTATTTTCATCGTGAATTTCATTAAGTTAGAGTCTCCATTAGGTCTTATGGTTTTTAGGGTCCATCAAATCACCATTTTCATGCATAAAAGTCCAGCAAGTAAGAGAGTGACAATAAACACATTTTATTATGAAAGTTTGATTTGTAAATTTAATTTCAATTTAATATGTAATTTTATGTTTCTTAATATGTAATAAGTTCTCATGGTTCCAAGGTAGCTGCATACTCAAGGTTCCATCAGCCAAGTAAGTCAAATTTCCAAAATTCATAGTGTTCCAAATCCACCAAAAGATCAAATTCAAAGGATCAAGATCAAAATTGACATTTAATTTTTGAATATGATGCAAATACTAACATCTACTTTCTGAATTTTCTGAATTTTTCTCTTGGGATTGTGCATACTTAAACATTTATGATAAGGATATCATACAACACAACTAATTTTATGGAATTATTGTGGTAAAGTGATTTGACATTGTTTCTTCTTATGTTTTGCAACTGTGTGAATCTATTGTGATTTCATATTAATTCAATTTCTGAATGTAATTATTTCCTAAGTTCGAAATACAGAATTCATTAAGCTTATGCTCTATTTTGGAGGAATAGTTACAGTTTGTTTCATATTCTTCTAGTAGAAAATAATCCATATCTCTTATGCTCTTTTCTCAAACACTAGCAGCCTAGAACACTCCCTCAGATATCCTTTTGTTTTGAACTACCTACCTACCTTGCTCCATCAGATCTCTGCAATTATAATCCTTGTTTTCCTTGACCTAATTTCTTCCCTGGCCTATTCACCATCCAACACCCGAAAAAATTCAATCAACCAAACCATAGTGTTACTATACCTAACCTAAAATCTTATTGATCCAGTCATATTAGTTGAGATCATTTGGAGAGAACCCTCTCCTGCCTAGTACGACTAGCTACTTGGAAAAATATTGGTATGTGGTTACCTTTTCTAGTCTCTTCTCAACCTCGGAGATCCGATGGAGTGATAACAAATGTTATAGTGGTTAAAATGGTTGCTAGGATATTTGCATTGATGTGTTGTGGTTGACATCTTTTTATCCTTTCCTCCTTTCCACTTTTTCTTACCCTCCTTAGAATTGTCTTTCTACTCTTTTTTCTTTGATCCACTTGATTTCCATTTCCTAATGCCTTTAATCTTTAGGTATTATACCGATACACAAGCCTTGTCCATTGATTTTGTATTTAAAAAAATCATTTGCTTCTTTATAAGTATATGTTGATCCCCCGGATACTTGAGGAGTACATCTAGGTTCTTTAGGGAGATACCTAACATTATGGCCATATTTCTAAATTCTATGGCATTACACACTACCCTTGCTTCTACCTCATGTACTTCCATCGGATCCACCAGTCCTCTACATACCTTATATGGTAAAATTGTGAATTTATGAGGGTTTTAAAGTCCTCCCACTTAGTCATTAGGGGATCTTCCTCCAACCTCAATGTCTCTATGTGACTTTCCCACTAGGTCAAGGTATGGCCCTCTAATTTCAGTTGCGCAAATGCAATATTTTGTTTTTCCGCTATATGATGAGCACTACAATATACTTATAATTTATAAAACTAGTCATTTAGCTTTAGAGAATCGATCTCACCTTGATAAAACTTGATATTGACCTTCACTTCCATTTTGAACAAGGATTTTGAATATTTCATGGCACTGGAACTAGGTTTATGATTTTTCAGTTCTTTCTTGGATCCTTCTTAGCTTCTTCCCAATCTCCTGATCTCCCCTTTGATTGGACCTTTTCCTTAGAAATCCCATCTTATTTTAATAACCTAAGCTTATTGTTCAAGGCTGCCATGATGAGGTTCATATGACAGATTATATTTTCAACTTGTGTTTTCAACCGAAAAAACCTCTCCCCTATAGGATGAAGAAGGTTATTCACAGATTTGTCGGCCATGACTAGCGTTTTATGATTTTTTCCTTAACTGGGCTAAATCCCATACAAACCTCCGTAATATACTAAAATAAGCCTTCCTTTGATACTAATATGATCCATGATTTGTCGTGGATATTCCATTGGAAAAATATTCACAACAAATATGATAAATTATTAAAAATTTGAAATCTACACTGAAGGTTTATTTCTCTTTAGATTCTTGGATCTATAATTTATTGTTTATTTCCACAATATACACCTTGGGAAACCATTTCGGGAGAAAACATAGCTAGAATATGAGCTCACTCTACTCTCTTTCTTTGAATATAAAATTGATGAAAGTAAAAAGAAGTAATTCTCGTGGCCCATCGACTACTATATTGCATAAATACTCTATCTATGCTCTCCCCGTATCCCTCTCATATACTCTTCTCCTCTATGGAGAAAATATGTAGTTCAAAAGAATGTAAATCGTTTTCCTCCTAGTGGTAACACAGTCATGTATGCTAACTAGTGGTGAAGTTTGTCTCCTTCAACTCTTAACTAAAGTTAAAATATGGATTCCTCTAAATTCTTCTACATAATTTCCACATGGTTAGACCATTTTACATGAGAAATGAGGGCTGACATAACATCCTCTAAAACTATGGTGGCTAAAACAAGAATATAAAATTTAGAGTGGCATAAATTTTGCATATAGACTCTTATTGAGGAAAATATTACATTATTGCAAAGATATTTGTGTAGAATAGGAAAAAATGTGTTGTGCTAAAGTGGAAAAGTTTTACAGAAAAAAAAATCCATTTAATGCCTCAAACTACTCCCAGAAGGTTACAGACAATAATTTTCCAAACTGGGTCCCTCCGGTAAAAATAATATAATGATCCAATATGGATCCCTACTAGTGTAGCACCTAGTTTTGTAGCTATTGCGACACCCTCCTCATTTCTTCCTAGTAAATTTTAGTTGGGAGGAATTAAGGGACCCAATATTCTAAAAACCTGGACATCAGATTTCCATTTTGTATATTCTTGTCAGTCCTTAGTGGAGTTGTCTACCTTGATTTATTGATGAAAATTTTATTTTGACACACCACTTTGTATGAGGTATGAAAAATAATATTTTTTTAGTAACTTTGCCTTCGGAGGTAACTCAAAGAAACCAATTCAATTCTTGATCACATTTGCAAATTTTAACTGATGAATTTCATTGGAATATCACTTAAAATTTTCTTTTAGTGCTACAAATTCAAGGTTTTCAATAACAAAAAAAAAAATCGAAACTTTTTTTTCTTGTGTAACATTGAGCCAACCCTGAATCTAGCGCTACACCACTCGCTTAATTAATGAAGCAATGATACTTTGTTTGGTTTAGAAACGTTAAACTACTTATTGATGTGTAAGCTACTTGTATAGTGCCAGAATAACCCTCAAGGAAGCGCTCTGACAATATGAAGTATATACCTTAATTTTATAAAAACATTTAAAAAATCTTAACTCACTCATAATATATGTCACTAATTTAGTTTCTAAGTCAGTGCTATAGCGCTAGGCTATCCACTATGATAGTTCTATGGCACATATCAAGAGCTCAACAGTAGATTTAAACATGTAATAGGCTCCACTCTCAACACATAATTCAAGCTTTTTATTCAAGCTAGTGCTATAGTGCTTGGCTAGCCACCAAGGTAGCACCAAAGAAACAAGATGTGTAACTTAAATTTAAACCTAAATAATTACAACATACAACAAGACCCATGACTAAACACTTAGGCTAGCATTGCATCACTTGGATAATAAGAAATCCAACACTCCACCACATGATCAGGGTTCAAAACTCGTATTTCTAAACCTTTTGAAGTCCTCCCTCATATAACTATCCACTCGAATAATGCTTTAGCTAGAACTATTGTGCTCATATAATAGATAGGCCAATGTTATGGTGCTAGCCTATGCACTAAAATTAAATGATAATGTCCTTAAAAATAAAATCACTTAACTTCCAATCACATATGAAGCTCACTCATTTACTTAGTAATCCAATGAAAGGTTAAAAAATGAAAATGTAACCATGTGAAGGATAACAAGAACCCTAGCCAATAATTTTTTAAGCTTGAGGAACACATAGAGCACACTCTAATTTACTTGACCCCACTCTATGTATAGTAAAATCGATCCACCTAGCCCCTCAATGAAACAAATCACTTGGAAAGAAGAAATCCTCCACCTTGGTTGTTGTTTATCTTGAAAACTCAGCCCTAAGGTAAGTTTTCTACAATAATTTGTTTGGTTTTAGCTATTATGATTTTGCTACAATGTCTTTTTAGATAGTGGATATATTTGTACCAAAGGAATTTTTTCTTATAATTATCTGCCACCAAGTAGTTAATTGATTATATATTTTAATAGTATCTCATAATTTTTGGAGACCTTTTTTTCACTTCCTAGCTTATGCCCTCCCTAGAACAATGTACCTCGTTGACACATGTTTGAATTTTAGATAGAAATAAAACCACACTTTCTTGGCCAAAACAATGGTGCGAATATGATTTTTTGGAAATTCCACATCCCAAGCTTATTGTTTATGAGATTCTCCCCCCCCCCCGCCCCTTACCCCTGCGTCCTTTTCAACCCAGAATGATAAGAAGTTGTGCCCTAGCTTCTCTACAAATGTTTTGATGGGGGTATCACTAAGTATGTTGCAATAAAATTAGGAATTTATTTTCAAGTCTAGGTATCTCGAAAAAAAATTCCCTTGTGATACATATGGTTTATTATATGAAACAACTATAATTTTCTTCTTGGATCCATTATCATAATCCAAAACCATTCAGCTACCAAACTAGTGAGATATCTAGTCAATTGCAGAGCCAATTTCATGAAAACTTGAGGCATAGAAGCCCTAGCTATCTTCATTGCATGCTAAGTACCTTTTTTAGAGAGAAACATCCAACCATCATTGTAGGGATGGTGAAGATGATAACCTTTCATTTCCCCATTTAAATACATATTTGTTGAAACCTAGTCAGCCAAGAAACACAAAAAATCCCTAATCCTTTGCCTTTCATATTTAAAGGCTAATTCTATAGTGGGTATTATTTTGTTGTTGATGTTTGTAGAGAAGCCATTTCCACACCTATGAGAAGGTTTGGAAAGGAGGAAGACCTGGAAAAACCTAACATACTAGAATTTTGGGATAACCCATACTCCATATACAAAATCATTGCATAAAAATAGTTGTAAATATAAAAATGTTTCGTAGAGAACCTTCATGAATTTTGGAAAGACTTTGAAATTTATTGAGGATTAAATAGGTCTTGGTTACCAGATGTAGTAGCTCACCCACTAGTCTTTCAGCATGGAGGTAATAGAATGGCTTGTGTGGCAATTAGAACTAGAGGGGGACATGACCATGGAAAACCCTTGGTCTCATTTAGTCCCTCCAACATAGAACCATATTATAGACTACCCAAAGAAGAGGTATCTTTGGATGAAGACTTGTTGAAATTTTTTAGGGTCATGCCCATGGATATCCTGAAGTAGTGGTGGGTTGGTAAAAGATAATTCAAAATGAAAACCAGAAAATAGTATCTTTTCAACATGCTAAAGACTCTATACTAGTTTGTGGTTACCATGATTTTTAGACTATAAAAAAATAATATCCAAAAATATTTCCAAAAATTTGGGCTCCCCTTATGTACATAGGATTGTTGAGGTTTGGAACTTCAAGGGGGTTGATGTTCTAGTGAGAAACTTGAAATACAATGTCGAGAATTTCTAGAATCCTAGAGATTGATAATAATCTAAAATTTACATGGATTCATATGAATTTAATCCTTGCATGTATAACAGGGCTAGACAAATCGCAACAATCAGTGACTTGTTTGTGGAGAAAAAAATTATATTAATAAGTTTTCAAGCAAACCAAACCTCCCCGCCTACTACCTAAATTTGTAATTGGCCATGATCTGTTGATAGAAATGGCATATTACGTATATATAGGAGTGTGTAGTTATTTTTCAAGAGTTAAGAAGAGTACATGGACACGTATTCCATTCCATGTGGGATCCTATCAATTAATGGACATTAAGAAGGATAAGGAGGAGACAGTTACATTAACACTTTTCTTGGGGATAAGATTTTTGATAAGTATGACCCAACATCAATAATGCTAAATCATTGTAAATAATGCATATTTATATTGGAGTACAATTCAAAGACCTAGGAATAATATGAAAAACAAATGAATGCATGTAATTAAGAAGAATTTGTTTCAAGAATCTGTGATGACTAACCCAAGAAATATGGAGGAGTAGGTTAAATCAAAATATTTATCTCGAGAGAAGGAAACCAAGAAATAAATAGCTATCAAATACTGATAAAGTAGGATAATGAAGGAATAAGAAGCCTCAATAATAGACTCAACCTGACACAACTAACATGGAGGTAGAACCAACAACTTTAATAATGCCAAAGATCACATAATTCATCTACCAATAGGAAATATGGGCATTGTGCCAGCTAAAAGAAAAATGTGGTAAATATAAATAAGTTAATATTTGACTATACTCGAAAAAAAATTTCCTGTGTTGCAAAATTTCATAACCATTATAACACATTGGTCTAGTAGGTGTACTCACATCTGCAAGTCATACAAGAATCTAGAGTAGAATTGATACCACTATAGCATAAGCTCAAATAACTAGTCCACATGTATATGGAGTCCTACACATAGTCTGTTAGTTATAGGAATGGCGAAAAGTGTATCCATAGGCCCCATTAGATCTTCCAAGCATCAATAGAAAGGAATTGACCTGTGATTTTCTTATTGTCATTTGGGCCATAAATATACAAGAAAAAATAGAGAAAGATATTTTGAGGTCAATGGCCATGTACTAGCATGATCATTCTCTAAGAGAGTCATCAATGTATAACCTACCATCCATTAGATCTTAAGGTGAGGCTAGTGATTTTGAAGAGGTAACTAGGGAACTAGAAGAAGCCATCAATGCAAAAGATATGTCATTTAACAATTTCATTGGCAAGCTTACCAAGGAAAACCATAGGAATCATCTAGTGGAACCAACACAACAATAGACAGTCCTCGACTCCTACTTAGTCACACTACAAAGAGAAGTACCCACATTCTCCTATAGAATTAAAGAGTATTATATTGTGGAGAATTCTCTACCAAGTAGGATCAAAATGGTTGGATCCTATCATAAAGTATGGGTAGCATACCTTAAGGAGATTGAGAAGCTTCCACTATAGGATGCAGTTTTCATGTATGAATTTTAAAAAATCCAACAAATTATTATTGAAATTATAATTAGAAAATAAGACAAGATGAAAAATTGTAACTTTGCTTGAGAATTCTAATTGTCTCAAGATGCAGCTACCATTTAGGTCTAAAAATAGTGCAAAGCTAAATGTAACAAGGAATTTTGAATATTTGTTGAAAGTATTATAAACCATAGATTGGGAGCTAATGGCTATGCATTATTTTGTCCATTTAATATAAAGAAATTGTGATGGACACCACTAAATTTCAGTCTCCGTACATGGTGTTTTTGTTTCTAATTGTTCTTGAACATTTCATTTACGTATGTATCTATGAGGTTCGTTACTATCATTTTTAGACTAATCTGAAAATTGGTTTTTAATTTTTTACTTGTGGTTTCAGCTCAATTTCTTTCTTCATCAAGTAATTATTGGTTCAAGAAATAATTATTATGTTTTCTAATTTTGATAATTAAAGTTTGCATTTTTGTGCAATACTACAACTAATTGTTCCTTTTTTGAATATTTGTGCATTTTCTGCTCATCACTTTCAATTTCCTTATATGTCTTCCCCTTAGATAGGTTAGAGTAGCTTCATTTTTCCATTTAAGATAATATCTATCTCAATAGGTGCACCCGACCATTTTGAGGATCACATACATCTCACCTCATTCACTCAAAACCAGGCATAGTAGTTGGACCAAAATATGAATAGGTCTTTCATACCAAAAGCCATGACTTCTAATTGGGACTTCATACTGAAAAGAACACCTAACTGTTGTTAGCACATTTTTCCCAATAAACAGAATAACACCATTAGCAGCAAAAATAGAGGATGAGAAGGGGACAAGTAAGCATCGACATCATTGTAAATGAATGACCTAAAGTATACTATGATTACATTGAAGATATGAACCTTTTATTATATTTGAAGAGTGCAACCCAAAATCCTTTAATTGATATTTTGTTTGAAAACCAATTTTGCATCTTGATGTGCCTACTAATTCATCTTTCACATCGTAATATACCTATGGATTTTTTTATGGAAACATAGTTTATTAGGTCCATCATAAAGTGCATAGCAAGAAGAGACACTTTACTCACCAAATAAATAAATATATATTTATGTATTGTATTGTTAAATTTGTTTCTTGTGAGCAACATCTTAATCTTATCATGCCACTATTTTGTATCAAAAAGAGTCATCCATCCATGCATAGAGGACACTCACACATGTAATGAAGATGTCTAATATTACACAAAGGACACTCATCGATAATTTTCCCTCAAAAAAAAATAATTACTTGTATTTCAATCCTTGTTTCTACATTTTCTCTGTTATGTGTGTCAAAAAATAATTGATTTCCAATCATCGATAAGGAAAATTTTGATGGAATTTAAAATTATGAGGAGAAATTCACTTTTCATAAATGTTAAATTAATGATGTTGTGAGTATTCAAGTCGAATAATTATGAGAATAATATACTCATACCTAGCTAACTTTCATGGGACGAGTATGAATAAATTCTACATGACACCTGTAAGTGCATTGACACCAACATTTTGTATATAACTTAGACCACTTGGAAACTAAATGTGGACACTTACTTCCATTGATATGCATGGAAACTACATGTTCATGTGGCTATAAAAGTGGTTCCTTATCCATTATTGAATAATTCTATTTTTATACATTTATTTTCACTCGTTTTTATCTTCAACCTCTCAAAAACCAAGGAACATCTTAACAAATGCATAAATATTAAAGAGAGTTATCCATCGTCTATCTTGACCTGGCACTAGCGAATTTTTAGGGATGGATTGCTCTACTCTCACATTTTCCATTTTAGAGATAGCTTGAGATATAACAACAAAAGGGACATGGGCATAATTTCACCACATTTTATATATCCTTGATAGACCTATAAGTTAATAATAAAAGAAATATATTAAAAATACAAGAATTTTTATATACACTGGGATTAACCCAACCATTATTATAACAACCCTGGTCAAAAATCCATGTAGTAAAATTAGTAAACGAAAAAAATTAACAAAGGTCATGGGAAATTTATTCCAAGATGAATGTTTGGCAAAACATCATAGTGTCGGTGTTCATTTGGTTTATTATGGCTAGAGAAAATTGACAAAGGCTTTGGAAAGGAAAAATGACATTTTTGGAAATTTATTTATGAAAATAATGGAAATCAAGAGAAAAGGAAGGTAAAAGGCCACAAGTTTCATGTGGGGCGGAAAATGAAGTAAAATAATGGAAAATGAAGAAAATAGAAGCATCATTAATAAAAAGGCTTCTAAGGACCAGTTGGTAGTTTTTGTCAGTGTAATATTTTCTTAGCTCAGTTTTGGAGCTCTCTCTATATTTTCTCTCTCGCACACTCTTGGAAACTTAGAGTATTATTGGAGCAATATAGAACTAGATCAAGGAAAGCAAAGGAAAAGAAAGATCAAGCAAGGAAGAACAGGATCAGGCAACTACATCAGGATTACTTGCAGGTATTCATTTTCATGTGTGATTTCCTTGCTAGATTTGGCATGCATAGTACATGCATGTGTGTATTTGGTTCTCTTGTTGTCATTGCCATGGGTTTGTCAGGTGTGACAATGTTCATCAACCTTGACTTTCCATCTTCGGATAGCCATGGTGTGGTAGGTTCTATTTTACTTGGTTGAGCTGGATTTTTGAATGGTTTCGAAACTGAGTGAGGTGGTCTCTGAAAGAAATAACACAAGGCCTAGGAATCCCTGGATCAGAGAAGGTGGGATCGCGGTAAAGACAAACTATTTTTACCTCGATAGGCCTAAGAATCCTTGACCAGTGAATGACGAGATATACGGTACATCTTGGAGGTTTGTGCCCTCAATTAGGCCTTGGAATCCTCAACCAAAGAATGGTGGGATATATGGAAAAATCCTTGAGGGTGGAGTCTCGATTAGGTCTAGGAATCCTTGATTGGTGAATATTGGGATATATGGTAAATCCTAAATACTATGAGGGAGGAAAATTTCGCACGGTGTAGGTGTATAAATCCGGTGGAATCCATGTTTGTTTAGGGACTAGAGATCTGGTGTAGATTGTGGTAAAGCCTCACAAAACCTAGATAGGTTTGGTTTTGAGTCCAATATTCATGTTTGGAATATGGTGTGGGGGTGATTGGCTGAAAGAAAGATTTGGTTCAGCCCAATATATGGCTGGGTGTTTCGCAGAAGTCCCATACCTGGTTGGATTTTTCATTCATTAATAAGAGCTTCTTCTCCTTGATATTTCATGTGTAAAAGTATTGGTTAATATGTGGTTTTTATGGATGTTATATCCTTATTATTTTTGTTGGCTATATGTTGGTTATGAGTATGTTTTATGACATACTTCATGTATGGCTTTCATCATGTTTTGATTCTAAAATTAATGTACAATGAATATATGACCTAATAGATGATAATGCAACTATTGTGATAATGCATCCATTCTTCTTTACAAATCTCAGATAATTATAAGACCCTTATCCTCAAATATGTTGTCATGACCTGTAGATTACATATTTGTGACATGTTCGAAAAAATACCTGTCATGGCTAGTAGGGGTAAAATCATGTACTTGTATCAATGATTGCATTGGTAGATTTGTTCCATTGTTATCATTAATTTCTGAAGGTTTCATGAAGTCCGGGGAAGTGGCCAGAGACCTAGCCATGAAAAAGTGGCTATAAATCTAGGGTTGTTGGCTTAGAAATTCTTGGAAAAGTACACATTAGCTGGGATGCCATGATGTGGGAGTGATTGTAAGGCCTTAGTCACATTCATGGACTGTCATGGGAGCGGTTGAGGGTCCATATCAGTAAAATTTCAAGTTGTCTCAAGGGTTGGTCGCTTGGAAGGGTTGGCTCGCTCTTGAGGGTTTGATAGCATGTGTGTAAGGCCAATCTAGTTTTGTTTTGTTGATTCCACTTCATGAACTATACATGGGAATTGAATCATATCATAGTAACCTCTCGTCACATTTTTACCTTAGTGGATTGGTTAACTTGGGTAAATACGGGAGGAGGGTGTTAAAGACTGGTATCAGAGCATGATTTCGTTCTCTTTTGGCGGTGTTTGGCTTCCATTATCTTTGTATGATATCTGATACCACAGGGTGGTAATAAATCATGGTTCAACTCTTGGACTGCATGTGAGGAATGTGGTTTTCATGCATGCATGTAGGTTGTATATGTGCTTGTTATGTATGCATGGTAATGGTCATTATTACATTTGTATTGTCATGTAGAGTTGATGATGTTGATGTTGGGATTTTTTTTTTCATGAATGCTTGTTGCTTGTATATGCATTTATTATGCATGTCAATGTCTATATGTTTTTGTGCATGTATTTTCATGGTTATGGTTATGCATGAATGGTAGGTCAGACATGAATCATGGTGGTCATTATGTAGTTTGTGTCATCATTATGTTGTTGTTATGTTATGATGTTGATGTGTTGGTTGACATATAGGAGGAGATGCAAATCATCAGAGCGAGGCTGCAACACGAAACCTCGGTGTAAGAGAATATTTTCATACAGGTTTGTATTTTGGGCATGTAGGTATGTTGGTTAATACTTGTTATAATAATTAGGGTTATATACATATATTTTACCCTATGGTTTTTCAATTACAGGTATGATAGATGTTAGTTAATCAATGTGATCACATGTACATGTGTCAATTAGTTATGAAGGATAGTAACTTGTTTTTATATGCATTATGGTCATATGCATGATGGTTATGGTCATTGAATTTAATATCTTGATGTTATGTGTATCATGCTACTTTGGATTGGCCTATGCAGATGGTTAGGGTTATGAAATTTAGGTATGATTCGACCTATTTTGAATATTATGTTGTACTAATCTAGACAGTTAGGTCCCTATAATACTAGTGTATCCCCTTATTTTTATTGTTAGTGTAGCCCCCTTATTATTATTTTTGTACCCATGTAATCCCAATATTGTTATTATTGTGCCCCATAGAATCCCACTATTGTTATTGTTGTTCCCTTACATTATTATTGTTATGTCGGCTCTAATTATATTGTGACCCCTTAGGCTCCTATATATAGAAAGGAATTTTTTTCATGTGAATCATCCAATAATTATTCATTTATGTAATTTAAATGAGGATTCCCCCTCGAAGTGGATAATTTTTAAGTCTTTGATCTATCTTTTCTTCTATTTTGTGAGTTGTTTGCATAACATTTGGTATCAGAGCTTTGGATTCTAGGGTTTTTCCTATTCAAACTAGTCATCTTGTAATTTTCGCTATAATGTTTTTTGTATGAGGCTTCAGAAGCTACAATTTTGACCACATGAAGTTGAATTATGGGTGAATGATGTGTAAAAACTTTAGATATTGGTTCGCTATATTTTTAGAGATATGATCCATGGAAGTTAGGGTTTTTTCAGGATCCAAATTTTAGTCTCAAATAGGTGACCTAGGGAAAATCATCATAACTTACGTTTCAGGCATCGAATTTGAATTCTGTAAAAATTGGTTGAAATGTAATAGATTTTAGTTTTTTGTGTAGCAATTTTAGGGCTGAAGTAGAAGTGATACACGGTACTCCATACAAGATCGCTCTACTAAACTAATCTATAATTAGGGCATTGTGGGAGATTGGGCATAACTCTTTGTTAAAGACTCCAATATCGGTCTGACTTGTGGGGTTGGAAAGTATACTTATAGGGATACAAAAATAATGACTGTAAGACCTTGGATTTCTAAAATTACAGAGATACATCCATTTTAAGATAGATCTCCTAAGAGAAGAAAAAAAATGTGTGTATTCTTTTTAAAATTTCATAACTTTTTTTTGAAAAATCAGTTTGAAGTGATTCCAAAGCCATATTGAAGCATATATATCATAATTGGATTGTAAAATTCTTATAGAAATATCAAAATAGATTCAAATTATATTTTAATATGATAAAATAAAATACTAAATAAATTCTACAAATTGCAGAAACCAATTACAATCGCATAATCACATGAACAAGAAAGAGAAATAATTTCAATCGCACAATACAAATATGTATCTGGGGAAATCCTCAACTAAAAACATCGCTATTTGTATATTTCATTAATTCAAGATATGAAACAATAAAATGATATATCCCTTCCTAAGAAACCTCTGCACTATCTCTCACTATCTCATTCTCGGAGGAATTGAGCCCCTACTAATTAGGAAATTCCCAATAATTGTTTGCACAATTAATCTATGGAATCATGTTTACCTCATGCATGACCTGTACAATTTTCTTATTAGAGAACTAATATTTCTCTTCCCTTTAACTCCAATCTCAATTGGGCCTTCCTTAGAACTGACACGCAACAACTATTTATAGTGAATTATCAGTTTTCTGATTGATCACTGCATGTGAATTCAATTAGGTTTAACTCACTAGACCTTTCACTAGCCCATCCATATTTTAGAACTAGTTAAACTGATTTTAACTCAAATAATCAAGTTAAACAATTGCAACTCTAAATAAACTGCAACTCGACCCACTAAAACTTAAAGAGAACTATACATGCCTTTAGTTTGACCCTCAACTCGAATTTATCGATCTAACTAAGTCTTCCTAACTTAGTTTACTCGTACAAGTTGTCATGGGATGTGGAATTACAATTTCCTTCTAATTTAATTAAGGGAAAATTAAATTAGAAGCCTTTCTTGTTTCCAATTTCAACAGTCCCTCTCAACAAGAAAGGGATTGTCTGCTACCCCGATCCTATATATGTGGAACTTGAATTTGCTTCTTGACAATGCCTTTGTAAAGATGTTTGCATCTTGTTCCTCCATGGGAATGTACTCTAAAGACATAATATTCCTTTTCACACAATCTCCGAGATGGTGATACCATATATCAATATTCTTGGAATTGTAATAAAAAACTAGATTAACTAAGAGTTTGATGTAACTATGGTTATCCAAATAAATCACCGTTGAATCCATCTGTCAACCAAAAAAACCAACAAGTATCTTCCTCATCTAGATTGCCTCACATTTTTCCTTACTGCCAACCATGTAGTCTTCCTTTGTTGAACTAAGTGAAAATGATCTCTATTTCCTATTGTACCGGGAGACTATTATTGATCCTATGTTGAAGATGCCCCCTGATGTGCTCTTCCTGTCAGATGAACTCCCTATCCAATCTGCATCTACGAAGCCTTGAAGCTTCACTCCCTATATATGTATGTACCATAGAATACTCTGTAGTGCCTCTGAGGTATCTCAACACATGCTTTCATGTCTCCAAAAGAGCTTGGAAGGCTTAACCATAGCTTGACTAAGCAGGTTAACCACATAGAAAATGGTTGGTAGTGTGTTCACCAAATACATGAGTGAACCCACAAGCTTCCTATAGATAGTAGAATCTACTATTTTTCCATAAGTAGCATCCTCCTTCCTCCAGTTTCCTGGGAGATGAGTCTCCATGGGTTTGTTTCCCTCCATGTGGAACTTCCTGAGAATATTGTTGGCATAATTTCCCTGAGATACAAATAGCTCCCCATATCTTTGCCAAATTTCCAATGCCAATAAATAGTGCAATATCCCCATGTCCTTGATTTCAAATTCTCTTGCAATATCCTATTTGCAAGACTTGATGAGCTCCTCATCACCTTTCAGTATCAAATAAGCAACATAAAGTACTATGATCAAAATTTTACCTTCTTCCACAATATGGTAAAGGTTCGCATTTGCTTCAATCTTGGTGAAGCCCAACCTAATTAAATAGTTGTCGATCCTAGTGTACCAAGGACGACGTGCTTACTTCAGCCCATATAGTGCTCTCTTGATTCTGCACACATGTGACTCTCTGTCAAAGGTCTCAAATCCTTGTGGTTTCTCAATGTACACCTCTTCCTCAATCACCCCATTGAGGAAGGTTGTATTTACATCCATATGTATCTGCCATCCCATCTACGCTGAGAGTGCGAGGATGGATTTTATTAATGAGTACCTTGCAACTAGTGAAAATTTCTCATCATAATAAATCCCCTCCACCTGACAGAACCCTTTGGCCACAAACCTAGTCTTATGCTTCTCCACACTCCCATTTATTTCCTTCTTCACCTTGTAGATCCACCTAGATCCTACAACTGACTTCCCCTTCAGTCTCAGGACAACTTACCATGCACTATTTCTGATAATGGAGTCATGCTCCTCAACCATGGAATCAACCCAAATTGGTTGTTGCATTTCTTCCTCAAAATAGGATGGATTTGTCTCTATAGCTTCGCTCATAAAATCCATTTAGCCAATGTACTGTGCTGGGGACCTTCTCTATCTGCGCTATGATGTGGGTGCTCCTAGATTCTCTCTAGAATCAAGCATCAACCTATCATCCTCTCAGATGCGCCTCCTTTCATCTCCAGATGTCTCTACATGAGTGGGCATTCCACTCTCTGCACCTCTTCTTGTGGTTTCTCCACATATTAAGGTTCTTCTTTTGGATCCAAGAGCTCCTCAACTACATGCAACTGAAGCTCACTCTCAAGGGAAATTTGCATGGCCTTCTATTCATAGAATTTCTCATCTCTTATGGCCATTGTCATCCTATGTGTTGGTAAGTACACCTAATAGTGCTGAGGTGTATCAGTGTATCCCAAAAATATTCCCAACTCAGTTGTTGGCTCTATATTCTTCCTAACATATTTGGTCACATGGAAATAAATTGATGAACCAAACATTTTAAAATGTGACACATCTAGTCTCTTACCTAAAAAATTATTCCTCTGGTGTACTCATCCCAATTATCTGATGAGGACTTATCTTCTTCACAAATAATGTTGTATTGCATGCTTCTACCCATAGATGCATCGATAGGCCCTAATCATGCAACATAGTGTGTGATAATCCCACAATAGTTGTGTTCTTCCTTGCTACAACTGGATTTTGTTGTGGGTTATGAGGTGCTATCAATTCCCTTTGAATTCCTTCATAATCACAAAATTTCTTGAATTTGTTAAAGGAATAATCTCCACCATTATCGCTCCTGAGAGCCTTCACCTTCTTCCTTGTATCTTTGTTGAAAATTTCCTTGAACTCAAAAAACTTGGAGAATGTATGATCTTTCTTCTGCATGAATAAAATCCAACACTTGCATGAAAAATCATCTACAAAAATCACATAATTCCTGCTTTTTTTGTAGAAGTTGTCGAGAACAGTCCACACACATCTGAGTGAACTCTCTCAAGGATCGCCTTTTCTTGTCTTTCCTTATTGTGAAATGTTCCTTTGTTATACTTTCCCAATGTACACCCTTTGCATGTATCTCACTTCTCAAGTGCACCCTTCTGAAGTCCTATAGAAATTTGTTGCATGATCTTCAAAGCATCATGGTGTAGATGGCCCAATCTCTTGTGCCATAACTCATCGATGTCTCGACTTTCCACCTTCTCTGCTTTCATGCTCAAAGCAACATAGTCTTCTACATCCAATTTGTAGAGGTTATTTACTTGAACCCCAATCTTCTTCACCTGTCCCATGGTTTCGTGCCGAAGGAATGCCTTTCCTTCACTGAATATCACATCATAGTCACGACCTTCCAACATAGCAACATAAACCAAATTCTTCTTTAAACCAAGAACATACATGAAATATTTTAATGTGAGAGGAGTGCCTGGCTCCATTTGAAAGGTAAATATACCTATTTGATAGTTTTATACCTCCAATCATCTCCCATCTCTATATGCATCTAGAGATCCTTCTCCTTCAAGTTACTAAAGAATTCTTTGTTGTTGGTCATATGGAACAAAGCTCCACTAACTAAGTACCACACATAACCCATCACCGATGACACCATGCATGCAATGAGGGTGAAATCCAACTCGAACTTTGAAGCAAGTTCTTCACCTACTGCTCCTCCTGAGGGCTTATTTCTGGTCTTCTTATGCATACACTATGTAGCAAAGTGTCGAAGCTCATGACTATGAAAACATTTTAGCTTTGAGAAGTCTCGCTTCTTTCCCTCTTGACTGGAATATGATTTGGAATGGGACACCTTCCCTTTCCTTTTCTTTTCCTTTCCATCCAAGGCACAATTATCCTCATCATCAGTCTTCGATAAGGATCCATATTTGGTGTTCCATTGAATCTCTTCTTGTATCAAGTTGGACCACAATCACTCCCACTCTGGTATCTTCTCCCTCCCATTCGCTGATTTCTAGTAGCTATTCCAATTGTTAGGAAGGCCTAGAAGTGCTAGGATCACCAAATCATCCTAGGAAACTGCCACCCCAACACTTCTAAGCTCATATCGACATTGAGTGAGCTTCTTCAAGTGTTTTGGAATCGTGTCACCCTTCTCTGTATTGATCTTTCTAAGCTTTTCCTTCAATGCCAACTTCTTATGGTTGCTGTTATTCTGAAACATATCTATTAAGGCCTTACACATATAGTATTTATTTTTCTTTCCATGGAGGTTCGAGACAATATGATCTCGAACTCCTTCTAGTAGTATCCTTCTCACCTTTTCTACATTCTTCTTCCATGCATCAAGAAGTTGAGCATATGTTGCTGTAGGATGGGGAATATCATTGTCTATGAATTCCTTCAGTTCATTTTCCTCCAACACTACCTCCATCATGTCCTTCCATTCTACGTAATTTAGATTACCCTCAAGGGATTATTTGAGTCTTAATCTAGAGAAATACATCTTGATCTACTGTTGGTCCTGAAGAATAAATCTTCAAATTTGATTCACTTATTCAAAAAAAAATCTATTTCTTCTCTTCTATAGTGATTCCTACTCTAATACCATGTAGAAATATCTAAATATATTTAACTTTTCTTGTAATATGATAAAACAAAATACTAAATCAATTCTACAAATTGTGGAAACCAATTACGATTGCACAATCACATGAACAATAAAGAGAAATAATTTCAATCGCACAACACAAATATGTATATGGAGAAAGCCTCAACTAAAAACCCTGCTATCTTTATATTGCATTAATTCAAGAATATGAAACAATACAATGTTATTTCCCTTTCTGAGAAACCTCTCCACTATCTTTGACTGTCTCACTTTTATCCCAACAAGAATGGTCTGATACTTAACCAATTTCTTGCTCTAGGTTGCTCAGCCTTGCTTACGCATTCTTGGAGGAATTGACCCCCTATTAATTAGTAAATTCCTAAGAATTTATTTCACAATTAATCTAAGGAATCTTGTTGATCGCTTGCATGACCTGTGAAATTTTTTAATTATACAACTAATAGTTCTCTTCCCTTTAACTCCAAACTCAACTGGGCCTTACTTATAACTGACATGCAACAAGTAGTTATAGTGAATTATCGGTTATCTGATTAATCACTACATGTGAATTAAATCAGATTTAATTCATTGGACCTATAACTATCTCATCCATCAGTTATAACTAGTTAAACTGATTTTAACTCAAATAATCAAGTTAAACAATTACAACTCTAAATAAACTGCAACTGGACCCCCTAAAACTTAGATAAAACTCTATATGCCTCCAGTTTGACCCTCAACTCGAATTGACTGAGCTAACTAGGTCTTCCTAACTAAGTTAACTCATACAATTTGTCATGTGATGGGGAATTACAATTTCATTCTAATTTAATTAAGGGAAAATTAAATTAGAAGCCTTTCTTGTTTCCAATTTCAACAATTCCTCCCAAAAAAAAAATTTCCACAACCATTAAGTCCTCATAAAGCTCTACTATGACGCATGAAGTTGAAGAATTGCAGCATTTTATATTGAAATTACGGGACCAAGTGCAACAATTTTTCCTCTCATGAAGAAAAACCAAATATGAAATAAAAGGGGACATGGATGATTTAAAAGCATACAAGGAAGCTAAGATGGATGGTTTGAAAGTAGACATGGAAGTTTTGAAGGAAGTTTTGACAAAGTTGTTTCAAGAAAGGCTACCCAGTGGTGACAAGGTAATCCATCAAAATCATGATGAGGACAAAATGAATATGAATTGTGATTTTAAAAACTCTAATGTTGGGTTTAAGAACCATATTCCAAAGATATATATGAGGAATTTTTATGGCAAAGATTGGGTAACATGGATACGACAAACGAAGCAATATTTTGATCTCCATTGATTGCAACACTCACAAAAGGTATGCATTGCATATTTATATTTAGAGCCCAATCATTTTTTATGGTATTGATGGCTTTGTTCTTGTAAAACACTTGTCACTTGGTCAATTTTTACGGAGGAAATCATAGCACATTATGAGGATACAAAGATAAACACCTTCTTTAGCCAATTGATAAATATCCAACAAAAGGGTTCAATGGCAGAGCACATTGAGGACTTCCAAAAATTGAATATCATACCAGATATTCCAAAGGAGCATAGGATTGATGTCTTCATAGGGAAATTAAATTTTAACATCCAACATGAGGTTCATCTTTTGGAACCTGATTCATTGTAGAAGACATTCAAGGTGGCAAGAAAATTTGAAAGAAAATTTATGGAAACAAGGAATTCTACCACTCATAACTACAAATATGGAAGTGTTGTTGCTCCTAGCCTTCCACAACCTACAAGGTTGACACCACAACAATTGGAGGGAAAAAGAGAAAAGGGGCTTTTTTATAGTTGTGATAGAAAATACACTAAAGGTCATAAGTGCACTGTGAGGAAATTATTTTACATAGAGTATGAAGAGGAGGAATAAAAGTAACAAGAAACGTCAAAAGGAGAGAATATACACCAAGAACCAGCCCCAGAGAAAGAAGAAATTAATGTGACCATATCTTGTAATGCATTGGCAGGAATTACCAGTCCTCTCAATATAGAAGGACATATCAAGAAGAAAAAGGTGATAGTGTTGATTAATTCAAGTAGTACCCATAATTTTATTCATTGTAAGATAGCCAAGGAATTGAATTTCTTTCTATATCTAGCACCAGAGTGTCAAGTGATGGTTGCAAATGGAGGAAATATAAACTGTTCAGGAAAGTGCCATAATATCAAGCTATCCATGGGAGAATATGTATTAAATAGTCCAATGCTTTCCATTCCAATGGTTGGTGTTGATGTTGTACTAGGAGTCCAATGGTTACAATCTTTGGGTACAATAGCTTTTAATTTTTAAGAAATTTTCTTGAAATTTTTTGGGGAAGAAAGGAAGTTGAATTAAGGGGTATCGTAGGGAAGCCAAGAAATATAATCAACTCTAATGGCATGAAAAAACTTCTAAATAAATAACAACGATGTATAATTTCACAATTATTCTATTTAGAGGTTCAAACATCGAAGTCATCTATTTCTCCAAATCTTCAAAAATTCTTGGAGAATCATTTCAAGTTATTTGAGACTCCCAATAGCCTCCCACCTATTTGTGATCATGGTCATGCTATTCATGTGATTCCAGGACTTTTTCCTCCAAATATAAAGCCTTAAAGATATCCCTATGCTCAAAAGAGTGAAATTGAACGCATGGTTGAATAAATGCTAGAGGTCAGTATAATTCAACCTACTCAAAGTTATTTCTCTACTCTAGTAGTATTGGTGCACAAGAAGGATGGATCATGGTGCATGTGTCAAGATTATAGGGAGCTCAACAAGCTATCTTTTAAAGATAGATTTCCCATTCATGTAATTAATGAATTATTGGATGAATTACATGGAGAAATTTACTTCACCAAATTGGATCTCTGTTCAGGATATCATCAAACTAGAACGAAGACTGAATACATTATGAAAACAAAATTTATAGATCATGAGGGTCATTATGGATTTTTTGTCATGCTTTTTGGCCTTACCAATGCATCTTCTACATTTCAATGTTTGATTAATTCCATTTTCAAACCCTTCCTTAGAAAATTTGTGTTAGTATTTTTTGATGATATACTAATATACAACAAGTCTTGGAAGGATCATTTTCAACATGTTGATAGGATGCTCAATTGGAGGAGAAACAATTATATGAAAAATTTTCCAATTGTTTCTTTGGAGTATAGGAGGTGGAATTTCTGGTTCATATTGTATCTCATGAGGGTGCTAAGGTGGACCCTAACAAAATTAAAGCCATTAAGGAATGGAAAATCCCCACAACCATAAAGCATCTGCGACGATTTCTCGAGTTGCCAAGGTATTATCACAAGTTTGTTAATAATTATGGGAGAATAGCAACCCCTATAACAACATTACTGAATAAAGATGATTTTTTTGGACTCCAGAAGCAACTAAGGTCTTTAAACATCTTAAAGAGGCATTGTACCAAGCACCGATCTTAGCTACGCTAGATTTCACAAAAAAAATATTGTGGAATGTGATGCCTTGGGAAATGGAATTGGTACTATTTTAATGCAAGAAGGAAGACCCATTTCTTTCAAAAGTCGTCCAATAAAAGGAAAGTATTTAAAAGAACCTATTTATGTGAAGGAAATGTTGAAAATACTACATGCACTTAAGAAATGGTGACCTTACCTAATAGGAATACACTTCAACATAAAAAAAAATCATGATAATATTAAATACTTCTTAAACAAAGATTGTCTTCAGAAGAGCAGAAAAAATGGGTCACAAATATGTTGAGTTATGAATTTGAAATCATCTACAAAAAAGGGAATAAAAATGTTGTTGCATATGTACTCTCAAGAAAGGATGACGATGTGGAAGAATTTCTTTGTGCCATTTCTATTATCCAACTAGATTTGATAACCGAAGCAAGGGATGAATGGAATAATGACAAAGAAGTGTGGGAAATCATTCAAAAGTTGAAGCAAGATCCTATTACATTTGATACATTTAGCTAGAAAAAATACACATTATGGTACGAATATCTCTTATATATTTGTAATAATTTCCAACTCAAACAAAATATTCTTTTGGAATTGCACACCTCTCCCTTAGGAGGGAACTCAGGATTTTTAAAAACTTACCACAAGTTTAAGAAGGATTTTTTGGGATGGCTTTAAATCCGATATTCAAAATTTTGTGGCAGAATGTTTAGTTTGCCAACAAAATAAAGTTGAGACAAGTAAGACCTTGGGTTTGTTACAACCTTTATCCATTCCAAGTCAATGTTAGGAGGAGCTTTCAATGGATTTTATCATAGTTTTACCAAATTTCAGAGGAAAGAGTGTCATCATGGTGGTAGTTGATGGACTTACCAAGTATGCACACTATTGTGCATTGTCTCGTCCATTTAAAGTCAATACAGTTGCTACTACATTTATGAAAACAATTCAAAACCTACATGGAGACCCAAAGGTTATTGTAAGCAACAAAGATATTGTTTTCACTAGAAATTTTTGAACGAAAATATTTTATTATTTGGGTACTCAATTAGCTCATAGCTCATCTTATCATCCACAATATTATGGGAAAAATGAGGTAGTGAACAAATGTTTGGAAGGATATCTTCGTTTCTTCGTATCTGATAAACAACCATAATGGGTCAAGCAGTTACCTCTAGCTTAATGGTGGTATAACACTTACTTCCATACTGCAGCAAAAATGACCCGACCAGTTACATTAATTTATGGATATCATCCACCATCCATCACATCATCTTTAACAGAAAACTCTAAGGTTCAAGCAGTGGAATATCAAATCAAGCATCAACAAAAACTTATCCATCTCTTAAAGGATAACCTCACTTTGGTAAAGAATCGAATGAAACAACAGGCATATCAACATTGCAACGAAAGAAGTTTTGATGTAGGCGATTGGGTATTTTTAGGCCTACAACCATACAAACAAATTTCCCTCAAGCAAGATAAGAAGGATAATAAATTATCACCAAAGTATTATGGTTCTTACAAGGTGTTGCAAAACCTTGGTACTATGGCATACAAATTGAAGCTTCCTACGTATTCCTGAGTGCACACATTTTTCCATATTTCATGCTTAAAGAAGGTTATAGGTGACAAGCTCCCAGTTCAAACAATATTTCTAGAACTTGATGAAGAAGGAAAAATCATATTGGAACCTGATGCAGTCATGAAAACAAGAACTTGACAGCTATGAAATCGATCAATTTTGGACTCTCTCATCAAGTGGAAGAACTTACCCGCTGAAGATTCCACATGGGAGGATGAGAATTTTATACAGAAACATCCATAATTGCTCAAGCGTTGAGGACAAAAAAATTTTGAAGGAGAGGAGAATGTTAGGTCCCTATAATACTAGTGTAGCTTCTTAATGTTATTGTTATTGTAGCCCCCTTATTGTTATTTTTGTACCCATGTAGTCACCATATTGTTATTATTTTTCCCCATAGAATCCCACAATTTTTATTGTTGTGCCCTTACATTATTATTGTTATGTCAACTCTGATTATATTGTTTCCCCTTAGACTCCTATATATAGAAAGGAGGTTTTTTCATGTGAATCATCCAATAATTGTTCATTTATGTAATGCAAAGGAGGTTTTCCCCTCGAAGTGGATAATTTTTAAGTCATTGATTTATATTTTCTTCTATTTTGTGAGTTGTGTGCATAACATAGACCAATTAAGCATATGTGATTGTTATGCATGAATGATGATTGTTTATGATTTTATGACGTGAACATGTTTTCTAGTTACTGTTATTTATATCATGACATTATTTATGTTTGATTTGATATATTGTGAATTTATATCATGCTAATCTAGATTGATTATGTAGACAAGATAGCCTCCCCTAAGATACATTAAGGTATAAAGTTTTCTTATGTCATCTATTTGGTGTTTGAATGTTTGATTATGTCATCGATTTGGTGTTTGAGTGTTTGGTGTCTATTATTTCCTCTATCTGTTGCTTGAATTTTTGATTAATTACATGATATGAATACGTGTCTATGAGATTGTGTGAAGGACTAATCTTGTTTTAAGATGGTTGTACTAATGCATTATGTGCTGAGATAACTAATATGTACTTGAGTGTAAGTAGGTAATAGTTGTAGTATTATGACTAATGACTGTGAGTTGATTGAAAATTATGACATGGTTGTGAGTTTTGGTAAAAGTTGATTTCAATTAATAAATATAATGTCTTGATATTTGGAGCTTGTGACTGACATATGTGAGCAGTTGCAGGGAAACATGCTTGGCACTAGCATGACAAGGTAACAATTGATTTTTTTATATAGCTAACAGTTGGGTGATGTGAAAATGCATAATAAGACTCAATTAGAGCAAGGTAAAAGGTAAAATAAAATAATTGGGCAATAATTCGTTTGGCTAGGTTTGGAAACTGCAATTCCAAATGAATGAGTGCTTTGCATGGAAACGGGAACTATTATTAACCTTTATTTTGTCTTGAAATTATGTGGATATGTGTTATATTCATGAACATGTACTTGAAAAGTATAACAGTCAGTTTCTATTTATGGCTAGATTCATCAAGGAATTTGATTCCCTTGAGAGATGATATATGTACGTGTTCAGTTACAAGGAAGATTGCTTGATACAACAAGGTAAGACAATTGTTATATTGCTGTATTTATTTATACACTAATAGTTATGTGTTTATGGTAGTATGATGCATGCCAAAAGATGTTGCTGTGAGATATTGAAGGAGGCTCAGGTTGGGGTTTCCCCTTTGAATCATTGGGAACACATGGGAATTGATTCATGGTGTCTCTTGTTAGTCTTATGCTTTTGGTATTTTGTGATTTGTTACGCTTGATTGTGGTTTTTCGTATGTCTGGTGCATGGTCATGCCACTTTGTTTGGGATGTCATATTATCATTGGTTTTTTCATGGTTTTCTTCTTGTTGTTTCTTTTTCTTGTCTTAGTTCAGGAAGAGTTGAATGAAGCCCAATAGGTAATGTAAGACTTGGATGAAGCTCGGTGCATTATTAAAGGGAAGCTAAAGGAAACGGTATGACAATCGTTTGGATTGGTTGAGTCTATTGGTGTAAATGGATGGTGGCAAGATAGTCACGAGAGAGGTAAAGTAAAGGGATTTGATGTGTTATATGCCTTACATATGTTGGAAACTGTTGTCCTCGATGTTTTGGATGTGATGCACGAATAAAGGGAGTTCTCTTAACCTTAAACTTATGATATCTGGTAATTATGTTATGATTATTATTATGATGATGTCTATATATGTATATATGTATGTATGTATGTATTTTATTGTCTAACAGGTTTATCATGGATCATGATTATTTTATGTTGGCTTTTATATTTATATATGTATGTATGGATGTTATTGTCTGAAAAGGTCATCAACAATAATTCTTGTCGAGGAATGATTGGTTATGCAAGTGAATGGCATGAAGAGGTTCTTGGTTTATGAGGAATCAAATGGGAAGACTAACCCTATCAGATCTACAAGGTCAGTATCATATGAATTGATATTATATTATTGTACTATGTCTATGTTTATGCTATGGAAGGTAATTTGAGGGACACATCAACAAAATGGAAGCAATGTAATCGGCGGTATGTTGGAATATGCATGAATAGTTGAAAGACACTAGAAGCAAGGTTTCTTGGTAGAGACAGTGTGGTCTCTGGATGTGTGGTACTGATATTGTGTATATGTTGTACATGTTGTACCTATGATAATGTGTGCATGGAGTGTTGTGCATATATGGTGTTGTGTATATGTTTTTTATGAAATGATTTGTATAGATGGTGTTGTGTACATGTTGTTTATGTACTATTGTTTACAAATGGTGGTGTGTGCATGTTGGATATGCAGTTTTCTATATAGAGGGTGTTGTGCACATGTTGGATATGCAGTGTTGAGTAAATATGGTGTTGTGTGCATGTTGCATATGCAATGTTGTGTACATATGGCATGGTGTGCATGTTGTACATATGGTGCTATGTACATGTAGTGTTGTGTGTATGGTTGTACAAGTGGTGTTGTGTGCATGTGGTATTGTGTACATGTTGTACATGGGGTGTTTTGTGTAATTGGTGTAATGTACATGTCGTAAATGTGGTGTTGTGTAGATGAGGTGTTGTGTACATGTCATGCATGCACATGTGGTGTCGTGCATATGTTGTGCAGGTGGTGTTGTGTACACATTGTGCAGGTGTTCTTGTGTATATGTGGTTTACAAGTGGTACTGTTTACATGTTGTACATGATGTGGTATTTTTATACATGTGGTATTGTGTGCATGTCGTACATTTTGTGTTGTGCACATGTGGTATTATGTGCATGTTCTACATGTTGTTTTGTGTACGTGTGGTATTTTTTATGTGCATTGCATAGTCATGGTATCGTGACATGTGTATTCATTGTGTTTTATTATGTGTATGTATACATATTGTGGTGTACATCGGGTGTAGGTTTATGTATTGTGTTATGTTGTACACTGGATTTAGGTGTATGTATTGTGTTGTGTTACACACCTGGAGTAGGTGTATGTGTTGTGTCATACACCGGGTGGAGGTGTATGTGTTGTATTGAATGCCAGTTGTAGGTGTATGTGTTGTATATTAGGTGTAGGATCATGTATTGTATGGTTTTGTATGCTATGTATGGTTGTATGTGTGTGATGCCCACTGTTTTTATGTGTACGTGGTTGGAGAGAAGGCACTAGGTGCTTGCCGGGTGTGGAAATTGATCTGGTGTGTGCATGGAAGGGATAAAGGTAGAATTTAAGGGTCGATTAAAGGATAAGTGTCAGTATTTTATTTCAATTTTAATTATGCATGTGATCTAAAATTATGGCTTATGATGATTATAGGTGATTTATGATTTTGATTTATGATGGTTAAATGTGATTTATGATTATGATTTATGATGATTGTGTTTTGAGATAACTGGATGTGATATGTTTATACATGATGATTTTATCAAAAATCTATTTTGACTTGTTGTGACAGGAAGTAAACAAGATTGCAAGTGTAAATAATTGAAGAGTTACTAATGAGGTATGATTTCAGTTTATTTCAATTTATTTTGAATCTAATGAAATTATATGCTTGGTACAGGAAAGCATGGAAAATGGCCAATTGGTTGGTCGAAACTGATTTCAAGAATTGGCAGTAGCAAAAAGGAATTGCAGCATGTAGTAGTATGTTGGTAGAGCATTCAGGAGTAGGACCATTCTAGGACATTGGTACCAAATAGTGTCCATTTATTTCCATGAGCATGGTATGATTGGTATGATGGTTTGAGGTAGGGATGTGCCTTGGTTTTTTGACCTTTCGATTAGAGGAAACCTTGCCAAGGGATGGATTGCCCAGGAGAGGGTATCTCGAGGAACTTGGAAGGTGAATGACTGCACAAAAGGGGGTTATCAGATTACCCAAGGGATTGTGTAGCAGAGAATGGAAGGTCGGGGAATAAATTTTTTTTGTTCATTAAAATTTCCAGATGGAATCATATGTTGATTCATAATATTCCCTAGAACAATGAGTCGATAGTTTTTCACTGAAAGGACACTTGGAAAAATACTGTAGCGTTGGTGTTGAACATAGCACCCCTCGATAGAAGATTTTGAGAAAGATTCTGCAGATTAAGGAGTCGAGCACACAACACGAAGCTAATTTAGAGTCTTAGGGGCTTTGGGCTGGGTCAAAGCCCATTATTCTGTAAAATAATGGGAGTATTTCATATACATTGAGCTCCTCCCATGGTTTTGAGACAATGGTATTGTAAATGTAAAGACTATATAAGGAGTCTAGGATAGTCTTGATAGTGAATAATATATGATAATTGATATGTGATGCAAATGGATGTAAGATTTTCTTGAGTCTATATTCTATGAGTTGGGTTAGAGAAAAGGCTGATGCAGCTGAGTGTGAGGAGACCTTGGGAAGTCTGCAACTGATTGCGCAGACCCCTGCTGCTGAGTGTGTAGGGTGGAATTTATTGTATTGGGGAAATCTTAGCATTAATTAAAGACTCTTGAAGATAGATCTACGTTTTGAGTTTATGTGTTTTATTTACTTGAATCTTATATTATTTGTGTTGCTTTACTTATGATTTCATTGTGAAGTCTTTCTTATGGTTATTTATAATGTTTTACGCTTATTAAAGTAAGATCGTGCAGCCTGCAAGTTAGTTCAACAGAAGTGTTGAACTACGACTGTATAATTAGTATATATGTTCTATGAAGCTCTGTAAAGTACTAAAAGGAAGATAAGCCCTAAAGCCACACTCCATTGTCCTTATGGATTCAGAAACCTGGTTATAACATCCCCCTATATTGCCTCGGGTGATACTTCACTCTGCATAGAAAATCGTTGCCAAAAGGGCTTGTAATGGTGGGTTTTTTTGGCTCTTGCGACCATATCTTAACCTAGGTCTAGGCCCTATGAAGAAAAAAAATGATTATGTTTCTATAATTGGGTAGGATACTTATGCAGTGAATTATTAGTTAATTATCGTGAAGCTCAAGAGGAGGGAAAGCAATTCCACTATGCGTGGTTCTTGCTCTTAATAGCATTGATGGCCTGAAGGGAACCCAAAGAGTCATAGTTCTCCTCTTTGGACCCTGATCTCTGTGAGGCTGCGTAGTATGCCTCGTTATGGCATTCAAAGGAGCCCATGACGGTAATGGAAAACAAAATCTTTTGAGTTGGCTCTGAAATGATTCTTCACATGGTTATAATCCAAAATTCGGTTATAACCAAGTATTCTGAATCAATATTAGTAGGTTGCAAACTTCAAAGTATACATTCACCATGTTCATATCTGGACAAAGAAGGACCTTTTCGGGGTCTGGTATGAGCTATCATACCTGGTAGAAGAGGAATATGTTGCATCCATAGTTAGTGAATGGTCAGGCAATTGGCTAACTCCACCCACTGAAGGCATGGAGACAAGGTAGGCAGGGGTGAGTGCTGCCAAAGGAAAGAAGGACACCGGGAAGAAATACAACACAGTCACATTTGTGACCGGTAAATAGACTAAATTAGAGGTTGACACAGAGATGGAGGTTCTAGACACAATATGGGACGATACTCACGGCGATGATACAACTATGGATCCATCTGACCCCCCTCCCCTTTTACTACTAAAATATGACAGCTACAGAGTGAAGGTGTGCAGAAGAAAGTGAATTCCAGCCAAATATTCGGTCATAAATAAATGGTCCTCGCTGAGGGGGACCTCGATGAGATCATAGATAATGTTAAGAGAATCACTGAACATTTATGGGGTGACATTGAAGACCAATACAAGAAGGTACTGGAGGAGGTCCATAAGGGCCTAAAATATTTGATGGTGGAGACAAGCATAGTATAAGCGAGTGTGAGTCAAGAAAACATGGCTGAAGCGAGTGGGGCCCCAGTAGGTGCAAGCATGACATCACAAGAAATGGTGATTACAACTAATACTCGTATGGTGCCAATCCCTGCAGGCACACTATGTTTTGATACTACAGAGTAGATGAAGCAGGAGGTGAACTAGCAGAACAAAAGGCTTAATCTAGTATCGCTCCCTCTACATACATTTCACAAGTTCCACCAGGGTGTGACTGGAGAATTGAATATCAGAGAGAAGCACGTCCTCTTGGTTATTCAGGATGTTAGGTAGGGACTATAGAGGATGGTTGAGGAAAAATAGTTGGTTTTGCATGAGTGTGATGCAATGACTGTGCAAAGACAGAAGTTGGAGAAGGTCATCTCCAAGGCTTGCAGTGACCTACCTTAGCTCAAGATTCAGGCTATAGCCACCCTGGAGAAAAAAGTGGCACAACTCACCTTGGAAGTAAAGGAATCTAAGGCGAAATTCATCATGGTGGGACTCGAGGTGAAAATAAAGATAGTTGACCTACAAATGCAATTACATCTCTCCCCTCAACGAGAGCTCTGGGAGTAGCATGTATCCAAGATCAAGGTTTCCCACGATAACACTGATTCAATAGTACATGAATGCCTTAAATTTTTTGGAGATATTATGGATATCTGGACCTCACTGTAGGAGGACCCCCATGTGAAAATGATAAAGAGGGAAATCCACGAGAAGTTAAAATATATTGACCATACTAAGGTCACAACAAAGACCTTAGCACCAATACAGTGGTACACATGTCTCCAAGAAGGAAAATTTTTGTAGGGACAGATCGATGAGCCGTGCCGAAAGAAACAACTTGTTATGGCCAAAATGCAGCCATGAGAAGCTGAATCCATCCAGCTCTCGCAGACTATAGATAAGTAGCTGAAGGGGCTGCCCCAAATAGAGAAATACATTACAACCAATATTACAGGGGCAACTACTGAGAGGTTTTTGATCGAAGTCCGAGAAGTAGAAAATAAGTGTGCCAAAGTATTTCCACCTATGAAGGATGCCTTGAGGGGCATCAAAGAAAATATAGAGGGCGCACTAGCAGAGTGACTCAGGACGAGTCACAATTTTTTTTTGGGGACATGGTGGATAGAGTACCCCTCGATAGAATATTTTGAGAAAGACTCCACAGATCGAGGAGAAAAGCACGCAGCGCGAAGCTAAGTTAGAGACTTAGGTTATTTGGGCTAGGTCAAAGCCCCTTATTTTGTAAAAGAATGGGAATATTTCGTATATATTGAGCTTCGCACATGGTTTTTGGACCATGTTATTGTAAATTTAAAGACTATATAAGGATTATACGGTACTCTTGATAGAGAATAATAGAAGATACTCGATATGTGATGCACTTGGATGTAATATTTTCTTGATTCTATATTTTGTGATTTGGGTTAGAGATAAGGCTCCTGGAGCTAAATGCAAAGAGACCTTAAGAAGTCTGCAACTGAGTGCGTAGACCCCTACAGCTGAATACGTAGGGTGGAATCGATTGTCTTGGGGAAATCCGAGCTAATGAAAGACTCTTGAATATAGATCTGTGTTTTGATTTTATGTGTTTGATTTACTTGCATTTTATTTTATCTGTTTTTTTTTATATATAATTTCATTGTGAAGTCCTACTTGTGGTTATTTATAATTTTTCACGCTTGTTAAAGTAAGATCACGCAGTCTGCAAGTTAGTTGAACACATGTGTTAATGAACTATGACTCTATAATTAATATATATGTTACACAAAGATATTTCAAGTACTCAAAGAAAGATAAGCCCCAAATCCACACTCCATTGTCCCTCTGGATGCATAAATCTGGTTCTAGCATTCCCCTATATTTCCTCGGGTGAGACTTCGGGTCTGGGAAGCAGATCATTACTGAAAGGTCTAGTAATAGCGGGTTTTGTTGGTTCGCGCAGCCATATCTAAACCTAGGTCTAGGCCCCATCTACCCAACAGTTGGAATTTAGATGCAGGTTTGAATTTTGCAATGGATTCTGGACTTCCTGGGAAGGAGGTGAATCTTGGTATTACTTTTGAGGGTGGAGGTGTGAGCCTATGGACTCCCTTGTTGCAGATACAAGCATTGTATCCTTTTATTTGTTGGTTGAGAAAATGCACATATGTATATATGTGTATATTATTTTGAATATTGTATCGTGATGGATTTATAAAGCTCCATAAACAATATGGTTATTTGTTGGTTGAAGAAAATGTGCATAAGTATATGTGGTAGTTATTATAAATGCCATAATTATTTGTGTTATAAAGATCCAGTAAGAGGTATGTTGTTTTTTTTCATCACGTTGTTCATTGTAAATATTGAAACGAGTTGTTTTATAAAGCTCCATAGGAAATATGCTTTTTTTTAGTGGTTTGTTGGTTGTAGGTGTCGTTGAGCACTGAGGACGGTGTTCCACCAAGGGGGAGGGTTCTGTAACAACCCTGGTCAAAAATTCATCTAATAAAGTTAATAAAGGAAAAATAATAACTAAGGTCATGGGACACATATTCCAAGTTGAATGTTTGGAAAAACATCCTAGTGTGGGTGTTCATTTGGTTTATTATGGCGACAAGAATTTGGCAGAGGAAATGGAAAATTATTTGGAAAGGAAAAATAACAATTTTGTCAATTTATTTCTGAAAATAATGGAAATTAGGAGAAAAGGAAGGTGAATGGTCACAGGTTACATGTGAGGAGGAAAATGAAGAAAATAGATGCCTCATTAATAAAAAGCCTTCTAAGGATCATTTGGTATATTTTGTCAGTGTAATATTTTTTCAGTTCAATTTTGGAGCTCTCTCTCTAATCTCTCTCTCACACACTCTTGGACACTTAGAGTATTCTTGGAGAACTCTAGCATTATATCAAGGAAAGAAAAGGAAAAAAATATCAAGCAAGGAAGAGGAGGATCAAGCAGCTATAGCAAGATTATTTGCAGGTATCAATTTTCATGTTTGATTTTCTTGCTACATTTGGAATGCATGGTACATGCATGTGTGTATTTGGTTTTCTTGTTGTTATTGGCATTGGTTTTCCAAGTCTGACAATTTTCTTTAGCCTTGCCTTTCCATTTATGGATAGCCATGGTGTGGTGGGTTATTTTTTACTTGGTTGAGTTGGATTTTCAGATGGGTTTGAAACTGAGTGAGGTGGTCTCTAAAAGGAATAACTCAAGGCCTAGTAATCCCTTGATCGAAGAAGGTGGGATTGCAGTAAATCCATATTTATGTACCTCGGTAGGCCTAGGAATTCTCGACTGGTGAATGTAGGGATATAAGGTAAATTCTAGAGGTGTGTGCCTTCGATTAGTCCTAGGAATTCTTACTGATGAATAGCCGGATATATGGTAAAGCTTAAAGGTGTTTTCCCTTGATTAGGCCTAGGAATCCTCAACTGATGAATAGTTGGATATACAAAAAAGCCTGGAGGGTGGAGTCTTGATTAGGCCTAGGAATCCTTGACCAGTGAATGGTGGGATAAACGATAAATCCTAGAGACTAGGATGTAGGGAAATTCCTCATGGTGTAGGTGGAGAAATTCGGTGGCATCCATGCATGTTTAGGGCCTAGTGAGTGGGTGGGGATTGCGGTAAATCCTAAGGAGACCTGAATTGGTTTGGTTTTTAGTCCCACAGTCATGCTTGGAAAATGGAACAGGGGTGATTGGCTAAAAGAAACATTTGGTTCAGCCCAATCTATGGTCGGGTGGTTCATCGAAGTCCTAAATCTGGTTGGCTTTTGCATTCAATAATAAGAGATTCTTCTCCTTGTTATTTCATGTGTAAATGGATTGGTAGGTTTTATATTAAGTACTTGTATCAATAATTGCATTAATATTTTTTTTTCATTGTTATCATTTATTTCTGAAGGTTTGATTAAATTCTAGTGACTTGATATCTAGCCCTGAAAAAGTGGCTCAAAATATAGGGTCGCTCACTCAAAACTACCTAGAAAAATTCATAGTCTTTGGAATGTTTTGATATGGGAGCGAATGGAAGGACTTAGTCACATGCATGGCTTTTCATGGGACTGGCTAAGGGTCCAGATCAGTAAAATCTCAAGTTTTCATAGGGGTTGGTCACCTGGAAGGGTTGGTTGGCTCCTGAGGGTTATGTAGCTTGTTTGTAAGGTCATTTTTGTTTCGTTATATCGGTTCCACCTCCTTAACTGTACATGGGGAGTTGAATCACACCATAGTAGTCTTTCGTCACATGTTTAACCCAACAGACCAGTTAAATTGGTTAAATATGGGAGGAGGGTGTTACAATTATGCATGCAAATGCTCTTAATTTGGGGTCATTCCTTCCCCTCGCTCAGTTTAGTAGAGCCTATTTTTTTTTCCATCATTTTGAGAGGCCCCCCTATAAATTGGATTTATGTATGGATGTTTCTTGGATTTTTATAGGGACATTTATATAAATAAATAGGTGCTTCTTTTGTTGCTCCCACCTCCTTCCATTTCAAATAAATCTTTATATATAGGAATGAGAGGGATGTGGACACACTTGTGCCACATTTTCTACAACCCTCACCATTGGTATATTTATTCTATATCCCCTTTACTTCATGTTCCTTGATATTTATTCTATTTGGACCCTCCTTTCCTGTATAAGAGTATGCAATCAATATGGAGTTGATTGAAGATGAAAAGCTTGCAAATGGTCACAACTTCATTAGGAATATGTTGCAATTCTTAAATAGAAACAACATGTTTATATGATAAATTCAAACATACCATATCATTTGAAACTGAAATATATTTTTTATGCAATAAATTAGAATATTGTATCAAATTTATGAAATTAAATTGGGTATATACAATAATTGTTCAACAACAAAAAATTTGTTATGTAATAAATTAGGACATACTTATATAAGTGAAATTGAATTATATTGTTTATGCAATTTGACTTCTTGTTGTAGGATGACAGGTGAGAATTGTGTTTATGGTACAATTTTATGCATGTCACTTCTTTGAGAATACTCCTATGGTATGATCTCATATTTTTATCTATGATGGGGGGGCACAAGAGCCTAGGATGAGGCACTAGGGTCAGTTGTTATGATGAGGAAGAGCAGGAGTCAGGATATTTTTTTGACTAAAGGTTTTCATGCACTTGTACAACCTCCCATTACATATTAAGGATTACGCTTACTCAAGAATGAACCTTCAAAGAGATACAAGGCTACCACTTCCACCAAGATGAGCATGGGGTCCATATGGTAAGTGATTTGATGTTTTTTTATGACTGCATAGGTTAGAAATATTTTATATGTCGTTGAACCTATGTGACATGAAAATATTGCACCAATGAGGTGATAAATACATGTTATGAGGACACCAAAACGTGGGGCCAAGGACTACTCAACATGTTCATCTCATGGATATGTGATGTAAATGATTTTTTGGAGGATCCCCGGAGATGGTTTAATATTGTAGTGATTGGTGTTACAGAGTGTGGGTTGCACGATTTGGATGATTGTTATACAATTGTGTGTTAGTATACCCTTTGAGTGGCAAGTCATCATGAGGCAAGAAATGATAGTCATTCAAGCTATCAAGGACCTATGTGTATGAGATATGGAACCTTTGGCACAAGACCCTCAGTTTGAGGAGGATTAGGGAGAAGGGGGTAATGTGCCCCTAATTTTTTTACTTATGGGGTAGCCTTTTATGGACATGTCAAATGTATTAAAACTAGAGAACTCTAAACACTTTTATGGATGATAATGATTTAGGATATGATACATAATATAATTATGCATATTTTTTGTTGTCACCAACTGATATGTGTTGGTTGTGTTATTATGGACGTATGTGATAAATGGAAATCTACAATGTTACAAAAATTTATCTACATAGTTGTTTTGTGCTTTGGGTACATGGTGAAGGAAATGGATTCAAATGATCTCTCCAAAAGATTAACTTGAAAATATTTTCTAAAATAGACAAGGTTACACACATGATAAATTTCATTTAGTTGTATTAAAATAAGTTGGGAATTGAGACAAACATGAAGGTGAAGGATAAAAAACCAATAACAACATCATATTTGTCCTGATTATTGGAGGTAGACTTGATGTGAATGCCATTAGAGTGGGCTAAGGAATGCAATGGGGTAAATATGGCCCAAGATTCTAGATTCCACAACTAATAACTCACACCATCGACATAATTAATAAATGGTGTGGATAAAGGATCCATATGAAAGGTGAAATAATCCAACCAATGAGATGTAAAAGAGTGAAAACCTACCTACATAATGTGAAATAAACAAAAATATGCATTCTAGGGAAACTCCTGAGGGTAGATTTCTTTAAGGTAGGGTGTATTACGAGGGTTGGGAAGAATTTCTCCTTTTAGACTCTGCTCCCTTTCCCAAATATTGTTTGAAAATGCAACAAACTTGCCATAAAGGTTCAAACTTCCAATGCCCCAGGATATTACGGGCCTAGTCATAAATGGGGACTATATCACCTTCATAAGATACACAAGGGTGAACCTTGTGATCATACTAGCCTCTGGTGCATTTATGGGTTACTTTAGGGGTTTGTAAAGAAACATGACGATATTCATTAGTATGCTCCAACATTACTAATCTTTTCTCTAATATTAAGGTATCAAGGAGGAATTTGATGGCAAGGTGAAGAGAGGGAATTTAACACTTGATTGATAATATTTCATCCTCTCCATGGCTGATATGGAAAATAGTGAACCTAATGGTGGTATCAATAGAATTTATATATGCCCATAATTTAGGAAAGAAAATTAAATTCCAGTTAGTCTTGTGTTTATTCATTGTCCACTAAAGCATAGTATTAAAGATCTTGTTAATGACTTCAATTTTTTCATTCTCTAATGGATAATAAGACGGTGAATATTGGTGGTCAAAACCTAATAATGAACCTATTTCAGGCCAAAAATTGATATTTAAAGTGTCATCCATGGTCAGAGACCAATTGTTTTGGAACACAAATCAAGCAATGACATGGCTTAAAAAGAAACAGACTCACTATAACTACAATGTTTTTGAATGTGAACATAACCTCAACCCATTTCATGAAGTATTCAACAAACATAATAATGTAATTATGGTCATTTCATGAGTTTGGGATACATTCCATAAAATCAATGACCCATTAGTAGAAAGGACCAGTGACAATAATGGGATACAATGGGGCAAGTGATTGGGGAAATGTGTGATTGCCTCAATTCAATGGCTAAAGAGAGAACGCAAAAAATATATTTTTTGGATGATATAAAGGTGCCACTATGGCAATAATTTAGCACTTTATCAGCTTCAACATGCGTAAAAAAATGATGTAATATGGTATTGACACCATGATGATAAATATAATTTCCTAATACAAGGTAGCAAGGGGCATGGGGATGAATACATTTTTGGTTATCATGATTTAAATGGATCACAAATTTATGGTTTTAAAAATAGGCTAGGATGTCACTATACCATGGTCATCATATGAGATGGCGAAGTGTACATCCATAAGGTCAACATTCAAGGGCGAGTCTTGCAAACTAGTAGGAAATTTGGAAATGAACTCGGTAAGGGATAAGAATTTCTTAATTTTAGGTGTCACAAATTCCAAATAAAATTATTGTAGGATAATAATCCAACATGCATAATTCTCATTGATGAATTTTCAACTCAAAAGAAAGAACATAGGTTTGGAGTTGCTGACAACCTTGGTGGTGCATGTCAAGATGCACTAACATAGTTTTTGAATAGAGACCACAATAGACATGGATAACTTATCCTCATGGGAATAAGACACAGTCAGTCCACTAAGGTTATTTCTCACATAATAAATGACATATTCAGATATTTTGACATCTTCTTGGACTAGGACCCCAAATATAGCATAGGTGGAAGACAAGAGGTACAATATGAAGTATTTATCAAAGATAATTTTATCACCAAACTAAAGCTAATGGGCTGATCGACATTCAATTCAGAGTAACTGTCTCAAATCACTTCTGGTTGGAACTTAGCCTTTATAACCTGAGAGGTATCTCTCAAGGAAATGTATGATATTCAATAGATAATTCTTGGAATAAACATGGCTAACCCTTGAGTGTGCTTTGAATGGTTTTTTTTTTTATGCGGGTGAAGGATGTAAATTAATGGAAAATATTGGGAATGGAGTAAAATTGGAACTCAATTACATGGAAAACATCTATCATGGAATCTGAGGCATGTGTAGTATCATCAAAACATAACAAGAACAATAGATTATATACATAAAGGAAGTTGGAGCATGTTTAACCATTAATTCCAAGTAATTACACATAAATCAAACTGAATAAACATTAAAAAGGTGGATAATTTAAAAACACATAAGAGCACATGATGAATCTCATATTTGAGAGAAGCTTTCAACAGATGTATATTACTAACTCAAAATATTACAAAAGTAGCATCTGACATAACATCAATCAACACTTCTCTAACTCTAAAAATCCTCTATTTATAGAGTGAGGACTCATACAAATTATTTTCCACCTTGATCTCTTCGAGTTACTTCCTCAGAGACCTATTTCAAATAGGATTGCATCACTTGGAGACTTCCTAGGGATATTTTATGTTTGACAGAGTTTGAATACAAAAAGGACTCTTCTTTCATTAAATAGTTTAACAAATACCTTTAATAACCCTTATCAAATGAAACCAAATAATTTTCTGAATGTATTGGACTGATGACATGTCATTATTCCACCTGGATGCTGAGTTGGACCTCTTCCAAGTTGAATTTTACATTTTTTACACAAATCCGGTTAGTGAAATTTCTGAAAAATAGGCCTTAAATATGAGTGCATAATTTCTAAACCCTGATGGCATTGAAAAAATGGAGAGAGGCTTTTGTATATGGTCTTGTTCTAAACAAAAACCTCCTTCATATTTCCAAAATTATTTTTCATTTTTTCATAAATTGAGGTTGAAGTTGACTGCTAAAACAATCATGTACATGAAGGTCAAAAGAGTTCATAGCGTTTCCATTTGGAAATTTCTACAACCATTATGGCTTATCTACTCATTAGAGGGTATTCATTAGGACAAAATACTTAAATAAATTCCTTTACCCATTCCTCTTATGATGAAATTTGGAAATTATAACATAAATTAATCTGCAGCGAGTTCGTAGCGAAAACTCAATTTTAAGCCTGGAGTATGCTACAAACTTGCCTGATATTTTCCATATTTTAAAATTTTCACTTCTTGCCTCCAAAAGCTATCCATATCTTTGTGAAATGATGATATGGGGCATAAAAAGGTGAAATTGGCTCAAAAAATGTCTTACCCTCCTCAATCGGCAGCAGGTTCATCCTCAGCAGGTTCATACACCCCTATCATTTTCAAGCCTTTTTTTCTTTAGCTGTGTCTGTACCATATCCATGGAAGCAAAAAAAATAAAATTGAGGTGGCAATTACCATGACCCAGTGATGAACAACCATACTGGAATCTAGGATTTTCTTCTCATAATTTTAGGATGCACAGTTATGTTTGATGATATGGCAAAAATGATGAGCTAGCAGCCTAATCACCCTCCTTGTTGAGTGTCGTGACCAACATGTCTCTCTACTTATACACTTCAGCATCTCCTAATGACTTTTTTGCTCCCAAAAACCACTAAATGCTACAAAAACACAAAAATTTACCCTTGTTGCAAAAGTAAAGCATTTAACACAATTTCGTAGCGAATTCTGACTGTTTTACACTAATTTTGCTACGAACTTGTGTAGAAGTGCCAAATTTACATGAAATGGCCAACTTCTCTTATGCACGAGATATTTTCGGGGTTTTTATTTGACATTGACACCTATCACCTTAATAATGACCTTTAATACCCCAACATATGTACATTTTTTTGAAAATTAATGAACTTAATCACCTTATTTCACCCTAATGACCTAACCTAACTTACCTAAGACCAACCCAGACAAACCTAGTTGTTATCAAGGATAATAGATATGTGTACCAATCAAAGGGAAAAAGGTAAGGGCATGTTAAAGTGCATCAAAGGACTATTGGTCCATATCATCCCACACAAATGGAATATTTGATCATAGGAGACAAAGAAACTCATGAGTGGTGGTGGCGTAATTATGAATGAATCTATGAAAGAAGTTCACTTTCCCTTGATGGCTCTACAATTGGCACAAGTTTCAAGGGGGAGGTAGTTCAATAATGGCTTGAAATTCGAGGGAAACAATGGTGATATTGGATTTGGACACAATAAAACCCAAAAATTAGCATGAAATTATGAAGAAGACACACTTAAGTGAGTTATGGCATATATTATACTTGAAAAAATGAAGGAAGATGGTTCAAAAATCTTCTAAGTATTGTGACTTGTTTCAAATGAGTGGTGAGATAGTCAAGGTAGGAAAAAATAATTTTTGCCAAGTCATGGAAACATATGAAATGACACATTGAAAACTGGATTTAGCAATCTTTATCCTAAATGGTGTCAATCTATATGCAAAAGTTTCCTAAGGAATGGTGAAGGTAGCTTTATGTTGGTATGCAAATCAGATACTAATTTCATTGTATCCCAACAATCCATCCATGAAGGATAGAACCTTATGGCACATGTACTCATCAAGTATTTGATCAATAAAGGGTGTGGGATAAAGTTTATTTGTGGCATGCTTTGTTTATATCATGAAAGTAAGTGAAAAAATTAATGGTGCCTTGATTTTTCAAGATAGGAATTGGGTTAGAAACACATGAGGTATAAGCAATGGGGTAAATGAATTCCACTTTTTGGAGCTTATCAATTTCAATCTTAATGGAATATCTTTTAGTGGGGTAAATATTCCTTTTATTTTGGTGGATGGAAATGGAATTCATCCAAGTATCGATGTATTGCTCAACAATGTCTGAATTGAGTATGGGCATCTTATAGTACGACCAAGAAAATACATCTCATGATTATTTGAACAATCCAATGTAGGAGGCAACCTCTTAAAGTGAGTTTTTTCCCCCCAACGATATGTATTCCTCGACTATAGGTTTAGAAAAGATATTCACCTTTATGGTAGATGAAATTTTGGCCATGTTCCCCTATTTGAAAGCATCTAAAGAGGGGATGTGGTTCTTAAAGAAATATACTTGACCATGAATGGCATATTTCGATTCCACATCATATTAGTTAGAGGGACTTGGTTATTGCAGTAAGAAATAGGAACGATGATGCAAATTGTCCCATGTATAGTCTGGTGTGGTAAGGGACTCCAAAATTTCCTCATCAGAATGGAGGATTGGAATGCAATATCATAAAATACCACATGACATAGATGATGAATGCAATTATCGTTCATCATCATGAGAGACATAGTTCAAATGCATAACATCTATAGAGATAAACTCAAGACTAATGGACTGAAGTTCCATTGATTTTGAGACCAAAGCGACATGGGACATAGGAATTATGTTCATATGTACACTGTAAAATATTCCCAAGGGGTCTGAAAATTTCGATCTCATGGATGTTGATATCAATGGTTGGTTGATCAATTCCCTTCCTGTAATAGAAGAGTTGTCATGGGTCGAAATTATAGGAGTAGAGATTCCACTATAAGCAGCCTGTAATTTGCAAAAAACTATGAGATTATCATGAAAAAATGGAAGATGAGAGTAGTGAAGGGAGTAATTTTCATCCATGTTGCATAAATCGCATGCATGTTTTGTCTGTAAGGTATTATTCTTTTTAGATGACTTGGTTAGGATGGTGTGCACTTCAAATAACATCCGATTTGGTTGAATTTAATCAAAGCAAATGAGACCTTCTAGTTGAGAGACATGGGGGCAGTTGTTTGTGGCATGGCCTTGAATATCACACAAAGTTCACGGAGGTGGTGACTTTGGTGTTAAAGTTTATATTGCCACATTCGATGTTGTCTTCTTTATGCCCCAATTCTTTCTGGATTTTTCCTATTTTCTAGTTTCTTGTGCAACAAGAGAAAACTCTGGTTGATATTTTGATTGAACTAAAGAAATGGAGTGGGTCGTTAGAATGGGTTGGACGAGAGTTAAATATATATAAGTTTTTAGGTGGTTGGGAGGGATTGGAGATGGAGGAACAAGGTAGAAAATTTAAATCCACAAGGTAATGTTAGGAAAATTCAATGTGTCCATTACGAGCATACTAACCACTCCTAGAGGTGGGCATAGGAAAATTTATCTAAAAAATGGATAGTGACCATGAGGAACACACCCAATTACAGGGGTTGAATTTATAGTTGAATAATGTTGAGGAGTCAATATCTAGAAAGAGGTCACAATCTATTGAGAAGCTTGGGATGCAGACATCGTGCACACTCGAGAGGTGCTAAGTGTAGTGACAATAGGCAGTGGGTTGTAATATGCCCCAAGCGAGGAGGATCCTTTGTAGACCCCATTTCCATCTTATTCATGGAGAGGAGGTCATATTAACTTTCCATCTAATTTATTTGTAGCCTTTGGATGGTTTCCATGAAAGTCATGTCAAATAATTCATAGTTATCCTTTCACTTTACACTTTCGTATGTATAAATTCAGAATTTAGCGTATTTTAATGGATGGTTCAACATCTTTGATTTAAAATTAATTATTTTGATTTAACTTTAGCTTTAATTAAATATTCTTATTTTTAAATTAAACTTTAATAGTGTGATTTGATTTCAATGATTTTGTGTTGTAAGGTGGTTAGTGTTTGAAATTTGTGATACTCAAGAGGAGACATAAAAAAATTACATTCATGTTAAGGGTTGGTGTTGTTCGGGATCAATGTGATCCCAAAGTGATTTTGATGACTTAGATAGCCCTAGATAATAGTTTTTTTTAGACCACAAGCTAGTCCTACAAATCATGAATATGTCAGAAATCCAAAAAAATTATTAATCTCATTCTTATCGTTGTCCAATTTATGTTAATATTATATATATATGCTAATTTTATTAAATATTTTTATTTTATTTACTGTATTATTATTATTATTATTATTTTAAGTGGTAGAATTTTTTATAACTTAGTTGTTGGACAATAATTACTGGTTGCTAAGAGTGAATGTAATTTGAACTGGAAGCCCTATTGCAAAATCGATATACCTATCATCATAATTATTATTAAATAAAAATCACACCATATGAAATGACTCATTGTTTGTTTTTAAGGGGATAGAATTCTCATATTTTTAAATGCCTCTAGCACTTGGTTAATTAACTCTTTTCATTACATATGAGGAAATGAAAGTCTTAGTTAATTAGAATCAATTTTAACTGTTATTTCAAAATTAAAAGGTAATTTTAATCTTAATCATATTTATAACAAATACAATATCCCTTGTAATAATTATTGAAATTAATAAAAATATATATTTTAAAGTAATATTTAACCTCCCCCCACCACAGGTGATGATACCATCTCTATGTTATTGAAATTATAGAATTATTTGGAACTGTTGGTCACCTGGCATGCCAAGTGCCTTCTTCCAAGAAATAGTACAGTTCGTTAAATCCTTAGGTGAGACGAGCATTAATAGTCCCTAAGCGTGTGTGAAATTTGATGTGTAGTCTCATGATGGTTGGATATTATGAAATGGAAAGCCTTCTCGCATGGGTGGTAGAGCCCAACGTCACTAAGTGGTGAAACCTTCCCATATATATGCTTCTTCTAGCAAAAACTAGCACTGTCAACCTTGCTTAGAGCCTTAGACATGTTTCTTTTAGGTAGCCATTGGTGATCCTTGGTATTGCACCAAGCATGATGTAATTCCCAGAGGCTACTCAACTTTACTTTATCAACCCAGGGTTCATAAAAACTTTGAGGTGGCAATGCTATATGTACAATAGATGATTTATACTCATGCCATCTTCATCTAAGTTATACAATGAGGTGCTACTGCTAGGGTTACTTATAGGAAAGGAAAAATTTCACACTTCTAAATGTAATCGAAGACTAGAAATAAATCATGACCATTACTCTATCAACAAGGAAATAAAATACTCTAGATCACACTGATTCATCTAGTTAATTGCAAAAAATGGAAATTCACACTTATGCTAATGGAGGAAAGTAAATTACACTAAGTGGCATTTAGAAGCTATATTATTGAATTGAATTGCAAAAAAGGAAACTAATATAGAGCACACATATTTAATCAAATGACTAATTGAGTCCTATCTACCTCATGCTTAACTATTGTGTTTAATGATGCATCTAGCAATGAGAAAATCATACTTTTAATGACTATGTTTTGCAAAAAAATAAGGAGGCGTTGAGGTGGTCTAAGAGGGTCCCTGGACCATAGGTTCAAATCTGAAGGTTTATTAGTGGCTTAGCTAGGCTTAGATGAGGTGAAAGAGTGATTTTGGGTTGAAGGAGAGAGTGTTTGGCACTGCTATAGGAAGTTTCTATAGGATTTCCTGCAGTGCTACAGGATGTCCTGAAAAGCTACAGGAAATAGGTCGTGTGGAGTTTGAGGCTATAAATGGTGATTAAAAGGTTAGGAGAGGTGGGGGAAGGTGGATCTAGGTAGATGAAGCGTATCCAACTCCTTGTACAAGCTCATAACTCTTCATAAATATTTTCTTGTGCCTTCAAGGTGGCTCTCAGTGATGCGGTGGTGATTTCCAAAAACAGGGTTGTAGGCGACTTGATGGAAGGTGGTTGATGAAGGGTGGAGACTAAAGTTGATGGTGTTGAATGGGTCCTCCTCTACTGCTCTATTCAAACCTCCAATAAAACTACATGTTCATGCATTCATCCTTTATAAACTTATCATAAAATTGGTGGAAAATATGTGTTGAATTTAAATAAACCTACCTATGCAATTGAAACATAAAGCTACCTATGCATATACAACTTGTTCATAATAAGAAATGACATGGTTTAAAAAGAAACATGCTACTGTAACTACAATGTTATTGAATGTGGACATAGCCTCAAACCATTTCATGAAGTAGTCCACAACCGTAATAATGTAATTATGGCCATTTGATGAGTTTGGGTTACATTCCATAAATTCGATGGCCCATTTGTAGAAAGGACCAATGATAATAATGAGATGCAACAGGGCAAGTGGAGCCCTTGCCTTGGGGGGAAATGTCTGGCACTTGGGGAAATGTTTGATTTCCTCAATGCAATGGCTAAAGAGAGAATGCAAAAAATATCTTTTTTGGATGATGAAAAGGTGCCACTATGGAAATCATTTAGCATTTTATCAGATTCAACATGGGTAAAAAAATGATGTAACATTGTATTGACACCTTGATGATAAATATCATTTCCTAATAGAAGGCAGCAAGGTGCATGGGGATGTATACATTTTTTTTCATCATGATTTCAATGGATCACAAATTCATGGTTTCAAAAATAGGTTAGGATGTCACCATACCATGGTCATCATATGAGATGGTGAAGTGTACATCTAGAAGGTTAGCATTCAAGGGCTGGTCTTGCAAACCAGTGGGAAATTTGGAAATGAAGCTGGTAAGGGATAAGGCTTTCTTAATTTTGGGTTTCACAAATTCCAAATCAAAATATTGTAGGATAATAATCCAACATTCATAATTCCCATTGATGAATTTTCAACTCAAAAGAAATAACATAGGTTTGGAGTTGTTGAAAACCTTGGTGGTGCACGTCAAGATGTACTAACATAGTTTCTGAATAGAGACCACAATATACATTGATAACTTATCCTCATGGGAATAGGACATGATATGTCCACTAAGGTTCTTTCTCACATAGTAAATTACACGTTCAAATATTTTGACATCTTCTTGGACCAAGACCCCAACAACAACATAGGTGGAAGAAAAGAGGTACAATATGAAGTATTTATCAAATATAGGTGGACCAATCAAAGGAAAAAAGGTAAGGGCATGTTTAATTTCATCAAATTTTTTTTGGTCCATATCATCCCACACAAATGAATTTTCGATCATATGAGACAAAGAAACTCATGAGTGGTGGTGGTGTAATTGTGAATGAATCTATGAAATAATTGCACTTTCCCTTGATGGCTCTACAATTGGCATAAGTTTCAAGGGTGGGGTAGTTCAATAATGGCTTTAACTTTAAGGGAATCAATGGTCATGTTGGATTTGGACACAATGAATCCCAAAATTTAGCCTGAAAGAATGTAGAATACACACTTAAGAGGGTTAAGTCATATATTATACTTAAAAAAATGAAGGAAGATGGTACACAAATCTTCTAAGTGTTGCGACTTATTTCAAATGAGTGGTGAGATCTTTAAGGTAGAAAAAACTGATTTTTTCCAAGCCATGGAAACATATGAAATGGCACGTTGAAAACCAGAATTAGCATTCTTTATCCTAAATGGTGTCACTATATATGAAAACGTTTCCTAAGGAATGGTGAAGGTAGTTTTATGGTGGTATTAAGATCATATACTAATTTGATTGTATCCCAAGAATCTATCCATGAGGGATAGAACCTTATAGCCCATGCACTCATCAAGTATTTGATCAATAAAGGGTGTGGGGTAAATTTAATTTGGGGCATGCTTTGTTTATATCATGAAATAAAGTGAAAACATGAATGGTGCCTTGATTTTTCAAGATAGGAATTAGGTTAGAAACCCATGAGGTATAAGCAATGGGGTAAATGAATTCCACTTTTTGGAGCTTATTAGTTTCAATATTAATGGAATCTCTTTTAGAAAGGTGAATAATCCTTTTCTTTTGGTGGATGGCAATGTAATTCATCCCAGTATCGATGTATTTCTCAACAATTTCTGAATTGAGTCTAGGCATATTAGAGTACGACCAAACAAATACATCTCATAATTATTTGAACAATCCAGTTTAGAAGGCAACCTCTTCAGATGATTTTTTTCCCTCGACGATATGAATTCCTAGACTGTAGGTTTGGAAAAGATATTCACCTTTATGTTAGGTGAAATTTTTTCCATGCTCCCCTATTTAAAAGCATCTAAAGTGGGGATGTGTTTCTTAAACCAATATACTTCACCATGAATGGCATATTTCGATTCCGCATCATACTAGTCATAGGGACTTGGTTATTGCAGTAATAAATAGGAACAATGATGCACATTGTCCCTTGTATAGTCTTCTGTGGTAAGGGACTCCAAAATTTCCTCATCGGAATGGAATATTGGAATGCAATACCATAAATTACCACATGGCATAGATGATGAAGGCAACTATCATTCATCATCAGGAGATACATAGTTCACATGCACAACATTTATAGAGATAAAATCAAGACTAATGGACTGAAGTTACATTGATTTTGAGACCAAAAAAACATGGGACATAGGAAATGTGTTCATATGTACACTGTCAAATATTCCCAAGGGGTCTGAAAATTTCAATCTCATGGATGATGATAGATAGAGAATGTGTATAGCATTCTCTACCATTTCTACAATGGGGGGCCCAATCTCAATGGTTGGTTGATAAATTCCCTTCCTTTAATGGAAGAGGTGTCATGGGTTGAATTATAGGAGTATAGATTCCACTATGGATAGCTTGTAATTTAAAAAAAAACTATGAGTATCATGAAAAAATGGAATATGAGAGAAGTGAAGGGAATGATTTTCATCCATGTTGCACAAATCGCATGGGTGTTTTGTGTGTAACGTATTATTATTTTTACATGACTTGGTGAGGATGACGTGCACTTCAAGTAACATCGGATTTAGTTGAAGTTAATCCAAGCAAGTGAGATCTTTTAGTTCAGGGAGATGGGGGCAGTTGTTGGTGGCATGGCCTTGAATATCTCACAAAGTGCACGGAGGTGGTGACTTTGGTGTTGAAGTTTGGATTTCCACAGTCGATGATGTATTATTTCTGCCCCAATTATTTTTGGATTTTTCCTATTTTCTAGTTTCCTTTGCTACAAGAGAAAACTCTGGTTGAGGTTTTGATTTAACTAAAGAAACAGAATGGGTCGTCAGAATAGGATGGATGAGAGTTAAATATATATAATATTTTATGTGGTTGGGAGGGATTGGAGATGGAGGAACAAGGTACCAAATTGCAATCCCCAAGGTAGTGTTAGGAAAATTCAATGCGGCCATTACGAGCATACTAACCACTCCTAGAGGTGGGCATAAGAAAATGTATCTAAAAAATTGATAGTGACCATGAGGAACACACCCAATTACACAGGTTGAATTTATAGTTTATGAATGTTGAGGAGTCGATTGCTGGAAAGAGGTCACAATATATTGAGAACCTTGGGATGTAGGCATTGTGTACACTCGAGAGGTGCTAAGTGTAGTGGCAATAGGCGATGGGTTGTAATATGCCCCAAGCAAGGAGGAGCCTTTGTAGACCCCATTTCCATATTTTTCATGGATAGGATGTCATATTACCTTTCCATCTCATTTATTTGTAGCCTTTGGATGGTTTCCATGAAATTCATGTCAAATAATTCATAGTTATCCTTTCACTTTACACTTTCGTATGTATAAAATCAAAATTTGGCATATTTTGATGGATTCATTATTTTGATTTAACTTTAACTTTAATTAAATATTAATTTTTTAAAATAAAACTTTAATAGTGTTATTGGATCTCAATGGTTTTGTGGTTTAAGGTGGTTAGTGTTTGAAATTTGTGATATTCAAGAGGAGACATCAAAAATACATTCATGTTAAGGGTTGGTGTTGTCCAGAATCAATGTGATCCCAGGGTGATTTCGATAACTTAGATAGCCCTAGATAAAAGTTTTTTTTAGATAGCCCTATATATATATATGCTCATTTTATTAAATAGATTTATTTTATCTATTGTATTAATATTATTATTTTAAGTGGTATAATTTTTTATAGCTTAGATGTTGGAAAATCATTACTCGTTTCTAAGAGTGAATGTAATTTGAACTCGGAGCCTTATTCCAAAATAGATATACCTATCATCATAATTATTGTTAAAGAAAAATCACACCATCTGAAATGACTCATTGTTGATTTTTAAGGGGATAGACTTCTCATCTTGTTAAATGCCTCTAGGACTTGGTTAATTAAATTGTTTCCTTACATATGAGGAAATGAAAGTCTTTATTATTAGAATCAATTTTAAATTTTATTTCAAAATTAAAAGGTAATTTTATTCTCAATCATATTTATAACAAATCCAACATCCCTTGTGATCATTATTGAAATTAATAAAGATATATATTTTAAAATAATATTTAACCTTCCCCCACCCCAGGTGATGATACCATCTCTATGTCATTGAAATGATAGAAGTATTTGGAACCATCGGCCACCTGGTCTTCCAAGCTCCTTCTTCCGAGCAATAGTACAGTTCGTTAAATCCTTATGTGAGACGAGCATTAACAGTCCCTAATTGTGTGTACAAATTTTTGTGCAGTCTCATGATAGTTGGATATTATGAAATGTAATGCCTTCTTGCATGGGTGGTAGAGCCCAATGTCACTCTGTGGTGAAATATTCCCACATATATGCTTCTTCTAGCAAAAACTAGCACTATCAACCTTGCTTAGAGCCTTAGACATGTTTCTTTTAGGTAGCCATTACTGAGACTTGGTATTGCACCAAGCATGTTGCAACTCCTAGAGGCTACTCAAATTTACTTTATCAACTTGGGGTTCATACAAACTTCGAGGTGGGAGTGCTATATGCACAAGAGATGAGTTCTACTCATGCCATCCTCATCTAATTTCTACAATGAGGTGCGACTGCTAGGGTTACTTCTAGAAAAGGAAGTCTAACACACTTCTAAATGTAATCTAAGACTGTAAATAAATCATGACCATTACTATATCAATAGGGAAATAAACTATTCTAGATCACACCAATTCATCTAGTTAATTACAAAAAAAGAGAAATTCACACTTATGCTAATGCAAGAAAAGAAATTACACTAAGTGAATTTAGAAGCTATATTGTTGAATTGAATTGCAAAAAAGGAAACTAATCTATAGCATACATATTGAATCAAATGACTAATTGAATCCTATCTATCTCATGCTTTAATATTGTGTTTAATGATGCATCTCGAAATGAGTTAATCACACTTTTAAATGACTCTGTTTTTCAGCAAAAGAAGGAGGCATTGAGGTTGTTTAAAAGGGTCCCTCGACCACAGGTTTAGAGCTAAATATTTATTGGTGGCTTGGCTAGGCTTAGATGAGGTGAAAGAGTGATTTTGGGATGAATGAGAGAGTTTTTGGAACATTTATAGGATTTCCTGTAGTGCTACAGGATGTCCTAAAAAGCTACAAGAAACAGGTCGTGTGAAGTTTGAGGCTAGAAATGGTGAGGAAAAGGTTAGGATAGGTGGGGGAAGGTGGATCTAGGTAGATGAATAGTATTCAACCCCTTGGAAAAGCTCATAGCACTTCACAAAGCATGCCGTATGCCTTCAAGGTGGCTCTTGGTGATGTGGTAGTGATTTCCAAAAACAGGGTTGTAGGTGACTTGGATAGAAGGTGGTTGATGAAGGGTGGAGACTGTAGTTGATGGTGTTGAAGGGGTCCTCTGTTAGGTCCCTATATCACTAGTATAGCCCTTATTATTGTTAGTGTAAACCCCTTATTGTTATTAGTGTACCCTTGTAACCCCCATTTTGTTATTATTGTGCCCTTAAATTATTATTGTTAGGTCGGCTAGGATTACATTGTGGCCCACTAGGATTATATTATGGCCCCATGGACTCCTATATATAGAAAGGAGGTTTTGTGAATTGTATCATCCAAGAATTGATCATTCATATAAAGTATTGGAGGTTTCCCCCTCGAAGTGGCTTATTTCTAAGGCGTTGATATCTCATTTCTTCTATTTTTGGAGTTGGTTACATAACATTTGGTATCAGAGCTTTGGATTCTAGGGTTTCGCTGCTCCAAACAGGTCATCGTGGCATTTTCGCTATAACTTTTTTTCTACGAAGTTTCAGAAGCTGAAAGTTTTAGGGTGCGAAGTCGAAATCCTGAGGAAGCTTGTCTAAAAATTTCAGACCTTGGTTCGCAATATTTACGGAGATATCATCTGTGGAAGTCAGGTCTTTTTTCAAGCTCCTAAACAGGTCATCGTGGCATTTTCTCTATAAATCTGTTTCTACGAAGGTTCAGAATCTGAAATTCATATGGTGCGAAGCTGAAATCCTGAGGAAATTCATCAAAAAATTTCAGAGCTTGGTTCGCAATATTTTTGGAGATATGATCTGTGGAAGGTAGTGCTTTTTCAGGCTCCTGAATTTCATCTCAAAGAGGTGATCGTGGGAAAAGTTTAATAACTATCTCTCTGAAGATTGGATTGGAGTGCCGTAAAAAGTGATCACCAGTACACGGCCTGTAGTTTCTTCTCTATCAATTTCAGAGACAAAGGACAAAACAGTGACACGTGGCAAGTCGTACAAGTTCGCTCTACCGAACCAGTCCAGAATTAGGTCATTGTGGGAGATTAGACACAACTTTGTCTTGGAGAATCAAAATCAGGTCAGACCTGTGGAATTTGAAAGAAGCTTCAGAGGGCTACTACAGGGCTGAATTTCAGATATCTAAGATTTTCAATTACAGAGATAATTCAATTTCAATATCGATCTCCTAAAAGATAGTAAAAGGTGTGTATTTTTTTTTTCCGAATTGCATAAGTCTTGTTTGAAGAATCAAGTTGAATTGATTCCAAGGGAATCTTTTAGAATAGATATCAATATTGGATTCTAAAATGGCCCCTAAAAATAATTCAACACCCATTAAGCCTTCAGAAGGCTCTACTATGACTCATGAAGATGAAGAATGGCAACATGACATATCAAAATTACAAGAGCAAATTTCGGTCTCGCAAAGAACAACAAAAAATGAAATGGAAGTTTTGAAGAAAGGCGTGGAAACTAAGATGGATGGTTTGAAGAAAGGCGTGGAAGCTAAGATGATTGGTTTGGAAGCTAAGATGGATGGCATGGAAGTGGGCATGGAAGCTAAGATGGATGGCATGGAAGTGGGCATGGAAGCTAAGATGGATGACATAAAAGACAACATGGAAAACATGAAGAGTGATCTAAAAGCATACATGGAAGGCTTGATGACAAGCTTAAAACCGGAAATGATTCCTAATGGCGGAAATATAGGAGAAGAACCTCATGATGAGAACAAAATAAATGTTAATCGTGATTTCATAAACTCGAATGTTGGTGGGAAGAACCACCATATTCCAAAATGGATATGAGGAAGTTTGATGGAAAGGATCCTGTAACATGGATACTACAGATGGAGCAATATTTTGATCTCCATAACGTGCAAAACACACAAAAGGTACGCATTGCAACTTTACATTAAGAACAAAATACATTTGTATGGTATCGATGGCTTTTCTCCCGTAAAAAAATTGTCACTTGGTCAATTTTTACGGAGGAAATGATAGCACATTATGAGGATACAAAGAGCAACACCTTCTTTAGCCAATTGATAAATCTCAAACAAAAGGGTTTAGTGGGGCGGCACATTGAGGACTTCCAAAAATTGAATATAAGGGTAACTGATATTCCAGAGGAACACAGGATTGATCTCTTCATAGGCACTTTAAAGGATAACATCCAACGTGAAGTTCGCGTTTTGGAACCTGATTCATTGGAGAAGGCATTCAGGTTGGCAAGAAAAGTTGAATGTAAAATTATGGCGACAAGGAAGCCTACCACTCAATTCTATAAAGAAGGAAGTGTTGCTACGCCTAGATTTCCACAACCTACAAGGTTGACACCACAACAATTGGAAGAAAAAAGAGCAAAGGGCTTTGCTACAGTTGTGATAGCAAATACACTAAAGGTCATAAGTGTGCTGAGAAGAAATTATTTTACATAGATTGTGAAGAAGAAGAAGAAAATGAACAAGAAGAGGATATACACCGGGAACCACCCCTAGAAGAGGAAGAAATGAATCCGACCATATCGTGTAATGCACTGGCAGGAATTACCACTCCTCAAACTCTCAAGATAGAAGGACATATAAAAAAGAAAAGGGTAATAGTGTTGATTGATTCGGGTAGCACCCATAATTTTATTCATTATAAGGTAGCCAAGGAATTAAATTGTTTCCTATACCCAGCACCAGAATGTCAAGTGATGGTTGCAAATGGAGGAACTATAAATTGCTACGGAAAATGCCATAATATCAAGCTAACCATGGGGGAATATGTATTGACTAGTCCAATGCTTGCCATTCCTATGGGAGGTGCTGATGTTGTACTAGGAGTACAATGGTTACAATCTTTGGGGACGGTAGCTTTTAATTTTCAAGAACTTTTCTTGAAATTTTTTTCAGAAGGAAAGGAAGTCGAATTACGGAGTATTGAAGGGAAGCCAGGAAGGATAATAAGCTCTAATGTCATGACAAAGCTTCTAAAGAAAGAACAACGAGGCGTAATTGCACAATTATGCTCACTAGAAGTTCCAACATCAAAATCATCTATTTCTGGAGATCTCCAACAAGTCTTGGACAATCATTCCAAGGTGTTTGAAACTCCCAAAGGACTCCCACCTATTCGTGATCATGATCATGCTATTCATTTGATTCCAGGAAGTGTTCCTCCAAACATTAGGCCTTATAGATATCCTTACTTCCAAAAGAACGAAATTGAACGTATGATTGCAGAAATGTTAGAGGCGGGTATAATTCAACCTAGTCAAAGTTCTTTCTCTGCTCCTGTAGTATTGGTACACAAGAAGGATGGATCATGGCGCATGTGTCCGGATTATAGGGAGCTCAATAAGCTCACCATTAAAGATAAATTTCCCATTCTGTGATTGATGAATTATTGGATGAATTACATGGAGCAATTTATTTTACCAAGTTGGATCTTCGTTCAGGATATCATCAAATTAGAATGAAGACTGAAGATATTCCAAAAACGACATTTCGAACTCATGAGGGTCATTATGAATTTTTGGTCATGCCTTTTGGCCTTACCAATGCACCTTCTACATTTCAAGGGTTGATGAATTCCATTTTCAAGCCCTTCCTTAGAAAATTTGTGCTAGTATTTTTTGATGATATACTAATCTACAGCAGGTCTTGGAAGGATCATGTTGAACATGTTGACGGGGTGCTCAAACTATTGCAGGAGAAACAATTATATGCAAAAAAATCCAAATGTTTCTTTGGAGTACAAGAGGTGGAATATCTGGGTCATATTGTATCTCACGAGGGTGTTAAAGTAGACCCTAACAAAATTAAAGCCATTAAGGAATGGAAAGTCCCCACAACCATAAAGCGGTTGCGAGGATTTCTCGGGTTAATAGGGTATTATCGCAAGTTTGTTAAGAATTATGGGAGAATAGCAGCACCTCTAACAACATTATTGAAGAAAGATGCATTTTCATGGACTCCTGAAGCAACTAAGGCCTTTGAACGTCTTAAAGAGGCAATGTGCCTAGCACCGGTCTTAGCTACACCAGACTTTACAAAAACCTTTATTGTGGAATGTGATGCCTCAGGAAATGGAATTGGTGCAGTTTTAATGCAAGAAGGAAGACCCATTGCTTTTGAAAGTCGTCCAATCAAAGGGAAGTATTTACAGAAACCTATTTATGAGAAGGAAATGTTAGCAATACTACATGCACTAAAGAAATGGCGAACTTACCTAATGGGAAGACACTTCAAGGTAAAAACTGATCATGATAGTCTTAAACACTTTTTGGAACAAAGACTATCGTCGGAAGAACAACAAAAATGGGTCACAAAGATGTTGGGTTATGACTTTGAAATAATCTACAAAAAAGGAAAGATGAATGTTGTTGCAGATGCACTCTCAAGAAAGAATGAAGAGGTGGAAGCATTGCTTTGTGCCATTTCTATTATCCAACCAGATTGGATAACCGAAGCAAGAGATGAATGGAAGAAGGACAAAGATGTATGGACACTCATTCAAAAGTTGCGGCAAGATCCTAGTACATCTGATACATTTAGTTGGAAAAATGATTCCTTATGGTACAAAGATCGCTTATATCTTTGTAAGAATTCCCAACTAAAACAAAATATTCTTCCGGAATTGCACACTTCTCCTTTAGGAGGACACTCAGGATTTTTAAAAACTTACCATAGGGTGAAGAAAGAATTTTTTTGGGATGGCCTTAAATTTGATATTCAAAAGTTTGTGGCGGAATGTTTGGTTTTCCAGCAGAATAAAGTTGAGACAATTAAGACCCGGGACTTCTACAACCTTTATCCATTCCAAGTCAACGTTGGGAGGAGATTTCAATGGATTTTATCACAGGTTTACCTAAGTCGGAAGGAAAGAGTGTCATCATGGTGGTAGTTGATAGACTTACCAAGTATGCACACTTTTGTGCATTATCTCATCCATTTAAAGCAAGTACAGTTGCTACTACATTTATGGATAGAATTCAAAAGCTACATGGAAGCCCAAGGGTTATTGTGAGCGACGGAGATCCCATTTTTACTGGAAATTTTTGGACAGAGTTATTTTCTTGTTTGGGTACTCAATTAGCTCATAGCTCATCTTATCATCCTCAATCTGATGGTCAAGCTGAGATAGTAAATAAATGTTTGGAAGGATATCTTCGTTGTTTTGTATCTGATAAACAAACACAATGGGTCAAGTGGTTACCTCTCGCTGAATGGTGGTATAACACTTCCTTCCATACTGCAGCAAAATGACCCCATTTATGGCACTTTATGGATATCATCCACCATCGATCACATCATCTTTAAGGGAAAATTCGAAGGTTCAAGCAGTGGAAGATCACGTTGAGCATCAGCAAGAAGTTCTCCAGCTCTTAAAGGATAACCTGAATTTGGCACAAAATCGAATGAAACAACAGGCAGATCAACATCGCAGCGAGAGAAGTTTTGATATAGGAGATTGGGTATTTTACGGCTACAACCATATAAACAAATGTCCCTCAAGCAAGCTAAGAAGGATAATAAATTATCGCCAAAGTACTATGGTCCTTACAAGGTGTTGCAAAAGATTGGTACTATGGCATACAAATTGGAGCTTCCTGCTTCTTCGCGAGTACATCCAGTTTTCCATGTTTCATGCTTAAAGAAGGTTATAGGTGAAAATCTTCAAGTTCAAACAATATTGCCAGAACTTGATGAGGAAGGAAAAATCATATTGGAACCAGAAGCGGTCATGGAAACAAGAACTCGACAACTACGGAATCGATCAATTTCGGAGTATCTCATCAAGTGGAAGAACTTACCCACTGAAGATTCTACATGGGAGGATGAGAATTTTATACAGAAGCACCCGGAGCTACTCAAGTGTTGAGGACAACACTTTTTTTGAAGGAGAGGGGCATGTTAGGTCCCTATATCACTAGTATAGCCCTTATTATTGTTAGTGTAAACCCCTTATTGTTATTAGGATCATTCATGTAATGTATTGGAGGTTGCTCCCTCGAAGTGGCTTATTTCTAAGGCGTTGATATCTCATTTCTTCTATTTTTGGAGTTGGTTACATAACATCCTCCTATGCTTCTCTATTCAAAGCTCCAATCAAACTACCTTTTCATGGATTCATCCTTGATAAAATTATCATAAAATTGGTGGAAAATATGACTTGAATTTAAATAAACCTACCTATGCAATTGAAACATAAATCTACATATACATCTACAACATGTTGATAATAAGAAAAGTAAAGTATCTAACCTTTCCAAGAAATCATAAACTAAAATTAATTTTTGGTATGTGGTGGAAGACCTTCCTCCTCAAGCTTGATTGTAAGGGGGTGAGAGAGGGATGCTTAACACATTGTTTTGAGGTTTTATGTGCTACATAACATCAAATGAAAGATATTAACTACTGCAAAATAAGAGAAAACACAAGTACATAAGAGAGACTGAGGGCAATGTATTGGGCCCTAACCCACAAGCTCAACTCCTTGAAATGAACTCAGTGGAGAAGAAACTAAATTCTCATTTTATTTCATAACCACTGTTGTACATAACATATGAAAGTTAGAAATGTCTAATACAAGAGCCAAGAGTGCTCTAGTTACATCCAAAAATTGAAACATAGTGATCTCTAGCTCTGGCTTATTTATGTTGAAGGGTAGCTACCAAAAACTCCCTAAAAATTAGGTGTTTTTTCCCTTGGAACTCGAGAGAAGTGGAGCTTGGATCCCTTTGATATTTCACTTGCTTGGCTGCCTCTAATTTCAAGTTGTTGGATGAGAGTCTTGAGGATATATTGGTTGCCTTTAGGAGTTAAGGAGATGGTAAACCCTCCTACAGTCACTCCTTGTTGTCTAATTCAAGCCCTGTTTGTGAAATCTTAATCAAAAATGGAATTATTCCCCTAATTTTCCTGCATTTAAACCACATTAGGCCTCAAAGCATGAAAACCCTTAATACACCATTCTCACTAAGAAAAACATGACAAAATTCAATTAAATGTGTGAGAGAGAGAATAATTAGGTTAAAAAGGTGATAATTAACCCCTTAGAATGTACCTAATGACGGTGCTCATCATCGCCCCCCTACCAAATGGTTGCTCATCCTCTGATAAATTAAGCCCTCTTTCTTCATTTCTTTTAGTGCCCTTATGGCCTCTCTGACATCCGTGCAAGGTATCATGGAAGGAGTCCCTTCAGGAGGGTAGAACCTTGCATTATTCTATGCTTCCTCCCATTCTTTGTCCTCTTCAGCTTGATCTCTTCCTTCACTCAGTCCCAACCGCAAAGGTGGACTGAGTTTTAATCCAAGCCATTTGATCTTCATTTTTTGCATGGCCCTTTTTTACAAAGGTGTTCTTTCTAGGGAAGCTCTCAATCTGTCTGGAGTATGATAATCAATTTTTCTTAGGCTAAGTGGGAGGCCATTCCATCTTCTCTAACTTTCCATCACACACTCCTCTCCCAACAATCTATAAATGCTATCATAATGTGCAATTTCCTATGCTTGGGTGTTGAGATATTAGTCTACAAGGTTGGGATCATTGGCTATCATTTTGTGGTTGTTTATGACCCCTTTAGGGAAGATTAGCTCTGCCGTAATTTGGAGAGGCTCTTTTCCTTCTCTCTTCATCACCTTTTTGACCTCCTTTGTTGTGGATTCTTCATTTGACATCCAAGAGGCTAGGGCCATCAATTTCATATCTCCCAACCTAGATTTTGGGTCCCAAATGTTAAGATCAGTTAGGACAAGATTATGCATGTAAAACTCTGTCGATTTGGCCCTATCTTCTATGTTGGATTGAATGAAAAAATCAATATATTTCCTGTAATTATAGAAATAAAATGACCCATATGATTCTATTCTTTTGATCTGGAACTATAGCCACTACTCCTTCAGGTAAATGGAATGGAATTTGATGGATTCTTGTGTTGTATTTCCCCCATGCACAAGTCTTCCATGGTGGAAATCTGCTTGTATTTTTGCTATAGTTGGCCCTTCAATATTTCATTCTCTGCTTGTGCTTCTTGTAGTTTCTCTTTCAACATTGCCTCCCAAAGCCTGACATCAGCCAAACCTCTCCCCATCTCAGTGATTTTCTCTTCCATGATCCCTACGTCTTCCACATTCTTAGTTTTGGAAATTTGCATCTAGGGGTGTGTGGGCGCTCTTTCTTTCTCTAGCTCATAGAATAAGGGAACTGAAATATTTTGAGGGATCATCCTCCCTCCTTCAATGAATGTGTAATAGGAGCTCAAGTTTGGCTTTGTCCTAGGATGTGGAACTGTTGTAATTTCTTTTGGGATAGTTTTTGGAGAGCCTAGTTCTTCCTTTAGTTCCACCTTTTCCTTCTCTTGTTTCTCAACTTTGGCATCCCTCCCATCAACTTCTACCTCTTTTTCATCACCTTGGGCCTTTTACCCTTCTAATGGTGTATTTTTCTCTTCTCCCGTGACTTTTTTCTCTTCCTGTAGAAAATTTTGATTTTCCTGTAGCACTGTCTGAGTTTCCTGTAGCAAACTTTTTGTTTCCTCTAGAAAACCCTATTTTTCATGTTGCCCCTTATTTTCTTCCTCTTGGAGGTTTGTGGGTGTTGGTGCTTGTTTTAGGGATTCTGGCCTTGAGGATTTCCTCCTTGTATAGGTCATAGGTGTCTTTTTCAGGTGAAGTGACCTCTTGAATATTTCCCTCCTCTGGCCCTATTTCTTCTTTCTTTTTTGGATTCTTCAATTGTGATGGGGCTCTTAGTTGGAGTTTGAGGTCTCCCTTGTTTCACCCTAGCACTCTTCCTGGTCATGAAGTACATGGGGGTCTTCCTTTTTCTCTTTTATTTAATAGGAGTTCTTAGAGTGGCTAAGGTGGCAACCACTTCCTTTTCAGAGATCCCTAGTGAAAGGCTAGTTTGTTGAGGGGAGATATCAGTGGTAAGATTGGGGTCTAGTATCTCCTCCTCTTCTGCCTTTCCTTCCTTCTCTTCACCTCTCTCTTCCTCTTCCTTCTCATCTTCTTATCATTTTTCATCTTTCATTTCCTGCTCTTCTCTTCCTTCATCTACTCCTAGATTTTCTATGGGTTCTTCCTATGTTTCCATTTCCTCTTCTTCCTCTGTCCTTTCAGTCCCTTCCTTTTTTTCTTTGATTCCCCTTTCTCCAAGGCTAGAGGCAAGGGTCTCTACAAGAGTGATGGCTTGTGTCCCAATGTGTAATCACACATAAAATTTCAATTTTTGATTGATAGGGTCATTAACTTAGGTGTCATTTGTCTCATAAAATTGGTTCATGAAATTGATGAAAACTCATGAATTGATCACTATCCTAAGTTTAGAAAGTTCATTTTCCATGCCCATCACAATCAAATCTATCAAAATCCACCTTAGGTTCACATGCATTGGTTTAAAATTTTGTAGTAGCAACCTATTTGATTTTTCCCAAGTCGACAAAGTATATAACTACAAATAGGTTATTTTCACTACGGACTCATCTGACCAATCTGTAGCAAATCTGTCAGGTTTATAACTGAAAACACCGTGGAATCATGTTTTTTTGCACCAATAAAGGGGATGATGAGTTGTCAAGTTTTTAGAGTTTTAGGGTGAATGTAAGGTCATGTGATCGATTATTACAATCATCCAAGCATGCGTAATCATGAGTGCCTTTAATCATTACACTTCACTCCTCCCATTTGTCATTATCCCTCCCATATTAGAATTAATCCTATTTAAAATCACCTCCAAATATCTTATCTATCATCATCATTTTGACCTTTTCATGCATCTGTTGATTAGCATCCTTTAAGAGTCCAACTCCATCGCAAGAAGCCCATTTGTACCAACTTAGTGATAACACAATGAATTCTTCTCTATCCATGTTAATGAAGGTGGAATAAGGTACAGGTATATTGAGTCTATTAAGAGCATCTCCCACTATGAGTTTAATGATACCATGATGAGCTAGGTGTTAATATTTTCTCTCCCTTACCCTATGGCTCATATCTCTGATTGAATGGAGGAGGAAGTATGGGATGTTGATTCTTTGATCTAAGGGAAGGTCACCTTTGAACCTAATTTCATGCAACAATATAAAATGGTATCCATAGACCACACTTAGTCCTCCCTCATAGGAGATATATTTCATGATGTGGTAGGCTACCTCATCCCATGGGTAAGGTAGAATTTATCTTCTTACCACATTCTTATCTTCAATGTATTCTTCTTTGGGCAAGAATAAACTCTTCTTAGAGGTATTACGGGCATTCTCTGTTCCATTTAACTCATAGAGGTAATTTGGTGAATCCACTAATGATTTCAGGGGTATGGTAATTGCTAGCCCTCTTACCACTGTGGTGGCCCTATCATCTGCTTGGGAGTGCAAGGCTATTGTAAAATATCAATCCACTTAAGGATCTCAAAGAACCCCAACCACTAGTGATTTATAAAGATGTCAACCATGAGAGGGTGTAGTGTAATTATTTTAATGTTTGTGGGCTCCATTCTATTAAAATCTCCACCCATATTGTGATTGTGTTAGAGAGATGGATGTATGTGTGTTGTTTCTAAAAGAACTATGATATGGGATACCAAAGGTTTTATCTTTACACACAATGTAGTTTTCTTATCCCTACTCCTTTGAACAACCTTTTAATTTCTTACGTTATGGCTTGATTGTGCGTAAATTACCGTGAAAAATATTTTCAACTTGATGGGGTGATGACCGCTTACCTCTGAAATTATGATGATCTCTAGGTTGAAGGATGGTTTTGGGGTGTCAGCACACTTTGAGGTTGGCTTACATGACACTTTCTAGCACTTTTTGGCCTCCCTGGAAACTTCCTGTAACAATAGTATACTTTCCTGTAGCACAAGATGCATGCAAAGCTCGACCATGGATCAAAGCTCCTCGGTGTATCCCACCTCTATCCTTATCTAACATATCTCTAAATGAACAATATAATGATGCGGAATGAGCCAAAGTAAACTTTTATTCCAAATCGAGCGGGCTTGGAGTGTAGTGGTGATGTGGATTTGGCATGAGGTTTCCTCATTTGGACCATTGGTCCCACTCGAGCTAATCCTTCCCTCCTACCTCAGAATCAACTCCAACTCCTCGTGATATTTTCCTTAACTGATGTGACAGCTCCATGTGGCATGCAGACTCCACTAACTCTTTTTTTTAACTATTCGAGTGTGGTCAAGTTAACTGGCATTTGTTTTTCCTGTTAAACTCTCATTTCTCGACATTTACTCATTTTAGTCAAATGATGCATATCGAGAGGGTGAGGGAGCCATACGTGAGCCTACCTGATGTTGATGCTAATGTAGGGAGCTAGAGCACGGTGATGGTCACAAGTGATTTTCTTTTTTTTCTTTTTTTTTAGTGAGGAGCTTATTTTTTTTTTCTTGCTTATTATTTTGTAGGTGCCTCATGGAGATCCTAGGATGTCGATGTTGGTGTAGCTTCTCTTTTGGAGTCCTTTGGTGATCTTCAGGAGCCATATTCATTAATCATCTCATGCCTTTTTGATGTGATGGTTTCATGCACATATTTGCTATAGGAAGTGATCATCTTCCTGTCGCAGTTCCCTTGTTGTTTTGGAGCTCAACTAACCTGAGGAATGAATAAAAATAGAGGATTCTAGGGGTGGTTTTAGGAATTTAATGGAGTGGTGTAATGGAAGAGGATATAAGAGGAGAGGCCATGTGTGAGGATTTAGCTAAACTAGCTCACAGTGGCGAAATAGAGGGTTTGATGGGTGAATATTTTTGCATGGGGTTGAGTGATGGTTACAAATGGTAGAAATAGGTAAAAAAAAATGAATTTTCATCTCTTTTTGAGGGTTAGGTGGCCTTGGGTGATCTTATTCATCCTTGAGTGACTTTCCTATAGAATTTACAGGGTTTCCTATAGCACTACAAGAAATCTTGTAGCAACCTAGGACATCTTGTAGCACTGCAAAGACTCAAGAAAAATGGAACTTTTGCTCACTTGGTGGGAGAAATTGATGAGTTAATGCATGTTGAGGTTGGAAATGGAGTGGATAGGTAGAGAAAAGAGAGAGAGAGAAGGAAATTTTCTCCTTTTTTCCAAATTGTCCCTGATCAGCAACCTGTAAAACAGAAGCAAGTTAGTGCATAGGTGTTGTGTCACTCTTTTGATTTTTTTTCTTCTTCTCTTTTTGGTTTTGTTTTTTTCATTTTGAAGATGCGTAGGCTACCTCAGCTGAGGTTTTTAACCCACAAGCCTGCCTTGGGCACCTCAAGGAGGTTTTCAACCAAGGATATTTTATTTCTCTCTTTTTTTCTTCTCTTTTTTTTTTTTTTGCTCCAGTGTTGCCTCATGGAGGCTTTCAACCCAAAAGTTGGCCTTGGATGCCTTAGAAAGTTTTTCACCCAAAACTATTTATTTTTTATTTTTTCTAGGAAGATGAGGGGATGGAAACTATAGAGCTCCCAATGAAATTACTTCCATGTTTATTGTACTGATAATCTCAGCCTTAGACATGGGCTTCTTGTACATTTTTAGCTTCTAACCATTGAAAAGCAGAGGGATACCCTCCTCATCCATGGTTCTGATATGAAAAGCCACATTTTCATGGAAATTATCCACTTGATCAGGTCCTAGCCATCTAGTCATTAACTTGCCATTGAAGTCCTTGAATATGGATTTATAAAGTAGAGCCTAATCTCCTTCCTGAAATGTATTTTCTTTTATGTGATTTTCATGCCAAAATTTTCTTTGCAGTTGGATTACTTATGTAATGTTCCAAATTAGGAACAAATACATTATTGGGAATATCTCAAGATATTACCAATGTGGAGATCAACAATACATAAAGATGAGCTGGAAAATAGCAGTGAATGCATTAATACAAGAATGCCGGAAGATCCACATAGCCATTACATTAGATTATAGCAGCAATAATGTATACAATATCTTGAGGAAAAGGCTCTCTTGAGATAGGAAATGCAGCCCTGATGAAACATATACATGGCACATGAATAAACACTTCTATACAACAGAAGCCCTGGCTATGACTACACAATCCTTGAAGAAGAACTACTGCAAAATTTCAATAACATGTAGATATGAAAATAGATAGCTCAAATAAGAAGGGGGAGCAAGATCTCAACCCCTAGAAACATCCAATACACAATCCTTGAAAGGATTGGCTGAAATAAGTACAAAATGGAAAATCTGCAGAAATGTTGGAGTTGCTGGGAAGATGTAGCACCTCAAAACTGGAAATGGATGTAGATAGTTGATGATGCTGCAATAGATGGCTGAATCTCATCCAAAGGATCTCTATAGTGAAAGGTTGATCCTCTCACCTAAGATCTCACCCTCCAAACATGTGGAGCAAGTCCCCACTACAAATACACTCAGAAATAATGCAGTCTAGAGAAGGGACTACGCTGTTGGTGAGAAGAAATGATTGGCATAATGCCAATGATCTGCAATATGCTCCCGGATCTCCCTCACTAACCTACCAGAGGAATAGAAGCTCCCTCCTATGACAGATGAGCCAAGGAAATGGTATATGGTGTCCTCCACTGCAACACCCCAGCAACACTGTGTTATACCTGAGAAAAAATAAAAAAGTAACTGAGAGGAGAAGCTTTGGCCTTAAGCCAAGAGATATGGAGAATGAATAAAAATCCTTCAAGAGGCCTCTCAAGAAGGAGAATGAATCCTAAACAGGAATTCCCCAGCAATTCTTGCTAAATAGAAAAATAATGCACAATGTCTGAATAGGCATGAAATGAATAATCCAAAGCATGAGAAACAATGGTTGCCTTGCCCTCCTTTTAAACAAGTGAAAGCTCTCTCTCCATGGGCCCCATCCATTAGGTTTTCCTCCACCAAATATCCTCTTCCTCATTCACATTGCGTTGTCTTCCAAAGCAAGCCACTCCTCCTATGGCAGCGTTGTTGACTTGGTCAAACCTGACCTTGTCTTCATGAATTTTCCCCTTTTCACACTTAAGGGTGAAAAATAAAGCTATATAATGATCCCTTCCACATTATGAGGGGTTTTATTAATTTTTTCCATGGGCATGGGCCTCCTTACCCATTTATTTAGCTTCTAGGTGATAAAAGCAAAATTTTAATATTCCATTTAGCTGTGATCATAAATGGGAATATTACAGTCCTCCCCTCACAAATGTTGCTTGTCCTCAAGCAACTGCAAGGATAGAACTGAAGAGTCTCCAAACAAGGCATGGAGTCAGAAATATGTTGAGGAACATCCTCCCCAAATGGATCCTCCATCCCCCAAGCAATGATCCATACAAAGTGAGTTACCTCCCAACATGGCAACTCCTGACAAACATCTTCCACCTTTGGCTCCTGTAATGTAGGTGGGCTGAAAATATCATCTTGGTAGAAAAAACAGCCTACCCCACACTTTCCTCCTCTCCACTTAGGATAATTGTAGAGTATCTTTTGATATTGGGCTGCAACAATGTTGCCCTCAAGTGGCAAAATCAAGACTAGACCTCCAAGGATCTCTTCTCCAACATTATGAAACATGTTGTCCCAAATCCTCTCATATGTGATGAGTTGGAAGTCACCACCATATGGCATCCAATCAATCATATGGCTTACCTCAAATGGAAACAAATTTTTTTCTGTAGTGGCCACATGTTCTCTCATGCTCCCATTAGAGCATGCAATGCAAATAATGTGGGAGATCTCTCCCCCAAAGGACACATCCAACCAATGTGCCATTCCCCCAATCATGCTCTCAATAAATACAAAGACAACAGAAGCATAATGAACCATAATGGAAACCATGCTTGATGTCATATGTGGCAAGGGAGAAGGACAATGGTCCCTCAATTGTAACCAATGCAGTTTGACCCTCAACTGCAAAAGAGTGTGACAAAAAGTGTGGCCTCTCAACCACTTTCTTGCTATCCTACTCTCCTCAAATGTATGGAGGAAGTGAATGATATATGGTGCAAGGTGAGTAGGTCCTCCAAAATACATTTCCTCCCCAAGTAATCCTAGGGAGTGGTCACCAGTAGTGATCATGGCCTCAAGTATACCATGGGGTCTAGAAGAAATAGTGCTCCTCCTTGGAGAAACATCCTGTACATATATGGTTAAGGGATGAATATACAAATCATCATGCAAATAAACAATACCCTTACCATAATTTTTGTTTATGAAAATGGAGTGGCTCAAAAATAAGTCTCCTCTCATCCTCAAAGAGAAAAGAGGTGGTTGTCCTAACTCCTCCAAATATTCATGTATCTCCTCCATCTGCACATGATCTATGCATCTTCTCATATGTTGAATTGTCAATATCATGTAAGCAAGATGATCCTGGGAATACTCCACCAACAACCTGGAGCTCCAACATGGATCTATCCCCAATAGTGACAACGTTGATGATTCCCCATGACGTTCATATATCATATGGTCATCTCCTTCTTTGACATCTCCCATGCCAAAGATGCAAGTGGAAAGGCTACTATCCTTCCCCTGCTGCTTCTGCCACAATGCAGAATTTGAAATGAGAGTGGGTGAAAATGATGTTGAGAGAATGGCTCTCCCCTCCTTGAGTCTACCCAATACTCTCAGTGTTGTGATGTTATCTCCCAAGGTCTCCACTCCTCTGAAATCATTGAATGGTGTTTCAACATGTGAAGCATCTCCCATCATTTGCTGGTCTGGTGGTCTCCCCAGAAAAATGTCTCCATGCAATGAGACATCCTTAACAAGAGATGACTGAATATATGAATGGAGAAAAATCTTCATGCTTCCACTGCGCAATTAAATCACCTTATTAGGTGCATCACCCTCATAAAATAGACAGGGATGTGTGCTCCTCATCACATCATTATGGTCATCCTCCCAATCTCCTCCTTGTTTCTCCAAGGTTCCACACCTCCTTAACAGTGGCACATGTGAAACATGAGTTGTGCCTTGATCTCCATACATGAGATCTTGGGGACTTCCTTGCAGTGATGAAAGAATCCCTCTACCTAGAACAAGAGCTCCTCCATCCTCTGCATGAAGCACTAAATAATCTCTATATGGCACAACGTTGTTTCCTTCATCATGAATGGGCAACCCTCCAACAATGTTGCTACAAATATGGAATCTCTCCCAAAGTGGAAGTAATTCCTGATCATCAAAGGTCAAGGAGTATTCTCTTTGCACCATGATAGTGCCATCCCCTACTCCTACAACATCATACAAGAAATGAGAGTAGATCTTCTCTTTCTCTCTATAGAATAACCCCAACAACAAATGTTTTTTGTTGCTTCCTCATGCTCTCATCATACCAGATATGTGATGAAGACATAGTGTATGACATGAATGTTGCATCATCACTATGCACCCATACTTTTTCTGCTCAATGATGCTAGAATCCTGCCACATCCTTTCCATCCTCATACCATTGGAAAGAGTGTATGCCAAGTGATGGCCAAACTCCTTCAAGAGTAACCAACGCAGCCAAGCCTCCTGCTGCTCGGTATCATAAATCTGCAAGTAGCTTACCAGCTTCTTGCTCACCATCCACATCCACTCAACCAAATGTGGATATCTTCTTCCACCCTTCATCTTGGTAATCCTCCCATGAGGGTTACCATCATCCCACACTACTACATTTGGCGGAAATTCCGACACTTGGTTCCGACGCTTTTAACCAAATGTCGGAAATTTTCCCAATTTTTTTCCATCCCGCCCGAAATCGTCGCTATACCGACATTTATAGAAAAGTGTCACAATACCGACACTTAGAAAAGTGTCACAATTGCGACGTTTGGAGGAAGACGTCGCAATTGCGACACTATGGCCCAAAGCGTCGCTATTGAGATGACTCCAATCGTCGCAAGTGCGACACAATGTCTAGGTGTCGCCATTGCGACGTTTGGAGGCACCCGTCGCAATAGCGACGCTTTTTCCGCCGTCGGTATAACGACACTTATATGCGCGCTACATAAAAATACGAAACTTATATGCGCGCTACATAAAAATTCGAAACTTATATGCACGCTACATAAAAATTATTTTATTGTTTCGTATCCGTCGCAATAGCTACATTAACGTCTGATATCACGCGCGCATTCACCCTCCGCTCTTGCAGAACAGCATTCGCCCTCAGCTCTTGCAGAACAGCATTTTCCCTCAGCATTCG